>OZ007586.1:108858437-110130786 GCA_963931845.1 Maratus michaelseni
TTGGAAGATGCTTGATTTTATAACTTTTATTGGGCACCTAATTATGTTGCTGTAATGTTGTAAACTGGCAAGAATTTTAGACAAACTTCATTTTTGAAAAAAATAAATGCAATTTTATTACTTAATTTATCGAAACAATTATTTATTTAAGAATTCTTGTACAAATTTTGAGTAAAATTAAGTGGCATAAATATTATACCAAAGCTCATAAAAGAATACGTTTGAACTGTTTAAACCACACCCACCTTTTGAAATATTAAGCCCTCCCTCCCTAGTATGAGTGTCTAGGGTGTCATCCCTATTGTTCTACTATAATGGAGCAATAATAATAAAAGAGAACCTTTACACATAACCGTATATCTCTTATTCATTTAATCATGCTTTTATTGCAGTTCAAAGAGAAGAACCCTCTAGATATCAGGGGTTGTTCCCCATTCGCAATGTAATTATTCGACATCATAACTTGTGGACTATAACGGTTGTTTAAGAACTGTGCTTTAAGACTCAAAAGTTTTGTAATAAATACGTGATATTGTAATTCAATGGGTCATTTCAAAAAGTACATAGGTCCAATTATTTTTCAAAATGCATTTTTTTCTTGCAAACGTGTCTTTTAAGGTAGTCTCAAATGTGTGGATAAATATTATATAAGTGTATTTATCTGTTATAACTCAAAAGGCATGTTTAAATTGTTAATTACTGCAAGAACGACATGAGTCCACCGCCTCGTGAATGCTAGGCCTGCGCGATGACACAAAAATGGCGGCTGTTGTAGGCAGATTTTTTAAGAGTTTATACGGTCCCCTAAATTTATACACCAGTATTTTTGAAAAGTTTGTTTTGCCTTATTTAATAGTAGAAGAATAAGGCGGAGAAAACTTTTAGAAACTATTGGTATTCAAATTCAAGGTACTGTTCAAATGTTGAAAGAAAATCCGCCAACGACAGCCGCCATTTTTGTGTCAGCGCGTAGGCCTAAAATTCAGGAGGCGGTGATCAGTCAATGCATTATGTAGTTTTTACTAGTACTGATAAATGGCGGTAGTATTTCGTGTCGGAGAAATGGTGAATATGACTGCGTGCTTTAATGACAATATTTAAGATGCAGATGCTAACAATTTATGTCTATTCTGTCAAAACTCTAATACAAATAAAATTAATATAGTTTTCTTCATCATTTGTAGAGTACTTAATCTCATAAATGAGATTAACTACCTACTCTAAAGACTCCTACTCTAAAGAGCAAAAAATCACAAGTCAAACAATATTTTTAATTTTTTTTAATATTAACTACCACAATATTTATAACAGATAAAACCTTACAAATTTAAAAATCTACAAATATAATGATCGCATAAAACTGCTTAAAAAATGCAGCATTTGAGTCGCTCTAAGATAATAATAAAATGTATGTACTTCATTAAAAATTGTGAATTAAACCCATCAACCAAGAATGTTAACATTTTTTGTCAACATCTTTTTTTTCAAGCTAATAATGTTTTGTGAGAATATGATTTCTTCTCCGGTTAATCCTAGTGTAAATATTAATCGAAGGTAAATAGTGTAAAAAACTATGCGTAATGTGACTTGCACCATGTAATCATAAATGAGAGATTAAACTTTTTTTACAAAAATCCCCGAATACTTTCAGCCTATAGAAATGCATTCTCAACTAATCTTCAAAAGTTTAGAACCAGGAAATCAGTTTCACAGAACCAATTAATGAAAAAGCTATACCACCACCTACATAAATCTTAAAATTCGTGAAAGGTTTAACTATGGCTATTAATTGAAAGGATTTTGGGTTGAATGTATTTATATTGAAATTTTTATGCTGAAAAACTAACATTTTCCGTAATTTTTATGCATGCTCTTTTAGTTTTCGCCGTTGACCACATATATGGACAGTGCCTTGTAAACTTTAATTTTAAATTGCATGCATGGTACATCGGGGAGACTTGAACTCACAAAACATCCTCTTTAATTAACATTCTGCATTAGTTTAAATGTGAAAAAAATTTAAATGTACTTATATTATAAAATTGAAAGTTCTAAATGTCATTACTGTGTCATTAAAATTTTTTAATTGAAACCTTTATTTTTCAGAATTGGAAAGCTTACTGCAATGGTAACTGTGGGTACATTTCATTTCTTTATGTTTTATATATTTAGCATATTAGACAAAACAAAAAAAGTTTCAATTAATTTTCCTTATTTAAAATTTGTCCCTAGAGACAATAGTACACAGTACCTGTATCATAGTACACAGTAATTTTTCATTTAGCTCTCAAGTAGATGGAATTTTCCTATGATAAGTTAATGGAGGATACAGATTCATATGTTGTTAAAAGCATTGTCTATTTTTGATTAGCTATATATGACTAAAAAGGTGGATTAAACTTTGTGCCGTTATATTAAAAATAAATGAACAACGTGAAATAGCGCAAATAAAATATATAAATTGGAAACAGCTGTTTCGGAGCCCCTAAAGCTCCACCATCAGTGCCAATTCAAAAGATTAAAAGTTTAAGCCATGTAAAATATACTTGCGTCTTTCGCACGCGCCAAGATTGAATGGCAGCCATTCAACCCTCCGTTCATTCCTCCACCATTCAATCTTGGCTTTAGGGGCTCCGAAACAGCTGTTTGCCAATTTATATATTTTTATTTGTGCTATTTCACATTGTTCTTTTATTTTTAATAGCTATATATGTACTACTTCATTTTGTTCCTATTGTTCTCCAAAATTTGTATCAGTGTATTTATTATGTAGTATTACAAAGTTTATTACTACTGAAATACATGTTTAATAATTTAACTTTGTTTTATGAATTATAAACAAGCACACAAAATCATGTATCAAGCATAAATTAATTAACACTTTCCAACACATTCGGAACTTTGTAAGAAAACTTCACAGATAAATAAGGTGACAAATGATGTCTAACAAGATAACCATTTTTGGTTGAGACCTGGTGCATTTTAAATCCCTATATTACGAAGTTTGAGAATCAATAATTTTTTCTGTTAAAATCATATATTTTTATTTTACAGCAGCATAACTTTCTGCAAATTCAGTTTTCAGACCGTTTATCGGACTATAAACATAGAAGTTTTTTTTAAGCAGTAAAAATTACAAATTAGTCAATAATAAGTATAAAATATTGAAAAAATAACCTACGAATTGGATTCTGAAAAATAACAACATTATATTTACATTTTTGGCAGGGAACAAGTTGGCGTTTGTTTCTCCCCATACAGTTTCCGGCAACCCTAGCCGAATGTCTTAGCTGCTTGTCATGTGCACCGAACTAGGAAACTACTAGAAGTAGCATAAGAAGTTACTTTCGTTGTCATTTCGGCCGGGAATTCTGGGATTGGGATTCTTGTAAACCTAAAGTTCTTAGCTAAGTTTTGGCGGGTTTTTTTCTGTTCGATGTTTTCTTTCAACCACGATCTGTATGCCCTCTTTTAAGCACGAGCTCCACGGGTGTCTTTTAAGCCGTTCAGCTTTCAAGTTTTCTTATCTATCTTATTTTAATTTAAAATATCTATTTATAAATATGTAAAAATTGATGTATTTAAAGAGAAAAAGAGTGAAAGTTAAGCAAGTAGGAGGATGGGGGGGGACTCCTAAATTATCCTGCACTGCTTATCATAAAAACATAGCATAAAGCTTCAACCTTTTTTTTTTCACTGAATACATGCTTATGTGAGTATTTCAGAAAAAGATATGTATCAATAATGGGCATAAAATCTGTTCTAATTTAGCTGAAAAGCTAAGTAAACAAATTTAATTTTTTAATTACACTTACCACAATGTAATACGAACAAAATTTTTACATATACCTGGTTTTACTTAATTTCCAAAATTTGAACCAGATTAAATTGTTTTCATAACACTGCCTTACATATTTTTTAATCAACAAATCGAATTCACCCCATATATATATATGTATATGTATATATATATACATATTGCTTATATATTTCTACATATTATGTGATACAACGATAGGGTCAGCCACAAACGGGTGCGGTAGGTGTCCAATGTGAGTAAAAATATTTTTTATACACTGCTATTAAAACGGTTTGCTCTGGGACTTTGCACCTAACGAGATGTACATGCCTTTTTTTTAACTTTAAAAAAATGTTTAGCAGACAACTGTAAATAATTCTTTCCAATTATTAAAGAATTATTTACAGTTGAATTTTGTAATAAAGCTAGATACTAAAACAGAAGTTTAGTAAAACAGAAGTTTCCATATAACAAAATCCTGCCCACATGCTTATGGTTCAGATGGAAAAAAATGCAGGTTAATGCCTGCTGTGATAAAAAACCTTTTTTAAACGGAATTTTCCTCAGTACCTTGCAATTCCATCTTAACAAGTTTTACTGTATCTCAGTCCCCCTCCCCCCCCGGTTTTAATTTTCTAGATTCACCACTGATAGATTAATATAGTATTAAAACCTGAAACATAATTGCAGCTATTAAGTTTTTAAAAAAAATAAAGCAATTTCTGAAGGCGTATAAAAGTGTATATGAAGGTGTCCTTATTAGTGAGCAGTATTGAATTCGAATTGTGGTCCGGAGGCTACATTCCCCCGGAGGATTGAGATGTCCTCCCCCAGAGGATTTCTGAATTTATGTTTTTAATGGTTAAAATGTGCAATTCTCCCTTCCCCCCCCCCTCCCCCGGAGCCACAGGCTTCTCTACCGGAGAAAAGTGTCTGAATTCAACACTGTTAGTAAGTGACTCTCTATATATTTTGGATCTGAATTATTTTCTGAAACTCTTATGCATAAATTATAAAAGTATTTTTTAATGTGTTTGGATTTTTAAAAAACAAACATTTAAAAAAAAATTGAGCAATTTAGAGAAATGTAAAATGTTAGATAATTCCATACTTTTTTCTTTCCTAATTAAATCAACTATTTGCTGGTATAAGAATTTTTTTATTTTTAATAATGGCATTTCGTAAATTTTTTGAACAGTAATTGAGCTAATAAAGATAAAATAATTGTTTAATGTGAAATGAAGCTTGAATGGAACATTACACGTTTAAACAATTTACAAAAAGATAAAAATTTCACTAGAATTAAAACCAAAGGCATCATTTTAGCAGAATTACAAAGACATATCTCGATAAACTTAAATGACTATTATAAAAAAGTCTGTAACCCTTTAATAACAGTTTTAAAAATTTATAATTATCAATATCAAACTGTTAAAATTTAGAATTATTTTCTAATAAACATTAAAATATTTGAATCAACAATTCGCCGAGCAAAAATGAGAAGTGAGTTATCGATAAACTCGGAGTAAGGAGACAAACAGCGATAAACGCGCCATACTATCTCCCTCTCCCGCTATGAATTCTGGGATTAATACACCGCAGTTTCAAACGTAGTGATTCAGGTAGAAAGCGACTTATGTTACGGTATTGACGTTATCCTTCCAGTAATAGGTTCCTACTCCCATTGTCACGTGTGAGCAGTGGTTTGGACTTGACTGGAAACGGTAATGTCCGAACTTGAAATTTGTAGCGCCATATTTAGCGACTTCACTCACTTTTGGCGTAAAATTAACAATTAATAAAAAACTAAAAGTATTAAAAATATATATAATATGATTTTAGCAGAGAAATTTTACCGGTTCTCAAACTTTTATGTATAGGGCTACAAAATGCAGTAGGTCTCGATGCTAGGTGCGAGCTGCACCAAAAGTGGTTCCCTTGTAAGTAAGCAATTTCGAAAACGCATAACACATTTGGAAACCCAATTTCAGCAATTACCAACAATAGTCGGGAAAATATCCGAATTATTTTGTGCAGCCGCGTTTATGTATATACAGGGGGATTCAAGATTGAACCAATAGCCTATTTCCTTAAATATTGCCGCTAGACACATACTTTCAATTGCAAAGTTTCATAAAAAAGCTGCAAAACTTGATGACATAAGTTGCATCCCCCTGGGGTATATTTAAAAAAAAAAAATACACAAACTAAACATTCATGATTCAGTTGCTTAATACATTGACTGCGTAGGATGCCGATTAAAGTGTAGTCGTTGATTAAAGGCCCAAATTTTGGTGACATTTGGTGAAAAAATTTGCTTTCAGAATCTGAAGGAATATTCTAGAATTTCCCACCAGGAGCCGAGGCACATGTAAGAAAAAGGAATAGTAAAGGATAATGTAAGAAAATGTTTCAGATATGTTGTATGTTGTGTTAGATAATTTTAACCGAGCGTAGTTCGGTTTTCCCCACTGGTTTATACTAAGCAATCCAAAATCACCTATTTAAATTTTCGCATAGATTAACATAGAATTTTGCAATAGGCAAGTCGAAAACTTGTACCACTGAAGCGTCCCAATAAGTATGGAAGCGCCTGTGTTTCGTAAAAATATTTTGTAAAGGACTTACCTGAGATTAGATCCTAGAGGTGTTGCTACCCCGTATCCCTTGGCATCAAGGTTTCTTCCAACTTTCATCGTGTCACAGGGTTGTCTTTCATTAATGTAGTCGTTTTTTGTAGATTCCATGAGAAATGCATACTTCCCTTTCGACTCTCTCACTCTCTTAATTCCGTCCTCATAACTTGTGACAAATACATGCTTCCTGGAATTCATAAACTCCCACATTCTTGCATATACTGTAATTTTGGATCTCTGAAAAAGAAAAGGACAAAAATTGCTAAATTTCTTAACCTTTAACCACTTAACTCTTTCCGGCACAGACAAATTCTGTTTGTAAAATGCGAAATTACTGACTGACACCGAAATTTACAAACGACTTTTTAAAATATAAGAACTCCTTATTTTAAGCTTTCATTGTAGAAACCAAATTTTCTTAAAATATTCTTGGTGCCGTATGCAAGTTTTGAAAAAAAATTAGGTGTGCCCGAAGTGGGACCACTGTGCCGGAAAGGATTAATAGTTTTGCCTAAACGCCGCTCGGGTAAGAAAGAGACTGCTTGCTTTGTTACTACAAGATTTGGATACCACTAATTTTTAATTGCAATCTTCACTTTATTAATTGACAGACATTTTTTGATTGTATAAGGTAAACATTTTAGTACAGAAAAACGGGTTTTTATCCCCATTTTAGTTTATTGTGTAAAAAAACGAAACTGTTAAGAGGTTAAAGACTCGGGCCGCGATCCGTGAAAATACAGTATCGAATTCTAAAATAATTACGTGATTAATCCTTTACCTACCAGACGGTTCCAATGTACCCTACAGGTACATTCAAAATGACTATTCGAACTAGAATTTGGTTCATAAAATAAGTCAAATATAAACAACAGAGAACTAAATAAATAAATAAGTTAAATAATTTTAAATACAAATTCTGGTGTAAAATGGTTTTATGAAGGTTGGGTAAAATTTCCGGACGTTCTAGGGTCTAGGACTATCATCTGCGCTACATTTACCCTTTTCTCAAAGAATTTTCAATGTTTAACCAATGTTTAACGTAGAAGTTCCAATTTTCCTTCTCTTTTTCCTTCTTTATTTATTGGTAAGTCACCACTGGTGTATGGAATACGCCGTCCATGTTTTTATGTCATTTATTCTATTTTCTTTCTTTTTTATATAAATTTGATGTCCGTTACTTTTATACAAATACTAGACATTAGAAACTATTCTTCTTTAACATCAAAAGTTGGTATTTCGACTTTAAAAGGCGTTGGCAGACGGGAGTGCCGCTCCCGTGTCTTTATGTTATACTACAAACCGTCCGTGTTACATTAATTCTAATTATATTAGTTTTTAAGAATTTCGGATTTATTACATTTATACTACTACTGGGCACTGCATTAAACAAGGACACCATTAAAAGTTGTTATTTATCCTTTAAAAACCTATGGCGCATGCAGTGTCTGTAAAGGTTAAAGGCACAGATGGCATCTCGATAGAAACATATTTAAATGATGGTTACAATTATGTAATATGCTTATTAACAAATGTACCAGTTTAAGTTTTACTCACTTAAAACAGATGAATTTTATATTATGAAAGGTCTTCCAAACAAATTGAAACGCATTTTAATTTTTTACTTTCTTCTATCTATAATAGAAACATGTTTTGTAATCGAAAATTTTCGACTTCCGGTTTTCGACGGATTTCCTCGTTTTAATGGTCAGACATCACGAAAAACGCGTTTTTAAAAAATGTCTGTCTGTCCGTGCGTCCATTTTGTATCATCGAAAATTGATATATAATACACTGTAAACAGAAATGTTTGAAATTGAGACACATAAGTGTCTGAAACAGATAGTTAAAAAAACAGACACTTTAAATTGTCTGATTTTTTTTAAGACTCTTGTCTGCGCCTTAATTTCAGAAATGTCTGAAATAGCGCCATTTTTTTACGTGGGCAAACAGCTAGTAAAACAAGTTTTGCGCCAGTGCTGCCATCTATAGAAGCATTTTGATCTTATGATACGAGAGAATTACTTTTTCCGCCAAGGGAGCATCGAACCCGAGACCAGGGGATTAGAAATTTAACGCCTTTAATCCATTTCGCCATCGGTACCACGTGAAGATTTCATTTTAAGTGCAAGTAATGGAATGATTGGGCTGCGTGTTGATATTCTTTTAGGAAAGATTGTAATTTATCGGCGTTGTCATAATACTTACTACTTTTAATTATTGAGGTTATTTATTACTAGAGTTTGCTATGGTTAGTGAATATTTAGAATGCCATTTGATTAATATAATTTATTAGAGAAATTTTCTTTGCTTAACAAATGGTTAGAATATGGTTTAATTTATTTATTGCTGAGAAAATTGGAAATTTTGAAAAAGATTTTGGGGATATATGGCCAATTTGAGATGGTGGTTAAGATTGTAAAACTTTATTATTTATGTGGGTGGAGGTAGGGCCGGCGCAACTATCGGGCAAACGGAGGACCCCGTTCCTGTTGGAGTTTTGTTAGGAGCACCGAGCGCCACTGTACAATTGAAAATAACGTTATTCTGTGTAAAATAATTATATTATTGCTCTAAATTTCACTTAAAATATTTTTTCGCGAAAAAAAGTTAGTATTAACTTTATTTTTTACAGCGAAAGTTGATATAATTATCGGAGAATGTATAGATGTGAGGATCCTGAAAGCAACCGTAAACTCAAAAAAATAAACATTTAAAATATTCTAAAAGATAGAAGATTTTTAAAAATTAAAAATAATTATATGCTTTACATGTGAAAGAATTTGCATGGTATTTTTTATACATTTTACACTCTATATTATAAATTTTCTATGTGTATACAATTCTTTAAAATTATTTTTATTAGTCGAGTACTGCAATCAGAGACGTTGGACCCCGATAAGTGATGTGCCAGGATCCTGCACGACAGTGCATCAGCCGTGGGTGGAGGAGATATAATTATACATGTTTTCAATTTGATTGTTATCCATACAATACTTAAATGAAAAAGTGCTCTTTGGCTAATAAAATTTAACTGACTAAGTTTTCTTTTTCATCGATTTAAAAAAAAAAAAACGCAGTTATTTTTTTTTTCAATTTAAGATAACTGAACACTAAGAGAAAGTACAGCTAAAAATTTTCCGTGGAGGTGGGGGGGGGGGACATTTCAATCGTAAATCCACTATGAAAATAATTTTTTTAGTTCTGTTTTTTTTTTCTTATGTATATGAATTAAAAATTTATTTGACACGGATGTTTCAAGACAGTTTTGAATTCAGGAGGTGGTGGCAGCGGGGATATACGATTGATTTGCTTTTCCCAAATCAATGAAATACAAATGATGTGCATTTCCCTGCGTACGCCTATGAGATCAAGTAATTTTTGAAGGACTTTATATTTTCTGAAAAACAATTGTTTTCTTACTTAATATACCATAAATAAACTAGTTCATAATAACGACTTACACTATCCATTTCATTGCCTTGTCTCTCGTTGACGACTTCTTCATTCCTAATAATATGTGGCACCATCTGTTACCAATTTTTACACGAATTTGTTATTTGAATTTAATTGGAAATTTTATTGGATAGAAAAGTATTTTGAGGCTCTTTTCAAACCCAAACAAGCTATTTTCTGACACATTTTTTAATTAATTTTCGTTCGCAAATGCATTAAATTAGCAGGTGTTTTTATTCAGAAACTATGTAATCGAAACACGTTGGTAAAGATTCCTGTCGAAATTCTGAACTTTGAAAAACCCCATTTTCCGGCCGATTTTCTCCAAAACTTAATACAAACCTAAGCCTATTGCATTACATCTAAATATAAAATTTCGTCAAAAATTATTCAAAAATTATCCATTTCAACTGTAAAAAATCGAAATAATCGCCCACAAATCGTAAAATCGCCCACGTGCCCTCTTCCGGGGGAATATTCCTATTACTTACCCATCATACGTAGTATAGGGAAAGTCTTGTAATCGTTTTGAAAATCGAAAATTTTTTTGATGGATTTACACGTTTCAGACACTGGAGATTCCGAAAAACATGTTTAAAAAAATAAAAAAAATTGCCGTCCGTCTGTCTGTGTGTGTGTCTGTAAAAGCTGTATCTTCCGAACAAATTGAGATAGAGACTTGAAATTTGGTATGTATTTAGTATGTAATAATGGGAAGAAGCTTGTTGAATTTCAGTAACCTCTATTATCCGGAACTTTTTTTTTTGGACTCTCGAAATAATCGTTCTGATAAAAGGTACATAGAAATTTTCGAAATTGTTTATTTTAAGGAGTGAATATAAAATACAATAAAAAAAACATAAATTTTGCATAAAGAATGAAGTCAATCGGATGATTAGTTGCCGAGATATTTGTAATTATATTTTCCACACTCTTCGATTTTTCAGGACCTGTATTTCATTCAAATTTCAATTCAAAGATATATTTTAATTGGAAATGAGACGCTTAATCCGACGCAGTAAACCATTAGTTAATAGGATTATCAATTTTGGAGTTATAAGGATGTTTCTCTTACGCGATTCAGCAAATAGAGCATTTAAAATTTATGACGTCATCAAGCCACAATTTTATTCGAATTGCAATGCATTTTATAAATAGATTGCACATGTTTTATTTTCATATTTTATATTATGCATATCTATGATGGGTAAGTATTAAGGTGGCCCCCAACAACTAGTTTTCAACTGGAAAAGAATTAATTAATTTTAATGTTATGTTTCTTTATACAGACATACTGAATCTGTTCGCACTGAAATGCTTATGTACACGAAGCTTAAATATGAAGAATTTATTCACAAAAATAGTTTAAATAAATATATGTATATATATATATATATATATATATATATATATTTACTGTGAAATATCAATATTAAAATTATGCTTGATTGTAAACAATAATGATGTTACATTCCAAAATTCTTGAGGTAATGAAAAAACGAGAATTTCATATTGATGAAATAACAAGAACGAAAAATCATGCGTCAAGCATAGATTATGTAACACTTTCCCACGCTTCCAAAACAATTTTACAAATCATTACCGATTAATAAGCTGAAAGATAACATCTAAGTAAACAATTTGGAAAACGCATAATTATATTTAAAAACGTAATTTCAGGAATTTCCGACATATACAATATTCGGAAAAATATGCGAATACTTTTATTCAGCCCTGTATATGATGATATTTGTATATATACTACATAGGATGCTAAATTTTAGTTTAGTTAGGAAACGCGTAGCACAGTTTAAAATTCTCCTTCTGGAGTTTCTGTCAATAAGCAAAAATGTGTTCGCGAACTTTTGTGCTGCCCTGTATATGATCTACAGAATTTATACACATCAAGTAATAGACAAAAAGTGAGTTAAATTTAAAATCGTGTTCAGCAACTTAAAACGCACTTCCAGGAATTATTGTTAACAGACAGTAGAGAATTCTTTTGCGTGTCCCTGTAAATGAACAATGACTGCTATACACACAATATTCTGCAGTAAGGCTCTTGTAATGCACCTTAGTGATATATATAAATTTCAATGTGTTTAAAATAGTGAGACATTTTATCATATATTCTAATACGAGCAAATCTTGTGGGTGGTTATATATATATATATATATATATATATATGCAAAAATTATCTTAATAACGGCTCTAACGATTTTGACGAAATTTCGTATCCTACCGTTTTGGGGCACCAGAAAACCATTGGGCTAGGTCACATGCTCGAGAAAATTCGATTAGTGTGTCATTTTGGGTCATTTTCGGTCATGGTCTAGCTAATTGTATCTAAAAAACGGTTCAAACGATTTTGACGAAATTTTGTATCCGACCATTTTCGGGCATGAGAAGTCAATTGGGCTGGGTCACACGTTCGAGAACTTTCGATTAGTGGGTCATTTTTGGGTCAACGCGGGTCAAATTAATTTTATCTAAAAAACGGCTCTAACGATTTTGATTAAATTTTGTGTCCTACGAGTTTCGTGCACGATAAAAGCATTGGGATAGGTCGCATGACCGAGAAAATTCGATTAGTTGGTCATTTCTGGGTCAATGTGGGTTCAGATCTAAAAAGCGGCTTAATTTACACTAAATTTTGCATCCAATGGTTTTCGGGCACGAGAAGACTGTTGGGCTAGGTCACATGTTCGAGAAAATTCAATTAGTGGGTCATTTTGGGTCATGGTCAAGCTAATTGTATCTAAAAAACGGTTCAAACGATTTTGACGAAATTTTGTATCCGACCATTTTCGGGCATGAGAAGTCAATTGGGCTGGGTCACACGTTCGAGAACTTAAATTAGTGGGTCATTTTTGGGTCAACGCGGGTCAAATTAATTTTATCTAAAAAACGGCTCTAACGATTTTGATTAAATTTTGTGTCCTACGAGTTTCGTGCACGATAAAAGCATTGGGATAGGTCGCATGTCCGAGAAAATTCGATTAGTTGGTCATTTCTGGGTCAATGTGGGTCCAGATCTAAAAAGCGGCTTCATTTACACTAAATTTTGCATCCAATGGTTTTCGGGCACGAGAAGACTGTTGGGCTAGGTCACATGTTCGAGAAAATTCAATTAGTGGGTCATTTTGGGTCATGGTCAAGCTAATTGTATCTAAAAAACGGTTCAAACGATTTTGACGAAATTTTGTATCCGACCATTTTCGGCCATGAGAAGTCAATTTGGCTGGGTCACATGTTCGAGAACTTTCGATTAGTGGGTCATTTTTGGGTCAACGCGGGTCAAATTAATTTTATCTAAAAAACGGCTCTAACGATTTTGATTAAATTTTGTGTCCTACGAGTTTCAAGCACGATAAAAGCATTAGACTAGGTCACATGTTCGAGAAAATTCGATTAGTGGGTCATTTCTGGGTCATTGAGGGTCAATATCTAAAAAGCGGCCCAATTTACACTAAATTTTGCATCCTATGGTTTTCCGGCACGAGAAGACTGTTGGGCTAAGTCACATGTTCGAGAAAATTCAATTAGTGGGTCATTTTGGTCATGGATCATGATATTTGAACTCAAATTTAATTTTGACAGAGCATTGCTCGGTCTTCCCTGCTCGTTTAATTAAACCGCAAACGATTTTTCTCCATAGACGTAATGTAACGGAATTCTTTTGACTGTCCCTGTAAAGTAACTATAAGTGCTACACACTTCAGTTGAAATAGGAAACATGCTATATATAGCGATAATAACATATAAAAATTAGCAAAGCCAACAAAGCTAAAATATCTGGTACATAAAATGATAGATCCCATTGATAATGAAAATAAATCTGGCATTTATATTGCTCCTTTTAAAGTTAATGGCAGTTCTAAAACATTTTCATACGTAGGCATGACAACTCGCAAATTAAAGGAAAGGATCAAATAACATACAGCTGAATAAAAAAAGGTAAATTATCCACCGCTCTATCCAGATTAAATCAAGTTAAGGACATTGATGTATTTTTCAATAAAGCAGAAATAATTGCACATGGTTCACAATATAACATTTGCATAGTCAGAGAGTCCCTGGAAATTTTGAAAAGGGGCGACAATACATGTACTGATGTATTATCTTATCAGATCCCACATATTTGGTATAATATGCATGGTGTCACTGGTGTTTTTGGTTATGGATTTTTAAACTATGTTTTTAGTATATGCACCTATTATAGTAACAAATAAATTTTTATCAATGGGTTTGCATTGTGTTCTTTTTTTAACAAGAAAGTAAAGTAAAGAAATGTCTGACTTCACACATTAATGTCCTGCGAGAATAAATGCATTTGGGTTAACAATTTCCTACTTATTGAATATTAAAACAATGAGTGCAATTTAGGGAACCGAGTAATTAATAACAGAGATGTTACCTTAAAAAATTCTTGAGTTGATGAGAACATCAGAGTCCCATATTCAACTTCTGTTTGTTTAGCCAAGTCATCGGCAGAATTAATTGGAGTTACCATTCTTTCCACTGTTAGGAAAGCAGCTAAGTTGGCTGTGTAGGAAGAAATTATTATAAGGGTAAAAAACCACCACACGCTTCCGACGATACGACCACCTATTGACCTGAAAAATATAATACACATATGACAAATGTAGAAACAAAAAAAAAGTCTCATTTAAAAGTAAACATAATTCTTTTATTATTTTAGCAAGAAATGAATTTTATGATAACAGATACAATGTTAAAAAATACAGGGTGCAGAATATAGTTAAGCATACACTGCTAAAAATCTTCATTTTTTGCTGCATAATCACTCCACCGCTTTTATATAACAACTCTATTTTGACAAATGAAAATGCTCCATAATATAGTAAAGTAATCGTTTTCTCTGAAAGCGGTGGAGTGTGTCTGCAGCAAAAGCTGAAGTTTTTTAACAGTGTACTCAGTGTTTCTTCTGCAGCAATGCATGTGTATTCATGCGAGTTCATATGTATTGCTGTCGATAGCGAGTACATTAAATATACTTAACTGTATCGTTACGGATTTTTTTTTTCTACAAATCAATCTTTAAATTAGCAGAATTAAAATGCTATTAAATATTGCGATAAAAATTTAATTTATCCCATAAATGAAGCTTGGATATTTAACAGACATCACTCAAAATAAATTTTAGTCCAAAGACTTTTCTGAAACATTGCATTTTATCATTTAAGTTAGGAGCCTCATATGAGGGTCAGGGGAACTAGATGGTTAATTTGATTTTCTTATTAAATAAATTGTACTTTTCTGATATATGTCAATGTGTGCGCATTTTCCATTTTTGCGCCAGAGAACATTCTTATGGAACCGGATCTTATGGAACCGGTTTGAACCGGTTCTGAAAGTGAAACTATACTGATATACAAAAAAAATGTAACCAAAATCGAAAACGTACATACGCACAACGTTATATATCGACTTCAGGTATCTTATGCAAAAGAAAATCATTTAAAAATATTAAAATATAAGCGAGTAGTTTGAAAAGGTTTCTCCCATAGGTTTAACATTAGCTTCCGAGTTTCTTCGCGTGACTAGTGTAGTCTCTTAAGAGCCTACGCTAGTCACGTGAAGAAACGCTCAAGCCAATGTTAAGTCTATGGGAAGGTTCTTGCGCGATTTCTCTCTCGCATTTTAATATTTTTAAATGATGTTTTTTGCATAGGACAGCTAAGGTCGATGTATAACGTTGTTAGTTTTTACTTTTTTGATTTTGATAACAGTTTTTTTATAAGCGGACATTTTCAATTTTGGAACCGGGTGGAACCGGTTCTGAAAGGGAAAGTACCTTAGATAAAAAACTGGAACCAAAATGGAAAAAGTAAAAACTAACAACGTTAGAGATAGACACTAGCTATCCTATTAAAAAATATTAAAATACGAGCGAGAAATCGCGCAAGAACCTTCCCATAGACTTAACATTAGCTTGAGCGGTTTTTCGCAGGACTGATGTAGGCTCTTAAGTCTATGGGAAGGTTCTTGCGCGATTTCTAGCCCGCATTTTAATATTTTTAAATGATTTTTTTTTTTTGCATAGTATGGCTGAGGCCGATACCTAACGTTGTTAGTTATTAATTTTTTGATTTTAGTTACAGTTTAATTATAAGCGGACATTTCTAACTTCGTAACCGCTTGGAACCGGTTCTGAAAGCTAAAGTACCCTTATATAAAAAACTGGAATCAAAATCGAAAAAGTAAAAACTAACAACGTTAGAGATCGACCTCAGCTATCCTATGCAAAAAAAAATCATTAAAAAATATTAAAATGCGAGCGAGAAATCGCGCAAGAACATTCCCGTAGACTTAAAATTAGCTTGCGCGTTTTTTCGCATGACTGATGTAGGCTCTTAAGAAACGGGCGGAATAAAAAGGTGTAAAAATTATACAGAGTGTGTAGAAGAGTCTTTTATCTTGAAAAACTTGCTAATGGAGAGAGCTACAACTATGGAACACCGATAATAGCATAATAAATGGACTATGCCTAATCAAAAGTAATCCTGATTGTAGCGCTCCTTAGTGGTGAAATTTCAGAGTTTCAACCCTTTTCTCATAATGTTCATTTATTTTTTTTTAAATAAATTGATAATTTTATTTTTCATGTATTTAGTCCTATTAAACTAAAATGCCAGTACTGAAAAAAAAAAATTAATTCTTCGTTTAAAATAAGAGTAAAAAATCATGGTCAAAAAACGTGATACTTGTTTTTCAAACACATATTCAGAAACATTAATAAAACAGTTTTTTTTTCACATAATAAAATCTTCTTCACTAACTGATTCAAGCAATTTCAGTTCGAAAGAAATAACGCAATTTTCCTCAAATACACCTTCGAAAATTCTCCACCGTGTTTGATATTCATAAAATCGACAATTTCAATGCAAAAAAAGGAATTGCTACATTTATAAAGTCTTATAGTAAGTATATAATTTCTAAAAATTTTAGACAATATGATTTCAAAATAATTTTTATCCCTGCCAATAAAAGAAAATACTCTCTCCAATCTGAAAGATTCTATTGAATTATCTCATTCATGGGGTATCTATAGTTGTTAGTGCGGTCTTTCCTGTATTGGAGAAACGAAACGTGGTTTAAAATTTCAAATAAAAGAACACAATCAATATATTGAGAAACAAGAAACTGACAAATCTGCATTGGAAAACAGTGCAGGGAGATGAACCACATCCCTAACTTCAACTTAGCTAAAATTATCTCCAAACCCACTTCTATACTTGCACTTAACTTTCTTGATGCATTCTATATCTATAAAAATCAAAAAAATAATGTCAATTGTGACTTCGCTATTCCCCAATTGTTGGATATATTATATAAAAACCTATTTCTCTTAATTTCTACTAGCATTACGACACATTACCAGTTCCATTCTCTATACGATTTTCCTATTGGCTGTTCCCTGTAATTTCCTGTAATTCTATTGGTAGAAAAACCTATCCTATGAATCCGCTTCCATTTGAGCAAAAATCCAAAATTATTGGCACAGATGACGGTACACTGAATGCTACCAAAACTAGTCTCCTATGAGATAAAACGTTCTGGTGCTAGAAATATATGTTTTATGTGCTTATATTTTATTGCGCCAAGTATCATCATAATTTTCCAGTATAGAAATGGTTATGGGAGTTTTCGGTTTCATGAAATATATTTCTGTTTAACTGAGCTATCGTGATTGACTCAGGCTGACGCAGGACAGCTCCGTTAGTTGAGCTTTGACAAGTTAATCCAGAGTTCCTATGCTCGAATGTCGACCTGGTTAGTTTTCGCTCAGTTAAAATTAAAAATTTTCTCGTAAAATTTCTATCATGAATAACTATGATTGAGATGAACATAATTTCTGTAAAAGGAAATGTAAAATCGTAAACAGTATTCAAATTAATTACTAAGGCATATTATTATTTGCTTACTCATAATAAACTATTTTTTTCAAGCATTTGGTTTCAAGCATAAGCATTATGAAAAAATATATTTTCCAGTCTTACCTTTAACTAGGCTAGCTTCCTTCGCGTGACCAGATTAAACGAAAGCATACCTACTAAATGTTGCAACATGTTCCATGGAAAGCAATCAAAGTAGTAGCTCTTTCAAAATTAATATTTAACACATTTATTCCGAGAATTATTTTTCGAGATTTTTTGCATATTATAGATACAATTCTTTTCTTTGTCACCTATTATAGAGGCTGTTCGCACATTTTTATACGTGTTTGTTTTGGTGTAAAAAAAAATCTTCTGCATAGAGAAATTTTTTTTCACAGCTAACATGTTTCTGAAAGTCTAAATTCTAGTCTGGCGCACCTAAAATATTTGTTCAGATGCAAAATGGCGCTTTTAAAGAACCGATGGATGGTAGGCTATATTTCTGCACTTTCCGAAGATAATTATTTGTATTCGGTTCTTAACAAACGCTGTGAAAGGCATGTTTTTTCCTGTATCTAAAGCTACAGTAGGTATTATTGTCAATAAGACAGGGAAAAACGTGAATGTCTGGCATTAAGTGGAAAATAGTTCCAGATATGTACACAAGAACAAAAAGAAATTCTTCAAACTTTCAAAGGTAAGATCTTTTATGGTAAAGGAAAATCCTCTAATTCAAAGGATCGTTACTAAATCGTTAAAATGCTTAGTGTAAACTATTAACAAAATCATTAACACCGATTTGGATTTTTAAAAGGCCAAAAAACACAACGTTTATCGCCTTTCTCCACGACATATTGTCGGACGTAGAACACAATACAGAATTTTTTATGAGAATCATTTATCCTGAGAAAAACGGAAAAATATTGTTACGGTAGATGAAGCTTGGGTCTATTTAGATGATTGATGATAATAAATAGATCTCTTTTTATTACAAAGAGGAGAAAAAAATCTTAAAACATGGTTCAATGCATCTAAAGAAAGTTTTGGCAAAGGATATATTATGATTATTGCTGGCTTTTCATATAACGGCAAATTGAAAATAAAGAGAGAGCAAAAAATGCTAAGATCAACTCCACATACTATCAGAAACATGTTTTGCTTCCAATCTTCAAACATAAAATACCATCTCTTTAACCCCAGTGACATCAATCTGTTGAACTGCATCAAGATAAAGCAAGCTACCACACATCACAATCCACTGTTAATTTCCTGGAAAAACTGAAACGAGAAACGGGTGCAAGGCTATACCTTTCACTGGCTAAACCTGAAAAATCTTCTGATATATCACCCATCGATATTAGCGCTATTGGACTTTTAAAATGCGCGTTATCCAAACGTCAACCTAAAACCCTCCCTGGAAACATTTCAAGAGGAATGGGCCAAAATACCCATTTCAAACCTACAAAAGGCATTATTGTCATGTTAATAACGGTGTAGAACGGTAGTTAACAGTAAGCATTACGAAATTTAACACTTAAAACACAAATATTTTATGCAAAATAATTCTGTAAGTACCATGAAAATCGTCTAAAAAATGTGCGAACACCTTCTATATTAATGCCCTGGACATTGTTGCACTTATTGTAGAATTATTGGTTGTTTTTTGCATGACAGGCAAGCTTGCCATTGGAAAACAGCACAGTCAAAATAAAAAGACGTGAAAGTTCACGGAACAACATCAAATCCAATAATTAGAATTTATTCAAAAAATATAGTAAATGAGATTTTTTGGGTATAATACCAGTTCTTATTCATGCTATAATCACTTATTTGTTTATAATTTGATCCTCGTCATAATCAAGCATCACATGGAAAAAACCCAGCAGTTGTTTATAAATTATTTGCAGAAAATGATGCAATTTTTGATTATGATGGGAAAAACCTGATGTAATTACATTTGAACACGTAAGAGGAAATTTATGGTCTTATAATGAGTTCCATATAAATTATTGGTATATAATGATTTTCAGATAATTTATTGTCTTATAATGATTTTCAGATAATTTATTGTTTTATAACGATTTTGAGATAACATAATGTTTATTATTAGCAATACGTATATTATGTCAACATTATGTTGCAATTTTTTAGATTGATGATATTTTTTGTTTTTTAAAGGTGAACCTTCATGAATGTTTTTTAGTCCTGTCCTGGCTCTCTTGAGAATATGTAAAATGAATATGGAATGTTCAGCATTTGAAGCTGAACTAATTATGAACAAAATAGTTCACCGTGATTCTAGAATAATTCTTATTTTTTTATATATTTAATAATAAACAAATATTTATCTAATGTGCTCTCACATCGCCTGACTTTGTGGATACATACATATTTTTCGTGGATACTCATACATTTTTTTCATGTAATCGTGAACAATTACAAAAAAGTAGCAAGATTAATTCCTGTTATTTTTATATTCTATGCATCTAACACAGGTGAAAAAATAGCATTTGTATGATTTTAAATTTTGAATACCACTATTTTAAAATAGAAATCTTCTCTCTATTTTACGGAAATTTCTGTCATTAATAAAATAAATATTACATTTCAAAATTAGTGGTATGAATCCTGAAAATATATGTCGGCAAGAAATCCTATCAAGTGAATGCACGTATTATTCATTTATTTTAAGTAGAAAAAGACCGTATCTTTTCTTTTATAGAAGGAAATCCCAGATTCCACATTAACAAGAAAAAAAATCATGCGTGATGCATTGATTATGAAACAATTTCCAACGCTTCCTAGAATACTGTAACAAAACTTCACTATTTCAAAATGTAACAGAAGATATCTAAATAAACAATTTAGAAACCGCATAAAACAGTTGAACATCTCATTTCAGTAATTAGCGCTGACAGTCGATAATATATTCAAATTTTTTTAGCAGTCTTGTATATTTTTTGTAGATTTGTGCACACTCCACATGGTTAGCTATAGTTTAATTCAGCTGTAAAACGCAAAACTCATTTGAAATGAATATTTTTGCATGTTACATGGAGTGTATAATTTCTATAGATCATATACAGAACTGCAAAAACTATCCAGTACATTTACGTTTATTGGTGGAAACTGCTGAAAGGGAATTTTTAACAGTGCTATGTGCTTCCTATTTAAACTAAATTTTAGCATTATATGTAGTATATAAACAAAAGTATCGATCGTATGCAGGGCTGAACAAAAGAATTCGGATGTTTTCCCAACTATGTATGTTAATTGCTGAAATTGGGTTTTCAAATGTGTTATGCGTTTTAAAAATTGTTCACTTAGACAAACAAATCTCCTGGGCGGGGCTAGTTGAGCTTAAGCCAAAAGGTAGTCCTCCCCGTCCGGTTTGACATTGACTTTCTTAACTTAGGGAACAACTTTCACCTTATTAAACAGGCAAAATTTATTATATTATTCTGAGTGTGTTGAAAAGTGTTTCATATTCTATGTTTGACGCATGATTTTTCGTTCTTGTTTCTCATCTGATGCCAACCTCGTAAAAAATAAAAAGTTAGAAAACACAGCGTAACTAAACGATCAAGACACGAACAGTTGCCACATATTAATTTATTTCTGCTACACGACTGACTAATGTATATGAATGCTAAATAAAAGTACATCTATCTCCTAGTTGTCAGTTTTGAATGTGAATAAGGAAATATGATATGTTAACAACTAATAAATCAAAATAGAGATGCATATAATGTCATGAACAAATAGCTTCAAACTTATATGTATATCTAATATATCTGAGATATGACATAATAACCATTAATCAAGAGACATGATTTATCACAAAATATGTCTTGGTGGTAAAGTGCTTTGGATTTATTTGAGTAGATTTATAGTTTATAAACATATATATGAGAAAATGACACCTCGACTTCATATACTAATGATTTTACAAGCTTCAATACCATTTAAAGGATTTCAAAACTAAAATAAATGTCCTTACGTTCTGTAAATCTGAGATTAATTTTAGAAATTATAATGTTATATATATTCATTTTTAAAATTTCTCTTATTGCTTTAAACTTAATATGCATGATTATGTTCTGTAACTGAAGAAATATTTGTATTCCATCTCTCTCCTCCCCCCCCCTCTCTCTCTCTCTGTATCAATCACCCATGTATGCGTATTTCTGGTTTTAAACATATTAATCACTCGTATACTTAGGATTAAAAATATATGTAATTTTTCATTGACAAAAACTTAGTTATATCCGCTCTCAAACACAGTTTTCCTTAAAATTCCATCACTTGAATTAACTACAAACGATAATTTGAATTGGTTTTAATTTACATTACAAAAATGACGGATGATAGGGCACGTGTATGCTATATTAAGGAGGTTGGGTGTTGTTGTTTGACTCATACAAAAAAGGGTGTGCGTTACATGTGTTAATTATGACACACTTCATGACATGGTTATTTTCTGATCGTACCTATTGTTCGTTTTATTCACACCCATACAAAATAGATAAGTAAATAAATAAATGAAATATAGTAAAAACTTGGGATCTTGTAAAATTTATTCGACTTTTAATTGCTGCTTTCTTTTCCTCATACTTCAGCAATCGTTGGTACTCTTTCTTGTTTTTGATATACACTATCTGACCATAAAAATCTGGCCAATTTTGATATTTAGGCGTTTTGTTGAATATCTAGATAAATATCTGAAGAATTCTTCTGGAAATTCAGGAATATAAAGAACATGTTTGACCTTATGTTTTTAAGCAAATTTTTAGTCACTAGGACAGTTAGGAGACCAACAACAAATTGATAAATGATAATAATACAGTAATCTCTCACTTATACGTAATGCAAGGGACTAACCAAAAACGACGCATAAATGAAATCAGAGTAAATATTACATTTCAAATAAATGTTAAGGAAAAAATTATCATTAGATGGTTAAATAAGATACATAATAATGAAAACTACGAATTATTTATATTATTAAAGATTTACTAATTCAAATCTGTAATACATACAACTTAAAATTTTAATTACATACCCTTATTTTTTTAAATAGTCTAAAATTGAAGTTTGTTTAGGAGCTTGTCCTTAAAAATAGCTTTCTTCGCGTTCATTGAAACATTAATTTTTGAACCAGATGCATCAGTTCGTTGGATTTAGTAACGGAGGGTTACCAGAGCATCTATTATTGTCTTTGCAAAGGTCGGTGGATCGTGTTTCTACGTTTTCTTCATTATCTTATTCATTTTAATTGGCATCAACTTTAATTTCTGCTCCTATTTCGTGTATGTCCCTCTTTACCACTATTATTATAATTCCATCGATATCTACAAAATCGTTAAAATTAATCATTCCCGAAGAAACCGCATTCCATTCTTCATCTAATGCTGTTTGATCTTTGGCACAAGATGCATCATTTTCAAATTCCTGCAGAATGAAGTTTGCTGTTTTGAAACACTTCTCCAGAAGCAGCAAGTGTAAAGGGGTGTGACCCAAGAATGCAGTTTATATTAGTGTCCGGAAAAGAAATTGAAAAAGACAACCAACTGACTTCGCATTTACAAGCTGATGTGAAATTTCTTGAAAAGGACATAGAATGGGAAGAAATGGCAAGGGGAACTTGAAATTTCTCCAACGCGTAAGTGAGAGATACATTCAAGTTGCGACGCATAAGCGAAAAAAAATAACATTATATTGCTATATCGTTATCCAGGACTACCGAAAATCGACGTATATATGAGACAAACGTATAAAAGAGGCGACGTATAAATGAGAGATTAATGTATTTGTAATCACGTGTAAAATAATGTGTTCAAAATATTCTGTAGCTGTCGCAGACGACTCTATGGGTCCTGTATAACATTTGTGTTCACTTTTGTAAGATTACCACGTATATTCACGGAAATATACAGCCTTCTTTAGAAAATTCAAGAAAATTGCGCAAGTTTTATGTTTATAGCATGCAGAATTTTCATCCAAATTTAGCGCATTTTTTATTAAACTTGACAAAGTGCAGTAGACTTAACATACTGCATTTGGAATGTAAACACATTAAATATTTGATTAAATACGAGTTTTTTTTGGGGGAGTAATTTTTAACTGCTTATCCGCTACGATAAATTTTCTTTAATTTATAATTTAGTAGTCAACCGTATAGGGTAGTAGTTTTAAACGTGGGGGCGTTCGTCCCACATGGGGTCAATTTGAGTTTTCAGGGGGGGCATTTTCAGATTAGCTATTAAACTAATTCTTGCTAGTTCTTTTTGTCTTTTTTGGAAAAGTAATGTTGTAAATTTTAATTAAAATATTGCATGCAAATTTCAAAAATAAAATAAAAAATAAGTTTTTATTCAATTTATTTTTTTTTCGTTCAAAAGTGCAAAAATACTATTACGAAAGTGCTGTTACGAAACAATATTCGAAAATTTTATAAAAATGAAAAAAAATAGATACCTTTTATCAACATTTCATTGTAATTTTCCTGGGTATTGCCGTATGTTTGAATTTCACGTAACTCTTTCGAATGTTTATTAAAAAAGACTTGTAATTCTATTCGCTGTGGAATATGTCACACGGAGAAACGTATACACACGAAATTACTTATAAGAGTTATCTAAAAGTGACTGTCTTGAGTACATTTAACTTGCAAAATATTTTAAATATCTAAACTAACTACTACCAACCTTATAAAAATAATAAATACCGAAACGGACATCAGACGAGGAAATAGATTAGTAGTAAGTTTGTTCATACGCAGATATATCCATGGCGATCAACTGGCGATAATACGGAAAAGAAAACCGACTAATAAAGAAGTGCGTGTTATGATGGGAAAGGAAAATTACTACTTAAAATTGATAGAGATGATTATCTAGAATTTTCACATTTAATATATATTTTAACTCACCTTTATTGCGTAAATTAAATGGATAATGTTTATTTTTGCTTATACCCTGTGATGCTGAAGCAAATTAATGATTGTCATTGTTTAAAACCATACGCTAAAATTTAATCTTTTCTGGCGATATTTTGTAGTGATTTATGGTGGACTGTATTTAAAAGGAAGATGTATCGGTAGTTATGACTGTAAGCATTAAAGAATTTTTGAAAAAGTCTCCACGGAAAGAAAAAATCATAATTCTTTGCGTTGCTTTATTGAAAAAGTTTGAGATCTAATCGAATTCAGTCGAACTAATAAATGACAGATTTTTTTTCATTTACAACATGATTAATTTTAAATGCTTTATGCTATCTTCAGAGTAAATACTGTTTTATTAGCGTTCCGTACTAAAAACATAAAAACGGGACCATTATAAGATAATTCGTCTGTCTGTCTGTCTGTTTGTCACAGCCTTTCTTCTCGAAAACTAAAGGAATGTGGAAAGTTCAAACTTGGCAGAGTTAAGCTGTTATCACACGGAATACCATACGATATGAAGTATATGCTATTGCCTCTCACTTGTTTGGAGCTACACTTTCACGCTGCAACTAGGGTTATTTTCCCTATTGAAAGTTATCTGCTAATGTAAGGAGAGGGCGTAATATTTGGCGAGTAATTGCAGCAGGTGCTTTAATATTTAATGTAGAACTCGATTGATAAACAGGAATCATTATCGCGTACTAACATTTTATATATTGCTGTTTCTTTTCGTGTCTGTTCTATATATATATATATATAATATTACGATCATTTTACTTAAAATTCCAAGATTATAAAAACAATACTCTCGCTAATATAACATTAAAATTCTAAATTATAGAGTCCATATCTTCACTTTACGTCTTTCATTACCTGTAAATATTAAGAATTCTCAAATATTAGTATTAATTGATTTAGAAAAAAATAGTATATTAAAACTAGTTTTCTGTCACATGTATTGGAACCGCACTTTATCGCTAAGCCGAAATCCGTAACGTAAAGAAAGATTTTAAATTAAGTTTCAGTTACGTTGCCAAAATCACTATTATGACATTTTTAGTTAATATATTTTACATATTTTAAATGTAATTCATGTTACATATTGAATGTAAGGTAAAATTGAAATACGTAATAGAATTTAGATATAGTTCCCCCTCTTTTGCAGTGTTTTTTTCCTTGTTTTTGATGATTTTAATAATTTTTTGAAAATTTAAATGAGTTTTTGATATTTTTCGTTTCAAAAACACAATCCTTATTTTTAGTCCTGGGGGGGGGGGGGAGTTACCTCTACTAACTCTGCCGAAAATCACTGTATAAAAATGTCACAAATAACAATAGATTAGTAATAACATCTAATAATAAATGCGGACGAAGCGTTGAACGGCTATGGGCGAAAGACGACACAGCAGGTGAACGCGATCGTGCAAGACACCGATACACCATTGGGTAGAGGTCGACCGCGGTCAAGCAGATGGCGCTGTTTCAGTGCCAGCGCAGATGGCGCTGTTTACTGCAACAGCGCCATCTGCTTGATCGCGGTCGACCTCTACCCAATGGCGTATCGGTGTCTTGCACGTTTGCGTTCACATGCTGTGTCGCGCCATCAGCGCCATCAACGCCATGTCTCGCCAACAGCGCCATCTGCGCAGGCACTGCAACAGCTCCATCTGCTTGATCGCGGTCGACCTCTACCCAATGGTGTATCGGTGTCTTGCACGTTCGCGTTCACCTGCTGTGTCGTCTTTCGCCCATTGCCGTTCAACGCCGTTCCCTATGCAAAGCCCTGATTTTTTCCTGTAGGGCTTTTTGAAGCTTATAAAGCGGTATGACAAATGTCTCAATGTACTTGGTACTTATGTGGAAAAATAAAGTTATGTTTTATCTTTAATGTCTCATTACATTTTTTGTCTTTCATACACACCTCTGTCCACAGTCGCCAGGGGAAACTTATTTTCCGACTGCCCCTCGTATATCGTATGGACTAACTTCCAAAAGATCTCGTAACATTGAACTTAAAAATATATTTATTTTTAACTAGCAGATCAGCCCGGCGTTGCCCGGTCCCGTCAAAAAATAATACGAAACGGGAAATCACTCTAAAAATCGCTGCACGAAACCCCTGCTCTGGTAACTCTTTTTCTTTCTGAAATTAAACAGAGAGATTTACCCGAAGCGGAAGTAAATTTAATATCACCTCCCAAATGTCTGGATTATTTGATTCAAAACGGGTCAGTTTTTGGTCAACATTTTTTAAAAAGTTACCGTCGGATTTTCATAAAATTAGCATTTCCGGAATCAAACATAAACTGTGAGTCAAATACTTTTCTTAATACTCGAAGATGAGTGAAAATGAAACTTTTTCGTTTTCTGGGATTATAAAATCGGTAACTTTCTTTTCCGGTTTCAATAAAAATAGTCATTTTTGGCGCACGCGCAGCAAAATCTTTTAGTTCCACCGCCAGAGGATGCATTTTGTTCTAAAAAAATTATCCCACACTTGTCCCCGCTGCCTACGATACCGAGTAAAGCAGACGTTTTAGGTACGCGATGTAAAATCTTTTACTTCCATTTTTTACCACCAGGTGGAGAATTCTGTTATAAATAAACCTATTTCCGAACGAAACTCCGGCACCCGTTCCTGCTGCTTACGGCACCGCGTAGAAGGAGTGCCGTGCACGTGAGAAAAATCTGTTAGTTTCACTTTCCACCGCCAGGGAGTACCAAATCAGACCCACAGAACCCGAGAAAATAAATCCCCCCCTGGATATTAATATTCATAAATGGTGTTAACCAAGGGCTGAAAAAATGATACCGATGTTTATTTAGTACTTGGGAGACCTCGGAAGAATGTCAGAAAAGATTTCCTTTGAATCGGACCAAGATTAAATGCATAATATTTTAGTTACATTGTCCACCGCCAGGGGGTGCAATCTGTTCTAAAGAAACCTCTTTCCGAACGAAACTCCGACACGTGTCCCCACTGCTTGTGATAACATATAGAAAGCATTATGTCCACGCGCAAAAAATATTTTAGTTCCATTTTCCACCGCCAGGGGCGCCAAATCTATGTCTTAATTAATTCTCTATATCTTAATTAGTTCATGTTAAGTTCAATGAATCAATTTTTGTTGAAATCGGGCCCTTTGTTTGAATCGGACAAATTTTAAATTCAAAATTGTTTAGTTTCACTTCCCACCACTAGGGGCGCACTCAGTTCTAAATAAAACTGTTTCTAATCAAAACTCCGGCACGTGTCCCTGCTGTCTATAACACCGTATAGCAGGCGTGCTGCGCACGCGCTGCAAAATCTTTTAGTTATATTCTCTACAGCCAGGTGGCGCTAAATTGGTATGTTAATTAGTTATCTATACATTAATTAGTTCGTGTTAAGTTGAATGAACTAATTCTCATTGAAATTGGGCCCCTAGATCCCGAGAAAATACCTCTCCCTGGTCATTAATGTTCAGCAATAGTGGTAATCAAGGGCTGAAAAAAAATGATACCGAAGTTTATCTAGTATCTGGGAACTTGAGAAAAGGTTTCGTTTGAATCGAACTAATAATAAAATAGTTCGGATTTTGGAGACAGGGCGGGGAGAGGAGGGAGTTTCGATCAGAGCATTAACGCGATATTTAAACTACAACCGGATACTCCCCTTCCCCCCCCCCCCAGAATTTAACCAACGACGTTAAATATTGTGAATTATCATTATCTTTCTAAAAAGGAACAAAATGACTTTTTTTTACATACAAAAAAGTAAGTTACCGTTGTGAATTTCTGAAATCAAATACATAAATCCATGTATACATGAAAAAACTTTAAAAACCGCATAAAACAAATCGCAAAAATTCACAACTCGCTGTTCGAATTGCAATCAGCTGATGACCTTTTCATCTGCAAATCACAACTGCCCGGTTGACTTCCAGCTGTGCCTACAATTCTATCAGCTACCAATCCCAACTGCCCTCCAATGGTGTTTGACTTGTAGTGGGCGATTTGTGACGTCATTTGAAACAAAAAACGCTGCAAAACAGGTAAAAAATGTTAAAAAACGCATAAAAAATTAAATTAAAAGAAAAAATCTAATAAAATAATCGGGATAATAAATAATCCGCCCTTCCCTTTTAAAATTATGATTTTCTATCTGTAGAGAATTATCAACTTTTTCCAAGCTAAAAAGATTTTTTTAAAAATGGCGATTCTGAGCGTATCTGAGGATGAAATGGTTGCAACCACCGAACCAATCAAGCATTCTGGGCAAAATTACCTAGTGTCTAAGGAAAAAATTCTCCAAAAAATCAAAAATTGCAGTACGAATTTCGCATAAACTTTACTGAAAAGAGGATAAAATTTACTATATTGGGCTAAAGGATTGGAACCGGATTCCGGTTACTAATGTGGGGAAATCGCAGAGAAACGTTAAAAAACACTAATAATCACATTTTTAAAATCATGAATTTTTATCTGTAAAGACTTATCAACTTTTTCCAAGCTAAAAAGAGAAAAAAATGACGATTCTGAACGTATCTGAGACGGAAATTGAAGCGAAACCACCGAACCAATCAAGCATTCTGGGAAAATTTCTTATTGTCGAAGGAAAAAATTCGCCAAAAATTCACAAATCGCTGTACGAATTTCGCATTAGCTTTATTGAAAAGAAGATAAAATTTACTAAATTGGGCTAAAAGATTGGAACCGGATTCCCGTTACTAGTGTGGAAAAATCGCAGCGAAACGTGAAAAAACACTAAAAATCGCATTAAAAATTAAATTAAAAAAAATCTATTCAAAAATTGCAAAATCTGGCTTCGAGGTGCAAAACTACATGCATAGAGGAATCTTCTCACCAAATTTTGTAGCTCTGCGTGCAGCGGTCTTTTCAGAACACAACCGAGAAACAGATACACAAACTTCCTTCTTTATTATAAGTGGAGATTATAGGTATTAAATTTCCAGGAATACAAATGGAATGATGGAATAATAATGGAATGAATAATGGAATACATATTATTGAAAATGTATTCCAAAAATATACCCCCCGCGCAATTTTCGAATCTACTGAAACTAAAATTATGAAACAATTAGGGGTGGTGGTAGTTTTTATTTGAACCTTGCGGGAAAACTATAGCGATTATCCTAGGTCACAAAGTGTTTGAGAAATTCGTATTTTCCGTTACACGCAAACTTTACTTGGCGGGCGCCCCGCGGGGGAGATGAAGAGCGCTCGGAATACATACAGACGCGGAATCATCCAAGGATTGTTGATAAAGATTTTCGAAGAAAGTATCGGTAATAAGCCGACATATAAATTAAAAACTTATCTAGAAAAACGCGTCTCGGACCAAGGTGACGCACAGTGGAGTATTTGACGCAAAATCCTGGCCAAAATTAATTTTCATGTGTTTTAAAGTTAAAACCATTGTTATTGACTTACTATTAGTAAATACACTTAATTAATGTTATATATGCATAAATATATGTATTTATTTAAATATGTAAACATATAAATATATAATGCAATGTTTACTTAATTTTTTATTGTTTATAAGAGAAAATTAATTGTTGATAGGTTTGTTTTATTTACAAGTAAATGTTTAAATAAATGGGGTTAATTTTACTACTTATAAATGTTTAATTATTTATAAAAAGCAATGCATATAATATATATATATATATTACTGGTATTTAGTATTTACGAATGTTGAGTCTCTAAAGTATAGAGATGATGGTTTTTGAGTGGTTTTAATAGGTTTGCAGTCCTCCCAAAAACATTGATATCTAAAAATAGCAACAATATGCGGAACATTTAAAAAAAATGCTTTCAAAACTATAACCAATAAGATTGTAATGCAACGAGTGAGTAAGTGTGATCGAAGATCGCACAAAGGGTTTCGTTTAATATCCCTTTCAAAACACTTTATCCTTTCTTTAATAAATCCAAAAAAATTTCCTTTAGCAACAAAAAAAAAAGGGTCATGTTTTTTTATAAAGTAAAAATTTACCGGTCTATTTTTTCGTTTTTTCGAATATCTAAACCAGCCCGATAGCGGGCGAAGCCCGTTTTATACTCTGTCATAATAATATCTGTCATGTGGATTAAATGCGATATTAAAAAAATAATAATTTCAAAATTAAACATGTTGTACACCTTCAAAATGTTAAAATATGCTAATATTTCCATAATCGGGTTTTTATCATGATTCAATACGTTCCTCAAACTCATATATTTACTATTTATTCGCTGTTACTCATATTGATACTCGCTTTGTTAAAGCTCGGATTTCTCAAACATTTGAGAAATCCGTTAAACTTCCGATATGACGTCATATTAATTTTCTTTTTAATTCTCTAATGACGTGATATTAATCTGCTTTCTGTACATACACATACTCATACTCCTTGTATTATTGAGAAATCTTTGAAAATTTCCCTTTTATTACCAATATGCGTCACTCATTTTTATTTCATATTAATCCTTTTTTTCAATTGGTGAAACTTTTTATTTCATTTTCATTTTTTAAGTGGAAATCTTTCAATAGAAAATTAATTATTGTAAAAATAATTTTATTGTGGATTTTTAGTTGTTGGCAACTGCTATAACGAAAAATGTTTAAATTTAATAGGAAAATAATACAAAGTTTCAACTCTGTAAGTTACATAGGTTCTAAGAACGGCTCTGTTATGGACAGACAACGGAGTGGAAGTAATAGGGTTTCGTGAGATGAACGAAACCCTAAAAATGGCCCGACAAACCCGGACACAGCTTTAAAAAGCTTTGAATATATTAGACAATATATTTCAATAAATATATTTCAATAAATTAGATAAAAAAAGGCTTAATATTAACCCATTTTAAATTTCAATTATTATTTATTATATGAAAAGTAAAATTACTGAAATGCATATGTCACAGTACATATTTAAACACAATAACAAAGTTGAAACATAACAAAAAAGCACGTCTTTTCACAAAGAAACTTTCACTTCAACTGGGGCTAGGAGCCGTTGGATATGATTCATACTCCTGAAATATACATAGATCGAAGCACCATTTAGACAGCTATTATAAATTATGATTTTTACAATTGTTGATCAAATTTTAATTTCTGCTTTTTTTACCAGGAATTTGCATTATAAACTCCAAAGTGCGGTGTTGCAACTTTGCGACCTCCTTTCGAAGCGCGCTTGGCACAATGCCAAGTTTAAACTTTGTACAAGTTCTTTTTTGTAGGGTACCCTTTGTGCGCGAGTAAAACTTGAACTTGACTAATTATTATTTAATTATTTCTGTTATTAAATGAACTAAATGGCGTGAATTTTGCACTGAAGTTTACAAAAATATGCCATACGGTAACTGTGAACTCAAAGTTTCATAAAGTACAGACCACCAGTTATTTTGTAACGGAATTCAGCATTCTGGTTATTAGCTTGCTTTAAAAAAAACTTAGAAAAGCAAAAAAAAAACTATTAGAAATTTTTGCCAAATTTTCGGGAAAATACGCCATTTTGCGTTTGTACAGTACACCCCATAAAAATCCGAACGGCGGTAATTACTCCAATTGTAAAATTGCATACTTTTTTTCAAATAAATAAATCTAATAAATACGAAATATATAAATTGTAATCTAAGAATATTTTGAAAGAAATGCTGGTTACGTAATTACGCTTGATTAATTTTAACACACTTACTCTAATTGGTAAATAAGTCATATGAATTGTAATTTTCCAACTGAGTGAAAAAATTAGAATTATTTAAAATAATTGTGTTAGAATAATCATAAATAATCAGGTAGAATAATCAGAAATAATTAGACATATTCAACTTAGAATAACTGTGTTAGGGTGCCTGACTACGCACGGAGCATTTTTTTCAAAAAAAGCTATTTAATTATTTTTTGAATTGATGTTTATTAAGATTAAGACTAGAAACTGTGCAAAAAAGGCAAAAAATATTTCATTCATTGATGAAATTTTGGTAAATAGGGGATTTTGTGGTAAAATTTTATTGAAATTTGGCCCAATACACAAAACGGTTTACAGAAAATTCTATTGTATGTATCCTTAATTTTCTTTTTACACTTCGAAATTATGACATTGGTGAAGGCAATGAACTAAAATCTAAGAGATACTTTAAATGTTTCAAAACTAATAGCATATCGCACATTTTACATGCTGATTTTCATAAAATTCATCGATGTCATTCCACGAAAACATCCATAAAACAAAAAATATTTATTCTAAAATTAAATTTTTAATTCATTGCCTTCACAATAGTGTAAAAACATGCAATTTAAATTGCATAGTAATATTCTAATAACTTTTTGAGAAATCATGCTCTGCGTTGGAAATTTTCACCAAAATTTACGTTTTCCAAAAAATACATTTAAAGTTTAGATTTATGTTTTACTACAAGAATTTACACAATAATATGCATCTAAACTTCACTGTTTTTATGAGCCATACTCTTTTTTTCAAGTAGTGAGCCTTTGTTTATTTCTAGAAGGCCATATTTTTGCTTCCGCCTCCCAGTTAGTACCTTTAAATGGTACTTCCGGTTTGAGTGACAACTATTTAGCAGTTTAAAAAACACTACAACTCCGGTTCTATTTATAACAATAAAAACAAATACAGTTTTGGAAAAGTAAAAAGTTGAGCTTTAATAAAATGTAATAAAATTGTTTTGACAATTTTGGTCGAAAACCACTTTTTTTAAACATAATTAGATACCTTAAAAATTAGTCAAGTGTAATTACAGTATCCAGCGTTCACTATAGTTCCATTACCTGCAATTTATTCTGTTGAGCTGTTTCTCATAACAGACGAGATGCCATGATCAATAAGGTTAACTGGGTGAATTAGGTCCACCAGATTCGTCTAGAATAGCTCAGCTGTCAGAGCAGTGGCAGCTTTAGCCAAGATGTCCCTGGTTCGAATCCGGTCCTGGACAATTTTCTACTCAGTTGTAAAATTACAACTCATGTGATTTATTTACCAATTAGAATAATTGTATTAAAAATTAATCAAGGATATTTGTTACAAACAGATTTATTCTGCGGCTTTTAGATTTGAAATACAGTGTAAAAAAAAAAAAAAAAAAAAAAAAAAAAATGGTCGATCTACTAAAAAAATTTTAGTTTTTCTCATTGATCTATGGAATTACTAAATTTTTTTTGCATTCTTACTCACATACAAGAAAATCTGTAAGAATTACCAGAAAACAGCTAGCAACATTACTAGAAAACAGCTAGCAACGATTCCGGTTTATAATACCGGTTACTAAAAAATTCTGTGGAAAACAAATATACTACAAAAAAAAATTAGTAAACTCAGGATTCTTTTTTTACAGTGTAATGACCATCATTCGTAATATTTGGGGTACTGTTTGTGTCTTTTGCCTAAAAATATAAAAGTATTCACGTCTTAGAAGCACAGCTAACTTACCTTGGACAAATGTCGCAACCTTGTTGCATGAAAGCTCCAAGAGAGAACCAGAGACTGTTGTAAAGTGAAAAATCATTGGAAACTGAAGGGCCAACAAATGAATCTTCATATCGCCATTCATGAGGGGAGAAGCGACTCACCAAGAATAATACTACGGATACTCCGACGTATGCAAAGATGATGCACATCCAGATTTCTTTTGATAAAGGATTCATGAAAGAGAATACACCAGGCTTCTTTTTCATTGGTTTTTTAATCATGATGCTAATTCCCAAAGACATAAATGGCTTCGTAAAGTCGATAACTCTTTCACGTGCAGAAGTGATGGTTAGAGGTGCAATTGCCATGTCCGCATCCTTTAAAGAAGAAAAAAATTAATTTGTTTTAAGAAAGTAATTTCTTTAAAAATTCAGTAATTAAAATTTCAATTAATTTTTTTCCTGCAAGTGTATGCAATTTATACAAATTATATATATATATATTCATCGATGCTCGATTAATTGGGGATTTGTCAGTATGTCGCAAGAGTTCTGGTTCATTAAGGGGGAGGATCACGTTGAGCAGCCTGAAAATGACAAAAATTAAACCAGTTCGAAAAACTCTGTAGTTTTAAAACCAATGAATGAAATACAACAATATTTTTTCTATAATTTTACACATTCTTGTAGTTTTAAAAAAAAACAATTCAGATTATATATATTTAGCAATATTCATTAATTGAATGATAACGACAAATACAGATTTTTAAAAATATAAATACGAGGGGTAGTCGGAAAATAAGTTTCCCCTGGCGACTGTGGACAGAGGTGTGTATGAAAGACAAAAAATGTAATGAGACATTAAAGATAAAACATAACTTTATTTTTCACATAAGTACCAAGTATATTGAGACATTTGTCATACCGCTTTATAAGCTTCAAAAAGCCCTCCACGAAAAAATCAGGGCTTTGCATACGGGCGAAGCGTTGGACGGCTATGAGCGAAAGACGACACAGCAGGTGAACGCGAACGTGCAAGACACCGATAGCATCGGGTAGAGGTCGACCGCGATCAAGTAGATGGCGCTGTTGTAGTGCCTGCGCAGAGGGCTGCAACAGCGACATCTGCTTGATCTCGGTCGATCTCTACCCAATGGTATCGGTGTCTTGCACGTTCGTATTCACCTGCTGTGTCGTCTTTCGCACATAGCCGTTCAACGCTTCGTCCAGATGCAAAGCCCTGATTTTTTCCTGGAGGGCTTTTTGAAGCTTATAAAGCCCTATGACAAATGTCTCAATGTACTTGGTACTTATGTGAAAAAATAAAGTTATGTTTTATCTTTAATGTCTCATTACATTTTTTGTCTTTCATACACACCTCTGTCCACAGTCGCCAAGGGAAACTTATTTTCCAACTGCCCCTCGTACTAAAATATGCATATTGCGCACAAGATTTAAAATATTCAACTACATATACATATTTAATATTTAATTTATTTTCAGTTATACTACAATATTTTACAGTGAACCTAAATTTAAAAGTATATTCAAAATCATTAGCATAATTAATGACTTTTATATTGCTACTCATTAAATTTACCAAAATTTTAGATTTAATTTTTCAATACCAAATTTTCTATGACAAAAATTAGGCTAAATTTAGGGTCAGCATAAAAGTATACATTAAAATTAATTATACGCAAAATTTCAAGATTCAATGATAATTTGTTTTTAAATACGTTTTCTGAAAGCTTATTTCCTTCACTTTAACTATATTTACTTTAATTCTAAGAAATTTATTAGATTAATACATTTACGTCGTGCAAATGGCGAACCTACGCATGTTCCCAAGGTATCAACCTTATTAAACAAATGTGGAAATCAGTGTAGTAAGGGTGATTTTCAAAATTTCTACATAAATATCTGAAAAACTTATTACCATTTATTGTTAACACCAGAGATCACTCGAAAGAAGTCAATAACTCGCAAAAGAAAATCCTTGAACTACCGTCCACAAAAAGTGCTTCAAGCTCTTTTCGTTTCATAAGATAAGAAGATTAAGAAAAAAAAAACTCGAAAGGTATCAAAAGAAAGAAAGAATCATCATAGCATAATAGTAAGCAAAATAGTTTGCCGAGTATTTTTTTACATTTTAAAAGTGATTTCAATACATGGGGCACCTTTAGAACACTATGCGCCAAAGGTGGTCCACAATCTAAAATTTTTAAATTGTATTATAAAAGTAATTAAATTTCATTTTACAAAGGAAAGTATACTTGATATGTTTTAGACATAAGAGTAAAATTTTACAAACAAAAATTCAACCAGAAAATTATAAAAAATCCCCAAAGCTTAACTATGGCCACCTTTGGGTCACCTATCTTATTCAATAATTTGACTCTGCAGTATCAATTATAAAAAAGGTTTGGAACTTTTTCATAATAATTACCCACGTCATATCTCTCTCTCTCCCCCTCTCTCTATACCCCCTCTCCCCTTTCCCTCTCCCCTATCTCTTTCTGTCTCACCCTCCCCCCTCTCTCTCTCTCTCTTTCACTGTTTAAAGTGGCATTATCGTGGTCTTTGTCAAGGCGTATTGGATTTAGGATTTCACTGACATCGTAATGACAATTTTAGACATTAAAAAAATTCCTTACTGTTCCTTATCAAAATTTCCCATTATTATAACATGGGGCGTAATTTCAGCTACAAATCAGGAACTAATATAATGAAATTTAATCATTTTTTTAAAGCCAAATTTTCCCTGTGTCTGAGAATGACACTAATATACTGCCATCAGATCTAATTATATCGCAAACTTATCGAAAAGGTGTTTTACTTTAAAAAAAAGCACTTGCGGTATTTTTTTTCCTCTACGGACGCATTGCAGATCACTCTACGTCAGCTTCCTTAAAAAAATATAGGATGAAATCCCCAGTAACTGACACTTTAAGGATTCTTTCTTGTTCAAATAACTGTTACAAAAATTTAAATCTATTTTATTCTTACCTTTGCTTTTGAGAGTATAGTAGAGATATATTAAAAAATTATTGTTGGCAAAATTTTGAAAAATTATACATTTCATTAATAAAAATTAGTTTTATTCACACAATATGGTGAAAAAAACCAGTAACTGACACCGTCCCTATTTTGGAACACCAATAACTGACAAAAAGTGAACCAATGAGAGACACTTTATTTTAAAAGATTAGAATGCTTTAAAAAAACTTTATTCTTTATTATAAAAAGTGGGATTTAGTAAGCTGTACTGCATTACTAGTAATGCTGAGTATATAGTAAAAGTATCTAGGAGTAATATTCAGTACTGCATTATTAGTAATGCAGATATCCAGTAACTGACATTGATGAACCTGTAACTGACATCTGGTTGTCAGACACCGGTAAAACAACTTACATTTTAATGGTGTTTACTACAAAATAAATTTCACTTATTATTATGCATTTTTAGACAGTTCAAATAATAGATTTCAACTTTCGTTAATATATCCTATAACTGACACCATAGCCAGAGACTGGTGAAATGAAATTCTAGGAACCAATAACTGGCACCCCCATTAAGCTAAATTAAATAACTATAAACCCTAAATCATGGCCTTAATATATTATATGTATCTTTAAACTAATTTCTACAAGTATAACTTTAAGAAAAAAATTTAGGATGGTTACATTACAAATACATTTGAAAAACACTTCCTTAATTTTAGAAATAAGATGGTTGATTCAAAATGGCACTTTTTGTATTCTCAAAAATTTCTTTCTCATTGAATATGTTCTTGGCCCTCTAGTGGTGAATAAATTGACTCTAAAATAAAAATAAGTCCCTCATTTACCACCAAATGAAATTACTTTGCAGAATTTTACAACAAAATGCTTATTTGAGTTAGATTTTTGCTCAAGTGTCAGTTTCTGTTTAGATGTCAATAACTGGGGGTTTCACTCTATTTAATGTAAAAGAAAATAATTAATTCCTAAAAAGCAAAAGTTTCTCCGCGCTTGAGTGAAAAAAAAAATCCAAAAATAGCCACGGAAAGAAATTTTTTAAATACACTATAAAGAGAAGCTACCGCAATGAGTTTTGGAATAATTAATCTTTCTTCTTCAGGCCCAATTAAGACATCCTAGAACTACGAAATCAGAAACATTTCTCAAAATGGTTGGTCCCTAGTGGTCAGTCTTCATTATAATATCGTACTCGTAAGATGTCCTTATTGCGCCTAAAGGAGAATCACGATTATAGGAGTGATTATAGGATAATCAAGAAAATAATTATTTCGAATCACGTTACACTGGCTTCTTTTTAACGTGTTTTTAAGAATTTCATTCAGTCATATTAAGTTTGTTAAAGCTGATACAATTTAAGACATTTAATCTTGAAAATATATAACCTGGTAATTTCATGTCAAAGATTAGAAAAAATACTATAAAATACATTTAGAAGAGTAATATATAATTTTATAATCCCGCCCCTTTTTTTTTTACAATTTCCGCATTTACCTTAATTTTATTGAGAACTGAGGAGTTCACACAAATATTATGCAAAAAGTTGATAAAAATGATTTTCTAAAGCTACAAATTCTTAATATTATATTTCTTTTCATATTTTTAAGCGACTTTAAAAATAAGGATAATCTAATTTCATTTAATATGTATGTCTGTCTAGTACGTAAATTCACACTTTTCTTAACCATCTCTAAATGGATTCGAGTGTAACTTTCTGTATTAAAATTTTAGTACTCAAGAAAATGTTTGAACTAAATATACTCAATGTATCTTGTAAAGTTTTTTTTTAAAGGAACGCGTAAAAATTTCCAATGTACGATCGTCTACGTCATAATGAATTTGAGCGATGCACAAGCGATAAAATTTATTTGGTGCAGAGGATTTTGGAAATAAAATTGGCGAGACTGCAATTATCATTAAGCTAATGTTTATTGACTGTGACAGTTTTTAAATATTATTTTTAGTTTACCAATCTTCAGTCATTATTATTGATTTTTTGGAGAGCAATAGTATAAATGTGCCTATATATATATATATATATATATATATTACTATTATCGTTAAATAACCTTATATCCTTTTATACAAAATTCATTTATATTGTCAATAAAATACATACATTAACAATTATTATTAAAATCATAGTTATTTATTTTCTTTAAAAACACGTATAGATATAGAGCGACGTCTCAGAAGGCATAACACATACCCAATTTCTCTGACATTTCTCACTCTGATTGTTTGTATGGCTGATTATGATGACTTATATAATGATTTTGATTGACTGGTTTTACTTGTTCAATGGAGGCTTTTGAGACGGGTTATAGACTTGCACTAAGGTCTCGATTGTGAATTGCCATATTTTGGACAAAAACATCCATGCTTAGCATGCACCCTGTGCACATGTTGCCACTCGCTAATTTATAAAGACACTCTACTAGCAACTATGTAAATAAAATTGATAAAGGTGTGTAGAAGAGTTGTGAAAAATACTCTGCTGTAACAAACAACTCTCACTAAAATGCGCTAACTTCTGCGGAATAAAAATATAAAATTCATAGGCAATGTTAATATTGTGAGTAATTTAAGTTATTCAAGCTATTATTGTCGGACAGAAGTGTGTGACGTCATGAATTGTTTACTAGGGTTCCCGGTTTTAGTTCCAAATATCACTTATAGATGACGCTGCGCTGTCTCAAACTGCTATAATGCTAAAAAAAATTTACTATTTCATAACGGAAATCGTTATTTAGGCATACCAACAGATAAGCAGAATGGAGGGTAAAAACCGAGTGATCATTGATCCATTTTTATACGTTAGTTTGAACGTTATTACAGTTTGAGACAACACAGCGTCATGTATCGGTAACATATGGAACTAAAAGAAAGGAAGCTTTGTCAATATATTTTTTACGGTACACATTAATATACAACAAGTGTAACTTCAATATCTGTCACCATTGGCTTGTTGTTGAATTTTAACACCCATGAGTGCATTTTAGGACACCCTGTATTTTGACTTACAAGTGTAGTCACTATTCATATTTTATAAAAGTATGTGTACCGATTTTTTTCTGGTATTCTAGATCTGAATTTTTAACATATGCAGAGCATTGCACATTTTGAAGTATAATGTGCTATTAATATTTCATATATTCAAAAACAGGTCATGGTAACACGATCCTGTAAAAAGCACATCAATGTGATTTTCCGTACTGTGCATTTTACCATCTTTAGTGGGGAAAATTTTGTACTCTTTTCAGATAGTCCTTTGAGTATCGTAATGTACCTTAGAGAATATTGCATTCAAAGGCAGTATTCTGTTTCATGGATTATTCAGGCTTGAATAGAATGTAACATTAAGCCATACGGAAATGATAACAGTTCATGCATATAACTTTGTAATATGTTTATATATATATATATATATATATATATGTGCGTGTGTGTGTGTGGGTGTGTGTGTGTGTATATGTATATCTATATGTGTGTATATATATGTATATATGTGTATGTGTGTATGTATTTTTGTATGTATGTGTGTAAATGTATGTACAGGTATTTCACGAAGGATTCCTAACTTAGAAATGGTGATAGATAGAAGCATGAAACCAGTGATTTGTTTATTTTAAAAACGTGCAAGCAGCATTACAGATCCCTATAAAGAGAGCTGAGACGCCAAGAACGTTCAGTTGTTGAAGATTTCACCGTTGAAACGTGATCGCTATTAGCGCACAGTGAAAGAAATTTTGGAAGTGACACTGAAGGACATTGTTTATCGCAACAATCCTTTAAGACTTGACGATCTGGAGGAGGTTATTTGTCAAGCTTGTGTGTTGATTTCCGTTGGCATACTACAGAGAGTCACTGAAAATTTCATTCTTCGTTTGCGACATGGGTTTTGTGTAAACTGTACACATTTTGGATCGCTTTTGATGTGATACAGCCTACTTATGGTTATGCCACCTGCAGCGCCATCTATAGGTGTACTTTGTTACTAACATTTTGAGGTTTCTGTATCAGATTTTTACGGGTTTTTTAATAAACATACCACTGGTATCATGCTTCTTTCTATTGCTTTTTCCGAGTTATTTATTTTCAAAGTTAGGGGTCCTTCGTGAAACATCCTGTATATGTGTGTATGTATATATATGAGGGAGTACAGAGGGGGACAGAGGGAGAGACTCGCAATAACATAATAATTTGAACTCTTTTAATTCCGGTTAATTCGAACTAATCAGGAAGTCTCGAAAACATTGCATTAGAAATAATGTTATAAAGTGTTCATTAATTCGAGCTTATCTTTATCGCATGGGTTAATTCAAACTACAAAATTTAATATCTTTAAAAAATATTTAAAAAATAAACAAATAGAGCAGCGTTATTGCTAAAATCTAGTGACTCTCGGAACAGATAATTTTATCAACAACTCTTGTTTCGAAATCGCATGTAAAACAGCTTAAATTGACCTACCTTTCTCTCGGAAAATACACAGGTGATTTTAATATTTTTTAAATATATTTGGGCAGGACTTGAGATTGATTTATTCAGCAAGAAATAGAAATAAAAAATAGTTACGCAATTTGGCAAACAAAATAATCACATGTAAAAGAGTTGACATTGATGTGCTTTTACTCAGAAACTACAGAAGCAACATTATTTTTTTTAATAGATTTAGCAGCAGCAAAACTATAAATTGATCGTTCGGGAAAAAATAAAGTAAAAAGTACAGCATTTACGCAATTTCGCAAAAAAAAATCTAATGAATTTTTCTATTTATTGTGTAAAAATGAATTTACAGTTTATTTACTGCCAAAATTATCGCTTGAAATCGCTTCAGTAGTTCAGAGAAAAGGGTACAATCGTCCATAAAATAAGAAAAGAGAACACCCCCCAAGAAACCCACAAATCATCGTATTAACTTATGAATGGTTCAAGATATATTAGTAATAAAGACTTTAGTAATAAATTGTATACTTAAATTTTGCTTAAGGGGTCGTCTACATCTGAAACTTGTACCAAACGTTATAATTCTCATTACTAACACGTATTTGTAACGCATACGGGAAAAAAGGGTAGCCCCGGACACTTGGATAAATTGCAAATAAAAAACAAATGAATGAAATTTCAGTCTTTATTTTATACTTAAAATAAAATTACGAACTTCTTAAAGGATTTTAATTAAACATTGCTAATAATATCGAATTATTTAACGAAGTATACTGAAAATAGTTTGGCTCTATTTTTTTGGCGTCACATGAAACGGCGGGTAGCCCCGGACATATTAATCAATGGAGTCCCAACCGGTTTTTGGCCTTACAAACATCAGAATTATAATAAAAATCCGATGCATCTATAAAAACACAATCTTCATGGGCCCAGTCGTTGCACTCCTGGCACTGAATCTAGTCTTCTTCAAATGTTTCTCCGCATAGGATGCATTCTGTCTCGTTTTTTCGAAAATTTATTGACGAAAACAAAACACTCACTCACGACTAACTTACTCGGCGCTCATGTCCCAATTAAACTGTATTTGTTTTAACTCTAGAGGGCGTTCATTTACAATAACTCTTTATTTACGCAACACTTTGAATTTCTTAAAAATTGAAATGTCCGCGGTTATCCGCCGTCAGCGGCTACCCGACATTCCCCTATTTGTTTATTTCGGTAAAGTATACTTTCGGATACTAAACTGGAAGTTATTCGGTTGAGTGATTTAGGATTTAAGAAGGTTTAAAGTTTGGATCTTCTAATGTTAAATTCATTTTCAGTCTTTGAAAAAGATATTACAATGCGGGTTGTTTTTTAAGTATAACTGAAAACTACTTTCGGAGTGAGCTCTAGATTTGTGTTCTCATCTTTGAAGCTTCTATAAATCGATTTATGTTAAAACATTCTTAGTTACTATTGTTATTTTTATCGAAAAATATTTTCAAATATACATATATTTTTTAATTAATTTTAGAAAAACATATGAACTTTGTGTGTGTGTGTAACCTATAATCTTTTTAACAAAATTCAATCGATATCTACGAGCTGAAAAAGTTGCAAATTCAAAGATATAGCTCGTTCCGCAAAGTAATTTTTGAGTTATGTTTAAAAATGTACCTCCTTAGGAATCGGCTTGGCAACGATTAAAATGAATTTTGCATAAAAAGTTTGAAACCTTATACCTTCACAATTCTTAAAGTACTTGACTGAATTGGTTCTTGTTTTGTATCCGAAGGTAAAACTCACCGAAGATTCCAAATATGAAGTCAACCCAGATGTTATTGAAATTTTTAGATAGAATTTGATACGGTTTCTACATGTAGATGACCCTCTAAGCAAAATTTAAATATAAATTTAATTAGCATGCGTTAATACTAATCAATGGATACAGTCATATTTTTATACGATGATTTGCGGGTCAACTAGTAGTGAGTGTTACCGTTATTTTGGACAAGTGTACATCAATATCACCTGTTTTACATGTGATTTCACAATTAATTAGCCCCTTAATGAATGGAGCATTTTAAGTGCAGATTATGCTGCTAGGATTGCTTGCTAATCTGTTAACCTTTGAGTGTAGACAAATACCAGTAAGTCTAAAGCTAAACTGTGCTGGCAGCCAACGGAAGAAATAGACCGCGCTACTCTAGCAATCTCAGTTTTTTGTCAGTGATGACAGTTCAACTATTAGTGGAAACTCACCTATCTTGATCACGTAAAAGCGCTATTACACAAGTAGACAGATTTGCCGCTATTTTTGAAACGACACAATGTTAACCTGTGGCTTTAATAGTGTTGCTCGAAAATCAAGCAACATTTTTTTGTCGGAGCAATTTTGTCGCCTACAGTTTTTGTCTCAAGGAACAAGGACCCATGCCGCGTGTGCTTCCACATTAAAGTGATAGCATCTACATTAAAATAGGAAATTTAATTTTGATTCGACCTCTTTTTTTATAACGTATATTGAAAATAATGTTGTCCTGCGTCTAAGAAGGACAATAAAACAAAAAAACATTTTTTACGACCAGAATTTAGATATAATTCAAGAATATTATTCATCAATTCATATATTCATTAATTTCATTGGTTAATCGTTAATCCTGAGGAAAAATCTAATTATTAATATTTTATTGTTTATCCAATTAAATTTTGTACCACTCTGGTTCTAAACACTTGACAAGTAGACCGATGTCAACATGCTCTAAAGCAACATTTTGAGGTTTATAAAAATATTTGTTCTCAATACCTGCCAAATAGCTCTGACTTTTGATGAAAATGCAAAATGAACCAATGGCAACAAAATGCAAGTTGAATTTCAAAGATGAATCAAAAGAAGTTTTTTAAAGTGAACAATAACAATATTGTGGTTTTCTAATAACTTCACATCATAGAATGGTTTACCCCTTTATGCTCCAACGGTACTTTAAATTACCATTAAAATACATTTGTTATAAAATTCATTTAACACATCTATTGGCAGTAATTCCATTTAGGATGAGTCACAGAGACATTAGTTTATCATGTACCCAAAAGCATTACTCGTTCTATAAAATCAACAGTATTTTTAAATAGATATTTTTTCATGTTCTAACTGTTGAGCTTTCATTATATTTTAAAACATGCAGTGAAAATTTTAAGTATATAAACATTCGACGTCTGAATTCCTAAATATCGCTATAAAAATTAATAATCAGACTTTAATTTAAAAACACAAATCAACATAAAGATTCATTAAAACAAAGAAAATAGCCGTTTCGTGCTATAAACATAGCACCTCATCAGTAAAACATCAATATCATAAAGATTCTTTTCCAATTTTTCATGATATTGATGTTTTTACTACTGAAGTGCTATGTTTATAGCACGAAACGTCTATTTTAACTTTAATGTATATTAATGTTGTTTTAGTGTTTTTTACATTAAAGTCTGATTATTTATTTTTTAGTGATATGGAGTGAAAAGTTTCATACAAATGCAAAAGTGTCCATGGAGTGATTTGAACACAGAACCTATTGGATTTAGCTGCAATGCTCTATCATCTAAGCTGCTTAGATGCGAGAGAGTTGACAGCTAAAACCAAAACGTTCTGTTTTCGACTCTTGGCTTAGACTTCCATTCCGTTGGAAAAAATTTAACTATTAGGATTTACTTATCTATCAGTTTTATTAAGCTAAACAAATAATTCAATATGAAAATTTCAGTTTTGAAAATTTTCAAAATACATAATATAAGGTATACTTGTATATTTTATGATTCTAGAAAAAATATAATAAAGAAGTGATAAGAGTAAATTTGTAAATATTACACAAAACCCTTTAAATTCTGTATTACTTTATTAATTTTAATTGACAAAATCTTTCTATGTGTGACTAATCATGGTGTCCTGAATGATTATATTTGTGCGTGAATGAGATCTCCTCTGTTATGTCTTTAAGTTTTGCCACGTACGTACATGAATATGGTGGTGATGGTTATTTCTGCAATCACATGTTATTTAGGCAATTGTGGTTGTGTATTAGCTATATATAGTGCAGAAATCCTTGGAATCGGTGGATTTGGAATGCACCTCGCCCTCGGGTTTGTTCGCTCGTGAAATTCGAACCACGTGTTCACTTCATGTAGAGCATCCAATGAGTAGTTTGGAAGTTTGGATAGTTTTCGGCTTTGAGTATTCGCCAATTTGATAAGAAGTTGAGCATTCTGTTTCAAAATGAAGGGAATCCCACGGGATTCCATTTATAGTGATATTATCTGTTAAGCAGTATTGCTTAGGCTCTTGTAAAAACAATGGTGAAATCATTTAGAGCCAAATTAAGGAGTTAAATTTAACAAATTTGGCAAGGGATTTCCCCCTCTCAGTCTTTCTTAAGTTGAGTTTATTTATGATAGTCTGTATTAAATTTATACGATTCACTGCTAATTACCTCTTTACCGTTATGAATAAATTGTTGTGTTTTTGTTAACTCGTAGTCATGGCCTTCTTTCCAGTTGACAGCTCCGACTGGCATGCCACAAGTTAACTTCTATCTAATTTTTTAAACTATGTAGGTTTTTTTATGAAGTCACAAAAGTTACAATTTTTTAAGTTAATTCTTACCTTCCCAATGAGCTCGCCTACCATACCGTTCCAGCCAACGGGTGAGTTTGGGTCCAAGCCTCCATAGTTTGAGTCATTTACTAGTTTAAGGACGTAGCTAAACTTCAAATATTCTGCTATTAAATCAGCGAGATCTTTACAATAACCTTCAAAGCTCTCATTACCTTCTAAAATTACTCCTGGCTCGCTCTTTTTTCTCATTAAATACGGTTCTTCCTGAAATTGAAAAAAAAAATATTTTAGAATGATGATAAAATAACTCGATATTAAAAATACATAAAAGTAGACATTTTTATTCCAGAGCGTGAGTAATAACACATAACTATAGTTTCGAGAATAATGAATTAGCAGCTCTCACCATCAGGGGAGCAATAACAGACTGAGTATTAAACGCTTTCTGTCAGATGGTGTTGAACCCTAGTTCGATTAACTACTCTCTGTTATTGCACACTTGAGGATGAGTCCTATTAATTAATTGCTCTCGAAACTATAGTCATACGTTACTATTCACCATCTGCAGTAAAAAGAAGATATATTGCGATTAATCTTTAGTGATGTTTACGTTATGCAGTAGTATTCACTACAAGGCCCGCGGGCCGCAGAGCTACCTTTTTCCGAATAGAAATATTCAGTTTATATAATCGTTGAATTTCTGTCATTAAAGAAGGCGAATATCACTTTCCACAGATAGTGGTTTGAGATACTTCTCGCATATTATAGTGAGTATCACTAATTTAATGGAATACATGAACAAGAAATGGTTTAGAAATTAAATTTTAACCTATTGAAGGGCGTGGTAAATTATTTATACTACTTAATTTTAATTTCGAACTGTCAAATGACACCAAGATATTTTAATAAAATTTTGCTTTTATAGTGTTCGCGAAGAATTACTTTATTTATTTTCAAATTAATTTGTCCTGGTTTCAGTCAATAAGTCCAAAATTTTGGCAACAGAATTGCTTCAATTTTGATTTTTTTTTTCTTGCTGTTGGAATGGGCATGTTCTGACGATTCTTTCAAGGAGTACTAAAGCATCAATAAAAAAATTAAAATAAAACAAATAAAAAATGACAATTTGTGTAAAATCTCTTCTCATCCAGTTACTTTTAGAAAAAAAACTGAAATTCAGCTCACCGCATCGCTGATATATTTTCTGAATTATTAAAATATTTGACTGGTCTTTTTATTTTAGTTGGTCTATAGAGTTTATTTTCAAATCATAAAAAAAAAAAAAAAAAAAAAAAAAAAAAAAAAAAATCGTTGGTATAGTTCGCGCATGCGCAGTTAAAAATTATTTCATAACTGTTCATATTTCATTAAATATTTAATATATTTATGTTTTATTTGAACTATGTTGTTTCTACTATATTTTGTCAAATTGACTGAAACGGGTGTTGAATTTGGTTTGAAAACCTGCATGCTATAAACAAAAACATGCAAATAGTATGACATTTTAAAGAAATTGTTATATCTTCATATACATGCTATTCATACACAAATGAACATAAATGTTGTACAAAATTCACAAAGTCATGTGCTAAAGCTACAGATCATTTCGAGCATTTTACTTTAGAGGGTGATTGCAAATATATATATATATATATATATATATATTTGCTTTTGTTCAATTTGTGGCTGTCCCCCTAAATGCCAATGCTCGTCTCCTTTAATTCCTTCTATTACAATAAGTGAATATTTTAACCTTTAAAGACACAGGCGGTGTGCTGAGTGCACCACTTACTGAAAAAAAATACCTGACGGCTCGGCCAACAGACACAGGTAGATTTCGAAGATGCAGACCGTGGGGCACCTGTTTGTTGGGAATTGCGGAAGAAATGAACTTTTTGCCATGATACGGCAGATGGGAACCGCCCACTTTTAAACCTAACTTGTTTGCAGGCGGAGCCGGCAGGGATTTTTTTTTTTAATTTTTTTTTTTTTTTTGCTATAAGGGTTGGTCCTATAAAAGACTTGTCAATATAAAAGTTTTAGATAATATTAAGTGGATTAATAATAAATTTAAGTGGATTTGATATCTTGTGAATGGACGAAGTTATGATTTTTTTCTTCTAAACCCCCCTTTCCCCCCCTCCTTGGGGCCATTTTTAATGATATCTAAAATCAGTCATACATAAATTTTCGGCCCTTTTCCTAGAAGTAATAATAACTTTAAACGGATTCGATAAGTATCATAATTAAGAAATTATGGTTTTTTTTTCTGTTTTCACAAAAAGCCCCCCCCCCCCATCCTTAGGTGAGAATGTAATAGGTAGTATTTCTTACGAAATCTACCTAAAAACAGTTTCGAAGTCTACAATAATTACGTGATTAACAATCTGCCCTACATTTACCCTATTTCCGAATTCCCTTCAATGTTCAACCATTGTTTAAAGTAGAAGTTCCGATTTTTTTGTGCGTTTTCTGATTATTAGGTGCATTTGTAATTATATAAATACGTAACACCTATAGGCGTCCGTCTGTCCGTCTGTTCCCATATATCAGCGCAAAAACTACCCAACCGAATGGTTTGAACTTTAGCATATATAATCGTTGCAGAATTTCGTCGAGTCATTTCAGATTTTATGAAAATCGAATCAAAACTTAAAAAGATATTAATAAAAGTTATCTTAATTCTATTAAATCCTATCACACGTAATTAATTCAATGATATCCCATGATAGGTAATGATTCTAGATTGCCAGGGTGATTACGTCCTGTTTAAAATGGAGTCATATTATTTCCTTATTACTGAATTTAAAACCCGATTTTTTATACTAAAATTGTTTAATTATAGCAATCCTATAATCTACCGACAGTTTTTTGGATAGAAGTTTCCGGAGAAATATGTTAAAAGAAAAAAGAGTCTAAATATGGATTTCAAGTTCTAAAATTTTCAAAGCTAGGCTAAAGTTTCCCCATAGGAATTTTCAGTAAATGTCGTAAAAGACAAAATGTTGGCAACTTAAAATATACTTATTTTATTACGGAAATTAATCATATATTAATAACAGACTATTTAATTCATTTCACTGAAACCAGTTGTAGTGCGAACGCACCTCATTTGTTACGTTTGATGTACAATTTCCAACTTTTTTTTATTACTATAAGACATTACTGATTTATGGAAAATGCCGGCCGTATATTTGTGTCATTCTATTTTCTTGCTTTCTTTTAATAAATGTGATGTCGCTTACTTTTACACTAATACTAGACACAATTAGAAGCAATTCTTCTTTAGCATGAAATGCTGGTATTTAGACTTTAAAAGGCTTGTCGCACGTGAGTACGCCGTCCGTGTCTTTATGTTACTACAAATCGTCCGTGTTATATAATTCTAATTAAATTTGTTTTTATTTTAACAATTTCATGTTTCTTACTTTTATACTGCTACTGGACATTGCATTAAGAGCCTACACTAGTCATGCGAAGAAACGCGCAAACTAATGTTAAGAGCCTACATCAGTCATGCGAAAAAACGCGCCAGCTAATGTTAAGTCTACGAGATGGTCCTTGCGCGATTTCTCGCTCGCATTTTAATATTTTTAAATGATTTTTTTGCATAGGATAGCTGAGATCGATCTCTAACGTTGTTAGTTTTTACTTTTTCGATTTTGGTTCCAGTTTTTTTTTTTTTATAAGAGTATTTTCACTTTCAGAACCGGTTCCAACCGGTTCCGAAATTGGAAATGTCCGTTTATAAAAAGACTGTAACTAAAATCAAAAAAGTAAAAACTAACAACGTTAGGGATCGGCCTCAGCTATCCTATGCAAAAAAAAAAAAAAATCATTTAAAAATATTAAAATGCGAGCGAGAAATCGCGCAAGAACCTTCCCATAGACTTAACATTAGCTTGAACGTTACTTCGCGTGACTAGCGTAGGCTCTTAAGTCTCTGCGAAGGCTATTTTCAAATTTCTAGCTGACATTTTAATATTTTATAATGATTTTTTGTTTGTTTGTTTAGGGTAAGTCAGGTCGATCTTGAACGTTGTTAGTTCTTACTTTTTCGATTTTGGTTCCAGTTTTTACTTACCCATATCATACGTAGTATATGGTACGTCTTGTAATTGTTTTGAAAATCGAAAAAAAAATTGACAGATTTACACGTTTCAGACAATAGAGATTCCGAAAAATATATTTTTAGAAAAAAAAATTTGCCGTCTGTCTGTCTCTGTGTCTGTAAACGCTCTACCTCCCGAACAAATTGAGATAGAGACTTGAAATTTGGTGTGTACTTTGTATGTAATAATGGGAAGAAGCTTATTGAATTTAAATAACTTCGATTATCCGGAACTATTTTTTCGGACTCTCAAAGTATTCGTTCTGATAAAAGGCATACAAAAATTTTCGAAATTGTTTATTTTAAGGGGTGAATATAAAAAACAATAAAAAATATAAATTTTGCATAAATAATGAAGTCGATCGGATAATGAGTTTCCGAGGTATTTGTAATCCTATTTGCCACACTCTTCGATTTCTCATGACCCTGTATTTTGTTCAAATTTCTATTCAAAGATATATTTTAATTGGAAATGAGACGCTTCATCCGACGCAGTAAACCGTTAGTTAATATAATTATCAATTTTGGAGTTATAAGGATGTTTCTTTTGCGCAATTCAGTAATACAGCAATTAAAGTTTATGACGGCATCAAGCCACGAGTTTATTCGAATTGCAATGCATTTTATAAATAGTTTACACGCGTTTTATTTTCACATTTTATATTATGCATATCCATGATGAGTAAGTATTACAGTGGCCCCGAACGACTAGTTTTATATAAGGGTACTTTCAGTTTCAGAACTGGTTCCATCCGGTTCCAAAATTGAAAATGTCCGCTTATAAAAAAAATTGCAACAAAATTCGGAAAAGTAAAAACTAACAACATTAGAGATCGTCCGCAGCTATCCTATGCAAAAAAAAAAAAAAATCATTTAAAAATATTAAAATGTGAGCACAAAATTAAAAAAAACCTTCCCATAGACTTAACATTAGTTTGGGCATTTTTTCGCATGACTAGTGTAGGCTAACAAGGATATCATTGAAAGTTGTTATTCATCCTTTAAAAACCGATAACGCGTAGAGCTTGTTTCTTTATGTTAAAACAATCGCCCGTGTCTTTACAGGTTAATTTTAAAAAAAAATGCTCCATGAATCCAGAAAAAAAGACACTTTGAAAACAGGTTTTTCAATTTAAAAAAATAAATCTGAAAAAGAATTTACCAGCAATAAATGCAGAAATACGGTACTTACGAGTATACTTGTTACAATATAAGTTTTGTTTTCAAACATAATATTGGACTCGGGAACCCTCTTCCTTACTGGAGGGACCAAGGTTAAATTGTTGCGGTCTGACCATTCTGCAATCTGTAAATTAAAAACATCATTTTGTTGTTCATTTCTATTAACATATTGAAGATCAAGATAGTAAAGCAACAAGTAAGAATATATTTGTAAAAAATAATAATAAATAAACAAAAGTGTGAAGAAAACAAAAAGTACAAAGATTCCATTTTTAACACTTTAAAACATAGTTGAATGGTGTTTATGAATTCAATTTGTCTGTCCGTCTGTTTGTCTCATCGAGCTCTAACTCGTGTAAATATGCTCGGATAATCATGTAATTAATATGTTATTCAGGTTTGCTATGACATGTTCAGTATTGAAAATGAAGTGTGTAGCATTTATAGTTCATTTACAGAGACACTCAAAAGAATTCCGTTACATTATGGTCTATGGAGGAAAATTGTTTACAATGTATTTTAATTATGTTATTCTATTTCAAATATATTGAAATGGATATATATCACTGAGGTGCACTACAAAAAGCTAATTGTAGAATGAAGTACGCATAGCATTTTGTCGTTAATTTACAGGGATATACAAAATAATTCCGTTACATGATCGTTATATGAGCGATAATTGCCGGAATTGCGTTTTCTGTTGTGGGATGCGTTTTCAAATTTAACTAATTTCTTACAAATTTGTTGGTGTATATAAATTATATAGATCATATACAGGGCTTCTCAAGAGTTCTCGAGTACATTCTGGTTTATTGACGGAAATTCCTGAAAGGGAGCTGTTTATCAGCTGTGTTATACGTTTCCTAACTGAATTAAAATTTAGCATATTACGCAGTATATATACAAATCTGTAGATCATATACAGGTCTTCGCAAGAGAATTTGAATACTTTTCTGTCTATGGAGGGTAATTGCTGAAATTGGGTTTTCAAGAGTTTTCAAAATTATTTTATTAGATACCCTTTATCATCATATAAACGGGGAAGTTTTGTTACAATTTTCTGAATATGTTGGAAAGTTTTCCATAAACTACGCTTCACGCATGATTGATCTTTCTTGTTACGCTATAATAAAATTATTGCGATATTTATAGACGTGCGATTTCAAGTAGAATTATTCCTAATGTTTCTCCAATTTCTTTATTATTTAATTATTATCATTTCATTGTGATTCGCAATGAATAATGGTGAATTTTTCACAACCTAAAATATACTTAAATTTTCAATTAAATTTTCAGCAGGGCTGAAACTACGCCTTAAATCTTTAAATAGCACTACAAAGGATGTGATTTTTTTTTCACTTTGCTTAAAAGGGTACAACCACCTTGAGAGAAAAATGTGTCCAGAAAAATGTGTCGAACCCAGATACCTTGGTATAGCGCACCAAGTGCTTTACCAATTAAGCCATCTGGACGCCATCCAGTCTCTTTGTCCTTGAAAAAAGAAGAAGCGCGGTTTTTTTTCTTCTTTTTTTGGTCTTGCCAACATATAAGAGTGAAAAAGGTGCCAGACTGGATGTCGTCCAAATGGCTTAATTGGTAAAGCACTTAGTGCTATTTAAAGATTTAAGGCGTAGTTTCAGTCGTGGTGAAAATTTAATTGGAAATTTAAATATATGTTACCCGATGCCAAGAAGTTATTCGTCTCATGTAAGCCACGGATAGTGTGATCCTGTTGAGATTCCATCTTGCACTGCGGAGTTGCAGCCTTGCCAACATATATTATTGAAAGAGGTGCCAGACTGGATGTCGTCCCGATTGCTTAATTGGTAAAGCACTTGGTGCGCTATACCAAGGTATTTGGGTTATGTCCCCGGTCTGAACATAATTTTCACTCAAGTTGGTTGTACGCTGTTAAGGCGGTATTAAAAAAAATATTTTTCCAAGCTCAACAACTCAAAATTGTCTGAAACATTTCCAGACTCAGTTTTAAAAGTAAAAACATGAACATTGTCGGAGTGATTTATAAAGAGATTTATAAGGCACTTGTGTTTTTATTTTTCGTTCAATTAATTAGAAATTGATTTACAAACAATTATTTTCACAGTATGATAATTTTCTTTTGTTTCCAGCGCTATCGCTTCGGGAAATTCGGTTCAAAATGTCCACTTTGACACCATTTTTGGAAATATATTCTGCCTTTATCAAAAAATCGACCAATACGGACATTATAAAGTTTCTGAATAAGAGAACCTGCCAGTTGGATGCATTTTATCTAAAAAATGAATTTAAAAATAAGTCACAAAATAAGCCCTTAAGCAAAGTAAAAAGAAAATTCACATCCTTTGTAATGCTAAAATATACTTTTGGAATTTATTCATATGAGGTCACTTTATATTTCATAACAGGTTTCGAAAATTAAAGTATCGTCACTTAAAAAAAATAAAAACTGCGACTTAATTTAAAAAGTAAAAAATGGCCCTGCGAGAAATTTAAAAAGAACGCTCCTATAGGTTTTTTATTAGCTTGCGAGTTTTCTGGTGTGACTAGTGTCGGCTCTTAATAAAAGCAAAAAAAAAAATCACTCTTTTTTTTGGCCGGGGGGGGGGGTACTTAAAGGTACTTGACTTTTTAAAGTGTTACAGGCCGAATAGCATTATATAGTGGCAATATTCAACAAGTGGTCAAGGATCACTAGACATTTCAACTATAGATTTCGCAAATTTTCGTTTTACTAAAAATATGAAATATTTTTTACGATAACTGTAGTTTATTTTACCAAAATTATATTCTAATGCAAAAATTTTTATGCAGTGTATTTAAACATTACAAAGTAACTAACTTTAATATGAGTGAAAAAAAAATCGATTTTTTTATCTATACAATGATATTGCTGAAGAGAAAAGGGGGAGGATCACGCCTATTAATTTTGTTTCAAATATTCGAATAATAAAGCTACAGGTACCAATTGAGTGGAAAAAATATACATTAATTAATAATATACGTAAGTTATGCTTCAGTATTTTCTACATACTTAAAATTGTACGTACTGTCAATTTTCAAATGTAAACTTTTGTTAACTGTCCACTTTTGTCACTTTATTTTAGTTCCTTGGATCAAAGCAGCGGGAAACGTATTTAGGTTTAATCACTTTTTCATAAATTGTCATAGTTATAAAAAAAAGTGTTGGCTCCCTATCCAGACTTTTACAGCAAAAAATTAATATATTACAGGGTAAAATACCGAAAACATTCATTTAATTACAAGAAAAAAATATAGACATTTTTAAGACAAATAAACTATCAATATATAAAATAAAAGTATATAATAAAATAAGTATAAAGTAATATAATAAAAATTTATATAATTTCCTGGTTAAATTTTAAGAAATTCTTTCCTGTAGATGTAATCGGTAACAAAATACAGTCCTTTTAGACGGTCGAAAAGTAAAATGTTTCTATATGCAAAAAAAAAAAAAAAAAAAAAAGTTACGGGTGAAAAACTGTGAAAGCACACAACCTTGTTTTTGACGATGCTAAATTTTTTTATGTTAAAATTAATGTAACTCTTCATTCATAACTTTTTTGGATTTGCAATCAAAATATAATTCTCATAATTAAAAATATTTTTTTGATTCGGTAACATACCTGAAATATATTAAAGTTCGATTAAAGTATCGAATTAAAAAAAAAATTAATCGGATTTTTTTTTCTGTGTGGAGGGGGGAGGGGAGATATAAGTTAAAATTTGTCACATGGATTTGAGATTAGTTATCCCCAAATTTTAATATTTTATAACGCTATGAAGATTTATGAAAAAATGCCTAAAATATATATTTTTCCAGACTGGTTTGATCCAAGGAACTGTAATATTGCGTCAAAACTGCCATTTAAAAATTCAAAGTTAGTGAAATTTTTTATTTAGACGACTTCTATTTAAAAAATGGAAACATGTATAAAACTCAAGTTTTTCCCCTGTTCATTCCATTTTCACAGGATTTATTGTATATATAGGGCGTCCTAAAATAGACTCGCGGTTTTTAAAAATAAATAACAAGTAAATGATGACAGTTGTTGAAGTTATTATTAAAGGTCAGTAATGTGTGAAATCGAGAATATTTTAATACGCTCCCTTATTTTAGTTCCAAATATCACCGATAGATGGCGCTGAGCTACCTCAAACTGCAATAATGCTAACCTCTCGGTTTCAAAACGAAAACCACATTTTATCGTGTTTTTACAGCTAAACAGAATGAAGACTGAAAACTGAGTGAGCTATGGTCCATAGTTATATGTTAGTTTGGCGTTCTAACAGTTTGTAAAATCACAATGCCATCCATCGATGACATTTGGAACTAAAACAAATATGCATGGTAAAAAGATTTCCTTCTTCACACGTTAATCTAAAAGAATAACTACAGTAGTTGTCACCGTTTATTTGTTATTGATTTTAAAAACCGTTAGTCCATTTTTGGGACACCATGTGTTTTAAAGAAAGAAATGGGGAAACTTTTTATAAGTTTTGCCAACTTAGCCTTGCGTTTTTTCCCAAATCTAAAGAAATAAATAGCCTTGGGGTGGATCCTCCCACCTTCATGAGCAGGGATATATACAGGTTAAAAACTGGGGCCTATTTAGGAAACCCTTCACAAAATTCTATTTAATAAAACAGGCCCCGTAACAATATTCCTTTTGATAAAATAGGCCTCTTCACTAGATTCCTCTTTATAAAATAGGCCCCTTCAGAAAATTTCATTCCATAAAAACATACTCTCCATTAATTATTTTAATTTTGTTAGGTTTTAAAATGTGTAATTTGCAAAGAAAACAAGTTCACCAGGCAGGAAAACTTTAACAGGAAAACTTAAAGAAGTTATTATTATTAAATGCTTGGTTTTAATTTGACTACCTGTATTTCATCTTTCGTAACAAATGTTTTTTTTTCACAAAAATATAATAAATTTCACAAAAATGATAAATTTTACAAAATAATTTTACTTTTCGCAAAATGGTCTCCAAGAAAAAAAACCTGCACCGACACCTGCCCTTAGCAAGATTTTGCGCCTTTGATAAATACTTTTGTTATAAAATTACTTAACTAAGCAGAAAATTTATTAGCAAAATATTTTGTCTTGAAAAAATTTCTTATTTATTTTCACATACAATGATTTGGAAATGAAAATGAATCATTAATTTAATCATTTTTCTGAGGAACATGCATAACCTCTCCTAAAACCGCAAAAAATTTAAACACTTTTACAGCTGCTCTTTAGTGAAAACTTGACATTTTCACCTTAAAATCACATCAGAAAATTTATTAGCTCAAGAATATGTATTTAAAAAATACTTTGCTTTCTTTTCACGCTCAGTGATTTAGAAATCAAAATGAACCATTAATTTTACTTTTTTTTTTTTTTTAATGAGAAAGTATAATTTCTCCAAAAAAGACAAAAATATCAAATAACTGTACATCTGCTCGTTGTAGAAATTTAACTTTTCCACCCCATAAATCAGGAAAAGAGGAAAAATTCTCTCGAATTTCCGTTTTTCTTTATTGCCTGAAGAAAGTAATTTATTTTTGTGTCACCAGATCTTTCTCGTAACGTGGCTAATGCTCATGCTTGTCGCATAAAAATTCCAATCATAAAATATTTTCTTTGACTATATACAGCGTTTACAAACGATTATTGATTGGAAAATGTATTCGGACATGTGCTACCATCTATGTTTTAAAACGTAAAGTACTTTGGAAAATGCTAAAAAAAAAAAGCACAGTCGAAATAATCGTAGCTTTTTCCTGTTTTGATAGAATTCTTGCGAAAACTGAATATGAAAGTCCGTAATATGAGAATTAAACTATAAGTAAAAGTTACGGTGATAAAAGATACTACAGCATTTTCTCGTTTTAATAGAAATCGTTCCGTAACTGAATATAAGACTCCGTACTATGATCACTTTTAAAATAAGTAAAAGTTACATGGATAAAATATAACACAGAATTTTTTCATTTTAACATAAATCTGTCCATAACTATAAAATTCAGTACTATGGTATTTTTTAAAATAAAAGTTAGATTGATAAACGATACCATAATATTTTCTCGTTTTAACAGATATCTTTCCATAACTGAAAATAAAATTCCATACTAAGATATTACTTATTTATTTTTTTTTAAGTAAAAGTTACACTGATAAAAGATACCACAGCATTTTTTCGTTTTAACAGAAATATTTCCATAGTTGAATATAAAATTCCGTACTATGATATATATATATATATTTTTTTTTTTTTAAGTAAAAGTTAATTTGATAAAAGATACCATATATAATCCCCTTGTTTTAGTAGAATTCTTGCCAAAATACCAAATATGAAATTTTGTACGATGAAATTTAAAATAAGTAAAAATTAAATTGATAAAAAGAAATACCAAATTTTTTCTCGTTTTAACACAACTTCTACAAAAAATGAATATTAAATTTGGTAGTATGAGAGATTTTTTTAAAAGTTAAATTGATTAAAGATACCATAGATTTTTTTCTTTTTAACATAATTGTATAAAAAGCTGTATGTGAAATCCCGTTGCATGATAATTTTAAAGAAAATTGATAATTTTAAAGAAAATTTAAAAAAATATATATATTGATAAAAGGTATATCATTTCCTTGTTTTAAAAGAATTCTTGCAATGCCTAAATACGAAATAAAATACTAGGATAAAATCCCCAGTTATTGACACCTAACCAGTAACTGACAGTTCAGCAGAAATCTAACTCAAATAAGCATTTTCTTGTAAAATTCTGCATAGTAATGTCATCTAGTGATAACTTATTTGTATTAACTATTAAAACTTATTTTTCAGCTGTTGGATTTTCAAAAAAGGGATAGTGTCAGTTACTGGAGATACTTATTTATGGCAAAAAATAATTTTTAGTAATAAAAATTACAATTTTTTCAAAATTTATGTCAACAATATTTTTTTAATGTATCTTTACTATACTTACAAAAACAAATATAAGTATAAAATAGATTTAAATCTTTGTAATAGTGATTTGAAGAAGAAAAAATCCTTAAAGTATCAGTTACTGGGGGTTTCACCCTATGATAATTATAAAATAAGTAAAGGTTAAATTTTTAAAAACCATTACCTCGTTTTAACAGATTTCTTGCAATAGCTGAAGAGTAAATTCCATACCATAATAATTCAAAAATAAGTAAAACGTAAATTGATAAAAGATACTATAGATTTTAAACGTTTAAAAATATGGCAACGTCCGAATAGGAAATTCACTACAATGAATATTAAAAAACAAATAAAACTTAAATTCACACTATTTCCTATTTTCAGCAGAATTTTTTAAATAACTGAACGGGAAGTTACGCAGTATGAGAACAAAAACATAATGAAATTTACATTGATAAAAGGTACTGTATGATTAATCTCATATTGGCAATCTTACGACATGACATTAAATTATTAATTATAACTAAATAATTAAAGTATGTGATTTTTGTAATTAAAAAATGTTAAATTGAAAACAATAAGCTCTACAAAAGTGATCAAATAAAACTAATTTATCACTTTTTTTTTACTGATAAAAGTATTGGTTAATTTATCATGAATTTATTGTTTATTAAGAGGACAAAGATCATTTTCAACATGTTTTTTAATAAAAAAATATAATGCAGGTTGTTATTAGTGAATTTTAATATTCAACTCAAAACACATGTTGAAAAAATCTTTTTATACTGCACATTTAATTAATGAAAAAAAAATTGAATTTTTTGAAATAAATATATACTATTTTTTCGAAGGTTCACATTTTTCTTCGTTTTTTTTTTTTTTTTTTTCTAAAATATACAACAAAACCGTGAATAATTTTTTAGATACACCTAACATTAGATTTAATACAATTTTGACTGTCATTTATCGTGAAAAACGATAAAATCTTACGCTTCTTCCTATCATTTTATTTATAAAAATTAAAACCATAATGCTAATTCCTTGCGCAGTTCTAATATCACATACATAATAAAGGACATCCACAAAAATTATAAACCACCACCTCAGATATAAACAAGAACGAAAAGTAGTGCGTCAAGCATAGACTGTGAAACACTTTTCCACACATGCAAAAAACTGTAATGAAATTTAACCATTAAATAAGATCAAACAAGATATATCAGTAAAAGGATTAGAAAAAAAAAAACATTTAAAAATCCAGTTTCAGCAATTACCTTCCGTAGTTATAAATGTAGTCAAAATACTTTGTGCAGCCAGTACTCACAATTACCTGCAGCCAGTACACACAATTAAAGTACACAAAATTCTCCGTGAAAAAAAAATTTTTTTTACTCGAAAATTTTCTAACTCCCCAGAATTATTTTCAAAATTATTTAAAAAAACGTTTACTCTTAAATTTTCTAAGTTCTCCAAATAAAATATTTTCAAAAATTAAAAATCAAATTTTTATCTACTTTTTTCTACGTTCCCAAAATACAATCCATTGAAACTCGTATCGTACTCTAGCAGGCAATAAAAAAAAAAATCCTCAAATTTTTCGAAGTACCCCAAATTCCTTTCGAAACATCCAAAAAATCCTCCTGCTCTTACAGTAGACGCTCAACCAACACCCCTCAACACCGGCACTAGGCAGGACCTCCACCATCTCTTATCTACCCTTCCTCTTAGAGTACGCTCTTGGGAGGTGGGCAGGCCCTCCTCCTGGGGCCGGAGCTCTGTTTTCCCCCTACATATCTATATGACCCCACGTGATCTATATTTTCGCATGTATACTACTTTGCATGCTAAAATTTAATTCAGTTAGAATATGCGTAACATAATTAAAAATCCACTTATAGCAATTTCCACCAGCATATTGATATGTACTCGAATCCTTCTGTACAGTTATGTATATTACCTACAGACATTTATACATGCCACATCTTAATTAAACTTTAATGCAGTTAAAAAAGGCATAACACAACAAAAAGTGCACTTCCAGCAATTAGCAACCGTAAACGCCAATGTATCCAGTTCTTTGCGTTGCCCTGTATATAAATTTATTTGTATTCCACAAACTTCTTTTAGTATACTAAATATAGTTTCAGCAGGAAAAAGCAAAATTAAAAAATACCATTAACTCTTTAAGCGTCCTAACCGTGTTTTTCTGACACATAGTTTTTTAATTTAAAAGTTGATTAAACGCAAAATTGATATTAATATTAATTTTTTTAAGTGTATAAAATACATAAATATGTAAGGTTACCAAATACAAATTCGCATACAAATGTATTTCATAGCTATCATTTTATGAATCGTTAAACATACATGAAAAATTTTGCAGGATGAAAAAAAGGAAGAAATTCCCACTCAGCATAATCACTAGTTAAGAATTCTTTTGCGAAGCAATGTACAAGAATAATAGAATTTATACACACCACGTGATATGCAAAAGTTTAGTTAAACTGAAAAATGTATACCACAACTGCTGAATCGCTCCATGCAAAAAGTGCTTCTGTCACCAAATTGGCAAAATTGAGTTAACCACGTATTTTTGTTCTTATAGGGTAGACCCATGTTTCTATTCCTAAAGGGTTTCAATTTCACCGCCATACACTGTCTAAACACAATTTAATTTTTAATATTCTATGCAGAAAGGGCTTCAGTCAGTGACTGAAGTCCTTTCTGCTTTAAATAATACATGCAACGCCTGATGAAGTTTGCTCTTTCTTGTATGACTATCTCAAAATTGTACCACAGAAAATTACCGAATTACGATAATTGCAGTGGTCAAAATAAGAATCATGCGATGTCTAGATTTTTAATATTACTGACAGACACTGGTCGATTTGAGAAAATAACAAAGTTTTTTCCAGTAAGGGGTTATTCCTTTTTGCCCTGCGATCGGGACTCGGAAACAGTAAAGATCCATATCAACAAGTTTGACAGAATTTATGTTGACGAAATAAAAGTACTTATAGAAAACAGCAGCTGCAACAAGTTTTCTGTTAAAGTAATTCAAACGAAAGACATTTTGGACTTGAAATCATTTTGGAAGACTTATTATAAGAAAAATTGTATATCACAAGAAACACGCTCCAAGAGAGTTCCAAAAGCAAATAAAATTCGATTTGAAATAAGCAGTTAGATGCAGTTGTCCTTTTATAAAGAGAAGTTTGGTACAATATTCGCAAGTAAAACCATTGACAGTATAGTGACACATTCATTTTAAATGTTCAAAGACGAACCACAAAAACTGAAGTTGGCAACATCTGCGGCTTATGAAGCCGATAAAGTTCCGATCAAGAGAGCGAAAATCAATGACGTTTGGAACCTTCTGCCATATATTCCTAATGAGAACAAATACTTTTTAGGTACGTTCGTAATTATATAAATACGTAGCACCTATAGTCGTCGCTTGGTCCGTCCGTCTGTCCGTCCGTCTGTCTGTCTGTCGGTCTGTCTGTCTGTCCGTCAGCATATAACAACGCAAAAACTACCCAACCGAATGGTTTGCAATTTAAAATATATTATCTTTGCAGAATTTTGTCGAGACATTTCAAATTTATTAAAATCGAATCAAAATTTTAGGAGATATTAATAAAAATATTTATTAAGCAATTTGAATTTTTTTTAAATCGGTGCTTTTTTGTTATAGGAGCTTCCGAAGTTTAATCGTCAAGCGACCGAGATACTTATTTTATGACAGAAATTAATCTGCAGACGATATAATTCATTTCACAGAATTAGAAATCATCAAGATCTGAATATTTATATAACTAGATGATACATATATATCTGAATATTTATATAACTAGTTAAGATATTTGTATATGAACAGTGTCATAAAATATATACTTAACTAGCTGTTTAACCCGTTCTACGCACGGGAGATCATGAATTTAATTCTAAAACGTGCGTACGAACGCACCTCGTTTGTAACTTTTGACGTACAATGTCCAACTTGTTTGAGTTCATCATGAATTAGCCTGCAATTGACCAGATCGAGCCAGAATTCCAAGACGAGTGATTAGAAATTTTTAATTGAAAAAAACAAAACCTATAATTAAATAATTCAATAAAGTGCGTATATAGTAATAGTTGTCATCAATAAATCTCATTTTATTTTCATTTGAAGTTAATTTTTATACCTAAAACAGTTTTTAAAATAGTCCAAAAGAATCTTGGTACAATATAAGGGTTGAAAAACTACAAAAAAAAAATGATTAAAAAAAAATGATATGCATAAAGAGCTTCATTGTTTATTTACGTACAAAAAGGGCTTCAGGCCACCATTAAAAAATATTGTAGCCATGACTATCGGAAACAATTTCTTTTTCTTAACGGTGTTTGATTAGCATAATTTTTGTCTATAAAGGGAAAAAAATCACTTTGATTGGTTTAATATTTTTAAAAAAGCAATGTTTTTTTTTTTCAATTGATCAGCCCGAGCCCGCGCCCAAAATAGACTCGTGCTCGCTTTTTATAGCAATCTTCGAGCTTTAGAGTGAAAATTTCATTTATTCAAAAATTGAAAAAGAATAAATAACTTTCTATTTGAGAAAGAAACAATATTGTAGTCTAAGTTTCTTAAAGTGTTTTACAATCCTTAATAAATAAATTTGAAAAGTAATTGAATTGTTATTGATGGGATATCAGGAGAAATATTCTATATAATTCTGAATCCTTTGCACGGTCATTATTCTTAATAACATAAAGAAGCCGTGGGGCATCCTTTGTCTATCCTCGTTTTATATTTAGAGTCCTTTTCCAGAATTATTGTGAAACAGAAGCAATGCCTTTTTGCTATAGTTGTACAATGATATTTTGAAAGAATAAAAATTGTGACTTTTGCAGATTTCTGCAAGTGGTTGGGTATTAATAAAAACAAAATACTTTTTTACACAAATTTTCAGGGAAATGAAAATCACGAAAAGTTGTCCCGAGGGACGATTACTCAGGATTAATAATTTTTTTCTATATAAGAAGAGATTTTTAAATGAGGAAATTAATCTTGAAACAATTTTAAAATGTTATTAACAATTTTCCGAACTTCCAGTTTCTGACTCGAGCTTTAATAACACAAATTGTTTTGGGTTAGGGTGTGCTTGGATTTCAAATCGTACACTCAGGCAGGCTAGGGCTACAAAAAGAAGACCGAACTTTGCATGCTAAAATTTAATTCAGTTAGAAAAATAATTAAAAATCCACTTATAGCAATTTTCTCCAGCAGACGTAAATTCCCTCGAATCTTTCTGTAAAGTTCAGTATATTATCTACAGACAGTAATTTGCTCTAATAGGCAGTACTCGAACTGAATTCGTTTGTGCGTCCCTGTAAAAAAGCGACAAATTCTATGGACACTATATTTTACAGTAAGCATCTTATAGTGCACCTCAGTAAGATGTATCAGTACCATCATGTATGAAATAGTATAACATCATTAAAATATACTTCAAACAGATTTTTCTCACAGACCATTATGTAACGGATTTCTTCTGTATTACCCTGTAAATGAACTAATAATTCCTTTCACTCCCTATTCTACAGAAAGCATGTTTTAGTTCACCTTAGAAATGCATTAAAATTTCATTATGCTTGAAATAGTGTAATATCATTAAAACTAAATGCGAACAATTTTTCCCTATTCACCGTAATGTAACGGAGTACTTTTGAATGTCTCTGTTAAGGAACTATAAATACTACATACTTTATTTTCAATGTCATTCATGCTGTAACAAATCTCAATAACATATAAAAAATTACACGGCAGTCTAAGTATATTTACAGTAGTTAGAGCAGCGATAGACGGACAGGCTGGGAAATCGAAGTCATAAAAACTTTTCAACTTTGTTGGAAAGTGGTAATAATAAAAAGCATTAGCATTTTTAAAACATGAAAACAAAAAAATATGAACATGGAGAAAAAGCTTTTTAAAATTTCCATTTGTGAAAAAGAACAACCTGGATTGCAATTCTGTACATATTACACATAAAATACAATACGTGTATGCGTAATTACATAATACACATGCATACAGCTTTGGCCTTTTAACGACATGTACATGACAGTTAATAATATAACTATGTTTTTCAGATTAAAAAATGGTGCAATGTACAGTGATAAACGTGTTTTCGAAAGATGTTGCAATTAAAAAAAGCACTTTAAAAAAACATTCTTAAAAATTATCAATATTCAAAACACAAGTGACGATTCTGAATCGTGTCAGGTCACTAGATTTTATGCAAACCCCACCCAAAGTTATCGATTCTTTTTGTTTTGGCTGCAGGTTGGATTTGCATTAGAATTTTGCATCGAGTCGATTAATCAGATTGTATTAAACCGGACCCGGGTCGGATTCGTGTTAAACCTGGATACCCGACCCGATGAAAATTCTAATCCGAATTCTACCTACAGCCAAAAAGGAAAATAAAGGCACCAGCAGGCACAATAAGGTCGAGACGGATTCGGGTAAAATCCGGTTGCCCTAATCCTGCTTACCGAAAATAACTGCCGACCCAATGAGGTCGGATTGGGTTCGGGTAAAATGCGGTAACCCGATTTGATGCAGATTCGTCACACTTTTCACGAATTAGTCACGCTGTGACATCACAAAGTGGTCACATTATGAGATCACAAACGGCCATAACGACCTGTCATCCACGTCACTGTGACATCATATCCAGGTCACATTGACGGTTAGGGCTACTATAATACAGACTGAATCATCAAGCATTTTTTGTCAACATAGACCAATCGGCGAATGTTGCCCACGCGGCGTGGCCAATCGTTCTTCTACGGTCAATTAAATGGCGGCTGAGTCACCCCGGATTCTAGTAGCCTTATTGACAGTCACAGTCACAATCTGGCGTCATAGTAACGTTGCCGTGACGTCACAATGTTTTATGGGGAAGGAAAAGTGTTTCGTTTGGAGCACCAGTACTATCGCTAGAGACTTTTGAATAGGTGTATTTTAATTATAATAGTCATGTACAAAAAGTTTAGTACAGAAACAGTATCTCATGTGTTAACGAGGCTTTTTATTCATCTTTCGGTCGGGCGGTCTCAGAGACCGCTCGCAGTAGTTAAGTGACAATTTCTGTCACAGCAGTTAAGGGTTAATGCAAGATGTGTTGCAAAATAATGCTTAAACATAAAATTTTTTGTGCTTGCAAAGACGGGCTTTCAACTCGAACTACTCAATTACGTCTAAACTTTTACTGGCATAAGAACATGCGTAAATGTACCTACAACCTTATAATTAGCTGCTTAAACAAAGTTGAAAGACATCAAAAAAATACTTTTAAAATGCGCCGGATATCGAGAAATGATACTTTATCGCCCACGGGCGATTTTTTCGTCTTAAATTACACAGATTTTAAAGAGGGAGAGATTGTTTGTATAAAAAAATATGTTACTTTGCAGTACGGATTAGTCGATAGAAAAAAAAAACAATAAGGTAAGTATAAATAGACTCCTGCCTACTTTTGGACATTCAAGGTCAATTATTTTTGTCATTTATTTCAAGAATTACACGAAAACTGGAATGTTTAGGAATTTTATCCCTTTTACTGTATTTCTCACACTGAAAGAGTAAGCATTAATTCATTATCATTCCCCTTCCATGGGAAATATTAGATGGGCATCTATGGTTGGGATCTTAACCATAGCTTACATTCAATGCTTTGTCAAGTATGCTCAATTATTTACAGATTTTTATTATCAATGTAAGATGCATACAAAATCTAACTAATCTACTAACTACTACTCTGTCAGGAATATGCAGGACTTTGCCAGGGAAGAATTGATTTGATGTATTGTGTACTACCAATTTTCTGCTCTGTGGAATACACATGCAAATGTGCCCATGGTATAGGGAATGCAAAGGAAGAAAGCCACCTCGAAATCTTTGGAAAGCAAATTTAAAGAGAGTACTGAAAGAATGTAAAGATAAAAAGCTGTTTGTGATTGTGAATGAACAGATTGTTGCACGATTGAAATTTTAGTGTATGGCAGTTTTGTTTTAACTCTGAACTACTGTGAAAAAAAATTTCGATTGCAACTGTGAGCAGTCTCTCAGACCACTCGATTGAGAGATGAGTAAAATGCTAGATTAATTCAGAGAATACAAATTCAGAAGTATCTAACGATACTACTAGGGCTCCAAACTGAACAAAATGCCGCTAGTATCTAAAGTTTAACTGAAAGTTACAAGTTAAACAGTGAAGATTGAAAATAGAAGTCGTCTGGGAGACCGCTAACAGCAGTTAAGTGTTAAAGATTTTTTCTTATCTTTCATTACAAGTGTAAACCGTAATTTTATTTTAGCTTGACCTTTTTCTTTCACTAACACTGCTTCCCATAACCATTACAAATCATCAGATTTCTAATTGAATGATATTAAAAAGTAAAAGAGTAAAAAAATTGGAAGTCTAAAGTATGTATTAGTGTGAAAGGGAGGAGGAGATCTAATATGTTTTTAGCTACAATTCCTTAGTTTAGCCTTTAACTGTTGTGATAGAAATTCTCATAACTACTGTGAACGGTCTCTGAGACCACTTGATCAAAAGATGAATTAAAGGTTCAATTCATTCATAGGATACGGTTTCTGTACTAAATTTTATATACAGGACCCTTATAATTAAAATTCTCCTATTCAGAAGTCTCCATCGATAGTTCTAGGGATCCAAACGAAACAGATTTCACTAATACCTATAATAAAACCGAAAATTATAAGTTACACATTGAAATGGAAAAAGCAGCGGTCTGTGAGACCGCTTGATCGAAAGATGTATAAAAGACCCTATTAACTCATAGGATAGTGTTTCTGTACTTAACATCATGTACAGGATTATAATAATTAAAAATCACCTATTCCGAAGTCTCTAACGATAGTACTAGGTCTCCAAACTAAAAATATTTCCCTAATACCTACAGTTAAACCGAAAATTGCAACTTAAACATTGCAAATGGGAAAAAGCAACGGCCTGTGAGATCGCTAACAGCATTTAAGTGTCAAATAAAATAATATGAATAGATCCGTTCCTACTTATTTCGGAAGAGGGGATTGAGCTTGTTCCTTCTCATTGTTTATATAGACTTGATAAATTCAGATAATCCAGGGTGTCCCAAACATGATGGGTGCATTTGAAAAATGAAATAACAGAAAATATAAAATGATAGAAATCTACCGTTTCTACTTAGGAAACTAGTAAATTTTCACTCACATAAAATTTCAGATTCAGTTACGAAGTTGGCCAACAAATGGCGCTGCTAAGTGGGAAAACTAAAAATTGTACGAATATGTTGCGAAGAAGACTGCAAAAACTGAATAACGCTATTTTCAATATATCCACCATTTTCAGTAACAGAATGCCGCAATCTGAGAACAAAATTTGCAGAAACTCGCTCTAACGTTACAGCCGGAATGCATATTCATACATGCTGTAGAGATGTACTGTTGTTGTTTAGCAGTTGTTTGCGGATTTTGAAGTTACACCTCGTCTTTCACATCACATCTTTAACACCACAGAAAAAGTCACAGCGAATCAAATCTGGTGAATAGGGAGAAAAATTCATGCCGACACCCGTACGCTTTCTATAATCAAGAGCAACGGCATGATCATCGGAATTTTCGTTGAGGAAATTAAAGACTTCCGCCGTTCGATGTAAGCGAGCACCTTCTAGAATGAACAACAAGGTGTTCCCATGGTATTTCAAGGCATTTTGTGGCGCCAGAGATTCATGCAGAGTGTCCAGATAGAGCGCTGCAGTAATCGCTGCAGTAATCGTATGGTGTCGAAAAAATAGCCAACGAGTTCTTTGGAGGAAATGGTGGCCCAAACCATGACTTTGGGGGGGATGCAGGGATGATGGTACGGAGAAATGGGGTTTTTTCGTTCCCCAAATGCGCCAGGTTTGCTTATTGACGATGTCGTCCAAGAAAAAATACGCTTAATCATAGAACCAAATGTTTCCTACATAGATTTCGCCAGCATCCAGCTGCTGTTGCAGCAGCATTATGTTTGCGAACGTCTCGCGTGCATTAATGGCAGTAGCACTAAGGAACTGGCGTGTCTGAATCCTGTATGCAGCGCTTCCCAACCTTTTTTCTTTTACGTACCCCTTGCTTAGGCTTTTCATTTCGGCGTACCCCCACTTCTCATAATCCCCCCCCCTCTCCTCCATATATTATTAACATTTTCATCTCCCGTGAATGCAAAATCCATATTTTAAGAATTATTCATTATTATATTTTCTATTTATTGAGGGAGCACTGATGTTTCAGTATGAATTCTAAAGTATTAATATTTAGTTTTTATCAGTTATGAGAACATGCCTATTAACAGCTGCACTCAGGTACTCTTGTATTTCAAAATAATCAGATTGTTTCGAAGAACTCGTAGTTCCCGAATCATCAGGTTAAATTTCAATCACAGTTGCAGTGATCTTAAGACTTCTAGATTTTAACCAGTTATCCCTTTTAAAATATAAAACCAAATAATTCGAATAACAATAAACACTTCAAATTAAAATTCATTAAAAGGAAGGAAGCTCTTCGATCAGTATACGTATAAAATATATAAGTACTCATGCAATATTATTTACAGTGGGCGGAGCTAAAGACATAGAATAACCAATGGATTATTAAGTCTAGTGGGCTTTTCCGCTCATTTTGAGTGTAACATATTGGAGTTAAAGTGACATATTGGAGTTACACCTGAGAGTGAGACTAACTTTGTAATTCCAAACTATCAACTTTATGTGTTTTAAGTTAAACCATTTTTGTGATTTCCGCCATTACCGATATTATTTTCACGTACCCTCAGCAGTCCCGCCACGTACCCCCAGGGGTACGCGTACCCCAGGTTGGGAACCGCTGCTGTATGGAAACAGGTGGAAGCTGTGGCGAATGATACGGTGCATGGACATGTGTCATAGTGCACCCTGATCTGCAAAATGTCGAACAGAAACCATGGGCCGCTGTTGGATCACTTCTTCAACAACTTCACAGAGTTTTACACACACACACACACTTTACAACTTCAACATTCGCTTTTGTAATTGTTGCACGCAGTATCCTGATGTTTCCCCAGCACGACCATCATCATTTTTTCCAGTTCGTTGAAATTTTTCAAATACAGCCTTTATTGTTTCATTTTTCGGTCCTTTTACGACATTAAATTCCGTCCTGTGCCTTCTTTCAACAATACCGTGTTCCAGGTGGTGAAATTCCAAAGCCACAAATATCCGCCGTCTTAACGAATAAACCATTTCTCTACAACAATTTGCAACCTCTGAGCAACATATGCTAGCAGCAGGACGATGAAGTGTGGAGACTGTTTGGATCAAAATGACTGCAGTTCCCTACAGCTCTCGCAGATATTCTTCAGCGCCATATGTTGGCGAGCTTCGTAGCTAAATTTAAAATTCTCTGTGACTGAATATTTGCTGGTTTCCCAAGTAGAATGCAGCAAACAGTGCATTTCTATCACTTTGCGTTTTTTTAATCATTTTTCAACAAACCTGTAATTTTTGTGACAACCTGTATGTTTGGTTTTATTGATTTTTCTCCAGAAGTAATTAATGTCATTTTTTCACTTTTATAAAGTATCATCTGAAAAAAATAATGAAATTTAAAAAAAATCAAGTTATGTCTACGTAGCTGACGTTATCATTTAGCGTTTAATTGATTCATTTTTAAATATTTTATATTTTGCTAATTTATAATTCAGAATTTATGAAAAAACTCCACGTTTTTCGGCCTGCGGAACTTAAATCTAAAAAAAAATTTGGATTACTTACTACAATTGGTAGCATGCAGGCGGACCACTTGTGCTGTGATCATCCGTTTAAACGAAATATAAAAATTAGCGTAAAAAGAGCGTTTTTATATTTTTAATATTAGCACATCCGAGTGTCATCGTGTGACTGGCATAGGCTCTAAATTAAACTATCTATTCATATACTTTTATTTAATACTTAAGAGCCTACACTAGTCACGGGAGGAAACGCTCAAGCTAATGTTAAGTGTATGGGAAGGTTCTAGCGCGATTTCTCGCTCGCATTTTAATATTTTTAAATACTTTTTTTGCATAGGATACCTGAGGTCAATCTCCAACGTTGTTTGTTTTCACTTTTTTGATTTTTGTTGCAGTTTTTTTTATAAGCGGTCATTTTCAATTTTGGAACCGGTTGGAACTGGTTCTGAAAGTGAAAGTACCCTTATATAAAATAACTGGAACCAAAATCGAAAAAGTAAAAACTAACAACGTTGGATATTGACCTCAGCTATCCTATGCAAAAAAAACATTAAAAAATATTAAAATGCGAGCGAAAAATCGCGCTAGAACTTTACCATAGACTTAATATTAGCTTGAACGTTTTTCGCATGACTGATGTAGGCTCTTAACTGCTGTTAGCGGTCTCACAAACCACTGCTTCATTCCATTTGCGAAGTTTAACTTGTAATTTTCGGCTTAGCTATAGATACTAGCGAAATTTGTTTCATTTGTAGCCGTAGCACCATCGCTAGGGACTTCGGAATAGGGGGTTTTTAATTAGAATATTCTTGTACATAAAGTTTAGTACAGAAACAGTATCCTATGAATTAATAGAGCCTTTTATTCACCTTTCAATCAAGCGGTCACAGAAACCGCTCATAGTAGCTATGCGACAAATTCTGTCACAGCAGTAAAGGGTTAATACGAATGATTGTATTAATGCTAATTTCTTCAATTATTTCTACCAGATTTGAGCAAAAATGAAGTAATGTTTCAACAAAGGATAAATAAGAGTCATCGATTGAGTAGAGTAGGCTCTAAATAAAACCTTGATGATCTCACAGACCGCCGTTTTTTCCATTTGCGAAGTTTAACTTGTAATTTTTGATTTAACTATAGATAGTATTGAAATTTGTTTCGTTTGGAGCACTGTCGCTAGAGACTTTGGAATAAGTGATTTTTAATTATAATAGTCTCGTACATAAATTTTAGTACAGAAACAGTATTCTATGATTTAATAGAGCATTTTATTCACCTTTCGATTAAGCGGTCTCATTGACCGATCACACGGTAACTATACGACAATTTCTGTAAGAGCAGTAAAGGGTTAATACGAATGATTCTATTAAGGTAATTTCTTCAAATCTTTCACATATTGCAGCAAAAATGAAGTGTGTTTCAATTAAGGCAAAGTAAGAGAATGTCGTAAAAAGTTTTTGTGCCTTGCAAAGAAGAAGCTTCTCATTTTTTAAGTCGTTTAAAAATGAAAATTGCCCTAGTTGACCCTATGTGGAAATTTGTGGGATATAGTATCATGTCGCAATTGTTTATGTATGATTTTGTTTATTTTTAGACCATTTTTACCAGACTTTTTTTCTGTCTTCTATTTCCAGGCAATGTTAATAAACAGTAAATTATTATTCTTACCTTCACCATTTCGCTATTCACCGTCATTTCAACAATATCTACGGAGAAATTTGTGCGATATCCAAGCTCATCAAAAGAAATATTTCCAGTTAAACCTTGTATATGAGTCTGAAAAGAAATTATACTATTTTACTAACATGTATAATCATAAAAGGTTATTACTACTAATATCAGTTGTTATACTCAGCATTATTCTTCTTATTTGGAAATTCGAAATAGCACTTTTAGAGTTATGCCCATGGGACAGAGTTAATTCGATCAAATATCTAACGACCTATCTGCATTATTTAATCATAGAAATTATTTCATGTAAATTTAACATATTATTATTTTATGATACATTACACTGTGTCATAAAAAGTATTAACTTCAAATTCTAATTGCTTAAAAGGTGTATAGCGTAACATAGTGAAAAAGTATCCAAGCCCGGACTCGAACCAGGGTCATCAGTATAGTGCACAGACGTTCTACGAACTGAACCACTTGGAACGACACCCAGCCTGGCACTTCTCACTATATAACATGTTGGCAAGGCTACAAACGCAGCACAAGATGGAATATTTTTCCGTGAGCCACCAACCCTGGGGCAAACACAAAACCAAAGAGAATCCAGCATCGATAATTGAATAAATCTATTTTTAGTAAAAAATAGTAAAAAATATATTAAAAAATAGATTTATTCAATTATCGATGCTGGATTCTCTTAGGTTTCCCGTTTTCTCCAGGGTTGGTGGCTCACGGAAAAATATTCCATTTTGTGCTGCGTTTGTAGCCTTGCCAACATATTATATAGTGAGAAGTGCCATGCTGGGTGTCGTTCCAAGTAGTTCAGTTGGTAGAACGTCAGTGCGCTATACCTATGACCCGGGTTCGAGTCCCGGCTTGGATACTTTTTCATTATGTTGGCTATACGCCTTTTAAGCAATTATAATTTGAATATTATCAATGCAAGGCGTAAAAAATTTTCTACGGAAAAATTTCCAAGTATTAGAACGTACTGACTGTTTTTAAAATACAATAACAAAAATTAGTGAGAGATAGAGTTATTCTTTCAAGATAAATTTGCAAAATAAGGATTTTCTTGAATACGTTTTCTCGTTTTATTTCAAAGTATCACCGTTAGGTGGTGCTGCACTAAACTGTAAAAATGCTCAAATAGACTTTGAAGTTTCACAACGCTAATAATTTTTCCAGCATTTCAACAGCTAAACAATATGAAAAATAAAATTGAATAACAAGGAATTAACCAATATTAAATCAATTACTATTTGCTACTAATGACGCTATCGTTATTATATTAAAAATTACATCCGATTTGTTGATGACAGTCTTAAAATGTCCCACAAGATGCTGTAGCTCTTTAATTCTTTTACATCTTTGCACATTAAAACATGTCTCCACATTATATTTTTTCATAGTATATGATACACCTGAACATAATTTTATGAGAAAATTCAATTACAGCTAACTCAGAGAGCGTACATTTTTTTCATTTACAATTGTGTAAATGAAATTGTGATTTTAAAAAATCATATGATAATTTTCGAAAATCTCATGTATTTTATGCATAGTATATTCATGTTTAGTGTTCAAATTTATTTTACCTTTCTTAAAAAATAAATATTCTAATAATATTCTTCAAAAATATTTAAAACACTATGCGAAGACTTTAAAAAATTATTAAAAAAACATGATTATTTACGTTTTAAATCTAGAAAATACCAAACGTTCCAACCCGAGCTTCCCGCATTACAGAACATAGGTCAAAACCATTTTTAAAAATTAATAATGCAAACTCTAATAGATTTTAAACATTTAATTTTTTTATGTAAAAAAAATCGCCCACTAACACTACCGATATTTTTTTTAATATGAAACACATTAATTATGTAATAAAATCAAGTTTGGAAGTTTATTAAAATCGACAACAACAATGTTTCAATATCTCACCCATCTTAGAATTTCAAACTGCCATATCTCAGCCATTTTTTTAAGATATAGCCAAAACAAAAAATGTTCCAGCATCCTTGTATCCCGTTCTAACACTTCATGGAAACAAATTTTTCAATTTATAATTTCTTGGTACATCTTTATAAATTTTTAAAAATTAAAAAAAATTAACTAGCCACCATTTTGAAAAAAGATGGAGGATAAAGCTGTCCAACGAACTCTGTTGAGACCTTGGTATGTCCTATACACATACTCAGACACATCCAAATCGGTTCATAACTAAGAGGATTACAGCATGAGAACTGTCACACACACACACACACATATATATATATATATATATCAACATTTGAACGGAGAGTGGTTTGGGAGTCTGGGGGTCATGATCGGTGAAAATATACCAAAATGTTTTGAAATTGTTTTCCTTCAAACGGCTGCAGTAGGTAGCTTTTTGTAATGAAAGATACCTAAAAATCATGCTTGAAAATTATTTTACAATCCATAAAAAATGAGTGAATTGAGATACAGTTAAAAAGAATTGCATTTGAAAGAACAGTTCCCCTATTTGATGGTGTAAAAATTAAAATTGTACGATGTTGTGAAGTTAAAAAAGTGCAGTAAATATAAAATTTATTGGTCAAGTGTTGCCACCATCAATACGACTTCAGCTTTACTCGCGGACATGTTTTCGCTTAATAATACAGATTTGTTCTTTTGAATTTTTTTCGGTATGAAAAATGCCCATAATATCATGGTAGTTTTTATATTGGTTTTACTTTTTATTAAACACATTGGAATATAAAAATGTATGAGCGGTTAAAAAAACAAAAAAAATCGAATTGATCTTCTTGAAATACATTAAAATTTGTTAAATGTACCTATATTTCTGGTCTTGTATAAAACGTTTAAATAATCTTCAAACAAAAATCAATCACACAGCGGCAGTAAATTCAGATCCTAAATTACATCAAATCAGTCAAAATATCTTAGAAAAATGGAAAAATAATTGACCCTGTCGGGTGCGGATGAGGAATAAGCCTTATCTAACCACTTCCTTTTCGACGACATCAATACCATTATCTAATCTAATTCAATTTTGTAAAAAAATATTGCATGCAAAATTTAATATGCTGTAAGCCCCATAGATGGCACTACCTGAAAAGACAATTTTTCATGGTGAATAAAATTAAAAAAAAAAGTAAAAAACTTTCGGAATTGACAAATTATTCGTAATTCCTTTCTCTGCGTAACATATTTTAATCCATTATTCCCCAAATTGTGAATAAATGAAAATTCCCCCTTTCAAAGCATTTTTCTTGCATTTTTGAAAGGGTGTTAAATGTTTGTGCAATCATTAAATGAATTTTAGAAATATTTCGTCTATCGATTTACAAAGTAAACAGGTATTTTAACGGATTTCGTTGAATATTTATATTTTTACCGAAGTCATTACTTTAAAATATAGTTTTAATATTTTGCGAACATGGAAAATGTGCAAAAATAAAGATATGACAGTTTATATATATATATATATATATATATATAACTTTAAGTAAAATTTAACCATTATATATATTCTTTTTTACAAATAAAAATTTTCACTCCGTCTTATAACATGAAGAAACTGTTACAATTGGGGGGAAATGTCCATTTAAAAATATTTTTTCGTTGTACAACAAATAATGCTTTAGAAATTATAATAATTAAAGTATCTGTAACTCATCCTAAATTGTCTTTCTGCTAATCGGTGTGTTAACCCTTTGAAGGGCGGTAATAGGTATTTTTGGGGATTTTGTGGATTATTTACATTTCTACCGAAGTCATTACTTTAAAATAATTTTTAATATTTTACGTAAATGGAAAAATATGGGAAAATAAAGATATGACAGTTTAAATATATATATATATATATATATATATATTTACAAATGAAATTTTTTTGCCGTCTGATAACATGAAGAAATAGTTATAAATGTGGAAAAATGTCCATTTAAAAATATTTTTTCGCTTTACAACAAATAATACTTTAGAAACATGACAATTTAAAGTATCTATAACTGCTCCTAAATTGTATTTCTGCCAATCGGTGTGTTAACCCTTTGAAGGGCGATGGTAACTATTTTAACGCATTTTGTGGAATATTTACATTTCTACCGAAATCATTAATTTAAAATATAGTTTTTAATATTTTAGGGAAATGGAAAATGTGTAAAAATAAAGAGATAATAGTATAAATAAAGAGTTTTTTTTTTTTTTTTTTTTTACAAATGAAAATTTTCCAATCCGTCTTATAACACGAAGAAAATGTTACAATTAGGGGAAAATGTCGATTTCAAAATATGTTTTTGTTGTACAACAAATAATGCTTTAGAAACATGATAAACTAAAGTATCTATATAACTCATCCTAAATTGTCTTTCTGCCAATCGGTGTGTTAACCCTTTGAAGGGCGGTGGTAGTTTATATATACCACACAATTCTAATTCCAAACTGACAAATAGCACTCAGATTTTTTTTTTTTTTTTTTTTTTTATGAAAATCATTTTATAAGGAACTTGAAGAAGATAATTTATTTATTTTCAAAGAAATTTATTCATAAATACTGATGACACTCAATCGTTTTAACAATTTTTCAACAGTCTTACTTCATCCCTGAAAGGGTTAAATGATTTTTAAAACAAGTTTTTTTTAAAGGTACTTTAAAATACAGTCAGGGCTTAACCCTTTGAAATGTGGTGGTATATTATTTAAACCACTTAATTTATTATCTAACTGTCAAATTTATGCCAGAGTTTTGTAATAAACTTTTGCTTTTAAAACGTACTCGAAGAAAGGCATTTATTTATTTTCAAACCAATTTATTCATAAATTCTGGTGACACTCAAACATTTCAACATATTAGAAACATAATTACTTGCATCTGAAAGGATAAAAATGTTATTGCGCTTGATTATTTTTGTAACATAAAGTAAAACACCAAGTATCGATGTAAATATGTAAATGCAATACTGTTATATGTAATTTTTGTGTGTTTTTGTTAATATGTAATTATGTATTTTTGTTAAATATGTAACATGTAGTTAAATATGTAATATGTAGTAAATACACCATGATCTCGTTGTAATTATATTATCTAAAAGATTTCGTTTAGATTTAGAATACAAAATTTAAAAAAATATAAATAATTCTTGTTTTAAATGCGTGTATGTTTTAGAGTCCTATACGGTCTGGTATAACCCGACCCCCAACAAGATAATTCTATAAGAAAACCACCCGCAACCTGCCCCAAATCTGACATTTTTTTTGTTGTTGTTGTTGACCCGTAACCCGACTTTGAACCCGAAAAGATTTTTTTAAATACAATTTTACATCTAATATTGATTTTACCTTTTATACATAATATTAATCATTATACATATATATTCAAATATGTATAATAAATTTTTATTCATAAATTCTGGTGACACTCAAACATTTCAACATATTAGAAACATAATTACTTGCATCTGAAAGGATAAAAATATTATTGCTTATCAAATTATTAGTTATCAAAGCTTATCCCGGAATTTCTTTTGAAAAATCGGTTTAATTCTTATGATATAGAATCATATATATTTTGTGTTTTACTCTAAAATTTAATTTTCCTATCTTCAAGTTTCTCTATGTGAATTAATTTCTGTATTCAAAATCTTTTTATTCTTTAATCCGAAAAACAATCATTTCTTCCTAGCTTAAAATGTTCCCAGATATTTCTTCGTAACATTAAATGTACGTTTCTCTCATGCGGTTTCAATTCGAATATTAATGTACTGCAGATGACCGTAACATATGTTGTTTTGTCTTTCTTCGTATCTTGTGTTAAATGCAGGCACCGTTTTCATAATTTGACTGCTGCAAAAATATGCACTATAAACTCTTTTCGTTAGATTGTAATAACACATGCCTAATTTTCCCAAAACAACGCTCGGGTGTAAGTTAAAAAGTCACAAAAATTGATGTTCCGCCAAATTATGGTATCCTTTCATTTCTTATTCAAAAATGCTCAATATTGGTTTATTGCTAACTGTCAAAATTTGACGGTTCATGCCTGGCTAGAAATGTACGGATTGGCATGTTACATCTAATATGTTGGCGATAATGTATCTGTAAAATTAGATCAGATCTGCTCTCGCTTTTGTCGGATAAAGATGTAAAATTTTTGGTAGAATAAGCGAAGGCCACCCTCTCTGTTTTTTTGTGGCGATGTGTTGGTTTAATAAAAATAATTCCATGGATAACAAGACTTGATTTCATCTAATGCCTCTTGTATGGATTAATTATTTTAACAGGAAACGAACTTACGATTATTGCAGCACACGCATTGCACCATTATACCTCGGCAATTTTTAAGAAGAAATGTTCCTTACGATATATCGAGACTTTACACTATATAATCTGGTGCCTTTGGACGCAGGAATTTTTATAGTTCAATCGACACATGAGGGTGGCCTATTTTTTAAAAAAAAAAAAAAACATTTTTGCATTTTTTTATCTGCATCCTGCCAACTTTTCTGAACTTAACTTACATTGGATTCTATTTGTGATTAGTACTCTCATATATGGGAACCGGACGATGTTATAGCATGACTGCAGAACTATATGCAAATTCAAGTGACTATTATCGATGACTGATTCGGATCAACTATTTTACCTGATGACAGAAGCCTACATACCGTAAAAATTTCAGCGGATGATCCGCTTGGTTCTATCTTGGAATTACAAAAAATGCTTTCGACGAAAAAAAATATTTCTCTCGACACCGATCTCGTACCTAGTACGCGAAAATGTATTCGACACTAGCTTGGATTTTTCAACCGTTGCTATATTTTTCCGAAACTAAACTGTGTGATTTCGTACATCAGCTTCGATAGATGATGAAGGATATCGCCGGACAAATTTTCTATCTAAGCCTAGCTGAGACTGTCTTTCCTATCTACCGCTACTTAGGCTGGAGATGATCTCTTTCGTTTTATGTGCCATGTTGCCGATAACGGTAATCTGCCAACACACTGCTAAGAGCGGAAGATTCGCTCGATCGTCCTTTATACGAACTATCGCGCTGTTGTTCATAAGTGAAAGTGCAACACTCGACACTTTCTCGCAACAATCGGTGTCAACTCCGCTAAAAAAAAAAAAGAAATGATTACTTTTATTTCGCTCCTTGATTTGAACATTGCGTGGGCTGTTGATGCATAAATTACTCTTTATTTACCAAGCTTATGCAACGTAAGGATTGTGCCAATAGCCAGAAATCCGTGTCTGTATTCATTAATAGTGCGACTCTTTTTATTTGGATTATAAAAAAAAGAAAAATATATACGTAATTTTTTCATCTTCTCACAGATTCTAAAGTATGTACTTTTTTTTCTTTCCTTTTCGCAAAGGACAAAAAGCAAAGAACTATTTTTATAGTTTTGCAATAATGTTTTACTGTTTAGTAATTTTAAAAATTTTCATTTTTAAAAATAATTGATCCTTATAGATAACTCGTTTCAGTGCTTTTAGACTATTTGTTTTAAATAGTATAAAGATATTAATTTTAAATATTGAAAAATTCATATTTAACGTTTATCAAAGAGTTTTTAAACATTTTACAATATAAGTTTGAGATTGACCTTTCCAAATAAAATATTTACTAAGGCAGATCTTATGTACTAGAAATGTAGTATTTTATATATATTTATTATTATTATTTATTTATTGTGTATGCATGATACTATTTCATATGGCATTGGATAAAAAAAAGGGTGATGGAATATTTTAAGTATAATAATAATAATAATAATAATAATAAACAGTTAGGTACTTGTTCGCTAAATTTAATGTTCTTATTGTACTTTGCATATCTTGTTTTTAATCTGGTTAGGGCTAAAAGAATTTTTTTCAGGTAATTATAAGTATGTCATGCATGTATTATGTCTCTGCCTTTATACAAAAAAAAAATTACAGATATTATTGCTTTTGGAATTTTGCAAAATATGTTCTCGTTTAGTAAGAACATTGCAAGTTGAAGTACAGGTAAGATTTTTATACTTATGATAAACAATCTCACGTTATAAAATGATATCTGACTTTTTTTAACACCAACACTTAATTTTCCTTGGTCATTTTTGCTAGCTGAGAATTTATTATTGCTATCAGAGTATTTCCTTATATGATATTAATAGAATTATGTTTGTTTGTTTCTAATTTAATGTTTATGCCATAAGGGGATATTTGCAGTCGCGAGGAAGATTATGTCCAAATATGCCAACTTGCTGCATTTTTTTTATATATTTATTGTAACTGGTTAAAACTACTAACACTTTATCATAAAACATTTTTATTACTTTGATGGTGATTAAACTTTATTTTGATTATCGTAATGGTAAAGTGTTGATTTTTTTTCAGGTTATGACTGTTAAAATTTTTATGTATCAGGATCAGCTATTTAAAATTTTTAAGCCTTGTATTTATTCGTACAGTGACATTTTTCTTTAATAATAATAATAAAAAAATACATCTTTGATAAAGTTTTGTTTGAAATTGCCTGTGTAATTTAGGTGAAGCAAGGGTAAGATGAGATCAACTTCAATATCTTTCTGGACTTTCTGTTGATTTTTTTTAAAAAAAGGTAATAATATAGATATATAAAAAATTTTTGCATAGCACTTAACTTATGCAATATGTACCGTTGCTCCCACTTGATTTTATGTACATATTTTAAGACTCTTATGGAAATTCATGGGTAATATTTAAATGTGAACAAAAATATTTATGATTATAAATTTTGTTTTGCATTTTAATACTTTATTACAAAATAAAAGTTGGTTTCATTTGAATAAACGAACAAACAAACAAAAAATAGATATAAATATATATATTGTACAAATAACTGTGGTGAAACTTATTTTTATTAATGTTATTAAAAAAGACGCACCAGTGCTTCCACAGTAAATTATTCTTTGTCAATGAGATATGTTATTTATAAAATTTTTGATTTTCCACAGAAATTCAGGTAAAGATATTTTCTGTATTATTGTAGATAGTTTTGCATTTTAATATTATGATGAAGTGTAGGATATGGATGCAGTTTTCACAGATAAAAATTAATATACCTATATTATCATATTAGAATAATATTTAGTTTATGTTCTACTGCCATGCGTCAAATTTTATAATTAAATGCCAAATTTTTCTACTTTGATATTTTTAACAAAACAAATTTTCCTGTACACATATAAAAGCTTTTATACATTTATTTTAACTTCAGTTACATTTTACATTTGCATATCTTGTCTTGCCGTTTTCTAAACTTTCAAATAGTTTGATATTTTTAAAGAATTTTAAAATACTTACTTTCTTATTCCATTTACTTTTCATTAATTCGTTATTCTTGAGTCAATGGGATTATACTGTAGGTGAGTGGAATACAAGATTCCATTATTTTTATGATTTCTAGATTTAATTTTTCACTTTAAACGTTTTGATATACTCACACTTTCCTCTTAATAATATTTGTGAATATTGCACTTTTTATAATTGTGTTTCGGAATCTCTTTTCATTCATTGCATTGAGGTACCACAAGCAAGGAATGATTCAAAATTACCATTTTTGTTTCTCATTTGCTTTCTTATAGTGATTTAATCCCAAACATTAATAGGACTTCAGATGGGAATCTGAAATGTTTTGTTTTTGCCTTTCTCTTTCACTTTTAAATTTTTTAACTTAGATATTCTTTATCATTTAAGTGTGAGCCATTTTTACAATCTTCATTGCAGCTTATGCAAATGTTCTTTTTCTAGTTAATAGATCTTGAACAGTATTTTCATTTATTACAATATTGTTTTCATTTTAAATGTTTTTACTTTGTTGAACTTTTCATCGTCATACTTCTTGCAAGGTATGTTTTGTGTGGATCCCCAGTTTTTCCCAGTTGATGACCGTGTACGGTAAAATAATTTTTTTTTACATAGCGGGTCTTGTGTGGAATTATGGTTTCCATGCTTCGGATTCTTGTGTCTTTCTAAATTTGTCAACGATTTCATTCAACAAGAAGTATTTTGGGAGTATTCGCCGTTATTCGAATTACATAGTTGTACAATGGATCTTTTCTTTTTTTCTTCCCCTTCGAGTACTGGTGGATATTTGCGCAATTCTTTTTGTCGTACATTCTTGCACGCAGACGTATGTTTCACAGTTTTACAAAATTTTTCTCATACAAAGAGTTTACAAAAGTTTTTCTCTTATATGTTCTACATGTGTGATTGTCATTTCAACATACATGTTTCTATGACTAAATTTTTCCAATTCACATTTCACACATATTTTTTTTCTCTTTTAAAAAAATCATTTAATTTTTTTTGCATACAATTGTCTGGATAAAGTTTTCACCGTATTTTTCGGCTCATCGGTATTTCAATTCACTGTCTTCTTGTAGCTTTTGTATTTTTTCTCAGTTTGACGATACTTCTTGTGAATTATGCTATATATTTATAGTGTACAGTCCAGCGGTAAATCTTTATTCTCTTCTTTTGTTCTTTTTATTTCACGTCATGGAGTTCTGATTCCCTTGTTTTCAGAAACATATCTTATTGTGGGCTGATACCTCGTTATCAGATTATTATTTTGGTGAGTCTGATTCTTTGTTTTCAGATATATAACTTATGGAGGGCTGATACCTTTGTTATCAGATTATTATTTTGGCGTGTCTGATTCCTTGTTTTCAGATATATAACTTTTTGAGCGCTGGTACCTTGTTACCAGATTTTTTTTTTCTCTCATCCTTTATTTTTTTATACATATACACTTTAGTTGTACTTAATATTGCTAGGCACAAATAGCTGTTTTGGGTACACTCTTCATACCATTGGATTTTCTTTTAATGTCTCTTCTTTTTCACAGGTTAACAGTAAACATTTATGTTTATTTGATTTTTTTAATGGTTGGACAAATTTTATTTTAACTTATTTTCTATATATCGCATTCAAGACACACATGTTATTCAAATATCTTTTCAAACATAAAATACTTATATTTCTATTATTTTTGTCACTTTTCAGGTTACATTTCTATTTACACTTCTATATTACATGTTACTACTGATAAATCTTTCAAAATGCAATACAATTCAATTTTAATGTTTCAGATTTATCATTTCACCTATCAATCTCATTATGTTTAAATAAAGTATATGTACTGGTGTACTTTCTCTTTGAATATAACATGGTTACAGTATGTCGTATTTCAGGTATATTTTTTTGCAATTTATTCTCATACGTTCTGATTATTTTATATTTACAAGTTATTTACATTTTGCTATTATTAATTTTTATATACATTTTATACATACTCATTTTCACTTTATATTTGTATTTCTTTCATCGTTGACACAAACAAGTACACACCATGGTTACGGCATGTACAAGAAAACATGTACAGTTTTAAACATGTCGAACATGATTTTTTTCTTTTCTTTCTTTCCCCTTTTTACATTTCTAATTTAATTTTAGGTATCTGTTTGGTAAGTATCATTTTCTTATAGGTGATGTTGATCAGTGCTCCACACCACACACATTTTCCTTTTACAGATCTGTCATATGAAAATTTCAGGGCATCTTCATATGGTGGACGATAGGTCTGTACCTTCAAATTTCTAACACACGTACTAGTTGAATTCACTTTGAGGCTTAATATGCTTACCTTTCATTTCACTTTATATTTTTAGGTCACTTTAAACTTTAAAAAAAAAAAAAATATCATCAAGGTTTACATACCTCTTCCTTTTAATAAAATACTTCCACTGTATTTACATTTTTAATGCATTATTCTTGTGATTTTGGAATTGTTATGTCAAAATTCTATTCTCATACACCAGTCATATATCTAGTTCTTGATAGGAATTTCCTAAAAGTTAATTATATTGCCTGGTAGACACAATAATTTTTGGCAATACTTTTTGGCTTCAGTCTATTTTAAGTCATGATTTTTTTTCAGATATTTTTATAGTTTAGATACATAAGCGTTTGGCATTTTAGGCAACACCTCTAATTGTTGCATTGTTAAAAAAAAATTATTGCAAATTGGCAGTATCCATATATTTTTTCATGCCTAAATTAATTAAGATTTTCATGTCAATATCCGAATTGTACTTCCAATTTATAAATTAAAAAAAAATAAAGTGAATAAAATTATAGATCCCAATTCAATATCCATATCTGCATCCATATTGTATATATTATTTTTGTATGCATATCAATTTTACAAGTATAAAGAGTATAAAGAGTTTATTTTTCTTGTAAGAACATTACAAGATGATTAAATGCATGCCATAAATATGCATAAAATTTTACTTTTATATATTCATATATATGTTATCTTACTTATCATTGTTTGTTTACGTACTGATTTTCAAGAGAACAATATAATTTTGCTATTTTTTATCAGTATGATTTTTATGTATTTGAAATATATGCTTCGAAGAAATACCACTTGACATCGGTTAACCTGCAGGTAAAGCATAAATTATTTTATGTTTTCTATTATTATTGCTAGCGTATATTATATTTGAATGTGTACACCATGAAAAGAATTTATAGGCCTTCCGTCTTTAATGACGTGAATTTTTAAAAGAAAAAGATATATCTTATTAATGTCTGATTACTATGTCTGATTTATATGCTGCAGCCTTTTTATAAAAAAATTATCAGACTTGACATTTTGGAGACGTTTTATGTCTATAGATGATAATGGTATACCTGGCACCATTGTTGTGTCTATTACATATTACAAGTACTTGCTATAATCTTATATTACTTTACATTATATGTTGTATTGTGTATGGTGGTCTTCGTCTTCATTTTATTTGAATATTTTGTGTTTATTTGTGTTTATGCCAATGCATTTCTTGCCAGCGCCATTTTTTTTTTCATTTTGCCAAAGGGGAGATATATATGATATAGAATCATATATATTTTGTGTTTTACTCTAAAATTTAATTTTCCTATCTTCAAGTTTCTCTATGTGAATTAATTTCTGTATTCAAAATCTTTTTATTCTTTAATCCGAAAAACAATCATTTCTTCCTAGCTTAAAATGTTCCCAGATATTTCTTCGTAACATTAAATGTACGTTTCTCTCATGCGGTTTCAATTCGAATATTAATGTACTGCAGATGACCGTAACATATGTTGTTTTGTCTTTCTTCGTATCTTGTGTTAAATGCAGGCACCGTTTTCATAATTTGACTGCTGCAAAAATATGCACTATAAACTCTTTTCGTTAGATTGTAATAACACATGCCTAATTTTCCCAAAACAACGCTCGGGTGTAAGTTAAAAAGTCACAAAAATTGATGTTCCGCCAAATTATGGTATCCTTTCATTTCTTATTCAAAAATGCTCAATATTGGTTTATTGCTAACTGTCAAAATTTGACGGTTCATGCCTGGCTAGAAATGTACGGATTGGCATGTTACATCTAATATGTTGGCGATAATGTATCTGTAAAATTAGATCAGATCTGCTCTCGCTTTTGTCGGATAAAGATGTAAAATTTTTGGTAGAATAAGCGAAGGCCACCCTCTCTGTTTTTTTGTGTCGATGTGTTGGTTTAATAAAAATAATTCCATGGATAACAAGACTTGATTTCATCTAATGCCTCTTGTATGGATTAATTATTTTAACAGGAAACGAACTTACGATTATTGCAGCACACGCATTGCACCATTATACCTCGGCAATTTTTAAGAAGAAATGTTCCTTACGATATATCGAGACTTTACACTATAATTCTATCCGGAAACAAGAATGAAAATCCAAATCTAAACAATTAGATCCAATCTGATCCGAAGTTGACATGCAGTGATAAAGATTAGTGTCAACGAGGCCCGATACGAAACGCGGTTATGTCGGGTTCTGGTAAAACGGAGTTAGATGACCAGATGCAAGATACTGGTATTGGTTGATAAACTGTTTTTTTTTTTTTTTTAATAACTTTTTAATTTATTAGCGACAGACTATTTTTGTTTATAATGATCATAAAAGAGAACACAGTAACTTTTTACGAATTGTTACGCGAAGCAATCCGTAAAAATACTAGTATAATGGTATCAGATTTAATCTCAGTAAAAGAATATTCTTTTTATGAACCTTCGGCGTACGGCAGGAATTTAAAATTTTCCGGTTCTGGAAAACGAAAAGAATATTTTATATATTCTCTAGTGAATTTCTGGTAGAAATCTACGACGGAGATTATTGTTAGACAAAATTCATAAAAATATAGTCGCTCCGTGGCAACAGTTGGTTCTCGATTTTCATCTGAACCGTAGCGGCGAGGAACTTGGTAACCGTATTGCGGGAGCCGTACACAAAGAGTTAAAATGCGTAAAAAAGTTAAAAGGTCAAGTAATTTTAAGAGGGTGACAACAGTCTTCAAACTATTCAGACAAAATATTTTAGATTTGTAGATGTATATTTATGCTGATTCAAAAATGAGAATAATGATTGTGGGACAAAAATGATTATACACGGTGTCCCATCAAGACCGCCCAAAGTCTGCACAGATACATTCCTCTCTTGGAGTACATAAAAATGCCCAATGAACTATACCTCTACGACCCATAGTTTTCGAGAAAGTGCAAAATAAATTATGACGTGATACCTCTGTATAAAGGTTTTCCTCGCTAATTGCGGTTACAGTTAATGCGATTTCGAATTATTGTGGTAAAACCTTTTTTAGATGCTCCCTCAATTAGTGCGGGGAGATTTAACGATTAGTACCCAAAGCACAAATTGGATGATTATTTATTTATTTATTTATTTATTTATTTATGTTTGCTAGCCAGACAGCGTAGAATTATTGAAAACGGAAATTGTGAAAAATTCTGAAAAGAAAATACAATAAAATGATTTCAAGAACCTTTTAAAAAATTTGAATTCATCAAACACTATTTTGTTGACATAGATCTAGGCATCAGTAGAAGTATACAAGTCCACCGAGGTTTAGAAAAACAAAAACGTATTACAAAAACATAAATAAATAAATCTATGGAATTGACCATTGATAATATTTTGCTTAAAGGGTTTCGTACCTTTTGAAACCTTTCCACCGCCAGTGAAATGTGATGTGCTTTCGAGTTCTCATAAATTTGTAATTATTGAAATTACACAAACCGCTGAAATATCTTTAAGCGATATTTCACACTTTATAAAATGTAAAATAAACGCTTATAATATAGAGTGGTCATAAAGTCCTTCCCTGATTACAAAAATTATTACGAAATAACCCATTAATGTAATAATGTAAAACTTTTATTATGGAAAAGTCATGTTCTTAAGATATTTTTTTCATCTGGATGGATGATCCCCTAGACATACGGTTGGTCAATCCAAGGTCCCTTTGAAAAGCAAACTGTACATAGTTTACACAAAAATCCTTCACCTGACACACTGTAATAATTCCAATTAGTAAGTTTTTCATATTTTTGAATATTCAGGGGATATCCACTCAAGGTCAGGATCACAGGTGCTGTGTCTAGTGTGACATCCCAAATGTTGGGCAATACGTGGCGAGAAATGGAATACCGCCTTGACATTCTTCGAACTACCAAAGGTGTTTACATCGAAAATTACTAACGTAAGTACTTGTATTAAAAACTTCATAAATGTCTTTACAATATATTGAAACATGCATATGACTAATTATATTAGTTTTTCTGCAATAAATTATTGTAATCAGGGAAAGACTTTATAACCACCCTGTATAATAAAAATATACTTCATTTCATATTGCTAATTTTTCAGAAATTTTTTCAGCTATCCGTAAGATTTACAAAATACTGTTCTAGGAATCAGTCTAAAAATTTACATGTGGCTATATCAATGCATTAGAATTAATTAATATTATTTAGATAGTTAAACATTTTATTTATTTTTTAATGACTAATTAATTATTTTTACAAAAAGAATTCTATTATTCAAATTAAATTGATTTTTTAAGCGATTTCTGTCAAATAATTTATATATCATTAATTCATTCTTTTAAATATAGGGCTGAGGTCATTTTAACATAAATTTTATGTTCATATATGTATTTTAACTTATATGGAATCTTACAGATCGTAACAAACCATGTGAAAAAAAAATTCTGAAAATTTTGAAATATTAAATGAACTGTATTTCTTTATTACATTATATTATAATTGTTTTTTGTTGAACATTTTATACAGCCTGAAATATGGCTTAAATATATATAGCAGAGGTTTGTGTAATTGCAATATGTACTTCTAAAATATGAAAACTCGAAACCACGTCACATTTCCCTGGCGGTGGAAAGGTTTCAGAAGGTATGAGCCCATTTAAATACGTTAAATGTATGTAAGTTTGAAGTAATCAAATAGAATTACAATAAATTTAACATCAAATTATGTAATTTTTTAATCTTAGTAGTAAGTAAGCTAACATAATTAACATAAAAAATTATAGTAAAGTAGAATTGAACTTAAAATGGACTTTTTAATGTTTCTTGATTATCATTTATTAAATTAACTAACACATTTATGTTAATGGAAAATCAAGAAAATTAGATAAACTTTCTCTTAAAAAAAAAACTCAAATAAAGCTGTAACACGTATTTGTAACAATAATACAGGAAAATCTATATCATAGTACATTAATGCATTGTTTATTTATTAATTTTGTGTTTGTAAGAAAGCTGGCTGTGGTTTTATTAAATTTTTTCCCATTCAATGTATGTTTTGATTAATGCGGTAATATCACGGGATTAATTAATCTCACTAATCGAGTTAAACCTGTATATTTAATTATGTGAAAGAAGGAGCAAAAAAGAGAATGATGCCCATTTATAATGTTAGATATTTTAGTAGAACTAAAAAAAGCTGCACAGAGTTAAAAGAGCCTCATACAGTTAAGAAATAATATCAACTAATGTTTATATTTCCGTAATATCACATAATTGATATATAATATTTAAAATAATAGAAGAGATTATTTGTATTAGCTTTTTAATTTTTTCTAAAACTGTCCTTAAAATAATTTATAACTTCAAAAACTCATTTCGTAACTGAAGTGTTCCATTTTGCACAGAACATTTTATTAATAGAAACACTTGTTTTTATAAGTGCAAATAGCCTTACTTCTTTAACTTGCTCTTTATAAGATTTCTCTTCTATTATTCTTATCAAATTAACTTCATTGTGAAATCTTTTATATAGTTCCAATTAAAATTCAGAAATTGTTACAATAAGAAACGCGTGCCTACGTATGTATTTCATACATTCCATACTTATAAAATATTGATTAAAGGAAGGAATCATGGACATGCAGTTATTGGGTTTTAAACAAAGCAATTAATTAAGAACGGATTTATATTTCGCATTTGTAAAAATGCAGTAGAGCTGAAATGACATTCTTTTTCTTTTTAAAATATCCATTATTTAATTTGCGTGTGTATGCTTATAATAATACTGAGAATATTTGTATTAATATTTTTAATTTTTCTAAAACTCTCCTTAAAATAATTTATAACTTCGAGAAATCTTTTCGTAACTCAAGTGTTCCATTTTTACGCAAACATTTTATTAATAGAAACACTTGTTTTTATAAGTGAAAATAGCCTTACTTCTTTAAATAGTGTAATAGAACATTTATCTTCTATTAGTCTTATCAAATTAATTTTATTGTGAAATCTTTCATACAGTTCCATATAAAATTCAAAAACTCTTACAATAAGAAACGAGTGCTTACCTATGTATTCCATGCATTCCTATACTTATAAAATATAGATTAAAGGAAGGAATCATGCACATGTAGTTATTGAGCTTTAAACATAGCAATTAAGAAAGAATTTATACTTCTCATATGTAAAAATACAGTAGAGCTGAAATTACATTTTTATTCTTCTTAAGATATGCATTAATTGATTTTTGTGTGTGTATGTGTGTTTATAATATTTAAAATAATACTGATAGTATTTGTATTAGCTTTTTTAATTTTTCTAAAACTCTCCATAAAATAATTTATAACTTCGAAAAATCATTTCGTAATTGAAGTGTTCCGTTTTACGCAGACATTTTATTAATAGAAACACTTGTTTTTATAAGTACAAGTAGCCTCACTTCTTTAACCCTTTAAAAGGCGTTGGGAAGTATACTTCCCATTAAATGTTAATTACCAACTGCCTAACATGAACCAGAAATTTTTGAAAAAATTCTGCTTTTATAAGGCGCGTGAAGAAAAAGCATTTATTTATTTTCAAATCGATTTTTTTGTAAATTCTGGGTGGCCAGGCAATCATTTCAACATTTTAGTAACAGAATTATTTTGCCCACTAAAGGGTTAACTCGAGTAAGATTTATCTTCTATTAGTCTTATCAAATTAACGTAATTTTGAAATCTTTTATATAGTTCCAATTAAAATTCAGAAACGCTTACAATAAGAAACGCGTGCTTGAATCTGTATTTCATACATTCCATACTTATAAAATATTGATTAAAGGAAGGAATCATGGACATGGAGTTATTGGGTTTTAAACGAAGCAATTAAGATCGAATTTATACTTCTCTTTTTTAAGAAACAGTAGAGCTGAAACGACATTTTCATTTTTTTAAGTTATCCATTAATTAAATTTGAGTGTAAGGCCAAAGAAGGAGAAAAAAAATTAAAGCCGAAATTTTAGATTTGCAAACTGAGGGGGAAAATAAAGGAATGATTATAAAAATAAAATGAAAAATAATTAATGTGAAATAGAAAGAAATTTGAACCAACCGTTTTTGTTTAAAACGAAAAGAACTCTATAATGAAAATTAATATCAAGGAAAGTGGTATTTTCTTTTCTTTATTGAATTTTCTTTAAAGTACGTTCTTCATTATTTTATACTTACGTTCAGTTCAATTAAGCTAATTTATTCGAAAAAATTAGTTATACCACTTTGCTTCAAATGCGATAAATGAGGATTGAAATTTTAATTTAATTTCAACTAAATTATTTTAAAATCCTAAAAACAAAAATTACATGTTTTAACTTATTTTAATCTCTAATGTATCCCTGGTATATATATTTTTAAAAGCTCCTATTTCGTGCCCACATTATTATTTTTTACGAACAAAAAAATCTAATTATGGGGTGAATTAGATTCAATTATGAATAATTTTAATTAAGAACTTTTTTTTATTCAAAACAAATTTCTTTCCACTTTCCAGTTTCAAACTTCAAGAAAATATAAATTAAAACAACGAGGAAATAAATAAAAAAACATTATTCAGAACCTGTTAAATTTTTCAGTTATATCTTTGTAAAAAAAAATATTTTGGGGTAATATTTTGAAAAAATAGACTTATTGGATAAATTTACTATACATAAATATTGTCACAGTATAAAACACCAGATGTTACAGTTTTTTTTATTCCAATGATTATTTTAACATCTTAGAGTTTATTTTTCAATATTATTTTTTGCTTATAATTACACGATTCCTAAATACCCACGTACCTTTATTTAATAATACCCAACCAGAATAATCAAATTATTGATTAAGATTTTTTTTATTATCACCATATAATTTAATATTAAACTAATTAATATTATTAAAATTTAAATAATATCAATTAAATTAATTATTCATTCTTTTAACGATATCCATTAATTAGTTTTGTTTGTGTGTGTGTGTGTGTGTAAGAAAGAGAACACATTAAAGCCCAAATTTTAGTTTTGCAAATTGAGGAGGAAAATAAAAGAATGGTTATTAAGAATAAAATGAAAGATAATTAGTGTAAATCAGAAAGAATTTGAACCAACCACTTTTGTTTAAAATGAAATGAATCTTAAATAAAAAATAATATCAAGGAAAGTGGCATTTTATCTGTTATTAAATTTTCTTTAAAGTATTCTTCATTATTTTATGCTTACATTCAGTTCAATTAAGCAAAATTATTCGAAAAATCAGTTATGTCACTTTGCTTCAACTGCAATAAATGAGAATTGAAATTTTAATTTAATTTCAACTAAAATATTTTAAGATCCTAAAAACACAAATTACGTTTTCTAACTTATTTTAATATCTAATGTATCCTTGGAATATATTTTTAAAAAGCTCACATTTCGTGCCCACCTTATTATTTTTTTACGAACCGAAAAAAAAAAAACATAGTGTGAATTAGATTTAATTATGAAAAATTTTAAAGTCTTGGTCCTAATTTGGAACTTTTTTTTTAATTCAGAACAAATGTCTTTCCATCCTGTTTACTTTTCAGTTTCAAGCTTCAAGAAAATATAAATTAAAACCACGAAGAAATATAAATTAAAAATATTCTACAGAACCTGTTCAATATTTTAGTTAGATCTTTGTAAAAAATATTTTTGAGCAATATTTTGTGAAAAAAAATCATATTATATAAATTTACTATACATAAACATTTTCACAGTATTAAAAAAAACAGAAGTTACAGGATGATTTCGAATTAACTTTGAGTACTTTTAAAGTTCTAAAAAAAGTTTTTTTTTTTTCGAACGATTGTTTTAACATCTGAGAGTTTATTTTTTAATAATATTTTTAACTTATAAATACCCGATTTCGAAATACCCAACCAGAATAATCAAATTATTGTAAGTTTATTCTTGATTACCACTATATTATAAAATATTAAACTTATTAATATTATTAAAATTTAAATAACATTAACTGAATTAATTAGTTATTCTTTTTAAGATATCCATTAATTAATTTGTATGTCTATGTGTGTTAGAAAGACCAAAAAAATCCAAAGTTTAGATTTGTAAATCGAGGAGGAAAATAAAGGAATGATTATTAAAAAAAATGAAAGCTAATTAATGTAAATAGAAAAAAATTGAACCAAAAGCTTTTATTTTGAAAATAAATATTATATAATAAACTAATTCTAATTATTTTTTTAACCAATCGCTTTTGTTTAAAATGAAAAAAACTGTAAAATGAAAATTAATATCAAGGAAAGTGGTATTTTATTTCCTTTATTGACTTTTCTTTAAAGTATTATTCATTATTTTATGTTTACATTCAGTTCAATTAAGCTAATTTATTCAAAAATATTAGTTATGTCACTTTGCATCAACTGCAATAAATTAGAATTGAAACATTTACATTACTTTTCAAATTATATTTAAATTTATTTTACACTATTTTCATTATTTTTCTGTGTTAAATATTTATTATTATCACAATTATTTTTGAGTTCTAATTACAATTATATAATTAATTATTCTTTCTTAATATATTTATTCCTATTCAATTATGAATAATATAAAAGGTTGTATGAATGATGGACGCTTTATTGCGTTTTAATCAAGGAAGCAGGAAGGATTTTTTCTGTGGTATAACCAGAAGTAGATTAGAAATGACATTTCCATTCTCTGTAAAATATTACTTCAATTATTTATTTCTGTTTATACTGAGAAAAAACTAAAAGCAAAAATTTTGGATTTGTAAAATGTGTAAGGAAATAAGAGAAAGATAATTGCAAATAAATGGAAAAATAATTAATGTAATGTAAAGATGTTTTGAATTTTTCGAAACTGGTTATATTTGAAAAAGTCCTTCCGACCAATACCAGAAGGAAAAGGTAGCTTCCATATTCCATAGAATTTCAAACAGCTATATCTCAGCCGGTTTTTTTAGATAAAGCCAAAACAAAATATGCTACGGAATCCTTGTATCATGTTCTAACAGTTAACGGAAACAGCTTTTTAATTTATAATTTTATTATACCTCTTTTTGAACTTTTAAAAAATTTCAATTTTTTAACTGGCCGCCATTTGAAACAAGATGGCGCATGATGCTGCCCAACGAACTCGGTCGAGAATTGGGTATGTTCTGTACATATGATCAATCACATTCATATCGGTTCATAAATACGAGAATTATAACATAACAAAAATCAGTTTGATTCAAAATGTCAGCCTCCCTAGAAATTTTAACTGCCATATCTCAGCCATGTTTAAAGATAAAACAAAAACAAAAAATGCTCCGGAATCCTTGTATCACAATCTAACACTTAGCGGAAACAATTTACCCAATTTATAACTTTTTTGTTCATCTTTTTGAGTTTTTAAAAAATTAAAAATATTTAACTGGCCACCATTTTAAAACAAGATGGCGGATGAAGCTGACCAACGAACTCGGTCGAGACTTTGGTATGTCCTATACACGTACTCAGTCACATCCAAATCGGTTCATAAATAAGAGAGTTACAGCATGACAAATGTCAGATATATATATACGAGGGGCAGTCGGAAAATAAGTTTCCCCTGGCCGACTGTGGACAGAGGTGTGTATGAAAACAAAAAATTTAATGAGACATTAAAGATAAAACATAACTTTATTTTTCCACATAAGTACCAAGTACATTGAGTCATTTGTCATACCGCTTTATAAGCTTCAAAAAGTCCTCCAGAAAAAAATCAGGGCTTTGCATACGGACAAAGCGTTGACGACAAAACAGGTGAACACGGACGTGCAAGACACCGATACCATTGGGTAGAAGTCGACCACGATCAAGCACGTCGCGCTGTTGCGGTGACAGTGCAGTTGCAGTCAATAGCGCCATCTGCTCGATCTCGGTCGACCTCTACCCAATGGTATTGGTGTCTTGCACGTTCGTGTTCACTTGTTGTGTCGTCTTTCGCCCATAGCCGTTCAACGCTTCGTCCGTATGCAAAGCCCTGATTTTTTCCTGGAGGGCTGTTTGAAGCTTATAAAGCGGTATGACAAATGTCTCAATGTACTTGGTACTTATGTGGAAAAATAAATTTATGTTTTATCTTTAATGTCTCATTACATTTTTTGTCTTTCATACACACCTCTGTCCACCTCTGTCCAACAGTATATATATATATATATATATATATATCAACATTTGAACGGAGGGTGGTTTTGGTGTCTGGGGTTCATGATCTGTGAAAATATACCAAAATTTTCTGGAATTGCTTTCCTCCGAACGGCTGCAATAGGTAGCTTTTTGTATTGAAAGCTACCTAAAAAAAAAGATTTTAAAAAGAACAATTAATGTCTAGAAAAATGATATATTATTAGCTCTTGATATATTATTTTTTCTCTAATAAGCAGTATTTTTTATTTCAAGGATTATTTTAAGACCCTAAATATTGTTTTAAATATATTTCTTTACTTAATTATACCTTATTCGTAAATACTCAACCCATATTCGTTTTTTAAATTACACCGAGCCAGAAGAATCTTATTATTGAAATAATAGGACTCAATTTTGAAAAATTTAAAAGGTTGTATGAATAATGGAGATACGGTTATTGTGTTTTAAGCTAAGGAATAGGAAAATACTCTTTTCTATTATATAAAGAGAAGTAGAGTAGAAATGGCATTTCCATTCTTTGTAAAAGATTACTTCAATTATTTATTTTTGTTCTATAATGAAAAACACTAAAAGCACAAATTTTGAATTTGTAAAATAAGTAGGGAAATAAGGGAATGATTATTGAAAATAAATGGAAAAATAATGTAAAGTAGAGCTATTTTGAATTTTTCGAAACTGATTATATTTAAAATAAAACGAACTTAAAAAGAACAACTAATGTTTAGAAAAGTGATATATTATTAGGTTTCTTAAATGTTCTTTAATTTATTTTTCATTCATTTATACTTACATCCAGTTCACTTAAGCTAATTTATTCGAAAAAATTAGGTATGTCACTTTGCTTCAACTGCAATAAATGAGAATTAAGATTTTAATTTAATTTCAACTGAAATATTTTAAGATCCTAAAAACATAAATTATGTGCATTAACTCATTTTAATTTTTAATGTATCTTTACTATATTTTTTTAAAAAGCTCACATTTCGTGTCCATTCATCATTTTTTTACAAACTACAAAAAAGTTATTAATATACGAATTAGATTAAATTTTAAATAAGGAATAATATTTAATTCCTAATTAACTTATTTTTTCTATTGAAAATATATTTCTTTCCTTCCGGTTTTCTGTCTGTTTCTCGCTTTGAGGATATATCAATTAAAATCACGAGAAAATATAATTTAATTACATTTTTGGTAATATGTTAAATTTTTGTGTTACATCTTTGTCAAAGACATTTTCGGACGATGTTATGTAAATTTTAACTTATTATATGTATTTACTATACATAAACATTTTCGCAGAATAAAGAAACAAATTTTATACTCAACGAAGAAAACTTTTTACCGGATGATTTTGATTTAATTTTGAGTATTTTTAAAGTTTTAATAAGCATTATTTTTTATTTCAGTTGGAATTTTAACACCAGAAATATTGTTTTTAAATATATTTCTTTATTTAATTATACCTTAATCGTAAATACGCAACACATATTCCTTTCTTAAATTATACCCAACCAAAAGAATCTTATTATTGTCAGAATAGGATTCAATTATGAAAATTTGAAAAGTTATATGGATGATAGAGATACAGTTATTGTATTTTAAGCAAAGGAATGAGGAAAGATTTTTTTCTGGGATATAAAGAGAAGTAGAGTAGAAATGACATTTACATTTTTATGTAAAATATGACTTCAATTAACTTTTCTTGTTTTATAATGAGAAAAACTAAAAGCACAAATTTTGGATTTGTAAAATGAGTAGGGAAATAAGGTAATGATAATTGAAAATAAATGAAAAAATAATTAATTTAAAGTAGAGAGATTTTGAATTTGTTCCCAATTGCTTATATTTAAAATAAAAAAATAACAACTTACAAAGAACTATTAATGTCTAGAAAAGTGATATATTATTCGGTTTCTTAAATGTTCTTTAAATTATTTTTTATTCATTTATACTTAAATCCAGTTCACTTAAACTAATTTATTCGAAAAAAAATATGTCAGTTTGTTTCAACTGCAGTAACTGAGAATTGAGATTTTAATTTAATTTCAACTGAAATATTTTAAGATCCTAAAAACACAAACTACGTGCATTAACTCATTTTAATTTTTAAAGTTTCTTTGCTATAATTTTTTTAAAAGCTCACATTTCGTGTCTATTCATCATCTTTTTAGAAACTAGAAAAAAGTTATTAATGTACGAATTAGATTTAATTTTAAATAAGGAATAATTTTAAATTCCTAATTAACTTTATTTTCTATTCAAAAGATATTTCTTTCCTTCTTATTTTCTGTTCTGTTTCTGGCTTTGAGGAAATATAAATTAAAATCACGAGAAAATATAATTTAATTACATTTTTGGTAAAATGTTAAATTTTTGTGTTACATCTCTCTTAAAGACTTTTTGGATGATTTTCTGAACTTATTAGATATATTTACAACACATAGACATTTTCACAGTATAAAGAACCACATTTTATACGCAAAAAAAAAAAAAAAAAAAAAAAAAAACTAATTACAGGGTGATTTAATTTTGAGTATCGTTAAAGTTCTAAAAATCATTATTTTTTATTTTCAGGAGAATTTAAAAACCTAAATATTGTTTTTAAATATATTTCTTTACTTAATTATAACTTATTCTTAAATACCCAACGCATATTCCTTTATTAAATTATACCCAACAAGAAGTATCGTATTATTATATGAATAAAATTTAATTATCAATAATATTAAAGTTCTATTAATAATGGACATATAGATATTTGGTTTTAAACAAAGCATTTAGAGTTCAATTTACTTTTCTCTGCTCTAAAGATGTGAACGGAAATTTTCATTCTTTTTAAGATATTCTTGAATTAAATTATCTGTTTTTGGTAGAAAGATAAAAATTGAGAGCATGAATGTTATATTTGCAAATTCAGTGGGAAAATCAAATAATGAAAATTGAAAATTAAACGAAATTTAATTAATGTGAAATTGAAATAAAATGAATTTGTTCCCAACTTCTTCTGTTTAAAATGAAAACAACTCATATAGGGCAATTATTGTTAAGAAAAGTGATGCTTCATTCCATTTCTTAAATATTATTTGAATTATTATTTATTAATTTATACATAAATCCACTGCACTTAAGCTAATTTATCGAAAAAAAAATTACGTCACTTTGCTTCAACTGAGATAAATGAGAATTTAGATTTTAATTTAATTTTAACTAATATTTTTTAAGATTCTAGAAACACACAAAGTACATTAATTTGTTTAAAATTTTAAAATATTTCGCTAGATAATTTTAAAAGCTCATACTTTGTGTCTACTTCATCGTTTTTTACGAACCAGAAAAACTAATTATGTCATGAATTATATTTAATTATGAATAATTTTAACGTCCTAATTAACTTTCTTTGTTATTCATAACGTATTTCTATCCATCGCGTTTTCTTTTCAGTTCATAGCTACAAGGAATAATAAATTAAATTCACAAGGTCTGTTAAATTTTTGTGTTAAATCTCAGCTAAAGACATTTCTGGACAATATTATGTAAACATAATCATATTACACAAATTTACCGCGCACAAGCGTTTTTACAGTAAACAGAAACGTATTTTACTCCCAAACAAAACAAACTATTTACAAAATGAATTAGATTTAACTTTGAAAACTTTTAAAGTTCTACAACTTTATTATTTCAATGATTATTTTGACATCTGAAAGCTTGTTTTAAAACACGTTTTTTTTTCTTTATAAATATCGGAATCCTAAATACTGAACACATATTCATTTCGTTAATTATACCCAACCAAGAAAATCTAGTTTTTATATGAATCGAATTTATATATTAATTTTAAAGTTCTGTGAATAATTGACATACAGTTATTAGGCTTAAACAAAGCAATTAGGAATGATTTTTCTTTCGCGGTTATAAAGAGAAATTTAGAAGAAATAACATTTCTATTCATTGTAAGATATGCATTAATTGTGTAACGTGAAACACCACTTTAAAAGTTTATTGCGTGATCAATAATCCAGATCCGATAGGCATCTACTGGAAGTTACTAAAAGGCTGTAGGATGTAGTAATTACATTAGAAATAAATACTTTGAAATGGTTATTTACGATATTTATTTATTCAAAGTTATTCAAATTCACTTTAAAAGTGTATTGCGTGATCAATAAGCCAGATCCCATTGGCATCCACTGGAAGTTACTAAAAGGCTGTAGGATGTAGTAATTATATTAGAAATAAATACTCTGAAATGCTTCTTTGCGATATTTATTTATTCAAAGTTTGAATTATAGATGTACGATTAAAAAGTACGAACATAAAGGGACTGTGACGGTGCCTGCTACTATGCTTACATCTTGCTGGACCATGCGTGTAAGTGTGTCAACTCCGCCGCATGGTGATTTTGTAATACTCATATTAGAATCAAAAAATGGGTGAAAGAGCATATGAATTACGCGGTCTTATCCGAGCTGAAATTATTAGTTAGTCTTTAGGGCAGACCGGGGCATGTTGACCATAGGGGCACGTTGGCCAATCCGTGATATTTTTCAAACTATCCGGTGGATAGCATTACTAGCTAAGTGAAATGTGTCATATCACGTCTTCTTTCACCCACAATATCGTCAACCGTTAAGAAACAATCAAACGAAAGCCACTTCAAAATTTCAAATTAGACCGTTGCACAGTGGGGCAAAATCCCGAAAAGCTGGCCAAAAGTCGAAATATAAAGTTACTATTTCGGGAATTTTGATTATACAGTTGGTTAGAATAATGTTTGGAGGATCAGAATCTGTATTTAGAAAAAGGTTTTCTCGTTTCCCTGACAACATGCATCATTTCAAAAGTGACGCTTGGGGAAGTATCATCTGAGGTGAACAAAGAGAGCAAAACAGCGGTTCCTCTAAATACGTGCTACATTTTTCCATATCATCCAATTTTAATTCTATAAAATGGATTCACACGATGATGATGTGTAAATTATTAGTATGCATTAGAAAAATTATATTAAGCGCATAAGAATTAATAGTGTCATGATTATTTTTAATTAAAATATTTTTTTTTAAATATTTTTTTTTTGTTTTCAAACATCAGAAATTTTATAAGTTCCACAGTGTTCCGTGACGAAATTTAAGGAGATAATGTCCTGAACTATTATCTAATGAATAATGAAAAAACCAGCTGCCAAAAACTGCCATTTTACATTTCGTGCAGGTTTTTGCAACAATAAGTAGAAATGTCACTGTTTACTTACCCATCATACGTAGTATAGCGCAAGTCTTGTAATCGTTTGAAAAATTCGAAATTTTTTTTGACGGATTTACACGTTTCAGACACTGGAGATTCCGAAAAATATATTTTTAGGAAAAAAAATTGCCGACCGCGTCTATGCATCTGTGTTTCTGTACGTCGCTGTGTCTGTGTGTCTGTAAACGCTCTATCTCCCGAACAAATTGACATAGAGGCTTGAAATTTGGTATGTACTTAGTATGTAATAATGGAAAGAAGCATTTTGAATTTCAGTAACCTCGATTATCCGGAACTATTGTTTTCGGACTCTCGAAATATTCGTTCTGATAAAAGGTATATAAAATTTTTCGAAATTGTTTATTTTAAGGAGTGAATATAAAAGACGATAAAAAAACAAATTTTGCATAAAGAATGAAGTCGATCGAATTGTTAGTTGCAGAGATATTTGTAATCCTATTTTACACACTCTTCGATTTTTCATGACTCTGTATTTCATCCAAATTTCAACTCAAAGATATATTTCAATTGGAAATGAGACGCTTAATCCGACGCAGTAAACTCTTAGTTAATATGATTATCATTTTTAGAGATATGAGGATGTTTATTTTACGCAATTCAGTAATAGAGCATTTAAAGTTTATGACGTCATCAAGCCACGATTTTATTCGAATTGCAATACATTTTATAAGTAGTTTACACATATTTTATTTTCATATTTTATATTATGCATATCCATGATGGGTAAGTATTACGGTGGCCGCCAAGGACTAGTTATTAGGCGCTTCAAAAATTCAAAAATTGTAAAAGAGTAGTGCATGTGTTGGAAGATAATTTTATTGTCAGAGTTGCTGTGGTCTTCTTACGAAGTTGAGTGCCAGCAGTTCCTTGTGCAAAGTTATTTTTCCGAAAATGGCAGCGTTTTTGTTTTATCGACGTGTTAATTTAAACAAGAGTTTTGTAAAAAAATTATGTATTTAATTAATGTGTGATACAGTTCTCTTTTTTTCTCTTTGTAGGGCTCGGGCTCAAAGTAAAAATTTTATTTATTTACAAATTGAAAAATTAAAAAAAAAAAAAAACTTGCTATTTGAACAACAAGGTTGTAGTCTAAGTTTCTTAAAATGTTTTACAACCCTTTGAAAATCAGTTTGAAACGGGAATGAGTTGTTATTGATAAGAATATAAAGAGAAATATTCTATGTGATTCTTAAGCTTTTGCATGGTCGATATTATTTATATAAAGAAACCGTGGGCTATCCCTTATCTATCCTCACTTTTTATTTGATGTTTTTTTCCAGAATTACTGGAAAAAGTGTTCATGTCTTTCTGCCGCAGTTGTACAATGATATTTTAAAAGAATAAGAATTTTGAGTTTTGTCGGATTTCAGCCAGTGGTTGGGTATAATTAAAAAAGTTGCCAATTTAAACTGATTTTCAGGGACATGAAAATCACGAAACGTTGTCATGAGGGAATGTTTACAATTAATACTATTTCTACATAAGAAGAGATTTTTAAATGAGAAAATTATTCTTGAAACAATTTAAAAATGTTATTAACAATTTTCTACTCCATGCTTTCGGTATCTATGCTAATTCGCCATTTTTGCTTTTAATTTTAACTTTTGAATCGTAATTAGCATTCTTCAAAGCACCTGTATACGAAATTTCATACAGATTGAATAGCTTTCAAAACATTTAAATTTTTAGTCCGCCATATTGGATTTCCCATTTTGATTTTTTTTTAACTACAGAATCGTAATCAGCATCCTGAAAAACACCTGTGTACGAAGTTTCGTCCAATTTGAATAACATTTTCATATTTTGCCCCACTGTGCGTTGTTCAGAACTTATTTTCTACCTACTGATTTTTAAAAAAAATAACGGAATATTTTGATACGAGGATCAAAAACCAAAATGGCGATATGGGGCAAATTGGCACATTTAATCTGAGGCATATTGGCCCAGGTTAAACGACAAACCTATGGTGACCACAGCCCTTGAAAAGGTTAAATCATTCAAAAATAGTAAATGAGGAGATGAGTGGATTCAATGTACCAGGTGCAACTGTTGGGCACGCGAATCATATGTCACTGTGGATATGATATTTTATGTTTGCATTCATTGTGATGATCAGAAAAATTTCGACGAAGGCAGTAGTTAAGTTGAACAAAACGTCTTTTCTTATCCTTTGTACCTTTTATATAAGAAATTAAAATTACATTTCATATGTCATGTGTTTTTCATTTCCGTTATCAATCCGAAAATAAAATCTGTTTAGTGAGCCAACCTACCCCGTTCGACGGGGCAGGTTGGCCCAGTGACTTGAAGTCCTTCTGAGCTTCATACAGAAACTATTAATAATTATTTTTCAAAATTTTTCCTACGTGGTTATGTTTTAAGGTGCACTTATTGCCCAAACTAAAAAAAGAATTAAAATTTTAATTAAAAAAAAAATGTTTTGAAGAAAAAATGGGCCAACTAGCCCGGGTCTCCGCTATCAATTAGAAGAATTTTGAATTTCATAACAGAGCAACCAGAATAGCAGTCCTAGAAAGATAAGGGGCTGTATCCAAATATACTAGCTTATGAAAGTTGACATAATAAGAATGAAGTGTCTCTCATTGTATATTTGGATACAACCCCTTATCTTTTTGCTTCCTTTTGGGAACAGCGAATTTCGAGCTTATTCTATCGACGACTACTATGAGAATTTTCAAGCTATGTTTTTGAGACTTTCATAAAAGTTGGTCTATACATTAAGCTAATATATTATGCACAGTATATTTTGATTGAGTTCGCGCATGCGCAGTGAAACAATATTTAGTAAATCTGCTCATTTTTCATACAATTTTTATTATTTTTTAATTTTGATTGCAGGGTATTGTGTATAATTTTGTTTGTCATATTTTCTGAAAATAACTTGTTTTTATATTAAAAACTCTGCAAATTATAAGCAAAAAACTTGGTAAAATTTGGGACTGTTTTTATAAAAACGTGAATTTCTCTTCGATTATACATGCTATCTTCATAAAAATGAACCCAAATTGTTACAATAAGCCACTTAATCATAATCTACAGTTTGAATGCTTTTTGCAACATTAGTTTTTACAGGGTTATCCAAAAGATATACGCTTTTCTTCAATTTGTTGACGGCCCCTTATGGGGTTTCGGGAAAAAATCTTCGCGGAAATATCTGACGTTTATTATGTTGTTTACACTCCTGAATTTTCAGGATAATTTCTCATGTATCTTTCCAGATATTTAATAAATTATAATAAAAACAATTGCGCCTAATAATTTGGCCAGGGACTGTACGTACTGGAAATGTGTATGATTTAATGAGGAAGTTAAACTCAAAAATTAGCAGACAAAAGACATATTTTTAACGAAAGTTAAACGGAATGCAGACCGAATACAAAGTCAATCTTTATCTCTTTTCCTTTTTTTCTTTTTTTTTTTTGTTTGTCTAGTGAGAGTGAATAACAATAGAAATGAATTCTATCTATGTAAAAGCCATTTTAGTGCGATAAAGGCGTATATTAAATGTATTTTTATGTAAGAAAATTACAATAAGAACTAAAATAAAAGTTAGTATAAAATAAATAAGTAATTAAAAGTTAATTTTAACTGAAATTTACAGGAAAGGACTAATTTAAGAAAAATGTATGTGATTTCATATCACAAATACAATTATTTTAAAGTTAGAAGAAAAGAAAACTTAAACCACAAATTTTAGATTTGCAAAACGCGAGTAGGAAAATCATAGAATTACTTTAAAAATTAAATTAAATTAAATTAATGGAAAATAAAAAGGAATCTGAATTCTTCCGCAACTGATTATATTTTAATGAAACAAACTCAAAACGGACAATTAATGTCAAGAAAAGTGATATTTTATTCTGTTTCGAAAGTGTTCTTTGAATTATTCTTCATTAATTTATACTTATATCCATATCACTTGAGCTAGTTTGTCAAAAGATTTAGTTATGTCACTTTGCTTCTACTACGATAAAGCAGAATTGAGATTTTTACTTAATTTCAAATAAAATACTTTAATATTTAAAACCCCAAAACACGTTCATTAATTTTTTTTAGTAATTAAAGTATGATTGCTATACATAACCAAATTCTATACCCGAAAAAAAAAATACAGCATCAAATATATTCATCATTGAATACTGTGAAAGTTCAAAATGTCATATTTTTAATCCAATGATTATTTTTATATCTTACAGCTTCTTTTTAAATATGCAGTGTGGTTATAAAGTATTTCCCTGATTACAAAAAATATTACAAAATAACCATTGAATGTAATACTGTAAAATGTTTATTATGGAAAAGTCATGTTCTTAATTTTTTTTAGTCTAGCCTCTACCGTTGTTCGCGAGTTCCTTGATGAAAAATTTCCTGGAAGATGGATCGGACGAGATGGGCTCCTGTACATTTTTTTTCTTTTGGGTGTACATAAAGGACAGAGTGTTTGCATCACCAGTAAAAGATATTGCAACACTAAAGATCAGGATCACAGATGTTGAGTCTAGTGTAACAGCTCAAATGTTTGGCAATACGTGGTGAGAAATGGAATACCGTCTTGACATTCTTCGAGCTACCAAGGGTGCTCACATCGAAATTTACTGACGTAAGTACTTGTATTAAAAACTTTAAATGTCTTTACAATATATTGAAACAAGCATATGCCTAATTATATTACTTTTTCTGCAATAAATTATTGTAATCACGGAAAGATTTTATATATTTGCATATAAATAAGTGATTATAAAATACTGAATCCATGTTCTTTTCTTTAATTTCCTCAACCAGAAGAATAATTATAATATGAATAATATTTAATTGTAAATAAATCTAATGTTTTATGAAATGTGTACAAATAGTAATGGGGTTAGGTTATGGTTAAGGAGCTAATTAAAAGCTATTAGTTTAAGAATTTATACTTTTCGGTTGTAAAGGCCAGTAGAACAAATCTGACATTGGCATTAATTCAAATATTTTTTTCTTCTGTTAGAAATAGAAAAAAAACTTAAAGCACAAATTCTAGTTTTGCAAAAAGAGCATGAAAATCTGGGATAGATTATGGAAAATAAAAGGAAATGTAATTAATGTTAAAAAGAAAGAATTTGTATTTGTCCCCAATCGCTTATGTTTAAAAAATTAAAAGAACTCAGAAAGATGTAATGTCGAGAAAAGTGATATTTTATTCTGTTTCTTAAATGTTTTTTTTTTCAATTTTTCTTCATAACTTACATCTTTAATACTTAAACTATACTTGAAAACAAAAATTACATTCAACTTGTGGATTTAATTTATTACATGCTTTCTTTTACCTTACAATTATGTATGTAGGTGGCAGTAAAATCTTGTCACTCATTTTTCACCCGTTTCCTGTTGACATAGACCTTTGAAATTTGGAATATATATCTATTCCTGAGGGCAATACATGAATTGGATATTGATTTTTTTTATTCGATCCTTAAAGGGGGGGCAACTTGTATTTTCCCCAGAGAAATAACGTTGCGATTGTTTAATATTAATTGAAAAAAATCTCCATTGTTGCAACATTCATCCATTTTAATCACATTGTTGCCCGCATCATTATGACGTCAGCATTGATATGAAATATATATGAATGCGTATGTATTGATGAACACATACGAATACAATGAGTATTTGTTGAAAAGTACTAATGACAGAGTTACCACAATAGCGCCAAATGTTGGCAAACTTGGCGATAGACAAAAGGGTCATTCCATGTCAAATCACCCAGAATTTTCTAAAAATGACACCCACCATCTTCAATTTTGATAAAATTTGGTGTACTTGTAGAACTTTTCATGCTGATTCCAAAAATATCAACCATATTGAAATTGATCAAATGGTTTAAGAGTTATGAGCTTTTAAAAATCTTCCAAGATGGCCGATTTGCTGCCATTTTGAATAGCACATGTGACAACATAAAAGGCTATAACTACTTACAGGTTTGACATAGAACCTTCAATTTTTTTTTGTTTTGTTCAGAATGAAGTAAACTTTCATTGAAATAGATTTCTGTGCAGTTTATTCCATTAAAATGCTCTCAGAAAATTATTTATTTGCATTTTTTTAATTAAAAAAGGGTGTAACTTCAAGAGCTGATTTCCCCCATTGCCCCCCCTTCAATTTTCATTTAATTGCATACACAGACACTTCAAAGTATGTTTTGAAGCCTGGTATAAAAATTGTAATGGGCAGTTCACAGACATTTTGTTTAAAGAAGAATTTCAATTTTACTGACCTTCCAAACATAACAGAAAACACAAGATGTTTGATATTTCTTTTATTATCAGAAATATCATAATATTTACATCTAAAAGTTTGATAAGGTTTTATCTTACATAAAGATATTTTTTTATAAATGTAGCTAAAAAGAAGTGGAATCCCATGGAAGTAAACAGGAATGCTTATAATGAATTCCTGTAGGACGTAGCAATGTTGTCATGTCTAATTGAAATCTGTTGCAAAGTTTCAGTAAATGATAAATAAATCAAACAATGGAAAAAAATTCTACGAATAGTCACATTTTATAACTAAATCATCTTGTATATTACACCTACACCAAATGTGATAAAGTTACAACTCTTAAATAAAAAAATATTGTCAAGTAAAAATTATTGTAGTATTTTAAAATTATAGAAAATCACCTTTTTAATAACATCAATAACAATTTAAAATAAATATTTAATTAAAAAAATAACTCTATTGTAATAATGATGAAAAATCACTAAATTATTTTAGTTAAAATTTGTTCATTTTATCTTTAAATTTTATTTCCCTCTCATTTTATGTTTTGCCAACTTGGTGTTTATTAAAGCACTGGATATATCAATAAGTTTATATGTTGTGATACTGATGTCAACTGCACAAAGGATATGATTGAAAGGCACAATACAACTGTCATTAACTGGCTGATATTACGAAGGTGATGGGTCATGTGGATGCATGAATTTAAGTTACATCTCCTTCTTCTTTGTGGACTTCCGAAACTAAGCTTATATACTAATTCGATTCATATATATGTGCTACATAACTGTTAAGGGATGGAATATTCAAAGTCGCTAACATTTCTATCAAAAGATGAACAAACAGAAAAATTTTCATCAGTTCTTATTCTTTTTCACTTATTAATAAGTTTGCTGTAGATTCAAAATAATGCATACCATGTGTTTCAGGAATTGTTGTAGCAAGTTGCATCCGCTGAGACATATTGCTGCAGTTTCAAGATGTCATTTTTTGTGATGATAAAAAATGTTATACCTTAAATGTTTTGTCTGTAATATTTGTATATCATAGTCACATTTGTTTGACCATGCAACGGCCTTTGCTTTTCTCACAATTCTTTTAACAGTCTCTCTTACACCCCATCGCAAACAGATTTTTTTGTGACTTGTAGTAAAAAACCTCCATTTTGCTTTTATTCCACCAAAATCATATTCATGGTAACATAAGTTAGAAAATGTTTTGCAATTTTTATACTGGGCAGCACAGCCGTCAGTACAATATTCTACATTTGTAACTAAGGGATACTTATTATTCAGGATGGCTACAGAAATATCGAAAAAAAAGGTTCCCTGATTTTTCAGACTACCTTTATTTTAGATTTCCTTGATTTCCGGTATTAACTATATATGTACGATTTTTTTTTAATATATGCTGCTTCCTCATATAACACACTTATCCAGCTTGCCAATTCCTCATTTGGGAGAAAAAACAAGGGAAAATATAAAAATCGCAAAATATTCTTAAAGTACTGGTTCACAGTTTCATAAATCCAAACTCAAAATTAAGTCTAACAACTTCATACAGTTGTCAATGAATATATGACAATCAAAAAATTTCCTCATTTTCTGAAGAATGTTCAATTCTAAGACATATTTATATCTGATGGGATAGCTAATCGGATTAAGCTAGCCACCTAGTCAGCTTATGCTAATGTATCATAAAATTTTCAAAAATGTGTAAATTGCCTTCAATATAAATGCTATCCACAGAAAATGAGGTCATCTGATCACGTTAATTTGTGTTAAATAATAAAAACTCATATCATGTGCATCTTTTTAAAAATATATAAAAAAATTAATTTTCTTTATCACGTACTATTATTGGCTTAAATATCATCTGTTTGTCGACAAATCAGTCTTGTGAGGAAACAAATTTTCGCATATAGACTAATTTCCCTGATTTTCAACTACCTTTACGAAATTCTCTGACTTTTACAGATTCATAAACCTTTCAGATTTCTAGAATCTATAGCCACTCTGTTATACTGCATGATTAATTTTTGAGTCTGATAAATCATTGCTATATCATGGTCCATATCAACTGAAACCACGCAAAAGCTTTCACTTTTTGAGTTACTTCCATTTTTTCCATAATTTTAAAGTACGATAATTTTTACTTATTGTATTTTTTATTTAAGAGTTATAAATTTATCATATTTGGTATAATATACAAGTATGATTTAGTTATAAAATGTGACTATTCGTAGAATTTTTTTCCATTGTTTGTTTTATTTATCATTTACTGAAACTTTGCAACAGATTTCAATTTGACATGACAACATTGCTACGTCCTGCAGGAATTCATTATAAGCATTCCTGTTTACTTCCATGGAATTCCACTTCTTTTTAGCTACATTTATTAAAAAATATCTTTATGTAAGATAAAACCTTATCAAACTTTTAGATGAAAATATTATGACATTTCTGATAATAAAAGAAATATCAAACATCTTGTGTTTTCCGTTATGTTTGGAAGGTCAGTAAAATTGAAATTCTTCTTTAAACAAAATGTCTGTGAACTGCCCATTACAATTTTTATACCAGGCTTCAAAACACACTTTGAGGTGTCTGTGTATGCAATTAAATGAAAATTGAAGGGGGGGCAATGGGGGAAATCAGCTCTTGAAGTTACACCCTTTTTTAATTAAAAAAATGCAAATAAATAATTTTCTGAGAGCATTTTAATGGAATAAACTGCACAGAATTCTATTTCAATGAAAGTTTACTTCATTCTGAACAAAACAAAAAAAAATTGAAGGTTCTATGTTAAACCTGTATGTAGTTATAGCCTTTTATGTTGTCAAATGTGCTATTCAAAATGGCGGCAAATCGGCCATCTTGGAAGATTTTTAAAAGCTCATAACGCTTAAACCATTTGATCAATTTCAATATGGTTGATATTTTTGGAATCAGCATGAAATGTTCTACAAGTACAACAAATTTTATCAAAATTGGTGATGGTGGGTGCCATGCTCTGGGTGAATTGACATGGAATGACCCAAAAGTAAGTTGCCATATATGAAGCCAAATTGGCGATATCTGACTATTTTGGCAAAATTCCCTTTTAAATCCATTAATCTTCTATATTCTTCTTCCGTTGGCATATCCTACTATTTTCTATAAAGTGCCTATATATATATACAGTATGCCCACTAAAGTCCCTTGCCACCCTCTTAACTTTGGAACGGCTGCTGCTATATTCATAAAAGTAGTGTCTGTATGAAACGAAGTATAGTAAAGTAGCCATGCGCTACTCAATGAAACCGCCTACGGCGCCACCTGGTGGAGTGCTTCGGAGTTAGCATTCCTATCTCGAAAACGGAAATAGATAGAGAAAAAAAGTGATTTACAAAGTTGTAGACCATCATCGATTTAGTAGGAAAAGATGCCCTGTGGACATTAATGTGAAGAATAGAACGGTTAAAACACGCATTTGTTTTATCGTGATTTCCTACACTGTGACGTGACAAAACGATCTTAGGAAGAAAAAAACAACTAGTTCTAATAATATACCTTTATTTTAGATGTTAAAATTTCTCACCGTCAGCTGCATTGCATATTTGGATTCTTGTTTGAATTTCACGTTGCACACGTTGGAGCATAAATGGTTACACGTTAGCACAAGCGTCCGTAATGCGTCGTTTAAGGTCCTGCAATGTTTGTGGAGGGGTCGCATACACCTGCTGTTTCATAACTGGTTGTTTCTTTCTTTATAAGATCGTTTTGTCACGTCACAGTGTAGGAAATCGCGAAAAAACAAATGCATGTTTTAACCGTTCTATTTTTCGCATTAATGTCCGCAAGGTGTTTTTTGTACTAAATCGATGATTCTCTACAACTTTGTAAATCACTTTTTTTCCCTATCTCTTTCCGTTTTCGAGATAGGAATGCTAACTCCGTAGTTTTCCACCAGGTGGCGTAGTAGGCGGTTTCATTCAGTAGCGCATGGCTACTTTGCTATACCTAAACACCACTTTTATGAATATAGCAGCAGCCGTTCCGAAGTTAAGAGGGTGGCAAGGGACTTTAGTGGGCATATATATATATAATGACAAAAAAAGGCCTTTTTTTAATTAAAGGCCATTATACTTATTATTCCTTGTAGCCAGGAACTGAAAAGAAAACATGAGGGATAGATATACGTTTTGAATAACAAAGAAAGTTAATTAGGACGTTAAAATTATTCATAATTAGATCTAATCAATTAAACTTACATTTAGGCTACTTTATCGAAATATTTAGCTGTAGTAATTTTTAAAAAAGATCATATTTCGTGTCCACTTCGTCATTTTCTTACCAAACAGATAAAAATGATTAGAATATAAATTAGATTATGGTATGAAATAGGTTTAATTTTAAATGATTTTAAAGTGCTTATTAACATTTTTTTATTCAAAAATTATTTATTTCCATTCAATTTCCTTTTCAGTTTCTGTCTTTGAGGAAAAAGAGCTTAAAAATACGAGGAAATATAACTAATTAACATCTTGATAATCTGTCAATTTTTTTTATATCTTTCTAAAAAACATCTTTGAACAATAATTTGTAAACATAACTGAATTAGATGTTTAATATACCTAAACATTTTCACACTATAAGGAACCAGATTTTATATATATATATATATATATATATATATATATATGATTTTCAAAATTTTAACAATTATAACACCAAGAAATTTTTTTTCAACAGAAAAAGATGCAAATTTAGGTTCACGTTATAGAACCTACCATACACTATATATCCTGAAAATTTCATGAAAAAATATCGAAAAAAAAATTTAACTGCCTTGCGGGCAATGCACCAAAACTACATTTTGAGAAATATGACTTTAAAAAATCTTTGAAAAAATTCCATATTTAACAACTATTAAGAGTGTCATTCATTTCGTTTTAAAGTATTTAAAAATATTTTAACATGCTTTTTTTACAAATGTATTTCTTTCGTTATGAATACCCAATTCCTTGTCTCTAATTTTGAATTTATCTCTACCTAATTCCTTATAAAAATAACCTCGTTTCTTACAAAAATCTAATATATTTACAGTTAATTAGATACAACCGGGTGAGAATAGTTATTTTATGAAATACATTTTGTTATGAATATTTTTAATGTTCTAATTTAGTTTCGTTTTTATTCCAGTGATTATTTTTAAATCTTAAAACCTATTTTTGAAATGCATTTTTCTTACCTTACAAATAGATAATTCCTTACTTTTTTATACTCATTAACTTATAAATATCCAACCGATATTCATACGAATTGAATATTTTCCAACTGAGTGAAAAATGTTCAGGCCGGGAGTCGAACCCAATACATTTGGCTTAAATTGCCTACGCTCTGTATATTGAGCAACCTGCACCGACAACTAGCCGACACGATTCCTTACACGGAACGTATCCATGTCCTTAATTTTATCCAACCAGGTGAAACAACTTATGAAATAAATTAGATTTAAATGTGAATACTTTTAAAGTTCTTATTTACTTGTTTTATTTCACTTATTATTTTTACATTAGAATGTTTTTTTATTTCTTTATAAAAACCCAATTCCCAACTTATTTATACTCAATTCCTTATAAATACCAAACACATATTTTCGTTTTTAATAATACTCAACTTTCAGAAACTAATTATGGTATGAATTGGCAATAATCATAAATGTTTTTAAAAATCTGATTAAATATCTTTTTCATTCTAACGATTAGTTTAACTAATCTAAGCATGCGTTTTACACGTTTGTTTTGCTCGTAAATGCACAATGTTCAATATATTTATACACATTATCCAATGATATATCTTTCTATGATTATACCTAACAAGAAGGAATTAATAATTGTAGGAATTAGATAAAATTATCAATACTTATAAATTTTTAATTAACTGTTATTTTTCTGCTATGATTATTTTAATATCCTAAAGTCTGTTTTAAAAATATTTTACTTTACTTATAACTGTCCGATTTCTATTTTACTTATATCCATTATCTCCAACCATATTCTAAACCATAAAATCCAACCATATTCCTTTCTGTAAAAATATCGAACAAGAAAAAATATTAATTGTAGGAATTAGTTTAAATTTAATATTTTTAAAGTTCTAATTAACATCTCTTTAATTTAAATGATTATTTTAAAATCCTAAAACATGCTTTTAAAATGTTTTACTTTGATTATAGATAGCCAAATCCCTTTTTATTTATACCAACTACGTTATAAATATCCTACCATATTCCTTTCATTGATTATACCGAACAAGAAAAAATTAATAATTGTAAGAATTTAGATTAAATTAAAAATACTTTTAAAGTTTTAATAAACTTCACTTTTTTATTCCAGTGATTATTGTATCATCCTAAAGCATGATTTTCAAATATTTTGTTTTGCTTATACATGCACAATTCCCAATTTATCTATACTCACTATCTTGTAAATACGTAACCTTAATTCTTTTATAATTATACGAAACCAAAATAAACGAATAACTGTATGAATTAGATTAAATTTTCAATACTTTAATAGTTCTAATTAACATTTTTTTACTAAGATTATTTTAACTTTCTAAAGCTTGCTTTTTAAATGTTTTACATTGTCTATAAAAACCCAACTCCCAATTTAATTATACTCAATACTATATAAATATCCTACCATATTCCTTTCTATAATTATACCAAACAAGAAAAACTAATAATTGTAAGAATTTATATTACATTTGCAATACTTTTAAAGTTTTAATTAACTTCATTTTTTTATTTCAGTGATTATTGTATCATCCTAAAGCATGATTTTAAATATTTTGCTTTGCTTATAAATACACAATTTCCAATTTATGTATACCTAATAGCTTAACAATACTCAACCATATTCATTTCTGTAATTATGCTGTACCAGAAGAAATTAATAACAGTATGGATTTTATTTTAATTTCAGTACTTTCAGAGCTCTAATTAAATTTGTATTTTATTCAAAATGTTATTTTAACATTTTAAAGCTTGTTTTTTATATGTATTTTTTGTTTATATATACAGAATATCCTATTTATTTATACCATTACCATGTAAATACCGTATCATGTTCTTTTTTTAAATTATACCGAACTAAAAACAACTAATATCTGTACGAATTTGATTAAATTTTGAATACGTTTAAAGTTTTAATAAACTTTATCTTTTTATTCCAATGATTATTTTATCATCTTAAAGCATGCTTTTTAAATATTTTGCTTTGCTTATAAATACCCAGTTCCCAATTTATGTATACCTAATAGCTTAACAATACTCAATCATATCCATTTCTATAATTATGTCTTACCAGCAGAAACTAATAATGGTAAGAATTTGATTTTAATTTCAATACTTTTAGAGTTCTAATTAACTTTGTCTTTCATTCAAATTATTATTTTAATATCTTAAAGCTTGTTTTATATATATTTTTTGCTTATATATACGAAATTTCCGATTTATTTATCCTATTACCATGTAAATACCTTACCATGTTCCTTTTTTTTAATTATACCGAACTAAAAACAACTAATATGCGTACGAATTTGATTAATACCCTACCATGTTCCTTTCTGTAATCATACCGAACTAAAAACAACTAATATGCGTACGAATTTGATTAAATTTGAAAACTTTTAAAGTTTTAATAAACTTTGTTTTTCTATTCCAATAATTATTTATCATCCTAAATCATGTTTTTTTAAATATTTTGTTTTCCGTATAAATACCCAATTCCTAATTTATTTATACCCAATAGCTTAACAATAGTCAACCATATTCATTTCGGTAATTATGCTGTACCAGAAGAAACTAATAACAGTATGAATTTTATTTTAATTTCAGTACACTGTTAAAAATTTGCAGCAAACTGTCCAGTCATTCGACCGTTTTTATATAAAACGGTTACATAACCGTAATTTAACTTTATTCAGACCATATTATTGCCCATATTATGGTCAGAATACAGTTAAATTACGATTATGTAACCATTTTCTATAAAACGGTCAAATGACTGGACAGTTTGTTGCTAATTTTTAACAGTGTACTTTTGAACTCTAATTAACTTTGTCTTTTATTCAAAATATTATTTTAACATCTTAAAGCTTCTTTTTTCATTTTTTTATTATATATACTAAATTTCCTATTCATTTATACCCATTACTTTGTCAATACGCTACCATGTTCCTTTCTGTAATTATACCGAACTAAAAACAACTAATACGCGTACGAATTTGATTTCAATACTTTTAAAGTTTTAATAAACTTTTTTGTAGTATTCCAATGATAATCTTATCATCCTAAAGCATGTTTTTTGAATATTTTGTTTTACTTATAAATACCCAATTCCCAATTTATTGATACCCAATAACATAAAAATACCCAACAATAATCACCTCTATATTTATGTCTTACCAGCAGAAACTAATAATTGTAAGAATTTTATTTTAATTTCAGTAATTTCAGAGTTATAATTAATTTTGTTTTTCATTCAAAATATTATTTTAACATCTAAAAGCTTGTTTTTAATTGTATTTCTTTCGTGTTTTCCTTTTAGTTTCTAGATTCAAGAGAATATAAATTAAAACCAAGAAAAAACATTTCTGTTAATTAGTTTTTTTTTGTGTTAGATTTCTGTTACGTATATTTTTTATAAAATATTTTGTAAATATAATCACATCGAACAAATTTAGTTTACGTAAACATTTTCACAGAATAAAGAACAAGATTTTTCCTCGAGGTATATTCATTCATACGCGTCATTACTTTTATCAATAAAATGCTTATTTTTCAATACAGAAAATTCTTCTCCTTTTCAAAGAATAAACATCATTTTAGCTATGCAAATATTTTATAAATTATCGTTACATTTATTACAAGGAAAATGAACTGACGATTATATGCATAGATTATTCATGTTTTTCTTGATTTAAATTTCAAAGAAAAAAAAGATATTTATATACAGGGTGTCCTTTTTATCATTCACCAATAGCTAAATCTTAAACAGTTAGTTTTAGAGGTATAGTGCCAAATGCAAAACGTTTCAAATGTTGTTCTCATCCCTAAAAAGTCCATTTACATCAAAATAGTTATTTTTTTCAAAACTTACGAAATTCAAATTTTAAACGATCCCTGAGTCCTAAGAGTTATGCAGGGTTAGCATAAATGAATAACAGGATTTTAAAAATTTATATTTTCAAAACCACATGTTATAATAAGTGATATATGAAAATAAATAAAAACATTTCAAGTTTGTTACGCGTGTGGGTAACGAAGATTTAGTCTTATTTACATCATGGTCACTAAGATCACCGGATCTTATACCATGTGATTTCTTTTTGTATGGATACATCAAAGATCTTGTTTATGAACCGCCTATTGCCGAAAACACTCAAAGAACTTAAAAAAAGCTTCAGTGCTGCATTAAGAACCGTTGACAGATGGAACGAACAAAATGTGTGGAACGAACTTGGTTACAGATTAGTTGTTTGTCGTGTTACCAAAGGTTCACAGATCGAATATTTGTAACTGAAAAAAAAAAAAACTTAAAATATTTTCCCTTATTTTCTTATATCACTTATTATAACATGTGTAATAATTTTGAAAATATAAAATTTTAAAATCCGTTTATTCAGTTATGGTAACCCTGTATATTTTTATGCATGTTCAAGCGTAACGTTTGTATGGATTCACGAATTTTCATAATTCTTTTTTTTCTTTATAAAGGCTCGTTCTGTAGATGGTCTTAATTCAATTTCTTTAGGATTCAACAATCGTATGTTTTTCTGTCTTGTCTGTTTTGAACTTTTCATGCTCTAAGTTTCGATTAATTCTAAGAAATCGCATGGTGTAAGATCTGGAGATCTTGGTGGCCATGTGAATAAGGGTAAACATCGTTACCGGCATGTTGAATCCAGCGTTGAGCGACGGAAAAAATTGGAATGTTTTTCTTTATTTACATATATCACTTATTATAATATGTGTAGTAATTTTGAAAATATAAATTTTGAAAATTCTGTCATTCATTTATTTGAACCCTGTCAAACATTTCCTCCATCTTCTAACAAATTAAACAGTAAAAATTCTATTTTCGTAGACTAAAAACTTACCGAGATATGATACATTAAATTTTATGAATTTTTGGTGTTTTAAATTTTAAGCGCCAAAAACGCTGAAATTTCATAAACTTCAAAGGATCATAATTCGGTACGTTTTGGACATAGAAGATTTGAATTTTTTTCTGTTTTACTTGTTAGAGCATAGAAAAATATTTTCTAAACATAATTTATAGCGCACAGGGAACATATAAAATTCCGTATATATATTTTTTCAAAATAACTGTTAACAAAATTTTAAATAAAGCAGCAGCATTGGAATAACTATACTCCAAACTATCTTTGAACAAGAACGAAAAATCATGCTTCAAGCATAGATTATGTAACACTTTCCAATACTTCTAAAATAATTTTGCAAATCTTTACCGCAAGGTGTAAGATGATATTTAACTAAACAATTTTGAAAACGCATAACATATTTAAAAATCCAATTTCAGGAATTACCAAAAATATTCGGAAAAATATCCGAGCTCTTTTGTGCAGCCCTGTATATTATCTATAGATTTGTATATATACTAAATAGAATGCTAAATTTTAGATTAGTTAGGAAACGCGTAGCACAGTTTAAAATTTCCCTTCTGCAATGTCCGACAATAAACGGAAATGTACTCGAGAACTTTTGTGCTGCCCTGTATACAATCTATACAATTTATACACACCAAGTAATAGACAAAAATGAGTTAAATTTAAAAACGTGTTCAGCAACTGGAAAAGCATTACCAGCAATTAATATTAATAAGCAGTACTTTAACCGAATTATTTTGTGTGTCCCTGTAAATGAATGATGAAAGCTATACACAATATTCTATAGTAAGCGTCTTGTAATCCACGTTAGTGATATATATCAATTTCAATATGTTTGAAATAGTGAAACATTATTAAAATAAACTGCAATTTTCTTCATGGACCGTAATGTACCGGCATTCTTTTGAGTTTCCTTGTAAAGAAACTTTAAGTGCTATGCACACCACATTCTATAATTAGTCTCTTGTAGTTCACCTCAGTGATATATATCAATTTCGATATGTTTGAAATTGTGTAACATCCTTAAAATGAACCGCAAATTATTTTTCCCCCAGAGACCGCAATATAACGGAATGCTTTTGAGTGTCCCTGTAAAAAACCTATAAGTGCTACACACATAATTTTCAATACCGAACATGCCACAGTGAGACTCAATAACATATATCTATTGCATGACTATCCGAGCATATTTACGCGAGTTAGAGCACGGACACACAGACAGACGGCAGACAGACAGACAAACCGAATTCATAAACACTTTTCAACTATATTGAAAAGTGTTAAAAATGGCGCTGTTCTGGTTTTGTTTTCTTATCATGAAATACTATGACTTTCTGTGTATTTAGTATATGAAGGCCGCATGGTATTAATCCCCAAACTTTTCGAATTATAAAATGTTTATATCTTCTGTGACTTTTGAATCCCCCCTTTTATTACTTTGTTTATAACAATAGATTTTCTATTAATTTATTTTTGAGATAGTAAACCAATTTATAATTTTCTGAAGTCTTGAAAAGTTATTGAATTGAGAAAGCTCATATAATAATTTAAAGTTTATGATTAAACTTAAAATATGTCAATCACATATTTAAAAAACAAAATGAATGCTTTGTAAATTAAAACAAATCGCAAATAATCACGAATTAAAAGAAGATAATGAAGTATTTCATCTTTAGATGTACAAAATTCTATTAATTAAACTATTTTGTCACGTTAATAAAATGAAAAATTGCATGGAACTTAAAAAATTATTTTGTAAAGCTATTATGAATGAAGAATTATTATAACGAAAAGCATGCTCTCACCAAATTAAATATCGTAAGAACATTCTTTAGTTAGACGTAATCAGCGATAGCGTAATTGAATAGAGCATTAATCTTTCACTCATCTAAATTTCCTAAAAATTTCTTAAGCTGCCAACGACATTCTTCTTTTTTCACATGACCTGATGTTATAAACAGAAATAATTAAAATATTCAGAAATAAATGATAAGTGCATTGTTTTCACATTCAAAATGCCGAAAAAATAAATGTTTAAGAAATCGACCTAATTAAGAGAATGCAAAGGGTATAAAAGTATATTTTACAACTTTGAAACTTATCAAAAGTTAAAAGAAATGGGAAGTAAAAATATTGTAAGTGTACTCCAAAGATAGTTGTTTTGTTTTTACTATCTTTACAAGTAGAAAGTTTTGGATTTGTGAAAAATTTAGACTTCCGATTTTCGACGGATTTGTAAGTTTTAGAAGATCCTGAGCACGATTTGATTGTTTTAGAAAATGTCTGTCCTTCTGCCTTTCTGCGTGTGACACAAATTTTATGGATATTAGATCTAGAACTAATGCACGGAAATGAATAAAATTTTAGATCAAGTTAGATTTTGACATAAATTGGTGCTGATTAGGTTTTGGCGTAAATCGCCAAAAAATGTGGTGCTGCTAAGCTGCATTTTTCACGATTTCCGCGATAGCTATATCTCAAGAACTAGTGCATGGGATTTCATCAAACTACATACTCTGATAGACCTTGACATGAATAGACGCTGATTAGGCTTTGTGTACATCGCCCAACAGGTGGCGCTTCCATGCTGCATTTTTCACGGTTTCCACGATAGCGATGTCTCAAGAACTAATACATGGAATTTCCTCAAACTACATACTCTATTAGACTCTGACAAAAATAGACACTGATTAGGATTTGGTGTAAATCGCGAAACAAGTGACGGTGCTATGCTGCATTTGACACTCAAGAACTGATGCATGGAATTTCATCAAACTTCATACTCTGTTAGACCTTGACATAAATAGACGTTGATTAATCGTTGATGCAAATTGCCCAACAGGTGGCGCTTCTATGCTACAATTTTCGCGGTTTCCGCGATAGCTGTATCTCAAGAACTAATGCACAGAATTTTATCAAACTTCATATTCTTCTAGAGCTTGACATAAACGGATCATTATCAGGTTTGGGTGTATACCGCCCAACAGGTGTCACTGCTTTGCTCTGTTTCTAACTATTTCCGTGATTCCTAGATCTAAAAAACGAATAGATTGTCATTTAATATTGGTCAGAGGAGTTGATTTTTACAGAAGAAAATTTTGTGATGGCCATAACAAACTTAAATACAAAGTATGTGAATTATCACTTTACTTAACAGCGAACAACCAACAGAGTGAAAAAATATCCAGACCCGGGTTCGATCCATAGGTATAGCGCACCAAGTGCTTTACCAATTAAGCCATTCGGACGACATCCGGTCTAGCATTCTCTTACTCTTATATGGCTAGGCTACAACCTAGCAGCACAAGATGGAACGTCAACAGTCTTGCAAAGTCTCCGGATTTTTGAATACCAGTATTATACACTACTGGCCAATAAAATTGCTACACCAAGAAGGCGACATGCTACAGACGTGAAATTTAAACGACAGGAAGAAGGTGCTGCGATATGCAAATGATTTGCTTTTCAGCACATTCAGACAAAGCAGGCGCCGGTGGCGACACCTACAATTTGTTTAAATGAGGATATTGTTCAGTCGGTTTTTCATACACAAATTGCATTTGAACGTTGTTTCCTGGTGAAAAGTTATTGTGATGCCTCGTGTAAGAAGGAGAAATGCGTACCAACACGTTTCTGACTTTGATAAAGGCTGAATTGTAGCCTACCGGGATTGCGGTTTATCGTATCGCAGTATTGCTGCTCGTGTCTGTCGAGATCCAATGACTGTTCGCAGAATATGGAATCGATGGGTTCAGGACGGTAATACGGAACGCCGTTCGGCGTCTCAACGGCCCCCTATCACTAGCAGCTGAGAAGACAGGCATGTCATCCGCATGGCCGTAATTGATCGTGCAGCCACGTCACGAGCCCTGAGTCAAGAAATGGGGTCGTTTGTAACACAACAAGTGTCTGCATGAACAGTTCGACGATGTTTGTAGCAGCATGGACTCTCAGCTCGGAGACCATGACTGCGGCTTCCCTTGACGCTGCGTCCTAGACAGGAGCGCCTTCAATGGTGTGATCAACGACGAACCTGGACGCACGAATGGCGAGACATCATTTTTTCAGATGAATCCAGGTTCTGTTTACAGCATAATGTGTCGCATCCGTGTTTAGCGACATCTAAGTGAACGCACATTGGCTGCGTGCATTCGTCATCGTCATACTGGCCCATTACCTGGCGTGATGGTATGGAGTGCCATTAGAAACATGTCTCGGTCACCTCTTGTTTGCATTGACGGCACTTTGAACAGTGCAGGTTACATTTCTGGTGTGTTACGACCCGTGGCTCTACCCTTTATTCTAGCCCTGTGAAATCTTACGTTTCAGCAGGATAATGCCCGACCGCATGTTGTCAGTATTGTACGGACCTTCCATGATACGGAAAATGTTCGGTTGTTGCCCTGGCCTGCACGTTCTCCAGATCTTTCACCAATAGAAAACGCCTGGTCAATGGTTGCGGTGCGACTGGCTCATCAGCATACGCCAGTCACTACGGTTGATGAACTGTGGCATCGTGTTGAAGCTGCAGGGGCATCTGTACCTGTACATGCCATCCAATCTCTCTTTGACTCAATGCCCAGTCGTATAAGTGCTGTTATTACTGCCAGAGGTGGTTGTTCTGAGTACTGATTTCTCAGAATCTATGCACCCAAATTTCTTGAAAATTTAATCACATGTTATTTCTAGTATAATATATTTATCCAATACATATCACTTTGTTATCTGCATTTCTTCCTGGTGTAGCAATTTTAATGGCCAGTAGTGTAGTACAGAAAATGTTGTTTTATTTAATTCTAGCATTCGACGAATTGAAAGAACAACATTTTTCTCTAAAAAATTACTGGTGTGCAAAAAGCCGGATAATTGGCAACTCTGAACGTCAATTATGAGCACAACACCTATTGGCATACATGAGACAAATCAAACCCAGTATCGGTGAATATTTATATACTAATTAATTTTTCAGCAGAACTGAAATTTCAGCTCTGCTAAAAAATTAATTAGTACATAACACACTTTTTTATGACATTATTCGTCATAAAACAATGAATCAATCAATTGTAGGCAAAATTAAATTGCACTTTATCTGCAAATAAAATTTAAAGTTCCAACAATTTGCTTAAGCTGTTTAGGGACACAGAATTTTATTCTTTTATTTTGAACTACTTTTTTACGGATGTATTTCTTGAAATTTTATATATACAGTGTGATTTCTAAAGTGTTTTGCTTCAAATAACTGGTGAACCGGGTAGGCTTCAGCCATGAATGTTATGTTTAGACATAATTAAACGTCGATGCGCTGCACGATGGGGTACCTGGCAGCGCTCCTTAGCGGTAAATTCCAGAATTAGACATTGTATCTCGAAACCCGTACGAGATACCACATATTTAAGGAGAAAGATTTGAAGCATCATCAGTTTAGCTAGAGAAGACGTGTTGAGCAAGAACATGCGATAAATAGTCACCTGTGAAGACGAAAATAATTAATATGAGATATTTTATTAGTTAAAAAATGGTAGACGATAAGATAATTTTAAAATTTTAAATATTCGCCCTGTCAGATTTCAAAACTATCTTAAAAGTAATAAATTGTTCTATTTTATTTTTGCTTGTTCTGAATCGCAATTTTTATTTCATATTTACATACGGTCCTTTTATAATTTGATAAAATTGCATTTACATACATTTATAAGATGTAACATTTAGCCTTCGGAGAAAACTCGTGTTTTTCATGAACAAAATGTCTTGTATTAGTGTCCGATATTTTCGTTTCTACAGGGCATATTCATCGTATGCATGCGCATAATATGACTTTTCTCACTAAAGCTATAATGCTTTACAACTTTGTCATTGCACGTTTGGTCGTATCTCTTATAGTTTTCGAGATACGATTTTTAACTCTGGAATTTACCGCTAGCGATCACTCGGTATTTCGTTGTGTAATGCATGCCCGTTTCATTATACCCAGGGGTCGGAAAAACTACTTTTTTATTGTAGCGAACTACAGCTACAACTACTTTATGGAAAATGTAGTGTTAACTACAACTACAACTACATATATTAAAAAATAGCGACTACAAACTACTTTTCAAAAGTAGTCACTACTTCGCTACTTTTAGATTTTACCAAAGGGTTCAATTTACACTAGAAATTGAAGGCACGGATTAAATAATAAAGCGACTCCTCGTTATATCGCATCGTCGGAATACAATTAAATAAATGCGACATAACTGAGGACATTAAAAAGAGTAGGAAAGATAAGATATAAGAAAATGTTTTCTGTTTGCCTCCAAAATGTTAGTTTGTACACACATTACATATTTCGTAGAAAAGTTAAGAGAGATAGCAAAATCTAGAAAGTAACAGAAAAACAACTCTAAATGCTAACAATAAATGAATTTGTAAATAAAGCGATTCCAAATAATAAGAAACCTGGCGTTAAAATATGAAAACCTAATAACGAGTAAATAGACAAATGTTGTCAGCAAAAAATTAATTCCTTTGTTGGGTTAGTACTTGATTTTAGCAGCAAGTGTGAATGGGAAAAATCTATGACTTCATGCAATGTTGCTAATACACTGCAGCAGAGATTTGCCGCTGAGATTCGCAAATTGTTGAGCAGAACAAATTTTGCACAAAAGAAGAAAGTTTCGACCGCTTGATTTCCAGAGTGGCACATTTCTTTCCTAAAACAGTGTTAAAAGTAGCGTCGATTCTCGTTACAAACTACTGATTTTTTGTATCGCGCTACTTGCTACACTACATTGTCCAAAAAGTAGCGTGCTACACTACAAACTACTGTAAAAAGTAGCGACTACTGTAGTTTCGCTACTTGTAGCCCGCTACTTCCGAGCCCTGATTATACCTATATTTTACGTTCATGGCTATAGGTAACGCGATACACTTGTTATTTGGGGTGAAATGAATTTAAGGAATCATCCTGTCTATATTCTTTTCTAAATAAAAATTATTTTATACAATTTAAATTCTATTTTTAAAATCTGTTTGGCTTACTTTTTATTCCTTTTTTAGTACAGAAAAAAGTTAATATTTAATTTTTCTTGATAAATCAAAAATATTCATTAAAAAATATTTTTTTAAAGAAAATGTCATTTTTATGAGTTTGTTTTACTACGAGAATCATATTTTAAAAAAAAAATCTTTCAAAAAAATATTTCCTAAAAACAATTTAATCATTTTATAACTGAAAATAATTGTACGAAATCTCATCAATTTAAGTAATGATGAATCTTGGACAAAGAACCCACACACAATACAGCGTAAAAAGTACATATTTGTTAATATAATCATTATAGTTACAGTAGTTTGCGTTATTGTATTAAAAAACTTTAGATTATTTCATAAGCCAAGTGTGAAAATGGGATATTTTCGAGATTTTTGTGTCCCAGACTATCTTAAATAATTACAATTTTAACTATAATTCATGTGTCTTCAAATTGTTGACACGAGATACGCGATCTATAAAGTACTTCCACGGTTAAAAACAAAACAAAAAAAACATAAATGTGCATATACATCTGTATAAGCTTCTGCTATTATATCTTAAAGAATTATAGTTTCGTTTTTTATGGTTATATTGCATTAAATTACGAAGCTCTAAAAATAATTCCCATACACTATATAATGTGTCTTCCAGTAAGTTTTGGTGTTTTTCCCTGATGCAAATTTTAACTGCATACGGTCTTTTTTGCTGTTTGAAAGTAAATATTTTCAAACAAAACGATTAAACAGTAGGTCTATTAGAACGTTTGATCCAGTATTTATCGCGATCGGTGTAGTTAGATTCTTAGAATTAGTCATAATTAGACTGAGCATGGAAACACTTTTGCCTAGATCAACAGTATTTAAACATAATTTTTGCCTTCCAACTACACCAACAACACCGATGGTTTAAACACTTACAAAGTTCGTTTTTCATCGATAAACAAGCAATTTTAAAGTCTAACTACAGTGGTGTGCAAAACTTAAGAAACAAACACAAAATGCTAATTTCTGAACACGTGAGTACTCAAAAGGAAATTCTATAAAGAGCAAGTGTAGAAAATAGGTACTACCCTAACAGCACGGCCAGTCGACGTGAATTCCCCTTGACGTCACACATGGTTAGAAGTGTCACAATTGCTACGGTGAATCAAAATATGGGATATTTCACTGTCTCATTATTACTCTCAAATAACTGTTAACACTGAAAAGTCACTGTGACTGTCGCTTTGTGATGGGTCACCAGGTGACATTACAATGAAGTCACCTTGTGATTCTCAAGTCACTGTCAGTTGAAGATTGAACTTTGAAGTCATTGTGAGAATTGCATTGTGATAAGTCGACAAATAATGTCACAATGAAGTCGCATTGTGACTTTCCGGTGATCGACACTCTATTGTGAAGTCATCATTGCATTCCTTTGTGAAAAGTCACCAGATGATTTCCTTTTCAGTCACTTGGGACCTTGTCACAGAACAGCTATCATGATGACTTTACAATTTAGTGTCAAAATGACAATCACATGTGAGTCACAAGATGACTTCGTTGTAAAGTCACCTGGTGACTCGTCAAAAAGAAGCAGTCATGGTGACTGTTCAGTGAAGTGATCAAATGAGAGTAAAAATGAGACGAATGAAAGATATCACATTTCTGTTCATTGTAGTGACTGTGACAATTGGGATGTGAAGAAGATTTCACATTGACTGTCTGTGCTGTTAGGGTAGTACCTATTTTCTACACTTGCTGTTTATAGAATTTCCTTTTGAGAATTCATGTGTACAGAAATTAGCATTTTGTGTTTACTGCTTAAGTTTTGCACACTAGTGTAGTAAATTTCCTGATTCTATCAGAACTTTGAAATGTATTTCATGTAACAATATTCAGTTTAGTAGATTTCATAGCTTTGCTAAAACTTGTGCATGTGTAAGAAAGTGCACGGGTGATGTCAATTTTGCTAAAGAAGTACTTGATCGCATACCACGGAGACTGAGACGTAGTTAAGCGCGATAATGACAGTCATGAATAACAAGATTTTTCGACTAATCAAAATTCGAAGACATGTTATTAAAAACATATCATAAAAACTGTGTAGAAAATTTCATACATATATTTTGCAAGAAAGTTTAGATAAACATAAGAAATAATAAAATAAAATCACTTCTTAACATTAAACTAAAGATGTAATTAATGATTAAAGTGATAAAACATTACACAAAGAGGCTTAAAACACCTTTTAATATAAAGATGACATGTTTCGTACACTCAAACGGCGACTTCTTCAAGATTGAAAATGATAATTAAACTATTTTCGCTAAGTTTGTGAAAATTATAAACACTAAACACGAGACCACATGTATAATGAAACTTTACAGTTCAACAACTTTAACCACCTGCTTTCATTATACACACTCAAAAGATTTCGGTAACAGAACTGACTGTGAGCCATAACTGCTGGATTTCAGTTTTAAGCTGTGATGCGCAATTAAAATGTATATTTTTAGAGTATTATGTGGTGTGTATTTCATATACAGGGTTGCACGCTATAGAATTCGCACACATTACCGGCTATGGCCAGCCATGCCTGAAAATCAATTTTGACTGCGTTGTGGTTATTTTTGAATGTTTATTTAGTTATCTTATTTCATTGTATGAAGATAAATGACATTTCTTAACAATATTGCGATAGTGTTGGAAAATGTTTCAGAATCTATGCCGTGGTGCATGATTTTTCTTACTTGTTTTCAATTTGCGCCAGTTATTCTGACAAAAGTAACCGGCAACCAAAGTAACCGTATAGAGGAGGATCATCATTCGTATGAATGACTACCAAAAGAAAAGAGACGAACATAGAGCTCGAAGCCGCAGCGGTCCTTCGGCTGCTTCAGAGCCCCTAGCCCAACCCTTCCCGCTTTTCGAGGTGTTTAATTTGTTCATTTTTCCTTTTCAATTTGTCCGGTTTCAATTTTCAAAAAAAAATTTCCCCTTTCTACCTGTCTTCCGCAAGTGTCTCGGTATAAAAGGGATATAACAAAGGACGATCACGGTATTATACCGCCGTAAGTACCTTTATACCTGGCTTCTGCAAGTATCTCGGTATAAAAGGCACGTAGCAAACGACGATCACGGTATAACACCGCCGTAAGTAGTTTTCTACCTTGCTTCCGCAAGTGTCTCGGTATAAAAGGGACGTAGCAAAGGACCATTACGCGAAATGCAGCGCTCCGCGAATTCTGCGGCGGTTTTCATTACATCTTTAGTTTAAACATAACAAATTATTAAAAAATCCAGTCTGAGATAAATGAACTTAAAGTTTCAGTTACGGGCAAGGCGGATCTTATAGTACAACACAGAAATTGCTATATCTTCTGATATAATCATCGCAGAAGTAAGTGGTTTGCTTTATTGCCGAAACGTCAGTTGAGGCTCACTGTGGAGACCCGAAAAGTGTTTGGTTTCTGTCTGTCTGTCTGTCTGTTCCGCGATAACTGCCGCAAAAATGATCCGATTAGTTTGATTTTTGGTAGGTACGTTGGTGAGGTACCCGGAATTAGCTGTATAGTTTTAGCAGGGCTACACTAGATACCGGGCTTGCTCATTCATTAACATGACGTCACAAATGGTGGCTGGCCGCTACCAGCGATTGGTACAAAGCGAAACGACAAAATGAAAGACATACAGCGATTGGCACAAAACGACGGGCTCGTCGATTTGCACCAATCGCTGGTCGCGGCCAGCCACCTTTTGTGACGTCATGACAATGAATGAGCAAGCCCGGTATCTAGTGTAGCCTTGGTTTTAGTTACGTTTGGTTCATTCGTTCGGAAAATATAGAACATTTCTTTTTAGGTCATAATGCTTTCCTATGGGAATTCAGATGATTTTGAAAATTTTCATTCGTTGAAAATAAAATGGCGCATTGATTAATGTATTTAATGGGTAAGTTATGAAAGTTAAAATTTATCAAGTCAGGTCTTAAATTATTCAAATTAATTTGAAATTTTGTTAATACATTCGTCAGATTTTTAAAATTAGGTGTACAATGTTTGGTGCAATTTTATAAGTCTGTTCTAATAATATAATACATTTTATTTTATGATTTTTTGCAAATTTTAAAATGCATTTATTTTTATTTTCCTCTTTAATTTAACCGTAACCTAGCAACTACATTTTAAAGATTATCAAAATAATAAAATTCAAATAACTCAGACTATTTTGCTACAATATTTTATTCGCAAAATAAAATATTTTTGAGTGATTTCAATATTTTATTGAAATAAATGAGAATTTATTTTGAAACAAGTTACCTTTTAACTACTATAGAATGATAACCGAAACATTTTTACATGAGATATTATTCATTTTCTGGAAGATATATGGATTTTTCGTGGTTCAAAATTAGTATTACTTTTAAAATAGGATATAATATCTCGTACAACGAGATGGTTAATCTAAAGAAATTAGCATAGTAAAGCCCATCCATACAGCCTGAAATAGCACAGACTGAGATCATACAAAGTTATCACAAAAAATACTTTATAGCGCCAAATCACGGTTGCTATTTAGTGAATTGGCAGTGGGCACGATTATGAATGATTACGCAATAGGTTTAAAAGTTTCCCGATAAGCCTATTTTCGGAGATTTTAGTATGCTATTGCCATCGAGTTAGATCAGGATGGACTTAGGTAAAATAAATATTATAGAATGACCATCAAAACTGTTTTCCAAAACGAAAATTGTAATAACACTAGATTTCTGAAATAGATATAAGTGAAAAGATTCAGTTTTCATTTACATAAGTTGCTTTTGTACACGATATATTATTCAACCTGTCTATCAGATGCGAGTGCTTCGTGGATAGCAGGTAAGTAAATATTGCTATTTAGGCATTAGGATAACATGAAATTATTTGCGAAATGTTTGCTTATATTAATAAAACCACTGTGTAGAACGAAATCCAAGATATACTAGAATCATTCACACAATCAATAGTAAATCACGAATATAAATTTGTTTAGATTACGGGGGGTTCAGGGGGCAGAGCCCCTTGAAGAAATGTATTTTTAGCACTTTCCAACCTAGTTGAAAAGTGCTTATGACTTCGGTTTGTCTGACCGTATGGCCGTCTGGCCGGATGGCCGTCTGGCCGTCTGGCCGTGCTCTAACTCCCGTAAATATGCTCTGATTGCTCTGCAATTTTTATATGTTATTGTCGTTATCTATGGCACGTTCCCTATTTCAACTGAAGTGTGTAGCACTTATAGTTTTCTTACAGGGACACTCAAAAGAATTCCGTTACATTGCGGTCTATGGGGAAAAATCATTTGCGGTTTATTTTAAAAATGTTTCACTATTGTAAACGCATTGAAATTTATATAGATCATTAAGATTCATTAGAAGAAGCTTAATATGGAATAGGGTGTGCATAGCACTTAGAGTTACTTTACAGGGACAGTCAAAATAATTCCGTTACATTACGTCTATGGAGAAAAATCGTCTGCGGCTTATTTAAATAATGTTCCACTATTTTAAACGCATTGAAGTTTATATATATTACTAAGGTGCATCACAAGAGGCTTATTACAGAATAGTGTGGGCATAGCAGTCATCGTTCATTTACAGGGACACACAAAAGAATTCTCTACTGTCTGTTAACAATAATTCCTGGAAGTGTGTTTAAGTTACTGAACGCGATTTTAATCTTAACTAGCTTTTTTTCTATTACGTGGTGTGTATAAATTCTGTAGATCCTATACAGGGCAGCACAAAAGTTCGCGAACACATTTCCGTTTATTGACAGAAACTCCAGAAGGAGAATTTAAACTGTGCTACGCGTTTCCTAACTAAACTAAAATTTAGCATCCTATGTATATATACAAATCTATAGGTCATATACAGGGCTACATAAAAGTATTCGGATATTTTTCCGAATATTGTATATATTGAAAATTCCTGAAATTACGTTTTTAAATATGTTATGCGTTTTCCAAATTGTTTACTTAGATGTCATCTTTCAGCTTATTAAACGGTAATGATTTGTAAAATTATTTTAGAAGCGTTGGAAAGTGCTACATAATCTATGCTTGACGCATGATTTTTCGTTCTTGTTTAAATCTAAAACATAGAATAAGAAGTTCATAAGAATGTCAGAATATTATTGCATGAACCGTGTTTAATTAAACGTTTCTAATTTCTGAAAACAACGAATTATTTCAAAAGCGTATAAATATATATGTAGTAATTTAAAAATTTTAATTTGCGGATTGTAAGATGTTAAATATTATGAAAAGTAAGATAAAAAAACATTGGCTTTCAGAGCTGACGTTGAGGCTCCTGATCTGTAGATTTACTAGTTTATTTAACTTTGTATAGTATTTAACTTTGTATTAGGGCTATCGAAAATATCGAAATTTCTTACATCTTTTTGCGGTAGTGTGGAAAAGTTGTGAACTACCTTTATTAAAAAGTGTGCGGAATCTTAAAACTGTGGGTTGAGATCTTCTGTCGCCTCAGTGGGCCGAAAGTTCCAAAAATTGGACTGAAAATGATTAAGATGCAAAAATTAATAAATAATCACAGATTTCGCTCATCGGTTTGGGGTTGTGCTTACAAGTTACTAATTTGTAACAACAACAACCATAGAAAATTGTAGAATTATAGGTTAATACCTTCTGACGCCTCATCAGCATTGAACTTTGGAAATTTTGATGCATTTTGGTAGTTTTCTGCATAACTGTTTACTGCCTTCACAATGCAGAATCAAGACAGACTGGGTTTGTCGGTCTGCCAAAATAGGGGAACACCCCTATTTTCACGCCGAGAAACAACAAAACAGCCATATTTTTTTTTAGAATTATATGTTAATATCTGCTGCCGCTTCATCGACACCAAATTTTGGAAAATGAAGCAAAACTTTTTGCAAAACTTTAAATAAATACATGTCACACTTACCCCATTTTAATTTGAACACAAGCTTTATTTTACCTTTCGAACATACAAATGACAAAAGCATTAGTGATTGTAATAATTTTTGGTCTCAAATTTTGACATGTGTTTTCTGGATTCTAGTGTCTCTCTAATAAATCTATCCATGTTCTGCGGCCCAACAGCCTTTTCCGAGGCTGCAGTGACTAGTTGCACAATCCGCTCAAACGCTTGTTTATGTGAAGCAAATTTAATAAAGTCCCAGCAATACATTGGCATACTGCCCTGTATCATCTTCAGAAATTCTTGAGAACTGATCTCTCTGAGAACAGGAGGCGATATCACATAACGAGCTTGCCAGTGACATATAACAAGCTTGCCAGTGAATGAGATCTACATAGTCTGTAGCTCCAAAGTTAAAAGCAGGAATAACGAATTTGCAAACACAATTTCCGTCTGGACTGATTTCTCTTGCCTTGATAATCTGCCAAGCTGCAAGGGTCCTAATATGGCTCCTGTCATCAGTTAACATGGCTAAAAGCATGTTTTCTTGAGCCACAAAGTAATCGTTGCGAGAAATATCTGGGTCGATTACGTCACAATATTATTTTGGCAGTTACCGAGATGAGCTGATGAAATGCCACAGGTGTCTAGTACCATTCTTTATGGAATGGCGAATCTTAATTCGGAACCACGAACTCTCGTGGTTCCGAATTAAGATTGGAACTCTTAGAACTCTTAGATTAAAACTCTTAGAACTCGTAGACTCTTAGAATGAATACAACCTAAGTTAGTAACTCATTTGATGGGTCTGATGTAGATATATATAACCTCAGTATTCGAATGGATGTTGTTAGCCAGCGGGACAAATTCAACGTTCCCGGTTCCCGGATAGCTAGATCTGAACAACAAACGCCAGAACTAATGGCGGTACAAATGTCAAATAAGTATTTCTGATCTGAACTGAGGGTGGTAGGATCAATGTCTGGCAACTTGCATTCAATACTATTAAAAGCAACACTTGAAAGCTTTTCGCATCTTTTCAGGTTTCGTCCAATGCGTCGAGTGTCAGATGTGGGGCCGGATGACTTGTCGTCTACTGACTCAAACAGGTGTCGCAATGGCAACTCATTGAAATGAAGTAAGCAGATAATCCATTGGACTGGCCTCTGAAGTTTTAATTCAAGCCTGCGAATTACGCCATTAGACACTCCTGTGTTCACTACAGTGCCGTCTCACCCGAGAACAATAAGGTTGCTAAAATAATCCGATAAAGCACTTGCTACGTATTCGTAAATGCTATTAGATATATCAAGACTAGATCCGCTTTCAGGTGTAACATGTCCCATGCACATAGAACCAGGCTCCGATAGAATACAGCAAAGGGCTTCTACAATTGTTCTTTGGACTGCTTGTCCTGGAGTGTTTCTGATGTTAAGGTGTTGTCATGTCGTCCATCAAAATAAAGGTCAGATAGAGTGGAACGATTTTCTTTTGATTTTGACACCAATTTTTTGTAAATTCTCGATTTTTTCCGCCATATTTAATTTTTGTTTATGACGAGGCTGGTATCTGATTCCGATATTAAACCCGAATCTTGCATAACACTCGATGCAATAGCAGCCGTGACTCTGTTGGAGACACCATACCTTTCAATGACAAGAACTGTGTTGTCCAGTTTTAAACGCATTTAAACACTCCTTGTGGGCTGCTGAAGAGACGCTATGTCAGACGTGTGTTTGGAGCCCACATGTCTTCACTATTTTGGCAGACCGCCAAACCCAGTCTGTCTCGATTGTGTATTGTGCAAGCAGTAAACAGTTATGCAGAAAACTACCAAAATGCGTCAAAATTTCCAAAATTTGATGCCGATGAGGCGACAGAAGATATTAATTTATAATTCTGCAATTTTGTATGGTTGTTGTTGTTGCAAAATAGTAACTTGTAAGCATTACCCCAAACCGATGAACGAAATCTGTGATTATTTATTAATTTTTGTTTTTTAATCATTTTTAGTCCCATTTTTGGAACTTTCGGCCTACTGAGGCGACAGAAGATATCAACACACAGTTTTAAGATTTCGCACACTTTTTAATAAAGGGAGTTCACAGATGATACCCGATAGATTTTCCGCACTACCGCAAAAAGATCTAAGAAATTTGCACTTTTTCGATACGCCCTACTTTGTATACTTATTTTTCTTGCATTAGCAAGAAAAATAAAAAATGCATTTTTTTGACAATTTTAACCTCCGTACCACCGTCTTAACCAAATTATTTGAAATATATTATGATATGCTATTTTCATTACCTCCTTTTATAAATGTATGAAAATGGCCTTTCTGCGAAATCTATTGATATATTTGTTAATTTATCAATAAATTTTAAAACAAAAAGAAAAAATCTTATTTTTGCTCTTTACAATGTCCTCCATTCCTTTAATAATTTTTTTTTTATTGTAATACATGATTTATTTCGGCTTTGTTACGAGATATCATCATCTTATAAAGAATCAAAGAATTATTTAGATTTTCAGTCGATAAACAATTCCGAATGATGATCACGTTTTATATGATATTTATTCAAAGCAGCTGTTTCTTATGGGAAGCAATATTTGAACAATATTTCTTTAATCAAACGTGAGCATACTCATAATGACATCGATATCGTATATCTATAAGAATATTTTGTACCATAACATGAATCGTAACAGAAAACACGAATCTTAAATGATCAAGAAAAGATAAAGATAAACGAAACTAACCCATTTGTTCCATGAAATATTTTTTTGAAAATCTATGCGTTATATACAACTTTTTCATTTTTATTAATGCCTGAATACATATTTGGCATTTTATTGTTGAATTATTTGTTGTTTTTTCACTCTCAGGAATACTTGCCGCTGCGAAACAGCTAGTGTTGCCAAATCGACTGTCACAATAACGGTAAAAAAGCGGGACATAAAAATACGCTAAATACTATGAAAAGAGACCTGTCTAAAACGGAATCTTGTTTTAAAAGTGAAAACTTGATGGTTCCTATGGAAGGAACACCATACAAATACACCTGCTAAGCTGGGAACCTGTCTAAATCAGAATATTAGTTAATTTATATTTTTTTACTCTACGTGAGGTTCACCTCTGGACTCACGGGTTCGGGCGCAGCGTGTCTGACAGGCGCCTGTTTTAAAATCGTCATCAGTACCTAATTAATTCAATTCTAATGCTCTTAAAGTGATTAGTAACCTAGGAAGTACAAAGATATTAGGAAGTACAAAGAGACAATATTCGAAATCTGATTTTTAAAAAAAAACTTATTTACTAACTATAAAACAAATAAAACACTAAGCAATTCCCGAGGCAGCCTCCACTAACAAGGGGACCGCCAAACATGATGCGCACAGATTTTGATGATTTTAAAGTATGTTGTAGGTTTCATACCCCTAACTATTCAGGTCAAAGGTTTCCTTCAAATGGGCTTCAGTTTTCGAGAAATTCCGGGTTAAAGTTCAGCATGCATTTCAAATATCCATTAATTCGCTCCTTTGAACAAGGGCTTCATGGTACCGAGCAAGCGCTCGCGATTTGAGAGCCGGAGATGAGGGTTCTGTCCTCTCGTGTGACTTTTACCTTTTTGTAATAAATTTTATATATTTGTCGCGTTATAAGTTTTATGCAGAAATATGAATTCTGAATCTTTGAACTTTCTGATATTTTCCTAATAAATTCCATTTACATTTTCGAATTTTTCGTGAAAATTTATATTTTTATAACTAATTTATGTCTTGATATCTCATCTTTTTAAAATGATTATTGTTTACATTTATGTATATTTACTTATTTATTTATCGTATTTATGAAATAATGCATTTTTTTAATTTGCATTTTCTATTTTAAAAAAATTAAATGATTAAGAAAAAATCAACAAAATAATATATCCTTTTAATATTTGATTTTTTCTAAATATATTGAAATATGTTAACTGCTGAAATACTAAAACATTTATCATCACCGACATCGACATTTTTAGTTTATTAAAGATGGAAATAAATGTGTGATACATATACATATCGCAAAAATATTCTAAACAAATTCCGCATTAAAAATCGTCTTTAAATATATTCTTTACGTAAATTGTTTTAACAATATTGGAAGAATGTATAAATTAGCATATTATATATTCTTTAAATATTTAAATTGTGATAAATATATTAAAAGATGCATTAAATTTGAAAAAGAAATTATTTCAAACGTGGAAATTGTCTGCAAAGGAAGCTAAACGAAATGGATAAAAAGAAAATTTTATTTATTCTGATATTACCATAAAAGTCATTGCAGACGATTTTTTTTCAGATATTTTTTATATGTATTGTAATTTAAAAACGATTTTTCATTTCTAGTTGCATTTTTCTGTATGGCATCGACTTGTTGGAATGAAAAAAAAAATTAATTGTAATATATTATTTTTTATTTGATTAAATCAAAAATTATGTTGAGTTTGAACTTTACAGTTAAATGTATTTAAATAACATTATATATAACTGGCTAAAACTTGGATATAAGCGTTATTGCTTTAATATTTTATCACTCCTTTCATGATATGTTGATGGAATTACCTAATCATACATACCTTCAGAAGATTTGAGATAAAATATATTTTGTATAAATTATAAAAATATATAAATTTTCATAAAGTTAAAAAAAAGTATTATTTTAGAACGGTTATTACAATATAAAGAGTAAATAATAATAATAAACAAGTAAACAAAATCTAGACATAAATTAGTTTGGAATTTCGTCAATAGAAATATTAATTTCCAAACTGCACACACAAAAAAAAAATTACATTTTCACGAAAAATTTGAAAAAGTAAATGGCATTTATTAGGAAAATATCAGAAAGTTCAAAGATGCAGAATTCATATTTCTGCATAAAACTTATAACGCGACAAATATATAAAATTTATTTAAAAAAGGTAAAAGTCACATGAGAGGACAGAACCCTCATCTCCGGCTCTCAAATCGCGAGCACTGGACCACGGAGCCCTTGTTCAAGTGCGCGAAATAATGCGTATTTGAAATGCATGCTGAACTTTAACCCAAATTTTCTCGAAAACTAAAGCCCATTTTAAAGAAATCTTTGACCTGAATAGTTAGGGGTATGATCCCTACAATATACTTTAAAATCATCAAAATCTGTCCGCATTTTGGCGGTCCCCTTGTAAGTCTTCATTTCATGCCTATCAGGCACGGGACTCCCGATCGAGGGTTAATAAGTTTTATTGTACTAATTAAACACAATATTCTTATGCAGTAAAATCTATGAAATGGGAATCGCTAGGAACTGAATTCCGTTTTGAAGAGGTGTTCGATTGAGCAATTATTAATGAATAGTATTTCTTCTATAAACGGAAATGTGACATTTTTACGTTTAAGACAGGATTCTGCTACCTACACTCTCGAAATATTCGTTCTGAATTAAGAAATATAAAAATTTTCGAAATTGTTTATTTTAAGGAGTGAATGTAAAAGACATGGAAAAACATAAATTTTCCATAAAGAATGAAGTCGATCGGATAATGAGTTGCCAAGATATTTGTAATCCTATTTTCCACACTCTTCGATTTTTCATGACCCTGTATTTCATTCAAATTTCAATTCAAAGATATATTTTAATTGGAAATCAGACGCTTAATCCGACACAGTAAACCGTTAGTTAATATGACTATCCATTTTGGTGTTATAAGGATGTTTCTTTTACGCAATTCAGTAATAGAGCATTTAAAGCGAGGCTAACGAAAGAGACAGGCTACCGCGGTTCATTCCGCTTATCTTTTTTTACAGACCGCTAGAGTGACGTGTTGCCCTTTTCGTACACCTGCATTGGTGCATTCGAGCATCACGTGACTCCCGCGGTCTGTAAAAAAAGATACGCGTAAAGCACCGCGGTAGCCTTTCTCTTTCGTTAGCCTCGATTTAAAGCGAGGCTAACGAAAAAGACAGGCTACCGTGGTGCATTCCACTTATCTTTTTTTACAGACCGCTAGAGTGACGTGAAGCCCTTTTCGTACACTTGCATTGGTGCATTCGAGCATCACGTGACTCTAGCGGTCTGTAAAAAAAGATACGCGTAAAGCAGCGCGGTAGCCTGTCTTTCTCGTTAGCCTCGATTTAAAGTTTATGACGTCATCAAGGATTTTATTCGAATTGCAATGCATTTTATAAATAGTTTACACATGTTTTATTTTCATATTTTATATTATGCATATCCATGATGGGTAAGTATTACGGTTGCGCCCAAAGACTAGTTTATTAATAATTTAACACCCTATAAACAGTAATCCAAAAAAAAATACTACACGAAATAATTCAATTTAAAAGAAAAGTGCATGCATTTTTACGTACTAAAAGGGAAAAAAACTGAAAATGTGGATAGCAAAAATTATATGTAAATGTAAATTATTCTCCTTATCTAATATATGGAACGCATTTAATTACATTGTGACACCTCTTTTAAAATTCTATACATCTATTTCACCAGATTGTTTGCCAGGTCAGGTCTGAATTTTGGACATTTTTCCATACATTTTCCGTTACCTCTTTTAGGTAGCTTTCATTACTAAAACCTCATTACGTATTGCAGCCGTTCGGAGGAAAGCAATTCCAAAAAAATTTGGTATATTTTCACCGATCATGACAGATTTCCAAACCACCCTCCGTTCAAATATTGATTTATATATATATATACAGGGTGATTCATAAAAGATGGGCAGAACTTTAAGGGGTTATAGTACACTTAAAGACAAATAATATTAAATAGGAGACTAAGGGTCCCAGACGTATTCCCAAGGAGATAGGGGGCATTAAAGTTTAGGGTCCGAAATTTCAAATGATTATAAAACATGGAAAAATTGGTCGATTCGTTTGCGGTTTTTGCAAAAAATTTTCTTTATGCCAGTATATTCTTGAAATAAAATTTTAAAGTTCAATTTCAAAAAATGCCGATAGGGGGCGCTTTAGACTTTGGAGTAACAAACAACTATTTTTTAACGTTATTTTTTGTATTTCTTTAAATGATTTCGAAAGCTTAGACTTAAACTTAAATTTTGATCTAAAAATCTGAGTCCTAACGAGTAGTTAAGTAGCGTAAACTGAAATTTGAAATTTGAAACCCTTCTCCCCCCAGAACAAAAATCAGTTATTCCCGATCTTTGTGTCGTAGATTAGGCTCTAACTACTGCCGCGTTTTGCTAAAATTATTCTTTATGTCAGTATTTTCTTGAAAATAAATTTTAAAGAAAATTTTCAAAAAATTCCGATAGAGGGCGCTTTAGACTTTGGAGTAACGAACAACTATTTTATACCGTTATTTTTTGTGTCTCATTAAATGCTTTCTAAAGCTTAGACTTAAATTTTCAGCCCAAAATCTGAATCGTTAGACGTGGTTAAGTTTCTGGGGAGAGGGGTTTGAAATTTCTACTCCTGAGCACAGTTCAGTTTACCATGTCCACACATTGTGTGCTGTGATACGAGGTAAAAAGACACAAATTAGGATTATGTTACCAAAGCATATTTATTAACATGTAATCACAATAAATGTTCAAAATTGTGACCACCAGAGGTTATGCACGCAGAACAACGGCGACGAATGGAACGGCGAACATTCGCGAAAACATCAGGCTTTTCGAGCACATCCCCTACAGCGGCGGAAAGTCTGGCGACCAGTTCCTCGGGGGATTCAATGGGTGTCTCATACATAAGAGCCTTCAATCGTCCCCAAAAAAAGAAATCGAGGGGTGAAAGATCTGGCGAGCGAGCAGGCCAAGCAACAGGACCACCTCGACCAATCCATCTGTTCGGAAATGTGATGTCCAGATAGTTGCGGACGTCTCGTACGTAATGGGCTGGCGCTCCATCGTGCTGGAACCACATGACCCGCCAGATGCGTGGAGGAACAACGTTTAACAGGTCTGGCAGCACATGTTGCAGAAATGTGAGGTATGTTTTACCGTTGAGGCGTTCAGGAAGAAGGTACGGTCCGATTAGGTGGTCTCCGAGGATTCCTGCCCAAACATTGATGGAAAAGCGTCTCTGATGAGCATGTGGATACGTAGCATGTGGATTGACATCCGCCCATACATGTGCATTGTGTGTGTTAAATGTACCTTCACGTGTGAAGGTACATTCATCGGTGAAAAGCACAGTTCGTCCAAAATGTGGATTTAGCGCGTTCTGCTGCAGAAACCAGCGGGCGAATTCAATACGATTTGGATAATCCCCTGGAGACAGTTTCTGGACTCGTTGCACATGAAACGGGAGCAAATGTTCATCCTTCAGTACCCTCCAAGTCGTGGACTGTGAGGTATCCACCTGGCTAGCCACTGTTCGTGTACTTGTACTTGGCTGCGCCGCTACTACATCCAGAATGGCTTCTGCAACAACTACTGATTCGTCCTTTTTTGCACGACCTGCATTCGACCGGGAAGCGAGAAATGATCCCGTCTCACACAACTGTCTGTGCAAGCGCTCGAAAGTTTTGCGGTTAGGCAACCGCCTGTTAGGAAATCGCTCTCCGTACATTCGTTGTGCCTCTGCACCATTTCCATCTGCCGCTCCGTAAATTAAATGCATCTCAGCCTTTTCCTTATTCGTGAAGGGCACCATCTTCCGATTCATTACTACAGCGACTTACACTTGACTCACCGTTCAGTGGTTTTTATGCCTGAATCGTGTCGAAATTTTGCATACGTGTTCTTCTTCTTCCCCATTTGACATTTGCATACTTTCTGTTTCCTTCGCGTCAGGAATGGAGCTTTAACGTTTGCATGAGCGACGTTTCCAACTGTGCCAGTGCCTTTATGAGTGAATTCCGACTATGCAGTCCTTGACGAAAGTTGTATTTTTGCCTCGTATCACAGCACAGAATCGTTGGGCATGGTTAAGTAGTGCAAACTGAACTATGTTCAGAAGTTGAAATTTGAACCCCCTCCCCTCGCTACTGAACCACGCTCAGCGATTCAGATTTTGAGCTGAAAATTTAAGTTTAAGTCTAAGCTTTAGAAAGCATTTAATGAGACACAAAAAATAACGGTATAAAATAGTTGTTCGTTACTCCAAAGTCTAAAGCGCCCTCTATCGGAATTTTTTGAAAATTTTCTTTAAAATTTATTTTCAAGAAAATACTGACATAAAGAATAATTTTAGCAAAACGCGGCAGTAGTTAGAGCCTAATCTACGACACAAAGATCGGGAATAACTGATTTTTGTTCTGGGGGGAGAAGGGTTTCAAATTTCAAATTTCAGTTTACGCTACTTAACTACTCGTTAGGACTCAGATTTTTAGATCAAAATTTAAGTTTAAGTCTAAGCTTTCGAAATCATTTAAAGAAATACAAAAAATAACGTTAAAAAATAGTTGTTTGTTACTCCAAAGTCTAAAGCGCCCCCTATCGGCATTTTTTGAAATTGAACTTTAAAATTTTATTTCAAGAAAATACTGGCATAAAGAAAATTTTTTGCAAAAACCGCAAACGAATCGACCAATTTTTCCATGTTTTATAATCATTTGAAATTTCGGACCCTAAACTTTAATGCCCCCTATCTCCTTGGGAATACGTCTGGGACCCTTAGTCTCCTATTTAATATTATTTGTCTTTAAGTGTACTATAACCCCTTAAAGTTCTGCCCATCTTTTATGAATCACCCTGTATATATATATATATATATATATATATATATATATATATATATCTGAAGTATGCATGCTGCAACTCTCTTATTTAAGAACCGATTTGGATGTGACTGAGTATGCGGGTAGGATATACCAAGGTCTCTACCGAGTTCGTTAGCCAGCTTCATCCACCATCTTGTTTCAAAATGGCGGCCAGTTATTTGTTTTTAAATTTTTAAAAATTCAAAACGATGTACAAAATTATTATAAATAGAAAAAAAAATTCTTTCTTTTAAGCGTTAGAATGTGATACAAGGATTCTGGAACATGTTTTGTTTTATCTATATCTTAAAAAATGACTGAGTTTGAAATTGTAGGGTGGTTGAGATTTTGAAACACTCAGATATTTGTTCTGCTGTAACTCTCGTATTTATGAACCGATATGAATGTGACTGATCATGTGTACAGAACATACCAAGGTCTCGACCGTGTTCATAGGCAAGCTTCATGCGCCATCTTGTTTCAAATGGTGGCAAGTTAAAATTTATTATTTTTTTTAATTCAAAAAGATGTATAAAAAATTACAAATTGAAAATGTTGTATCCAATTACTATTAGACATTGGTACAAGGATTCCGGAACATGTTTCGTTTTTTCGTTGTCTTAAAAAAAGGCTGAGATATGGTAGTTTGAAGTTCTTACGTCGCTGACATTTTGAAGAGTCTGATATTTGTTATGCTGTAACTCTCATGCTGAAATTCGCATTCAAATTCAGTATTAACGAAATCAGGTACTGAATCGTCTATAATCGGGTCCCAAGCATTTTAGCTTCGGGTGTTTGAGTAAAATGAGATGAATTTTTTAAAACATGGACTATGAAACCTACCTTTTCCTACAGGTACAGGCCGGAAGGACTTTTTCATTTTAATCGGTTTCTGGTATCTCCAGATATGCTCCATTATCTCTAGATATGCTCCAAATATCCAACGAGGATGTATAAAAACGTTGTCATGTTGGAAGAGCCAGATTCCTGACAAATCCAATTTCTTATTGCTTGCGACAAAATGTTTTCTCAAAATATATATATAGTTAAGTAATTCAATTTATACATTGTTGACTCGGTGAAAATTTAATTTCTCGTACCTGTTGCTACCTTAAACTTCCAGATCAAAATTCCTCCATCATGGTCTGAATTACACACTTGTCAGAACCATGTACATCGACTATCAGACACATCGATTCAGAACATGCTTTTTCAGTAGCTTTCAATACAAAAAGCTACCTATTGCAGCCGTTCGGAGGAAAGTAATTACAAAAAATTTTGGTATATTTTCACCGATCATGACCCCCAGACCCCCAAACCACCCTCCGTTCAAATGTTGATATATATATATATATATATATATATATATATGTGTGTGTGTCATGCTGTAACTCTCTTATTTATGAACCGATTTGGATGTAACTGAGTATGTGTATAGGACATACCAAGGTTTCGACCGAGTTCGTTTGCCAGCTTCATCCGCCATTTTGCTTCGAAATGGCGCCCAGTAAAATTTAAAAAAAAATTTAAATTAAAAAAGCATGTACAAAAAAAAATTATAATTTGAAAAAGTTGTTTCTGTTAAGTGTTAGATCTTGATACAAGGATTCCGGAACATTTATGTTTTTGCTATATCTTAAAAAATGGCTAAGATATGGCAGTTTGAAATTCTAATGTTGCTGAGATTTTGAAACAATCTGATATTTGTTATACTGTAACTCTCGTATTTATGAACCGATATGAATGTGACTGATCATGTGTACAGAACGTACTAAGGTCTGAACCGAGTTCGTAGGCCAGCTTCATGCGTCATCTTGTTTCGAAATGGCGGCAAGTTAATTTTTTTTTAAATTATAAATTCAAAAATATTTATAAAAAATTATAAATTGAAAAAGTTGTTTCCGTTAAGCATTAGATCCTGATACAAGCATTCCGGAACATTTTTGTTTTGGATTTATCTTAATAAATGACAGAGATATGGCAATTTGAAATTCGAGGTTGGCTGACATTTTGAAACAATCTGATTTTTGTTACGCTGTTGTTCTCATGCTGAAATGCGCATTCAAATTCAGTATTAACGAAAACCGGTATTGAATGTTCGGTAATCGTGTTCCAAGCAATTTAACTTCGGATGTTTGAGTGAAATAAGTTCAATTTTTATAAACATGGACTATGAAAGCTACCTTTTCCTCCCGGTACAGGCCGGAAGGACTTTTTAATTACAAATCTATTTTCATTACGCAAAAATGCGTAGATTTTGAAATAACTATATAAATAAATAGAGTGCAAGATGATTAAATACATTATATGCATACCTATTCATATTATGCTTTACCTAATAGAATATGTTTCATAAAAGACTCCGTGATATTAAATTCAATAATGCATTAATTATAACATACATAAAGATGAAAGAAATGATGTACTATATAGCCAAAAATCACCGGAAACTTTTTATTTTAGATTTTTTTTTATCGAATTTCTAAAGAAATACTTGACAAATTCCTTTAGAACTTTGGGAATATAAAGAACATGTTTGACCTCATATTTTTCAAAGAAGATTTGGTCACGAGGGCAATTAAAGGACCAACAACTAATTGAAGAAAATATACTATTTGGTATCATCCTGTAAAATAAAATGCACGAAATGATATGTCGGTGCAGCACCTGACTTAGTGGGTATTGTACAAAATTTTGTTTATTTGTGTAAGAATAGCACATATATTCATCGAGATATGATTTCTTTAAAACATTCAAAAAATTTTTGCATGTATTTTATTTCTGCATTAGTCTTAGCACTATGTATTCACATTAGCATTTTGCTGTGAATTGTTCATTTCTTTTTATTAAATGGAATGTTAAAATTGCCTAAATCTATATTAAAATTATAAATTGGCTTTTCTTACCTTATTTATGATGCCCACGAACTATACACTGAGAAATTTTAAACAAATGGAATTAATAAATTGGAAAAGATTGAATACCTTCACAGCAGAAAAATTATTTATATATAAAAAACAAAAAAGTATTCTTTCTCCAAAACTACCTAATGATAATTTGGCATGTACTAACATCTATGACAGTTTTATTTTATTTATTGTCAGTGTCCATGGAAGGAGACTATTTTGGATAGTGACAAAATTTATAAATTAAGCCCTTAGTAAAAATAAAATCATTTAAAAATAATAAGTTAGAACTTAACTAAAGACTTTTAATTAGTTATAATTGAAAAAAATATTCTAAAAAATTTAAATTGTTTAAATGTCAGTAGAGTTGCAAAAAATCGGTTTATTCCCAGGTTTATTTCCAATAGACCCGGTTTATTCCCAAAAGACCTGGTTTATTCCCAAAAAACCAAGTTTAAGGTAAAGCCAGGAGAGATTGCGCACATAGAGATTCGGGGGGAAGGAGTTGAGTGAGAGCGCAGCGACTCCAGGTAGTTGTACAACAACAGTAGTGGCGTGTCTACTTGAAAGTGCACGTTGATTGCTTTGAGCGTCTAAGATAAAGTATTGCTATTTTGTTTTGTTTTCCCAAAGTAAGTGCTTGAATTTACATAGCTATCCATCAGAATTTCTACACAATGTCAATAGTAGAAAATATTTTAAACATAAACTATTTCTCATAAGTTACTAATCTAGACTAACAATGTGAACATCAATGGTTCGTTTTAGTAGTGGCCATGTTTAAATAAAATTCCTCGCAATCTCTCCTACCGAAATTGGAGAGTTTGCGCATCTGCTACTTAGGAGAGATGGCGCATTGTTCCTATTAGTTTATATTGGTAAATTTGCATTAAAAAATGAAAAATGAAAATGGACTAATTTTAAGTTAAACGTGTTAGTAAGTTACATAATTTTTTTTGTAATCTTATCTGGACTAGCTTTACCTGATTCTTTATTTTTTTTCCTTCAATTAATTTTTTTAATCGTTTTTAAAATTATTTTCTTTTTCTGATTCTTTACGCATTAGGTTGAAATATTCACTCCCATTACATTAAAATTTGTTCACAAAAACATTACAGCAATGTCATTTAAGTGTAATTATTATTGTTAACAATTTAATTGTAGTTATTATTAGTAACAATCTCTCCTACTCATGTGCGCAATCACACCAACCCTGTAAGGAGAGATTGCGCAAAATAACTTCCTTGGTTTTATTACAACTGTTATCTTAAATTGCAATATAACAACAATATAGCAATGGAAATGTATAAAAAACAAATGAAGTAAAAATTATTAATGTATAGTTTAGCAAAAAATTAATATTTAGATTTTTTATTGCTATTCTTTTGAATTGTGCGCAGACTATCCTAGCTTTACCTTATTCCCCAAAAACACGGTTTATCCCCAGGTTTAAACCGGGTTTTTTCTAGCCTTTGCAACTCTAAATGTCATTGAAAAGAACTTTGGGTTTTAGATGTAGGGACGTCCACGGACGAGACTTTCGACTTATCTATATTATATAGCACAAACGTGTCCGTGCGTAAAGCTGACGTCATTTTGCGAATGGCAACCCCTGACGATTAAATTTCGGTTTTGCGATTTTTGATACTGCAATTTTTTTAATTTCTAAACATCACACATTTTAAATTTTTACACCATTATAATGGGAAAAAAAGACTATTTTCGAATGCAATTTGTTTGAAAACTGTATCTTAATCGACTGATTTATTATCGCTTTTAAAGTAATTTTCAAGCATGATTTTTAAAATTTATTTTCATTGCGTGCAGGCCCGTTACGAAAGAATAATAAAAAATTTGCACTAAGTTCAGCATTTGCCTACGGATAAATTTCCATGACGAAATTAAAACTCCATCAGTAAATAAATAAAATAATAATAATTAGTAAAAACACAAATTCAACATATATGTAATTGAACAATTTCAATTTTTACACCGCTTAGTTGGGAAAAATATGTATTTTTAAATATAATTTGTTTGAAAACTGTATCTCATTCTACTGATTAAAAAGTTTAATATTTTTTAATTGAATGGTAAAGGCGTTAAAAAGCTATAAACCAAATCAAAATTGGAGATAAAGGGAAATTAAAATTAAAAAAAAAAATTCTTGAAATAAATCAAGAAATAAATAAAAATAAGAATTTCGAAAGGAAAGAAAATGAAGAAAATAGTGAATCAGGCGATTAATATTTCGATTTAACTAAATAACTGTATTAAAAATGAGTAACTTAAATTATATACTGATTGTACAATTTAAATTTTTACACCGTCAAGTAGAGAAAAAAATGTACTTTCATATGCAATTTTTTGAAAACTGTATTTGAATTTACTGAATTTTTATGGTTTTAAAATGAATTTCCAAGCATGAATTATTTTGAAATCTATCTCTATCCCGTGCAGCGCAGTTGCGAAAGATTATTTCGCTTGCATTTGAAACAATATAAATAGTTCCGATTTCATTCCGGCTAATATTACCGAACGAAATTAAAAGTTCATCGAAGTATAAATGTAAATAATAATATAGTATAAATAAAATGAAAATTTAACAGACATGTTCTCGAATTACGCGGTTAAAAAGTTGAAATTTTCAGAATAAAGAAACCTGCATTAAGCAGTGAAATCTTGGACAATTTCTTTGGAAATCAACCCCTGGCATGTGGCTAATAAAAAAGTATCACTTTGTTAAGTTTCAAAATTTTATTTGAATATATTATTGATATTTTTCTTATAAAAATTATTTTTGGCGTTGTTAATGAATCAGTTTCTAAAATTCATATTAAATATGAAAAATCGATTAGAATTAGAAAAAAAATGGTTTTCGCCTATGTTCTGTAACCCGGGAAGCTCGTGTTTGATTCCCAAGTATTCATTAAAGGATTAATGTTAAATATTAAAATTTTGTAGTTATAAATGTATTTAATAGCTTACTTAAAACTTAAATATACGTACATATGAAAGAAAATATTAGGAAAATTGTTACATTTCCTAATATTTATCACTTTGGGACCGTAAAAAGTACCTTTCCGTGAGAATGACTCAAACGTGATGTCTAACTATAATAATAATCTTATGCTCTATGTGATTTCATCGATTACGACAGAAACTAGCAGCAAAATGTAGAGTTAGCGCTCCTATTTAGAAAAAAGAACGCGATACGGGGAAAAGTCAATGACAAAGTTGTAGAACGTGCTTGATATAGGGTAAAATTATGTCTTACAAGTAAAAATATCTTTACTAGAAGCCTTGAAATGTAATTGTTTCATATCCTATCACGAACTTAACTCACGAATTGCATTCAAAAGTGTGGCATTTTAAAGAAGCCGCACATTTATTAATAAAACCGACACATGCAAGCAAGGTATAGTTTATTTTAATAAGAAAATAAAGTTATCTCAATATGTCCGCTATCGGCAGCAATGCATCATGCATTCAGCACGTGTTTCGATGGTGGACACATTGGGCATATTTAACTTATTTTCTTATTAAAATAAACTGCACCTTGCTTACACGTAAGTTTTATTAGTAAATGTGCGCCTGCCTTATAATCAACAATATATATATTTATCTCTCTCTCTCTCTCTCTCTCTCTCTTTCTATAGATATATTCCTGAAATTTCGAAAATTTCATTGTAATGAATTAAAAAATAAAGTTATTTCAATGTACCCGCTATCGTCAGCAATGCATCATGCATTCCGCACGTGTTTCAATGGTGGACACATTGGGCATATATATTTAACTTATTTTCTTATTAAAATAAACTGTACCTTGCTTACACGTATTAGTTTTATTAGTAAATGTGCGCCTGCCTTATAATCAACAAGATATACAGGGTGTTTCAAAAGTCCTTGACACATTTTAAAATCCAATATAAGATCAAGCAATTGGCACGCGAGAGTGCGGTTTGGACGAAAAGGCTTGTTATGATATGAAATTCCGTGTAAGTAAATAAAAATAATCGTTCCAAAATTTTCTCATAGATGGCGCTGCTTCTGGAAAGTTATCGAATATTTAGAATGCTTTTATGCATAGCAATGGCGAGAGACACACAATGCATATGCACAGTTTTTGTCCAAACTATGGCAACCCACATTCCAGAAGTTAACAATACTCGTCTATCCATCCTCACTCGTCTAATCGAACTCAGGAGGGTGAGTATTGTTAAGTTCTGGAATGTGAGTTGCATAGTTTGGACAAAAACTGTGCATATTGTGCGTATTTCGCCATTGTTATGTATAAAGGCATTCTACCTATTCGATAACTATCCAGAAGCAGCGCCATCTATGAGAAATTTTTTGAACAAATTTTATTATTTTCTTAAACACAATTTCAGATCATAAGAAGCATTTTCGTCCAAACCACACTCTCGTACGCCAATTGCTCGATCTTTTATTGAATTTTAAAACGTGTCAAGGACTTTTGTTACACACTGTATATATATATATGTTGCAGTTTTCAACAACCGAAGAAAAAAGCTAGCAAACATCTCCAATTTAATGCGGTCGTACTTTAAGTTTGCATATCAGCAGCCGAGTAAAGTGTAGATTGTAGAAAAGAAAAACACGATGACAGTCGAATCCATTTTATTAAAACACAATCCTCAATAACATCCCTTTTATTAGATACCAATTCTAAGGCAAGCAACAGTTTATTTTAACAACACTTCGACGACAAAATCTCACTGTTCTGCTCTGCTCTTTGTCCGTTCGTTTTAGCTAGGAGAGCGCAAGAAAAAATTTCGTAACACGTGACCTCTTTTACCCAATGCATATTCAACTTTTGAGGCGTACTCATTTTTATCGGAGAATAATTATTGAAGAAATAAGACTCTCCTAGTTTTTGGCGGGAAAAGAGTCTTGTAGAATATTGTGGAAAGTAAAAGACGCGGGAAATTAATAGAATAAAGTTTCGGTGTTTGCGGATTGAGAAAACAATTTAAAAAATGAATTTTTAGACTATTAGAAAAGGGCAAAGGTGAATTTACACAGATTAAAAGAAGTAAAAGAGATTTAAATGAAGGAAAAGTTAGGAAATATTTAATATAATAAAGAATTTAAGAAAATAGGTTTTTTAAGAAGAAATATTTTTATGAAATGTGTTTTTTACATCTTATTTGTTGGGAAATAAAAGTGAATTTAAATGGATTAGGATAAAAAATGTTTTAAATATGGACGGTAATGGAATATTTTTAAGAAAGGTAATATTTTAATAAACTAGGGTTGTAAATGGAATATTAATAAAAGAAACTTTTTATACAATAAATTTAATAGGGTATGGAATTTTAAATTTTGTAATATATATATTTATATATTTATCTCTCTCTCTCTTTACATATATATATATTCCTGAAATTTCAAAATTTTCATTCTACTGAGACCATTTTAATATCTCTCAAAGATGGCGAGAATTGTTTTTTTCATGTAATTTTAATTATAGTAATCTAATTATTTATCACATTTAAATTTCATAACATATGTATACCAAGTCAGACCTTCTTGAATATCCTCGCTATTCTTTCTCCGTGTTCCCATGGCAGAACTGGAGCCCGACGACAATCTATACCACGTGTCCCATTGTTATAGACTTCACCTCTTCGGAAATTATTCCGAAAAATGTCAGGATTTCTCCGCAAAAGGCGGCTGTAAGCATCTAATATCACTTTGGCGACATCATACATGAGAGCAGATTCGGCCTGAAAAGAAAAAAAAATTCTAATGTTGATTTACAATATAATTACTTAAGAAAACAGTAACAAAACTGTCGAAAAAGATCCGGAATCAGGGGATTTTTAGGTGCGTTCGTAATTATATAAATACGTAGCACCTATTGCCGTCGCTTGGTCCGTCCGTCTGTCCGTCCGTCCGTCCGTCTGTCTGTCCGTCCGTCCGTCCGTCTGTCTGTCCGTCCGTCCGTCCGTCTGTCTCTCCGTTCGTCCGTCCGTCCGCATATAACAACGCAAAAACTACCCAACCAAATGGTTTGAGATTTAAGATATATTATCTTTGCAGAATTTTGTCGAGACATTTCAAATTTTATTAAAATCGAATCAAAACTTTAGGAGATATTAATAAAAATATTTATTAAGAAATTAGAATTTTTTTTTTAAATCGGTGCTTTCTTGTTAGAGGAGCTTCCGAAGTTTAATCGTCAAGCGACCGAGATATGACTGAAATTAATCTGCAGACGATATAATTCATTTCACAGAATTAAAAACCATCAAGATCTGAATATTTATATAACTATCTACAGTACGAACGCACCTCGTTTGTCACGTTTGACGTACAATTTCCAACTTGTTTTGCATTGTGTTAGATATTTTAATAAAGGGTAACACCACATTGACAGGTTCAAAATTTCGTAGTTTTCTTTTTAAGCGTAAAATAATCTTTATACACACAAAAATCATATATTATTATTTAGCATTCGCTATCAAGAGTGAAAGAAGAATTTTCGAGATGTAAAAGTATAGCGCACCAGAGCAAGTTAACAATAATGAAACCGTTAAGGGCATTTTTTCTTTTTCGGAGCAGCAGTTTCAAAATTTGTGTCCGCCAATTTTCAGTCAGTACATTTGATCTTTTCGAAAACTAATCTTCACATGTTTTTCTAGTAAAATACATAGAATTTTTTTTTTTTTTCAAATATTGATATCTCGTTTTCTGTGTACCCTCAGGTAACAAAAGTTGTGGATGAAACTATAACTTTTAATTTGAATTGATGCCATTTCTCTAAAAACACTATTTTTAACAAGTTGGAAATTGTACGTCAAACGTGACAAACGAGGTGCGTTTGTACTATAGCTAGTTATATAAATATTCAGATCTTGATGATTTTTAATTCTGTGAAATGAATTATATAGTCTGCCGATTAATTTCTGTAATAAAATAAGTATCTCGATCGCTTGACGATTAAACCTCGAAAGTTCCTATAACAAGAAAGCACCAATTTTTTAAAAATAATTCAAATTTCTTAATAAATATTTTTATTAATATCTTCTAAAATTTTGATTCGATTTTCATAAAATTTGAAATGTCGCGACAAAATTCTGCAAAGATTATATATATTAAATTTCAAATAATTTTGTTGAGTAGTTTTTGCGCTGTTATAAGCGGACAGACGGACGGACGGACAGACAGACAGACAGACGGACGGACGGACAGACGGATGGACCAGACGACAACTATAGGTGCTACGTATTTATATAATTACGAGCGCAACTAAAAACGGCTACATATTTAACTAGCTTTTGAAAACTAAATATTCTCGTCTCAATTTTCCACGTTAAGTCTACGATGGGTTATTGTGACCACCGTTTGCTTTCTTTTCAAAGCGCTCCTGCCCATCAGCTGTTAAGCCGACATTTTTTAATATATCAACTAAAAAATACAGTCTTCTACTTTAATATATGTTTAATAATTTATTATAAATTGATTTTAATAAACGCTTCGCATTTCATTAAAAAAATTCCTGAAAAAGCCTTTAATTTCAGGTATCAATGTGATGTAATCTCTTAAACAAAACTCATGTACGGCATGGAAAATTTGTATAATGATTATGAAAGTTGTGTTGGTTGATTCTACAGGTTGTCCTGAAACAAACTGGTTGTTTTTCAAATTGAATAACAACTACACGGTGACATCTATTGAAGTCATTCTGCAGGAGATTTATGTGTGAAGACAGTAATTTATTTACTACGCTTTGTTATTTTATTTCTAAATAACTTTGATAGATGATGCTGCACTGTCTTAAACTGTAATAACGCTCAAAATAACCGTTCAATTTTTAAAACGCAAACTTTTTTTTTGGCGTTTCAAAAACTAAACAGAATGAAGGGTAGAAACTGAGTGACTTTGATCCGTTTTTATACGTTAGGTAGAAGTTATTACTATTTGAGACAGCGCAACGCCGTCTATTGGTGATAATTGGAAGTAAAACAGGGTAGCATAGTAAAAAATTAACTACTTTCCACGTTAAAATACAACAAGAATAATTAGCTGTCATCTTATACTTGTTATTGAAATTTAAAACAGTCAGTCCATTTTATACCTCTCTGTAAGACATTGTGAAAACTGTTCTGTTACTTTCAAAAGCTATCACAATATACTTTTTAATTTTAATTTGTTTATAATATTATTGCAAAGAATACCATAAGATCGGTTTATTTTTGCTCTAGAGCGCCTTTATAAATAAGAGATTGGCGACATACGGCCAATAAAATCTGATTGGCCGAAAAGATTTCGAAACAAACCTATCGAGCGTAGACATTCTCTTGGACTTGGTTAAGGATGATCTCGTCATTATCTTCTAACTAATGTTTGTTGACTTATTTCAAGCATCTAATCAAATTCATCCACGTGAGTGCAACCAAGTTCTGCATTGTTTATATCCATAATTGGACAAAATTTTCAGCTTGAAGAGGAGTCCTACACGTACGTCGCTACTCTTTTATTTATAAAGTCACTCTCCTCCGCGAGGCAATAACTTGGAGCAATTTAGCCATTTTTTCTTGAGAACATTTAAGCAAAACACAAGCAGAGAAAATATTTTCAGGAAACATCCAAAATGGTGAGTGCATAGTAATTGTATCAGTTCTTAAAAAATCATAAGTTATAGATTAAAAAATTTTCACGAATCTTTAAATTTATATGTTGGTTGTTATTTATTAGATAAGAATTTAAAAATAGATTGCACTTATTTTTTTTTTTTTTTTTTTGGGGGGGGGGGTAGAAATGAGACTTAGTGCCCCCACAAATGATACGAAAAAGGTATTAATCATATTTTTACTTGGTATTCGACAAAATAGAAAATAGAAATCAATAAGTCTGCTTCATAAGGTTTGACATTAAACGTAGCTGCCAAGTATCACGGATTTTGATTACCACTATGTAAAGAAAGTGATAATCTACTTATTACATCGCAGAATTCTGCAATTAAAACAGTTGTATTCAAAATACTTAATTCTTAGCTCCTATTCATTGCGGCACATAATCATATTAGTTGTAGTTTCCCAACTGAGTGAAAAGTGTCCAGGCCAGGATTCGAACCAGGGACCTCTTGGCATAAGCTGCCAATGCACTGCCAGTTGAACTATCCTGGACGAACTAAGCCAAGAGGTCCTTGGATCGAATCCTGACCTGGGCACTTTTACACTCAGTTGGAAAATTAAAACTCATATGATTTATTTTACCAATTAGAATAATTGTGTTATAAATTAATCAAGTGTAATTACGTATCCAACCTTTATTGGAGTTCCATTATCTGCGATTTATCCTGTTGAGCTGTTTCAGATAACAGACCAGATTCCATGATCAATACGTTTAGCTGGATGAAATAGGTCCACCAAATTCGTCCGAGATAGCTCAGTTGTCAGAGCATTGGTAGCTTAAGCCAAGAAGTCCCTGGTCCGAATCCTGTCCTGGACACTTTTTCACTCAGTTGGAAAATTACTACTCATTTGATTTTTTTTACCAATTAGAATAATGGTGTTAAAAATTATTCAAACATAATCATATTCACCATCGAGTTCTATCAAATTTTCTTATTTTTTCTGTTGTTGGCCATTGGAATATATCTTGGTTTTGTCACCGAGTAATGTTGGTTTTGCAAAAAAAGAGAAATTTATAGTGCCTTTTTATAGGTAACTTATAAATAAACCTTATGATTTTTTTGGTCCGTACACGCGAAACAACCTTCAGGGACACATTTGCCAGAATGAAGTGCATTTCCAAAAAATCCGATTTATGTAGTTTTTGAAATAATCGACACAATTCAAATGCGTGATTAGACTGATAATGCCAACTTTCATTCAAATCTAAAATCGTTTGGAAATACTTAATAAAATAACCATCAGGCTTATTCCTAGCATAGGGGGCACTTGCAAACTTCCCATTATTTCTTCTTCAAAGTAATGACCACAATATTTAACAAGCAAAAAAAATCATGCATCAAGAATAGATTATGAAACACTTTCCAATACTTCTAGAATATTGTACCGGAATTTCTCGTTTAAGAGCCTAAGCTAGTCACTACGCTAGTCTTTTTTTATTTTGGTTACGGTTTTTTGATAAGCGGACATTTTCAATTTTGGAACCGGTTGGAACCGGTTCTGAAAGTGAAATTACCCTTATATAAAAAAACTGGAACCAAAATCTAAAAAGTATAAACTAACAACGTTAGAGATCGACCTCAGCTATCCTATGCAAAAAAAATCATTTAAAAATATTAAAATGCGAGCGAGAAATCGCGCGATAACCTTCCCATAGACTTAACATTAGCTGGAGCGTTTTGTCGCGTGACTGATGTAGGCTCTTAATAAGTTGAAAGACGATATCTAAGTAAAAAAATTGCGAAAACTCATAACACATTTGAAAACACAATTTCAACAATTACCATCTATAATCGGAAAAATATTCAAATTCTTTTGTGAAGCACTGTATATGAAGCAAAGATTTACATATATATATATACTACACAGTATTCTAAAATTTAGTTCAGTTAGGAAACGCATAACACAGTTGAAAATTCCCTTTCAGCAATTCCTGTCAATAAACGAAAATGTAATCGAATTCTTCTGTGCAGCCGTGTATAGGCTGTAAATGAACACTTATGCAACACACTGCTTATGAAACACTTTTCAATACCTGCAGGATACTGTAAAGGAAATTCCCCGTTTAATAAGGTGCAAGAAGATACTTAAGTAAACAATTCAGTAAAAGAATAACAACTGAAAACGCACTTTCAGAATTAATCATCTACAGGGTGTTTCACTACCAGACTGACAAACTTGCAGGAGGTGTAAGGGGCACAGAGACGACTCGAAATCACATAGCAATGCAGGGTCGAAAATGCCGTAGTTGCGAGCTGTGGTTCAAAGAAGCAGAGAAAAAGAACAGAAACAGCAACACATTAATGGGACAGTAAATATTTTATTGAAAGTTTGTACAATAAAAGGTGTTCGAAATTACGATCAGAAGTCGTCAGGTAGGTTTGACAGCGGCTCCGCATGGATTCACTTACGTTCTGAAAGATTCCCGGCGTGTCGCGTATCCTTCCGGCAGTTACAGATATTCAAGCGGCCTTCCGTTCAGCCCCATCTACCACAAAACTGCAAGCGCCACTGTCAAGCCTACCTAATGACTTCTGGTCGTAATATCGTACACCTTCTCTAGTACAACCTTTCAATGAAATGTTTTCTGTTCCATTAATGTGTTGCTGTTTCTGTTCTTTTTCTCTGCTTCTTTAAACCATAGCTCGCAACTACGGCATTTTCGACCCTACATTGCTACGTGATTCCGAGTCGTCTCTGTGCCCTTTACACCTCCTGCAAGTTTGTCGGCCTGGTAACGAAACACCCTGTATAGACGGTAATGTATCCAGATCATTGCGTAGCTAATAATTTAGCTTATAATTCTTAGCTTATTAGAATGCTTCTTTGCTTATAATTTAGCTGGAAAGTGCATAACTCAATTAAAAAACATTGAGCATTTAAGTAACTCCAGCTCATACACAATAATGCTTACGAATTATTTTATGTATAGCTCTGTTTATAATCTACAGAACATATACATACTATAATGTACACACAATATAGTAGTGCGTAAAAAAAATATCTAAACTTAAAAACGCATACCAAAATTGAAAACGCCCTTCCAGCATTTATCACTCATAGACATTACTGTAACCGAATTAAATTTTTGTGTGACCCTGTAAATGAATGATAAATGCTTTGCACTCGATACTCTGCAGAAAGTATGTTTTAGTGCAGCTCAGAAATGCATATAAATTTTATTATGTTTGAAATAGTATATCATCAATAAAATACACCGCAAACACTTTTTCCCCATAGACCATAGTGTAGCAAGATTGTCTTGACTACCACTGTAAACGAATTAAAAATGTTACACACTACATTTTTAATAGCAAACATGCCATAGTAAACCTCAATAACATATATCAATTACATGGCTATCCGAGTATATTTACGAGAGTTGGAGTACGGACAGACGGCAGACGACAGACGACAGTCAAACAGACAAACAGGCAAGCCGAATTTATTAACGATTTTCAACTTTGTTGAAAGTTGTTGAAAACGCAGAATTTCTGTCTTAAGTTGCGCGAAATATTCTGCTGGGAAAAAATAGGAAGTTTGTCTATTCCCCCTGACCTATGCCACCCGGCAGCATAAAATTTTTCTTTAAGATAGTTGCAAAGTAATCCCATTATGTACAGTGTAGCCTCAGATTACGGTAACAAATTTTACTGTCAAACAAGAACGAAAAATCCTGCACGAAGCATAGATTATGAAACACTTTCCAACACTTCCAGAATACATTAACAAAACTTCACTGTTTAATAAGGTGAAATATGATCTCTAAGTAAACAAGTTCAATGTCAAACAGGTCGGGGTTGCCTACCTCTCGGCTTAAGCTCAACTTGCTCCACCCACTCTATTTATTTTTTATCTGCTTATTTGTTTTTTTCGTTTCACGGATGCAAAGCACAAACACTGTTAAAAAATACGGATGTTTTTTAATATAGAAAAATATAATATAACCACAAAGGAAAATATACAGTAACCTCTTCCGTGTTACGCATGATTCGGAAAAGTGTTTCTTTATCTTTAGAAACCTCAGAAACAAACAAATTTTCAAGATTTTAAGAAACATTTATAAAAACGATATTTGTTTTGCTGCCACTAATTTTCAGACACGTTTTGGAGTAGTTTTTATAGTGTAGTAATCAGTTGTCTCTACCCAGAATATATGTTTTTCGGATGCTATCAATTCTGAAGTAAACATTTTCATGTTCAAAATACATTTTTTAAGACAAACACGATAAATTAACAGCATTAACATTAAACTTAATTATATTTTGTTACTTCTGCATGTATAAATTCAATTACGCAGCTGAATATGTTAAACATCCTAAAAACCGATTTTCCGGTTTGAGTAATTTGATTAATTCACTATATAGCTATTCAGAAAAGTTTCCGAAAATCACTGGTTCCTATAGGTGAAGAACTCTTTTGGGAATCGTGTGTAACTCGAAAGAAGTTATTGTATATTTCCATACGTGATTATACTTATATTTTCGTATTTTAAGAAACATGTTTTTATTACAGTGTATACATGCGTTATAGTGATCTAATGAATTTCATCCTGTTTAAAAACTCATAATCAGCGAGTTAACTTAGTGGTTCTAAAGATGTGAAAAAAAAAATAGAAATCTCTTTCCCCAATCTCAAGCCATCCAAAGTTTCGCCAATAAACCAATGAGTACAGTTGTTGTTAAACTTTTATTAAAATCACTATCAAAAGAAATATTCAAAATTTAATTTAAAAACACTAAAACAACATTAAGATTCATTAAAATTAAAATTAATATAGACGTTTCGTGCTCTAAACAGAACGCGTCATCAGTAAAAACATCAATTGCAAAAGAATCAGTCAGAGTTAAAATTAAAGTTACACATAGAGCAAAACTGTATATTCTTCTAGAACGGCGGAAGCCTCATTCAGAGGTGATTTTTCTAATTTATTATACCCTATATTGCCAAAGGTGACCGGTCGCTTGCAATTTTAGACGTTTTGCTAACTATCTAGAAAAAAAACATGAGGAATTAACCTGAAACTGCAGGTGTGTAAACAGTATAGTATAGGTTATACATTTCCGTGAAGATTTTTTCACGAAACCCCATAGGGACTGTCAACAAATTGAAAAATAACGAATATCTTTTGGATAACCCTGTAAAAACTAATGCAGCAAAGGCGTTCAAACTCGAGATTATTAATATGTGGCTTATTGTAATATACTGTGTTCATTTTTATGAGGATAGCATGTATACTCGTAGAGAAATTAAGGATTTTATAAAAACAGTCCCACATTTCCCCTAGGTTTTTGCTTATAATTTGCAGAGTTCTTAATATAAAAATAAGTTCTTTTCGAAAAATATGACAAACAACATTGTACATAATACTCTGCAATCAGAATTAAAAAATAATAAAAATTGGATGAAAAATGAGCAGGTTTCTTAAAAATGTTTCACTGCGCATGCGCGAATGCAATCAAAATATATTATGCATAATGTATTAGCTAAATATATAGAGCAACTTTTGTGAAAGTCTCAAAATCATAGCTTGAAAATTCTGAAAATTATCGTCGATAGAATAATCTCGAAATCCGTTGTTCCCAAAAGGAAGCAAAAATATGAGGGGTTGTATCCAAATATAGTAGTCCGTGCAATATTGTGTACGCTATCTTGGCACTAATCAACAGATATTTGATACAACCCTCTTCTTTTTGCTTCATTTTGGGAACAACGGATTTCGAGCTTATTCTATCGACGATAATTTTTAGAATTTTCAAGCTATGATTTTGAGAATTTCACAAAAGTTGCTCTATATACTTAGCTAATACATTATGCATATTATATTTTGATTGCGTTCGCGCATGCGCAGTGAAACATTTATTAGTAAACCTGCTCATTTTTCATCCAATTTTTATTATTTTTTAATTCTGATTGCAGTGTGTTATGTACAGTGTTTTTTGTCATATTTTCTGAAAATAACTTATTTTTATATTAAGAACTCGGCAAATTATAAGTAAAAAACTAGGCGAAATTTGGGACTGTTTTTTAAACCTTAATTTCTCTACGAGTATACATGGTATCCTCATAAAAATGAACACAGTATATTACAATAAGCCACTTATTAATAATCTCGAGTTTGAACGCCTTTACTACATTCTTTTTTACAGAGTTATCCAAAAGATATTCGTTTTATTTTCAATTTGTTTACAGTCCCCTATGGGGTTTCTTGAAAACATCTTCGCGGAAATATATGACCTATACTATACTGTTTACACACCTGCAGTTTCAGGTTAATTCCTCATGTATTTTTGTAGATAGTAAACAAAACGTCTAAAATCGCAAGTGACCGGTCACCTTTGGCAATATAGTGTACCATCCTTCCAAAAAATATTCTGTTTGTATTTATGTTGCAGTCTATCTGAACTTACTACTCTTAACTCCGAATGACTGATTCTTTTGCAATTGTTTATGATATTGATGTTTTTACTGATGAGGTGCTATGTTTATAGCGCGAAATGTTTATTTTAATTTTAAGGTATCTTAATGCTATTTTAGTGTTTTTATATTAACGTCTGATTATTTATTTTTATAGTGATATTTCAGATTTCAGACGTACACTGTTTATATATTTAATATTTTATTAAAATGTTATAAAACTTTCATTGTGTATTATAATATACTGAACTGTAATGCATTTTTATATTTTAATATTTTAGTATACAGTGTATTGTTTGAAACGGATAAATAAAGGAGTAATTTGGGAGGTATGAATAAATTAATTGTATTTTCTTATGGTGAAATTTGATTCGGCTCTCGAAGAATTTTTCGGAACGATTTGTGTTCAAAATCCGAGGTACCGGTGTATACGGATAGGACAAAAATAAATTTCTATTGAGAATATAGAAACTTACTGAAATATATTGCGTTCCAGCCCCAGGCCATCTGTTGGGATCTAGTGATCTCCATGCTGGAACAAAGTAGCGGAAGTCCGAGCTTGTAGGTTGCAATATCCTAAAACCTGTGACATTTATTGCCCCAAATTCTAGAACTTGGCTATTTAAATATTCATCCATTACCTAGAAAACATAAGAAAAACTTTAATTCAATTTACACAATTCACTTAACACATAAATTTAGTTTTTCATGCATTTTCAGAATTAGCTAGATAAACAAAATACTCAACAATAATTATGTAAAAAGTTTGTTCATTTAACTTTTAAAGACATGGGCGCGGCGTATTGAGTGTGTCGTGTCACGCAGTGAAAAAAAAAATTATGATTTCTAAAATAATTACGGGATTTTAACATTTGCACTTAATTTACCCTGATACCGAAGTCCGTTTATTGTCAACCAATGTTTAAAGTTGAAGTTTGCAATTATTTCTGGTCTGTTTGATTATTTTTATTGGTAAGTCACCAAAGGTGTGTGGAACATGCCGACGGTGTGTTTGCATACCATATTCTATTTTCTTCCTTTATTACACTTTTTTTATTAATGTGATGTCTATTAATTTTATACTATAGCTAAATATTAGACACTATTCTTCTTTAGCATCAAGGGTTGATGTTTTGGCTTTTAAAGGTGTTGTCGCATGGCGTACGCCACCAGTATCTTTATGTTACTACAAACCGCCGGTGTTATATTACTTCTAATTAAATTAGTTTTTTTTTTTTTTTTACAATTTCATGTTTATTACTTTTATTCTACTACTGGCGCATAGAGTGCGCCACCCGTGTCTTAAACCACCCGTGTTTTTAAAGGTTAAATTATTTCTTAATACATTGTTAACCGGTGACGAATATATTCGTCTTTTTAAAGCTGCCATTTTAACTTCTTGTTAGCAGAAATTTCTAAATATAATCTTCCCCTTATTTAATAGCAGAAATTTGCAATTAAGTAAGGGATGATTATACGTAAAATATAGTGGTAACAAAAAAAAAACATTATAAAAAAGACATTTCATATTACATTTTCGGTGAAAGAAGTGTTAAAACATATATGTTCTTTAATTTTAGAAGGAAAGCAAAAACAAATTAAATTTCATAATACCTCAAATATGGCTGATAAATCCCAAATGTTAAATTACGTGTTTTCCTTTTCACTAATGATGAGACACTAACAAACAAAGACATATCAGAGTAGGCGAAAAGTCCTTGACACATTTTAAAATTCAAATAAAAAAAATAAAGTAAGTGTCGTAACATAGTGCAGGTTAGAAAGAAACACATCTTACAATCTAAATTTTTTTGGCACATTTAAAAAAATCGTTCCATGAATTTCCCATAGATGGCGCTATATCTTCAAGTCTGCCACAAACACAAGACACCAATTACAGATCATTTGATTATTTTTTGAACAATCTACTACTATAGTACATTATGTGGAACGAAATTAATTACCGTTTGGGTGTGATTCGAGCTACAAACAGCATAAGTAGCAGATTTTACAAAATAATAGGTCAATAACTGCTTCAGTTTTTATGCTTTTTTTGAAGCTTTAAAGAAATAGCGGCATAATAAGCAGATTTGTTTTTATTCTTGGCGTAAAAAAAAAAATCGGATCATGGCAAGCATTTTCTTCGGAAAAGCATTTCATACGCCAATTTCTTGATATTTTATTGAATTTTAAAATGGGTCAAGGACTTTTCGGTCACCGTGTATATTGAGCTCGAGCCTCTGACTATATGTTTGAATCCAGTTACTACAATTCTGGAACAAATATGATTTAAAGCTGCAAATTTATTTATTTATTTATTTATTTATATTTGTTGTTACCAGAAATTTTGAAAAATAATATTTGCTTTATTTAACAGCAGAAATTTGCAATGAAAATTAAATAACGCGAAGATAAAAAAGTATATATTTTTTTCTTTTTAAATTTTTGAAGAAATAAAATATCATAAAAGCCTAAATATGGCTGTCGTAGTCTAAACGTGTCGGTACATATTTTCTTTCCAATAATGATCAGACACTAACACACAAAGATATACGAGAGTGGACCAAATGTCCTTGACACATTTTAAAATCCAAAAAAAAATCTGAACAAGTGCGAGTAGGACTCTGATTCTGAGGGTTTCGTACCGTTATGTTATGTTATGTTACATTACCGTTACTAAAATTCCCGTTACAATGCGTTAATTTGTTGTTAGTACCAATGGTGGAAATTCACGAGTTTTTCATGTAATAAGTCGACATAGACTTATAAATTAATGATTTGCGGATTTTTTTCTTCACGTGTGCATTAAAACTTTCCTTCGTGCAAAATTCAAGTTTCTATGTAAACCGGAAATACCGTATAAGGTTTACTCTAAAAACCTATAAGGTACTTCTGGTTGACCTAGAACCTAGCAATTTGGCACAAAGAAAGTTTTTATAGCATTTATAAATTAAAAAACCCGAAAATCTTTAATTTGTAATTCTATGTCGATTTATTACGTGATTTTCCATAAACGGTATTTTCAAAGCGATAGTATAAGGTTTCCGTTTTTTTTTTTCCTTTTCATGCACGGAACCCTAAAAATAAAACTAACTGCCGTAACATAGTGCGTGTTAGATGAAAGCGTGTTTTATAATCAAAAGTTTTATTTAAGCACATTTTAAAATAAATGTTCCATGAATATCTCATAGATGGCCTCCCTATGCCTTCAAATCTGCAACAAAAACAAGATAACAATCACAGATCATTTGCAATTTTTTGTACTATCTACTACTATATTTCAACATGTGGAATGAAACGGAATACCAGTTCGATTTGATTAGAGCTACAAACAGGGCACACACATTGAGATCTTGTAGCAGATTTTCAAAAATAATAGTTCTGCAACTGTTTAAATTTTTATGCTTTCTTCAGATTTGAAGAAATAGTGCCATTATTTTTTTCTGTTTGCCTAATCAAAACTTCTGATCATGACAAACGTCTTCCGAACAGTATTCTCGTACGTCAATTAATTGATATGTTATTCAATTTTAAAATGAGTCAAGGACTTTTCGTTCACCGTGTGTACAAAGATCGAGCCTCTGACCATCTGTTAGAATCCAGAGATAACAATCTGGAATGAAACTCTGGAAGTCCGAGCCTTTGGGTTGCAATATCTTAAAAGCTTTAACATTAATTACCCTAAATTTATTCACAAGTGATAGGCCGGAAGTGTAGCAACGGTGGTGATTTCTGCAAGCATACTCTAATGCTGAGGTTTTGAAACCTTGTGGAAGCGCCTAATTTATTTAATTGAGAACATACATCAGACTTGTTTGCTTGACAATTACTGTGTCTGCTTATAAGGCTTCGTTCCTACAGGGTAGGGTGTCCTTGAACTCGTGGGCCAAACTGTAAGGGATGATAGGACACGCCGCGACAAGCTCAAAACCATACAATGCATGGTCGTAACTAGAGTTACAAAAATATGGTTTATTCCCAGGTTTATTCCCAAAAGACCCAGTTTATTCCCAAAAAACCCGGTTTATTCCCAGGTTTAAACCGGGTTTTTTTCTAGCCTTTGCAACTCTAGTCGTAACTCAAGTAGTGAAGCACTACAGGATGCTTTCTGATTGGGGAGAGAATCCTGTTTACTACACAATTAGGACTTCCAGAGCACTAGAGTTGCAAAAATCCGGTTTATTCCCAGGTTTATTTCCAATAGACCCGGTTTATTCCCAAAAGACCCAGTTTATTCCCAAAAAACCCGGTCTATTCCCAAAAAACCCGGTTTATTCCCAGGTTTAAACCGGGTTTTTTCTATCCTTTGCAACTCTACAGAGCTCTCACAACTTCAGCACCATGCGTAAAATGCATGTTCGCCTTTTTCTGATTAGTAAAACCAGCCAACCATTTTGCAATACACTGTATAAATGACGATGTGTGGGAAAAACCAGCGCTTTGTGTGTTTAATGACAGCGCCATCTAGTGGTTTGCCACTTGTGATCGCCAACGCATTCTATGACGAAAAGAGTTTGTTTAGATGTGTTCTATAACCCCTTAAAGTTTTGACCATGAGTTCTGATTCACCCTTAACGTCTCTGAAGGAAATTTGGTCCAAATTAAGATACAGCTCCAGTCCCTTCACTCTCTTGAGCTACTTACTTTGAAATTTCTTTATTTCTTCTTCTAATTTTCATTTACATTAGCATCCTAGTTTGTAACACTATTCCGCGTAAATAATATCATGCAGTATTTTTTTCGAGAACTATGGTACGTGGAAAGTTCAAACGTTATAAAGTCTATTGATCCACATATTTCAAGAATCATTTATTCATGAATCATCATCTTCACAGCCCACTGTCGCGTGGGATGTATGTCTCCGGCAGAGAACTACATGTTATGTACTTTAAAGACGTTTGACCTTAACATGTCTCTTTCCATCTCGCCCACTGTCACGTTTTCTGGCGTGTTCAGGTACGATTGTATTATGTATGTTTTCCGTGTTTTAAGACATTAATAAAGGGACCGAGAGGGCATTTAAGCTCTGAAGATCTGGTTTCTAGTCAGAGAAGTCCCTCATAGGCATTCAAAAATACATTACTCGGTTTTCTCAACCCGCTATCGAAGTGAAATATCGGGTTTCGGATGCTATTCTCAAGAGAAAATTTTCCACTGCTTAACAGACATTATACATGCAGGAGTAGAAAAATAATGTTCACTTTACGCTGTTCATGTAGCAAGCTTGTTGGTTAAATAAAAACAACTGTAAAATTACCTATTTTTACTAACAGACATTACATAGATATTTACTAAAAACATGAGTAATTAAAATGGCCATCAGTTTTCATAAAACCATCACTATAGAATACAATAACGTTTTCGACTCCGATCCGGAGACCGGTCCGCTCAATTGTAAATGCTGTAAAAAATTTTTGTTGTCGTTGGTTGATGGCCATTTTAATGTCTCATGTTTTTAGTAAATATCTATATAATGTCTGCTAGTAAAAATTGGTAATTTTATAGATGTTTTTTATTAAAGAAATACAGACATTAACTCATTATAAGATATAAATATAGTTTTATATTGTTGGTTAAATATGATTCTTGAACATGAACATATTTACTTGAGAATTGATGGCATTCAAGAAATTAATATTTCGTGTTGATACCAAGTTATAAAAACTGATTAATACACTTAAAAAATAAACTATTTGGAGATATTTCCGAAAGTTACAAGCAGCAAAGAAACTTTTGTTTCTTTTTAGATCTCAAAAATCTATATATTTCTCTGGTTTTCGAAGATAATGGAACGCTTGTAAACATGCTTGCTACATCAAGAAACCTTTAACTTTTTATGGTTCCGTACTTAAAAAGTAAAATCGGAACCATTATAAGATCCCTCGAGTGTCTTTTTGCCCGTGTGTCGCTGGCGTTTTTTCGAAAACTATGCGACGTGGAAAGTTCAAACGTTGTAAAGGCTATTGACCCGCATATTTAAAGATTATTAGCTATTCACAAATATTTTTAAGAAACATTTAGGGGCTAATTATGTTACTTGATTTTTTTTTTCTTTATGTAATGTGTGGGGTATCGTTAGAGTTGCAAAGGCTGGAAAAAACCCAGTTTAAACCTGGGAATAAACCGGGTTTTTTGGGAATAAAGCGGGTTTTTTTGGAATAAACTGGGTCTTTTGGAAATAAACCTGGGAATAAACCGGGTTTTTTGGGAATAAAGCGGGTTTTTTGGGAATAAACCGGGTCTATTGGAAATTAACCTGGGAATAAACCGGACTTTTGCAACTCTAGGTATCGTTCTAAATACTTCGTAACACCGAACTCAAAAATATATTTGTTTTAATTTTAGGTATTATATTTTCAACGATATCGTCGAAAATGTACTGCAAAAATGAATTCCTCACCATCCTATTTTCGAATCTACTGGAACTAATATTATGAAAAAATTACTGGTAGTAGCAGTTCATGTAAACCATGCATTAAAACAAAAGCGATTATCCTAGGTTACATACATTTTGAGAAAATGACATTTTCCCGTTAAATACAAACTTTAATTTGCGGACGTTGAGTTGAGAGGAGCTCGAAGTACCTATCGACGCGGAATAAACCAATGATTGTTGTTAATGATTTTCGAAAACAACTGTCGGTAATTATCCGATATATTAATTAAAGGCATATCTGGAAAAACGTGGCACGGACCAAGACGGCGTTGCAAATTTGTGACGTCTTTTCGAAGCACGCTTGGACAATGCCAAGATTAAACTTTGTAGAAGGTCTTTGTTTTAGGTATTAAAAAAAGTCATACAGAAAAGCCATATCTGTTACTATTTAGGCTTCATATCTCTCTGAACGTTCATGATGCACCCATCTATACTTTACTAGTTTATATAGATATAACTCTACTTTGTATAAATTTTTACGATGTCTTATTATTCTTTTAGCAACGACTTTTTGCAATATTGCATTTAGTAATTAATAAATTTATTATACGAAACCCTTTGTACGCGAGTAAAACTCGCACTTGACGGATTTTTTACAGAGTAGGAATACTTACTAAACTAGTCAGTAGAAAATGATAATTTCTTCTTCCCATGTAGATATCTCTGACATGGTTAACAATAATTTTTCTTGCTGTGTCCGCACTGCAGTCCAAGACTACATACTTAAGGGTTTCCCTTTCTCTTGTCTCCAGGTTGTGTAGGAAAGCATTAGCATCGGACGCATTGGCTATGCGCTTCACTATTTTAACTTCTAATTTATAATTGTCTGTTGTTAAGCGGAAGATGTGCTGTAGCTTCAAAAGACCTGTAATGAGAAAATGCTATGATTATCTTATATATTTGTAACTTTATACATAAGTAACTTTAATGTATACTACACTGAAAAAAAAGACATATTTCTTAATCTAGAAAAATATAATATAACCGCGAACAAAAATTTGCAATAACCTCTTACGAGCTATCCACGATACCTAAAAGCGTCCTTTATCTTTAGAAACCTCAGAAAACAATATATTTTAGACATTTAAACGCTTATTAACACATTGACGGACAGTAGGAACAAGTAAAGTTCGAAAATTGACACTTTTTGTAATTTTTAGAATATTAGACGTATAGTTTTACTTTTTCTGCTTAAATAAACTTAATTTTGATTAATTCAGCACCTTTAATTAGGTTGCACTACTCCCTTCACAACCACGTCAGGGTGGCTAGTGGCCAGGGTAAAATGAAGTCAAAATAAGTGATAAACACCAGTATATTCTTATAGAAAAATTTATGTTGATTATTCGATCAATCAATTTGAATTTTTCTATAAGAATATACTGGTATTTATCATTTTTTTACTGTATTTTTCCCTGACCACTAGCCACCCTGCACGTGCATACTGAAGCTGCAACTCGTATAACAGGTGGAAAACGAACTTCAACCTAAAAAATTGTTTCCAAAACATGACACTGTGCTTCTACTTGTACGCCGGTAAATGCACATTTATGCTGCTACAGCCGTAGTGTCTAAAAACGACAGTTTCGTTTTGGGCGGCTATTGCCGTCATGCCACATAGTGAACTTCGCTTTGACGGCTATAGACGCAAGTGTCCGTCAACGTGTTAATAAAAACAAAGTTTCTTTTGCTGCCACTGATTCTCAGAAACTATTTAAGTAGTATTTATAGTGTATTAATGAGTATTCTGAACACGTAATATAAGTTTTTCGAATGCTAACACTTCTTAAGTAAACATTTTTATGTTAAACAAACAAGCTATACAGACAAACATGATAAATTAGCAGCAGTAACATTAATATTAAAATTAATATTATTTTGTCAATCTTAAATATATAAATTCAATTACGCAGCTGAAAATGCTTACCATCATTTCCGGCCTATAATCCTTTGATCATACAATCCTGTTTCGACCCAGAAATATCATTTAGTAAATTAGGTCAAATATTTAAAGCTATCCAGTAAGTTACCTTTTATTAAATAAAATTTCTGGGCCGAAACTTGATTGTTTCATCCACAGATTATACAGGTGGTTATCAAAATAATGGAAACACCTGTGAATAAAAGTGACATTTAAGAATGCACTTTGTAAGCATTAAAATATAATTCTATCTGCCTGTTTTTTTAAATATAAATAGTATATATCATGGTAGTATGAGGTAGTTTTCGCGAAGTTGGATACGTCTTAGATTTTAGTCAAACGTGTAAAATGTTAGACCTCAAAGACTTTCAAAGAGGATAAATTGTATGAGCCCGACTAGCTGGAGCAACACTGACCGAAACATCTCAGCTTTTAGGCGTGTCTAGAGGTACGGTGTCTAAAGTCATGGCAGCGTACACACAGCGCGACAAGACAAGCGCTCTTACACTTTCACACTTTTATTCACAAGTGGTAGAATTCACACTTTTATTCGCAAGTGGACGAAAGGCGAAGCTGAGTGAAAGAGTTCGACGGGTATGAGTATTGAAGCGGGTTGTAAAAAGAAAACAACTGCAGCCAAACTGACCGCAGAGCTCGATCAGCATTTGGAGTCTCCATTATCAGTAATTACAGTTAGGAGGCAGCTTCATAAACAGAACATTTACGACAGATCAGCAATTCCCAAGCCACTTGTCATATCTGTTATTGCCAAACGTCATCTACAGTGGTGCCACAACTACAAAACCTGGTCGATTGATACGTGGAAGACAGTTATATGGTCAGACGAATAATCTTTCCCATTTTTCTCCACAACAGGACGGGTGCACGTTTGGAGGACACCTTAACAAGCATATGATCGTGATTGTCTCCTTGCAACTGCCAAGCATGAAGGTGGATCTGTCATGGTATGGGCAGCCGTGTCGTAGTTTTCTGCTGCCCAAATAGTAATCGTGAAAGGAAGGATCACAAAGGAGAAGTATAGAAAAGTTTTAGCTGACCAGGTCCATTCTATGATTCAAATTTTGTTGCCTGCAGGAGATAGAATTTTTCAGGATGATAATGCTTCTATTCATGCAGCTGGACTTTTTCTAATCATGGTTTGATGAACAAGAGGTGAAGTGCAACACTTACCTTGGCCCGCACAGTCCCCTGACCTCAATGTAATCAAAACGTTATGGTCTATTTTAGAGCGTTCAATCCGGAGTAGATATCCTCCGCTGGCATCGCTCCCAGATCTTTCACAATATCTCCACGAAGAATGGTACAATATTCCTCTAAACACTATTCAGAAGTTGTATGAATCGATTCCCAGGCGAATCCAATCTGTATTGCATGCCAAAGGCGGTCCTCGCCGTATTAGTAAAGGATTCTTGATAAATTTAGGGTGTTTTCATTATTTTGATAACCACCTGTAGGCCGGAAATTAGGGTAATTGAGAATTCATAGCATCCTATAAACCTAAATTCCAGTTTGAGAAAACCGATTAATACACTAGAAAAAGTACTCGGAAACGTGTCCGGAAATCAGTGAAGCAAAATAAATTGTTTATATAAATGTTTCTCTAAATATTGAAAATAAATTGATATCTGAAGTTTCTACAGATAAAGAACGATTTTGGGAATCGTGGATAACTTGGAAAAGGTTATTGTATATTTTCGTTTGTGATTGTAGTATTATATTTTAGTAGATTAAGAAACATTTGCCTTTTTTAGAGAATACATAGTAAAAAGTAGAGAAATGTGTCTTGATCTAGCAAGAAGATTTATAAAAGTGTAATATAATATTTTCCAAGTTACCCACGATTCCGAAAACCACTCCATAATTTCCAGAAACTTCAGAAACCATTAGATCTCAGACACTTAAGGAAGTATTTCTGGAGCAAGTATTTTCTTTTTTTGCCCCTAATTTTCAGAAATGTTTCCGAGTTGTGTTTATAGTGTATAAATCACTTTTCTCACCGCAGTCGTTTATTCGTGTGCTGTCAATTCTCACATAATCATTTTCATGTTCAAAAAACATGTTTAACAAACATGTTCAACAGAGAAACATGTTAAATTATCAGCATAAAATGAATATTATTTTGTTATTCTTACATTTACAAATTCTGTTACTCAGCTAAAAATGTTTACTTGAAAATTGATAGAATCTGAAAAACCGATAGTTCGCGTTAAAACGGTTTGAGAAAACTCGTTATTATACTGTAAAAACAACGCGGAAACATTTAAAAAAATTACGGGCCGTTAAAGAAACTTTTGTTTTTGAAATACTTCTTTGTATCCCATAAATCTTTTGGTTGCTGAGATTTTTGAAGATAAAGGAACGATTTTCAGATTCGTGAGTGTCTTGGAAGACATTATATAATATTTTCCTTTTTATATGATATTATACCTTCTTGCAAAATCAGGACACATTACCCTTCTTTAACACTTTCCAACATAGTTGAAAAGTGCTTATGAATTCGGTTTGTCTGTCTGTTTGGCAGTGCTCTAACTCGCATAACTATATACGAATTGTTATGCAATTGATATATGTTATTGGGGTTTACTATGTCATGTTTGATATCGAAAATGAAGTGTATAGCTCTTATAGTTTTTTTACAGGGACACTCAAAAGAATTCCTTTAGATTGACTATGGGGAAAAATCATTTGTGGCTTATTTTAATGATGTTACACAGTTTCAAACATATTGAGATTTATATATATCACTGAGGTGCACTACAATATGCTACTATAAAATATGGCGTGCATAGCACTTACCGTTCCTTTACAGGGTCACGTAAAACTATTCTGTTACATTCTGTCTACGGAGAAAAATCGTTTACGGTTTATTTTAATAATGTTTCACTATATGAAATATGTTGAAATTAATATATATCACTAAGGTGCATTACAAGAGGGTTACTATTAAATATTGTATATAGCATTCATCGTTCATTTACAGGGACACACAAATAATTTGGTTCTGTCTGTTAACAATAGTTGCTGGAAGTGCGTTTTAAGTTGCTGAACACGTTTCTAAATTTAACTCATTTTTGTCTATTACTTGGGGTGAAAAAATTCTATAGACACTATACAGTGCAACACAAAAGTTCTTGAGTACATTTCCGTTAATTGGCGAAAATTCCAGAAGGGGAATTTTAAACTGTGTTACGCGTTTCCTAACCGAACTAAAATTAAGCATTCTATATAGTATATATACAAATCTATAGATTATATACAGGGTCGCAGTAAAAAATTCAGATATTTTTCCGAAAATTGTTGGTAATTCTTGAAATTGTGTGTTTAAATATGTTATGCCTTTCACTTTAATAAACGCTAAAGATTTGTAAAATTAATTTGGAAATGTTGGATAGAGTTATATAATCTATGCTTGACCTATGCTTTTTCGTTCTTGTTTTTTTAGAGTACGCTACCTTTGACAAACTTTTTAGAGAAAATGTGTATAATATCGATTATTTCTGCTGGATTAGATAAAATGAAAAAATAATTCTATTTTTAAATAAATTATTTTGATGCCACTTCTTTTTAAGTTTTGCAATTTTTAGGAAAAATAATGCAATAATTAATATTTATCAAAAATGTCCTCATCACAAAAATTAATTAAGACTTTACTATTTTTATCTTATTAATATACAGATTGAGTGCTGAAAACGTAACGTATCATAATCTAAGGAATAAAATAAAAAACGTTTAGAATCTGGTAGTTATTCAAATTATCAATTTGGTAACTTATCATCTATTTTCGGTATGTCAATTTATAAAAGCGGCTGTGAAATTTCAAAAAATCTCAAATATTTAAACCGACAATTCATTACACTGACAACATTACATAATTTATGGGCAACTAGTTTATTTTTTTTAATTTAACCATTAACTTTGGAGGCAGAATGATTTTTGTTAGTGATTTTGCATAGAATTCCTGTTTTTCTAAAAACGCATTTAATTTTTTTTATTTCTGAAAATATCTTAAGAATATTCATTTCCAAATTCTTAAAAATCTCCAGATTTTTCTGAAGGAGAAACTTTTTACTCATGACTAATCTCCACGTGTCGTGAACGATAAGGAAAACCGCATCGAATATTACTAAGTGACTAACAAGTATCTTTATAAACATTGCAGCGTAAAAACACTAACAGTTAAAATCAGAGTCCAATTAACTTTTGCATCTCAAATGAAAACGGCAGATGTGATCTAAATTGAATGTATCCAGATGGACTTATGTTGAAACTAAGAACTCAGCTAAAGTGCATATTGCTCCTTCAACCTTGAACTGTTTTCGGGCGTGTGTGTACTTCCTATAAACTTTCTTTAGTATGTAAAATGTAACTCTATCGTCAAGTTGTGTGCGTGAATGTGCCAATGTATCTTAATTTTAATGTAAAAATAGAGTACCTCTACGCAGCCTATAAGCTTATTGTAATCAAGAAAAATACATTGTGTTAAAACGAAAATCTAAATTTCTACTAATTTTATTTTATCTCAAAATATAGTGTCCCGCCGATAAGTGCAATGGATACGTATGATATCTGATACTGTGTATCAGATATACTTCACGCAATGGCAAATTGCAGGTAAGCTGAATGAACTTTTTTTTATTATCAAAGCTGAAAGTTAAAGTATCAAAAGTGATCTAATAATTTATAAGTAAAGAAAAATTATCGTGCTACCGAAGGTTCTGCAGTACTTTCCTTATTATCAATATTAAAAGATATTCACTTCCTTGACCTTCATTAAATAAGCATTTACGATTTCTTAACATATTCGCATCGGGAAACAAGAATTCTCGTTTTTATTCAAAAACCATCATTAACTAACGGCGTGTGGCTTCTACTTTACAAAAAAAGCATTTATATCATGTTGCACATACTTTTTTTTTATTTTAAGAATTTTTATAATAAATCCGTATATTGAATGATATTTACTGATGCAATAACTTGAGAAAATTATCTAGGAAATGATTTACGAACGACTTTCAGAAGACAAAGGAGCTTCTATAGTTTTAAAACCCGTATTTTACAAAAACATACCATCGTGACTGTGTTAATTACACCAGTTCCGGTTTGAGAGCTGGCATAAAACAGCCAAAACTACAGTTGGTCGTACGCCAAACAAACAAAAAAAAATGCTTTGGATAGCTGAAATGCTACAGCTTTTTAAATAAAGTATTAAATTTTTTTCAGATATTTGTCAAAAATTGGTTGTTTAAACATAGTGGGATACCTTAAAGCAATCTATATTAATAAAAGAAAGTTGCACTCTGTGTGTGTTTGTGTGTCTGCGATGGCTAGAAAAATCTAGCCCACCTAGAAGTCTGTAAATTTGGGTGTGGATAATCCAAGGTCTGGCCATGTGCACCTGAGTCTCAGAATTTTAATATTTTGATAATTACCCAAGATATTAATTAGATTCTCATTAACCATCGCTTCTAAAATTACATATTTTAAATCAAAATGGCGAAAGAAACGAACAGGCGCATTGGATTTGCAAGCGGAAATGAACGAATGAATGAGCGAAATTATTTTACTAATTAGCAAATTTTAAGAAAACTAATTGAGATATCAATTTGAAAATTTCTGAGCATATGTAAAAAAAAATTCTGCATGTGACTATATGATTTTTGAAAAATTAAGTCGGTAATATTTCTTAATTTATGCAAAAAACTGCCAAAAATCTGCCGGCGCCAGTGAAAACAATCCAAGAAAGTTTCAGACAGGGATCTGCTTTCCTTAAAAACTGAACTACAAAGAGATCTGTTTCTCTGGCCGATCCCTCCATTTAGTTTTTGAAAATAAAAGGAAATAATTGCCAATTTTTATTAATGAACAAAAATTTAGGTAACTAATTATGATATAGATTTGAAATTGAGGACGGGAAGGGGTGTCATCTGCCGGCTATTTTAGCGTAGCGTCTTCGTTATGTTCTAATTTGTAATTCTTTTTTTAATGATCGCGTTAATGTAGGTGACGGTGGTTCTCTTGAACAAATTATTCATTATATTTGCGGGTATGGGGAGGGAGTGGGTTAACGCCTTTCTCTGAGATTATAATTATCTCGGGCCCGGGCAACGCCGGGCGGGTTAGCTAGTAAGTTAATATAAATAAGCATTCATTATCCCATTCCCTAACACATTTACTTTTTTATTAAAATTTTGCTTCATACAAAAATTGTATGATAAGTAGGTCATATTATTGACAAAACTGCGAAGAAAACAAAATTAGTTTTATTAGTTTAAGGATAATAAACAGTTCAAAACCAGACCAAAAGCAGAAATAAACAAGATTGAAAAATCATGCGTCAAGCATAGATTATGTAACACTTTCCAACACTTCCAAAATAATTTTACAGATCTTTACCTTTTAATAAGGTGAAAGATGATATCTAAGTAAACAATTTGGAAAACGCAGTAAACCCAATTTCACGAATTACCAACAATATTCGGGAAAATATCCGAATTCTTTTGTTCAGCTCTGTATACGATCTATAGATTTGTATATATACTATTTACATAGAAGGCTTAATTTCAGTTCGGTTAGAAAACGCGCAGCACATTTTAAAATTCTAGAATTTTGTACTGCCCTGTATATGATGTATAGAATTTATACACACCAAGTAATGACGAAAAATGAATTAAATTTAAAAATGCGTTCAGCAACTCAAAATGTACTTTCAGCAATTACTGTTAACAGACAGTACTGAATTGTTTTGCGTGCCCCTGTACATGAATGATGAATGCTATACACACAACATTTTATAGTAAGCTTCTTGTAATCCACCTTAGTGATATATATCAATTTCAATATATTTGAAATAGTGAAACATTATTCAAATACACCACAAACGATTTTACTCAATAGACCGCAATGCAACGAAATTTCTTGGAGTGTCCGTGTAAAGGAACTATAAGTGCTATGAACACCATATTCTACAGTAAGCCTCTTGTAGTGCACCTCAGTGATATATATCAATTTCATTATATTTATAATAATGTAACATCGTTAAAATAAACCGCAAATAATTTTTCCCCATAGAACGTGATGTAACGGAATTCTTTTGAGTGTCCCTCTAAAAAAACTATAAGTGGATCAAAACTATATGTGACGCACAACTATAAGACACACTTCATTTTCAATACCAAACAAGCCATCGTAAACCTTAACAACATATATCAATTGGATGGCAAACTGAATATATTTACGTGTGTTAGAGCACGGACAGACAGACAGACAGACAAACCGAATTCATAAACACTTTTCAACTATGTTGGAAAGTGTTAAAAAAGAAAGAAATATCGTGCGTCAAGCATAGATTATCTAACACTTTCCAAGACACTCAGAATACTGTAACACCACTTCGTCTTCTCAAGTATAGATTATGTATCACTTTCAAACACACTCAGAATACTGTAACAAAACTTCATCGTAACACTTTCAAACACACTCAGAATACTGTAACAAAACTTCATCATAATACTTTCAGACACATTCAGAATACTGTAACAAAACTTCATCGTAACACTTTCAAACACATTCAGAATACTGTAACAAAACTTCATCGTAACACTTTCAAACACACTCCAAATACTGTAACAAAACTTCGTCGTAACACTTTCAAACACACTCAAAATACTGTAACAAAACTTCATCGTTTAACAAGGTGAAAGATGATATCAAAGTAAGCAATTTGGAAAACGCATAAAACATTTGAAAACACAATTTCGGTAATTTCCATCTATAGTCGGAAAAGAATTAAAATTCTTTTGTGATTCTCTATATATGATCTACCGAATTGTATATATACTACATATTATCCTAAAATTCAGTTCAGTTAAGAAACGATTAACACAATTGAAAATTCCCTTTCAGCAATTTCTGACGTTAAACGGAGATGTTCAAATTCTTTTGTGTAGCTCTGTATCCACATAATTTATACACACCAAGTAATATGCAACAAATTTGTTAAATTTAAAAACGCATACCATAACTTAAAACGCACTTCCAACAATTATTACTCCTATAACCTAACAATTTTATCTCCCTGTATATGAACAATAAATTATGTATGCAATGTATTCAACAGTAAGCATCTTGTGAAACCTCAGTGATGTATACCGATTTCAATATTTTGAAAATAGTATAACATAATTAAAATACATTGCAAACGATTTTTCCCCACAGACGATAATGTAACGGAATACTTTTGAGTGTCCTGTAACTATGAATGCTAGACACTTCATTTTCCATACCGAACATGCCATAGTAAATCCCAATGAAATAAATAAGTTACATAGCAATCCGATTATGTTTACGCGAGTTAGAGCTTGGACAGACAGACAGACAGACAAACGACCAATCGGACAGACGGACAGACAAACCGAATTCATAAAAACTTATGAATTGTGTGAACTGTGTAGAAAAGCGTTAAAAATGTCACATATTGACAAAACCGTACAATAAAATTATGACTTACACAATTTCTTCTTAAGATGAATAAAGATTCTTGTAAATTCAAATTTTAATTATTTCTAAAATGTTTAAAAGCACTTAGAAACATACATTTTTTGCAATGCGTCAAAAACTAAAAATTTACAATTAGTTTAATATAAAAAATTGCGATTAACCAAAAAATGTATTCAGTCAAAACAAACATTTTAGTTAAAAAAAATATATATCGCCGTTGATGCAAACCGTTATTTTCATGAGAAAAAAAAACTAATTGTGTCTATTCACCCTTAAGTTATGCTTAAGCACTCTTAAACTGTGAAATATTACTTTTCAAATTTTATTATACGTACAAAAGTATACATATGGTATAGCGTAAGTGAAGAAGAATTCTATCAATTCAATTTTCCAATCTTGTAGCTATATATACCGCCTCTGGCGAAAGCAAACCGCACTTACTCTTTCGCACACATCTGGTGTGACATAAGTTCTTAGAAATAAGAATAGAAAAGTAAATTCAATCTTTCAGCACAAATTGAATAGATGAATAAAGGCGTTCTGTTCTAATAAATTCTATTCCGAACAAAATTTTAGAAGCATAGTATCGATATATTGAAAAGTTTATTATTCTTACTCTCATAACGTGTGCATTAACACTTTAGAATAATCCACTTTTACACTGGTTGGTACAGATTTGTCCATATTTTGACTGCTATTTTGTTTACCACTATTCCCATACAGTGATTTTGACGATATTTCTGGAAGAAATTTACAATGGAAATTACTGTTTTGAAATAGTGGTAAGAGAAATTAATAAAATATATTCCCCTTTGGCTACAATACGTGGTAATCACATGTACCATTGGTAGTCAACGGGTTAAACTGCAATATGAGGGGGTTAGAATGACAGTGGAGTAACTCAATATTTAGTAATTTGAGAAATGACGGGTTTTGTAAAACTTGTCGTATTGCCATTGCATTAAGAGCCTACCCTAGCCATTCGAAGAAACTCGAACGCTAATGTTAAGTCTATGGGAAGGTTCTTGACAGATTTCTCGCTCGCATTTTAATATTTTTAAATTATTTTTTTGCATAGGATAGCTCAGGCCGATCCCTAACGTTGTTAGTTTTTACTTTTTCGATTTTGGTTCCAGTTTTTTAATATAAGGGTAGTACTTTCACTTTCAGAACCGGTTCCAACCGGTTCTGAAACGTATATATACCGTACGGTATTTATACCGTACAATGATTGTTTTTCAGTAAAAAATAGCTATTTATACCGTAAACTAATTATTTTTCCGTAAGGAAAAAGCTGGTAGTCCACCTTGGTGTACGCCAACCCCTGAAGTAATTCTCTTGCTCTTGTTACGTAATGCGTGCAGGCCTGAGGAGAGGGGGGAGTGCAGCCGGTACATATACTTTAAATATTTTACTGTACATATAACGTCCAGTTAAATTACGGTATATATACTGGTCACAAAGTTGCCAGTATATGTATTGTAATTTTTTACCCAAATTTTTACAGTGTAATAACGCGATTATGTCAGTTTCTTTGTCCATGTACAAGAGTTTTCTTCAAAAAACAGGTTTTAGATGAAATGAACCGATAGTTCTTAATCAATTCATTATATCATTAAAGAAATGTACGTGAAATTTCAGGAAAGTTTGGATATCGCCGTCCAAACTCCCGAGCAAGTTCTGCATTACTTTTTTGCACTAAGCTTAAACATTTGTTTAATCTAAAAGCTCGTTATTTGTTAAAAATGCCATGATGTATATTAAATGATTTTTAATCTTCATTATTTTGGTATATTAAAAATGTATATTTGTTTGTGTTTATTGAATAGAAATAATATTAGGGATAAATAAATGTATTAAAAAGAACGCCTGTAGTTCGTTAATCTGTTTTTAAAAATTATTTTACTATAAATATTTTAAATAAAATAACTTATAGTTTTCATATTGTTATGCTTTTGATATAGTGTGTGATAATATGACGTAATGAAACGAGAGCAAAGCGAACTTGCGGTTCATATACACCGCTTCGTTACGTCATATTGATCCCAGCGAGGCTATCGAAAAAGACAGGCTACCGCGGTGCATTCCACTTATCTTTTTTTTACAGACCGCTAGAGTGACGTATTGCCCTTTTCGTACATCTGTATTAATGCATTCGAGCCTCGCGTGACTCCCGCGGTCTGTAAAAAAAGATTTGCGTAAAGCACCGCGGTAGCCTCTCTTTTTCGTTAGCCTCGGATCCCAGTAAGGTAGCCGTATAAAAACCAGAGGATATACGCTATAGGCAGAGGGTATGAAGAAGAGAGTATAGGCTATAGCATTACTTAATTTTACCATTACAACCTTACTTAATTTTATTGTTACAGGCATGAACGTTTTTGTAATGATCTTTAATAAAAAAGAAAGAAATTCTAATTGACTAATTTTGTAAAAAGGATGTAAAAACATTTGTAAAAACATTTTTTTTATTATTATTAATGAAAAGATTATTTCACTAATATAGTCTTATTTTTTACTCTATTTCGAAAATTTTGGAATTAACATTGCCTTTTTATCTCGAATACGTAAAAAAAATAAAACACATTTAAATCTTTTTGGGGGCACCCTGTACATCAACCATTGTATAAATGAGGAAACATCCTATCAATTCAGTTTTTCAAACTTGAATCTGTATACACTGCTTCTAGTGAAAGCAATTTACCCTTTCACATACATCTGGTGTGACACGCATTGATAAGTTCTTAAAAATAAAGATAGAAAAGTAAATTTAATCTTGCTACAAAAATTGAATGGATGGGTAAAGACGTTCATATAAATTCTCTCCGTAACAGAATTCTGAAGAAGATACAGCTGATATATTGAAAATTTTAATCTTCTTACTCATAACTTATGCATTAAACTGAAATATATAAACAGCATTGCAGGATAAGAACTAAAATTGGCTATACACTAGGTATGTCTTTTTATTCTATTATAAGATAAAATGTGAAGATTATAATTATAACTTTAACAATTTAAAATTTGGAATATAAGAAGAATATAAAAGAAATTTCGAAAACACTTTAAAACCTCCTTTTTTTCCTTATTTCTTTTTGATATTATTTCGTTATACATGCATTCTGATTTATTTTATTTTATATTACTTTTTTTTGTATTTAATATTCACTTACATACAGAGAAGAATTTAATTCGATCTGGATTAAGAATATCCAAACCAGAAGTTCTACCTGGGACTTCTGTCTTATCGTACAAACTCTATAACTGAGCTAAACTGGAGACAAGAGTCAGCTGGATGGGGAGGCCTACCAAATGGCTCATACACTCACAAGCCCCGTCAAGAGGAGTTGGTCTCTTAATTTTGAACCAATTCCAGATGAGAGACCTGCACCTGGATTGGCACCCAAGAGGTAACGCGTATACAAAACTTGGGGGACATTAGAGCCACGAACAAATTTTACGTGCACCAGCTTCCATTAACGTACACGGTCCCACAGCAGCCGCAGATGAGAGAGGTTGTCACCCTCCCAAGCATTGACCACGGTCGATGCTGCTTCACTTTCGGCGATCTTACGGAAACCGAGCTTATTCGTCCACGCCACTGTGGGACGCTGACCTGGAGACAATGCCCGACACAATTATCTCAAATAATCTGTTGGTAATAACACCAAGTCTGCAATATGACGCTGCTGTCCAGATGAAACCTCAGGCCAAGAATATACAGGCATACAGGGTTTGTATAAAAAGTAATGAGACCTATTTTTTCTGACGCGACTGTCGCAGCGCGCTTGCGATGGAGGCGGAAGTCAGCATCAACACTCGCCGTGCCTTCTACGTGGAAATATTGAAAAGACTGAGTGGAATGGTCAATCGAGTGAGGCCATGCATTGCCGCCAATTGGAAGCTGCATCATGTCAATGCTCCAAGCCACACATGCTTCGTAGTCAACGACTACCTGATCCGGAACGGCATTGTAGCGCTTTTCCAGCCCCCTATAGACTCGATATGGCTCCGGCGGATTTTTTTTTGTTCCCCCGAGTGAAGACAACCCTCAAAGGACACCACCATGGGACCATAAAAGAGATCAACGCGGCTTCGACGCGCTGTTTTTAACTCTTGTTTCTAATCTACTAGTTTACATATCTATGAAATAGCTGCGAAAGCGCAAACGTCATGTTTACATTTGTATTAGTGTTAAAATGTTGAACGTTAGTATATTGTAATAACTATTGTATTCTTTGTTATTCGTGATAATTTTGTATATTATTTTACTTTTTTACAAAATATTTACTGAATATCTACATTGTTTAGAATCTCTAGTAAATAATCATCTTTCTAGAAGTGACAATATCTGACAATTTTATCGACTGCCATTTTGAACATCATTGAATAATCAATATATTTATATCAATTTCTGATTGTTTTTAATATAAATATCGAAATATTAGTTATAATGTAGTGAAAGTGTGTGGTAAATGTTTAAATAAATATGTGTAATATAATTTCAGTATCCATCTATCAAAATACGTGGGTTTTAAGCCAGCGAAGTCACCACACTTTATAAAATTATTTTCACCCCGTTTTATTATTCGTTACCTGCTTTTATAAGTAACTTAATTTTAGTTCTTGTGTGTAAAGATGGAATTTCGTAATCAAATTTTCACTCAATTTCTGAGGTGCTAAAATGATAAAAATTAAGTTCACAGCTGTTTTTCCGGTAACAATGCATTTTAGTATATTTAAAGGGTAAGGAAATTTTCAATGTAGGAGCATTGGCGAGATAAAGAGAATGACCTTCGCGGGATAGAGAATTATATATAAATCTCTCATCTGCGCATTCTCCTGAGTATATATTGTCAATATTTACTCATTGATGGAAGGTGTATCTTATTTACCAGATTTATTGCGAAATGTTTTTGATATAGTTTGGTTTGATAAAAATATTTATATTTAAAAACATTCACTATATCTTTTTAGTTTCGGGAGAAAAGGCAATAATGCTTACATAGTGCTTACATAATGCTTATATATCATTACCTTTACTACCGAAACTAAAATGATATTCTGAATGCTTTTAAATGTACATATTTTATCAAAACCAATTATTAAAGAATATTAAAAAGGCATAAAAAATATTTGGCAATGAATCTGGTAAACAAAATACATCTTCCATGAGTGAGTAAAGATTCACAATATATGCTCAGGAGAATGCGCAGATGGTAACTTTTGTGTCATACCTAATGACGTCATACTAAAAGCCCGCGTTATCGCATTATCAACCCCGTCCATAAGATGGCGCACTTGTATCAATTTTGCGCCCCTATTCTAGTATTAAGATGGAACGCTTAGTATCTATGCAGTTTTCATTTTTATAACGTAAATTTAAAGAAGATATACTATATTTTCCAATGGTTATTTTTTTTTCTGGGGCTATTCGATGTTTAAAATGTATGGGATATTATCTCTTTTTTTATTTTTTTTATTTTTTGGCCGACTGTACAAATTCAATGCTAAATTTTCTGCAAAAAAAATAAGGGTAAAAAAAAAAGTTTTAATATTGTTTTGGACATACACAACATAATGCCAGTATTTTCTCAAATCTTGAGAAATATTTTATAAAAATTGCGTTTTTAAGTTGTTTACATGATATGTCGCCATGATGTTAACAGACTTGATGTTTTCTTGTACATTATTTGTAACACACTAAATTTTAGACTGAATTGAATTGTGTATAATTAGTATTATATGTTATTTTATTTAATTTTACTACTGTATAAACTTTACCTGTTTTTATTTTGTCCAAGAAACTGATTATTTGATCTTTACGTTCAGGATTTTTTCAGTTATCCTCTTTTAAAAAAAATAGATGCTTTACGGAGATAATACTTGCACCATATTGCTGCATTTAGAAAGTTTCTAAAAATGCTAATATGCTTCTCTTTCTCACTTTTTTTTGCTGATATATGTTAGACTAATAATTTTGTGCCCACGGATGTGACGGAATTTCATATGATTTATGAAATGAAACCACAAATAAACCGGACTGTTCTTTGAAATTTAACCTTAAATCAACTTTACAATGCATTAAATCTTATAATACGAGCAAATCTGGTGTGTGTGTGCGTATATATATATATATATATATAATATATATACGCACACACACACCAGATTTGCTCGTATTATAAGATTTAATGCATTGTAAAGTTGATGCATTAATAAAGTTGATGCTTGAATAAAATTGATGCTTGATTAAAGTTGATGCTTGAATAAAATATGCAAATTTTATTTAAAAAAGGCTAACAATTTTGACTAAATTTTGTATCCTGCCGTTTTGGAGTACGAGAAGACCATTGGGTTAGGTCACATGTCCGAGAAAATTTGATTAGTGGGTCATTTTGGGGTCACTACGGATCAATGCATTTGAATAGGAATGAAGGTTGAAACAGTGGGCAGTAAACCAAGTCGCAAAGTTGGCAATATTTTACCACATTTGTCGATATTTATCGAAATGTTTACGACACTCACGAGCTTTGGCGAGAAAATCGACTTTCAAGATTACCAATGCGAAAACACTTGTTTGCGCCAGATGAGAGAATGTCGGCAACTTTGCGAATTTTCGCCAAGTTTTGCGAGATTTGGCAAAAGAATTGGCTTTGAAAATCTGAAGGAATTTTCTGGAAACTTCCAATAGGAGCCGATATACATGATTCAACAAATCCGAATCCATAGAACGTTCTCGGAAACAGAGTTCAACCAATCAGGGTATATAGAACTTTCTCTCAATTAATCCCGCACACAGATAAGGAAGTGCTTCGGTCGAAGCATAAAGTCTGTGAAGTTTGACTGTGAATTTTGCGCTCTCCAAAAGACTTGAAAGACTTGAAGATCTCGAAAAGAATTAAAATTTGTGCCCAAATTTAGTGTTTCCTACTGGTAATTCAGTGCATTCTGGTAATTCAGTGCAGAGTGCTCTAAATTTCCAGAATCATGCTTCCTGTTGTAATGTGAAGACTGCTCTGGACTACCAGAATTATGTCCGCTGGACGTCCTACGGAGCAGAAAAATTTTAACGTCCAACAGCAAGGAAGAAAGGCGTGGATTTAAGGGTCTCCGTGCACAGAATGCATTATGTTGCTTTCTCAAATTTAAAAAGACGTTCACGCCTAAAAGTCCTGCTACCAAAAGAAAGTGTGCGACGAACTAATAATATACTTTGGAAGGATGTCCTTTAGATGTAAAAATGTAGGTAATGTAAAATTTAGAAATATGCACATAGTTTTAATAGTGATTGTTTCTGTAATAATACTGTTATAAAATAAAATGATTTATAGCAATAATACAGCGAGGATTATTTTTATATATCGAGTTGAATACAAAGCTAATTTATCTGAACATAGCTCGGTCTTCGCCGCTTGTTAAAAATAATGTGTCAAGAAAATAAAAAGAAAACTGCCCAGTTAAACTGACGTCATTGAGCTCACAGTCTATTCACACTAACTGTATATTATACTCCTATTTCAAAGAATAATGCCCCTCGAAAAATAAAGAAATAGACAATAAATTAAGAAAGGGGATTAGCCCACGTTCCCCAATATAACTAACCAATGAACCCCCAAAATTAATCAGGGAAGCGCCTTAGTACAATGAACATATATACAAAATTTGAAACAAATCGGATATTTCTGCACGGAAAACCCATTTATCTAAATTAAAGGGGGATTAGCCCCCCGTATCCCCCTTTATACTTAAACAATGAACCCCCAAAACTAATCAGGAAAGCTCCTTACCACAATGAACCTATATAAAAAATTTGAAGAAAATCCGATAATTCTGAATGAAGAATCAATTTATCTAAATTAAGAGGGGATGATTAGCCTCCCGTTACCACATTTACTCTTAACCAATGAACTCTCAAAACTATTTCAGGGAAGCGCCTATTCACAATGAACCTATATACAAAATTTGAAGAAAATCGGGTAATTCTGCATGAAAAACTCGTTTATCTAAATTAAGGGGAGGGGGGTTAACCCTGCGTTCCCCCCTTTGTACTTAACCCATAAACACCCAAAACTAAACAGGGAAGAGCCTTATCAGAATGAACCTATAAACAAAATTTGAAGCAAAACGGTTATTTCTATCAAGAAATATCCCGTTACCTACGTACATACATACATACAGAACCGGCGGGCACATTAGCTCTCAGGCTTTGATAGCCTGTGAGCTAAAAAAAATCAAATCCACATTATAGACCCAGCAAATTTTAAATTAAGGACAGTGACAGGCCAATGAAATGATTTGTCAGGCTCTATGGAAATATTATTTATGTAACAAAAATATATATGTTTTTATTAAAGTACATGGTGATTCATAAGTAAGTATAGAACTTTCAGATGCTATAAGGAAGGAATAGTTTAAGGCACGTTCCCCAAATGCAAGCTGTAAGGTAGGTGTACTCATAAGGTTTTTTTTCCCGCTACTGTGCGAAGTGACATAGGCGATAGCTAGCGTGTCACCTGAATATCAGTAGAAATGGCTGCGTTTGCAATGGAGAAGGATTTTGTGTTGTTGAACTGAGTAAAACGGAATATGTCACCTTTGTGCGACGGCATTTTCGAACACGATTTGGAAAAGAACTTCTAACCAGAAATCTCCATTTATTATTGATGCATTTATCACAGATGTTCTATACGCCTCTAGTCACATGACACACATCAAACTGTTAATCCATACCTGTCCACTTTGCACAAACAGTCCGTAGTTTCAAACTTTTTAAACCAATCATAAATGGATTTTCTGGTTGAGGTTCTTTTCAAAATCGTTTTCAAAAAAGCCGCTGCACAATGGTGACAGATTTCGTTTTGCTCAGTTCAAGAACACAAAATGCCTTTTCCACTGCAGACGCAGCCATTTCTACTTATATTCGCGTGACACCCTAGCCATCGCCTATGTCACTTCGCACAGCAGATGGAAAAAACTTTATGAGTACACCTACTTTATGGCTTGCATTTGGGGAAAGTGCCTTAAACTGTTCCTGTTTTACAGCATCTGGAAGTTGTATACTTACTTGTGAATCACCCTGTCATATAGAGTTAGTAAAATATATAGTTTTATTATAATATTATTAAATTACTTACGTATATTGTTCGGTTATACCATACCACATATTCATTATAACATTTTTTCATTTACAAATACTTTTTAGTACTTTCCAACATGATCGAAAAATGTTCATGAATTCGGTTTGGCTGGCCGTCTGGCTGTCATAGCTATAACTAGCGTAAATTTAGTCGGATTGCCATGTAATTGATATATGTATTGAGAATTACAATTACATATTCGGTATTGAAAATGAAGTGTGTATCAATCATAGTTCGTTCACAGGGACACTCAAAATTATTCCGTTATATTATGGTCTATAGAAGGGCTGCCAATGTCGACTATTTTTTAATTCTATCTCGCAACACTTTCTCAGTTCAAAAATTTCACATACACTTTCACAGCATGTGCAAGAGAAATATACTACAAAATTTATTTTTATTAAATATTTGTTCATAAATAATATAAAAATATTCTCCAGTGGCACCCCTGTATAGGTAAAAATCGTTTGCAATGTATTTTAATAATGATATACTGTTTCAGACATACTGAAATTGATATATACCCCTGAGGTTCACACCGATATGCTTACTGTTGGACATGATGTGCATAGCATTTATCATTCATGCACAGGGATATACACAGGTTTGGTTATAGTACTGTTTATGAGCGGTAATTGCTGGAAGTGCATTCGAAGTGGTATACGTTTTTAAATTTAACTGATTTATTTAGTATTAGTTAACGTGTATAAATTCTATCGATGATATACAGGGCTTCAACAGAATTCAAGTACATTTCCGTTTATTGACGGAAATAGCAGAAATAGAATTTTTAACTGTGTTAAACGTCTCCTAATTGAACAAAATATTAGCATAACATGTAGTATGCAAATATGCAAACACACATGTATGTAAATGTATAATACAAATCTATATATCATATACAAAAATTCACAAAAGTATTTGAATTATTTTCCGAATATAGATTATAATTTCAGATATTTAGTTTTCAAATGTTTTAAAGTCTTCCAAATTGTTTAGTTAAATATCATCTTTCACCTTATTCAACGGTGAAGTTTTGTTACAGTAGTCTGAATGTGTTGGAATGTGTTTTATAAGCTATACTTGACGCGTGATTTTTCCTTCTTGTTTAGTAAATATTCTGTGACATTATATTGTTCTTTTCAAGGAGAAAGACCCAAAACACTCGAAGCTATTATAAGTGGAAAAATACTCAAGAATGAGCATATTTTTCTTCTTCTAAGTAAAAATGTATTCAAAAATGAGAACCTTAACCTTCTCGGAGGTGTTTTTTCAACATACACATTAACTTCGGCTTCTAGCTGTTATTTCATGTATAGTGTGCCTTAAACTTAACAGCATTTTGAAGCTAAGATTCCGCTTCTATAAAACTCATAGAATTTTTCCCTTAACTTTCCAAAATTTTTGAAGCATTTGTTATTTTTTTCAAACTTATGTAACTCTTTGGGCAAAGTTTCAACTAAATAGTAATTTGACTCTTTTCAGCACAACTCTTACCATGATCTTTTAAAGAGTTTCAAAAGAAAAATTTTCGCCGTTAAAGTCAAGAATTTAATGCCTGCTTAAATTTGCATGGGAAAGTATTTAAAGCATTCTTACCTTTAACGTTTTCTTTAGTATAATTTACTTTGGCCAGGTATAAAATTAAAACATGAAATCTATGTTGATTCGACGATCGAGCTCAATTCAATAATTTTTAAATAAAAATATTTATATCGAATCTGTTTTTAAATGCTATTTAAACCCTACGAATTAACTAAATAGCATAATTATGCACGTTAAATAAATTTTATCTTAATCAATATAAATAATCCTACCTTTTTAATAGTAAATCTATCATTAATTACTTGACTTCATTTGCGGGGCTATAAGGCCAATACAATGAAAACTGGAAATTTATAGATCATGCGTAGCAGAACCGGTTCACATCAAAATACCGAAGTTAAGTGGTATTGGGCGTATCCAGTACTTAAAATGGTCTCTCCAGGGAACACTTGCGCCGTGCTTTCATTTATAAAGCTACAAGTGCAACAAATGTTAAGAGCCTACGCTAGTCACGGGAAGAAACACTCAAGCTAATGTTAAGTTTACGGGAAGGTTCTTGGCAGATTTCTCGCTTGCATTTTAATATTTTTAAATGACGTTTTTTGCATAGGATATCTGAGGTCGATCTCTAACGTTGTTAGTTTTTACTTTTTCGATTTTGGTTGCAGTTTTTTAATAAGCGGACATCCCACTACAGGATTCCTACTATTCGCACCAAATTGACCACTTGATAAACGGAGTTGCACATGTTTAAGTCTCGAACAGGGCGGCAGACTTATGTCGGTTTCTTTTCTTGTAGTAAGTGGGAATCTTTGATATTTTATGACTTTCTTAGCATGTCTAACGTTCAGAGGTCAAGCAGGGAAGCTGTTGACAGGTGGGGACAGCCGTTGACACCACCCCTTTCTTTTGTTAATTACCCCTTTCATTTTTCTGTGACCAAAAAATGATTCGCGAAGAATGGGGAGTTGTATGAGTTATTGGCATCTTTGACTGACTTGATCCGGAAAGCTCTAAACTCCGCCTTGTGATGGATCGACTACTCTGATCATGTGTGTAGGCGATGTTTTTGAATGAGAACGTAAGTTTTTGTCCACGTGCGTAAAAGTTGATCAAGGCTATCTTTCTTTAACTTTCAACGGATGACTGTGAAAATCTCGGAACTTGTGAGTTTCTGCTTTTTATCGATATTCATATAAATTATTGTAGCTGGTCAATCGATGTTTGGGGTATATAAACTTCGGAAATACGTTTGGAAGTCGGAATTTGGAGTCTTGTTCTTCCTCTATACGAGTACATCTGGATCCTGCGATTGAATCACCAATCCGAAGTTGAATAGCGTCTAAGTAGTAGCATTGGTCTGGACGGTCATACTGAGATCAGCGTTCGCCTAGTCTACAGCATGGAGTTGAAATCTTACTGAAGGCATCCTGACTTGTGGTTATCTTCAAAGTTGTGACTTCGTTTTGAATCTTTATATTTAATATATTCTAGTTTTATTTTACTGAGTACAGCCTCGAGAAAGTTGAATTATTTTTCGGAGTAAGGAAAATTTAGTAGCGTCCTTTCTCAAATCCCAGCCCGATTAAGTTTCAATAAACTTGTTTTTTTAATCCTTACCTCTGGAGATCTCCTTTTACGACTGAACGGCCTGGTTCACTCATACTGACAGCAATGACCGTCACAAACTTACTCTGTGACACATTGTTTAGTAATCAAAATGTAGAAATGCGATGATTAAAGCTAAAAAATTATAGTTATCTTAATCTATTATCCATAAATAATATAATTTTAACTAACATTTCATATTTATATTTCTTTATCTTAAAGTAATGATCTTAATGCATTTTAATACCGTAATTAATTAAGCAGTTTGAAATTATTCCAATACTCGAAAATATTCTCCATATAACTTTTTTGACTGAAAATATCAGAAATATCGTCTATCATGATATTTTAAAACTAAACATAAAATCAGAATGAATTTAAAAGCTTGTTTTTAATTATGAAAAAAAAAAACACAATATTTTAAAAAACGTCCTTCCGGTCCGTTTGTACCGGGAGGAAAAGGTAGCTTTCGTAGTCCATGTTTTTAAAATTTAAACTCATTTTACTCAAACACCTGAAGCTGAAATGCTTGGAACCCGATTATAGAAGATTCAATCCCGATTTTCGTTAATACTGAAATTGAATGCGAATTTCAGCATGAGAGTTACAGCATAACAAAAATCAGACTGTTTCAAATGTCAGCCACCCTAGAATTTCAAACTGCCATATCTCAGCCATTTTTTAAGATATAGCCAAAACAAAAAATGTTCCAGAGTCCTTGTATCACTATCTAACACGTAACGGAAACATTTTTTTTTGATTTATAATTCTTTTGTACATCTTATTGATTTTTTAATTTTTTTTTAAATTAACTGTCTACCATTTTGAAACAAGATGGCAGATGAAGCTGGCCAACGAACTCGGTCGAGACCTTGGTATGTCCGATACGCATATTCAGTCACATCCAAATCGGTTCTTAAATAAAAGAGTTACAGAATGACAAATGTCAGATATATATATATATAAATCAACATGTGAACGGAGGGTTGTTTTGGGGGTCATGATCGGTAAAAATATACAAAATTTTTTTGGAATTGCTTTTCTCCGAACGCCTGCAATAGGTAGCTTTTTGTAATGAAAGCTACCTAATGAACATTGAATCAGTATTTAAAAATAATTATCGAATTAGGATAAATTTAAATGATTATTTTCATTGAAAGTATAAAATGTATTATCATATATCATATATAATGATATTTTAAAAATAGACATCGAATTAAAATAAATTTAAATGCTTTCTTTTTCCTGAAAATATCATGCATAGTTTAAAAAGAAACTTTGAACCAGAATATTTTGAAAATAAACAGAGGATTAGAATAAATTTCATTGAATCAGTGATTTCAAATATTGTCGAAAAACAAGTCGAAAACTTGAATATTTGTCAGGATTCTGTGCTAAATATTTTAAGAAATTTTCTGGGCTCACTATATTTTTTAAATATTTAAATTTGTTTTTTGATTAAATACATATAGAAAATTCTATATATTTTGTGGAAACGTCCTATTCACCTTAATAAATCAAAATATACAACGTGAACACATTGATTCGCATCTCCTTTATTACTAAAATAGGTGCAAATATAATATAAAAGTTTTAAAACATTAAAACCATCAAGTTGTTAAAAACACAGATGTCAAAACATGTTAAAATTTCTTGAGCGCTTTCAGCTAGTTTAGTTGAAATTTGCCATCTGTTGTCTGATATTTATGAAAAATATAAAGTTTGCCAAATGGCTACAGCATGCAAATATCTATAATTATACTAGTATTATAGAACAATATAATAAATAATAGTATGTACGTTTTGATATAAAAAATTTTTACTGAATTGGTTTAAACTTTATTGCACTATCTTATACAAATAAATTATGGTAAATGGTATTTCACAAAACAATTATTTTTGTTTAGACACAATAAAACATCCCATTTTAAGCATTTCATTTTTGTATAGTTGTGAAAAACAATTACACCACCATGCTAACTTTGCCGTAAATAATCGTATAAAATGTAATTGATATCTATCGATTAGTAATGACGTCTGCTAATTAATATTGTACTTACATTTTGTTTAGAGGGTCGTACAAATAATGTATTGAACCAAACTTTAAATTTTTCAATACTACCACCTAATTGTGGCATTATATTTAGATTCTTCTGTAAATTTTACATTCGGATACCAAATGGGAAGTCATCCTGTCAATGGGTTTAGGAATCATCCAAGTTTGAAATTCGAAACCCTTCATATTATATTAATTTTTAATAGTTTGAAATCAAATTGCTATGCGAGCAGTTTTTAAATACCAACACACAAACTATTGGGGGGGGGGGGAGGGATGAGGTATAGTTTGGGATTCTCATATTTCCTGCTTTTAGAAATCGAATTCTGTTAAAAAGTTCATAGGTTACAATTCATATTTATTGGGTTGTTCGGAAAGTTGCTTCGTACCGGAAAATTCTATCCTTTATTTATCAGATATTAATTCCGATATCTAATGTCTAATAATTGACGGCAGACTGGTACGAATTGGTTTTACCAAACGGAAGGAAATTTCCGAACAACCCAATATTTTGAAAATTAATTTTGAAACAATACATATTTTTAAATAATTTCGATAACGTACAGTTTTCATTTATCTTTCACATACTATTTTATAAATTCAATTACAATTTCACTGTACACTTACAAGGTATAACATATATTTTTCGTTTTTAAATTAAGTCATTTAACATGTAAAAGTATAAGTCATTTAACCTGTAGAAGTATAATATTTATCAAAGTACTGTTTCAAATTCATATGCTCTGACACAGTTCGAGTTTGTTTAACGACAGTTTTACAACTAGATTCAAAATCTAATTCATTAGTAAGGTTATCCGTACTTTTTTTTACTCCAGTAAAAATGTTTAAATCATTAAGAAAACCAGAAAATCGACAATAGATTCAAGGGAAAGCGATCAAAAATGTAGTCCTAATGAAGCTCTATATTTTATAGTGCATCCAAAGGTCAACAAGCGGTTTTAAGGCCGAAATTAATTTTTTAAAACTCTCCAAAAGTCTATAATAATGTAAAAACAAAGACATAAGTGCACCTTATTATAACAAAAAAAAAAAAATTATAAAACTTTTTACTTTTTCCTTGACATTTTCAGTTAAAAAACTTTCTTTTAAAATTGGAATCTCGCCACTTTTCCATTTACTGTTTTAAAGACTAATCCTAAAACAGATAACGCAATCAATCGGGTTTTCCTCCATCTTTTTTTCATTAAAAGCAACTCCATAGCTTATCCTAAGAGATATTTTCACTTACTAGCATGGCAGGTTATTTTTGTAATCCAAAATGCAATAGTTGCTGTCAAATAGATTCACCATGCAATATAGGGTTAAAGTCATTTTTAATCGTTGCAAAACAAATTGGAATTTGGGTAGCTCTTTCAGCATAATTAAACAAGAATAAAAACTTACTCCAACACATCCAGAAAACTGTAATGAAATTTTGACGTTTAATATGGTGAAATAAGATACGTAAAAAGTAAAGAGTTTAGAAAATATATACCACATTTAAAAATCTAGTTTTAGCAATTACCTTCCATAGTTATAAAGTAATTTAAGTATTCCGTGCAGCCCTGTATATGATCTATAGAATTGCGTATATTACTTCATAGCATGCTAAAATTTAGTTCAGTTAGAAAATTAACTTTTAGAGATTTTTTTGCCAATATATGTACATGCACTCAAATTCTTTTGTATAGCATTGTATATTATCTAAAAACATATGTACACAACACATATTAAGCTAAAATTTAAGTCAGGTGAAAAACACATAACACAACCTTAAACGCATTTCCAGAAATTACCAACCTTAAACGGCAACGTATTTTGTTCTTTCCGTAGCCCTGTGTATGAAATCATTTATATTCTACAAATTTCTTCCAAAAAATCTTCTTTCAGCAATTCACGTCCGTACAGAGTAATACTTACAAATTCTTTTGTGTTGCCCTCTTTATGATCTATAGAATTGCGTATATTACTTCATAGCATGCTAAAATTTAGTTCAGTTAGAAAATTAACTTTTAGAGATTTTTTTGCCAATATATGTACATGCACTCAAATTCTTTTGTATAGCATTGTATATTATCTAAAAACATATGTACACAACACATATTAAGCTAAAATTTAACTCAGGTGAAAAACACATAACACAACCTTAAACGCATTTCCAGAAATTACCAACCATAAACGGCAACGTATTTTGTTCTTTCCGTAGCCCTGTGTATGAATTCATTTATATTCTACAAATTTCTTCCAAAAAATCTTCTTTCAGCAATTCACGCCCGTACAGAGTAATACTTACAAATTCTTTTGTGTTGCCCTGTATATAGTTCTGCAGAAAAATGCACAACACAATTAAAAAATATTCTTAAGCAATTCACTCCTATAGTCAGTAGTACTAATGAATTCCTTTGTGTAGCCCTGTATATGATCAACAGAATTTATACACACCATGCCATATGCAAATATTTAGTTAAACGTAAAAACACAAACCAAACTTGAAAACGCACTTCCAGCAATTATCACTGAAATATAGTACTGTAACATAATTCTTTTGTGTGTCCCTATAAATGAAGTATAAATGCAATGCACACCATACTTTTCTGTAAGCAACTGATAGTGCACCTCAGTAATTCATATTTATTTCACTATATTTGAAATAGTGTAACAGCATTAAAATATACTGCAAACGATTTTTCCCTGTACACCATTATGTAACAGAATTTGTTTGTTTGAACCTGTAAATGAACAATAAATGCTTTGCACCTTAGATTCTACAGAAAGCATGTTTTAGCGAACTTCATAATTATATCAATTTCATTATGTTTAAAATGGTGTAACATCACATAATGTGTTTTGCCATTGACCGTGATGTAACGGAATACATTTGACTGTCCCTGTAAACCAACTATAAATTCTACAGACATAATTTTCAATAGCGTTCGTGATATAGTAACCGCGAATAACGTATAAAATTACAGGGCAATCCCAGTATATTTACCAGAGTTAGAGTACGGCTAAACAGACAACTGGACAGACAAACAGACAAACCAAAGTCATGAACACTTTCCAAATACGTTGGAAAATGTTAAAAACAACTTGTCGTAATGTGTTTAAATTTTTAATTCGCATATTTAAAGTTCATAGAAATAAATTTCTGTTACAATTTTATTAGTTACAATTCATATAGTTTTAGAAAAATAATTTCATTTTATATAAACACATATATTAGAGATGAGACGAGCTCGGGTTTTATTTTCATACCAGTTCTTCGGGATCGGGCTCAATGTGGAAAATTTTATTTACTCATAAATTGATTAAAAGCTCAAGAGCGGGTTTTACTCGCGCACAAAGTGTTCCGTACAATATATATATATATATATATATATATATATAAATGCTCAACAACGCGAAACTTTCTGACTCATTTTACTTACCCATCATACGTAGTATAGGGTAAGTCTTGTAATCGTTTTGAAAATCGAAAATTTTTTTTAACGGATTTACACGTTTCAGACACTGGAGATTCCGAAAAACATATTTTTAGAAAAAAAAAATTGCCGTCCGTCTGTGTGTTTGTGTGTCTGTGTGTGTGTCTGTAAACGCTCTATCTCCCGAAAAAATTGAGATAGAGACTTGCATTTTGGTATGTACTTAGTATGTAATAATGGGAAGAAGCCTATTTCATTTCAATAACCTCGATTAACCGGAACTATTTTTTTCGGACTCTCGAAATATTCGTTCTGATAAAAGGTATATAAAAATTTTCGAAATTGTTTATTTTAAGAAATGAATATAAAAGACAATAAAAAAACATAAATTTTGCATAAAGCATGAAGTCGATCGGATAATTAGTTGCCGAGATATTTGGAATCCTATTTTCCACACTCTTTGATTTTTCATGACCCTGTATTTTATCCAAATTTGACTTTAAAGATATATTTTAATTGGAAATTTGACGCTTAATCAGATGCAATAAACCGCTAGTTAATAGGATTATTATTTTTGGAGTTATAAGGAAAAACCTCTTTCAAGCACTTCAGTAATCGAGCCTTTAAAGTTTATGACGTCATCAAGCCACGATTTTATTTGAATTGCAATGCATTTTATAAGTAGTTTACACATTTTTATTTTAATATTTTACATTATGCATATCCATGATGGGTAAGTATTACGATGGCCCCCAACGACTAGTTTAAACTTAAAAGCATGATACTTGCAGGCGTGATTATTGAACTGATTTGTAATCGAAAAGTTTTTTCATTATAAATGAATTACACATTGAGTTATAAGCGATTGTTGTCTCAAAACTACTGAATTTTAATGTCTTGGAATTATAGTAAGAATTATTTTTCAATAATTGCCTTTAATAATTGAATATAATGAATTAAAAATGTTGACTATTTATCACTATGAGTCGCCTTACCTAAAACTATGACCTTGTACAAAGTTTAAACTTAGTATTGTGCCAACCGCGCTTCAAAAGGAGGTCTCAAAGTTGCAACGCCCCTTTGGTCCGTGCCGCGTTTTCCTAGAAAAGTTTTTAATTAATATCTCGGCTAATAACCGACAATTTTTTCCGAAAACCATCACTCCGCGTCAATTGGTACCTCGAGCCACTCTCAACTCCCTTGCTGATTGCCCGCAAAAAAAAAGTTTGTGTATAACAAAAAAATGCGATTTTCTCAAAACCTATGTGACTATCGCTATTGTTTTCTTGCAGGGTTTAAACTCCTGCAACTCCTAATTTTTTTTTGTTTCTGTACAGAAAAGGGGGGGGGGCATTTGCAACGATATCACTGAAAATCTAATACCTAAATTTAAAACAAATATATATTTGGGTTCGGTGTTACAAGATCTTCCTAACGATACCCCACACGATATACAATTTTTTTTTTAATCAAGTAACTTAATTAGCTTCCCTAAATTTTCTCTACAAATATTTGTAAAGGTCTGATAGACTGTAAATATGTGAGTCAATAGCCTTTATAACTCTGCCAAGTTTGAGTTGGGTGGATTGATTATTGACGGCCAATTATCTACACTTGGGATATAGGCCCGGGGAGAGTGCCCTTCGTGGGGGTCTTTCTAAGGGAACCTAACCCGTGTTTACGCATGGATAAATCCACGGCTCGAAGAAAACCACGAAAATTCCGAACGATTAGGCCGACGGGCGCGATTGGGATCGAACCCAGCACCTCCCGTCTACCAGCTTCGAGAGTAGAACCTCTCAGCCACTGGTGGGGCCCCTGCCAAGTTTAAACTTTTCGAGAAAAATGGCTGTGACAGACGGACAGACAGACACACGAGGGATCTTATACTTGTTCAGTTTTAGGTAGATTTCGTAAGAAATACTACCTATTACATTCTCACCTAAGTTGGAAATTTTGAAAAATTTTTGCAGATCTACGCCGATCATGACTCCCAGAACCGAAAACCACCCCCAGTTTAAAACTTTATCTATCTATCTATCTATCTATCTATGTCACTTTTTTCTGACCACGATAACTGGAAAAATTCTGCATAAATCTCTTCCAAACTGATACATAAAATCAAGGGTCATAAAATCTCGGTCAAGTTCGTTAATGGGCAAAATCGAACCAAGGGGGGGGGGAATGAGGGGGCTTTTTGTGAAAACAGAAAAACCCTCATAATTTCTTTATTATTATACTACCGAATCCATTTAACGTTATTATTACTTCTAGGAAAAGGGCCGAAAATTTATGTATGACAGATTTTTGATATAATTAAAAATGGCTCCAAGGGGGGGGGGGGAAAGGGGAGGGGGGGAGAAGAAAAAAAATCATAGCTTCGTCAACTCACAAGATATCAAATCCGCTTAAATTTATTATAAATCCTCTTAATATTATCTAAAACTTTTATATTGACAAGTTTTTGATAGGACCAACCGTTATAGCAAAAAAAAAAAAAAATTAAAAACAAAAAAATCCCTTCCGGCTCCGCCTGCAAACAAGTTATTTTTCGAAGTAGGCGGTTCCAAGTCCCGCATCTTTTCGAAACTGATACATAAAATCAAGGGGCATAAAATCTCGGTCAAGTTCGTTAATGGGCAAAATCGAACCAGGAGGGGGGGGGGGATGGGGAGGACTTTTTGTGAAAACAGAAAAAAACCCATAATTTCTTAATTATGATACATATCGAATCCGTTTGAAGTTATTATTACTTCTAGGAGAAGGGCCGAAAATTTATGTATGACAGATTTTTGATATAATTAAAAATTGTCTTAAGGGGGGGGGGAGGGGGGTTTTAGAAAAAGAAAAAAATTCATAACTTCGTCAATTCCCAAAATTTCAAATCCGCTTAAATTTATTATAAATCCTCTTAATATTATCTAAAACTTTTCTATTGACATGTTTTTATAGGACCAACTCTTATAGCAAAAAAAAAAAAAAAAAAGAAATCCTTGCTGGCTCCGCCTGCAAACAAGTTTGGTTTCGAAGTATGCGGTTCCAACTGCAGCATCATCGCAAAAAGGTCATTTCTTCCGCAATTCCCGACAAACAGGTGCCCCACGATCTGCGTCTTCGAAATCTACCTGTGCCTGTAGGCCGAGCCGTCAGGGATTTTTTACTTTTTAAGTACGTAACACTTAAAAAAAAAAAAAAAAAAAAAAAAAAAAAAAAACCTTGCTAATTGAAAAACAAAAATGTAGTTTAAATTTTAATATTACTTTCAAAAAATAGTTTGAAATGCAATTGAATTGTTATTGATAGGTAGAAATATTTTCTCCAATTTTAAAAACTTTTCGTGGTGAGTGTTAGTAAAACAAAGAAGACGTGAGATATTTCTTGTCTATCCACGCTTTTTGTTTGAATTTCTTTCTCAGAATTACTGGAAAATTGAACTGATGTTTTTCTGTGATAGTTGTACAGTGATATTTTAAAAAGAATATGAATTGCACTTTTGCAGATATCAGCTGGTCGTTTGGTATAAATAATAAATTTGCTATTTTAGACAGACTTTTAGGTACATGAAAATCACGAAACATTGTCACGAGGGAGTAATTAGGATTGGTACTTATTTCCATGTAAGAATAAATTTTTAAATAAGAAATTTAATCTTGAAACATTTTTTAATTGTTATTAACATTGTTGTACTGTGTACTTTCGGTATCAGACTCGAGAGGGCTCGGACTCTGATGACACACAATGTGTGGGACTCGGGCTCTGAAAAAAGAACCTAATCTCTAATATATATATACACCTGATCCCTAATATATATATACCTGATCTCTAATATCTATCTATCTATCTATCTATCTATCTATATATATATATATATATATAATAAAACTTTTGTAAATAAGAACCATTAAACCACATAAATAATAAACAATAGTTAAATCGATAATTCCAATACAATACATATACAGACTTGCCAAGTCTCCGGATTTTTGAATACCAGTATTATTTTAGAGAAAATATTGTTCTTTTAAATCGCAGAATGTCCCGATTACATAAAACAACATTTTCTGTACAAAAATACTGGTATCCAAAAAAGCCGGGGACTTTGCAGGTCTGCATATATATATATATTCGAAAATTTAAGTGTCTCAAAATTAAAATAATTAGGGAAAATACTTAAAGATATGTAGAGAAAAAATCCAATGTGCAGAAAGTGAAAATTATTACAAGAATTAATTGGAAACTTATATGGTGGAACACTTTATCAAGGGTAATATTCCGCTAATATAAGTAAAATCAATGAATAGGGTGCAGTATTAAATACGAAAACTTATTTAATAAAGAATTGTTAAGCAAAAAGGGAAATATCAGTAAAACATACCGAACCAGAGACATTTTAGATATCAAAAACCACGTTATCCATTAGAAATACTCGCTGCATATAACCGTTACATTGACAGTTTATAAAATAAACTATATTTACAAATTAAAAAATAATTCATATACACCTATAAATTATTTTTATCTTATTTTAAAGCAATATCCAGTCTTAATAATGATCATGATAATAATGAAAATAATTTTGAAATGAACATATTTATAGTACAAAATAAGAGGAAATGATACGATATTTAATGGTAATCGAATATTGACTACGACATATCAATGCATATTTATAGCAGCGCCATCTATGAGGAAGAAAAAAAGAAGATAGCTTTACAATTTATTAATTTATTAATTTGTAAAAAGCATATATTAATATAAATTTTTTTAATAAAACAAAAGTACAAAAAATTATGAAATAATTTATTTCCTTTTTTTGTGGTAAACATTTCCAAAGATATATATATATATATATATATATATATATATATATATATATATATATATATATATATATATATATAGCACATTATGTATTAAATGTATTCGGCAGACCCAGAATTCCGCACCATAATTAAACTAGGAATAAATAACAAACATAAAAAATAAACAGATATAATCTGAACAAGAAAAACCAAGAAAACCAACCAAAACACAACATTGGTTGTTTTTCTTGGTTTTTCTTGTTCAGATTATATCTGTTTATTTTTTATGTTTGTTATTTATTCCTAGTTTAATTATGGTGCGGAATTCTGGGTCTGCCGAATACATTTAATACATAATGTGCTATATTTAATCTGTGTGATCAATTGCAGCTATAGCGCTTATCGCATGGATTTTATTTTTATTTTAGTTTATTTTTAATCTTTATTGAGTATATATATATATATATATATATATATATATATATATATATATATATATATATATATATATATATATATTACGGTCTAAAGGGACAGTATTCTGTTATCGTTACACATACAAAAACCGTACGAAGCAACCGGAAAACACAGACTAAATACCATTTTAAATATAAATACTAGTTCATTTATCTTTAAATTTTTTAAACGATTTTTCTAGTTAATATTTGTATGATTTTGGAAGCTTTGTTTGAGAGATTATATATACAGGGCTACCACTGGCGACTAATTTTTAATTCTATCTCGCATCACTTTATCAAAACAAAAATCTTCCACATACAACTTAAAAAAATGTGCAAGAGAAATATACTACAAAATTTATATAAAAAAAAATAGTGGTGTAAAAAGAATATAAAAGTAGTCGCCTGTGGCAGCCCTGTATATCTTATTTCTGTTGTCAACCGCCCTTATTCTATGCATTTACAAAACGAACAACGAGGAATGTGGTATCATTCGAAAGGTTTTTCAACCGGCTTCTGTCATAGCGCACTCACATTTCGTTAAAAGATGTTTATTAATTAAAACTTGTAGTTAATTAAAAATTAAATCAGCATTGTTTTCAGAAGCTAAATGAAAGATTTTTCTCAAATCAGTGTTGCCCCAAAAATAAAATGCTGCATTACATAATGATTTAGTAATGATTCAAAATATAATAAAAAACACAAAAATTATAAAATGAGATGTCTCCGCACGAATTTATTTTATATATATGATTAAAAAGCAAACGTGAAAGTGAAATGTTTAGAAGAAAACTACACCATCGATCAATCGAAGCAGTGATATTTCACTTGAAGCATAAACTGTATGCTTTGTTAAGATTAAATTATATTTTATATGTATTTAATTTTTTTGTCCCATGTTTTTCCCGATGCGGATGACGTCATTCTCTAATGCAGTTCAAATACGAATGTTTTTTTTTTCTCTCTTGTGCCTTTAGCTATCTTCGATCAGTTTTTACGGTAAATTTGATGGAATAAATGAGATGATATTCTGGCTTGACTAACAATGTTTGCAGATATTTTTATCTATAACTTTTCTTTAGAAGTTTAAACTTACATTTAAAAAAATTTAGATATTACTAAAAAATATTAAACAGCAGTGCGAAATCCTCGCACGGATCCACTGATCTTAATTTATTTTTCTTAATTTATGGATAAACAACATAAAAGTTTGCTTTTAAAACTATAGTAAGATTCATGAAAAGTATATAAACTATATCCAAGAAATTCAAATATAGTGTCAAAAGTGTGTGTTCTCTTTTGAAAAAACAAATTTGATACATTTTAAACATTTTCCAACATAGTTGAAAAGTGTTTAGGATTTGGTTTTTCTAGCCATCGATCTTTCTGGCCATCTGTCTGTCTACCTCTCCGTGCTCTAACTCGCTTAAATCGCCAATATTTGGATTGACGTGTAATTGAGGGGGTTTGGGCATGATAGTGCTACGCCACATATTTGAACTTCTGAGATATTTCAATTTGAAAATTTGATCGAATACACAAAACTGCAAGAAAAAACCGCAAAATATACAGCAAAATGTTCTGTAAATCTATGAACCCAAATTGCCAGCACTATTTACTGTAAATTAACAGCAAAATGTGCCTTAAAAACTTTTGTTCTGGGAATTTTACAGTAAAATCTCTGCAATTATTTTAATTTTATTGTAAAAATGACTGTAATCATGCTAAATTTTACAGGGAAAAATGCTGGCAATTTGGGTGCATAAAATGACAGCAAATTTTGCCGTAATATTTGCCGTTTTTATTTACAGTGAAACCAAGATATATAACATAAAGTTTTTTCGCCAATGTCTTAGTACCATTTGAGATATTCTGAGTAACAATATGCCATTATTTTAATGATGTTACCGTTATGTTTTGGGTAAATTATATATTTCATTGGGGGCATAAACGTCTGGGGTAAAAACGAAACCTGGGGCATATGCTGCCACCAAGTGAGATTAGAAACAAATTATATGTTGGATGTAATAATTTAAAATATTAAGCAACAGATTACAGTGTTACATTTATTTCACCAAAAATGTGACTTGGCACTTTCTTGCTCTGACCCCCTCAATCGATATAGGGGAAAGTCGGGTAGCCGCGGACAATTCAATTTGTAAGGAATTCAAAGTGTTGCGTAAATAAAGAGTTATTGTGAATGAACGCATTCTAGAGTCGAAACAAATACAGTTTAATTGCGACGTGGGCGCCGAGTAAGTTAGACGTGAGTGAGTGTTTTGTTTTCGTCAATAAATTTTCGACAAAACGAGATAGAATGCATCATATGCAAAGAAACCATTTGAAAAAGACTGGATTCAGTGCCAGGAATGCAAAGACTGGGCCCATGAAGATTGTGTTTATATAGATGCATCGGATTTTTATTATAATTGTGATGTTTTTAAGGCCAAAAAAAGGTTGGGACACCATTGATTAATATGTCCGGGGCTACCCGCTTTTCTTGTGACGCCAAAAAAATAAGGCCAAACTATTTTCAGTATATTTCGCTAAATAATTCGATATTATTAGCAATGTTTAATTAAAATCATAATTAAGTAAGTTCATCATATATAATTAAGTAAGTAATCATAATAAGTTCGTAATTTTATTTTAAGTATAAAATAAAGACAGAAATTTCATTCATTTGTTTTTTATTTGCAGTTTATCCAAGTGTCAGGGGCTACCCGATCTTCCGCTATGTTATTTAGATTCACTATGCCATGTTATGTTCGGTATTTAAAAATGTGTGTCTAGCATTTATAGTCTGTTTACTGGACACTTAGAAGATTTTCCGTTAAATAATGGTCTATGGGGAAAATCGTTTGCAATGTATTTTAAAGACGTTGCACTATTTCCAATGTATTAAAATTTATATAAGGTGCCCGACAAGATGTTTTCTATAGAATATAGTGTGCATAACATTTATCGTTCATTTACAGGGACACACAAAAGAAATCAGTGTACTGTCTATGAGCGATAATAGCTATAATTGCTTTTTCAACTGTGGGGTATGCGGTTTTAAATTTCACTAATATATTGCATATTACTTGGTATGTATACATTCTGTTGATCGTATACAGGGGTGCACAAAAGAATTCGAGTACATTTCTGATTATTGACAGAAATGGCTGAAGGAGAATTTTCAACTGTGTTATGCGTGTCCTAACTAAACTGAATTTTGGTATACTATGTAGTATATACACGAAACTACAGATTATATACAGGGCTGCAGAAAAGAATTCGGATATTTTTCCGATTATAGATTATAATTGCATAAATTGGGTTTTCAAATATGTTATGCGTTTTCCAATTTTTTTATTTATACATCGTCCTTCATTTTATTAAACGGTGAAGTTTTTATTCATTACTCGTAATGTGTTTGAACGTGTTTCATAAAGTGTTCTATTCTTGACGCATGATTTTCCTTTCTTGTATTTTTTCCCTCTTGACACGGACTGTACATTAATGCCAACTGTTTTACGTATCCTTTTGTAACTGTTATCGCACCCCTTAAAGCCAAAAAGTTGGTAAATGTTTCATACCTTAAAAGAAAATGTAAATTTATTTTCATTTATTTTGAAAAAAGATTTATATTGAAATAATTATTTTGAAAAAGAAAGATTTATTTAAATAAAAAAAAAAAATATATTAATTTTCATTTCTTTGTAGAATTTTAACGACAAAGAAAAGCATCGTTGTTAAACAATACATATTATAAGAAAAAAGTATTTTTGATGCTATCTAACATGATTAAAGAAAACTAAATTACATCCATTATCTATTATAAATAAGAAAGATTAATTAGCTTAAGAAAGAAAATATCTTGAAAGGTGTATAAAAGACTTAATGCGGATATCTGAAAAGAGAAATAAAGGAATAATTATTTCTTTTATAATCTATATAATGGTACAGCGTCTTATGAAAGAAATCAGATAAAAGGTGGAATGCATTTACGCATTAATGAATCGATGTTTTTAAATAAGAAAAATATTTACGCTTGAAACACAGGTTTAGGGACACTTACCAAAATTATATAAATATACATTGAATTAATACCATGCACTTGATGTTTGTAAACAAAATACTTTTTGAAAATATTAAAATTTTCTTTACAAAGCTCAGCACTGACAGAAATCTATTAATATGCAGGGTGTCACATAAAGGTGAAAAGAAGATTTAATTTTTTGACTGTTGGAGCTAGGTAGGCAATGTAATATACAAAACTGTATAAAATAAGATAGGAATTCAGATTATGTTATTTTAGTCCCGGCATTAATTTTTAAAAGGCTACCCTTTTTAAATTTTCATACGACCTTTCTAGAAAAAATTAGTCAATTATAATTTTTTTCTTTTTGTTGCAACAAGATCATGACAAAAAAAATGCATATCTGTATCTGTAAAATTGAAGGAGTTAATTAATAATTGATCATTTTAAATGTGCACTATATATCAAATCAGAAATGTAAATCTTTGAAATATCGAAATAAAGAGTAAATATGGATCATAATACATATGCAGCTGAAAAAATAATCGATGCTTGCAACAACATTAGTTACTATAAACTCGCAAAATATTTACGAAAACACTCTCAGAAGAGCTCAATAATGTATTAGAGTGAGATAAAATACTTTTAAATGCTTTTAAAATCGCTTTTTATTAATGTTTCTGGGATCTAAAATTAGATTTGTCTCTTTAAGTGATCTCTGTGTGTAATGCTTTATTTAGACGTATTCGCTATGCAATTTTAAATGTTTTTTTTTTTAAGTATTTATTTTCATTTCTTCGTAGAATTTTAACGAAAAAAAAAATCATCGGTGTTGAACAATACACATAAGAAAACAGTATTTTTCGTGTTACCTAACATGAGTAAAGAAAACTAAAAAACGTCCATTATCTATTAAAAATAAGAAAGATTAATTAGCTTAAGAAAGAAAATATCTTGAAAGCTGTATAAAAGACTTAATGCGAATATCTCAAAAGAGAAATAAAGGAATAATTATTTCTTTTATAATCTATATAATGATAAAGCGCCTTATGAAAGAAACCAGTTAAAAGGTGGAATTCATTTACGCATAAATGAATCGATTTTTTAAACAAGAAAAATATTTACACTTCAAACACAGATTTAGGGACACTTTCCAAAATTACATAAATATACATGGAATCGACATCTTGCATTTAATGTTTGTAAACAAAATACTTTTTGAAAATATTAAAATTTCCTTCATAAAGCTCAACAATGACAGTAAAATTGTTAATATGCAGGTTATCACAAAAAGTTGAGACGAGGTATAGTTTTCTGCCTGTTGTAGCTACGTAGGCAATGTAATATACAAAAGTGTGTAAAAAATGAGAGGAATTCAGATTATGTTATTTAAATAGTCCTGGCATTAATTTTTAAAAGGCTACCCTATTTTCATAGGACCTTTCTAGAAAACACTAGTCAATCACATTTTTTTTTTCTTTTCTAGCAACAAGATCATTACAAAAAAACTGCAAATTTTTATCTGTAAAATTGAAGGAGTTAAACCTAATTAATATTTTACCATTTTTAATGAGCAGCATATTTAAAATTAGAAAAGTAAAAATTTCAAATTTTGAAATAAAGAGAAAAGATGGGTCCTAATACATATGCTGTTGAAAAGATAAACGATGCTTGCAACAATATTAGATATAATGAACTCGCAAAACATTTGCAGAAACACTCTTAGAAGAGCTCAATTATGTATTAGAGTCCGGTAAAATACTTTTAAATGGTTCGTAAATTGCTTTTTATTGATGTTTCTAGGATGTAAAATTACATTTGTCTCTTTATCTGATCTCTACGTGTGTAAAGCTTTATTTAGATGTATTAGCTATGCAATTTTTTTCACACCAACCCTTAAAGTTTGTACCATGAATTCAGGATCACCCTGTATAAATCTTGTACACTAGAAAGGATGTCAGGATGCAGTTAAATATTTTTCAATAAAAAAGAAAAAAAAATTCAAAACTATCAGTTACCATGTTTCACATCCGAACCCTTCAGTTGTATTAAAAAGGGATTTTTTTTCTTTCGGGTTTCGGGTCGGTTTCTAGTTGAAGTGTGTTGCGTTCTGATAGGGTTTTGGCCAGAGAAAATTATTTTGCTAGATTGGGGTCGTGGTTTAGATTTACTTCAAATGTAATTATCAGGAATAATCGACCCGTGCAGGACGTTAATTCCAACTAGAGTCCTGCACAATTCTTCTTAAAGTCAACCCGAACACGACAAAAAAATTTCGTCAACATGAAACCCTACCATAACTCGAAAAACTTGACACAAAACCCGAAATATTCAAACCCGAACCCAAACAAAACACGGAAGTTATGGTAAATGAATATGCATAATAATTCAATGATGCAAAAGTAGATTACAATCATATCTTTAATATCAATTTTAACTTTGTTATATAAAATGGGAACATATGTACACGCATTAATATTCAAATATACAATTTTTTCATTTGTAAAATATATAGGACTTTTTTATTCAAAATAGGTGGATTTAACTTTGTGCCGTTATATTAAAAATAAATGAACAACATAGGTCAAACCAAACGACCCCTTAAGGTCCGCTTGGGGGAACATAAAAACTATGTTAAAAATTGTGACATTAAATGTTCAGCGATTGCTAACCATTGTTGGTCTGACAATCACAGTTTTAATTTTTCAGAGGGTTCAATAATTCAAAAATGCTCATCTATTTACGACCTTGATTTTTGAGAAGCTTATCATACTTGGAAGGATTCAGGCAACTTAGTTAATGGTATGTCCAATACACCAAATTTTTCAAATGTCTGGGTACCTTTCATTTAATTCTTTCTCTTCGTCCCCCCCTTTTATTCCTCCGTACTTAATCTCGTCCGGTCTGGCCGGGCGCTCCTATTGGCTTCCTGCATCGCATGTGTTTCCTGACTCCGCTGTTGTTTTGAAAACTCAACGCCATTCAATCTTGAGCGCGTGCAAGTGACGCAACCATATTTACATGGCTTAAACTTTTGATTCGGTTTTAATCTTTTGAATTTGGTACTGATGATGGAGCTTTAGGGGCTCCGAAACAGCCGTTTGCCATTTTATATACTTTTATTTGTGCTATTTTACGTTGTTCATTTATTTTAATATAGGACTTTCTTTTGAATAATAGGGTTAACCCAAACCCGACCTGAAGTGTCAAAATCAAACAAGAAACTGGCTCGAACCCAAAAATATTTACAGTTAACCCGACCCGCAAAGAAAAAAATAACTTAACGTCAACTCGACTCGACCCCCCGTTCCGGTCGGGTCGGGTTCGGATTCAATCGGGTTACCCGACCCGATGCAAGACCAATTCCAACTCACGACTGTCAGGTCTAAAGACTGAATACAGGAAACAATACACAAGCTATTGTTAAAAGTCATTTACATGTCTATCTTCGACCACAGTAGAAAACCTGTATTGCATGCACTCCGACCTTCCAGCATTTTTCTGTAAAATGTAGGTAAAGTTTATCCAGGTTAAAAATGTTTCTTACCCGAACATTTTTTTCAGAAAAAAAATCAAGTATGTTCCACATAAAAACATGAAATTGAATAAATAATGATATACTAAATAAATTTTCTGATTTGAAACACGTGAAAACTAGGTTATTTAAAACCACATTTTACGTAAGAATAGTTGGAGATTGAAAAGCGTTATATTCGCTCATTATTACCAATGTAATGCCACTATTGGTTAATCACTGTTTTTACGTTGGAAATATACAATGTAATTCCGATATTGCAGCAACTGTGGATTTACACTGGAAGTACTTGCAATGGCTTGTATTGCAGATATATTAACTTGATGTTAGAAACATTGCTATATATGGCCAACGAAGTAGAAATATTCGTTTCTTTGGCTTTATGTTTTTTAAATATTGGTGAAATATTGGCAAAATGTAAATACTCCAATGTTCGGACAATGTTCCATCACAATATTTAGCCGAAGCTTCAATATTAGAAAAAAAATATAGCAATATTTGTCCAATAATGTTTTGTTTTAACGGTAGGAATGTACAGTTAAGTGGGCAACAACAATTTCGAAATCCTATTGAAAACAGATGATATTTATGAACCTTTCAATAGTAAACTAATGAAGCTATTTTAAAAATACTTTTACAGTTTTCGTTCAGAAAAACTCTAAACTAAAAATTGGTCGTTCGGGAAGAACAAAATTAAACAATACAGTAATTACGAGATTTGATAAAAAAAAATCTATGATTTTTTAGAAATTAACAATTCTAAGGAACACTTAACGAACAATTTTTTTCAGACTTGAATACACACAAAAATTAATACAATAGACCCAACACGAAAGAAAAAGCCGGGGCCAGGACTCGAACCTGGGTCTACAGCGTAATGTGCTCTTGTCCTAAACACTGAAGAGCTAACCCGGCCGATATTCTAGTTCCTCAAATTTTCACTATTAATTCGTGTTGGGGAGCGTCACCGGCCAGCAGACATAGCACTGGAGGACGAAGCAACGACGAATAAATTACTAAGTTTCTTTAAGTGTACCTTTAATAAATTCAGACGTTCATTTATGTTCTTTAATATAAATTCTAAGGAACATTACTGAAAATAAATTGTTTTTTCAGGAAAACAAAAGAATCAAATTATAGCTAAATATAATAGCAAAAAAGAAAACAAATCGCTTCAGTAGTTAACGAAAAAAAGGTGTAGAATTTCGCAAATACTGTTGTCCCCTTTCATAAAGAAATTCAAAGCCTTTAATTATAAGGCAATTATATGAAAGTTGTTCTTTTATTTTCTGTGTTCCAAGAACGGATATCCAATTATTACTTTCGTGAAAAAAAAACACTTAAAGCTTCACCTTAGCGTTCCGAAATAAATAAGATTTGTTTTGTTTCCGAAAGGAACATTTTTTTTATTACCGGACGAAAACACATTTTTTGCATCTTCTTTTACTTATTTGACAGGATATTAAAACACAAATGTTTCCCAAACATCAGATAACTGTGTTTAACAAATTACACATTTTTATAGATTATAGAGGAAATTTAGCAGAATAATTTAATTTCATAAATCCATGAAGCATGTTCGTAACAAGGTTTACATCTGACATTTCGTGTTCAATTTAGAAATGGAAAATAAATTATGATGTTAATAGATTTAGTGTAATTTTTTTTTCATATTAGATAAGTAAGATAAAAATGAAATGATAAAACAGTTAAGGTATTTTTATGTAATCGCAATTAGACATGACGTAAAACTATTTCTATTGAAATGTAATTAAATATTTATTGTAAAATATTTATAAATATAATTAATTAAAATGAAATAAAAATTAATTAAATTATCTTAATTAAATTAATTACCGAAAATAATTTTTCATTATTTTATTTAATCGAAAATAGTGTAAAAAAACAACTAAAGGCTTCAGATATGAGATTCGATAAAATAATTACTATGGATCGTTTACAACGAGATTTCATAATACAAGTAATTAGACAATATAATTTGAATGTTAATTTATCCACGTAATTAATTCTGTATCGTACCGTTGCATGTTAGAGCAAATGATATAGAATAATTACTGTCACTTCCTATTGATATTATTATTCCTGTTTGAGTTAAATGTGCTATATAACTTTAAAGATATAAAATATGAAATTAATATTTCAGAATATATATTTTGTACCCAATGCATTTTTGTAACAAAAATCTATTTCTTGAAATTTCAAATGTGCGAATCTAAAATTACAGCTGATTCCAATAAATAGTTTTTATGTTATGCTTAAAAAACTAAGAGCATAGCAATTTGTTTTACAATTATTAAAGAATTTAACATTAAGATTTCCAAACCGTACATAAGCATAATTTATAAACTACTCTACTTCTCGTTTTGCTTGTGCTTGCACCCCACATTTTAGTTTCAGCAAAAAAATTATTTTATAGGTGAAAAATATTATTTAAAAATATTGTTCTTAATTGAACATATTGGTTTTAATCAATTACTGCTGTATAAAGTATATTCAATGTGCTATTTATATTTTTACGTTTACGTCAAGCAAGTGTTGTTTCTAGGTACAACTAAGTGACCCAGTATTATTGTTTACCAGAGACCGGGGACCAACACGGGTTTTTGACTTCACTGTAACAGGTCCGGGATGAACTATTATAAATTTTACTGATTTTCTATTGTCGACAACGGATTCTTCTACACATATATGGGACCTCAAACCCTGTTATGAAGGTCCTCAAACGCTGTATCTTTACATTCTGAAACTAGTCGTTGAGGGCCACCGTAATACTTACCCATCATGGATATGAATAATATAAAATATGAAAATAAAACATGTGTAAACGATTTATAAAATGCATTGCAATTCGAATAAAATCGTGGCTTGATGACGTCATAAATATTAAATTCTCTATAACTCCAAAATTGCTAATCATATTAACTAACGGTTTACTGCGTCGAATTAATCGTCTCATTTCCCATTAAAATATATCTTTGAATTGAAATTTGAATGAAATACAGAGTCATGAAAAATCGAAGAATGTGGAAAATATAATTACAAATATCTCGGCAACTAATTATCCGATCGACTTCATTCTTGATGCAAAATTTATGTCTTTTTATTGTCTATTATATTCACTTCCTAAAATAAACAATTTCGAAAATTGTTATATACCTTTTATCAGAAAGAACATTTCGAGAGTCCAAAAAAAATAGTTCCGGATAATTGAGGTTATTGAAATTCAATAAGCATTTTCCCATTATTACATACTATGTACATACAAAATTTTAAGTCTCTATCTCAATTTGTTCGGGAGATAGAGCGTTTACAGACACACACACACAGACAGACAGACGGACGGCAATTTTTTTTTTTTCTAAAAACATGTTTTTCGGAATCTCCAGTGTCTGAAACGTGTAAATCCGTCAAAAATTTTCTTTCGATTTTCAAAACGATTACAAGACTTACCCTATACTACGTATGATGGGTAAGTAATAATGTTCGTTTATTTAATATAGGGCATAATCTACAGCGTAGGATAATTTGTTAATAATTAAATATTATTAAATATTTAAATTACTCAAATGATTATAAATACTGTTTGTCCGAATTATGAGTAAAAATTTAAATTATGATAATGCATTTCAGCATATAAATAAAAATAGTGCAAAATGTTTGCACATCCCAAAACGGGAAATTACTTATAGTATTTTCGCAAATATTTAAAATGTTTAATTTTACTTTAATCAAATTTTTGGATGTTTTTTCTAATTCTATGTTCTGTACATATTTGTGTATTTGTAAATAAATCCTTTTGTTAATATTTAATCCTTTCTCTGTTTTATTTTTGATGTAGTAATTTCCTGTATTTTATGCATCGAGTGAATAGGTTATTTTATTTATCTGATGTTGTCTTGGGTTGATGTTAATTTTAACATTCCTATATATTTACTTCTATGTATTTAGTTCAGCCGTTTCCAGAAAGTCGTGGGGCGACGTAAATAAACACAACGCTTTGATTAATCTAATTTAATTATAATTATAATTAGAGTAATTAATATTTCAGATGCTTTTTCTATTTTTATTAATTCTAATTATCCCACCGACCAGAAATTTATGTATATGATCCTTACGCTTACTACAGTCGATCGCCGATTATCCGAACTCCAAATAACCGAACTGTTCAATTATCCGAACAACACACTCCAGATTTTTTTTTGCTTAAATTTCAAATTTTGCAGTTCAGAAAATGATGAAAAAGACAAAAAAAAAATAATAAATAAAAAAATAATAAAAACAAAATAACAAAAAAATTATTAAAAAACACACACAATTGTTAAGTATGTCTGCACTAACAGCTGCCAATCCTAATCTTGGTTAATATGTGCAGGAATTGCGTACACACAAAACAATTTTTTAGTTTACCTACCCAATACTATATTTTGAAATATATACATTTATTCCTTTAAAAAATCTGTTACACGTAAACAATGTATTTTGGCAATGTCAGAAACTTCCCTAAAGTTACCTGTCCAATTATCCGAACTTTTGCTTATCCGAACGAGGATCGGTCCCGACAGGTTCGGATAATTGTTGCTCTACTGTATTTTATACCACTGCATTGGACAAACCAGGGTAACGGATGGTCAATGTTATAATATATCAGTCGAACTACTGAATTAAATTGTGTTTAATTAATTTGATGGTTAATTTTATAATCATTTATTAATTTGCTGATAAATTTATAAAACCATACATTTAATTTAATAAACTTTATTCACTCTAATAATTCTAAGATTTTAATCTGAAGTATAATTATTTAACAATTGTTTCAGTTTTAACAAATAATTATTTATTAGACTTTTAAATATTTTTACAAGACTATATATGATTAGGAATGCAAATCACAAAAGAAATAAAGTTGAAATAGTGTAATAAGAGTTTTGAAACTGTCAATGGCTGTATAATGCGGAGAGTACTGGTTCTTCATCCGATCACTGAAGTCAAGGAGCATCGAGTGCGGTTAAATACGTGGGAGGGTGACCACCTGGATTCTATACATATTTTTATAGAAGCTCTACAGACGTTTTCTATTCAACTTCTACAGATATTTCTATAGCTTTTTGTTAAACAAGCTTATAGAAAAACGGGCTATAATTCTATAGGATTCTATAATGCATTTTCTATAAATATAATTTATAGAATTATATAAGAAATTTTTGTAACGACATCCTCGACGAAAGCATACAATACAGTTATTGCGGTTTCAGGTCCGAAAATGTTTTTTCGATTTGACTAGTGTTATGTATTCATCGAATAAACTTTAAAAAAAATCAACATTGGTTAAATATTTGTTTTACACTGGAAATATTTGCAATGAAAAATCAATATTAAATAAATATTCACCTTATAATCGAAATACAGTAAGACGTTATTAAACTATCACTCACTTAAAACAGCAATCCGAGGCCAATTTCTTGAATTCCGAATAACAGTTGAAGAAATAGTGCTAAAAACCTCATTTACCGTCATGCGAAAACTATATAGACCGGAAGGCGGCAGCACAGACAATCACCTCATCGAGTTCACGGCTGAAATTCCAGAATTGGTTAAAACTCGATTCGCATATTAAAACGCAATCGGTCTGCCATGTCATATCTTGGTGGAAAACACCTTAAAACCCGATTTTAGCGGTTGACTCATAGGTTTACCTTTGTGTTTTCCTGAACCCAAAAGTATGAAAACATGGAGGACTGGGAGCAGGAACACACAATGGTAAACCTACCAGCCAACCGCTAAAATCGGGTTTTCGGGTGTTTTCCACCAAGATATGACTTGGCAGACCGATTGCGGTTTAATATGCGAATCAAGTTTTAACTAATTCTGGAATTTCAGCCGTGAACTCGATGAGGTGATTGTCTGTGCTGCCGCCTTCCGGTCTAATAAGATTCTGCTGAATCGTCAAACTGGACTTTGGCGGACTTAGTTCTTTTTTTTTTCTACAAAAGACCGTTTCGAAAAGATGGAATAAAAAATTTGTGATAATAAATTAAATGAAAGCAATAACGAAAGCACTGAAGATAATTCGGTTTGTCTGTCTGTTCGTGTATCAGTCTGGCCGTCTTGCCGTCTATCCGCCTGCCCGTGCTCTAACTGGCGTAAATATACTTAGATTAAAATGTCATTTTTATGTGTTAATTAGGTTCACTATTGATTGCCCGCTATTGAAGTTTGTCTCATTTATAGTTCGTTTACAGAAAAACACAATAATTACGTTACATTATGGTATATGGTAAAAAAATCGTTTGCGTTGCATTTTATTTAAATTGCTTATTTATATGTCTCATTTCGTTGTATTAAAAAATTAAAATTCTTTATAATATTCTATTAGTGTTCGAAAGTGTTTCCTAATATACTCTTGATGCATGAGTTTTCGTTCTTGTTTTAAGTTACACTGAAAAAAGGAAAAGGAATTTGCAATGATAATGAAATTAGGAAAATAATTAAACCAATGAAAATACAGATTTTCTGACAGACCTATTATGGTAATTTTTATTTTATTCGTTTAATTCTTATTTATTATAATATAGTTTAATAATAGCATATTTTTTTCCTTTTATAGCAGTTGTAAAATAGATATTTTGTAGTAATGATTTTGAGATGAATTTTCTCCGTATAAAGTTTCTTTTTTCATTCAAAATATGTAAAAAAAATAATTACCCCTGTTGTAAAGTGAACTCGTATTAAAGCTCAGAAATAAGTTTCAATATTACACTCATTCAGAAATAAATATAATTAATTTACCCATAATAAATAAATTAATTCGTCTATATTGTCACTCCACTTAAAGGGACACAATCGTCGCTGCCAAAGTTATGACGGTTTGGCAAAGTTGCACTGTATTTGTAATCAGACGCCATTATTGCTCAAACAACTAGCTTTATGGTGAAAATATTGGCATTGAAATCACAAAATATTTCTTGGCGCATTAATGTTGCAGAACTGGTATAATGCAAATCTTGATACAAAATTGCATGTCAATACTGCCAACATTGGAAAACATACATATATACATTACAAACAATATCGACTCAATGTAGTTCTAACTCATATAGTATAATACATGAGCATTGAATATAATGAACACATAAATACATAATGAGTTCATATGGTTTCTATAAATACAGAGTGAGTTAATATGGTTGCTCTAAATACAAATGACAATAACTTCGTCATATACATTGATCGGAAGTAACGATTTAATCACAACACAGAAGGAAACTCAAAGTTTTGTTTGCGTACTTCATAACTGTTCCATGAAGTACGCACATGAACTTTTTTTAGAACCTTTTGGTCACGCAGGAAATATCCAAGTGATACTCTACACAGTTAAAAATATTGTGGTGGGTTGAACCAATTTTTGGTGCTACTGAAGCTGAAACCATAAGATGGTGCAATCTTGTTCCAACATTTGAAGCTATATTTCAACCAGAGCTACAAAAGTTGGAACGATATTTCACTATGTTATGGTTGCAGCTACTAAAGCACCAAAAGTTGGTTCAACCAACCACAAAATTTTTAATAGTGTATTTCACACCACACATTGTAAATTTAGTGTGCATTACTTCTTGTGTGGCTGTTTTTTAGGGGATATTCCTTCTTTGCCTAAATGGGTACATCTATTCTTTTCTTCATAAAAACTAAACTGCTTGTTTTTTTTTGTTTTTTTTTTACATTTTGACTTTACTTTTCTACAGCTGAATGTTTTATTTAAACCTAAACCAATAAATGGCAGAACCGATGCTGATTTCCCCAGAAAATAAATGTTGTTTTCTTCTTAAGTTACAAAAGTCTTCAAAACCAGTGCAGCCAAGAAAATAGGTAATTTTCAAAATTGTTTAAAATAAACACTTTTCAATAAATTTTTTGAGGATTTGTAGATTATTCACTTACTTAAAGCCCTTATTTTTTTATTGTGTGAATTTAGGTTAATGTTAATTAAATTGATATTCTGGGAGCATTTTAATTTTAGTTGTACATTTGTTAACCTAAATTACCATCATCTTAAAGTATCAATTTCAGAAAAATGATTTTTCTGACATATATGGTGGCATTCCGTGTGTTGAAAAGCAACGAATGAATCTTTTTTTAAGTATTTTGAGCTCGGGTCTTAAGAGAAGAAAGTACGCAAACAAAACTCTGAGATTTTATCTGTAATGTATTTAACACTCGATTACTATCCTCAAAAACTTTCGTTATTGCTTCCGTTGTACATGACGTAATTTTCATATTTATACTCTTTATACAGCGATATTTCGGGTAAAGGTAGTAATTAACTAGAAATGTATTTTCTTTTGCCTAAAATCACCAAAACAAAATAATACAAAATTACGTCTCCAAAGGCGCTTTTGAGGCCAGGAAAAAAATCACTGTATTTTACAGATACAAAGATACTAATCGAGTGTTAGTGTTTCTTCCCATACAACTCCAATCGTCCTCCGGACACCCTAAAGTGCTCCTCCGGATCCTGTAGTTGTCATATTCTATGAGAACTGCACACTAGATATCCAGAGAATAACAGAGAACGGATTATAGAATTTCAGTCTTCTTGGAAAAGCCTGATGATTATGTTATAGGATGCACATGCGCATTAGACTTTTCACTTAATTTCTTTCCACCTTCCTTTATCCTAAAATAGTCCGTAAAACGTCATAAAATGCCATCCATAGAATGTCTATAGGTGTGACATTTTGACACTCAAAGACTATCCTGTGACTGTCTGCAGGACAATTTTAACCATCTAGAGGATATCGTTTATCCTGAATATGATAGCCACTGTATATTTTGAGGATGCCAATGTGTTCTGAGGGTTCTTGTCGTTGTTCACTATGAAGTCATTGTCATTTGTACTCGGGGTAATATTTTTGACTTACCTTGTGTTTTAAATACTTTTCTCTTTCTCACAGTTATAAAAATTAAATCAAAAAGCCATGCAAGTAACATTACATGCTTTTCGAAAGTTCATTGTAGGGATTATTTTAATCGTTATACAGGGTGGCTGAAAAGTATGGGCGCGTTGTTTGTCGTTGATATTTCATAACTAATAATCGGAGGAAGAATGCTTATTTTCTCTATTTTCTAGTATTTTTTGGACTTTCTTGTAATATAGTTTTAATTTACTTTCTATGTGTTTATGAATCCATGTGTTCCTCGTTTAGACATTTCTCAACTGGCGACAAATTGAGAGGATTCAAGGATTGCATATCGCATGGAAATCATGCTTCGAACCACCCAGAAGGTCTTCAAGCAGTGAAAATCATCGGTAAACGTTTATGTAAAAAATAAATCAGGCTGACCGCTTTTGTCAATAGCTGAAAAATTCGCAACATCATCGTACAGAATTACCCGAAACGACGTCGTAAGCCTGAATTCCATTGAAAAGAGTTTCGATATTTCTCGACAAAGTGTCCAGATCATTGTTAAAAGCTCTCTCGGACTTCATAGTTATCGTTTGTACCGCAGGCAACATTTGTCAAACGATGCCCAACTAAAGAGACTAACGAGATGGCAGAAGATGTTCCAAATTTTCAAGGTGCAACGCATGGAAGATGTTTAGTGGTCGGATGAGAAAATCTTCACCATCGAAAAGGCACACAACCGTCAGAATCTTTGCCAACTCATATGTCCAATGCAGAGAAACACAGGAAAAAGAAAAATCGCGGCACGATGACGTTTTCCGAAAAAATTAATGGTTTGGGAAGGAGGTACTCCCACGGAAAATCATCTTTAATTTGTATTGATTAAAACATAAAGATTAATGCTAAGGCATACCAAGACAAATTGTTGGCTATGATAGTGGCCTCATGGAAGAAAAATAACTCTAAGGGAATCTTCCGGCAGGATTGGTCATCTGCACATAGTGCGAAGACGACATTGTTCTTTCTCGATGCAAATGTGCCTGGATATTTAACAAAGGATGAAAGGTTTTCGAACAGTTCGCATCTTAACCAATTTGACTTTTGCTTTAGGACTACTTAGAAGAAAAGTTAAAGAACAAGAAAATCTCCAGTCTGGACTGTCTGCGGCTCAAATTTTTGAAGGCTTGGGCTGATTTAGGTCACAGTAACCTGCGCACCGTCAATTCTGTGTTCCCTTGTCTGGAAGCTTATGTAAAAGTGAATGGTGGACATTCTGAACAATTTGTTTAAATATTTGTTATATTTTTTTTTTTGTTAGAAAAAAATGATCAGGTAGCATATATTTTTGAGAAAATAGCATTTTGTGCGCGCCCATACTTTTCAGCCACCCTCTATATATTTTCATTCAATGTTAGAAATAAACGTAGACGTAGAACTAAAAAAAAAATATTTTACTTTTCTTAGTATACGTAAAAGACTAAAACTATGATATCATTTCAACGTGAATGATATTTTGGATAAGAATTTCTTGTTGGATAGGCCCGAGAGATAAAAGTTAGGAACGTGACTGCCCTGCAAATGATTGTTTTTTCTGAGATTATGATAAAGTTACAAACTGAAAGGACTTTCTTTTACCATCCGATAGATTTCTCAGATTGAATTTTGATATTATTTTTGTAGTGAGATTTATCAAAAACTAATCATACGAAAACATTAAACGTCAGAAAATAAGTATCAAAACACAGGGAAGTATTCATTAAATGTGTAAAATAAATAATCAGATTTTTTTAAATTTCAGTAGTGAGATTTTTCAAACACTAATAATAAGAAAACATTATACGTTAGAAAATTAATATAAAAATACAAAGAAACGGTCCTTAAATGTGTAAAATAAATAATCTGAATTATTTGAATTTTAAAATTATACGTAAATTCTAATTTGACAAGCATGATCTATAATGTAACTGTCAATAATAAAAAAAGTTATGAAATCTTTTTATTTATTTCAACTTTTTCGCATTATGCGATTCATCACAGTAGGAGTTTGATGTAGGATAAGAAAATAAATATTAAAAGATAGGGGAACATTCATCAAATGTGTAAAATAAGTAATGTTAAATATTTTATTTGGAATTTAATATATAAATTGTAATTTGAGAAGCATGGCTAATAATATTTCCGTATTCTCAAAAAAAAAAAAATTATTTATTTTAACTTTGTTGCATAATATGAGTCATATCTCTGTTTAAAATAATCTGAATATTGCATAAAAAGTTATATTCAATATCATCTAATTCATCCGAAATAACTTATATTATTTGAAAACTAAATACGAGTGTTATTCGGGAAATAATTTCCAGGACTGTGTTAAAACAAGAAGATTAAGGTGTGTGCAGAGATACGTATTTATTAACTATTGCAACACATTACACTATTTTCTATATAGTCACCCAGCACGTTAATGCATTTAACGTAACGCGATAGAAGTCTTTGCATGCCAGCATCAAAGAAGGTGGCCTACTGTGAGGTTGCCAGTATTACGGCATCTTTCACGTCGTCATCGTCAACAAAACGTAGTTCAGCTTTGAGTCCAGCATCGGCTCGCGCCGGGTTGATTATTTTTTCGTTACGGGTCGGGTTCATTATTTTTTCGTTACGGGTCGGGTTGATTTTATATATTTCGGGTTCGGTCGGTTTCGGATTATGTTTTCACTCTTTCGAATCGAATTCGGATTGACCTTATATTTCAAAATAAAGTCCTGAATATTTTTGAAAAGAAAAAGATCTATATATTTGAATATTAATGAGTGTATATGTGATCATTTTTATACAAAAAAGAATTAATTTATAATAGAGATATATTTATAGACTTTGTTTTCCATACTTGCATTAAAATATGGATTAAGTTTCGTTTTCTTCGGGTTCGGGTTGGGTTTTGGTTTGAAATTTTTAAGTTCGGGTCGGGTTTCGGGATGGCTTTAAGCAGAAATTTCGGGTGAAGGACACTAGTTCCAGTTTAACAAAACGTAGTTCCCAGGAATTTTCTCGCGTACAAGAAAATTTAAAGACAGTATGCGAACCAATTAGACGAACCAGTTCATCTTTCACCAGAGATGGCCACAGACGTTACTTCGCGGTCCTTCTTTCTGAATCACTGAGTTCCATAATAGAATGGATCTAACTCGCCAGTCCACTTTCTACCGGGACCGCATCGCACTTTCAATGCGCGCAAGTAATGAATCCTGCACCTTTCTTAATCTTAGAAGCAATTTTCCTAAATATGGTTATTTTGGTTATTTTTCATATTTTATGAGCAATGCTTAACAATTTGTTTCGTTGAGATTACACAAAATTTTATATTTAAATAATCCAATTAAGTAATTGTGATGAAATTAAATAAAATCTATTGTTTTTTTCAATAAAAATAAACATAAGTGAAAATTGCTGCAACTTTGTACTAGTTTTAAAAGAAAACCAATTTGAAAATATCTACCCCATTTACTCTATGGTCGGAAATCTATATTTTGCCATAAATATTCCTCCGAAATTCTATGGCATTGTATTCATGGACGAATCGCTGGATTTAATGTAACAGAATAGGGAGTCAACTCTCCGTACTAGGGAGAGCTAACTTCATTCAGTGGTCTGAAAAAACTCATCTTTTAACCATTCCATCAATCATAACACCTCACAATATCATTTATGATTTCTGTTGGTTGCATATTCCTTGCATTCAAAAATAGAATTAACGAACAAATTTTACAATCGGCGGAAACTTCTATCGTCTTTAAAAAAAACCAAAGTCAGTTTTAGGACACCCTATAAGTTCTGTCATCTTTTCTGAAACAACACTGCAACCAATTCTAAAAATATTTTATAGAGCGCTCTGTATATACTTAAGTTAAGGTTAAATTAAATCATTTTATGTTGGAATATTTGTAAACTGTCGTGTTAAACAGAAGCTATTAATACGTGATAGAAATAACATACATTGCAAAGATAAGTGTTATAATTATTCCTGACATAGCATCACAATCAATACCAGTTGCTGTATAAATCTTTCTTAAGGAGTAGAAATAAAGTGAATCAGATGGAGCAGGTTTTCTTTCTCTTTTGCAAGATCTTTTCTTCTTTTAGTAAAGAGAAGTAATAATTTAGTTCCTTACGAAGAGGAAAGGTATTTCATTGTTTTAGTTCTAGTTTAGGGAAAAGAATTTATATTTAATAAATCCAAAATTGATCTGAAAAGAGAACCGCTGATATAAGAAATTTTCTATTCACAAATTTTCCTTTCTACTAGTAGCTTGATTTTTTTTAACAATTGATTTTGTTTCCCGAACAGTGCTCGGGCAACATTTATGCAATTCTACTGATTTGCCCATAATACGTTTGCTTTAAATAATTAAGCACAAATCAATAAATTCTTTACCTGTTACAGTTTATTGCTTTATTTAGAATTTATATAAACGATTTGATTGTTAAATTGTAATATGTTGTCGAAGAGACTATGTCGTCGAAATTTAATCCCCTATTTCCAAAGCAGAGCAGACATTTTTACGTTCATCTTATGGTCGCAGATGGCAGCTCGGCTGTTTAACCGAAAAGTATTTACGAGTGTAAGTCAAAAATTACTTACACTTTTCGTTCTACAAACTCTATTAAACAAAGGTAGGTGTACATCATTGATATCATTTTTCGACGTAGTCTCCTCCTTCAGCAGTGCACTTTATCCTGCGAGCCACAAGCTTTCGTATGCCTTCCAGCTAGAAAGTTTTCGATTAATCTTGAAGCCACTTTTGCACCGCATCCCGAACGTCTGTGTTTGAGGCAAATCGACGACCTCCCAAAGCTTCTTTGGAGTTCCAAAGAAAGAGAGTCTGAAGGAACGAGATCTGAGTGTTCCAGTGTCTCAAAACTCCCAACTTGTGGATGGTTTCTACAGTGCGTCAGACTTTACGAAATCCATTCTCGCCGTACATGATTTGATAGGCAGAATCATGACTGATGTTTAAGAAGACGCAACCTCATCTATGGTAACCCGCCTATCCGCCATAACCATATATTTACCTTATTGAATGTTGTCTTGTGTAGTCGAGGTTCACAGGCGTCCACATTCCTATTTTTGTGTTACACTTGTTCAGCCACTTTTGAGCTTCTCGATCCACACACACGCAAAAAAATGCTTTTATGCGATAAAGCACTGTGCTCGTATTGTGGTGAAATTTTGCGATGCATTTCAATACCTTACACACCCTCCGACCACAAAATCGGATCACAGCTTCTTGTTTGTCTTTGGTGCAAATAAGCGGACATGTTTGCGTTGTCGCAGCTGGCAGGCAACTGACGGGATCATGATAAAAATACGCACACAAGATCACAGAAGCACCAACTAAACGCATGCGTACGCAGACGCTGCTCAGATCCTCAAGGCCTATTATGGTGAAACTGTATATTATTTTTGACTTACCTTGGGAATATCTCATTACACGATTAGGCCGATCGGCGCGATTGTGTTCGAATTCAGCAGATGGACGGCAGGAATACGAAACAGAATGGATCTGGGGTAAAACATTGTGATAGCTTATGCCCTTGCATTTATCTGTATAAGAATGATATGTTAAGAAATGTATGCTTTCTTAAAACAAACATGAAGAAAAGTCGAAATGACCAGAATTTTTCGTTTCTGTATGTTTGTTTTAATTCTGTTTTATTTACAGAGACTATTTTCAATACGGATATGCAGGGAAGACTGGTATGCATATTTTGCCGTTTTGTATCCAGCGGATTCTCTTACAGGTTATTATTTATGTATTGTGCGTAAGGTTTTCACATTTCTCAGCATTATTTTTTATAAACATAAGCTTCAATTTATTCTTCGCAGAATTTGTAAAATTTGTTTGCGATTAAATATGTCGTCCATTGTTATTTAGAAGTATCGGTGGCAAAATAAAAACAAAACGCACCCTCTGTGTGTCCAAGTGTTTCCGTGTTCACGGCGTCAAAAATTTTAGAAAAATAAAGAAAATTAAATTGAATGAGCTTGATATGTAATTTCTACTCAAAATCGTGGATTTTCTGAGTCAAATTCAACTTACACTCGTTTTTCAAAACGTGCATCAAACTCAAAACTCACGAGTGTGAACTCAATGAGTTCGCTTATTTACAACAATGGTAAAAGGCATGTCAATTGCCGTCAATGTACAAATTGAGTATAGGTCTTATTTTCACACATTAACTACAATTATTTTATTAAATTATTTTTTTTTATTAAACAGCGCGGTTTTATCCCTGAGCTTAAGTTTTCTAGCCTGGCTCCAAACATTTCAAAAGATTTTCCATTCCTTGCGTGGTTAGCAAAAACAAAATTATACAATACCCAAAATATGTAAACGCGAAGTATAACATTTACAATAGTTAAAAACTTAATAATTATACAGAGTAGGCCAAAAGTCTTTGACACATTTTGTAATTCAATTAAAAATCATGTAATTTGCATACGATAGTTTGATTTTGACAAAAGTGTTACTCGTGATTTAAAATTTTGTAGAAAAGGTTTAGTTCAAAAAATTGTCCATAGAACGTCCTTTACCTTCAAAGTTTAAAAAAAAGCATTAAAAACTCAAGCAGAGACAGACCATTTATTTTGGACATTTTACCAAAATATTGCAATGTTTGCGCTGTTTGTAACTTAAATGACATCCAAAAGGTGCTCAGTTTCATTCTACATGTTGAAATATGGTTTCAGATTGTACAGTTCTTACTCATACAGCATTCGAGTTGCCAGTGAATATTCTAAAGGTTCAAAAAAAATTTCAAATAAAAGTGATATCGTGAATGTGTCACAAAATAGCGATTATGGATTTGAGTATATGCTTGAGAGATACCAGTCCTAAAAGAAGAGCCTAAGCTAGTCACGCTAACAAATGCTCAAGCTAATGTTAAGTCTATGGGAAGGTTCTTGCGTGATTTCTCGCTGGCATTTTAATATTTCTAAATGATTTTTTTGCATAGGGTAGCTGAGGTAGATCTCTAACGTTGTTAGTTTTTACTTTTTTGATTTTGATTACAGTTTTTGTATAAGCGGACATTTTCAATTTTGGAACCGGTTGGAACCGGTTCTGAAAGTGAAAGTACCTTTGTCTAAAAAACCTGGAACCAAATTCGAAAAGTAAAAACTAACAACGTTAGATATCGACCTCAGCTATCCTATGCAAAAAAAATCATTTAAAAATATTAAAATGCGAGCGAGAAATCGCGCAAGAACCTTCCCATAGACTTAACATTAGCATGAGCGTTTCTTCACGTGACTATTGTAGGCTCTTAAACAGTTATTTTCACTAAACAAACGAATTCCACAAAAATACTGATATTGTACAGGCAGCCAGTTGGCTTGTACAGTTCCGTATTGTTAAAAATTTGTGTAACTCCGTTGTTTATATTCCGTTAATTCACAAATTATCTGCTTTTATTTGCCTATTTTCCCTAAAACAAGGAATTTTTCCCAATGTAACGTAAAGATTACATGAATTCATCCAATATAAGGTGCATTTTCGTCAAATCACAAGGGTGTTCCGCCAACTATGCTGCGAGCACGTTATTCGATGCAGAAACAGGTTCTTTACTTATGTCATTTTTCCTTAAATCACAGAAATTTCGCAAACCTAAGCACAAAATATCCTGAAATTCTCCAGTTAAAAACATAAAATGGCGTCAAATAATAAACAAATTTCTTTAAATCACAAGGGTGTTCCAGAAACTTAATGTCAGTCCTTTTTACTTTTTCAAAAAACTTTTCAGATTGTGTACATTATTGCTGCATTGGGAAAGATATCGTAATAGGAACAGACATAATCTTTATGTGTACAGACATAATCTTTATGCATTTGAAATATTATATTTTAGATAATCAAGCCGAATCAAAACAATGATTCATTCTTCCACCTCTTGCGAATAGAGGAAGATTTATATGAAATATAAAACCCTTGGAGAATAACTGCTATACGATCATATCGATAGCAAAATTAACCGGATTGTTTTCAACCACATTGTGTAGTTCAAGGAAATAACCTCCAGTGGATATTCTGCTATTCTTATATAATTGGAAAGAGACATTCGAACGAAACCCGAGTTAATCTAGGGCTGAGTAAAATAATACAGGTACGTATTTGAATTTCCCACATTGTTTGTTCAGTTCATGAGGTGTAAAACTTAAGAGCCTACGCTAGTCACGCGAAGAAACACTCCAGCTAATGTTAAGTCTATGGGAAGGTTATCGCGCGATTTCTCGCTGGCATTTTAATATTTTTAAATGATTTTTTTGCATAGGATAGCTGAGATCGATCTCTAACGTTGTTAGATTTTACTTTTTTTTATTTTGGTTACGGTTTTTTTATAAGCGGACATTTTCAATTTTGGAAACGGTTGGAACCGGTTCTGAAAGTGAAAGTACCCTTATATAAAAAAAACTGAAACCAAAATCAAAAAAGTAAAAACTAATAATGTTAGAGATCGACCTCAGCTATCCTATGCAAAAAGAATCATTTAAAAATATTAAAATGCGAGCGAGAAATCGCGCGATAACCTTACTATAGACTTAACATTAGCTGGAGCGTTTTTTCGCGTGACTGATGTAGGCTCTTAAGAGCCTACACTAGTCACGCGAAGAAACGCTCACGCTAATGTTAAGTCTATGGGAAGGTTATCGCGCGATTTCTCGCTCGCATTTTAATATTTTTAAATGATTTTTTTTTGCATAGGATAGTTGAGGTCGATCTCTAACGTTGTTAGTTTTTACTTTTTTGATTTTGGTTCCAGTTTTTTTATATAAAGGTACTTTCAATTTCAGAACCGGTTCAAACCGGTTCCAAAATTAAAAATGTCCGCTTATAAAAAAACTGTAACCAAAATCAAAAAAGTAAAAACTAACAACGTTAGAGATCGACCTCAGCTATCCTATGCAAAAAAAATCATTTAAAAAAGAGCCTACGCTAGTCACGGGAAGAAACGCTCACGCTAATGTTAAGTCTATGGGAAGGTTCTCCCGCGATTTCTCGCTCACATTTTAATATTTTTAAATGATTCTTTTTGCATAGGATAGCTGAGGTCGCTCTCTAACGTTGTTAGTTTTTACTTTTTCGATTTTTTTACGGTTTTTTGTAAACGGACATTTTCAATTTTGGAACCGGTTGGAAACGGTTCTGAAAGTGAAATTACCCTTATATAAAAAAACTGGAACCAAAATCTAAAAAGTAAAAACTAACAACGTTAGAGATTGACCTCAGTTATCCTATGCAAAAAGAATCATTTAAAAATATTAAAATGCGAGCGAGAAATCGCGTGATAACCTTCCCATAGACTTAACATTAGTTGGAGCGTTTTTTCGCGTGACTGATGTAGGCTCTTAAGACAAATAATAGTACAAGTCAAGACCACGAATTTTTGTACTGTAAAACAGAGTCGCAATCCAGTTAGAAGGGATAGTTTCAAAGTCGGAAACGGCTAATGCGGCCTACCTTTTCGTATAGTTAGAATATAGTCAGTAGATGAACAAATGAAAGCCATAAAGTGAAAAAGCCAGAGGTTCTTGAAAAAGAAATCTTCAAAATTTACGTTTCAGTTTAAAGTGGGATAAATTACTTCGCTTGGCAAGCGACCTAGTATTGTGGTTGACATTTTGCTGGCTTTCTGAATGTTTCTTCTGGATTCGAGTCCTTAGCAATCTCCAACGCTTTCCATCAAAAATATTTTTAAGTGTTTCGTGAACTGCAATTGAAATATATGTATAATTATTTAAATTTATTAAAAATATAAATAAGATATATGTATTGCGCACATTGTAATATATAGTTTTAACTATTAAATTGTACCTTTTTCAGAAATAATTAAAAGTTTTTTTTTTTTTTTTTAAGAAATCAGTTTGTCTTTACAATGATTTTAAAATTTAGCTTTAAAATTAAAAGTAATTTTTTTAAGAAATAAAGAAAACACAGTTTATTTATACAATGATTTAAAAATTTAGCTTTCTAATAAATTATTTACAGTTATTTACATGGTCGACACAGTCGTTACAGTTATTTATTTCTATTTTCCTCCGCGAAATTAAACAAAATACGTTACGTAAAATTAAACATGTTTTTTAGTTTTTTTTATCATTATTCAAATAATTTACATTTTTTTTTTTTATTTATGAATATGATTTTTTTAAATCTTGATTTTTCATTTTGCCTTTCTATAATAAATTTATATGTGATAAGTATTTTTAGCAATTCATTATCTTTTAAGGACTGTTTATTTCATTTATTTATTTTGCAACGTAAATGGTTATTCGAATTGGAAACATAAAAATCCCAGAATCAAAATCAAAAATTCAATATTTAAAAGCTAGTTCAGTTTTAGTTTTTTTAGCAATATTTAAATGCTAGTATATATATATATATATATATATATATATATATATATATATATATATATATATATATATATATATATATATATATATTATTTTTTCAGTCTAATTTGATTTACGCTTGCTTTTCAAAACGTGAATTGAACTGAAATCTCAGAGAAAGGAAGTTGAACTGCGAGTTTGAACCCAATTAACTTGTTCATGCACAACACTGATAATTGCCATAAGGTTAATGTACAAAGTGAGCACAAGTTTTATTTTTACCCAATAAAAGTAATTTTTATTTATTTTTTTAATTAAACACCGCTGTTTTCTACCGGCCCTCAAGTTTTCTAGCCTGGCTCCAAACATTTCAATATTTTTTCCAATCCCTGTGTCATTTGTAAAAACAAATCTTACTTATAATAAAATCCGAAGGCAGGAATCTGTCTGTAACCATTCCAGGTGGTACCACGCCCCACCAGTGGCTGAGAGGTTGTGCTCTCGAAGCTGGTAGACGGGAGGTGCTGGGTTCGATCCCAATCGCGCCCGTCGGCCTAATCGCTCGGAGTTTTCGTGGTTTTCTTTCGAGCCGTGGATTTTCTCCATGCGTAAATACGGATTAGGTTCCCTTAGAAAGACCCCCACGAAGGGCACTCCCCCTGGGCCTATATCCCTAGTGTCGATAATTGGCCGTCAATATTCAACCCAACGCAACCCAGGTGGTACCACTCTGGTCTGCGAGTCGACTGTAGTTAAACGCCATGTTAGGCTTAATGAAAAAATCCTGTCTGTTCAGATTATTTTTCCTATAAAACATGTATATCATATCCTATTATAATGTTTTAAGTTCTTAATTAAAAATCCAGATTAAACATCCGAATCCCAGATATAAGCCATATAATAGAATATCTCCAGTAGGAGAACGTTGCGTTACGATTTTTACTCCAAAATAAAGTTTGGTAATGCCCAGTAATTCAAGTATTGGTCGGAGCGCCATCTATTGTCTGTATTTGAATTTAAAATCGGACACCGTTTTTTAAGTTTTTTTTTTTTTTTTTTTTTTTTTTTTTAAGCTGCATTTAAAAAGAAATGCTGAGTTGTTTTTATGGAGTTTTATAATTAAAAAAAAAAAAAAAAAAAAAAAACGAAACATGAACTATTTTAAGAATTTGTGAAATCTTTATAATAAGTTTACAAACTGCGAATATTTTTTTTTCAACTATATTATTAAAAACAATCAAAAAATATTAATTCTTATTCAAGACAAGCCTAGAACACAGTTAATTTTTTCTTTTAAATTTTACTGTACTCAGATAATTTAAAGTAATTAAGACCGTATCTAGATAAAAATTCTGGATACGATTTATTTAGTTATTTAGATTTTTGAGTTTAATTTTGATAAATATTTCATGGATTAGCTTATTTTTTCTAATTAAAACATATCCTGCAATCCTGCAATGTTTTTATACGCGTTTATTATTATTATTACTAAAAAAAAAAAAAAAAAAAAAACATGAACAAAAGAATTATTCAGTTTAAGAATTTGATAAATGTTCATAATTCATTTTACAAACTACAAATAATTAAACAAATAATAATAATTATTATTTTTTTAGTCGTATAAGAAATAAATAATTCCTATTCAAGACAAGTCCTGAAGCAAAGTTATTATTTTTATTATTTAAGTTTACTGTACTGAACAAACTATTTAAAATATTTTAGATAATGTCTAGGTAATCTTATTAACATTTCTTTCCCCACCCCCCTTTTTTTTTCTTTTTCAAATCAAAATATAAGTTGATGTCTGTGTATATAGTGCATTTGATCAACATATTTTGATAAATTAAAACTCCTGTTCTTATGTGTGTGCATTTAAATAAAAATGACATAAATAAAGATATGCAGATTATTGTAAGAAACAATTGACAAACATTTTTAAAGAGAGAACAAACACAAAATAAATTTCAAGAATTCAAAAAATTAAACATCTGGATATTGACTTTTGCTGGTGCTGCCATCTGTTGCCTCAATATAAAAATAACTCCAGATTTTAAAAGAATTATTTTCAAGTTGCTCTGTCAAAATTCTTAAATAAAGCTTTCATATCATGAAACTTTTAAACAAGACTTCGGAGAAAATAACTGACTTTTTGTCATAGAAATATTTAGCAAATACAAGGTCTGATTTTATATACTTGCCTTAAACATTTCATTTAAAAGTGCCTGTTTAACACAGTGTCAAAGTTTTATTACGAAATTTTTTATAAACTTTTGTATAAACTCTTAAACTAGACTTTTAGAAAGAATTGAAATAAGTTATTTTAAACATTACCTTACTCACTCATTTTTTTTTTCGAACTAAAATAAAAATCAGTTAAATATTAGATCAGCATTACATATAAGCCTACACTGGGAATAGAAAACAATGATAGATTTCTTATACTCAATTCATTATTCCGTCTTTCGACTTTCACATAGTCAGTGTCACATCCGTATACAAAACAGTTTCGAGCCCTATTAAAATATAATGTAAAAATAATGATTTATAAAGGAAATAATAACACATTCGTATAGTGAACAATGTTAATTTGATGCTGGTACAGACCGCAGGGCCGCATGTGACCACTTCGGCGTCAGGCCCAAGTTTGCTTGGAGGATGCCATAGACGAAATTTCTCCTGATCTATTTATATCTCCATGATATAAACAAACGAACACTGTTGCGAATAATGAGAGCTGCTTTGTCAATTATATAATTTTTTTTCTGTTATAAACTTGCCAAAGAGGGCTTGCAGAAGCTAAAGCCATATGGTAGGCCACCCTGCTTGGTTGAATCTGAATCTGTTGCGAACAATATTGTTTTGGCGCCATCTACCGGCTTTAAAATGTTCTTTTCTACAATACAAAACCTTTCAATAATAAAACCTTCATACTGTTTGTATGAAGTCTTATGAAAATGGAACGCAGATCAAGAATCCGTCATTTTTGACGGGGGATATATACTAGTATATATATAGTAGCCAAAATAAGTAAACGCGAAGTACAACATTTCCATTTGTTAAAAATTTTATAATTAACAGTGCTAAATGTCCTTGACGCATTTTGTAATTCAATAAAAAATCAAATAATTGGAATACGAGAGTGCGATTTTGACAAAAGTGCTTATCATGATTTAAAATTTTGAAAAAAAAAAGATTTAGCTCAAAAAATTGTCCATTAAACGTCCTTTGCCTTCAAAGCTGCAAAAAATAATTAAAATTCAAGCAAAGACGTATCATTTATTTTCTACAATTTACTACACTATTTCAACGTTTACACTGCTTATAACTTAAATTACATGAATATGGTGCTCCATTTCATTATAAATTTTGAAATAAGGTTTTAGTTTGTACAAAAAATGATCTTTGACAATTTATTTTGCATTTATGCTGCTTTTTAAAAATTTAAGCAAATGTATCTGTAGAAAATTTTTTTAACTAATTTTTTTAATCTACTTAAAAAAAAATTTGGATCATGAGAACTAGTTCCATTCAAACCGTACTCTTGAAAGCTAATTCACCAATAAATTTTTCCTCACTGCAGAAAAAATGGGTGAACTTTATGAAGTTGATATTCCTGATATTCCAAATATGTCATTCAAATTCCTTCATCACGTACGCCCCACCAGTGGCTGAGAGGTTGTGCTCTCGAAGCTGGTAGACGGGAGGTGCTGGCTTCGATCCCAATCGCGCCCGTCGGCCTAGTCGTTCGGAGTTTTCGTGGTTTTCTTCGAGCCGTGGATTTATCCATGCGTAAATACGGATTAGGTTCCCTTAGAAAGACCCACACGAAGGGCACTCCCCCTGGGCCTATATCCCTAGTGTCGATAATTGGCCGTCAATAATCAACCCAACCCAACCCTTAGAAAGACCCCCACGAAGGGCACTCCCCCCGGGCCTATATCCCTAGTGTAGATAATTGGCCGTCAATAATCAACCCAACCCAACCCTTCATCACGTACCGTTTTTAAGAGAATTGGTTTTAAAATTGCAGTGTTAAATGTAAAATTAATACATTCATCGACCATGCTACCAAACAATAAAAACCTGAAAAAGATTTATTTTTATTACCTTAGTTAAGAAATTAATAAAACCTATCATGGAAAAGTGATTTCGTTGACATTTTTCTTTTGTATTTTTTTGTATGTTTATTTTTTGTGTGTCTGCCGTATAAGTTTCTGGTAGTTATCTGCTAACATATATTTTTTATATTGGTCACTGTATCTATTTTCCATTTCAACTACATCCTTATCGAACATTTCTCCATGTTCATTAGAAAAAGCTATCGACCATGCTACCAAACAATAAAAACCTGAAAAAGATTTATTTTTATTACCTTAGTTAAGAAATTAATAAAACCTATCATGGAAAAGTGATTTCGTTGACATTTTTCTTTTGTATTTTTTTGTATGTTTATTTTTTGTGTGTCTGCCGTATAAGTTTCTGGTAGTTATCTGCTAACATATATTTTTTATATTGGTCGCTGTATCTCTTTTCCATTTCAACTACATCCTTATCGAACATTTCTCCATGTTCATTAGAAAAAGCTATCGACCATGCTACAAAACAATAAAAACCTGAAAAAGATTTATTTTTATTACCTTAGTTAAGAAATTAATAAAACCTATCATGGAAAAGTGATTTCGTTGACATTTTTCTTTTGTATTTTTTTGTATGTTTATTTTTTGTGTGTCTGCCGTATAAGTTTCTGGTAGTTATCTGCTAACATATATTTTTTATATTGGTCGCTGTATCTATTTTCCATTTCAACTACATCCTTATCGAACATTTCTCCATGTTCATTAGAAAAAGCTATCGACCATGCTACAAAACAATAAAAACCTGAAAAAGATTTATTTTTATTACCTTAGTTAAGAAATTAATAAAACCTATCATAGAAAAGTGATTTCGTTGACATTTTTCTTTTGTATTTTTTGTATGTTTATTTTTTGTGTGTCTGCCGTATAAGTTTCTGGTAGTTATCTGCTAACATATATTTTTTATATTGGTCGCTGTATCTCTTTTCCATTTCAACTACATCCTTATCGAATATTTCTCCATGTTCATTAGAAAAAGCTATCGACCATGCTACAAAACAATAAAAACCTGAAAAAGATTTATTTTTATTACCTTAGTTAAGAAATTAATAAAACCTATCATGGAAAAGTGATTTCGTTGACATTTTTCTTTTGTATTTTTTTGTATGTTTATTTTTTGTGTGTCTGCCGTATAAGTTTCTGGTAGTTATCTGCTAACATATATTTTTTATATTGGTCGCTGTATCTATTTTCCATTTCAACTACATCCTTATCGAACATTTCTCCATGTTCATTAGAAAAAGCTATCGACCATGCTACAAAACAATAAAAACCTGAAAAAGATTTATTTTTATTACCTTAGTTAAGAAATTAATAAAACCTATCATAGAAAAGTGATTTCGTTGACATTTTTCTTTTGTATTTTTTTGTATGTTTATTTTTTGTGTGTCTGCCGTATAAGTTTCTGGTAGTTATCTGCTAACATATATTTTTTATATTGGCCGCTGTATCTCTTTTCCATTTCAACTACATCCTTATCGAACATTTCTCCATGTTCATTAGAAAAAGCTCCCATTTTATCCGAATAAAGTCCAACTGAGAATATAAGAAGTGCAGATTTGGGGACATATTGCATCCCAATGTTCTAAATGAGAAGAGTAGACTCTCAATAATATCTTTATAATTTTGAGAGTTTCTGTTTGCCAAACAATTTTTACATACTTTTTTAAAAGTGCTTTTCGAGCTATTTTCTCGACAGCATTCAGTTTATTTTTTCAAGTAGGATCTTGAAGTTGTATTTGAAGCCCAACAAAGATAACTTCTTTTATTTTGCCGCGCTCATGCGTGGAAATTTTCTCATCCAATATACAGGGTCATTCATAATTCCCTCCGGGGTTTCGAAACGTTATAGTAAAAAAACGAAGACGAATATGAAAAAAAAAACATATGAAATTATTCCGAAACTATTCAAGTTTTACTTACATACATTACAGGTGTTCTATGTGTGAACCCTTGGTCACACAGCATACATCCATGCGATAGTCCAGTTCCTGCCATACTCCGTTTCTTTAAATCTGAATCAGTGGTGTCAGTTCAACGGGCCTTTCGTAATAAATATCGAAAACAGGGACCAACTGACAAAACAATTCATGTGTGGTACCGGAAATTTAAAGAAACGGAGTATGGCAGGAACTGGACTATCGCATGGATGTATGCCGTGTGACCAAGGGTTCACACATAGAACACCTGTAATGTATGTAAGTAAAACTTGAATAGTTTCGGAATAATTTCATATGTTTCTTTTTTTCATACTCGTCTTCGTTTTTTTACTATAACGTTTCGAAACCCCGGAGAGAATTATGAATGACCCTGTATAAATTCGTCACAGTCTTTATTAATCTTTCAACAAATTGTTTTATAGGTCCACTATTCATATGGAGTAGGTAAACATATTTTTGTCTTATCAATTAAGTCGTGGTGTGCAACATTTTTTGTGCCAAGAATATTTTCTTCTCTCAGTGGCCATGTTTTTTTTTTTTTAATTCCGATGTTGAAATATGAAAACTTGGAATTCAAATTCCAAATACGCACAACTTTAAAGAAGCTGTCGCTTGTCATTTTTGACACTTTTGTCGATGAATCATTATTTTCGGAAGTGGATAATACCTGTGAAAAACTCAAGGAGGAACTTATTGTCTAAATAAATCAACTTGTATTACACTTACAAATAACTAAGTACGCAACTGATACCAATTATGTGGAATATAACATCTAACAACAGAAATAACATTTTTTTAAACACTTTCAAAAGTGTAACATGAAATTTTAGGCATGTTTTTATAAATCCTAAAAACAAGATTTAAAGTAATTTTGATTCAATATTATTTTATCCACTATTTTTATTTTTTATTTTTATTTATTTATTTTTTTTTTGGGGGGGGGGGGGTTGATCTGCACGTCATTATATGAGCAAAAATATGAGGGGTTGTATCCAAATATAGTAGTACGTGCAATATTGTATACGCTATCTTGGCACTAATCAACAGATATTTGATACAACCCCTCATCTTTTTCCTTCTTTTTGGGAACAACGGATTTCGAACTTATCCTATCGACGAGAATTTTCAGAATTTTCAAGCTATGATTTTGATACTTTCCCAAAAGTTGCTCTATATACTTAGCTAATACATTATGAATATTATATTTTGATTGCATTCGCGCATACGCAGTGAAACATTTTTTAGTAAACCTGCTCATTTTTCATCCAATTTTTATTATTTTTTAATTCTGATTGCAGAGTATTATGTACAATGTTGTTTGTCATATTTTCTAAAAAGAACTTTTCTTTATATTAAGAACTCTGCAAATTATAAGCAAAAAATTAGGCGAAATTTGGGACTATTTTTATAAAAACTTTAATTTCTCTACGAGTATACATGCTATCCTCATAAAACTGAACACAGTATATTACAATAAGCCACTTATTAATAATCTCGAGTTTTAACGCCTTTGCTACATTAGTTTTTACAGGGTTATCCAAAAGATATTCGTTCTTTTTCAATTTGTTGACAGTCCCCTATGGGGTTTCGTGAAAAAATCTTCGCGGAAATATATAACTGTTTACACACCTGCAGTTTCAGGTTAATTCCTCATGTATTTTTCTAGATAGTTAAGAAAGCGTCTAAAATCGCAAGTGACCGGTCACATTTGGCAATATAGTGTAGTTCATGCTTGAAAATTGTTTGATAATAACTTATAAAATCAGTACATTGAGATACAATTTTCAAACAAATTGCATTTGAATGTACAATTTTTAAACTATTTGACGGTGTAAATATTGAAATTGGTGGATGTTTAAAAATTAAATAATTGCAGTAAAAGCTAAATTCATTTATCAAGTTTGTTTCTACCGTCAACATGACGACAACGTTACGCATGGACGTGTTTTTGCTTTATAATATGGATTTGAAACTCTGAAGCTGCTGATTTCATTGCAGCTTTCAATTACTTTCATATTAATAATTCTAAACAATTTCAGGGGATTAACTCTTGAGAATTTTAACTGAAAACATGATTGTATGCATAGGATTTTCAGTAAATACTTATTTTCTGTAAAAACGCTTATTTGCAAAAAGGAGCTCTGTCCCCCAAACCATTCCACTGCCTCATTAATATTGAAATTATTACTTTCTAAGATTCAGTATCTTAATTTTTCATTCTAAAATAATTAAAATTTGGATTTTGTCATAATTGCATTAATAATAAGTTTGAATGATTAATTATTCTAATAAGTATTATAATAATATTAAGAATACTAATTCTTCGATTACTTAAAAAATACTATTTGAGCCCCTTCAATATATTTTAAGTTACTACTAGACAGCTAAAACTGTCGAAAATAGTAGCTTATCAAAAATAGCTCTTCAGTGTATAATATTTTTTTTATTTAATTATTTACTGATGAAATTTTAATTTCCTTATGGAATTATATTATTAGTCGGAAACGAGCGTTGAATTATTTATATTGTTTTATGTGCAAACGGATTAATCTTTCTTAATCAGGCGGCACGCGAAAGACTGATGATACACAACTTATACACTGATGAGCTATTTCCGTCCTTTATATAAAATACAGTGTAAAGTTCTTTTAAGTATCTGCTAAAAACTGTCTTCTTAATTTTGTCTCAGCTTCTTTTTATCTGTTAGTAAACCACATAAAAGCGCTTTGAACGTAAATTATGTACACATTTGAGCTGATGAAAAATTTGCTCCAATTTGAAAGAAGTAAGAGGTGATAAATGTTTTTGACAGCTTAAAGCCACCTCATCTAGTGTTATTCGCCATCTTAACAAGTATATAACTGGAAATGAGATCATAGACCGAGAGGCAAGCAAGTCATCTCCTGGTTCCGTAGAGAATTAAAAATCGATGGTTGCCAGTCCAAGGAATGTGGTTCATGTTTTGTCTATTAAAGGAAAGTTCTCCCGATACGGCTTAATTTTTAGGGCTTTTCGATTTTTTAATGATTTTTTGTTATTTTTTTTAAACATAACATTTTGGTTCTTAATTTAAGCGGTTATAGGACTTATTAAATGTCAAAAAGTGAAGAAAAAAAATTCCACTTTTGTCATTTTGTACCTTAACAAGTATACATAAAAAAAATAAAAAATAAAAATAATAATAATAAATAAAAAAATAAAGGTGGTAATGGAGATACATGTTTCTTCTTTCATTTTATATATTTTTCAGATAATATTAGGAAAAAATAGTTGTTATAGGGGTTTAAAATCTTGTCGAGCAAAAAACTGCAATCATAAGTTGCGAGCATCATTGCAAAAAAATTTTGTATAAAAAAAAGTTTTTGTAAATAATTATATTTGAGATATATGTTCTTACACTGAAATAAAAAAAAAAAAATGTTTGTTTATAGCATTTTTATGTTTAAAAAAACTGAATCTGGTAACTGTAGTTTAAAAACTGTAACTTGCTTACATAACATTTTCGAAATTTTAGCAATATATTACACAAAAAAAAAAATCAATCGAAAAAGTTAAAAATTTAGGTTAACTTTATAGAGTCTACCATACTCTATATAACCTGAAAATTTTATGAAAAAATATCGAAAAGTTTTTTAACTACCTTGAACGCAATGTCCCAAAATCACAATTTGAGAAAAGGGACTTTAAAGTTCTCTCTATGAACATAATTCCTATTTAACATCTCTGAAAAATGTCATTAATTTTGTTTTTAACACTTTACCGACCGGCCGTCGATTAATCGACGTTTGCTCCCCAGCGCTTACCGACCGACCGTCGATTAATCGACGTTTGCTCCCCAGCGCTTACCGACCGGCCGTCGATTAATCTACTTTTGATCTTTCTGTTAGATTTGGCTAGGTTAGATTGACAAGTAGCAAGCAGCCAGCATTCTGTATTCAGATAATCGGTGCTTTTTTATAAGCTTTAGCCCTTTAGAACAGGTTTCGCTTGTAAATACTGCAACGTCCCATTACACAAAGGTGACTGTTTCGAGCGCTATCATAGTTAAAAAAAATATTAAACAACTTCTTTTTTCGACAAATATTGTTATATGGATTGTGGTATATTTTATGTAAATAATAAACTGAAAACGATTGTAATAGATAAAATAAATATTGTTTAACACTAATATGATTAACCCCTTCACGACGAGCGTCCTTTACAGAATTTTTAACCTTTTACCACCGGTTTTTCAAAACAGAAAATTGCACCTAATTGAATCCCAGAAATGCTAAGATTTAATGAGGCAAATCTTACATTAAAAAATAACTGGTGGGAATAATCGAGGATTCTGAGCATCTTATGCGTCAAGTATACGTGTCGCTCGTCCCCAAGGGGTTAAAGTAAAAGATTTTATTAAATTTCGTTACCCTAGAATAACACGAAGCGTACAATTTTACCAGAGTTTAAGAAAAGCGCATATATTCCCGCGCGTCAGCCTAGGCCGAAACCAAGCCGGTGTCTCGGACGATCTGCGGCTGACCGGGCGGTGAAAGGGCATAGTATGTTCGATCCGTTACCGGTCGGTAAAGTGTTAAGTGTTCAGAAATTATTACTCTTGATATACATATTTTTTCAAAGATTGAATTTTTTGAAGGTTAAGTCCTATGTAGGGGTCGGAAGTAGCGAAACTACAGTAGTCGCTACATTTTACAGTAGTTTGTAGTGTAGCGGCGCTACATTTTGAGCAATGTAGTGTAGCGAGTAGCGCGATACAAAAAAATCGGTAGTTTGTTGCGAGAACCAACGCTACTTTTACCGCTACTTTAGGAGAGAAAAAAAAGTGCTATTCTTCAAATCACGTGGCCGAAACTTTCTTCTTTTGTACAAAGTTTGTTTTCCTCAAAAATTTACGAATCTCAGCTTCAGTGAATAGCAACGCATCGCATGAAGTCCATTTACCCATTCACAATTGCTGCTAAAATCAAGTACTAACACTCCAAAAGAATTACTTTTCTTGCTGGCAACACTTGTCTATTTACTCGTTATTAGGTCTTAATGTTTTAACGCCAAATTTCTTATTATTCGGAATTGTTTTATTTACAGATATATTTGTTGTTTACATTTAGAGTTGTTTTTCTGTAATTTTCTAGATTTTAGTATCTTTCTTAATTTGGCTACGAAATTTATAATGTGTGTGTATAAACTAACATTTTGGAGACACACAAAACATTTTCTTGGATGTTATCTTTCTTAATTTTTTAATGACCTCGTTTATGTCGCACTTATTTAATTTTATCCGACCAGACGTGATACAACGGGGAAGTCACTGTATTTTTTAATCTGTGTCTACCATTTCGAGTGTAAATTGGATCCTTTCACAAAATCAGAAAATAGCGAAGTAGTAACTACTTTTGGAAAGTCGTTTGTAGTGGCTACTTTTTAAAACAAGTAGTTGAAGTTGTAGTTAACTACATTTTCGATAAAGTAGTTGTAGTTGTAGTTCGCTACAATAAAAAAGTAGTTTTTCCGACACCTGGTCGTATGACCTCTTAATGTATATAGAAAAAAACAGTAGAACGAGCCAGGTTTGTCAGTTTGGCCTCTTTTGTTTATTCAGAAATTCCGAATTTATATTGAAAATGCAGAAAGAAGAATTTTCACTTTGTGTAATAATGAAATGTCTGTCAATAAATAAAGCAAAAATTACTAGTCGGAATTTCTGAAAAAAAAGAATAGACAAACTGGGAACCTCGCAGGTCGACTTCTAATGAAGGTGGTTATTGCTCAATTAACTTTTCTTTTTAAGTAATCAATATTATAAAAAAAAAATATGACCGTCAGTAACGTTGACGTCATTTTGACGGTGGCAACACCTGACCACTAAATTTAACTGCATTTTTTTTTTTTAACTTCATCGCAGAATTTCACTTTTTACACCGTCTAATAGGAAACAAAAATATTCTAAAAATCAATTTGTTAAAAAATTGTATCTCAATTTACTGAGTTTTGTGATTTTTAAACACTCTAAAAACGACAATTTCAAAACTGAGCACAAAATACTCAAATCTCAGTATGTTGCATAGTCAAAATGGATCCGAATCAAAATTACTCAAGTTTGAAACATGCATACACCCATTTCTGAAATCATGCACACACTCAAGAATAAAACATCATGTGCTCATATTTGAGTATGTCCATGTTTCAAAAGTGAGTATGAACTGACTTCTATGCGCTCATTTTTTATTATGTCCATGTTTCAAAAATGAGTTTTTACTAATCCTAATCATTTTTGAGTATGTCCATGTTTCAAAAATGAGTATGAACTGACTTCTATGTGCTCAGTTTTGAGTACGTCTATGTTTCAATATTTTGAGTATTTCTGGTATTTCAGAATTGAAAGCATTGGGTCGTCCTATTTGAAGCAAAAAGTTTCATAACAAAATGAAAACATCGATTTATTCAGATTTGAAATTGTCATTTTTCTCAGTGAAATAGTTTTCAAGCATGATTTTTTTTTAAACTACCTAGCTAAATTAACCCGATGACAAAAGATTGATACGTTTGCACTTGGAAAAATGTAACTTGTTTGGCATTTGCTCCCGGCCAATATTCCATAACAAAATTTTAAATGATTTCCTAAAATATAAATCAATAAATAAATAAATAAGTAAATAAATAAATAATTTAAAATATGTGTAATTGAAGTATGTGATTATACCCTAAAATAATCAGAATAAAAAAAATTCTAAAAATACCGAAATCTTTGGCAATTTCCGTGGCTATTAACCACTGGTATAATAGACATCAGTGGATGAGTAAACCGAAAGTAATACCGTTTTTAAAATATTTAAAAACTTCATAATTTATATTCATAATTAATTAATATTTTTTGTCTTTTATATATATTTTTTCTAATTGCTACGAATCTAAAAATATATATATTAAATATGAAAAATCTGTTAGGGTCTTCAATTAAAAGTTATTTTCACTGATGTTTTTTACACCAGGTAGTATGTTCTGTTAGAATTAAAAGTTATTTTTACCTATTTTCATTACATCGCACAGTGGGACATTTTGACGATCAAGTGGACAAAATTATTGCGTTGAAGTTTAATAAGGTTTTGCTGGATTTTCAAATGTATCACTAATAAAATACTCAAACAGTGATAAATATTTCGTTTATTTCATTTTTTATATTATTATTATTATTATTATTTATATTATTATTATTATTATTATTACTTATATTATTATTATTTATATTATTATTATTATTTATATTATTGTTATTATTATTATTATTTATATTATTGTTATTATTATTATTATTTATATTATTATTTATTTATATTATAATATTGTATTGTCATTGAAACTGCACATGTATTCAAAGTTTCAGCTTAATAGTATAATTAAAAGTGGTTTAAAATTGACTTGCAAGATTTGAATTAAACATACATACAATACATTTCAAGTTAAAATAACTTAATGATTCGCAAACTTTCGCAGGAATTTTCTTAAGTTTCCAATACTTTAGGAATGGCACTTAGATCTTTAAAAATACGTATTGCTTAATAATGCTTAAAACTGTGTTAAAAGTTAAGATAAAATTTGTAAACAAGATGACGCTTATTTTCAAACAATAATAGGTTGATTATTGTGACAAACATGTGACTTATATTCAGCAAACTCGTGTTTTCCAATAAAACAGAATAGTAACGACGTGCTTTCGAACTTACTGCATTCTTTATGGCTCGTAGTTAATCGACACCTCGGATTTTTTCGACAAAATTCGTACATATCTCGACATAAGAGACATTCAGCTACCAGTATACGGGCCTTGTTAAATTCCGAGATTATCGAAAAAATGAATTTTGTCCACCTAGATCATCAAAAAGTCCCACTGTGCACCGGGTAGTATGTTCTGTTACCCGGGAAACCCGGTTTGGGACCCCTATTTTTTTTTAAATACATGAATAGTTAATTCAAAATTTTATTTAGCAGGTTTGCTAGATTCATAAATGACGTTTGTGCTCTGAGAGATATCCTTGATGAATATGTTTAAGTATGCATCACTTTCACTTTTCAATTGTAAATTAAATTTATTCCAATTGCACATTTGATTCACTGAGTCATAAATATTTTTTAAAGACATTTCCGCAATAGGACAAAGCAAAGTTAAAATTTTATTTAGAAATGATATAATTTTGTCGTTACAGTCACATCAACGTAATTTTGCTATTTTATTTCTTTAACATTGAAATAAACCAGGGTTTCCAAATTGGGATTCCTGGTTACCAAACATACTGCTCGATGTACACAACATAGTTAAAAAAACATTAATTAAAAACTCTATTAGAATTTTTACCATTAATATATTTTTTAGATTTCCCACTTGCAACAAAAAACATTATATATATACAAAATATCAAATATGTATTCAAATAAAGATTTGAAATTTATTGAAAACTCCTTAGAGCTGCTTTTTTTATTGCGATTATGTCAGTGTTTGACATGTTCACTACCGGGTTAAAATTAATGCACTCGAACTATGGTCCATCAGATTCTCATGTCTACGACGTTCAGTGCCAAGGACGCATATGTGGTGCCACGTATGTAACACATCGGCTGATAAGTTCCCGGTCTGGCACACAGATGGCGTTGCAATCACCGAACCGATGCTTTTTTAGTAAATACTAACCTTTAAAAGGTCGCAGGAAAAATGTCATGACGATTCGCCGTGTGGATAAAACATTAGAGTGCTTTTAGTTGAACGACTTTGTTGATAAACAAAAAAAGGGATAAACAAGAATTTCAAGAACTGTTATTTGATGGAAAAAAAACACCATTCAAACAAAAGCTTGGCTTGATAAGCGTTATCGGGACACTGAACTAAGGTAAATCAACCATTATTGACTGGTTTGCTGAATTTAAACGTGGTCATACGGACACCAGTGATGCACCACGCAAAGAGGTGGTAACTCTGGAAAACATAAAAAAAGTCCTCAAAATCGTTTTGGGGAACCGTAAAGTGAAGTTGCAGGAGATAGGTCAGACTTTCAAGATATCCAAGGAACGTGTAGGTTTTATTTTGAATGAACATTTGTCTATGAAAAAGCTGTTGTCAAAGTGGGTGCCGGGCGTGTTGACTTTTGACCGAAAACAACAACGAGTCGATGATTCTGAGCACTGTTTGAAGCTTTTTCGTTATAAAATTATGTTATTTATTATTAAATTAGTATTATGAAATTATTATTATTAAATTATTATTAAATTATTATTATTATTATTATTATTATTATTAAATTATTATTATTTATTATTAAAGTTATGTTATTTATTAAAGTTATAAAGTTATAAGGTTATAAAGTTATAAAGTTATGTTAAAAAGTTGTGTTTTCTTTATTAGACCGGGAACTTATCAGCCCATGTGTTATTCACGTTTCATTTGGTAGACTATTGGAGTCACACATGCGTCAGCCAAACTACTTTATAAAACATAGCGTCATGTGATAGAACGTGGGAACGCCAGTAGAGCTTGCAATTTTGTTCAGGAATGGAAAGGAGCGGCAAAGAATTCTCAGATGACGCATAGGTGGCATCAATGGAATGTCAAATGAATGACCAAGTGACGCCATATATGCGTCCTCTGTAGCAAACGTGATAAGCACGTAAATCGATTAAAAGTATTTGTTCAAATGATGTTTTATTTATTTTACTTTTTTATTTAATTTTTATGAAGTTTTAATTGTGTTGTGGAATATTAGCTGGAAAAAAATACTGAACTATTTAGATTCTTTTAAGAGTGAACGTGTTAAGTACATAGTTCGATTATATGTAGTTCTTCAACTGTTGTTTTATTTATATTATTATTTTATGTAGTTTTTATGAAGTTTTAATTGTGTTATGGAATATTCGCTGGAAGCAAATACTGAGCTATTTAGATTGTTTTAAAAACGAACGTGTTAAGCACGTAGTTCGATTATATGTATTTGTTCAACTGGTGTTTTATTTATATTATTCTTTTATGTACTTTTTATGAAGTTTTAATTGTGTTATGGTATATTAGCTGGAAACAAATACTGAACTATTTAGATTGTTTTAAGAACGAACGTGCTAAGCACGTAGTTCTATTATATGTATTTATTCAACTGGTGTTTTATTTATATTATTCTTTTATGTACTTTTTATGAAGTTTTAATTGTGCTATGGAATATTAGCTGAAAATATATACTGAACTATTTAGACTGTTTTAAGAACAAACGTGTCCTTTCGTAAGCGGGCTGCACGTGATATAGATTCTTAAAAAATTATGCGTGAAAATGATTGACTAACCAAAAATATATTATTACAGATATATTATACAAATTGCATTTTATAGTATTACAATTTTTCCCTATTCGTCGGTGTTAAAATTGTAATTGTGTGATGTTTAGAAGTTAATAAATTTGCAAAAAAGATAAATTTATTATTCAGGTTGTGGCCATCGTCATCATGACGTCAGAATTAGTTATGGATAAGTTTTTACTTTATAATATAGATGCCACAATAATTACCATACATCCTATATTTAGTGATCAATATTTGTTTCAAAGTATCTTGTAAACATTAAAAAAATGGAAAATCAGTAATTCTTTTGAGTAAATTTGTTCCTTTTTACTTAGTTTTATTCAGTGTTACACATCAGCCCCCCTTTAATCAACTTATGATCTTGTAAATTACTTCTTCTAAATGAGGACTTAATTAGAATTGTTTTCGTTCACTAGTTATGTTAAAAATGATTATATTTTATCACTCATTTTAGATATGAAACGATAACGAAAATCCATCACTAGAGCTATAAAAATCAAATTTTCATAAACGTGATTATATCTATTACTAAACTGGTTAAATAATGATCCCAATGAACGAATATTTTGTTCGTTTCTAGAAACGATCATAATGTTTTTCAGAAACAACCATAAACTTTATATTAATATTATTTGTTTAAAAGTAAGGATTAAACTTTGCAGATTGAACTTTATTATATTATACCACACTGCCTTTTACTGCCTTTTGAATGAATGCTTTTCTTATACGACAAAAAAAATTCACTGTACTAAAATTATCACTTATAATCAGGGCCGTAATATGAACACGTGCAAAATCTGCAAACTTCGACCAGTAATCTAGAATAGTAATTTTCGCCTCTTTTATCTGTGAAAAAAATTTTACACATGTTTAGAGTACGGCCGTACTTTTGTACTAATTACAAAAATAGTACTTCGAAGGTCTCAACACAGTATAACTTACATCTATACAGCAATGGTTTTAAAATTTCTAACTTTTCAAAAAATGTCTTTCGCATTAAAGAACCATCGTGAATGTGTCAGAAACTACCGAATATAGCTATCAGAATATTCTTGACAGACACCGGTGCTAAATGTCTAGTTAAGGTTGTTCTCAAATCCATAAGAGCTACTTTCTGATACATTTTTTAATTCATTTTCGTTCGGAAATGCATGAAATTGCTAAGTGTTTTTATTCAGAAACTATTTCATTGAAAAACGTTATCCATTTTTTTGTAAAGATATACGATCGTTCAGAAAGTACTCTCAAAGTCGACATTTTAAACCGAATTCCCGCCGCGGTGCCGTGAACAAGGAGAAAAACGTGTTGTCACGTGACACGAATCGCTTATATCTAGGTAACTCATTTTGAAAACTCCTTTCGATTCCAAACCTCTTCAATAGTCAGATCTGCCAATTTTATACATTCGCGTTTAAAAATGATCCATAAAATGCGTCAGAAAGTTTCGCGTTGTTGAGCAAGTCACCTTGTTGTGAACCACCTTAAGCAGTCATTTTCATTAAACAAACGAGTTCCATAAAAATACAGATATCATACTGGCTATCAGTTGAATACTAGGGGAAAGGAGGATAATACCGGGTACCTAATGGTTTTCCTTTGTTAACAAAAGTCTAGCTGGGCTGAAAAATCGGAACACCCCACTAAAGTGTTTGGGGACAACTGGGCTATTCAAAAACCACATATGTTGCCACAGGAAAATTCATCTCTACTTGGGGAAAAGGATTTTCTAGGACCATCTGAAACAGCTCCGAATTTTGGTGGTAGGTTAAAAACGGGTACTAATCAAAAATTCAGTTTTTACAATTCCAGCAACAGCTTTATTATAATACGTTTTGGATCAAATTTTAAATTATATACTATACACTTTTTGAGGACAGTAAATTTTTTTCAGGTTTTCAAGAATTTTTAATGTTATCATGCAATGGCATTCTCAGCTTTAACTTCTATATCCACTGCATCCCTCATCTGCCCATTGAACATTATATCCATCCTTCAACACCTGTTGAGTGAAGAAACAATTTATTTGAAAATTCAATGCAATACCATTTGTACCCAGTTTTGCCCCAACAAACGACCAAAAGTAAACATGGTCGTATTCTCCTGGATAACTGGACGTACGCACCTTGGCATCAAAATATCGTGTGTGAAATCCATAGAAAACAGTGGTTTACCTGCCTAAATCAATCCATCAGGCTGGATGTATTTAAAAAGCAGAAAAAACTGTGAACAATTAAAACTTTTAAGGTGAATTTATTTCCAATCGCACTGCACGAACACAGAGATTAACTTACTTCTACAGCTAGTGGCACACTGCTAGGAGATGCTAAGAGTTGTCATTAAGACGGGTTCTGTTCACATGGTACCCGGTTTTACCCTACAATCCTCTAAATTTCCAGTTACGGAACTGTGGAACTCCGTTGATTATATTCCGTTAATTCAGAAAAATGGCTTCTTTGTTTTGCACATTTTCCCTCAAACAAGGCATTTTCCTCAATCTAATGTAAAAAATACCCGAAATTCATCAATATAAGCTGAATTTTGATCAAATCACAAGGGTATTCCGACAATCCTGCTGCAAATACTTTTTCGTGTTAGAAACAAATTGTTTACAGATGTTCGTTTTGCCTTAAATCACAGAAATTTCGCGAACCTAAGCTAAAAATGTCCTAAAATTCTCCAGTTAGAAAAAGGCAATGTCGTCAAATAATAGAAAATAGTCTTCAAATCGTAGGGGTGTTCTGGAAACTTGGTGCCAATACTTTTATGTTTTTTCAAAAACTTTTTTAAGACTGCATAAAAATTACTATATTGTAAACGATTTTATAATCGAAATTGTGTAGAGACATACTCTTCATGCACTTGAAATGCTATTATTATAGATTATCAAGCAAAATCAAAGCAATAATTTATTCTTCCACCTCTTGAGAATAGATGAGGATTTATCTGAAACATAAAAAAAAAACCTTGTAAAATAAAAGCTATACGATTATACTGTTAGTGATATTAGCCGGATTGTTTTCAACCGTATTACGTAGCTAAAGGAAATAACCAACCGTGGATATTTTGCTATTCTTGTGTAATTGGAAAGAGACATTCGGACGAAACCCGAGTTAATCTAGGGTTGAGTAAAATAGTTCATGCTTGTGTTTGAATTTCCTTCGGTGTACTTTCACTTAATGTGGGCAAGCTGTGTGATAAGCTGGGAAAAATTATAATACACGTCAAGACAATAAATTTTTGTATAAGAAACCAGTGTCGCAATCCACTTACAAGGTGAGGTTCCGAGGTCGGAAACGTAGAATACGCTCAACCTTCGTAGATCGATAGAGTATAGTCAATAGATAAACATTTGGAAGCCAGAAAGCGCAATAGCCAGATATTCTTGAAAAGAAAGCTTCAAAATTTACATATTAGTTTATAGTCAGATAAATTACTTCGCTTGACAAGTAGAGTGGTTGGAACTTTGTTGGCTTTCTGAAAAAATTTTTAAGGGGTCAGGTACACTGTAAAATATTTTGCAGCAAAGTAACCGGTCATTCAACCGTTTTTATAGAAAACGGTCGAATGGCCGTACTTAACCGTACATAACCGTAATTTAACGCTATTTTGACCATAATATTGCTCATATTAGGTTCAGAATACTGTTAAATTGCGGTTATGTAACCGTATTTTATAAAAACGGTCGAATGACCGGTTACTCTGCCGCAAATTTTTTACAGTGTAACCTTTAAAGTGTCAGAAATTCGAAATTTTGTTTATTAGATTATAATTAAATATGATTCTTTAGGAACAATAAAAAAAAACATGCAAAAATTCACTTTAGAAGTGGAGTTATGTCTAAAACAGTCTGAGCTTTTTTTATGTGATCAAGAGACAGTTTGAACTTTGATGTCAATTTTCTCAAAACGACGATTTTGGTCATTGCGCGCACGATTTAAGAAAAATGGTTGGTTAGAATTTCATAAAATTTTGACTTAATATCTACCAGACAGATGCACAAAATGACCTACTATTATTTTTCTCAAGTAACAAGTTTAGAATTTATGACTACTTTTGTAGTACAAAAAACTCGATATTTCGAATTTCTCTAAAAAAAACTTTTTTTTTCTCAAGATCTACACATTTTATTTTTTTCATCGTAGGTCATTTTGAGAACACATTATATATGTACTCATTAAAAAAATTTTGGCTGGTTTTAGCAATTCAAATGTGAAAAATCATGCGCGCAGTACATGCAAGAATAATTCTTTCGTAAAAAATGTATTATATTTTAAAATAAATTTAAAAGCTTTTATATGAGTGTATACATTTTTGGAGAATTTTAATTTGTAAAATAAACCTTTATAAATATGCATTTTAAATTTTATAATTCAATGTCAAATAGTTACGGAGTTATGGTAATTCTTATAGAGGTCCCTTTTTACTTACCCATCATACATAGTATAGGGTATGTCTTGTAATCGTTTTAAAAATCGAAAAAAAAATTTGACGGATTTACACGTTTCAGACACTGGAGATTCCGAAAAACATATATTTAGAAGAAAAAAAATTGCCGTCCGTCTGTGTGTCTGTAAACGCTCTATCTCCCGAACAAATTGAGATAGAGACTCGAAATTTGGTATGCACTTAGTATGTAATAATGGGAAAAAGCTTATTGAATTTCAGTAACCTCGATTATCCGGAACTATTGTTTTCGGAATCTCGAAATTTTCGTTCTGATAAAACGTATATAAAAATTTTCGAAAGTGTTTATTTTAAGGAATATAAAAGACAATAAAAAAACATAAATTTTGCATAAAGAATGAAGTCGATCGAATTGTTAGTTGCAGAGATATTTGTAATCCTATTTCCCACACTCTTCGATTTTTCATGACCCTGTATTTCATCCAAATTTCAACTCAAAGATATATTTCAATTGGAAATGAGACGCTTAATCCGACGCAGTAAACTCTTAGTTAATATGATTATCATTTTTAGAGATATGAGGATGTTTATTTTACGCAATTCAGTAATAGAGCATTTAAAGTTTATGACGTCATCAAGCCACGATTTTATTCGAATTGCAATACATTTTATAAGTAGTTTACACATATTTTATTTTCATATTTTATATTATGCATATCCATGATGGGTAAGTATTACGGTGGCCGCCAAGGACTAGTTATTAGTCGCTTCAAAAATTCTAAAATTGTAAAAGAGTAGTGCATGTGTTAGAAGATAATTTTATTGTCAGAGTTGCTGTGGTCTTCTTACAAAGTTGAGTGCCAGCAGTTCCTTGTGCAAAGTTATTTTTCCGAAAATGGCAGCGTTTTTGTTTTATTGACGTGTACAATTAAGACGTGTATAATTTAAACAAGAGTTTTGTAAAAAAAAAAAAAAAAAAAAAAAAAAAAAAGAGTATTTAATTAATGTGTGATACAGTTCTCTTTTTTTTTCTCTTTGTAGGACTCGGGCTCAAAGTAAAAATTTTATTTATTTACAAATTGAAAAAAAAAAAAAACTTGCTATTTGAACAACAAGGTTGTAGTCTTTGCCGTCCGTCTGTGTGTCTGTAAACGCTCTATCTCCCGAACAAATTGAGATAGAGACTCGAAATTTGGTATGTACTTAGTATGTAATAATGGGAAAAAGCTTATTGAATTTCAGTAACCTCGATTATCCGGAACTATTTTTTTCGGACTCTCGAAATATTCGGTCTGATAAAATGTATATAAAAATTTTCAAAATTGTTTATTTTAAGGAGTGAATATAAAAGACAATACAAAAACATAAATTTTGCATAAAGAATGAAGTCGATCGGATAATGAGTTGCCGAGATATTTGTAATCATATTTCCACACTCTTCGATTTTTCATGACCCTGTATTTCATCCAAATGTCAATTAAAAGAAATGAGACGCTTAATCCGACGCAATAAACCGTTAGTTAATATGATTATCTTTTTTGGAGTTATAAGGATGTTTCTTTTACGCAATTCAGTAATAGAGCATTTAAAGTTTATGACGTCATCCAGCCACGATTTTATTCGAGCAATGCATTTTATAAATAGTTTACACATATTTTATATTACATATTTTATATTATGCGTATCCATGATGGATAAGTATTATGGTGGCCCCCAACGACTAGTTCATGTATTTTGTGAGTTCAAAGGTTACCGGACCCCTTAAGTTCGAGTTCTGAGCAATCTCCAATGTTTTGCGTAGAAAATATTCTTCAATAATATTTAAACCACAATTTCAAATTACGTATAATTATTTAAATTTATAAAAATTATAAAATGATTTTGAGCACACTATTATATACAGTTTAAATTCTTAAATTCTTAAATTTTCCTTTTTAGATTTATTTAAAGTAATATTTTTTACATTAAAAAACGCAATTTGTGTTTCTACTGATTTTAAAACTGAAATTTAAAAAATATATCTTTACAGTTATTAACATCAAAAACATATTTTCACCGCGAAATAAGTCAAAATACGTTACATAAAATTAAACGTGCAGTTTTAGTTATTTTTGGCATTATTCAAATAATTTACAATTTTTTTTTATTCTTTTTTAATTTGATTTTAAATTTTACATCTGATTTTCTTTTAAATCTCGTTTTTTTTTTTGCATTTGTAAAAACTTTCTAAATTATAATTATTTTCAGCAATTCAGTATCTTTTCAGAAGTGCTTATTTATTTATTTATTTATTTATTTGAGTACGTAGACATTTATTCAAATTGGAAAAACCAAAAGAATTAAAAATGAAAAATTCAATATTTAAAAACTAGCTTTTAAAAATCATATTTTAAAAAAAATATTAGGATATTAGAACCATTTTAGAGAAAAAAATAATTAAAAAACCATGCTTAAATTTTATGTAACGTATTTTAATTTATTTCAACCTGAAAAATAAGAAACTGTTCCGAACTTGCAATCAGAGGAAAAAAAACAGAAAGCCACTCTAGTATTATCGTTGTGTAACGTAGTATTAAAATGATGTTTAAATCAGAAATTCTGATTAATTAATTAATAAGGCATGATCGTGCACTAGTGTTTTTCTTTGGCTGGGCAAAGAAATGTGCGTTTCAAACAATCAAAAAAGAAAAAAAATCATTAATAATTTTAATCAAAAATATGACGGAATAATAGAAGTGTATATATAAGCAAAGAATAAAGACATATGATCACTGGCTTATTCAATATTCTTATATGATTAAAGCTCTGAAATATTTTGCGTAGAGTAAAAAAAACTTAAATTAAAAATCGATTTATAAAAATATGGCTTTTTCCATTCAATCGATGGACTGTTCCAGAATCAATTTTCGAACCCAATGTCCTTCAATGCTATAAAAAATTATAATTTCAGCAAGTCGATTTAAATGATTTAAATACTTCTAGACGAGACATACTCACCAATATCTTGGCTGATGTGAGTTTAGTTATTAACGATGATTTGTGTATTGACATGTTTACTGCCTATTTTTCCCGATGAGTTTTATGCTAATGATGGTCTTCCTGCTAAGAAAGACAATATTTTTCCTGGTTTTGACGCTAAAAATGCTCTGAAATATCTTGCGTAGAGTGAAAACACTTAAATTAAATGTGGATTTTAAAAAATCTGGCTTTTTCCATTCAATCGATGGGCTGTTCCAGAATCAACTTTCGATCGGAATGTCCTCCAACACTATAAAAAATTATAATTTCAGCAAGTCGATTTAAATGATTTAAATACTTCTAGACGAGACATACTCACCAATATCTTGGCTGATGTGAGTTTAGTTATTAACGATGATTTGTGTATTGACATGTTTACTGCCTATTTTTGCCAATGCGTTTTATGCTAATGATGGCCTTCCTGCTAAGAAAGACAATATTTTTCCTGGTTTTGACGCTAAAAATGATTTAATAATGACGGTTAAGGAAAAATGAAAAAATATCTATCTAACAGTTTAAGTTATATGAAAATCCATTCAGCAGAACTCTAGTTATAAGTAGCCAGACCAGAACGAAATGCCGTATATATAGTAGAAGTAAATAAAAGTAGACTGATATTGATATAATTTACATTTGAATTAAAAAAAAATACTCCAAAAATGATGTCATACAGTTAAATTGTTTGGCGCAAAAGTAAAATAAAAATTGCCAAAAACAAAAGATAAATCGCCAAATAATCTAATGCTGACTATTCTGCTAGCACGCGTTTTCAAATTGGGTACAATGAAGAGATATTACAAGAACTTCTCCAATAATGTGTGACATGTCTGACCAAACAAATTTAACATTAGATACAAATATAAGTGATAAAGATTTTAAATTTTTGCAAAAAATGAATGCATATTATTTTATAACACTAGCGGTCAAAAACAGGTCAGATTCGATTCAAGAACCGCTCGGAGTTCAAACAGAATCGTACACAAAAATATCTCTTCCTGAAGCTAATCCATCTCATGCTTAATTTTTTTTTTTTAAACAGTTTTAACAACAAATTAAAATCCAGCCAAAAAAGCGACAGCAATAGGATGAAACTTTTAAGAATGCTTAACAACTGAAACATTTTTGAAAAAATAAAAGAGAACGATAAAGTGAAAGATTTAACACAGAGACAAAATTTAGAAAATAAAGAACATTTAAAGTTTCAAAAAGCAAAAACAGCGTTACAGAAACCGAATTAAGCAAAAACTCGAAGTCAGTCTATACAATAATCTGGAAGTAAAGGTACAGCAAAAACAGATGGTATGAAGAAACCTAAATCTGAAAAGTATCTAGATCCATATCTAGCAGAAACATAAAAGTAAATGTTGAGGGCTACACGTAAGATAAAAAGTAAAAATGAGTTAAAGGGAAACTGAAAAGTAAAATATTTGTTTAAAATATACAGTAATAAGCAATGCTTTTAAAAAAAATATGTTACATTGGTCATTCATTAGGTACTTCTTGTTCATTACATGGTCAAAGTTAAAAATATTTAAGGTATGAATGTTGAAATATTCATTATTTAATTATAATATATTCAATATTATGTATCTCAAAGTTATTTTTTTATTATTTAAATTACTATTAAATTAAGTTATTAGTATGTTAAGTAGTTCAATAATCAGTGTTTCAACTTTCAATTTTATGTATTTCAACTCTTTATTAAGTTTTTAAAAGTTGATAGCAATTAAATGAATATTTTAAGTTGAACGGACATGCACAAAATGCATTGTCACATTTCTGTACTTTGGACGTCTCATTTAAGTTTTAACCACTGTAAATGTGATCTACAAAAAACAACTTTTCAAAAAAAAAAAAAAAAAAAAAAAAAATGTGGATAAAAAAAGGTGTGATATCAAATTTCTAAGCTTTTATTATATTACTTATTTAACTTTTTTCCATTAAATACGTTATCATATATATAAGTCGAGTGCCGACGTATATGTTAATAGAAATCGTTTTCTTCTGTACTAAATACATCCTAACGTGTTTCTGAAAATTCAATTTTTTTCAAATTATGCATGATGGGCTTGGCGGCCATCTTTCCATATTATACACAAAATTCTAAGCACCCAAATTCGTAGTTAAAATCCGAAGTTAAAAATTGTAATTTAAGGAAATATTTTAAGCATTTTGTTTAAGGATTTGTATGTTCTGAAAATTGTGTCTTAAGATAATAATGATTTATCTTAAGGATTCATCTTATGATTTATTTTTTAGAGTAATTAATCATTTCAAACTAGTAAAAATCAATTTCTCAAAACATCAGTTTTCCCCAATTTATCTGTCCGTAGTTAAAATCTGAAATTCGAAATTGTATAAACATATTACATAGCAAACATATTACGCTTTTACTTTAGAAATTTCCGATACAAGTGAAGGATTATAATATTATTAATAACCTATATAGCAGAATTGTTAGTTTTGAGTAGCATGATAATGGGGGTTTCGCGCCACCTGCCCGCCGGCACTGTGGAGGTGGTACACTGTGGTGAAGGTGTGGAATTGACCGTGCCGGTGCTGAGTGGTGGAGGTGGAATATCTACTGTAAGATGAGAGATATTTTTGATTTTTTTTATTAATTTTATTTTTTTGTATTTTAATTTGGAGACTTGTAAAATTTTGAAGCCTTTTTTTTTTGGGGGGGGGGGGAGTAATTGTGTGTATTCTAACACGAAGTTAGTTGAAATAGTTTTATTTTGCTGAAGTAGTTTTATTTTATTTTTTTTTTTTTTAATTCGAAGACTTAGAAAATTTCCGAGTATTTTTTTTTCTTTCGCGGAGAATTGTGTGTTAGACTACAATGTGAGTTGAAATAGTTTTATATGTGGAGAATTAGAAATTTGATTAATTTTAATTTTTAATTTTTAATTTGGGGACTTAGAAAATTTCGGAGTACTTTTCTTTATTATTTCGTGGGAAATTGCGTGTACTCTTACAGGATGTTGGTTGAAATGTATTAATTTTGGAAAATTAGAAATTTTTTATTAATTTAATTTTTTTTTATTTAGAAGCTTAGAAAATTTTCAAGGTTTTTTTTTTTTTTTTTTTTTTGTCGGTTTTTAGGACTCCGATATTTTGAACTGATGCATGTTTACAAATGCATATAGAAACCAAACAAATTAAAAAGATAATTTAGCAAAATAGAAAAATATTCTAAATTTTGAAAAATATTCTAAAAATTTCTGAAAAATATTTTAAAAAACAATTTTGTTAACAACAGGCAGTTCTAGTTCTTAAAAGAACCTTTTTAGCACTTTCCAACCTAGTTGAAAAGTGCTTATGACTTCGGTTTTTCTGGCCGTCTGCCGTCTGGCCGTCTGGCCGTCTGTCCGTGCTCTAACTCCCGTAAATATGCTCGGATTGCTCTGCAATTTTTATATGTTATTGTCGTTATCTATAGCATGTTCCCTATTTCAACGGAAGTGTGTAGCACTTATAGTTTTTTTACAGGGACACTCAAAAGAATTCCGTTACATTGCGGTGTATGGGGAAAAATCATTTGCGGTTTATTTAAATAATGTTTCACTATTTTAAACGCATTGTAATTGATATATATTACTAAGGTGCATTAGAAGAAGCTTAATATGGAACAGGGTGTGCATAGCACTTATAGTTACTTTACAGGGACAGTAAAAATAATTCCGTTACATTACGTCTATGGAGAAAAATCGTCTGCGGTTTATTTAAATAATGTTTCACTATTTTAAACGCATTGAAATTTATATAGATCACTAAGGTGCATTACAAGAGACTTACTATGGAATATTGTGTGTATAGCAGTCATCGTTCATTTACAGGGACACGCAAAAGAATTCTCTACTGTCTGTTAACAATAATTCCTGGAAGTGCGTTTTAAGTTATTGAACGCGATTTTAATTTTAACTTGCTTTTTGTCTATTACGTGGTGTGTATAAATTCTGTAGATCCTATACAGGGCAGCACAAAAGTTCGCGAATACATTTCTGTTTATTGACAAACTCCAGACGGAGAATTTTAAACTGTGCTACGCGTTTCCTAACTGAAATAAAATTATCATCCTATGTAGTATATATACAAATCTATAGATCCTATACAGGGCTGAATAAAAGTACTCGGATATTTTTCCGAATATTGTATATGTTGGAAATTCCTGAAATTATGTTTTTAAATATGTTATGCGTTTTCTAAATTGTTTACTTAGATGTTAGCTTTTAGCTTATTAAACGGTATGATTTGTAAAATTATTTTGGAAGCGTTGGAAAGTGCTATATAATCTATGCTTGACGCATGATTTTTCGTTCTTGTTTAAAACTAAAATTACAACTAGAAAGAACTGTTACGAAATTCAAAATACGAAAACAAACGAGGTAAACATACGCATAAACAACCAGATTAGGTCACAGTTAAAATACTCTGTTGCCAAATATAAAGAAATATATATACTTTGTGAAAATTATATGGAGTAAGTACGAGAAAATCATGAAGCATTATTTCCCAGCTTTTAAATTACGTATACCTACGACGAGAAAAAAGAAAAAAAGGCGGTAAGGTAAACAAAGGGGCGTGGCGCATTAGCTGTTAAAATTAAAATGGCTATAACTCCGGCAAAAATCAACATATTTGAAAAAAAATGTTTTGCATCTGGTAGATACGATTATATATGTAATTTTTACATTAAAAATGAAAAATCGACTTTTTGATGAAATTTTGCGAATTTCAAAGTCCACTGTACCCTTAATGTATACACTTTAGAAGTTACCTCTTCACTCAAAAATTAATTTATTTTTAAAGATCTTTCTAAAAAGGTAAATTTTATGAAGTTATATATATATATATATATATATATATATATTAAAGCACAGACACTACGTCTGATTACTTTATTGTACAATATTATAAGAACACACATTTTATCAGGCAATTAAATACACTAAGCAAACATGAGTGAAAAAATGACCTGAGCCAGGACTCGAACCTGGGATTTTCAGCGTACCGGGCTTGACACCCAGATCGATATCCTAGCTCGGCAATTTCTCACACTTATTCATGTCGGAAACAGTCATCGGCAACAGTTTGCAATCATATTTAATTGCCTTATAAAATGTGTGTTCTTATAATTATGAAGTTTTATTTAAAAATAAATATCTTCAGACAAAAATAGCTGACTTGCAAATGAAATTTGATGTGGTTATAACCCGTAAGTGATTTGATCTATTATAATACAGATGGTATACGGTCGTTGGCGGGTTTTATCTCTGTTTTGGCATAATATTTGATTGCCAAGTTAATTAACAGTTTTTTGCTTATTAAGGATAGACAATTATTTTTTTAGATTGGATTTTATAAAAGCACGTGGATTACGTATTTTTTTAGACTGGATTTTATAAAAGCACGTCCAAAAATGCAATCCTTTTTTTTCTGCCCAATATTTAAGTCTGTAGGTTGTTTGAAAAAAAAAGTTTGACGAAGAAAAAAGCGATCATTTTAAGTAACTCGACATATTTAAAAAAAAATCTATATCTCTGTTTATAAATTACTTAAGAAGATGAGTTTGGTCTCAAATTGAAGAATTTCTTCATTAGATTCTTCTAGTTTTCGTTTTTTTCTGCGACGCTAGGTTCATTTGATAGCTGATATTTTAATCTGGCATGTTTGGTCGATTTAACATTGCGAAGTTGCTTTCTATAAGTAAGCAGTAGCGGTCTGTAGTCCAGTTCTTGGCGTTGTTTTTTTTTAAAGCTTGGCTTGGCAGAGCGACTGCCCTGCTTGATAAAAATGATCCAATCTTGCAACAATCATATATTGTTTGCTTACATTACAGACAATGATTCAATTTCTACAAAACAAGTGAATTTTGAATTGAAGTACAGAATTCAATATTTTTCTGCTTAATAAAATGTAGAGTAATTCCGGGTGAGATGCCGCATACTTTTTTGAATTTCTGTATAAAATCCGATGGTGCACATAAACTAAAAAAAAATCATACTGTGCTATTTAATGTTAAATATACAACATTTGTACTGCAACAAAAATATAAAAAAAATAATTAATATATTTTAACAATTTTTTCTAAAATATTACATTGCGGTGTGTCACTGGTACATGCAGGGTGAAACGCCGCACTTGTGCGGAAGTTATGACGCGCTTGTCATAAGAACAGAATAAGAACATTCTGGGGTCATGATCGGTGAAAATATACCAAAATGTTTTGGAATTGCTTTCCTCCGAACGGCTGCAATAGATAGCTTTTTGTATTGAAAGCTACCTAATAGTACAGTCTTCATGCAACCACATTTGACACGTGATGCAACGAAGCCAATCACACTTCCTCTTAGTTTTGGAGTAGTTTTCTACACAATCCTTGCAAAGAACGTCTGCGTCACATGTATGCGGCTTGTATCCCATTTTGTACGGTACAGACGCCGCACAACACAGTTGCCTGTCATCGCAAAGGAAAATGGCGCAAACATACACACAGTACTTTATACAGACGCTACACTTAGTTTTGACTTCGAAATCATGCATGCATTTAGTAATTATCGTATAAAAAATATTTAAGCATAACGTGTGTAAAAGTTTGAATAGTGAAATCATGCACTTATATCAAAATAAGGATTTATTGCTACAAGTAAACATGGAAATGTTTTTTACGCTACAGACTGATTAAAGTAATCTCATTGCGCACCTATACTGTATGTCTGACTGTCATCTATCGATAATTACAAGAAATACAAGGGGTGCGGCATCTGTCCCGGATGCGGCAACTCTCCCGAAGTTACTCTATCCTTATTTAATAAAATGCCAAATATACCTTAAATGTGGCAGAACTATCGGGAATCGTGTCTGATTTAGGCCCAAAGACCATATCGAGAAACAGACTGCAATGCTATCACAATTGCTATACAAATGCGCATATAATTCAAAATTCAAAGTAAAATTTCTTCAAATTGGGGTGTCATAAAAAACTTTTTTCAACATTATCCTTTTCAACGCTTTAAATTCTACACGAAACACACAATATACGAGGCGAATTTTTTAAATAAGTGCTGTTTTGATATTAAAAAAATAGGACGCCAATTTTTTAACAATTTTATTTTTGCATGCAAGTCTGGACCTTAATCTAATATTCAATATAATTTCCGCTTATATTAAGGAACTTATAGTATCGTAAGGCCAGTTTTCCATCCTCATGGAAATCTGTCGCCTGCTGTGCTAACCACTAAACCACCACCGTTTTGACGTCGTCATCGTCATTGAAGCGTTGACCGCCAAGATGTTTCGTTAAATACAGGATTAATTGGTAGTCACTTGGAGCTAGGTCAGAGCTATACGGAGGGTAATTAAGTTGTTCGCAACCTTATGACGCGATGAGTTTGATAGGCCATTTGTGGACTAGTATTGTCATGAAACAAAACGATACCTCTACTGAGCATGCCGCGTCTTTTGTTTTAGATTGCACGACGCAGTTTACGATGATGACGAAGTCAAATCAGTGGTGATGCAGTGGTTATCACAGAAGGTGGCGTATTTCTATGAGGAAAGGATACTAAAGCTGGCTGTACGATACGATGCGTGTCTTAATATAGGCGGAAACCATGTTGAAAAATAGATTAAGTTGCAGGTTTTCATGTAAAAGTAAAATTGTTAAAAAATGGCATTGTGTTTTTTTTTATATTAAAACGGTACTTAAGAAACACGCTTCGTATATGGAGATACAAAAAGTTCTTGACAATTTATTCAATGGTGTAATTTATTAAAATTATTAAATTAAAGTTTTTGTCGATTGCTGACATTTATTTTCTACAGAAAAAACTTGCATCATAAATCCATTATAACGAAATAGCTTAGAAACTTTCACGAAACCAATAATTAAAACAAAATATTCTAAATTTTTAAATTTAAGCATCCCAAACGTAATTCTTTAGTTTAAAATTTCCATAGATTTTCAGAAAAATTTTAAACTACCACTTAAAGTTTGAACAAAAGTTGTGTCATTTGTTTACATAGCTTATGTTCAAAAGATCTAATCTTGCATGAACAATGACTTAGTCAACCGAAAATATTTGAAGTAGGTGTTAAAGTTACTGAATGATAATTAAAAATCAATTTTTATCAGCTTGGAAGTTACGTATTATTTCTCTTTTGTAACTACAAACAATACATTTTTTTTTCATAAAAAACTTTTAAACGATTTCTCTTATAATCGTTGTTATGTCGGATGTTTTCAAAAAAGGTATAGAGAAATTATTCCCTAATAATTAACATGTTATTCCTTTCTTTTCAGATTTAACGGACTTGAAATAATAGCTGAAAACCAAACTTACCTCGCAGTGAAGCAAGTTTATCCTAAAATATTACTGGAAGTTCGAAAACTTAACTGAAGTATGTCGACAGTTTAGAATAAAGTTTGAAAACAGATCCCCTGCGCAACTGACAACTCGTTAGAATTTGAGATAGGTTTGAGATAGATGAAACTGCACAAAATAATCACAAGGAACGTTCGGAAAGACAGCTTTCATCAACAAAACCTGCAAATGAAGAGAGTTTGGTGTGGTTTAGTTTGTTTGTGGCGCTACATTCATCTTTTTACACAAGACTAAACAGACCGGAACCTCCGGAATTCATCTTCTATGGAGATAACCAGTTCGTAAACCGACGCTTTAAACGACTGGGCTATCGTGACCTCGGTCTGTTAATCTCGAAAACTGAACAGGTTCCATATTTGATTTTACTCATAGGCAGTTTTGTTCATTTTTGCGCTGAATAATTCGTACTTAAATTTTTAAGCTTGTGCTTTAATATATACTAGATAGTACCCGTCAAGATTTGACGGTAAACAACTTAAAAATTGCATTAGTAATATGTTTTAATTTTTAATTAGTTGATTTAACTTAATTAAGTATCAAAAACTTGATGAATTGTTATACTGTGTAAGCGATTCCTATAGATATAAAGCGATAGATGGTGCTGTCAGTCCAAGCTACTCAACTAATGAAGTGAAACCTTGAAGTCCTACCGAAACCTTGAAGTAGAATCCGACCCACTAGAAGCATCTATACCTGACTCGAGGTTCAAACCTTGCACCCTTTCTTCTGTAGCCAGCTCCCTAAAAACTAGACAAGAAGGTGGGCAAAGAGAGGTAGATAGATCTGTTAGGCAAGCGGCGTGCTACGGAGAACTTTCAAAATCAAATGTACATTGCATTTTAAAGCGCCTACATTGGGAAAGCTTAAAACATTAGTCCAAGCTTTCAATGAAAATTATTCGCATTGTTATAATCTGTAACGTTATAATCATTTAAACAGTGTACACACTTTTTTTTAACCACCCTGTATTTTTTACAGAAAGTCTTCTGCATCATAAATCAATTTTAACACTTTCCGGCGCGGAGTAATTCTGTTTTTAAAATGATGAAATAATGGACTGACACCAGAATTTACAAAAGAATTTATTAGCAAATAAAAACTTGATAATTTTTCCATACTTTATAAAAGGAAAAAATTAATTAAATATTCTTGGTGCCGTTTGTCAGTTTTGGAATTAAAATTAGGTGTCCTTTTTTGTGGACTCCGCCCGCTAAAGGGTTAACACAATAGCTTAAAAACATTTAGACTTTCAATAATGAAGTTAACATCATTTTTTAAATTTAAGTGTCCAAAACCTTATGCTCCAGATTAAAATTTCTCTAAACTTTCTAAATTTGACAAAATAAATTTCAACTTCCCACTTAAAGTTCCAACAAAAGTTATGCGATTTGTTTACACAGCTTATGTTCAAAATATGTAATCTTGCATGAAGAATGACTTAGCGAACCAAAAATATTTCAAGTAAGTGTTAAAGTTACTCGATGATAATTAAAAATCAATGCTTATCAGCTGTGAAGTGCCGTAATATTTATGTTTTATAACTACAAACAATAAATTTTTTTGACAGAAATCTTTAAAAGGATTTCTCCTATAATCAGTAATTAATAGTAATACTGGTACGGATAAATGATGTACCGCACATGAGCTTTATTTTCTTTAATGTTTCACCCTTTATAATTATTTGGGAAAATAGTTTCCCACCTTACGTTCATGTTCCAACCATTGCTTTCTAAAGTGTTAATGCTTCTTTTTTGCTCTTTTGTGTACATTTTGATAGCCTTAGAGGGGACTGCTCAGATGAAGAGACCAAGTCTGTACAGCATATATGTCCCTCCCGGTATATTTTATTGAGATCCTAAAAAAAAATAAAATCAGCCGGAGCTGAACCCACCGGTAAACGCGAAAGGGGGAGGTTGGAAAATAAAATTAAGAGAACAAACTCTGGCATTTAGCCAGGAACGCGGTAGACCATATCTGCTGGGCATGGAGCCTGAGCGCAACAATGGGCAGGAATAAATAAGTTGGTGTGCGCTCTAGATACAAGCTCTCATCAGCTGAGTATCGGTCTAGTTTAATTTTTTCGTACACTGTTGGAACATGAACAGCGCCATTGTTTTTTTAGGGTAAATCATTATTTATCCTTGCAAAGTGCTAAAATTAAGTTGCTGTACATTGTAGTTGTATTATTTACTGTACTACTAACAGAACAGTATTAAAATTTCCCCTGCTGTCGTATTAGTAAGATTTTTTTGCGATTGATGAAGGAATATTAATTCTTTCGTAACGCGTCGCGTTATCTAATATATTTTTGTATATTCAAGAAATGTCTATTTTATCATATTATAAGGAAAAGCTTTAGCAGTTCTTAGTTCTTTAATGTTCTAAAGATATTTTGAAAAAAAAATCTCTCTTAAATTTAAATTTCAAAATAGCTTGCGCGTCAACGCAGTTGTGAAATCCCATGTAAAAAAGCTGCCATTAACATACCGTTTATTCGGGAAGTACTGAAGTGATTTCAATACTTTTTTAGTTGCTGCCAAAACTGAGCTAAACTATAAATTGGTCGTTTACCAAAAAACAAAAATACAAAATACAATATTTAGGCTACTTTGAAACCAAAATAAATTACATGTAAAACAGCCGAAATTGATGCATCTTCTTCTCGAGAAAGACTGTAGCGATTTCAATACCGTAATTTCGTTTAGTTAAGTCTTTTTCAAACCGGAAATTTTATTGAAAATAAGAAGTCAAATAAGTGGTAAGCAGAAGTCACATTTTATCATATATTCTAATACGAGCAAATCTTGTGTGTGGTTATATATATATATATATATATATATATATATATATATGCAAATTTTATCTTAAAAACGGCTCTAACGATTTTGACGAAATTTCGTATCCTACCGTTTTGGGGCACCAGAAAATAATTGGGCTAGGTCACATGATCGAGAAAATTCGATTAGTGGGTCATTTTGGGTCATGGTCTAGCTAATTGTATCTAAAAAATGGCTCAAACGATTTTGACGTAATTTTGTATCCGACCATTTTCGGGCACGAGAAGACTATTGGGCTGGGTCACATGTTCGAGAACTTTCGATTAGTGGGTCATTTTTGGGTCAACGCGGGTCAAATTAATTTTATCTAAAAAACGGCTCTAACGATTTTGATTAAATTTTGTGTCCTACGAGTTTCGAGCATGATAAAATCATTGGGCTAGGTCACATGTCCGAGAAAATTCGATTAGTGGGTCATTGTGGGTCAAGATCTAAAAAGCGGCTCAATTTACACTAAATTTTGCATCCAATGGTTTTCGGGCACGAGAAGACTGTTGGGCTAGGTCACATGCTTGAGAAAATTCAATTAGTGGGTCATTTTGGGTCATTTTGGGTCATGGTCAAGCTAATTGTATCTAAAATACGGTTCAAAAGATTTTGACGAAATTTTGTATCCGACTATTTTCGGGCGCGAGAAGACTATTGGGATGGGTCACATGTTCGAGAACTTTCGATTAGTGGGTCATTTTTGGGTCAACGAGGGTCAAATTAATTTTATCTAAAAAACGGCTCGAACGATTTTGATTAAATTTTGTGTCCTACGAGTTTCGAGCACGATAAAATCATTGGGCTAGGTCACATGTCCGAGAAAATTCGATTAGTGGGTCATTTCTGGGTCATTGTGGGTCAAGATCTAAAAAGCGGCTCAATTTACACTAAATTTTGCATCCAATGGTTTTCGGGCACGAGCAGACTGTTGGGCTAGGACACATGTTTGAGAAAATTCAATTAGTGGGTCATTTTGGGTCATTTTGGGTCATGGTCAAGCTAATTGTATCTAAAAAATGGTTCAAACGATTTTAACGAAATTTTGTATCCGACTATTTTCGGGCGCGAGAAGACTATTGGGCTGGGTCACATGTTCGAGAACTTTCGATTAGTGGGTCATTTTTGGGTCAAAGCGGGTCAAATTAATTTTAGCTAAAAAACGGCTCTAACGATTTTGATTAAATTTTGTATCGAACGAGTTTCGGACACGCAAAAATCATTGGGCTAGGTCACATGTCCGAGAAAATTCGATTAGTGGGTCATTTCTGGGTCATTGTGGGTCAAGATCTAAAAAGCAGCTCAATTTACACTAAATTTTCCATCCAATGGTTTTAGGGCACGAGAAGACTGTTGGGCTAGGTGACATGTTTGAGAAAATTCAACTAGTGGGTCATTTTGGGTCATTTAGAGTCATGGTCAAGCTAATTGTATCTAAAAAACGGTTCAAACGATTTTGATTAAATTTTGTATCGAACGAGTTTCGGGCACGCGAAAATCATTGGGCTAGGTCACATGCTCGAGAAAATTCGATTAGTGGATCATTTCTGGGTCATTGTGGGTCAAGATATAAAAAGCGACTCAATTTACACTAAATTCTGCATCCAATGGTTTTCGGGCACGAGAAGACTGTTGGGCTAAGTCACATGTTCGAGAAAATTCAATTAGTGGGTCATTTTGGTCATGGGTCATGATATTTGAACTCAAATCTAATTTTGACCGAGCATAGCTCGGTCTTCCCTGCTCGTTTAAAATAAATTCGCGAAATTACGGTACATTTTATTTTAAGTTTTGTAAGCAGCTGAACTATAAGTTGATTGTTCGACAAAAAATACAATAAAAAATGCAATACTTTAAAACAAGATTTATTTTGTTTGCGAAATCGCGTAATAACTAATGTATTTTTTATTTTTATTTTTTGCCCGAGAGTGATTCAATAATTTATCTATTGCCGAAACTAAAAAAAAAAAAAAAAGATATTGAAATCGATTTAGTAGTTACCGAAAAACGATACGCAATGGAGCGTATGGGCTCTATGGTGACTCAATAAGTTGATGTTCAATAAAAAAAAACCTGTCTAAGAATATTTTATTTACTATGAAAATTTACGAAATTTCAAACAACATGTACAAAATAAATGAGTCAACATGATATGATTTTCACTACATGCGATATGTTGATTAAGCCAGTGGCCCGTTTCGATAAAAGAGAAAAATCAATCAAGGGCATCAGCCGTTCTCCCAACTAAATATTAGTTTCCCGGATGATTCTGAGAATTACTTTCTATCAGATTTAAGTTCCAAACATTTCTATTCTGAACAACATGTTTTTCTTTCGAGAGAAGAGAGTCTAGGAGATGAAGGGGGTCATAGAAAGGGGTCGAGCTGAGCTTCTCTCAATACTAAATCAAGGGTTTACTGATACATACCTACTCCTAAAAGATGCAATGACTCCGAACCAAATTTAGAGTATATGTTTAATCGCCAAATGACAACGCTCGTCCTCACATAGTCAGTAAAGCGAAAACTGCTATCCACTCGTTTGTTTCAGAAATACTGCCGCATTTTCCATTTGCTCCATAAATGGCCCAATGGGACTTTCAACTTATATACATCTTTTAGTTTAATGCTAAAGTCAAAATTGAGAACCTGGTTAAACGAATTTTTCCACAAATACCTGCAGATTTATATCACATGGTTATCAAAAATTTGTTGACCGTTTGAAGAAATCCCAATTAAAAATAAAGAATACTTTAATATATTATTGATTAACTTGCTTATGGTGTTTGACTAAATATAAATGTATTAGATGTATAACTATGACTCCGCCTATTTTCGAGTAAAAGGAAAGACACTTGTTTTTTTGCCGATGTGAAAGAAAGATTTATACGAGATACACTATATAACAGAAAAATCAACTCACCGAGAAGGAGATGTCCGATTGCGACAAAAATTACTGGATGTAAAGAACATGCATAGAGAAAAACTATAATTCCAGAACTATTTCAGAGTTTGTTCGTTTAAAAATCAGGAAATCAATATGGCGTTATTTCACCTCTGGCCTGAATGCAAATTGTCACCCGGTTTGGCATAGATTGACAAAATTTCCGGATGGTGTGTTGCGCGATTTCTTGCAAAATTTTCTCCAAGTGTCGGGCTAAATCGGCAACATTTCGGGATAATTGCAATCGCCTTCCTATCACATTCCAAATGTTTTCATTAGGAGAGATAACAGGAGATCTGCCTGGACAAGGAAGTGTTTAAAAATCTTAAAAATTTATAGAAACGGGTTCCGTATACTGCTTGACATTATCTTGTTGAAAAGAAAGTCCGGAGTGGCGATAGTGGAACGGCAACAAAACGGGTCGCAGAATTTTTTTCACGTACCGCTTTTCTAAATGTGTACCACTGATGACTATCATATGATGTCCGGCTATCAAATGAAATTGCACCCCCAGACCATTACGCCCAATTGTGGGCCTTTGTGGTTTTCTATATTGGGGGCAAGATCCACGCTACCTGGACGTCCCCAGACACGTCTTCGGTGGTCATCAGGACACAGTACGAAACGGGACTCATCACTTACGAGTATACGTCCCTATCAGATCAACTCCAGATTGATAGAGTCAAGCATCATTGTAATGAAACTTGACGGTGTACACCGTACAGGCGTCAGGGATAAGCGGAGTAGGTGCGAGCGTAGATTCTGCTCTCTGAGTCATCTGTAAATGGCCATGTTGGACACTTGTGTGTGGGTAAAAGGTTGGATGATTGATAACGATAAATCCGATTTACTGATAACTGATCTGACAATAGCTCTGTCTGTCTGTTCTGTTGTAGTCATAGTTAGAGTGCTGCCGTCCAAACGCTTAAATCTGCCATTGTTCACCCACTCTTGCCATTGTCTAATCGCCGCATCGCTTCAATCCAGATGCCAAGCGATTCTTTGATTTGCCCCTCCAGCCTCTTTTAATCCGATGACACGTCCGATTTTAAAGTATGAAATATTGCTCGTAATAATTAGCACGAAGCTTTCGGCAAGGCACTGTTACAGTCGGCGTATAATATCCACAGTCAAAATGCAAGAGAAATTCTAAACGTCAAATCGGGAATCGATCCTTATATACACCTGCTGGATGCGCAGTTATGATGCGCTGAAACTCCAGCTTTTCATTCGTTGGACACTAAATTTTGATCAGTTGCATGATTGGTCGAATCATCTTTGCATACGAGATTGCATTACAATTGGATAAAACCTTCGATTTTTTTTTGTTAGAGAATATATTTACCACAAGCATTTCTTAACCTTTTTTAATGCAGTAGTCAATTCAGAACGACTTTTTCAATGATTTTCACCCAGGAGTTATAGTGATACACATAATACTTACATAACTACCAAGTCACGTACCACTACTTTTTAATTGTAATTATCGTCTTATTGAGTTGCAGAATTTCTGTCATCAAAGAGGACGCAGATTACAGTTAAAAATATAATACGAAATTTTCTTTTTTATGCAAAATTCTCACAAGAACATCTTGACGTGTGTGCCACTTCTCACCAGCGCAAGCGGTTAATAATATGGAGAAGAACATTTTAAACATTCTATCAGTTGAGACTATACCTTTAATATTAACGGTTTAGGAATTAGCTGTTGGACAACGAAACCATGAAAAATGCTTTATGTATGTGTAAGTTTTTATAGTGAAAGGATCAGGGTCCATAAGCCGTATTTTTTGGCCCAAAAAATAAGTCTAAAATTTGATTTTGTTAAACTGACCTAATTATTTCACTTTGTAATATTACAAGGCTTATCCTGTACCATTTCAACAATAGTTTTTGCATTTTGTTCGGATTTATATGACGTACACCAGCTCAAAGTTCGTATTATTCGTAGTTTTTGATGAAAAATACGCAATTTCTCCAAATTTTACCTCAACTATTTATATGAGTGCAATCCTGCAACACTTTCTGCTTTACATATATTATAAAATACATCAAAATATACAATATATGTAAAAATAAATATTTTGCAAAGCTGCGCTCATAGTAAAATATTAAAAATAGGGAGTTAAGTAACTGTATTCCCTCACGTCACTAAGAGACTTTAGGATGCAGTAACGTGTTTAAACGTGCTAAAATGAACGTAACTATTGATAATGTGAAGGAATGCCGTTATTAGCAATAGTTACGTTCATTTCAGTACGTTTAAACACGTGACTGCACCCTAGTGACGTGGAGGAGTGCAGTTACTTAACTCTCTATTTTTAATATTTTACTATGAGCGTAGCTTTGAAACACTTTTACTTTTACATATATTATATATTTTGATGCATTTTATAATATATGTAAAGAAAAAAGTGTTGCGCGATTGCGCTCATATAAATAATTGAGGTAAAATGAGGAGAAATTGCGTATTTTTCAAAAAAACTACGAATAATTCGAACTTTGAGCTTGTGTAAGTCATATAAATACGAACAAAATGCAAAAACTACTGTTGAAATCATACAGGATAAACATTAAAATATTAAAAAGTGAAATTATTAAGTCAGTATAACAAAATAGAATTTTAGTCTTATTTCATGAGCCAAAATCACGGCTTATGGACCCTGATCCTTTATTGTTTTTAATTGTAAAGTAATAAAAATAAATAAATTATTGCTAAAATGAAAAAAAAATTCTAAAAGAAATATCTTTTTTTAAATATTCGATTTCCTATCAACATTTAAAAAGAAATATGTTTTGATAAAATGTATTTAATAATCAACCACTTGAAATTTGACGAATAACTAATTAAAATTCATTATCGTTCAATTGACTCAAAAGGTATATCTAAGAGCTTGTTCTTGAATTTACTTTAAATAATTCAAGATATCCTTGATATTGAATCAACTTAATTGAAAAAATATGCAAATAATATTTGAAAAACCTCTTTTGTTAAAAGCTCCTTTAGAAGTGTTTTTCGAAAGGTTTTATAAAGATTTTTATTATTGTTTTCTTTTTTTTTTATATTCGTAGCTTACGCTAAAAGTATTTTCGAGTCTTGAAAGATATTTTTAAGAAATTAGTAAGACTACTAGAAGGCGGCTTTAAATCTAAAGTAACGAAACATGTTTCTCTTAGATAAATATCAAATTCTGCATGAAGCTAGTAAATTTGTGAAATCTGGAACATTGTACATTTGACGCAGATAATGAGATTTACAGAACTTGAATAAACTTTAGACATTTTGTTTTTTGGTTTTACGTTCTGTATTTCTTTACATTTTCCATTTATTTTTCTTTTCTTATCAGTAAGCAGCTAAATATTAAATTTATGCTCTCTCTCAATACTTTTCTTATGCATTTTGTTGTTTTTTCCTAATCAATTCCATGCAAAAACTTTGTTTTAATGATATTATCTTCGAGCTACTCGACAGACGAGGTCTCAAATGTCGCAGTCATTATCGTTACTTCCTTAATTCATCACACAAAGCCTCTCAAGTGACCGGCATTTTATGATAACAATATTAAGTCACAGTGACCAATGTTTTAAGTGATTTGCAACACATCACAAAATGTGCTATATTGTGCTATATGTCCCAGGAACTTGAAAATGTCCTGTTTACATATGACAATAATGATAACAAGAACTTTATTTTGATTGTGGTGCAATAACATAGTAATCATATTTTTGTTACGGTGCTATTTGGATTGCAAACCGTTTTTCAAAAACATAAAATTTATTATGAACATAAACACGATGAAGAATTAGAAAATTACGCTAAGCTTTCTGTTTGTTCAATCAAGCAATTCTCAAAGTAATAATGGATGTTATATCTTCAACATGAATATATATATATATATTTAATTTTGCTCAAACAAATACGCTTAAATTATTCATAGTATGTTCAATGTAAAATTTATGTCAAAACTCCTTTTCTCACTTTCCATAAAACTTACCCTACTCGAATTTCAACTCCTCACTTTAAAGTGAATTTCCCTGATGTAACATAAAGGTTTACGAAAGTTCCATGTAACTTCATAGTTTTGCACAGGTCTACACTTTCTTCTCATCTTAAAAAATTCTTTTGCTATAGACCAGTCAGAAACCTCAGAAGACAATAGGTTTCTGAGGTTTTTTAAATGTTTATAAAGTAAAAATTCCTTTGCTGCCCCTTAAGTTTCAAAAAAGACGTTTCTGTTAATTTGAGAAGCCTAATTGTTTCTTTAGTTTATTTTTTGTTTATGAAAATTTTAATGTTTATGAAAATAAGGTAAAGGTTTAAAGAATCTTGACAACTATGATTTTACACAAAATTTTCTGAATCGGAAAACGTTTCAGATTTCTTTTACAGTGCATATTGAATCAATTGAATACAAAAATACCTACAAATTTAGCTATGTACAAATTTATGTTTCTAAGGACAAAGAAATGTATACTTTCTACAAAATGTATGTAGAAAATATGTATGTAAAAAATAGTAGTATGTAGAAAATATACATTCAAGGCAAAGACAAATTACTTTTCAGAATGCACTGGATATTCCTAAAAATGCAATCACGGAAATTATTTTAACTAAATAAACCGTTATTTTTTAATCTAAAAACTAACTCCTTTGAACAATCTAACAAAATTGAATTTAAGACTTTGAAATATCTTTTCGTATTTTCTCATAAAAAAATTTAAAGAATACAAATGCTTATCAAGTAAAAATTTTTACAGTCAAAATTGAAATAGTAGCATAACAGAAGAAATTTCTTTCCATGCACTCATACACTCTAACATGTCTACATCTGTTCTTATAACTATCTGCAAAAGTATTTTAAGGACAAACAAAAATATTCTTTCTAGAAAATTTATCTTCCAAACTATTCTTTTCAGGCAAAGACAAATAATTTTTCAAAACGCGTTGGAAATTGCTAAAATTAAAATGTCATTTTAACTAAATAAAATCCGTTTCTTTTTAATCTGAAAACTACTTCCTTGAACCTTCTAACAAAACAGAATTTAAGACTTTAAAATATCTTTTCGTACTTTCTCACAAAAAATTGTAAAAATACAAAACTCATCAAGTTAAAACTTTTACAGTAAAAATTGAAATAGCAGCGTAACAGAAGAAATTTTTCTCCATACACTCATACACTCTAACATGTCTACATCTGTTCTTTTAACTATCTGCAAAAATGTTATATGGACAAACAAAAATATTTTTTCTAGAAAATTTGTCTTCCAAACTATGCTTTTCAGACAAAGACAAATAATTTTTCAAAACGCGTTGGAAATTGCTAAAATTGAAATGTTATTTTAACTAAATAAAATCCGTTTCTTTTGAATCTAAAAATTACTTCCTTGAACCTTCTAACAAAACAGAATTTAAGAATCTTTAAAATATCTTATCGTACTTTTTCACAAAGAAATTGTAAAAATACAAAACTTATCAAGTTAAAATATTTACAGTCAAAATTGAAATAGTAGCGAAACAGAACAAAATTCTTTCCATATCCTCATGCACTCTAATATGCCTACATCTGTTCTTATAACTATCTGCAAAAATATTCTAAGAACAAACAAAAATATGCGTTCTACAAAATGCATCTTTCAAACTATGCTTTTAAAGCAAAGACAAATTATTTTTTCAAAACACGTTGGAAATTGCTAAAAATGAAATGTTTATTTTAACTAAATAAAATCCGTTTCTTTTGAATCTAAAAACTACTTCCTTGAACCTTCTAACAAAACAGAATTGAAGACTTTAAAATATCTTTTCGTACTTTCTCACAAAAAAATTTTAAAAATACAAGACTTATCAAGTTAAAATATTTACAGTTAAAATTGAAATAGTAGCGAAACAGAACAAAATTCTTTCCATATCCTCATGCACTCTAATATGCCTGCATCTGTTTTTATAACTATCTGCAAAAATATTCTAAGGACAAACAAGAATATTCATTCTACAAAATGCATCTTCCAAACTATTCTTTTAAAGCAAAGACAAATTACTTTTTCAAAACATGTTGTAAATTGCTAAAATTGAAATGTTATTTTAACTAAATAAAATCCGTTTCTTTTTAATCTGAAAACTACTTCATTGAACCTTCTAACAAAACAGAATTTAAGACTTTGAAATACCTTTCCGTACTTTCTCCTGAAGAAATCAAAAAATGCAAATGCTTATCAGGTTAAAACTTTTACAGTCAAAATTGAAATAGAAGCGAAACCGAACAAAATTCTTTCCATATCCTCATGCACTCTAATATGCCTGCATCTGTTCTTATAACTATCTGCAAAAATATTCTAAGGACAAACAAAAATATGCATTCTACAAAATGCATCTTCCAAACTATGCTTTTAAAGCAAAGCCAAATTACTTTTTTAAAACACGTTGTAAATTTCTAACATTGAAATGTTATTTTAACTAAACAAAATCCGTTTCTTTTTAATCTGAAAACTACTTCCTTGAACCTTCTAACAAAACAGAATTTAAGACTTTAAAACATCTTTTCGTACTTTCTCACAAAAAAATTCTAAAAATACAAAACTTATCAAGTTAAAATATTTACAGTCAAAATTGAAATAGTAGCGAAACAGAACAAAATTCTTTCCATATCCTCATGCACTCTAATATGCCTACATCTGTTCTGATAACTATCTGCAAAAATATTCTAAGGACAAACAAAAATATGCATTCTACAAAATGCATCTTCCAAACTATGCTTTTAAAGCAAAGACAAATTACTTTTTCAAAACACGTTGTAAATTTCTAACATTGAAATGTTATTTTAACTAAAGAAAATCCGTTTCTTTTTAATCTGAAAACTACTTCCTTGAACCTTCTAACAAAACAGAATTTAAGACTTTAAAACATCTTTTCGTACTTTCTCACAAAAAAATTGTAAAAATACAAAACTTATCAAGTTAAAATATTTACAGTCAAAATTGAAATAGTAGCGAAACAGAACAAAATTCTTTCCATATCCTCATGCACTCTAATATGCCTACATCTGTTCTGATAACTATCTGCAAAAATATTCTAAGGACAAACAAAAATATGCATTCTACAAAATGCATCTTCCAAACTATGCTTTTAAAGCAAAGACAAATTACTTTTTCAAAACACGTTGTAAATTGCTAAAATTGAAATGTTATTTTAACTAAATAAAATCAGTTTCTTTTTAATCTAAAAACTACTTCCTTGAACCTTCTAACAAAACAGAATTTAAGACTTTGAAATACCTTTCCGTACTTTCTCCTGAAGAAATCAAAAAATACAAATGCTTATCAGGTTAAATCTTCGACAGTCAAAATTGAAATACCAGTTTAAATGGAATAAAATTCTTTTCTCTTTTGAGGATTGCAAATTTTGTGTTCTTGGCAGCAGTCTCCTTGTAATGCTGTCAATAGGTTTGTTGGAGGGAAATAATAGAAATTTATCGATTTAAAGAAAGATGTATGTTTAACGGAGATATTTTGATTTTTTTTTTCATGTTTATGTTTGATTTCAATTCCTCCGCTCTCAAAGAAAAATAGGATTATTTAAAGTACGCTTAGTTCTAATTCATTCCGATTCAATAGAACCAGGTTTTGCTTTCAAAGATTAGCCGGAAAATAAAAAGAATACAGCTAATAAAGGTTTTAAAATGTTTATTTGTATAAACCTTGGTAGATTAAAATGAAAAGCAATACATTTCATCAGTAAAGAAAACACTTAGAATATATTTGTATTGCATTAGCAAAACTGTTCTAAAGCCTTTCTAAATATTTTATAAAGTTTAGATAACAAAAAGTCGCTCTTTAAGAAATATTTTCCTTAGAGGTAAATGTCTCAGTTGAATAAATATTTTATGCGATTCTGCTTCTTGCATATTTCTAAAAGACTTTTTAAAATAACGATGTGTCTTGACTTTGCGCGATTTATTTTTGCAGTACTTTTTAGCTTTCTGTCAAGGGAGGAATTGCCAAAAGAGGGGAAGGGAATAGCAGCATCCATATTTGCATGTGGTGTTCATTTTCATTCCAAAACATCTCTATAAGTTTTTTTTTGCCGTATTTTTCTATCGTTCTGTTGTTGGTATAAATGAGTGGTGAAAAATGAATTGGAATTCATCTTGGCTTTTTTAAATGCCTATAATGGGTGAGTATCTCCAGTAACACTCAACGTTGACAAAACGTATTAAAAACGAAATTTCATTAATATATATCTAGATTTTAAGGGAGCTCATACCTTCTTAAACATTACCACAGCCAGTGAAATTTGATGTGGTTTCGATTTCTCATAAATATTTAAGTACTTAATGAAATTACACAAACCTATGTAGTATATTTAAGCCATAGCTTTATATACTGTTAAAATAAACACTTATAATATAATATAATAAAAAATGCAGTTCAGTTAATACTGCAACAGTTTCAGACATTTTTCACATGGTATGTCACAATTCGTAAGATAATTTCATTTAAAATTGATACATGAACATAAAACTTATGTTAAAATAACCTGTAAACTATATTTAATAAAAGAATGATTTAATGGTATATAAATTCTTTGACAGAAACCATTTACAAAATTCAATTAAATTTGGATAATAGAAAAATATTTGAAAAAGTAATTAATTAGTCATTAAAAAATTAAAGAAAATGCTTGATTATCTCAATAACATTAATTCATTCTTCAGATGATACATTGATATAGCCAAATGAAAATTTTTTGGCTGATTCCTAAAACAGGGTTTCGTAAATCTAATAGATCTCTGAAAAAAATCTATGAAAATTTTGAAATGTTAACATTAATTGTATTTTTTGTTATCAGGGCTACTACAAAACATTCATTAATTTCCATAACGCTATATATTCCAAAGTATTACAGGTACAAATACAAGTGATATATGAAAATAACCGCAAACTCATCAAGTTTGTGTTGTGTTTAAGAAACGTAGGAAGAATAGAAAACAAAGAGGATGACATCGGTTTGCTTTCCCTTGAACCCCCCCCCCCCGGTCACCTGATTTAACGCTTTGTGTCTTCGTCCTTTGGGGGCATATTAAAGACCTTGTTTATGAACCCCACTACCAAACACATTAGAATTGCTCAGGGAACGGATCAATGGTTCAGTGATGACCATTGACAGGATTACGCTACAAAATGTGTGGAACGATTTCAACTACCGTCTGGACGTGCGTCGTCACACATAGAATATTTGTAGAGTGTGCAGACAACTTGGTGAGTTTGCAGTTATTTTCCCATATCACTTATATTTGTGAGTGTAGTACTTTTGAATACATAGCCTTTTGAAAAATGATAAATATTTTATAGTAGATCATTATAAGCATTTATTTTTACATTTTATAAATCCTGAAGTATGGCTTAAATATATTACAAAGGTTTGTATAATTTCAATAAGTGTTTAAAAATTTATGAGAACTCGAAACCACATTACATTTCGCTGGTTGTGAAAAGGTTTCAAAAGGTATGAGCACCCTTAAGAGGTTTTAAAGGTTGTGTTTAACGAAGAATGTAATATATTTAAAAACGATTTCCCAACCACCTTCTATTATTGTATGTATATTTAAACACTATAGATGCCAATCCTTTGGTTTTTTCAAGTCCAATAAACGTATTTGGAACCATAAATTTTACTAAAAGAAATCTTATAAGTACAACATAAAAAGAAGACACATTTAATTAAGTAAATTTTTTGGTTCAAAATATGTTTATTTGACACTAAAAAAAACTGAACGGTCGGCAGCTATAAAACACATATGTACAATGTCACAAGACGCTTAAATTGTTACTGGCGCGATCAGAGACATCTAACAGCAAAATGTCCATGTATATGAATTAATATCGTTATTTTTGAATCTGAAAATTAACTTTACGGTTTTAGTTTATTTTCAATAACTGAATATGAAAATAAATAAATTTATTAAGATTCGTGTTTATTTCTGCTTGCGGACTAGAAAATCTGATACAATTCAAAATTTTTCAATTATATAAAGTTTCATTTCTTGAGATGAATGCATTTCCTATAATTTTATATAAATTATCTAGTGTAGTAAAAATATCATTTTACTTATATGTGAGCCATTTAGCCAATTTAGGGGATTTTTTTCATTCGGAAATTCCGAATCCATACGAGAAATTACGAATTGTAATTTTTGCTTAATTTAATGACAGACATTCATTCAGTGATTAAACAAATGAAAATTGCAAATCGTAATTTCTGTATAAAACAACCCACTAAATTGGCAACATGCAAGAGAATTTGAAATTTCATACATGATACACATTTTAAATCAAAAATTAAAATGTAGTATAAAAATGCACGTAAAATTTATTGTACGATATGATATATTCTTCAGATAAATAAAAGTTTTATATTTTCTATGCATCTATTATGCGGAAGAACATCTTCAACCAGCGTGCGTAGATTTCAGACAGTGGAAAAATTCTTCCGAAAACTATTTTTAAAGCTGTCAGTTTGTAAAAAGCATTTTAAAGCACTAGCAAATGAAGGCGCGAATAGAATAAAGCGTTACGTAACGAAAATAAAATTTCGAGAAAATTGAAATTAAACCTTATTTTCTATTTTTTCTAATTTTCTTTCTATTAGCATATACAATGCGTACATAACTAAAGTTCACTTACTCAGAGCTGTCTGTAGTCTAAACTATTCATGAGAAAAATATAAATTTTAGAATGTGTCTAAATCAAGGAGTGCGAAAGACATTTACCAGAAAAAAAAATTCGAAAATGGCCACTAGAAGGGATTTTCTCATACAATTTCGGCATATATTCAAATTTTAGCAACCGCGTGATGTTTGCTTGCGTTCAATAAAAATGTGAAATAAAAAATCGTAATAAATCTCTTTTAAATATCGTGCCTTTCCCACGGACAATTGCGTGCAATTTACCAGATCGTGCTTTACTGATGAATTTTTTTGTTATCAAAATGGTGATTCTGCACCAGAAGCTTTGCGGAGGTTTCGAGCTTTGATTCGCAGAGGTACAATGACTGCAAACGGAACATTGTCAGTACTCAAGGACAGCATTTCCCGTCACGTCCTCAACATGTCCAAGAATTGACTTTGCGTGGCTGTTGAACATGCTATTTTGCGATTTCAAACGGTATTGGAGAATAATTGTCAACATATTGAACAATATTTACCTTAATAAACCAATTCTACAGTGCATAGGCTTGTATTTTGTTAAATTATTGAAAAAAAAATATTCAATAAAACGCCATCTGGTGGTCATTTTTAAAACAAATTTTTTTCTGCTAAATGTCTTTTGCATTCCTTCATTTAGACGCATACCAAATTTCATACTTTTCTGATGAATAGTTTCGACTAGAGACAGCTCATAGTAGTGTCTTATTAACATTTAATTATTCCTTATTAAATATTAAAAATTGTTGCTAATATTTAAATTATTAAATATTAAAAAATAATGTCCCATATCTTCAAGAGTAATTTATTTTTTTATTTCAATTTTACCTCAGGATTGATTTTGCCATAACACCTTAATCCATAAAAAATGAGAAAATTTGACATAACACAATCTTTCTCCCGTGTCTTCATTTGTATTTGAAGATGGATGACTTTCATCGGAAAATTTCACTGCACAATTCATTTGCACATCTGAATTATTTATATTGCACTGCCCGTAAAACAAAATCGTTTCACATTAATAATTACACTGCTCAATAAAGTATCTATTTCTTATAAAGTAAATGGTAGCTTTATATTTTAGAGGATGCTGAAAAAAAAATACGGCATTGAAAAGTTTTCATCATACACAGATTTTGAAAAATAAAATTTAAACTGTTCTAATTATAATACATTTTTTTATTATGCAATATAGCATTTGAATTTAGTAATAAAATAAACGGTTGAAAAAACATATACATAGCTGGAAAATAAAATTACAATATTGAAAATGTAAAATGTTAATTATTGTTTTGAATTATTAAAAAAATATATAGACAAAAGTTTATTCTGTTCCTCTAACAGTGAATTTGACTGCATTTAATCTAAATATACGCTCACTGAATACTTTGTTTAATCTAGAAAAGACGTGCGTAGTCTGTGGAATCTTGTTCTATCAAGCATGAAGCTGTTTTTGAATTATGTTGTGACTACCAGCATTTATCATGTTATTTATGCCCCGCAGTGGCGCAGACGATTAAGCTCGATTCCCGTAAGATCAGCGAAAGTGAAGTAGCATCGACCGTGGTCACTGCTTGGGAGGGTGACAACCTCTCTCGACTGCGGCTGATGTGGGACCGTATACGTTAATGGGAGCTGGTGCACGTAAAATCTGTTCGTGGCTCCAATGTCCTCCAAGTTTGAAAAACGATGCCTCTGGGGGTTCCAATCTAGGTGCAGGTTTCTCATCTGAAATTGTTTCAAAATTAGGAGACCAGCTCTAGAAGTCCAACCTCTCTTGAGTCTCTGACACTCCTTCTTTCAGAGAAGCGCCATGGCACTTTCTCTGACACGACAACAACATCATGGTCAACTTTTGTTGACGTTATTTAATTATTTCTTTTAGAAATTGATAAATAATTTTCTTGACATCTCTAAAATTATTTATGATAAACCTTATAAAAAATAGATGTGCATGTTAATTTCCTTAACAACATTTTCTATAAATATGTTTCAATATATTAAAACGGTAATCGAAAATTACTGCACATTACCAGAAAATTTGTTTCAGTCTCAACATCATTATTTTATAAAGGAAGTTCTACAGCACTCTTAACCTAATGTGATTTCCAAATATAGCATTTATATATTTTTTAAATTCAAATAAATAAAAATTAAATTAAATTAAAAGATAATTAGGTAAATTTATTAATGTAGTTAATTAAAGAATAATTGTTGTCGTTATTTAATTATATAATTTAGAAACTGATAAATAGTTGTCTTGACAACTTTTAAATTCCTTATGATAACCTTATAAAAAAAAGATTTGCATGTTAATTTCCTTAACCAAATTTTCTATAAATATATTTAAACATATCAATACGGCAATTCAATATACTAAGTATTATTCAATAATATATATTACTAATGTAGCAATATTATAGTCCAACAATATGTTATTCAAAATTGAATAACATTTATTCAATATAATTTCAATTTATTAAGACGGCTGTTGTATGGCAAAATAATTTTACTCCCAAACATCTGTACTTCTTTTATTAATTTCAGTTTCTTTACAAAGTTGAAATCTAGAATAAGGTGCATACTTGGATTCCATGTTAGAGATTTTTTTTTTTTTTATTGATGTTCCAAAAATCACTCTACATAAATGTTCAATTTGGTCCATTATGATTCTAAACTTAGCCATACATTTAATAAGAAATTAAAATCCATTAGAAAACGTGCTAAAGAAATTAAAAGATTTTAGAAATATTCTTATGTGCGGCTTATAAAGAAATACATAATATTAAATAATAATATTAACAATAATACATAATAATCGATATAATAATAAATAATTTTGATAGTTACTCAGTTTTATATTATCTATAAATTTAGAGGAAACTACTTCAAAGTAGTCGGATGTGCCAATCCCAAAATTTTCATCTATTACACTAGTTTACATGACTTTTGTTCATGAAATGAAATATGTACGGTTACGTTACTTTGGGTATCTACATCTAGGAAAAAATATTTAAAAAAATCCAGCACGTCAGTTTTTTGAAATATTTATTAAGAAGTTTTTTACAAAAAACTACATCTAAATAAACAATAGACAGTTAAAAATTTTAATGTTTGCTCTTTTTTTATAAATATTTTCATTTGTATAGCTCACAACAGACCAACAATAGTCAGCTAGCATATTTTGGTCCCAAACACTTTGATAATTTTGCTCAAATGATTTTAAACCTTGGTGAAATCGCTCACCATGTTCATCACTCATACCACTGAGATTTTCTGGGAAAAATCTAAATGAGAATGCAAAAAATGAATTTTTAGTGACATATTTACATCTAAATGCTCGTAATTTTGCAATAAATTTTCAACAATCTCTTTATAATTATCACATTTTTTATTAACTAAAAATTTTTAACGAGACTTTTGAAAGAGTTCCAGGCTGCTGTTACTACCTTGGTTAAAAGGCTCTCGAATTTTGTATCGTACAATATTTTCCTGATTTGAGGACCCACAAATATTCCTTCCTTTAGTTTAGCCGCAGAAAGATTCGTAAATACAGAGCAAAGGTAATGAAAGGCAGGCTTGGATTTATCCAAAAAGTGGCAGAAGTGACCAAAGTTTGGTCACTTCTGCCAGGTGGTATGAGAACTGGTATTTTCTCTGAATGAAGGACCGGCTTAGTCAGCGATGGAACGGCTGCATAATTTATGCTATCTTTATTTTTTGAGTTAAAACCAAAAGTTTTTGTTAAACAAAAGTAACAATCGGTTACGTGGTTAGTTGGCTCTCTCCATATCATTGGTTTACCAAAAATCAGTCATCTATTTTTACCTGAATACCAGAAGCTGAGAACCAATCTACAATTAGTGCAAATCACACGAGAAACCCAATTTTTATCTTCATTTGACACCGAAAATCAAGATAAAAATAATATGAATAATGAAAATAATGTAAATAGGCTTCTTGCAATGGTTTTGTTATAGGAAAACCAGGATTTAACTGAAAAATTTTGCCACAAACATAACAAAATCGGTTTGTATGTAGTTCACACCCTCTAGATGACATTATTTTATAAAAATAAGACATTTGAATCACACAGTTGTTTACAAAATAAAACAATAAACGTATCTAAACAATTGTGGGTAGATAAAAAACAAAGACCTTCATATCTCAGAATTGTGACGTGCTACAAAATATAAAAAAAATATTTTTTTAACTACCGTTCATAGTCTACATAAATAATATATGTTTCATTTCATGAACAAAAAAATTTTTTTTTTGTAAACTAGTGTTATCTAACACAGGTTTCGCATACACAAAAGACGAATCAGTACCAATTTATAGCCAGATCTAACTGAATCTAAAGTTTTATTAAATTCCGTGCATTAGTCATTGAGATATGACTATCGCTAAAATCGTGTAAATCTTAAAAAATACAGAACAGCAGCGCAACCTGCTGGAAGATTTACCCCAAAACCTAATCAACAACAACTTATATCAATGTCTAACCGAATCTGAAATTTGATGAAAATTCGTGCATTAGTTTTTGACATATAGTTATCATGAAATTCATGAAAAAAGTAGCATAGCAGCGCCACCTATTGGGCTATTTACGCAAAAACGTAATCATAGCATCTAGTTATGTCAAGGTCTAGCAGACTTGGAATTCAAATTGATGAAAAAAGTAGCAGAGCGCGCCACGTTTTGTGATATCTATACCAAAACGTAATCAGCGTCTATTTATGTCAAGGTCTAACTGAATCTGAAGTTTCATGAAAATCAGGGCATTAGTTCTTGAAATGAAACTATTGCGAAAATCGCAAGAAATGCAGCATAGCAGCGCCACCTGTTCGGTGATTTACACCAAAAACTAATCAGCACCAATTTCTATCAGAGACTAACTGAATATATATAGTTTTATGAAATTCCGTGCATTATTTCTTGAGATAGAGTGCCCACAAAATTTTTGCCACATACAGACAGACAGACTTACAGAGTCACAGACTCACAGACAGACATTTTCTAAAAACAGTCAAATCGTATTCAGGACCTTCTAAAACGTATAAATCCGCCAAAAACCGGAAGTCGAAAATTTTCATGAATCCAATACTCTCTTCTTGTAAAGATAGAAGAAATTTAAAAATAATTATATGGTATTCAGCCTTGTGTTCCTTTGAATTTGGAGGAAATTATTTGAATTTAAATATTTAACCTAAAATATGATCTCTAAAAAAGGCTTACACACGTTTTCCTACCGCGAAAACGGTGCAATTCGGCAAGCGCATGTTGCTATAACAACAATAATCCAGTAATATGAATCGCGAAATATTTATGCCTTGAAATATCTGCATTTCTTGAAACAATTTCAGCTTCCTTACATTTCTGGAAACTAGAATATGGTGCATACTTTAATTTCGTACGAGAGATTTATTTTCTCCACCAACTGGTCGTTAAAACACTCCATACAAATGTTCAATTTGTTCCTTCATTATTCTAAACTTAGCCGCCGTCAGATCTTAACCTCTACACTGAGAAAAATGACACTTTCAAGTCTGAGTATATCGAAGTTTTCATTTTGTTATGAAACTTTTTGTTTCAAACAGGACGACCCAATGCTTTGAATTCTGAAATACCAGAAATACTCAGAATATTCCAACATGGACATACTCAAAACTGAGCACATAAAGGTCAGTTCATACTCATTTTTGAAACATGGACATACTCAAAAATTATTAGAATACGTTCAAACTCATTTTTGAAACATGACCATATACTCAAGAATGAGCAGATAGAAGTCAGTTAATACTCATTTTTGAAACATGACCATACTCAAATATGAGCACATGATGTTTTATTCTTGAGTGTTTTCAAAAATGAGTATACACATGTTTCAAACTTGTGTAATGTTGATTCGGAGCCATTTTGTCTATGCGAAATACTCAGATTTGATTATTTTTTGCTCAGTTTTTAAAATGTCGTTTCTAGAGTGTACACTCCGTAGGTCCACACATGTGAACCTCAATTCTTCCCAGTTTTAAACAGGATACTCTAACATGATTGCAATTACGATCTAAGAATGATATGTTTTGATGTCCAAGATTCGAAATAATGCAAATAAATTTAAACTCTTTCTCTGGAATAAAATTTGAGAAGAAATAATTCAGTAATAATAAATAATATCACACTAATACTCAGTAATGAAGATGTTAAATAAAAAATAAAAATTCATAATTAAAATTGCTAAAGAAATAAACAACTTTCTGCCTTACTCTTACACGCGGCTTATACAGAAATAGAGAAAATAATCAAAATAAGAAGAAAAATAATGAAATACTAAAAAGAATAAAAATAAACATAAATTAATAATAATAATAACAAATAATTATTTCGATACTCTTATTCAATCTGTTTCCTCTAAATTTATAGAAAATCTCTCAATTTAAATATCCCATCCGGAATGCAAATTTATAATAAAAGATGGTCTAGACACATTATCCTTGTGTGCAGAAGATGCAGAAAATACTATGTCGTAATAGTCGTGTCGCTATAGCAACAGACGTTTGCAAACTTTTGAGAACGTTTTAGACTTTTGCTTGTTTGTTTTCCGAAGATACGTTTTATGAAGCAAAAAGTCCGCTATCGTATGACAAAAGAATTTTACCCCCAAATATCTGTATACGTCTTTTGTCAATTTCAGCTTCTTTACAATGTTGGAAACTAGAATAAGGTGCATACTTGGATTTCTTGTCAGAGATTCTTTTTCCATTGATGTTCTAAAAATCACTCCATAGAATTGTGCAATTTGTTCCATCATGATTCTAAACTTAGTCATATATTTAATAAGAAATTACATTCCATTAGTAAAAGTGCTAAAGAAATTAAAACCTTATGGATGCACTCTTTTATGCGGCTTATAAAGAAAGAATTAATATTAAAAATAATATTATTAATAATAGATATAATAATAAATAATTTTGATACAATTACTCAGTTTTATATTCTCTCTAAATTTAGAGGATTTTTTTTTCAAATTAAAAAATAATAATACAAAATACTATCTCTAACACACGTTTTTTATGTTTGTAGAAGGTACAATTGGTAAGATATTGTGAAAAGCATATCGCCATAGCAACTCACAACCAGTGATATGTTGTATGAATCTCGGAATCCCCTAAAGTATTAGAAAAGCTTTCTACCCCGAAATATCTTACTTCATGCGTCGATTTCAGCTTCTTTATATTCTTAAAAGCTAAAATAAGGTTCTCACATGGCCTTCTGAAATATTCCTTTCCTACCTACTGATGTTCGGAAAATCACTTCATATTCTTAGAAATATTCATTTTTTCCATCATGATTCTAAACTTATCTGCAATCATATCTTTAATAAGAAATTAAGATCCATAAGTAAAATAAAAAAAAATTTATTGAAAAACAAATACTACACAAAAAACAAATTATAAAAAATTATTATTTTTAATTATTATTTTTATATAAAAACAAATACTAAAAGTTTTTATATAAAAACTTTTAGTCGTCTTATATTTGACATTTAATGGAAAAAATAACATTTAAAAATAGTAATGAATAAATAAATAAATAAATATTATAAGAAATAATTTATTTTTTACTGTATATTCAGTTTTGTATTCCCTCTGAATATAGATGAACTCTTTCAATTTAAATATTTTATCCGTAATGCATATCTATACAAAAAGACTGCCTAGAAAAGTTTTCCATTTATGCTAAAAAGGCAGAAAGTAATATATCGCATCAAACGTAATATAGGAACATGCGCTATAGCAACAGACAATCAGTGACATCTTTTGTAAAGCGCAAAACCCGCTGTCGTTTTGCAAAAGAATTTTATGCCCGTTTGCAATTCTCGCATCAATTTCAGCTTCTTTATGAAGTCAAAAGCTAGAATAAGGTGTATACTTGGCTTCCTTGTGAGAGATTATTTTATTTCCATATACTGATGTTCGAAAAATCACGTCATGAGAATTTTCGATTCGTTACATCATAAATTCTTAACTTAGCTGCAGTCATATCCTGAATATGAAATTAAGATCCATAAGTAAATGTACTAAAGGAATTAAAATATTTTGCTGCAGTCTTACATTTAGAATATAAAGAAAGAAATTATTAAATAATAATAATAATAAATAATAAATAACAATTTAAAGAATAAATTATTTATTTTGATACTGTTATTTTCTATGTAAATTTAGGGGACCTTTTTTTATTTAAATATTGAATTTGGAATGCATGCCTTTCCAAATAAAAAAATTTAATTAAAAAAAAGACTTCCTAGACACGTTTATTTCTGTGCAGAATATACAAAAAGTAAGATATCGTGAAGCGCATATTGCTATAGCAACTGACATCCAGTGACATGTTGGGTGAAGCGCGAAACCCGCTGTCATATTGTAAAAGAATTTTACCCCCAAATGTCTGCAATTCTTGAGTCAATTTCAGCTTATTTACATTCTTGAAAACTGGAATAAGGTGCATGCTTGGCTTTCTTCAGAGGTATTCATTTATTTTTCAACACCTGATATTAGAAAAAACACTTCATGTGCAATCCGTTCCATCACCAGGACTACAAATTGGCTACTATTTTTTTAAATTCTATCTTGGAGCAATTTTTAAAAACAAAAATCTTTCACACACACTTTGACAACATGTGCAAGAAAAATATACTGCAAAATTTACTGTATAGTTAATTTACTGTATGTTTAAAAATAGTTTTGAACAGTCGTCAGTATAAAACAGTCGTCAGTGACAGATTGCATCTTGAATCTAAACTTAACCGTAGTCTTAGCTTCAATAAGAATTTAAAATCTATATGTAAAAGGGCTAAAAAATTGAAAAAAAATTCCAAAGTCTTATATTTGGCTTTTAAAGAAAGAAATATTATTGAAATATATAATAATTATAATTATATATATTTTTAAACTGTTTTTCATTCGCATGTTTCGTCTAAATATGGAAGAAATATTTCAAATTAAAAAAAAAATCCGAAATACATATCATTAAAAAATGATTTCTTAGACACGTTTTCTTTGTGTGCAGTAGATCCAAGCGTAATTCGCAGTTTACTATAGCAACATACAACCAGTGATATGTTTTATTAAGTACGAAACTAGCTGTCGAAGATTTCTAACGCCAAAAATCTGAATTTCATACATCAATGTCAACTTTTTACATTGTTGGAAGCTGGAATAATGTGCACATTTGACTTTCTTGTGAGAAATTCTTTTTTACCACCAATTGATGTTGTAAAAATACCTTCATAGAAATGTTCTATTTGTCGCATCATGATTCTAAACTGGTTTCCTTATCATAAATAAGAAATTAAAATGCATTAGTAAAAATGTTAAAGAAATCAAAAATACTTTGTCGTATTATTACATTTGACATATAAAAAAGAAATAATATTGAATATTAACAATAATAACAATGATAAATAATACATAAGAATTATAATAATGAATAATTTATTTTGATACTGCCATTCAGTCTTATATTCCCTCTAAAATTAGAGAAACTATTTCAATTTAAATGCTTTACGCGGAATACATATCTTAAAAAAGCAGACGACCAGACACAAAGCGTGTGTAGAAAATGCCAAAAAGTACGATATCGTAAAGCGGATGTCGCTACAGCAACAGACAACTAGTAATATTTTGTGTGAAATAGGAAACATGCTGTGGTATTCTAAATGATTCCTAACCCCAAATATCTACACTTCTTGCTTCAATTTCAGTTGCTTTGTATTGTTAGAAGCTACAATAAAGTGAATACTTGGATTTCTGGTGAAAAATTCGTATTTTATGATCAGTTTATGTTCGAAAAATCACTTCATAGAAATGTTCAATTTGTTCCATCATTATTCTAAATTTAGCCGTGGTCATATCTTTAATAAGAAATTTAAATCCATGAGTAAAATTGCTAAAAAAATTGAAAACTTTTTGCCTTAGTTGCTTCGAAAAATGTTTTATATGACCCTATGTGATTTAGAAGAAAGAATAAAATAATATTAAATAATAATTTTAATAATAAGGGACTTATTTAGACACTGCCCAGCTAAAAATGAACTGCAGTTTTTCTACAGAAGTGAAGTATTTTTAAAGTTTTTCTACAGGCAACTGTAGATTTTCTGTAGTGCAATCTTGAGTGTAAAAATACTTCAGTTATTTTGCAGTTAATGTGAAGTAATTTTGCAGTAATTTATTTCAAAAATACTGTGAGCTTTTATCTGCAAAAATACTGCAGTTTACGTGAATTTATGTTATAATCATAAATTTAAAAAATAATGAGACTTTACATCTGTAGTAAAACTGTAGTAAATTTGAAGTATTTTTACAGTCATTATTTCAGTATTATATTTTCTGATGTATCTGCAGTATAACTGCAGTTACTTTAAGGTAATTTTACAGAACTTAATTTTAGTAAGTTTGTGAGATATTTTCTGCAATTTATCTGCAGTTTTAAAAGCTAAGCAATATTAAAGTCTTTCAGTTTTTGACAATATTGCGTATTTACTCTGTTATTAATAATTAACACTGTTTTCAAGACTTTTAGTTTAATGGGACTAAATTGAACAAAAATCAAAATCCTCAGGCGGGGGGGGGGGGGGCGAACACTGCTTTGAACCACCCATTTTGAGATAAATTTTTAACACATAAATATGTATATAATAAAAATTACTTTCATGGGGAATTTAAGGGGGAAAGTCCGCCCTTCCGCCCAACGGGAAATTTGTACTTTCTCTTAGTGTTTAATTACTTTAAATTACTCGGAAAAAGAATAAATTTACTGTTTTACAAAATCGGTCAAAATAAAAAATTAAATAAAATTTTAAAATCCAGGGAGGGTTAATGACGCAACCCCCCCCCCCCCCCCCCCCCCCCCCCGCCTCCAACGGAAAATTCTTAGTTCCTCTTTTAAGTTAAGCGAGGAACAGCGAGTTAAGCAGGGGACACTGCTTTGAACCACCCCTTTTGAGATAAATTTTTAACACATAAATATAAAAAATAACAAATAAATAACTTTCATGGGGAATTTAAGGGGGGAAAGTCCGCCCTTCCCCCCAACGGGGAATTTGTACTTTCTCTTAGTGTTTATAATTACTTTAAATTACTCGAAAAAAGAATAAATTTACTGTTTTACAAAATCGGTCAAAATAAAAAATTAAATAAAATTTCAAAATCCAGGGAGGGTTAATGACGCCCCCCCCCCTCCAACGGAAAATTTTTAGTTCCTCTTTTAAGTTACTCAAAAGAACCAATTTTATTATGCTATTCAAAAACGGAGAAAACGTAATTTTAGTTACTTAAACTTTAAAATTCAGGAAGAAAGTAGTAATTGAACACTCCCCCCCCCCCCAAACACACACACACATATACAGCCTACACACAACGAAAAATTCTCAGTTCTTTTATTTTAAGTTTATTATTATTATTATTATTATTTATTTTAGTTATTTTAATTATTTAGTTATTTAAATTTCAAAATCGAGGGAGGGGGAAATTGCCTTTCCACTTATTAACTACAGGCATGATGACTTCCAGTTTTTAAGAAAATTTTACTTCAAAAAACAAGTGAAAAATGTAAATCTCCTTTTGAACATTTGATTTTTTTTTTCGTAACTGACTATGTGAAGAAACGCTACATCTCAACTCAACTCAGATTCTGATCGTTCTTGGTTCTGGTTCTGTTTACATTTTGACGACGACGGCGGTAAGCGGTAAGTGCAAGCGTTTGTATATTATTTTTCTTATTCGCTAGCTTTGTTAATATAATAATTAATGCCGTAATTTTTTAAATGTTTATATATAGCCATAAGATGGCTAAAAATATGTACCGACAGACACCTCTACAAATCTAGATAGATTAAAAAATTAAATACATTCAACGTATTTATAAAGTACCACGTTGTCTTGCCAAAAAAAATTATTTCGGAGGAGATTTGTATTGTCAATGTGTCGTCCATATTGTCTTATTTTAGACTTTTTTTTTAAATACTGTAATAGCGATGGAGTTAATTTAAAGTTTGTTGCCCCTACAATTACGATTATGCCAAGGTTGCAGCTATGATTTTATCAAAATCATCGCCAAGCTTACATATGCATCGTATATATGAATATATATATATTACACACCAAACACTCATATTATGCGTAATTAATACGTCATTATATATATATTATTTGCATCATATGACTATAACTTTCGGCCACATAAATCACGAAATGTTGAACACATATAGTATTATTAGAATGTCATATATGCTTTATAATTTGATAAATTTTGGTCACTAGATGTTTTTTCTTATATTAATTTTACATTATTTTGTAATAAAAAATGCAAAAAATGAATCTTGAAATGTGTTTTATGGTGTTCAATGGATAAATAAGCTAAAAAAAATTATTTTCTTTAAATCCAAAGTTTTTATTATTACAAACAAGTAACAGCATCCAAAATTTTAAAATAAGCTATCAAGCTGGGGTGTAAAAATCTAGGAGTCAATGGGCCAATTCTCACCACTAAATTTTATTAGTATTCTTCAGCTAAATTTTATTATTATACTTCACCTAAATTTTATCAGTATTCTTATTAGTCGAAGAATATTAAAAATTTAGTGGTAGTAATCTACCCATTGGCGACTAGATTTTTACACCCCTGCTATCAAGTATAAAAATATAGCAACAAATATTTTGTTATTAATTGAAAAATGTTAACTGACACCTGTAACATACCAATTTGGCAAACTATCTTGGAAAAAGAAGAAAAAGCTTTTAATCACATTTCATGTAACATATCATCATTCAGGAGGACAATATTTAAAATAGCATTACTTTAAATTAAATTATAATTTTTATAAAGTTATTTTCCTCCTGGTATATTATTTGTAAACTTTGATTAAAAGCAATTGAAAATATATGTAAAAACCTTGAGAAACCATTAATTGTATTGACACACAGGCTAAGTACAGTCAAGATCAACCCAATTATAAATTTCATTGTAACGATAAAAGGCTCAAATATTTAATTTAATTTTGTAATAAATATGAGTTATTTGAATTCACAATAACAAACTCTAAATTAACTCCATCACTATTAAAGAAAAGTTTAAAATAAGATAATATGAACAAAACTTTGAAAATACAAATATCCTATGAAATATTTTTTCTAGTAAGGCTTTTATAAATACGTTGAATCTATCTAATTTTTTTTAAAGAGAAACCAGTTTTGAAGAAGTGTCTGTCGGTACATATTTTTAGCTATCTTATGGCTATGTATAAACATTTAAAAAATGAATTAAGGTGTTAATTATTATATTAACAAAGTTAGCGAATTACAGAAAATAATGAACGAACGCTGTCACTTATTGCTCAATGCCGAGAGTCGCATGTAAAATGTAAACAGGTTTAGAATTTAGCTATAGGTGAAAATTAGCAGTAGCTATTCACCACATAGCGATTAAAGTTGTAAAACGGCAATTAAAACATTGTCATTGTTTACCACCTCTGCTTTCAGGTAACAGATTCCATGGCAATCCTTGAGCGACTAATTTTGCGATTCCCCCCCCCCCCCTTAAAGGTGAAAATAAGCAGTCGCCAGTTGTTGATTAAACTTTAAAAACTGGCGATTAAAAATGTGGAAAGCACAAACCAAATGCAGGATTTCCCAATTGCCATTTTCTCCTAAATTTCAAGATTTTTCAGCGTCCATTCAACGAAATTCATAATTTTTATGCGTCCGTTCGAAGAAATTCATGGCTTTTACGCGCCCGTTTGAAGAAATTTACGATTTTCCTTGCATAATCGAAGAAATTCATGATTTTTACTTGGCGATCCATAAAATTCATGATTTTTATGCGTTTGATCGACGAAATTCAGAATTTTTACACTGCCGAATGACGAAATTTGATTTTTACGTAGCCAATCGACAAAATTCATTATTTCTCTCCGGCCGATCGAAGAAATTCATTATTTTTATGCACACGATCGACAAAATTCAAGATTTTTACACTGCCGAATGACGAAATTTGATTTTTACGTAGCCAATCGACAAAATACATGATTTTTACACGCCGATCGATAAAATTCATGATTTTTATGCACTCGGTCGCTAAAAATCATGATTTTTACATGCCCGATCGACGAGATTCGTGATTTTTATGCATTTGATCGATGAAATTCAGGATTTTTACACTCCCGAATGGCGAAGTTTTTTTACGTAGCCGATCGACAAAATTCATTACTTTTTCTGAGCATGATCGACAAACTTCATTATTTTTACGCACACGATTGAGAAAATTCATGATTTTACACGCACTATCGATGAGATTCAGGATTTTTGCACTCTTGAATGGTGAAATTTGCAATTTTTCTTCCGAAATTCAATTTGTGGTTTTTTTTTTTTTTTCGGTTAATGTGCATGAAGTGTACATATATATATAAGTTACTAACTGCTGTTTGAATGAATTTCATGCATTCTAGAGATTGCTGCATTGTGAGTTTCGTGCATCCAGGAGTGGTTTTTTTTTTTTTTTTTTTTTTTTTTTTTGGGGGGGGGGAGTTATTGTAGGTGAAGCGTACATATATATATATATATATGTTACTAACTGCTGTTTGAATGAATTTCATGCATTCTGAAGATTGCTGCATGGTGAGTTTCATACATCCACGTTTTTTTTTTCTTTTCATTTAATGGGTTGGGTTGGGTTGATTATTGACGGCCAGTTATCCACACTAGGGATATAGGCCCGGGGGGAGTGCCCTTCGTGGGGGTCTTTCTAAGGGAACCTAACCCGTATTTACGCATGGATACATCCACGGCTCGAAGAAAACCATGAAAACTCCGAACGATTAGGCCGACGGGCATGATTGGGATCGAACCCAGCACCTCCCGTCTACCAGCTTCGAGAGCAGAACCTCTCAGCCACTGGTGGGGCTTTTCAGTTAATGTATGCGAAGCATACGTATATATGTTACTAACTGCTGTTTGAATGAATTTTATGTATTCTAGAGATTGCTGCATGGTGAGTTTCATGCATCCAGGGTTTTTTTTTCAGTTAATGTATGCAGAGTTAATGTTCGGTTAATGTACCTGCCTAATCTGGTAACGGATAATTGCATATATTTGCATTTATATAAGTGTTTTCGCGGTCTCCTCTGGTAATGGGATCCAGGATAATGGATATTCAAGGCCATGTTGCCTGCAAGTTTGTTGTAAATGTATCACTTGTACGTGCCACTATTCGAAACAAGCTAAATTCGGCAGCAAAGGCTGTGAAATGTGAGAAGAATTTGTAAATACATTTGGTATTTAAATACGATGTAAATTATAAAGCATAAACATCAAATGTTAATAAAATGTTTTTTTTTTTTAATTTAAACCTTATTTGCACCATAATTGTATACAAGATAAAATTGGAAGGACAAATCAGGACGAAGGTAAGAGTAATTTTTGTAAATTTTAGCATTTTTTTAGAAAAACAGAAAAGCATATATTTGTTTTGCTTTTAATATGAATTTTATGCAGTTATTTTTTATTAGCTGTAATATATGTAATACATTTTATTTCATAGTAAATGGTATATAATTTAGAAATTTACATATATGTATGTATCCTTTCATATAATTTATTTTATATATTCAAAATTATATAAATATTCAATGCACATATAGATAATTTCTTTAAGAGATGCAAAAATATTCAAATTTGAAATTTACATTGTGGAAAAATTAGTTGCAATTAAAATTAATTTTTGCATTTAAATTTCGTGTAGGGGAGACCGGTACACACTGGACCTATGGGCACAGTGGACCACCCCCTAATATTTTATTTATTTAAACTTTTTAAAAGCTTCTCTTATATCCTAATAGACAACAGCACTGCACTGATTATTTATAGCCTTCAGAAAATATGTTTAGCTCAGATTGAACTATTTTATCCTGATTGGTTGTTTTGAGCTTCTAAAAGTAAAATTTTTCATCATATTTGAATTTTTTTAGTAATTAAAGGTTGTAGATAAATAAGATAAAACAGCTTTTTTGTAAAGCTAAGATACTTGTTTTTATTTAACTTTAAAGTTAATATGTTTAAAAGGAAGCTATAAACAATATTAATACGATTATTTATTGAACTTCAGCATGGGTCACAGTGGACTACCCACTCCTGTGCACAGTGGTCCACAATCCACTCTGCTCCTGTAATGCAGAATGTTCAAAATATTTAATAATTGCTTATTTACTATAAAGAAATATTGTTTAAAAGTAGTTATTTAACTGTAAAATAAAGTAAACAAAGAAAAATGACAATTTATTTAATATAGTAAGAAATATTTTGTTTTGTATTTACTGCCTTTGATAAATATAACTGTAGTCTAAATTGGTGATTATTCTATTCAAGTAAGATTCGTGAGATGCAAATTGAATGGAAATCAGTTTATTTTTCCGGAAACTGTAGATGAATCTATTGTTGATGTCAATGATTTCATAATATTGCTCTCAGACCCAAAAGTATTTCAGGAAAGTTCCAGGCTCAATCATACTCATAAGTATTTCGGAATTTCACTTGCAAATTGTAATGTGCGCTGATTGTTTTGTACTTAAGTAATAACTTCAACTAAATTGCAATTGTTCCTGTATTAATCTGTTATTATTTTCAAAATATAATTCATTTTGTTTTTGTTTCAAAATGTTACTCGTAAATTTATATTACTATGTTATTTCGTTTGTAAAGGGAAAATAAAAAAGACTTAGATTAATGAAAAATAGACTTATATTGTATATTTCAGATAATACCTAATAGCGGTCCACTGTGGTCCACTTTACGGATGCATATAAAAAAAATTTCTTTTGAAAAATATATTGAAAACTATGTTATGATAAATATATAAAGGTTTAAGGAATATTCAAAAATATTTTTTATGCAGATCGGTTTGTCCATTAAAGAGAAAAAAAAATTTAGCTGAAAAAGTGGTCCACTGTGTACCAGTCTCCCCTACATTTAATATTTAAAATTATCATCTAAATCTGCCACAATAGACTTCATTATGAATTGCTTATGAGATTAAAAATTTGTAATCCCTTTCGCACAATATATATATTCTCACAAGCTTCGTAATATATATTCTCACAAGCTACAAAGAAAATAATTTTTTTTTTTTTGGGGGGGGGGGGCAGTAAGTACATATTGAATAATCAAACAGTTACAGCAATTAAAAAAACAAGGATATTTTATAAAAATGTTTAAATGCTTGGGTAACAAAATTACAATGGACAAAGAAAAAGTTATGTCCTCTCTGATTTAAATTCTTGTGCATCTATTTGCTTTATCAATTTGAAATTTCTGTAGAGGATTGAAAAGATATGCCATTATATAAAGAATTATAATTTATTTTTTTAAAATTCATATACAATTATTTTTAATTGCAATTTTTATTGTTGCAATGGAATTACTAAATACACATTATCAATTTTCTTCTTCACATTGAATTTATTTATAAAATTGCACTTTTTATTACAAAATTTTAAAAGTAAGATTTTAATTTTTAGCCAATAACCATGTGTCCTTGATTTCAAAGAAATTGCCCAGTAATGAAACTATTGAAAAAATAAAAACAATTCAATACCATAAAAAAATCATTGCTTGAAGATGGAAGTACTATGATTATTATGAATACTTCACTCATCTTTCAATATTATTATTTTGAGTAAAGTCGTTCATACAATTTCTTGAATTCTTTCATTTTTCAAAAGGTAACCATAATAATTGAATAAGTGAGCCATGATCAAAAAATATTTTTCAGTGATGATTAATCGTTGTATGCATGATATATTTTATGCACAGATTGCATATAAATTGAGATATGAAAAAAAATATTTAATTAGATTTTAGTGCTGATTTTTTCATACAGAAAAATTAATATGTTATATATATACATATTTTGTAATAAATTTCTAAAAGGCTGCAGTGAAACTGCAAAAAAATGCAGTTGAAAGACCGCAGTGATTTGTCACAAATCATTGCAGTTTTTTTTAAGTCGACATAACTACACATTTACTGCAGTAAGTGTGTAGTTAAAATGCAGTTGGAAGTCTGCGGTGATTTGGCACAAATCCCTACAGTTTTTTTGAAGTCGACATAACTACAAATTTACTGCAGTAAGTGTGCAGTTAAAATGCAGTTGGAAAACTGCGGTGATTTGGCACAAATCTCTGCAGTTTTTTTTAAGTCAACATAACTACAAATTTACTGCAGTAAATTTGTAGTTATGTCGACTTCAAAAAAACTGCAGGGATTTGTGCCAAATCACCGCAGTTTTCCAACTGCATTTTTTTTGTAGTTTCACTGCAGTTCATTTTTAGCTGGGTGCTAATTCATCTTATATTTACTCTAAATGTAGAAACACTATTTAAATTTATATATATTACGCAGAATGCATCTCTTAAATAAAATAGGCAGACTAGAGAGAAAGCGTGTGTACAAAATGCAAAAAGTAAGATATGGTGAACTGGATGTCGCTAACTGGATATCGCTAGAGGGACATCCAGTTAACCACAACAGTTAACGACAACCACTAATATGTTGCGTGAAATAGGAAACAAGCTGTGGTATTTCAAAATATTTCTAACCCCAAATAGCTTCTTGTATCAATTTCAGTTGCTTTACATTGTTGAAGTCTAGAATAAGATGCATACTTGGATTTCTGGTGAGAAATTATTTTTTATCACCAATTTTGGTTCGACAAATCACTTCATAGAAATGTTCGATTCATTCCATCATGATTTTTATCCGCGATTTTAATAGAAAGAAATTAAAATCCTTGAGTAAAAGTGCTGAAGAAATTGAAAACGTTTTGCATTAGTGGCTCAGAAAGAGGGCTTATGTGGCTCTATGTGACTTAGAAAGAATTAAATTATAATAACAATAAATAATACATAATAATTATAATAATAAGTAACTTATTTAGACACTGTTATTCAGCCTTATAGTCACTCTAAATTTAGAGGAACTCTTTCAATTTAAATATCTGTAAAGAAAAAATCATAAAAAATAGGCTGAGTGGACACAGTTTCTTGTATGCAGAGGATGCAAGAAGTAACATATCGTGACGAGCAATTTTTTTATCACCAATTTAAGTTTAAAAAAATCACTTCATTGAAATGTTCCATTCATTCTATCATGATCTCAAACTTAGCCGCGGTCGTATCTTTAATGAAAAAATTAAATCAATCAGTAAAAGTGCTGAAGAAATGGAAAACGTTTTGCCTTAGTGGCTTAGAAAGGTGGCTTAAGTGGCCCTATACGGCTTATAAAGAATAAAATAATATTAAATAATAATAACAATAAATAATAAATAATAATAATTTATTTAGACACTGTTATTCAGTGCTATATTCCCTCTAAATTTAAAGGAACTCTGTCAATTTAAATATCTGTAAAAAAAATCGTTCAAAAGACAGGCGTAATAGACACGTTTTCCTTCTGCACAGAAGATGCAAGAAGTAACATATCGTGACGTGCATGTCGCTGTAGAAACAGACAACCTGTGATATGTTGTGCGAAGAGCAAAACCCTCTGTCACATAGCAAAAGATTGTTGCATCCAAATATCTGCGGTTCTTGTGCCAATTGTAGCTCCTTTATATTGTTTAAAGCTAGAAAAAGTTGTATATTTAACTTTCATTTTTCAAGCCATCTCGATCTTCGAAAAATAACTTCATGGAAATTTTCGAATGAACTAATGTTTAACTTATATTTAACGTGTTTTTTTTTTTTTTTTAATCAGGGAGTGGACATTTTTATTTGGGATAAATAAGACATGGGAAATCGAATAAAAGAAAAATATAGATTTTCGTATGCGATTTTCAAAGTTTGTATAAAAATAAATATATGTATCTCCAGAAATTTTTTTTATGACGGGAGTACAGAAAATCATATAGGAATCTGGACGAACACAATTTTATTCTGCAGCTTTTATCATTAGAATTATGAATATCGATTGGATTATTTTTATTGTACATAATACATAATATGAGTTTTGAATAAAAAAATAACACCTGCGCTATTTCCGATGTAAAAAGAGTTTGTTGCAGAAACATCCAAAAAAGAAGCAGACCACATACTCTGCTCAAGCCTGTTTACAACGTTAAGAAGGGCGGATGGCTATTTCTTTTTGAAACATTATTTGCGAATTATTTTATTTTTCTATGGAATTACTACGAAACTTTTTCCTTCCAGTACTGGTACCAACATATGAACAAAATGCAACTTTTATTGCCGTCATTGCCATCATATGACATGGTAGATGATTTTTATCGGTGCCACTGTAACGTCGCTATGTCCCATTTTGTGATAAGTTATAAATGACCAAAAAATCAGATACAGCTATTTGACGCTGTAGTCTCTAAGTGGCGGTCACTTGAAAGTAACTATGTGATGAATTTAAGAAATCAATTGTTGCGACTGTAACACTTTTGACCATTTCTGATGTCATAGTGATGTCACATCAAGTGGCTGTGGAATTACAATACTTACTAAATGTTTTTAATTGTGTCGGTTTAGAAATAAGATTTTGAGAGTGTTAAAATCTTTCAGTACTAACTTGTAGTACAGGGGGATCCAAAACTGATAAAAGAAATAAAAATTCAATAATCCAAAAGATATAGACAGTAGCACAATGTGGTATTTGGACAAATATACTACATGGGATTTTACGATAGTAAAATATTTATTTACGGAATAGCTGCATTCATCATCGACGTGAAGCATTTTAGTGGTACCAAGATAGCTACCTGTCACTATTTGAGTCATAATGTGGCATGAATTACAGAAGGAATCTTTTACGAAGCACTGCAGCGTAATTTTATACGTCTAGCAAATATTCTCTCTTATGACATCTGTCAAATTCAACACTTTAAACCTTAGTTACATTGAGAACTGTGCTGCGCTGCTGTACTAAGTACTGACACAACTAAAATGCCACTTCTCAATGGCAAATGTTATTAATTTGGCAATAAAGTTTTCCTTATTAAGAAATGACATGTTTTTCTGTACATTTCTGTAAAAACCACACTCTCAGAAAAAACTGTAAATTTATGAGCGTTTGCCCTTCAATTTTCACGGACAACGGTCTTATTTGATGAAAAACGGTCTGATCCACTAAATAAGCAGCCATATCCTTTAGATATACTTTAGGGCAATCCACATATTCTTACAGTTCTAGCCCATATGTTAGCAACAATACGGTACGACCCCATACTTTGTCCTCCGGTAGAGTGTAACCCTTCACTTTACTCGTGTTCCGAAAATTTTAACCCGCCAAAAAAGCGATTCTGTGATGATTATCCAACGTGCTACGTGCTACGGAACAGTAAGCAAAGTGTTATTGTGTTTGAAAGTGCATTATATCCTGTGCATTATAATGCTGTATTACTTTGCCCCGTAAAATTACGGGCTGCACAAAATGATGGGCATGGACTTTTTTTTACGGGGTATGACTGGAATCTCTGCTGCCGGCCTCTTCCTATAATTTTACAAGGATATTTTTGTGTGTACACATCGTTTTATAGTCTATAGTGTTCGAATTATTGAATTATTAATTTTAGTGAACTTTGGTTCACAACCTTGTGTAACCTTTCAATAAATATTTGCAGTGTAATAACCTTTCAGAGCCGTATGAAGCTAAATTATGCACAAAGCTTATTTCGTAGTGTAATTATCATCATTATGCGTCACTGACGTATTTAAGATTAATATATTTCTAATTATATCGTATTTAATTAATATAAGAGTTCTGCTAGTTTCGTTAGTATGTACTTTGCAAATAGAGACTCCACAACGTGAACATTTCTTCAAAAGTAGCACTCTTTCTAAAATTATCTGTAATTCTTTAATGACGCTGATTTCACTTTTTCGAAAAGAAAGCCACAAAAGCCTTAATTGAGAAGTTTCAAAAGTTACAATTTTTTAGAATAAAATAAATAACATCTCTTGACTTTTTTCTTCATAAAAACTCACATCGTCATTAAAATATAGTTATTTAATTAACGTTTCCAAAAAATTTAAATTCATTAAGGCAAATAAACTTCTTGAAAATTTCGACATATGTTTTAATTAAAATTTTTCATATGTTTTCATACCACTTGAGACTCGAGTAGTATTTGCAAATATATAAGCGAGTATAAGAAAAACACTTATATGTTATGCTCTAATTGCGAAGTGATTAAAAATTTATGTAAGAAATATACGTAAAAAATTACTCTATTCGTTTTTAACGAATTATTTTAAATATTTCGCAAATATTTATATCATTTTAGAAAAAAATTAGACATATTTTCAACATAACTCCTTAAAATTACTTTATTTTCATTTTTATATATGTATTTTTGATGTTCCAAAAATGTAGTGGCTGTTTTTAAAATTTACTAAGAAGTAAATGGTGGCAGCTAGGGAAATTATTTTGTTGTAGAGTAATAAATATAATAAGAAATTTCTTTATTTTAGTTCCAATTACAATTATAACCGATAGATGGCACTGAACTATCTTAAACTCTAATAATGTTAAAATAACCTATTAATTTCAAAGCGCAAACTATTTTTTGGCATTTCAGCAGCTAAATGAAATTAAGGGTAATAAAAGTAAATTTAGATCCAATTTTATGTTGGTTCCAGAGTTCTATTATTTTAAGACGGTGCAGCGTCCTCTATCGTTCATATTTGCAACTAAAGCAAGGACGCACACTAAAGATACTCCCGACTTTACTAATAATATCCAGCATGAATAACTCCAATAGCTGTTACTGTTTAGTTCTTGTTGAATTTTAAAAACAGTCAGTTCGTTTTACGACTAACGGTTTAGAGTAAAACCTCTGAATAGCGGACAATTCGTTTGTGTGGAATTTGCTCGCTATTCGGAGGTGACCGCATTCCAGAGATAAAAATAAAAATATATATAGGTGTCCGGGAATGAAAAGCAGTCCGTTAAATAGAGGTGTTCGCGATTAGGGAGTGTTCGTTATGGAGGCTTTACTCCATTTGCTTTATTTTCCGAACGCTAACTGTATTTTTGTGCAATGTTCCAGTGTTCTTGTCTAATCATATTGCAACAATTGCTTCATGATAAAGTCTTTAGATAGTGAGTATGTTTCACTGATGTGTCATTTTCAGAAACACGTACAGATGTTACAGATTATTTATTAAAAAAGTAATTGCAATAGAAAAAACTGTTATAATGGAAATATAAGGTAGTATAACCGAACAATACATATTAGTTATTAAAAATGTAAAATATTAACTATTTTATTAAATAATGTGTGACCAAAACTAGACAAATATGACCATAGCCTATTACAGCATTAGTTTGTACTACTTACTATGTCTCAAAAGTTGCTAAAAACATTTTTTTCATTATACATTATTTTTAATTTAATACTTTGTAAAGCTAATCTGAAGTTAATTTCCAATGGGAAATCTCGTTTATTTATAGATTTGTTTGATAAAATAGTACTGTGACAAGAAATTGAGTCATGTCCGTGGGCAGAAGATTATAGATTGTAAATAGTTCAACAAATGGTAGCAAAAATCATATTTCAGAAAGATAAACTCTTTACACATTTCAAACATATAATTACCTTACAATTGTTATCTGTGTAAAATATTTATACTTTTAAATGAGTGTGAAAAAAATCAAGAATGTAAAGATCGCAACAACAGATCCATGAAAAAGATACTAAAGGTAACTTTTATAAAATAGTGAAAGAAAAGAAAAAATATTTATTATACAAAGCTAAATTCAGCATCAACATTCAATTCAGTCTAATATTTAGTGTGTTAGAAATAATTCACAAAAAACATCATGTCTATCAGTACCATCATTACGAATATAGTTTCTACGTACTGTAAAAAATACAGTTACTGTAAAATATTTCTCAAGATCTCATAACATGCTGACATGATTTTGGTAAGCCCGAAATAATATAAAAACATGTTTTTTTTATCGTTAATTTACAAAAAAAAAATTACAGAAAATTTAGCACTGAAAATATACTTTTCTAGGAGAATGATCGTACTATAAAACATTTTGCTTAGTTCTAATATTCTGTTTAGTTGTAGTCTTCGAAATTTCAACCTGTCTTGTTTTGCTATGTCACCTTTGATTATAACAGCCCCACACCGCAAATTTCCTCAAAATCTTGGCCAAAACTGAAATTGTTTTCCGAAAATTTGTACCTTCTACAAAATTCTTAAAAAAGACAAAAAATACCTTGAGAAGCTAATGTAAAATTGGTTTCATCTGCGATACTAATCTCAATATTCAATTTGTAAATAGTGTAAAATGAACGTAAAAAACACAAAAAAAGAGATGTATTAAAATATTCATTTATTTCCGGACAATCAAATCGTCCAAAATTTGGGACGCAAAATTCTGTAACAAATACTTACACTAAGGAGTCCCAACAGAATCTTTAAAATTTTAATGGAAGGGGCATATATTGGCAAATGTCTAACAAAAAAACCAATATCCCTTTCTAAGAAAAAAGGCTTTTTTTTCATTAGTGAAGTTTTTAATTAGATAGCATTCATACGAACTTCTATTAGATAATGTTTCTTAGATAAAATGCTAAAGACATTTTAAATCCAGCGTTTTAATTAAAATTTTCTTCCACTTATTTTCTGATATTTTAATAAAACAGAAAATAATGTTTGCTTTTTCTCATAACTTCGCTTTTTAATAATAAAATAACTGAATTTATTCGAATTATGTGAAATCAGAAAGCATTTTGACATTTTGCAGAAAAAATGATTGGTTTTTGAACATCTAATCACGTACTTTTAGTACTAGATTTTATATCATTTTGGTTTGCATATCAAAGCTACAAACCTTATGGTTTATTTAAGTCAAATATACTTCGAAAAAAAATTATTTAACAAAATGTATCTTGTTTTTATGTGGTACTTATTTAATTCCACTTATTAATACGGGCACACTCGCACTTAACCAATTTGCGTACGGTTTTCATTTTGCCCCCAATAATTACAAATAATAATCCGCGCCTTATGTATTGATAGCCGGAGAAGGACTGCTCAGATGAGTAGTCTAAGTCTGTTGAGCAAAGATGCCCCTCTCTGTTTCCCTTTATTAGGGTCTTAAAAATATATACCATGTTTAGCCGGAGCTTAACCTGCCGGTGAAAATAAGAAAAAGACTGCATGTTGGCAAAAATTACAAAATTTACTCTCTGCAGGAGAACATATCTCTCTCGCTACAGTAGGCATTGAGGTTCCGATGACGATTTACGCGCCAGAGACATGCTCTCTGACGGCAAGGGGCTCTGTGTTAACGCCAGAGAGAACTCTACTTACGACAAGGGGCAATGCCATACGAGGAAATGGGAGTTGTTGTGGGTACTAACCAGCTTGTCAGGTTGGAGATGTGTGTTGGTGGATGTGCTTGAGTTTGTTTAGAAGTGTGTGTCTTGAGAGAATGTTTAACAGCCATCCCTTAGGTGCAGCGGCTGGACGTTCAATGTGCCAGTGTGCAGTGAGTGTGGGTGTATGGCGTGAGCGGGAGATCCTACTTTGCTGCCTTCATATTTATTAGATCCTGCGCACCCAAATATCTGGAGGTATGATTTGAAAGGGTCGTATTCTGTTAGGAAACTCGCGGTGTATGTTGTGCGGTGATACATGTTGAGTGAAACTATGGTAGATTAGGTCGAACGTGTGACTGTCATTGTCGGTGAATTCCCAGTACTCCTGCCATTCCGAGAGGATTCTGGATTTCAGGACCCTCTTGATGAATGACTGGGGAACTGGGAGGTCGTAATCAATGTGTGTATGCTTGGTGGCTTGTTTTGCGAGTTCGTCCACGCACACGTTGCCAAAAGTGCTCTTTTGCGCTGATATGTGGCCGAGATATGTTCTGTACAGGACGCTTCCTAGTTTTAATCTTTAGCACGAGTGGGTTGGATATTCTGATTGCGTGGATGGCTTGCAGTCCAGACAGGCTTTCAGAGAAGATGGGAATTTTTACTCCAGGTTGGTTATTTGCCTGGACGACTAATCTTGCAGACCCACTGATGAGTCACCGCGCCTCCTTCCTTGACACAGTAGGCTACCGTCACACCGGTATCAGTGCGGGACCCATCAATGAAGATGGTGGGGCAGGTTGCACACAATTGTTACAAAATCTGCGATAAAATAAGCCGGAGAAAACATTTTAAAATAGTGGTGACAAATGTAAAACCGTACGCACCCAGGGTATACAATACCTTGCACCTGTGTTCCCGCATTAAGTATTGTTGCAAGAAAATAATTGCTATCCTGAAATTAAGGTACTCCTTCGCAATTGTTTTTCCCAAATCTAGATGGCTAAGTCTTTGTAGCTTAAAATACCGTGCTTGATTGACCGGATTTATCCTTTAAATTTCTTTAACAGTTTTTGCTATAAGTCTACTCGGCGGAATTGGAGTGTTCTTAGTACTTTGAAAACTTGTGATAATTAGATGCATATGGTTTCTTGGAAGGTATGCATTTTGAAGTTTTGGCTGAGGGAATCGAGTTTGCAGCGCATCCTGCCTCGAAGAGCTCTTGGGCTTACAGCGTCTGCCGAAAACTATAGCTGTTGTTCGTGTATCTGGCTCCGCATTGGAAATATTAGAGCAATAGTGTTTATTTGAGGCTGTGTTGTCAATTTATTTGCTCTTTTTAATCTAGGTTTAATTCTTTTTAGCCCGTTTGCACTATTTTGAAAAGGTGTTAAAAAACGCGTCAAAACAATATTAAAATAAATTAGATTTGGGACTAAAGGCTGAAATATTTTTCGGAGCTAATCGAGACAAAAATTGGTTAGATATAGTGCTGAAAAAGGCTAAGTTGACAATACTACTTGAAGGACGGAGTCAGCTCCTAGAAATGCAGTTTCGGTAAGGAGCAGTTGCCACTCGTGACTGGCTTTTTCGGGCGGTGCATGCTATTTAAGAAAAGTTCCCACAAGTTTTACTTCTGAAAGGGATTTTCTACTACTATTTTTGAATTATAATATTCAGCCTATTTCATCGTAGAACAGACTTTGATAACCATATGAGCATCTTGATTGCCCTGAAGGCTAGGATTTAAGTGCGGATCTTGCATGTTTCCAACCTGTTGATTTAAATGAAATGAATTTTCAGTTTTCAAATATGATTGTTAGTTCATGAGATACTTCAATAAATATAAGCCTTTAACATATTTTAGAAAAGGAGAAAGGCATTTTCAATCAGAAATTATTCATTTTTTTTATCTAGAAGCTAAAGTAATTTGTTTAATCCCAAAGTAGCCACTTTACAACCAACTACATTGTTCAACAAGGTATATGTTTCTCAAGAAGTAAGTAGTAATTTTTATATTTTATAGAATGTTAAAGAAGAATATGTCATTGAAAAGCTTCCATCGCAAATATTTTGATTCTACGAATTGCAAATTTTGATACATTCCTGCATTGTGCAATATACCATATGAATAATGTCATTTGAATTTAGTAATAAAATAAATGATTATAGTGAACATTTACATATCTGAAAAGATATGTAACTAACTTAAAAGATATGTAACCAAGAAATTACACTGTTGTTTTTACAATATAAAAATTAAAAAGAAATTTTATAAACATTAATGATATTTAGTATGACAATTCATGGAGGTCTTATAAATAAAATTATCAAAGTAAAAATTTGTTACTACTCTCTGTTGAATTATTCAGTTGAGGTAACAAGATAAATAAGCGTTTATAGATTAAGGTTAAGAAGATTATAGGTTAAACGAGAGATTCCACTTTGTTTGTCCACTTTTTGTTTTGTTTTTACACTTTTTGTAATTCTGAAGTGTTTAGAATATGCACCTGAAATGATTTTGGATTTTTAAATTACTTATGAAGTTGCGACCATTTGAACGGAATTGTGCGTTTTCTGAAAAGCAGGTAGTTAGTTTTTCTTCATGTGTTTTCCTCAAAACCAAATTTTCGAACAGGCGATGCAGCTTTGCGTTCGAACTATGATTCAACCGATTATGAAAATTCTGGTTTGAAAGATAATCGTTTTCTGGAAGCCGTGAACTTATTTAATGTAAAAAAAACAATTGTTAAGTATTTTTTTCAAATACTTTAAATTTGAAAATAAAAAAGTGATATTCGATTTTTAAACAAACGTCATTTCGTTTTCTGTGAAAAAAACTATAGTGGGTACAGCTACTGTTTTAATAACATAATTTAATACTATGTACCGTAGAATATATACACTCTAAAAAAAACAGTAAATTTATGAGCGTTCGCCCTTCAATTTTCAAGGGCAACAGCCTTATTTGATGAAAAAAGGTCTGATCCACTAAATAAGCGGCCTTATCCCTTAGATACTTAGGAAAATAAGAGCAATCCATATATTCTTACAGTTCTAGCCCATATGTTAGCAAAAATACGGTACGATCCCATACATTGTCCTCCGCTAGGGTGTAACCCTTCATTTTACTCGTGTTTCGAAAATTTTAACCCGCCAGAAAAACGATTCTGTGATGATTATCTAACGTGCTACGTGCTACGGAGCAATAAAAGTGGTATTGTGTTTTAAACTGCATTATATCCTGTGCATTATAACGGTGTATTACTTTGCCCCGTAAAATTACGGGCTGCAGAAAATGAAGGGCATGGATTGTTTTTTTTTTACGGGGTATGACTGGAATCTCTGCTGCCGGCCTCTGCCCGTAATTTTACTGCAATTTATTTTACAGTGTAGATATTTAGTGACGGTTGGCCATATTTTACGAAACTTAGGGTTTAAAAAGTTCAAAATAGACAAGAAAGAAATGTTGAGTCCTAATGAAATTGAAATAACACTAACAACGGAGCGATCCTTTTTAAAGAAACAAAGAATTAAGAAAATCGGCGAATCCGCTCAAAAGTTGTGTTTGAACTTATATAAAAATACACACCGTTAGCAGAAATGAATGAACGGATTTAAAAAAAATGTATTTTAAAAACTATTACATATATTATAATAAGCTATATATGAAAATAAAGAAAAATGTTCCTAGTTTATGTTCAAATACAAATGTTCGTTGTGTGAACCTTTCGTAACACGACAAATATCTAAACTGTAATCAAGTTTGTTCCACACATTTTGCAGTTTTACACTGCCAACGGTTCTTAACGCAGCACTGGTGCGTTTTTTAAGTTCTTTGAGTGTTTTCGGCAATGGCAGTTCATAAACAAGATCTTTGATTTAATCCCACAAAAAGAAACCATATAAGATTCCATAAGATCCGGAAAACTTGGTGGCCATGTGAATAATGGGAAATCATCGTTACCCTCACGTCCAATCTAGCGTTGAGCAACGGAACAAAAAACTTGGGATATTTTTCTTTATTTTCATGTATCACTTATTATAATATGTGTAATGGTTTTGAAAATATAAGTTTTTAAAATCCGGTCATTTATTTATGCTAACCCTTATACAAACGAATTGAATAACTTCCTTTTTGAAAATCAGTTAAAAAAGAACTGAAAATGTTTAAAACGAAAAACTTCAAAATACAAACGAAAAAAATGTTATAGTAAGAACAGATGTTCTGGAAACACGATAAGTTAAACGTAAAAACAAAAGTTGTACTGCTTGTTGCATCAAAGACAATAGATGAAATAACAAGGTTTTAAAAAAAATCAACTTCGAAAAGACAAGATTAAAGGTTAAAACATTGCGCATTTTACGGTTTAGGTCAGACGCGGCGTGAACTGTTGTTGTAGTTTGAGAAAAGAAATAAAAAACTCAACCTTAGCAAATCCTTGAGTGTAGTGTTAAAGGTAATCGAAATCGGAAAACGGAAAGAAAGATGAGAAAATAAAAGTTGTTCATTCATTTAATACAGTGTTTCTCAGCCTTTTTTTTTTTCGCGGCGCACTCAAACCCATGGAATTTCCGCGGCACACTTAACTTAGGATGATTGAATACCTATGAAAGGAATACATATCGTTTTTTAAGTTATTTAATAACAAAAATAAAATGTTTAATCATAAATTGTTTATTTCTGATGAAACTTTTCTTTAGTCCCTTTCCTTATCTATTTTCTTTTAATTTATCTTTTTATTAAAAAAAAAAAAAAATATCTTACCTTTTTAAACTTTTTTATTATTAGTAATAGAAAGATTTTTGTTTAATATTTTTCTACAAGTTATGATTTTCGGACGAGGCATACCAGTAAATGTTCTTCAATTTGTCTAGACTAAACTTATTTTCGTTTTGAACGTTGTTTGTTACAGAAAATCTTGTTTCTCGTAAATGTGGCATAGGGAGCACATGATATTTTTTGTAATAATTGTAAATTTACAATTGAGGAAAAAGCAATAGATTATAATACGTTTCTTAACTCTTTTCACAAAATATTAGGCTGTATCAAAAGTATTTTCTTTTTTTGAATGCTTTTATACCAAAGCCTGTAGCGGGCACTTCAGGTGTCCTATTGTTTAAAATAAAATGTTATTTAAGAGAATTCATGTCCCTATACGTTTTATAATCATACAGGATTCTTTTTTTCATTTTTAAGTTACGTAATAAGTGATAGAAATGTTGAGATTTTATGCATCTTAATGCATGGTTGTAAACTAGGCCTTTACACCAATGAAGCTGTACTCGAAACTCTTGCAGTTGGAGGCCAAGACAAGAGTAGTGTCGGACAGTTCAAAACAAATCCAAACGTTTTAAGGAAGAGGACGTCAGTTTTGAAGTCAAACCCAGAATTTACAGGTGAATTTTGACCAGTTTAAGAGAAAAAAAGAAGAGAATCCATTCTTCACAATAAATTTTGATGCTAAAAATTAACAAAACTACACATTTAAGCATTAATAATTGTTGAATGTGTAGTTTTGTTAATTTTTAGCATCAAAATTTATTGTGAAGAATGAATTCTCCTCTTTTTTTTATCTTAATCTGGTCAAAATTCACCTGCCACTTCTGTATTAAATTTCAAGGCTGAGGACTACTTCTTTAAAACGTTTGGATTTGTTTTGAACTGTCCGGACACTACTCCTGCCCTTGTTTCCAACTGCAGGAGTTTTGAGGACAGCTTTATAGGTTTTAAGGCCTAGTTTAAAATCATGCCTTAAAGTGCATAAAATCTCAACATTTATATCACTCCTTACTTACATCGTAACCTAAAAATGAAAGAAAGAAGTCTGTATGATTACAGAATATGGAGGGACATGTATTCTCTTAAATAACATTTTATGTTCAACAATAGGGGTGATAAGGTTCCAGGCTTTGGTATAAAAGCATTCATAAAACGAAAATACTTTTGATACAGCCTAATATTTTACTTTGTTTATTTTGTTATTATTTGTAATATAAATATTTTTGTTTAGTATCTTCTTTACAAGATAACGCTTTGAGACAAGGCATACCAGTAAATGTTCTTCAATGATCTAGCCGAACTTTTCATTTGACAATTTTTTGTTGCAGAAAAGCTTTTTTCTCGTAAATGTAACGTAAAGGGCGCATAATATTTTTTGTAGCAATTGTAAATTTGCAATTGAGGAAATACGATGACAGATTGTAATACGATAACAATTAAGATGATACTTGGCGCAATACAATATAAGCAGATTAAACAACGTTGTTTAGCACCAGAACTTTTTTCCTAATAGCATAGTAGTTTCGGTAGCAAATCAATAGGTCATCAGTGCAAAGAATGATGGATTTTTGCTCAAAAATATGGAATAGAAGCGGATTTAATTCTGTGTAATCCTATTGGTCAAAAACCCTATACGTTGAATACACTTCTCTTCCATATATTTGACAAAAATCCATCATTCTTTGCAATGGTGAATGCTAGAGTTGCAAAAACTAGAAAAAACTCGGTTTAAACCTGGAAATAAACCGGGTTTTTGGTGAATAAACCTGGAAATAAACCGGGTCTGTTGGAAATAAACCTGGGAATAAACCGGTTTTTTGCAACTCTAGTGAAGGTACGCTGTATTATACCGAAACTATTCTGCCTTAAGATAAAAAGCTCTGCAGCTAAAAGCGTTGTTTTATCGGCTTATATAGATTATAATAAGTTTTTTAATTCATTTTACTGCAGTTCTCTGACATTTTTTATTACAAATATTCAAACACTGAAACGAATTTGGAAGGAAATGCAACTTTACGACGCTTACCGTATTACATAGTAAAGTGCAGAGCTTAGAATGTTGCATTGATGGATTTTTGCTCAAAAATATGGAATAGAAGCGGATCTAATTCTGTGTAATCCTATTGGTCAAAAACCCTATCCGTTGAATACACTTCTCTTCCATATATTTGACAAAAATCCATCATTCTTTGCAATGGTAAAGGTTAGAGTTGCAAAAGCTAGAAAAAACTCGGTTCAAACCTGGAAATAAACCGGGTTTTTTGGGAATAAACTTAGTTTTTTGGGAATAAACCATGCATTTTGGGAATAAACCTGGAAATAAACCGGGTCTGTTGGAAATAAACCTGGGAATAAACCGGTTTTTTGCACCTCTAGTGAAGGTACGCTGTATTATACCGAAACTATTCTGCCTTAAGATAAAAAGCTCTGGAGCTAAAAGCGTTGTTTTATCGGCTTATATAGATTATAATAAGTTTTTTAATTCATTTTACTGCAGTTCTCTAACATTTTTTATTACAAATATTCAAACACTGAAACGAATTTGGAAGGAAATGCAACTTTACGACGCTTACCGTATTACATAGTAAAGTGCAAAACTTAGAATGTTGCATTGTAAATTACTTTTGTTAGTTCGTAGAATCTTGATTATAACGTTACGGAAAATGTTCATGGCACGTCGGAGGATCTCTCACGGGGCACCAATGTTTAACGGCACAACGGTTCAGAACCACTGCTTTAACACATTCGATCAAAATGTCAGGATTTCCAGCCAACATATATTTTTAATACTCCTACCACGTATTTCGAAAAAAAATGTTTGCCTTATTTAATGACACAAAATTGCGATGATATATGGAGAAGATTACTATTTGAAAACAGTGTTACTGAAAAGCTAAAACCATAGGAATCCTATTTTTAACACCTTCCAACATAGTTTAAAAGTGTTTATAAATTTGGTTTCTCTGTCTCTCTGTCTGTCCATCTATTTGTCAATGCACTATCTCTCGTAAATATACTCGGATTTTCATGAAATTTTTATATGTTATTGAATTTTACTATAGAATGTTAGTTTTTGAAAATGAAGTGTGTAGCATTAATAGTTCATTCACAGGGACACACAAAAGAATTCTATTATATTATGGTAGATGGGGAAAAATTGTTTGCGGCGCATTTTATTAATGTTACGATATTTCAAACATAATGAAACGAATATGCATTACTGAGGTGGACTATAGCATGCTTTCACCGGAGTATACACTAGTAGCATTTATAGATCAACTACAAAAGTACAAAATACTTCCTTTACATTATGATCTATCGGGAAAAATCATTTGCTGTGCATTTTAAACAAGTTATGATACTTCAAACGTAATGAAATTTTAAAGGATCACTAAAATTCACTACAAATTGTTTTCTGTAGATTATGTAAGTGCGTAGGATTTATCGTCCATATACAGAGACACACAAAATAATTCGGTTAAAGGACTGACTATGATCGGCAGTTGCTGGAAGTTCTTTTGTCGCTGTGGTATGCAGTTTTATCTAGTTTTTAGTCCATTCCGTGTTGTGTACAATTTCTATACATTATATACAGGGCTGCACGAAAAACTTCAGATATGGGCAACAATTCATGAAAATGGAGTTTTACTGAGATATGTGTTTTTTAAATTGCTTATTTATATATCTCATTTCATCGTATGAAAAAAATAATTTCTTAATAATATTCTGTTAATGTTGGAAAGTGTTTCATAATAAATTTTGGATGCATGATTTTTCGCTCTTGTTTAGATCTATGTCTGTTACATAGAATGTAATTGAAACATCAATTTCTTATGCTACTTATATGTAACTAACTCAAAGTAGGACAATACGGAGACTTACGAAGCTTATTTACGATGCATAACTAAAGAAAATAATAATGCATTAGTTATAGCAATAGTAATGCATTTTCCTCATTACTCAGGTATAAAATAAAATATAACGTGATTTAGAACACAACCATGTTCTAAATTATACTTGCGTAAAATGCAGTAATTTTGAAATAAAAATTATGCGAAAAAGTTATTTAAATAGGATAAAAATATATCTTGCATGGAGCTGAAATTTAAACAAAAAAAAAAAAACGAACCAAAAAAAACGAGAAATTATTTCTCAAGAATCAATGTTACCATGAAAAAAAAATTATAAAAAGAGCAGAATTTGTACACAAAGAAAATTTTCTATAAGAACGACATTTTTGGAGTGAAAAATAATTTTTGGAAGGAGAGATATTTTTATCATGAGAAAATGGAAAGAGGAGGGTATTTAATACACAAAATAAATATTGAGAGAGTATTTTTGTCATAAAAAATACTGCGGAAAGTGCATTATTTTTAACACGAAAATAAAAAATAATTATCTAGAGTGTGGCATTTTTAGCAAGGAAAAAAATACCGCCATGAAAGGAGGTATATTTTTAATATGAAAAATAAATATTATGGAAAGAGTAGTATTTTTTAAATAAGAAAAGTATATTAATTCAAACACTGGTGTTTGTTTATTAAAAAATCTTTAAGTATTTATGCAAAGAGTGGATTTTCCATCATAAAAATAAATAAATAAAGGAGCAGTATCTCTAACACAAGAAAAAATATATTATTATAAATTATGTTTTGTTATCTACACATTTATATAATTTAATACAAGAATTACAGTTTAATCATCAAAAAGTAATTTCAATAAATAAATAAGTGACTACATATGAAAATTTTAAATATGACCCATTACGTAATTTTTCCTTCGAGTTTCTTTTCGTTTTGACAGTGTAAAATGTGTTATTTTTGTAATAAAGTTAAATCTCTCAGAAGAAATTTTCTATTGAATGCTAAACGTCTCAAAGATTTTACTCCTGATTCCTCAAAAAAAAATTCAGTACAAATCCCTGTTTCAATACCAAATGTTACCAAAAAATAGCGTTGCACTGTCTTAAGTTGTAAATGTTCAATATAACCTTACAATTTCAATAAGAAAACCTCTTTTATTCACGTTTTAACAGCGAGACAGAATGTAAATAAAAATTGAGTGACGTTTGATAATCTTTATAGGTTAGTTTGAGCATTCGTATTGTTTGAGACAGCTGAACCCCATTTGTCGTTAGCATTTCGTACCAAAACAAGGATATATACTAAATAAATTCCCCACTTCACACATTATTCTACTGCAAGAATAGCTTTAACGGCTATCACTGTTTGCACGTTCACTCTAAAAAAAGTCCAGAAACTTTTTATAGGCTGTCTCCTCCAAAACGGCTTGTTAGTTCTGAACAGGGTCGGCAATAGAAGGACCGTTAGGAATCGGCATGTAAAAGGAATTCAAGTGTAGTTCTGAACGGTGTTAAGTTTAGGAACACGGACATTGCCGGCGCATTGAGTACTTCAAGCCTCTGTGACAATAGAAAATTTGCACCACTACTTCCATAAAGTAATCTTCCACCACTTTAATGATAGAAGTTGTGCGATTAATGATTCAGAAAAGAAAATTTTAATTTTCCAGCGATTTGTTTAATTATTATAAAAACACATGAAAAGTGAAAGCGTTTCTGGAATATACGTGGAACGTTTCTAATATTTTAAAGTGTTATTCCATTTAAAAAACTGTCAGTCCATTTTTTAAAATCCTGTAGATTCTCGCATTGTGTATATTGACGAGTTGTTGACCGTACATTGCACTCAGTGCCACTGTGGAACATCCAATATTAGTATCCACAGTTCTTAACAGCGAAAGATAGAGATATCTAACAGGTATCGTAGGAAAATCTAACAATGTGGAAACATTTTTGCACAAACGAAAATTGCTAAATATCAACCTTACTGACACCAACAGGTAATTTGATCTTTTAGGTATCTTTCAATACAAAAAACTATAAAGCTACCTATTGCAGCCGTCCGGAAAATTTATATTTTCACTGATCATGATCCCCAAAAGCCAAAACCACCCTCCGTTCAAATATTGATTTATATATATAGATATATCCATATCCATATATATATATATATATATATATATATCTGACCTATGTCATACGATAACGCTCGTATTTATAAATCAATTTTGATGAAACTAATTGTGTGTATTAAGCTAACCAATGTTTCGACCGAGTTCGTTGGCCAGCTTGGTCCGCCATTTTGTTTCAAGATGGCGGCCATTTAAAAATTTAAAACTAAAATAAATATACAAAAAAGTTAAAAATTCAAATTTATTTTTTAATTACATTTTAGGCCTTGATACAAGGATTCCAGAGCATGTTTTGGTTTACCTCTATCTTAAAAAATGGCTGAGATAGAGCAGTTTGAAATTCTAGGGTGGCTGACATTTTGAAACAAAACAGCACATTAACGCGATTACTCGCAAATTATTTTCTTTCATTGTTGTAATAATTTTTCCAATCATACGCATAAAACTATATATTCATATCCGTTAGCGCCAAAATTGGCGACATTGGCGACAAAATTGGCAAAATTGGAGACATTTGGCGACCAAAATAAGTCTTTATAAATGAAGCCAATTTGGCTACTGCTCAATAATTTGGCGAATTTCTTATTCAAATTCAGTATTAACGAATCTTTTGTAAACGTTTCTTTGCATTTTAACTTGCTGTTTTCGTGTAACATTAGCTAAAATTTTAAAACGAAGATATAGGAAAGCTACCTTTTCCTCCCGGTACAGGGCGGAAGGACTTTTTTGTTTTCATCGCTGTGCAGTGCATGTTTACGAGAATTCAAATTTCTACAGAAAACTTTGCGAAGAATTTCAAATGTAAAAGAAGGAGAAATGGTATTTGTTGGTAAAGTGCATCTTTTCGTATTTTTAATGCCAAATAATGATGTAATAATAATAATAATAATAGTAATAATAATAATAAATAATGCTATGTTGATAATGTATAGTGGCGTATGCTATAAAAATACATGAAAACGCAATTTGTTATCTACCAAAATATTTATATATGAATTTTTCCACGATTTAGATTATAAAAAAACATATATATATTCTTTAAATATGAAAATGAGGATTTTGTTAAGAATAGTTACACATATCTTACATACATTATTTGCATATATACCGGCATACAATATATATTCTTTACAAGTTTGTTAAAATTTATGTTGTGGAAAATAAAGTAAACTCACCAATCACAGATCACATATTCTACGAAAACAGTTTCAGTCACTTACCTAAATAAGAAGAAAATATGATTAATAAAATATTTTTAGGCAAACCATTTTATAAAACAAAGATAAAAATAACTGTCTTATTGGCAGATTACTTTTACGCGCCAGAGCGGAAACAATTACGTACCTTATCTATATGCTTACATACATAAAGCTTTCACATTTATATTCATAATAAATGTTACATATTTATATTCATATTAATATCATAATAATAATCTTATAAAATATACATACAAACATATATTCCAATAGTCACAAAAGTAAGTATGCTGAAACGTTGTCCTGATGTTTCTTCGAGAAAATTATTTACGATCTTATTACAGATAAAACCGACAATTTATTTCGATAACAACGAATTTAAAATTTATTTTAAAATTAAATATATTACAAAAATACTTATATTTGAAATGAGAGATGAGAATATTTTAAAATGTCATGAAATTCGTGCATTACAGGATTAAAAAAGTATAGAATATTGAATGATCATATATTGTAAAAATTACGCGAAAATTTGAAAACTGTACTGGCAATTAAGTTGAAACTGAAATTTTCTTATTTTCACTGAATCTGTGTAGTGAAAGTGATAATTTCATTAGACTTTTAGCCACTGTTATCTGCCAAGGAAATTCTCAAATCTATATTAGCTAATTTCTGATTTTTACATATTTATATTTATATCATATATATATCTTACAAAATACGTACAAACATAGTTGTCAATAGCCACAAAAGTAAGTATATGCTGAAAATTTGTGGTGACGTTTCTTCAAAAAAAAATTATTTGCGATCTTATTACGGACAAAACCTAAAATTTATTTCAATAACAGTGAATTAAAAATTTATTTTAAAATTAAATATACCACAGAAATATTTATATTTGAAATGAAAATAACTTAAAATTACATAAAATTTGTACATTGTAGGTTTAAAAAGTATAGAATGCGGAATGATCAAATACTGTAATAATCTATACACTTTTTAACAACAACAAAAAAACCAGATTTCAAGAACTACTATACTCTAAAAACGACATTTTCAAAACTGGGCAAAAAATACTCAAATCTGAGTATGTGGCATAGCCAAAATGGCTCAGAATCAAAATTACTCAAGTTTGAAACATGTGTATACTCATTTTTGAAAACATGCACACACTCAGGAATAAAACATCATGTACACATATTTGAGTAAGTCCATGTTTCAAAAATGAGTATGAACTGACTTCTATGTGCTCATTTTTGAGTATTTCCATTTTTCAAAAATGAGTTTCAACTGATTCTAATCATTTTTGAGTATGTCCATGCTTCAAAAATGAGTATGAACTGACCTCTATGTGCTCAGTTTTGAGTATGTCCATGTTCCAATATTCTGAGTATTTCTGGTATTTCAGAATTGAAAGTATTGGGAATTCATATTTGAAGCAAAAAGTTTCATAACAAAATGAAAACATCGATTTACTCAGATTTGAAAGTGTCATTTTTCTCAGCGTGCAAAGTAATTTGCCAGGAACTATTGGCCCACCCTGTATTAGCGTGCAAATCCCTCCACCGTAAAAATATAAATCTTCAAAGTTAAGCAAATGTACCGCAGAAATCTTGTGTGAATTAAAACGCTTTACAATTTTGATCTTTTTTTTTTTACTGATTGTTTACATCATCAAAGTTCTTAACGATTAAAACATACCTTTTTGATTTTCGCTACAACAATCCTAGAAACGAAACTGATAAAGAAGAAGAAAATTAAACAGATAACGCAACACCACTTGATGAAAATCCTTGAAAATGAAATATTTTTAAAATGTTTACTTATTATTTTGTTTCGTTTTTGTCGAATTTCTAAAGAAGTACTGAACCAATTTTGTTGAAATTTAAATGAGACCAATTCGAGTTTATTCTCTTTCAATTAAAAATATCACATGAATTGGTCATGTAGTTTTGAAGTAATCGTTGAATATACATAAAAAATACATACGCGACAAATTTAGAGGCTCCTCCTTTTTTAAAAATCGGATAAATATTACGCGGAAATTGTACTGGCAATTCGGCTGACTCTGAAATGTTCTTATTTTCACTGAATTTGTGTAGTGAAAATGATAATTTCACTAGACTTTTAGCCAATATTTTCTGTCAAGGATAATCTCAAATCCATGTTTGCTAATTTCTGATTTTACAGAAAAAAAACCCAGGACGCATGTGCCCCACTTGTCTGTATATTGGAATACTAATGATTTCAAACAACAATTTTTGTGGTAAATCCAGGGCCGAAACTAAGGGGGGGGGCATAGGGGGCACGTGCCCCGGGCGCCAGCAGAACTGAAGGTGGAGGGGGCGCCAAATGCAGGTTTTGTTTGTTGTTTGATATAGAAATGTATATATATATATATGAAATTTGTGTAAAAAGTCTCGCAGCTGGAAAATCCAAAAGAAAAATGAACCAAATGCATTAAAATAGACAAAAAGATTCGTCTACAATACAAGATAACAAATGAATAAAAAACGAACTGTTCTCTTAGGCTATTTTCTTTCTCCCATTCCAAAAGTATCATGTCTATGTCGTCTATCATTTATATCTCTTCCTGTGGTTTAGGAGAATCACTAACATTTTTCAAGTTCAGTCCCTACTCTCGTCTGTATATGACACTGTTCAACGTTGCCTGGATACGGTACTGCACTGTCCAGCATGGATAATTGGCAAACGATTCCTTCACTTTGATTTTCTATTAGATAAAAATATTCCATGAAGGCTGTTCTTTTTTTTTCCTTTTCTCCCAGCGTGGAGCTTTCTTCTTTTTCCATTTTGTCATGGGCGAGGGGTGACTGCCCTGGACAATAAACACAAATTGGAGGATGAATGCCCAAAGTAAAATTCTCAGTAAAATATTTTTCTTTTAAGTATAGCCTTTGTAGAGGTACAGTAAAAAATCTCGTACAGCGCGCCATGGCTGGTAAAGCCGGAGCTGCCGCTGGCTTTATCTTCCAAAAAGTTTTTTACTCGTCTTTTTGCGAAAGTTTTCTAAGCGTTTTGCCACCCTTCTCGGCAACTGGAATATGCCGGCCTGTTAATTTTGCTGAAATTACTTTTTTATCCAGATCCAATCTAGCATTATTAGAGGGGCGACGTTGGGCGACTGCCTTGGATACTAGAAACAAATAATATTTGAAAGAATAATTTGAAAAATACGCAAAATAAAACTTTTTTTGAAAAAGAAATGTCATTTGTAGGGGTACAGGGAGTAAACCATACCCAAGTTTCTATGACTAATAAAACCGCAGCCGCCCCTGCCTCTATCCTCTCAAATTATTTTATCGTCCTTTGGCCATTTCCAGATAAATGAAAAATGCCGCCATACCATTTGTTACAATTACTTTTTTACATACAGATCCGGCTTTAAAGGGCGCAAAGATGGCTATTGCTAATGACTCTAAAAACTAAGGAGACGAAACATATGCAAGATAAAATAGTAACCTCTCCTCCCATTTTTTCTTTCTTAAGAATATAGCATTTGTAGAGACGCAGAAAAGAACCTCGCACAGGGTGACATGGATAATAAAGTCGTCTCTCCCTTTATCTTTGCAAAAAAATATATATATATTCGTCTTTTACCCATTTTTACGTGTTTTGCCGCACCATTCTTTTGCTGTAATTATTGCCTTTATCTTTGCAAATATATATATATATATATATATATATATATATATATATATTCGTCTTTTACCCATGTTTTGCCACCCCATCCTTTATATGTAATTATTTTTTTAGATCCAGATGTAAATTTCCGGGACAAATACATCGTGTGCCCCTGTAATAGTCAAGCTGAATTTCTTTTTGTTTTTAATATTATCATACTCTAAAACTGCAAAATATCGATTATAATCAGTAACAAAGTCAAATGCATTCTAAATATCAGCTTTATGTAAACAGCATACCAAGTATTAGGCACCCCTAAATCAGGGGCCCCAGTGTCACGATCCAGATTTAGATTTATCAGATCTGATTTAATTAGACTCTGAATTTGTGTAATTAAATCGTCATAAAAGTCTCTAACAGTAACAGGGTTCCTTTCAGCTCAGATCCAAGTTTGAGTCTCACCCCCAACCCTCCACAACAGTTCACAATTCTGATAATTACTAATAGAAAAGAAGACAAGGAAAAACATTTAAACATAACTAAAACATTTCTGGGAATAGCAAATGGTATAAAAAATATTCTATTTAAATTACATGAAAATTATGTAGTACTACTAATTAAAAAAAAAGTGCTAAGAAAACCCTTTGATCAAAAAATAATTTTTCTCGTTGAACTAAAAAAAAAAAAAGATTTTTGGGGGCCCTTTGGATGCGGGGAACCTTGCGATCGAGACCATCGCGACCCCTTAAATTCCGCCCCTGAGAATATCAATAATTATACTTCCTAAGATGAAAACCTGTATAAAGCGGAATAGTTTTCGGTTCCTTTCGATTCCATTTTCAAGGTTTTAATGAATCAGTATTTGACAAAGCTGATTACTTAGTTCAGTATTACAGATTATCTGATTATATACTTTAAATTTTAGAAACTTAGAAAAAATTCGCTTTTGAAATTTTCTTTTCGGAGGGGGGGGGCGGGACCAAAATCCATGTTTGCCCTGGGCGCCAAAAAGGGTAGTTTCGGCACTGGGTAAATCTCTACAACATTTGCAATTGAAATACACCTAGAAGACTAATTCAAAAAGATGTACGGTAGGATACATGAAAAGGACAGTACAAACTGTATATTTGACGGAAAAAAATCAGTATTTATTAAGGGGTCTCAGGAGTCTTACTTTTTCATTGAAGGTGCAATTTAGCACCATGTCACATTTAATTTTATTTCTCATTCCTATAAAACACAAATGCATAAAAATGTTACCACTGACACCTTAATATATGTTCTTTGTAGCATAATTATTTCAATATTCTGATTATTTACTTTTGTTTTACGTTTAATTTTGATGATTTTTTTTTTACTTGAATCTATTTGCTCCAAAACTAGTAAAACAATTTGTATGAAACTTGACGGTTACATTAATTTTAGAGCAAGAAATAACTTATACTTCAAATTTAATATTATAATTGCATTGGTTATTTCAAATTAACATTTGTTCAACAAAAAAAAAAAAATTCAAAATTTTATAATTTAAATATATATTTGTTTTTTATTAAATTTTGAATTGCATAAAAATGAAGTATACGTTCAAGGCTCATTAGTTTTACAACATTATCAATATTATTTGGGACTCTAGAACCAATAGTTTTGCTAGAGTCTTGCTCGCAGTGGATGCAAGTCAGAAAAAAAATTTTAATGTTTTTAAATCAAAATTAACATTAAAAAAGAACGCCAAATCATGCGTCAAGCATAGATTATGTAACACTTTCTAACACTTCCAGTTTCACTTTCTAACACTTTTAGTTCAGTTAGCAAAACGCGTAGCATAGTTTAAAATTCCCCTTCTGGAATTTCCGTCCATAAACGGAAGTGTGCTCAAGAACTTTTGTACTGCGCAGTATATGATTTAAATAATTTATACACACCAAGTAATAAACAAAAAAAATGAGTTAAGTTTAAAAACGTGTTCAGCAACTAAAAACACACTTCCAACAATTATTGTTAACAGGCAATACTGAAATATTTTGTGTGTCCCTGTAAATGAACGATGAAAACTATGCACACAATATTCTATAGTAAGTTTCTTGTAATTCACTTTAGTCATATATGTCAATTTCAATATGTTTGAAATAGTGAAACATTAAAATAAACCGCAAACGGCTTTTCTCCAAATGCCGTAATGTAACAGAATTATTTTGAGTGTCCCTGTAAAGGAACCATAAGTACATGCACTCCATATACTATAGTTAGCCTCTCATAGTGCACTTCAGTGATACATATCAATTTCAATAAATTTTAAATTGTGTAACATCATTAAAATAAACCTCAAATGATATCTCCCCATAGACCGTAATATAAGGGAATTTTTTGAGTATCCCTGTAAAAACACTGTAAGTGCTACATACTTCATTTTCAATACCGAACATGCCATTGTAAGCCTCGGTAACATATATCAATTGCATGAAAATCCGAATATATTTGCGCGAGTTACAGCACGGACAGACAGACAGACTGACAAACAGAATTCATAAACACTTTTCAACTAGGTTGCAGTGTTAAAAGATGGACAGTGTTAAAAAGATGGAAAACATATCAGTTGCAGAAGATTGAAATAATTATATTGCATAGAACTGATATTAAGCTTTCAGTGGTAAAAATTGCAATTTATTCTGCCAAGTTGTTTTGAGTAATGCGTAAAGAACTACCCGCATTTCAGTTAGTTTTGCCATGAGAATCAAATTTTACAGCTTCATAATGCCTAAACTACACTCTCAGAAAAACTGTAAATTTGTGAGCGTTTGATCTTCAATTTTCCCGGGCAACAGCCTTATTTGATGAAAAACGGTCTGATCCACTAAATAAGCGGCCTTATCCCTTAGATACGTAGAAAATTAAGAGCAATCCACATATTCTTACAGTTCTAGCCAATATGTTAGCAAAAATATGGTACGACGCCATACATTGTACTCCGCTAGGGTGTAACCTTGTCCTCCGCTAGGGTGTAACCTTGTCCTCCGCTAGGGTGTAACCCTTCGTTTTACTCGTGTTTCGAAAATTTTAACTCGCCAAAAAAGCGATTCTGTGATGATTATCTAACGTACTACGTGCTACGGAACAGTAAGCAAAGTCTTATTGTGTTTTAAAGTGCATTATAATGCTGTATTACTTTGCCCCGTAAAATTACGGTCTGCACAAAATGATGGGCAGTTTTGATTGTTGGATGTTGAATGATGGATTGTTTTTTTTTTACGGGGTATGACTGGAATCTCTGCTCCCGGCCTCAGCCCGTAATTTTACTGCAATTTCTGTTACAGTGTACTTCACCGAATGTGATTTTCCGTTTGGTATTCGAAAGTTAAATTTATCAAATTGTCCAAATATTATATTAAAATTGGATATTCCCCATGAAAATTTCAAGGTTTGTTACAAATTCAGTATGATATTGACTCCTTAAGATTAATTTTAACATAAAGTTAAAGTAGACATAATTCTCAATCGAAAGGGTATCTTCGTTTTTCTTTGCGACATTTTAACGATATAAATGTATGCGATATTTTCCTTGGGCCGACTGTATCTGGAATTTGAAATAATATTATGAAAGGATAGATTTCTTTATAAGTATCATTGAAAATAATGTACAGGGTTAGCAGAAATGATTGACCAGATTTTAAAAATTTATATTTTCGAAACTATTACACATATTATAATAAGTGATGTATAAAAATAAATAAAAACATTCCAAGTTTTTTTACTTACACATGTTAGATGTCTGAGCCTTTCGTAACACGAATCTAATCAGTAATAAAGTTCGTTCCACACATTTTGCAGTTTTACACTTTCAACGGTTCTTAACCAGGGAGAAGGCGCGCATACACAAGGTATGAATTGTTTTTACTTTGTCACCACTAAATACAAATAATAATCGTCACCTTATTCAGCAAGAGATAATTTTTACAAATGGAACCTAGATATTTAAAGAATATTTTGAGATAATCTCCAAGAAAAAATAAATGATTAGCCAAGCCTAGTTAGTTAACAAAAGAGATAAATAATCGAAAATTTGACTAAATTATTTATAAAAGATTCTAAAAATAATTTTTTATGTCAACAACAATGTGTAACCCCTCCTCCCCCCGAACTCCCTTAAATCTTATTATGTTGGAAGGATAGTAGAACTTGTTACTTACCAATCCAATACCATGGAATTTTCCGAAATATTCTTGCAACGAAATTTTAATTTCGTAACCACTTTTTTTTATTATTATAATATGATCTTGATATTAAAAGAGTATTTTGAATGAGTCTAAAAAAATGATTAGCCAAGCCCACTAAGTTAATAAAACAGATAAATTCTGGGAAATTTATCTTATATTTATAAAAACTTCTAAAAGCAACTTTACAACCTCCCCTTAAATCTTATTATGTTAGAAGGATAGTACAACTTGTTATATACCAATCCATGGTATATACCAAAACCATGAAATTTTCCGAAATTATTTTACAATGAAACTTTAGTTACGTAACCACTTTGTGTAATATTGTAATAGGACCTTGATATTTGAAGAATATTTTAAATGAGTCTCCCATAAAAAATAAGAAAAAATAAATGATGAGTCAGGCCTACTAAGTTAACAAAACAGATATTAAAAATTTATCTATATTTATAAAAACTTCTAAAAGTGACTTTTTATGTCAACACTGTGCAACCTCCCTTTAAATCTTATTATGTTTGAAGGATAGTACAAATTGTTATATACCAATCCAAAATCATTAATTTTTCCTAAATTCTGTTACAATGAATTTTAATTACGTGAGCACTTTGTGTAATATTATAATAGGAGCTTGATATTTAAAGAGTATTTTAAATGATTAAATGAGTCTCCCATAAAAATTAAGAAAAAAGAAATGATGAGTCAGGCCTACTAAGTTAACAAAACAGATATTAAAAATTTATCTATATTTATAAAAACTTCTAAAAGTGACTTTTTATGTCAACACTGTGCAACCTCCCTTTAAATCTTATTATGTTTGAAGGATAGTACAAATTGTTATATACCAATCCAAAATCATTAATTTTTCCTAAATTCTGTTACAATGAATTTTAATTACGTGAGCACTTTGTGTAATATTATAATAGGAGCTTGATATTTAAAGAGTATTTTAAATGATTAAATGAGTCTCCCATAAAAATTAAGAAAAAAGAAATGATGAGTCAGGCCTACTAAGTTAACAAAACAGATATTAAAAATTTATCTATATTTATAAAAACTTCTAAAAGTGACTTTTTATGTCAACACTGTGCAACCTCCCTTTAAATCTTATTATGTTTGAAGGATAGTACAAATTGTTATATACCAATCCAAAATCATTAATTTTTCCTAAATTCTGTTACAATGAATTTTAATTACGTGAGCACTTTGTGTAATATTATAATAGGAGCTTGATATTTAAAGAGTATTTTAAATGATTAAATGAGTCTCCCATAAAAATTAAGAAAAAAGAAATGATGAGTCAGGCCTACTAAGTTAACAAAACAGATATTAAAAATTTATCTATATTTATAAAAACTTCTAAAAGTGACTTTTTATGTCAACACTGTGCAACCTCCCTTTAAATCTTATTATGTTTGAAGGATAGTACAAATTGTTATATACCAATCCAAAATCATTAATTTTTCCTAAATTCTGTTACAATGAATTTTAATTACGTGAGCACTTTGTGTAATATTATAATAGGAGCTTGATATTTAAAGAGTATTTTAAATGATTAAATGAGTCTCCCATAAAAATTAAGAAAAAAGAAATGATGAGTCAGGCCTACTAAGTTAACAAAACAGATAGTAATTAAAAATTTATCTATATTTATAAAAACCTCTAAAAATAACTTTTTATACCAACACTGTGCAACATCCCCTTAAATCTTATTATAGGATAGTACAAATTGTTTTATACTAATCCAAAATCATGAATTTTTCCTACATTCTGTTACAATGAAATTTTAGTTATGTAACCACTGTCTGTAATATTACTGTCTGTAATATTATTATAGGACCTTGATATTTAAATAATATTTTGAATATGGCTCCCATAAAAATAATAAGATAAAATTAATGATAAGCCAAACCTACTAACCTAACAAAGCAGATAAAATGTTGAAAGTTTCACTAAGTGAATAAAACTCAAAGCCAACACCATTTGAAAATCCTTTTCCTTGACGGATCAGATAGCATCAATACAATATGCTCTTTTAAGGATAAAGGCACTAATAAAGAACAGAGAATTTCTTTCGTATTTTCACTTAAGACTTCTTAGTGCATCTAAAGTAAAATTTCTTTTCTTAGTAATAGGAGACCCGTTTCTTTTTCATTTTCTTCTAAGATAATATATAAGCACTGTTTTTTTTAGTGTGCTAAATATTTCCATGCAGGAAAATGTATTTTCTGAAGAACTGTTTGATATATTTGAATTTATTTTAAAGTTTTGCTCCTATGTTTATTTAATTTCTACATAAATTTTAACGCATAAAGTTTTGCTGAATTGTTACGTATATTTTGTCATATTCTGAATAGAACATTTTCTATGACCATTATTCCTTTCAAGTTATAACGCATTTTTTTAAAGCAACATTGTTAAAAAAGAAAAATATACACATTTTTTTATTAGTCTTTAAGTTTACAACAGCTCCTATTATTTAAATATCAATTTTGATAAATACACATAAGTCTTTCTTTCAGCATATCCGAAACTATTGGCCACGATACACCTGTGTGTCATGTGAGATGTTTTGGTAAATAACAGAATGATCGATAATCTTTTTTAAAAATATATATTATTAATTTTATACGAGTAGTAATTTTCCCAACTGAGCGCTAGGCTAGCTCCAGGCTAGGACTCAAACGCAGAACCTCTGGCTTAAATTGCCGAAAATAACCGAAAATTGAGCGAAAATTGAGCGAAAATAGATTCATCAATTGAGTGGCCTTCTGCAATAACAAGGTAAATGAAAAATTGAGTTTTCAAATACGAAGCTTTTAAAATTACTTTCAACATTTTAATTTAGAATATAACTTACTTGCATGCATTCCTATTAATAAGAGTTTTCAAGCATATTTTATTTGCTTATGATATTTCCTTACATGCTGAATATGCATTAATGCATTGTATAAATCTGAAAATTGAACACTTACCTTATTATTGCATATCCTATGGTTTTGGGTGACAGAAAATATACATTTGGAACATTATAATAACTTTTTTATATAGTGCAACACAAGGGTTTACAAAATACGAAATTATCTTAGCGTTTTCTTGTTAAAAAAATCCTAATACTCTCCTCAGCCCTGTTTAAAACTCCAAATCCGTTACATCCATTTCAGACTGCCTCCTAGAGCTCAGATCCCAATACACCAGCAGGGTTCAGAAAGTTCTTGTAAAACTGCTGCTTTTCAGGAGTAATAAATCGTGGCAGAGATTCAAAATCTTTCTTCTTTGAATCCTTGATTTTCAGTTTTTCTGGTTTATTTATTGGTGACAGAATGGTATCCAGTTTTGGTGCCTGAACTAGATAGGATATCTCCTATACCACAGTAGTTTTCTGAAACTGACACAGATCATTTACTTTGTATGTTACCCTTACAGTCTTTGAGATAGGGGGGGGGGTTGCCCTTCTTAAACTTGCCCTTCATGGCTGGCTCAAAGTTGAACAGGATGTCAACTCGCGTCCCATCAACCGTTATAAAAGGAGGACTTCTGCTCGATTCGATCATCCACATATTCTTCTTCAGTTTCCACTTTTTCCATCTTTTTCAACCTCTGAGAATAGTTCCCAAAGTTCCAATATGAGTCCCAAAGTTCCCAAAGTTGGCAATAGATTCCCATCTAACCGGGAACAGATGCACTATCTGCACATTCAGAGATCTTCATTAGCATACACAAGCAATGGAACAACGTGTAGTTCTTGTTTTGTCCCAAGCAGGCATCTGAGAACAGAATGATATTATATCATGCCTTGTATCATCAAATTTAATTTTTATCACATGATACAGGAAGGAGCACACAGTTTTTGTATCTTTTTTGCAACCCCTTCCAATATCTGGAACTTTAAGAAATTGGATGTGTCTGCATTGTGAACATGTACGTTGAACAGATAAAGCCACAGGAGTCGTTTATAGAACTGGCCCGCATCGTGCGCTCGCATTTACAAGTGCTTACTAAAAGGGTCTCCGACAGAAGCACTATCTGTTAACAGAATCGAAAACTGAGACACTTGAGAGTTGGAAAAAGTTTTTACAAGCCATGAGGGTTCGAATACGAAATAGAACCCGAGGAATAGTAAGGTAGGTCAACAAGTCGTCTTTTTAAATGGTTTACCTGAAATCAAGATAACTTCACCTGCCTTGTTATTGCAGAGGACCCCTCAATTATTATTGGATTATTTACCGCCTAGAAGGTGGATTAAACGTCTTCTGTGAAATAGAAAATATTAGAAATGTTTCCATCTGTCCTTAAAGTATGAAACAAAACAGTTTCCGAAGGAACGTCGTATTCGTCAGCTTGCCTCACATATGGGGTAAGATGACGAATGGATAATAATATTTATTATATATAACAATATTTATCAAAATACCTATAAAACTTTACTTAACACATTTTACAACATCCCACGCACACTCATAATTAATATAAAAAACGTTGTAAATGGAAATTTTAAAAGCAAAAATCATATCACAATTGTCTCCGTCTGGACTCATCTCCAACCCAACCAGAACACTAAGCATGAGCCCAAGGTTTACACATGAATCATTGGAATCATTGATTATTCTTACTCTGTTCCACACAAATAATGCAGTACTTACTCCATAATCATCCATATCATTGTCATTTTCGTCATCTTACCCGACTACCGCCATATTTATTTGAACTAAGTTTATCAATATATACTTTATCAATATATTCTTTATAGTAAACATTTTACATTTCATATGCATTTTTATGTTTTGAATTGCATTTTGAGTACATTTTAGTGAGGGATTAAAATAATTTATCAGCGTTGAGTAATTCCTTGCACTGTGAAGTTCAAAAATTACAACACCACACGTGAAAATCGAACTTCGACTCAAAACTACTCACAGGGTGCTCTGAAGCAAATTGTTGATATAATAATAATTGTGAATGTTAATAGTCAGTTAAATAAATCTCCAGAAAGGGTCTCTGGTGCACCAGGTCAAATGCTGCTGCGTATGACTAGGCGGAAGTAAAACTGAGTTCGTTATCTTACCCTTACTGTCCATAGGCAAAGTAATATCTGAAATTGAAATTATGTTTTTTAGATCAGCCAGAGGCATAGAAATAGAAGAAAAAATTCCATACACGAGAGTATTGTATGAAAAATTCATGTCCACCGTGATTTCGGAAGCAAGTCTAGGACAGCCATACTCAACCTTTTTGTTTTCCTCACGGCTGTTTGCTAAAAGTCTGCAGCAAATTGTCCAGTCATCCAACCGTTTTTTTTAAATAACGGTTACTTCACCATAATTTGAAGCATTCTCAATTGTCAGAATAGAGATAAATTACGGTTACGTAACCATTTTCTATAAAAACGGTTGAATGACTGTACAGTTTAGTGCAATATTTTACCAGTGTACGTTAGGTGGGAAACCACATTTTAATTCCCCTCCTGAGTTTAGGAAAAATCTTGGAAACTTAAGCTCGTCATTTTACTTAATTTATTAGGGCAAGATAAAATCTACTGTACAACGAAACGCTTATCTTAATAATATACAGTTGTAAAAAACACTCGTAGATAAACTAGAATCTTGAAATATCACAATTATTGGCAATTGCAAACATAACTCCACTAAGACAACGGTGGTTCAGAGAGGCAGGTCTCCCTGAAGGGCTGTACATTTTATTCTAAAATACTTAAACAATAAGCAGTTCAAGAGCATAATTTCTTTAATACAACAATTCTGAAAAGTTAGATTTTCTGACTCTTTGGGAAATCTTATATGCTTAGAAACATACATATAATCTCCCCTAGATGCGGCATTTTCAGGAAGTTTCAATTTAAAATAAAATTGTTTCATGAAACATGTTTTCTTTTAATATTTTACACAAAAGTTCACACAATTTTTAAATATTTTCTTTATCTTGTATTTATATCATAATCCACAATTATGCACAGCTTCAATAATCTGAAATACTACATTTATTTCATAGAAATAAATTTGTATTTACTTTTGTGTAGTATTTTTTTATAGTATGATTTGCAATGGAATTTATTTCCACAAACCCCAAATGTAAATGCTTTTATGATTTCTTATCCTGAGTTCATAAAAAAGTTAATTTCATATGTATAATGGAAAGAAAAATGCCGGACATCAGAATCTGGCAGAAATTAAAGTATCCGATATCCGCTAAAATTCATATTCAGTCCATTCCTCGCCTTGAAAGAGTCTCCTTGTTTTTAAATATACGAGAAAATAAAAGATTAGCCAAACCTTCTAAGTTAACAAAAGAGATAAAAGGTTGAAAATTTCAGTAAGTGAAAAAAAAGTCAAAGCCATCGCCATTTGAAAATCCTTTTCCTTCACAGCTCAGATAGCACAAATACGATATACACTTTTCCCGCTAAAGGCACTAATAAAGGACGAAGTATTTCTTTCGTATTTTCACTTAAGACTTCTTAGTGCATCTAAAGTAAAATTTCTTCTCTTAGTAATAGGAGACTCGTTCCTTTTTTATTTTCTATTAAGATAATATCTAAGCAACGTTCCTTTTAATGTGCAAGAAATTTTTACCTGAGAAAAGTACATTTAAAAGTCCTTTGAAGTATTAGACCAAAATTTGCATTGGTGTTCCACCTAAATTTCATTTTTTTGCTGAAATACAGGATGTTTAAAAAAATGCACACAAAATATATTTCAAGATGATCTTGAGGATGAGGTCTTTTATTTTCAACAAGATGAATCACTTCCATAGAGATGTAAGAGCCTATATTGATGAAAATCTGCCAAACAGATGGATTGGACGAAGAGGTATAATAGAATACCGTCTGCGTTCCTGGGACCTCACGTCACTGGATTTGCTGTTATGGGGATTAATAAAAGACTGAGTTTACAGTGCAAAAATGGTAACGGTCGGTGATTTACGAGGAATCATTGAAAGAGAATGTGCGCAAATACCCAACGAAATCATTCTCGACGTCTGGGATTTTATTGCCTCACGTTATCAGCCGTGCCTATACTAGATCGGCTAACAGATTGAATACATGCGTTATTTTTACCAGACTTTTATTATTTTAGTTACATTTCACAGTCTGGGAAATAGTGTGTGTTAATAAATGTTACGTTATAATCACTAACTTTGTGTATACATTTATATGGTAAACCTGTATTACACTGTTAAAAATAAATCCGTCAATTCACGGTAAAACTACTGGCAGTAAAGATGCCGGACTTTTTCCGTTCCGTTAGTACATTTTCCGTTTTGAAAGATAAAGGAAGGGAAAACTCCGTTTGAAGAATCGGTAAGTTTCCGTTATAAATAAACTCGGTTTTAAAAAATGTCATCTCTATTTGCGCTGCCATCTGTTGATTATTACGGGAGTATTTAATATTATGCAAGAACATTTTCTGCCCGTCCTGAGGCTCAAACTGGGAACGTTAGTGGTTTGAGCCGAGTGCTTTACCGTAAGACTAGCGGGTACTTGCTAGAGTAAGAGTAGGAAACGATGATAGGGGATTTCTTCAAATCGCAGCTTGGGACTTAAACAATTTGGGGTTTAGAAAACTGGTAATTTTGAAGTTAATTGCGGGGATATTTCGTAATGAGATGATGGTTGAAAACTATAGTATTAATAGAGGATAAATGAATTATATATACATGAATTATATATATTCTTAATTTGATTGTTAGATGTAAAATATAAATATTATATTTTGAATTAAATTTTTAAATTAAATTTTTAAATTAAATTTTTTTTGATTTTTTGCGAAAATTGATTTTTAATCAACTATTATGTATTTTTTAAATGTGTTCGTTTAGAATATATTTTCAGTGTGAGTGTTTTTTATAACTTTAAAAAATAAATTGCACATAATTTTAAAGGAAAGAGTTTAATTCGATAACATTATTTTTGTTTGTTGCTTTTTTAAATAGAATCGATTTCTTTTTCACTTAATTTAGCTATTATATATATATATATTAATCTGTTTGTTTAGAATATATTTTAAGTGCGAATACTTTTTTATAACTTTAAAAAATGAATTGCAAATAATATTAAAAAAATGGAAAGAATTAATTTTTGCTTTTTTAAATTCGAAAGCACTATTTTCTTGTTGTTGTTTTAAATAAACGACATTTTAATTTATGGAATTTTTAGTTTTTCTGTGCAGCAACATGTCAGTTTTTGAAACATTGAAAATAAACATGCAGCAGATAACGAAATATCTCCGTTGGCTGCTTTCTTATATGAGGAATTTTTTTCTTTTAACTGAAAATGCCCTTTTGTCATGAAAAGGGACTTTTTCTGCGAAATTCAGGAAAAAATACCCGTGAATTTCAGATTATTTTTAACAGTATACTGTAAAAAAATTCCGTCAATTTACGGAAAAAGAACTGGCAGCAGAGTTGCCTTAATGTTTCTGTTTTTTGAGGAATGTTCCGTTTTTGTAGTCCATACATGGAGCGATACAGACGCGAAGGTGTTTAAGCGCATGTGTGGCGATCAAAAATACTGAATCCCATTGGATGATAAATTTTTACATTAATAATTCCGTATTTGAAACTCTGTAATCTTAAAAGTCTAAAAAGCGTACAATTTAGGGATACAGTTTATACACTTTTTGTGCACAATTCAGTTTGCAATTTTTATGAATAAGTAGAGGTGCCAAATACGCTCGGATTTTGTGCATTTTTTTTGCAAACTTTTTCTAGCTGGGTAGCAACAGATATACGGAAGAGATTCCATTTTTCTAACAAAACGGAAACTTTCTGATCAAAATTCATGGAAGACAACCTGTCAATAAACGAAACTTTTTAACAGTATACACAACTTTCGTCATACATTGAATATGAAATTTTCTGGGAACATTTTCTTTTAAATTATGGTGCAATTAATGGAAATTTTAATTCTCACTCCTGGCCCCTTTCGAAGTAATATTATGATTACTTTTTTAAACGTACAATTGGTATCTTAGGCATATAAATGTGCTTTTAATTAAAAGTCTTAATGCATTTTTGCATGTACAACAGTATTATGTATGCAGTTAAAAAAGCCAAAATACGAATTTTTGTGATTTTGAAGTGTCAAAGTATTGTATGTTATGTTATCTATTGTCTGTATAAAGAAATTTCTTAATTTGGGAAACTATTCAAGTGATAGAGCCAGTTTAACAGATATCAAGTTTGGATATCAAGTTGACAATGCAAGAGTGGGTAAAGGGGCTTGATTCCTCTATGGCACTGTCAACTTAATCGCGATATGTCTGCTGAAGAATACTGGTCTCCTCTAGCTGTGTCAGAAGTGATATAAAATAGTTTGACAAAAAATTGGACAAATTTTGGACAGCATTTTTCTCGAAATCCCAGCTGTCGAAGTTTATCCATTCTGGTTCTCAAATCCTCAAATGTAAGCAACGAATATAACATATCATAATGTATTTCAAGTGCATTTTTTTTCAAAATAAATTTTCCTTCGTGTATACATCTTCAAAATGTTTTATGCGCTTTAGTTTATTATCAAACTTCCCAGTATGTCTATGAATTAATTTTGATACCTACTACAACCAAGCTGTGCATCCTTTTTTGAATGCCGGTTTATTAATTTCCTTAAATTAGCACTGAAGTCCATTAACATATTTTTTTCAAAAGAAATTCTGTTTCGTGCCAGTTTTTAACCTTTTTTTAAAATAGTATTTGTCAAATTAAACAAGTCTGATGTACCAATCACAAAACTTTCTTCTATCTTTAAATGTTAATACTTCAAAAAGTGCAATTTTTCTATTATGCTTTTTAGAATCCAAAAATGCAGCATAGCAGCGCCACTTTTTTTATGATTTAGACAAAAACCTAATCAGCGCAAACTTATTTCAAGGTCAAACAGAATATGAAATTTGATGAAATTCCGTTCATTAATTCTTGAGATTTGACTATCGCTATAATCATGTAAATCCTGAAAAATGAAGTATACCTGGAAGAACCACCTGTTTTGCTATTTACACCGAAACCTAATCAGCAATAACTTATGTCAACATCTAACTGAATCTGAAGTTTGTGAAAATTCGTGCATTAGTTCTTGAGATAGGGATATTGAGGAAATCATGAAAAATGCAGCATAGCAGTGTTACCTGTTGTGCGATTTACACCAAAAACGAATCACCACCAATTTATATCAAGGTCTAACTGAATCTGAAGTTTGATGAATTTCTCCGCATTATTTCTTGCTATGTCGTGAAAATCGTGAATTACGCAGCATAGCAGCGCCACCTGTTGAGCGATTTACACCAGAAACTATTCAGACCCAATTTAATTAAAGGTAACTGTATCTAAAGTTTTATTAAATTCCGTGCATTAGATCTTGGGATAGAGCACCCACAAAACTTTTGTCATATGCACACATACTCAGACAGGCAGGCATTGTCTAAAAACAGTTAAATCTTGTTCAGGACCTTCTAAAACTTATAAATCTGTCGAAAACCGGAAGTCGAATTTTTCATGAATCCGCTACTTCTTCTTGTAAAGATATAGAAAAAGTGAAAGTTAAAATGGATTCTTAGATTTCTTCTAGGAAATTGTCCTTTAGACTACTAATAACTGAGACCAAAGATATAAAACGCATGGGACATTTTAAAGATGCAAAATTTTTTTTTAACAAAATTCACTAGATTTTCATTATGATATGATTCTTTTCTTATTTACACTAGTAAAACCAATCTAGGCTTCCCGGATTACAGAATATAGGTATAAACAAAAACCATTTTTTTAATTGAAAATTCTATTAGATTTTTACGTTTAATATATTACCCACTAACAATATAAAAAGTATTTTTATATGAAAGTATCAATAATATATTCAAATAAAGTTCTGAAATTTATTGAAAGCGATATTTCCTTATTAGCCGCCATACCAGGAATTAATAGCCGAAGAAATCACCAACGATTTCTCTACATGCGGCAGTCTTTTTGATTATGATAATTTCAGTGTTTTAAGCGCGTTGTTCGATTACATGTCTGTTAAATTTCTATTTTAATTACGAGCAGGGAAGACCGAGCTGTACTCGGTCAAAATTAAATTTGAGTTCAAATATCATGACCCATGACCAAAATGACCCACTAATTGAATTTTCTTGAACATGTGACTTAGCCCAACAGTCTTCTCGCGCCCGAAAACCATAGGATGCAAAATTTAGTGTAAATAGTCTGAGCCGTTTTTAAGATAAAATAGCTTGACCCATAAAGACCCATGACCAAAATGACCCACTAATCGAAATTTCTCGAACATGTGACCTAGCCTAATAGTCTTCTTGTTCCCTAAACCTGTAGGGTGCTAAATTTATTTCAAATCCTCTGAACCGTTTTTAAGATAAAATAGCTTGACCCATAATGACCCATGACCAAAATGACCCACTAATTGAATTTTCTCGAACATGTGATCTAACCCAACAGCCTTCTTGTGTTCGAAAACCATTGGATGCAAAACTTAGTGTAAATTGAGCCGTTTTTTAGATCTTGACTCACAATGACCCAGAAATGACCCACTAATCGAATTTTCTGGAACATGTGACCTAGCCCAATGATTTTCGCGTTCCCGAAACTCGTAGGATACAAAATCTAATCAAAATCGTTAGAGCCGTTTTTAGATAAAATTAACTTGACCCGCTTTGACCCAAAAATGACCCACTAATCGAAAGTTCTCGAACATGTGACCCAGCCCAATAGTCTTTCCGTGCCCGAAAATAGTCGGATACAAAATTTCGTCAAAATCGTTTGAACCGTTTTTTAGATACAATTAGCTTGGCCATGACCCAAAATGACCCAAAATAACCCACTAATTGAATTTTCTTGAACATGTGACCTAGCCCAACAGTCTTCTCGTACACGAAAACCATTGGATGCAAAATTTAGTGTAAATTGAGCCGCTTTTTAGATCTTGACCCACAATGACCCAGAAATGACCCACTAATAGAATTTTCTCGGACATGTGACCTAGCCCAATTATTTTATCGTGCTCGAAACTCGTAGGACACAAAATTTAATCAAAATCGTTAGAGCCGTTTTTTAGATAAAATTAATTTGACCCGCGTTGACCCAAAAATGACCCGCTAATCGAAAGTTCTCGAACATGTGACCCAGCCCAATAGTCTTCTCGTGCCCAAAAATGGTCAGATACAAAATTTCGTCAAAATCATTTGAACCGTTTTTTAGATACAATTAGCTAGACCATGACCCAAAATGACCCAAAATGACCTACTAATCGAATTTTCTCGAATATGTGACCTAGCCCAATGGTTTTCTGGTGTCCCAAAACGGTAGGATACGAAATTTCGTCGAAATCGTTAGAGCCGTTTTCAAGATAAAATTTGCATATATATATATATATATATATATATATATATATATATATATAACCACACACAAGATTTGCTCGTATTAGAATATATGATATTGTTTTATTATTTTAGTTATTAATTGATGAAGTTTTAAATTCGTAATTGAATATTAACCGGAAAGAAACGATGTACTATTTGTATTGTTTTAAATGCAAACGGGTTAATGTTTCGTAATCGAACTGCACGCGATGGAGATCGAGTTAAAAAAAAATATATGTTTGAAAATTATTTTAGAAACCATAAAAAATCAGTAAATTGCGATGTAGTTTTCAAACAAATTGCATTTGAAATAAAATGCATTTTATCTTCGAAAGTATAAAACTTGAAATTGTGCGATGTTTAGAAGTTAAAAATATTGTAGCGAAAGAGAAACTATTTCGTCAAGTGTTGTCACCATCAATATGACATTAGCGTTACTCACGGACATTTTTTTTTTGCTTTATAATATAGATTTATAACCCGTCAGCACACGCGCTGGGATAAAATCTACCCTATCTCACAACTATTACTTAAAAATGTGCGAAAATCGCTCGTGATCATTCTGAGCTTTATAGTACCTTTCAAATTGAAAGATATCAAGATGTGACCAAAAAGAATTTACCTCTGGTTGTGGATTTTCCATTCTTTTGTTATAAAAATGTCACGTGGGAGGAAATTTACCCTACGCGTGTTATAACGTAACCCATAATGATAGGAAAATGTTAATGCAAATGTTTATGCAATGCAAATAATAGTATAATTGTTCTTTTAAACGTTAGAAACTCTTGCACATGCAGTTTCTATATATCAGTTTTATATATTTTTATATTTTCATGTTTGAATTTAGATTGTAAAAGCTTTGTATGTAATGATATGCAGAAAAAAATCTTAGTGCTAGATTTTATGTTTTGTTTTTTTTTTGTTTTTTTTTTTGCTTTAAATATAAAAGAACTTCTTATTTTAAGTTAAATTATGTTCTTTATTGATTTACAGTTTATTTCATAATAAAAATTTAATTTTTGTTTATAATCAAACCAGGGGGAATTGACACAAGAAAACCCATTGGGGTAAAATTTATCCCGCGCGTGTTGTAACGTAATGGAAAGGGGCACGTGTGCTGACGGGTTAAGGAGTATTAAAATACACTTTTTGTCAAGTATATGGCAATCAATATATTGATGCTTTTTTTAAATCTAATAATAAATTTTGACACAGAAACAAACAATCGTATGTGTTGTAATTTTATAAATTTTGTGAAAAGGCGTCCAGGTCAGGATTCGAATCAGGGGCCACTTGGCTTAAGCTGCCAGTGCTCTTTCAACTGAGCTATTCCGGACAAATCTGGCAAACTCATTTCACCCAGCCCAGCTAACCTTATTGATGGTCCATCTGGTCTGTTATTTGGAACTGCTCAATAGAATAAATCGCAGGTAATGGAACTCCAGTAAACGCTGGACACGTAATTACGCTTGATTAATTTTAACACATTTAATCTAATTGGTAAATAATTCAGCGGTTCAAAGTCAAGTTCAAGTTCAAGTTCAAACTCCAACGGCACTTTAATGATAAAACTTAAATAAATTTCATCCAGTTAGAAGAAAAAAATCAATACTCGCTTTCAGATGCAAGTAAATTTACAATAATTCTTAATGAAAAAATGAGACCAATAACTATTCATATAAAAATACATTCTGGGGATAGAAAATGTATTATCCCATAATCCAGCACTATATTAAGTATTTTGAATTATTTACCAATTAGAATAATTATGTTAAAATTAATCAAGCAATCGTATGTTTGCTTTTTTCAAAATCCAACATCACTTTAATGAGAAAACTGAAATAAATATCACCCAGTTCGAAGAAAATAAAAAACAATGCTCTCTTTCAAATGCAAGTGAATTTATAATAATTCATAAAGAAAAAAAATGAGACAAATAATTTTTCATATAAAAATAAATTCCGGGGATAGAAAAGATATTATCCCTTAATCCAAGCACTATATTTCAAGAAGTTATTTTATCACTCGAAGCTGTCCTTTTATCTATCCCATGTAAGACAGATACATTTTTCATCTTTATAACATCATCTTCCGGATTCAGGAGAACAGGAGCACACTCCAGAGATTATTGCAAACAGGGGTGCAAGCAGAATCACGAGGTCTGATAGTCACGTGGGCCATTACGCTACCAGGACTAGAACGTACAATCACGAGGTTCAGAACAGAATTCAAAATCTAAGCAAGTAACGCAGTGAGTGGAACCACAGCCGAGAATTCAATTTCAGATGCTGGGATAGATATAGTTTTTATATTTTTTACTTTATTATTTTTTGTTTAGTCTTGCATTCTCTCACGAATGATTACTTTACTATTATTTGTTTTTCACGTTTATTTTCTTGTCTAAAGATAGAATTATACCTAGAGTATATCACACATAAAACATTGCTCGCTCGCCACTCCAGTTATAAGAAAAGTATAAAACGCAAGATAAATATGTGAAACGTGATTTAAAAATAATATTCTAGGTGGAATTCTTTTTCCCTGATTAATCTTACCCAAGTGGATAAACTATCGTCAAAGGATTTTTAGTTATGATATAGTTGATTAATTTTTGTGATTTACTATTTGGAAAGATTTTACTTGATTATTTATTAGGGTCTTTCTCCCGGACACGTACGTTTTATGGGCTAAATTTTCGGAATAAAAAATTCAAATTAAGGGTAAAAATAATACTTTTATTTTTCTTTGGACTTACCCGACGTCATGACAGTACTTTTCGAAATCGTAAAAAATATCTTATTAAAATTCTACTTTTGTATTAGCTGTAGATGCTATATTTGTAGCCTTCATGGTCATGGAAATGATGTTCGTGACCAGAGGTTTTTTTTTGTCTTTTTTTCGAAAGTTAATTGTAGCACACTAATTATAAGACTTAATTTAATAATACTGCTGAATTAAACTTTGTGTAATTAATATAAGATGGTATTATATTTTATTTTAATACTAGCTGACCCGCCAGGCGTTGTTGGCTACGTCAAAAAATCGCCCAAAACTCGAAAAAATGTACTATAAAGGCATAAAAGTTTGAAACAGAATTATTTTTACGAATGTCAAAAAATCGCGACGAAACGCGAAAAAACTCTATAAATCGCATAGAAAATTCGCGAACAATTTAAAAATCGCTGAACAAATCCAGAATACACTTTATTGAACGAATACGAAATTTACTATGTTGGGCTAGAAGATTAATATCGGATTCCTTTTACTAATGTGGAAAAATCGCAGCAAATCACGAAAAAGCGCTAAAAGTCGAACCAAAAAAACGCAAAAATTTCAAAATTTCCGGGGGACAAAATTTACTATATTGCGCTAAATGATTAAAACTGTATTCCGTTTACGAATGTCAAAAACTGTCACGGAACGCGAAAAAACTCTAAAAATAGCATAAAAAATTTCAGGATTCCGATTAAACTTTATTGAAGAGAGCACAAAATTTACTATATTGTGCTAAAATATAGCCTTTTGCTAATATGAAACAATCGGCACGAAACGCAAAAAAAAAGAAAAAGAAATAAATAAAGGCATAAAAATAACTAAAAATTCAAAAATTGCAGAGCACAACATTTACTTTCTTTCACGAATGTCAAAAAGTCGGCGCGAAACAAAAATCGCGGAGGACAAAATTTAAAAGCTTGAAACCGAATTCCTTTTACGAATGTGACCGCGGAACACGAAAAAACGCTAAGAACAACATTGAAAATTGTATTTAAAAACGTTAAAAAACGCAGAGGACAAAAATACTTTATTAGGCTACAAGTTTGAAACCAAATTCATTTCACAGATGTCAAAAAATCGCCACGGAACGCGAAAAACCGCACTAAAATTGCCCACGGAACGCAAGAAAACCACTAAAAACCGCATTAAAAAACGCTAAAGTCTCAAAAAATCGCAGGGGACAAAATTTATTATATTTGATAAAAGTTTGAAACCGAATTCTTTTTACGAATTTCAAAAAATCGCCTCGGAACGCCAAAAACTATATAAATCGCATAAAAATATTCGCAAAAAAGTCAGAAATTGCTGTACAAATTCCTAATACACTTTACTGAAAGAAGACGAAATTTACTTTATTGGGCTAAAAGATTGAAACCGGATTTCTTTCAGAGATGCATAATTACAGACATGCATGTAGTGGTACCTTCCTTCTAAATCTTGCAAATCTGCGTGCAGTGGTCTATTCAGAACACAGCAGACAAACACACACAAACTTCTATCTTTATTATTATAGATTTTGTAATCTTTACCTGATTTATCTTGTTCACAGAACTCATGTTACGATCTTTTTGGTCATGGATTTTTCACAGTTATTTAAACAAATAATTTACACAGATAATACTTGCAACGTATTGCTACATTCAAAAGGCCTAACAAGCTTATCTTTCACACTAGAGTTTTCTGCTGCCATTTTTTTCTTATCTATTTAGAAACTTATTCATTTTTTGAACACGGACATTACTCAAGTTCTTCTGACAGTAGTTATCTATCAAGTGATAAATAAACAAGGTTACTTTCTGAAATATAATCTGATATAATAGACCGGGAGGCGGCAGCACAGGCAATCACCTCACCGAGTTCACGGCTGAAATTCCAGAATTAGTTAAAACTCGATTCGCATATTAAAACGCAATCGGTCTGCCAGGTCATATCTTGGTGGAAAACACCCGAAAACCCGATTTTAGCGGTTGGCTTGTATGTTTACCATTGTGTGTTCCTGCTCCCAGTCTTCCATGTTTACATACCTTTGGCTGCAGGAAAATACAATGGTAAACCTACGAGTCAACCGCTAAAATCGGGTTTTAAGCTGTTTTCCACCAAGATATGACTTGGCAGACCGATTGCGTTTTAATATGCGAATCGAGTTTTAACTAATTCTGGAATTTCAGCCGTGAACTCGATGAGGTGATTGTCTGTGCTGCCGTCTCCCGGTCTATAAGCTTTAAAAGGCAATGAATTAAAAATGAATAACGTACAATGAAAACAAACTTTAAATTAAATTTATAGACCTTATAGACCCAGTCAGTGGTACAAAGAATGACTGGGACAGGCCACAGTCATGACTTATCTGTCTCCATGGACACATTATTTATACGGAAAATTGCTATTATTTCTATTATTTAATTATTTACATGTATTGTTCGGTTATACCACACCACATTTTCAATGCAACATTTAAAAAAGTGACACTCAAGTAGATAAATTGTTATTAAAAGATACATAAATATTTTTTAGAAATGAAACAAAAAAGTTTTTGAAACGTGATTTAATACCGTAATTGCTGTTATTTTTCCATACTAAATCTTTCGCAAACACAAAATACTATCACAGGATCTTTTAAGATATTGCTTAATATTGTTAACATTTGCTATTTGTTTACTTAATTGTCTTTTCTTTTTATTAATATTTTAGTGAATAATTGCTCTCTAAAAAAAATATTGAATCTTTTATAATGTAGAAGAAACGTTAACGAAAATTCAGTGTAACTTGATAGCCAGCCATGATTGTGGAAACTTTTCCCTGTTCTTCAGAATGTTTTTGGAGAAGGGCCAATCAGAAACCTCAGAATGTAAAAGGTATCCTAAAATTAACAGAAACGAATTTTACAAAATTTTCAAACAGCTAAAGGGCCCATTTATTTCAGAAATATTTGTAGAAACCACAGAAACCTTTTGTTTTGCGTGGTTTATGGAGTTATTCTCCAAATGGCTTCTGGCGATAACGGAAACGTATCCAGTATCCTGAGAAATGATCATAGCTTCATTAAATGAATCATGGCACTGGACCCATTAATTTTAACATACATTTCTAAATACTTAAATAGTTTTAAAATTCTACAAGTGTTTCCGGTTAAAAGAGCATTTTATGAAACGTTTACTTCTGAAAGCAAATGAAAATGGTCACGAAGTTTGTTACTTCATCTAATACGCGATCCAGTTAGCGACAATATCCTATTTTTTTCACTACCTATTTTGCCGTTGTCGGCAGAAATCTGTTGTCCACTTTCTAAATATCAAATTGAAAGAAAAAATAAAAAGAAAAGTGCCCAGTTAAACTGATGCCATTGAGCTCACAGGTTATTCACATTAATTGTATATTATATTCTTATTTCAAAGAATAATGCCCTGAAAAGTCAAGAAATCGATAATAAATTAAGGGGAGATTAACCCCCCCCCCTGTTCCCACTTTATACTTAACCAGTGAACCCACAAAACTAACCAGGGACGCGCCTTATCACAATGAAACTATATACAAAGTTTGAAGCAAATCAGATAATTCTGTATGAAAAACCAATTTATCTAACTTAAGGGGGGCAGCCCCCCGTTTCCCCCTTTATAGTTAACCAATGAACCCCAAACTATTAAGGGATGTGCTTTATCACAATGAACTTTTATACAAAATTTGAAGCAAATAGGATAATTCTGAATTGAAAAACCCATTTATCTAAATTAAGGGGTGGTTTAGCCCCCCATTCCCCCTTTTATACTTAACCAATGAAACCCCAAAACTAAACAAGGAAGCGCCTTATCACAATGCACCTATAAACAAAATTTGAAGCAAAATGGATATTTCTATCAAGAGTTATCGCGTTACGTACATACGTACATACATACAGATCGGGCAGGCACATTAGCTCTCAGGCTTTGATAGCCTGTGAGCTAATAATTGATTGTAAATATCATTTTTTTATATTCAATTGGGTCTGCAATTGGCTTCACTTCCAAGCGTTGTCAATATGGCTCCAATGTCCTTTAAAGTGAATATGATTACCATTATAGGTTTAAAAGAAAATACTTGCGACTTTTCAAATCACATTTACTCAAATGCGGCATTTGGCTATGGACCTGGAAAATTAACCATAAAATCAATTTAGCGAATAGTTACCGCACTTTGATGCTAATTAGAAATCTATATACGAAAGACATATTTTTATTTTGTGTTGAACATAACTTTAATATCAAGTGAAGTTGAATAGATTAAAAGATGCGTTGCATCGGGATATACCTTGATTTGTATCGATTATATTACAATCTGACTGTATGTTTTCTTTTACAACTCCTCCTCCTAGAATATGGAATGCAGCAAGATTAAATTAACATCAGTTATCAGCATGGATCCGAGGATGCCATATAAGCTCTCGGAATTTTAAAATTTAAATTAGTTTCCGATATATATACATATATATATATATATATTAACTCTTAATGAAGTTTCTCTAGAAAATTACTGCATTTTTTTACTCTTTCGAACATACTTGAAAAGTGTTTTTTAATTAGATTTGTCTGTCTGTCTTCCGTCTGTCTTTCTGTCTGCCCATGCTCTAACTCGCTTAATTATATTCGGATTGCCATGCAATTGATATATGTTAATGAGGTTTACTATAGCATTTTGGTATTGTAAATGATGTATGTAGCGTTTATACTTCATTTACAGGGGCACTCAAAATAATTCCTTTACATTACGGTCTATTGGGGGGGGACGTTTGCGGTGTGTTTTAATTATGTTACACTATTTCAAAAATATTTAAATTGACATGTATCACTGATTTGCACTACAAGAGGCTTACTATAGAATATGGGGCACAAAGCATTCATCGCTCATTTACAGGGACACACAAAATAATTTAGTCACAGTAATGTCTATGAACGATAATTGCAGGAAGTGCGTTTTAAGTTGTGTTACACATTTTTAAACCTTTTTCTGCCTAATTACTTGGTGTATTCTATAGATGATATGCAGGTCAGCACAAAAGATCTCGAGTTCATTTGGGTTTACTAACGGAAATTGCTGAAGGAGTATTTACAACTGTGCTATGTCTTTCCGTACTGAACTAAATTTTATCATACTATGTTGTACATATACAAATCTATAGATCATATACAAGGTTTCACAAAAGAATTCGGATATTTTTCCGACTATTGATGGAAATTCCTGAAATTGGGTTTTGAAATATTTTATGCGTTTTCCAAATTGTTTACTTAGACTTCATCTTTCTTCTTATTAAACTGTGAAATTTTGTTAAAGTATTCTTGAAGTGTTGGAAAGTGTTTCATAACCTATGCTTTCCGCATGATTTTTCGTTTTTGTTTCAACAAAAAAGGAAATATAAAGGTAAGTAATAGGGCATCGTCTACAAACCAAAATGGTGAATGAATATCTCTATTTTTGCTTTTTTCAATAGATTGATTTAATTATTTTTAGTTTACATTCACTTTTTTAAAAATATAATTTTAATAATATTCATATAACTTACTTCCACATTTACTAAAATTATTATAAAAAAGTTGAAAGAATTTAATATTATTCACCGGTATGGAATAACATTTTTCGAATTTGTTTAAAATGTGAATGAATGGAGTGTGATAGAACAAAGAGTTTTGAGCATGGTGGCTGAACATACGATATACATCCTCAGATTGAACGTTTTTGTCCAAGCCATCAATCTAAAAAATAAATATGCAAACTTAACACATAAAAACAGGTATAACGATGATGCAAAAACCATTTGTCTATATGTGTAAAGTGGTATGTAAATTGCCAAAATACACGCCTAATGTGTAAATTTCAAAATACACATTTTAGTGTAATCTGATGATAACACTAAATGTGTACAGGGCCTAATTACTGGCGGTGAAAACTTCCACCAGTAAATTTAAAAAGAAATTTTTGGCTTATTTATACGTCTTATTAACGCAGAATTTATGTCAAAATTTATTCAAGATTTTCTGTTCATATTTACTTTCGGAAGTTGGCCCTGCCGATAATCGGGCCCTGAATTTGTAAAAGTTATCTGATCACTCTTGAAATACGCACTTTAATCTGTAAATTCTACAAGAATACTTATATTTATGCGCAATATTATTAAACATATATCTATGTAATATTCTGTTCTTACACATATTTTTGTGCAGTATGTAAAGTACACATATTTTTGTGTAATATGTAAAGTACACATATTTTTGTGTAATATGTAAAGTACAAAATATTTTGTGTAATATGCAAAATAAACAGTTTTTATGTAATATTCTGTTCTTACACATATTTCTGCGTAATGTGCAAAACACAGATTTTTCTGCAATTTTCAAAATACTCAGATTTTTGTTTTTGTAATATTCAAAATAGGCAGATTTTTGTACCTTTATACTTTGGCATGTGTAAATTGTGAACCAAAAGTTTTTATGATCTCAAAATAAAATTGCATGAAAAACAAACTCATATGGTTGATGCTTTTATTCTTTCTATGAGGTTTGTTTTAAGACCACAAAACAATGTACTCACAATTTACATAAAACATGATTGTCTGAAATTATACTACTAAATAGTAATATATATATAGTATGGAATTATAGTACATGCCATTTTTCTGTTAGCGTTTGTTTTTCAATCCTAAAAGTATAGTCACAATTTATTCAAAGAACGTGTATAATCTGAATAAATAGTCACATTCATTGTGGAGACAGTCTTCCAAATTAAAGTTAAAAAGTCATTTTCCCTCACGCAGCTTTACAACTGTAACAACTCGTGTTATTTTTAATATTTTAAAGAATATTTTCTTTTAAAAATACTTATGCATTTTTCCCCACATGCTGAAAATTGCATATCTTTAACTGTATTTAAAATTGGCAAAAAATATTGTTTAGGAATAGAAATTTTTTCAGAAGTATTCGGGAATTTTCCTTCATTTTATAGAAATGCCTTCTGAAACTCAGATTAACTTAAATTTTCTTTGGCTATTTGATGCTACCACAAATATTTTTTTATTTGATATATTAATACAATGATAATTCTAATAAAAATATTTTGTCTGCAGCATACCTAATTTAAGGAGTCATAGGACTTTTAAAATGTCGGAAAGTGAAAAAAACTGACCAATTTTGTCATTTTATATATTAATGAGTATATATTACAAAAGCACAATTTTTAAAGGTGGTAATAAATACATGGTTCTTCTTTCATTGCATATTGTGTTTACATCATAATGTGGAAAATTAGTTGCTATAGGTTTTTTTTTTAACTTGTTGAGCAAAAAACTGGAATCACAGGTTGCGCGCATGATGACAAAACAAATCCGTATATTAAAGAAACGTTTTCGCATCTAATTATACTTGAGAGACTTCTGCTTACACAGAACCTAAAAAAAATTTATTTATAGCATTTTTATGTTTTAAAAACAAAACTGTATCTCGTTTATATAAAATTTTTTAAATTTTAGCAATATAATACCAAAAAAATTTTTATTTTTTTCAACAGAGAAAGATGAAAATTTAGGTTTACTTTATAGAGTCTACCATATACTATATATTCTAAAAATTTCATGAAAAAATACCAAAAAGTCTTTTAACTACCTTGCGTGCAATGCCCCAAGTCAAGTTGAGAAAAATTACTTTAAAGTTCTCTCTTTGAAAAGATTCTCTATTTAACAACTATTAAGAGTGTCATTTATTTTGTTTTAAAATGTTCAGAAATGATTACTCTTTAATGTACAGGGTGTCCGAAAAGTCTGTAAATGGTCAAATAACTCAAGAAATATACATCGGATTGAAAAACGGCAAAATGCATGTTCAATATTTAAAAAAAATCTATTTAGGGATATGAAACATGCCCCCCCCCGAGGGGGAAAGGGGACAACTTTGAAATCTTAAATGATGATCCCCATTTTTTATTGCAGATTCAGATTCTACGAGAAAAAATACGTAACTTTTGTATTGAACATTTTCTTCGAAACATTGTAGATGGCGCTGTAATCGAGTGCAATGCTGTGAGAATCGTTACCATTGCAATGTCTGGAAACGCTCCAATAACTCGAGAAATATACATAAGATTGAAAAACGGAAAAATACGTGTTTAATATTTTAGGAAAATGGCAATTTTGATATCCCTGAATAGATTTTTCAAAACTATTGAACATGCATTTTTCCGTTTTTCAATACGATGTATATTTCTCGAGTTATTCGATCGTTTCCAGACATTGCAATGGTAACGATTCTCACAGCATTGCACTCGATTACAGCGCCATCTACAATGTTTATAAGAAAATATTCAATATAAAAGTTACGTATTTTTTCCCTTTGAATCCGAATCTGCAATAAAAAATGGGGGTCATCATTTAAGATTTCAAAGTTGCCCCCCTTTCCTCCCCGGGGGGGGAAAGTTGGGGGGGGGGAACTTTCATATCCCTAAATAGATTTTACAAAAATATTGAACATGCATTTTACCGTTTTTCAATCCGATGTATATTTCTCGAGTTATTTGACCGTTTCCAGACTTTTCAGACACCCTGTATATTTTCTTTCAAAGACTGAATGTTTTGAAGGTTTAAAAATCCTGTGACTCCTTAAGCTTGTTCTCAGAGAACGAAAACATATAGACAAGGTTCTTATACAAGCAACTATTATACTTAGATATTAGAGCTTGAAATTAGATTTTTTTCTAAAGATTTAAGAAATTTTGCCTGAGTAAAATCAATAAACTATAATTTGTCTTTCCTCTTCTAAATCATTTTGGGGCCCTTATCTTCAATGGGCAAAAGAAACAGCCTAGTTGATCTGTGTGGTAATCTGGCTCTGTCTATGGAAACTATGTTGTGAATAACTGCAGCAGCATTTGTCACTGCATTTACAAATTGTTAATAGACCATAACATTTTGCGAAACAGAAGCATTTTACAAACACATGGTTTGTACAATGACACTTTTTTTACAGCTCTAATGTTAAAAATAACGTTAATTACTAATTTATAATATAGATAATTTTTTGTATTGCACTACTTGCTATATTAGATTTTTCAAAACATAGCATGCTACACTACAAATTATGAAAAAAAAATTGCAATTAGAGTAGCTTTGCCAGTTGTAGCCACTTGTAGCATAATCTACCGTATGGGTTTTAGCGGGTGTAGTGAAAATTTTAGATATAGAATCTATTAGAAATGCAGATAAGAATATTTATATGACACAATAAACATAAAAATAAGGAACATAGTATCAAACATTTAACCCGTTTTTAATGTGAATAAAGTATAAAAATTTAGACCATAAATACAAAATGTAACCACGCATTGGTTCATTATTATTAGTAATATTTTATTTACAGAATTAAATGGTAATTATAAATAACAAGCTCAGATATTTCTGGTATTGATTTAAAAATGTTGTTTCGAGATAATGACGTTTAAAGTATCTTTTAGCCATTGTTTGCATAGAGAGCACCTGACACGTTTTCAGTCATAACTAGCATAATTATAGGGAAAATTGTTTGTGCGGTTTATTTTAACCCTTTGAAGGGCGGTGGGATATTATATATCCTACTTAATTTTAACCCCCAAATGTCACAATGGCACCAGAATTTTGGGATAGAATTTTGCTTTTTTAATCTGCATGAAATAAATCTTTTAGTTATTTTCAAATAAATTTGTTCGTAAATCCTGATGTCATTCATCTATTTTAACATTTCAGTAACAGAATTACTTTGCCGTTGAAATGGTTAAAAAGTCAATACTGCTCTTTCGTATATTATTTTTTCAAAATATCGAATATTTTCAATATTTAAAAGTCCCATGTCTCTTTAAAATATTGATCATTTTATTAATATCAAATGCTAATTGTTATAAACATGTGCTATAAACTGTATAATCTTAAATAACCACATTGTAACAATAGAATTCTTTATGTAGGTTTTATGTTATGTTTTTTCACAAGATTATTCTTATAAATACAACATATGCAAATGTTTACCAATACTTGACGTCAATTTTTCGGATATTTGTGGTTATTACAAGTTTTTATTTAACTTGCTTTGCATGTCCATTCGGCTCAAATCTTGCAATCTAATTTTAACACGCACACTGTGCTACAATCGACCTAATGTTTGGTACTGAGACATATTTCCGGTGACAATATACTGTAAAAAAATTTAAATTGAAAATTTTCTTTTTCTACCACTCAGGGGGACAAAACATTTGTGCAATAAGGGTCCGTAAATTTCAATACGTATGTAATCACGTAAATGTCATTAATTGCTTCAGAAATAAGCTGATGTTCTTCGATTGAATCGTAGCATGGGTGGTAAATTGGCCATCTTTCAGATCCGCGCAGTGCCTGGATGGATGTGGGTTCTATTCTCAGGAAAATGTTGATTGATTTTTTTTCTTACCAAGAAATTGGATATAAAATTGGTTTCTATTTTATTTTTTAAAACAAACTGATAAAACATTACTAGCAATTTAATTTTTTTCTTTGAAAAAATGCATTTATTTCAATCAAATTTCCTTCAATACTTTTTCCCTTTTAGTACATTATAATTAAGGCTTGTCTTCCATTTTGTTTTTTACTTATAATTTATATTCCTTTTAGAACACTATTCTACAAATTGAAAAATAATTTTTAGAGCAGAAACCTCAATAATTGAATTTTATGATTTTGCCGATGATGAATCTGAAAATTAAATAATTTTTTCTTCATCACGCATTTACAGTTTTGTTATATTTCCTTGAAAAATTGCTTGAAAAAAGTATAAAGTTTGCAAAGGGTTTAAGTTTACAAGTATATGAAAGTAAACAAAATGTAAAATAAACATGCAATACTCATAATATTTAGCTTATTATATAAAAAAAATCTTGTAGAATAAATGTATAACAGAAATTATAATATAACTCTTTGTTTTTTAAGATAGCAGATTGCTTCTATTATGGTCCAAAAATGATTTAATAGGGATCTTTAAATTTATATAACTAGAAAATATGACGTGACAGGGCATTTTTGATTAATTTTTCTGTGTCAGTGTTAACCCATTAACTGCGTCACCTAAACCCAGTTCAGGCAGCTCAAGCAAGAAAGATTATGTACTTTATGTGATTATGAAAGTTTATGTACTTTATGCGATTAATTTAAAAATAATAATTTTTCTAATATTTGATTGATTTACATGAAAGCCAAATTCAGTTTTTTCCTTACGAACAAACATTTAATCATAAAATTCTCTATCTCTTTTGAAACGTGTTATGACTTAGGTTTGTCTTTCTTGCCATTTGCCGACTCTGTATACTCTAACTCTCGTAAATATACTCGAATTTCCATGAAATTGTTATATGTTATTGACGTTCACTGTGGGTCCTTCGTTATTGAAAATGAAGCATGTAGTATTTAGGGTTCAATTACAGGGATAATCAAAATAATTACGTTACATTATGGCTTATGTGGAAAAATTGTTTGCGGTGTATTTTAGTTATGTTACATTACTAGTGGCCCTCCCTCGCTTTGCTTCGGGTTAACCTTGAAAAACTTCATCTCTTTGTGTTTTCTGTAGACCTTTTTAATGTGTACAATAATTAGTACATTATTTTGATAAATCTTGTAGGGTTCAGCCTGCGTTTGCAATGTATAAGCGGAAAAAATGAAATTATTTACGACATCACATTAAAAACCTCAAAAATAACAGTATTTCTCCACTATTTAATGGATATACATATAAACCTTCCTCTTGAATCACTCTATCTATTAAAAAAAAACCGCATCAAAATCCGTTGCGTAGTTTTAAAGATTTAAGCGTACATAGGGATATAGGGACAGAAAAAGCGACTTTGTTTTATACTATGTAGTGATTTATCTGAAATTACAAAGCAAAACATATGGTTATTATACATATAAACCTTTCTCTTGAATCACTCTATCTATTAAAAAAAACGCATCAAAATCCGTTGCGTAGTTTTAAAGATTTAAGCGTACATAGGGATATAGGGACAGAAAAAGCGACTTTGTTTTATACTATGTAGTGATTTATCTGAAATTACAAAGCAAAACATATGGTTATTATACATATAAACCTTCCTCTTGAATCACTCTATCTATTAAAAAAAACCGCATCAAAATCCGTTGCGTAGTTTTAAAGATTTAAGCGTACATAGGGATATAGGGACAGAGAAAGCGACTTTGTTTTATACTATGTAGTCATAGTGATTTATCTGAAATTACAAAGCAAAACATATGGTTATTATACATATAAACCTTCCTCTTGAATCACTCTATCTATTAAAAAAAACCGCATCAAAATCCGTTGCGTAGTTTTAAAGATTTAAGCGTACATAGGGATATAGGGACAGAAAAAGCGACTTTGTTTTATGTAGGGATTTCAAACTTAAAGAAATTCGTGTGCATTTTGAGGTGCACTAAAAATGCTTTCTGCAGAATATGGAGTGGAAAGTATTACAGGGTCACACAGAAGAATTTGGATACATAATGGTCTACGAGGAATTTTTTTATCTCATTTTAATGAAGTTACAATCTTTCAAACATAATGAAATTTATATACATTACTCAGATGCACTTGAAGCTGCTTTATACAGAAATGACGAGCATAGCTTTTACCATTCATTTACAGAGACACACAGAAGATTTCGTTTACAGTCCTGTCGAAATCCACTGCAAGGGGGATTAGCGACTTTCTTTGTAGATCTTCACATTCCCCGAGCTTTGGTAAAGCAGGTGCGGGTCGGAAAAACCTGACTAACTTCTGATTTCTTTGTACTATTATTAAAGGATGTCTCTTTTTTTCTTAGTTGTCAATTTTTTTCTAAAATATAGACTTAATTTTATATGAAATGTTAAAATCTTATTAATTTTCGCTAAGATTTATCCATATAAAAATACAAATTAAGCACATAGTTTAGAAATATTTTGATAACTAAGAAAAAAAAGAGACATTCTTTAAGAATAGTACACAGAAAACAGAAGTTAAAAATATTAATTTCCCGAGGATATATTTCAAAAATACGAAGGCATCCTACGCCCATAGGAATAACATTAGCGAGGGGAATCGGGAAGTTGACTGACGAGCAGCCTTAAGGCCTGGGACCCGGCTCGTTTCTAAGTGTAAATGTGGTGGAATCCACTGCAAATCGCAGGGACCTATGTCGTCAATCACTTGGGAAAATGGGGATAGTCAGCAGGTTGCAGAGCCCCACTGACCGTAGAGCATACAGGATATCCCCTGGCTGTGGTCATTAAAAGTTCCTCAGAACTTGTGAATGGCATTTGAAGTGCCTGACGGGTGACCTCAAGCGACTGGCGACGCAGCTCTGTTTCACAGTCCTTTCTATGAGCGATAATGCTGGAAATGCTCTTTTAAATGTGTTATGCGTTTTTAAGTTTAACTACTTTTTTTCATATTATGGGGTGTGTATGAATTCTTTAGATCATATACAGGGCAACATAAAATAATTTATATGCTTAACGTGTATGGTCGCGAAATGCTTAAGCGTACTTTTAATTGAATTAGGATACTAAATGCTGAAAACGTGTCTTTAGTTGTGTTATTTTTTTTTTGCCTGAATTAAATTACAACCTAATATGTGACATGTAGGGTAGTAAATCATGTAAATACTTATGTACTTTTGTAGGGCTGTACAAAAACATTCATGTGCATTTGGGAAGAAATTGTTGAGGTGAATTTTCAACTAAGTTATACATTTATGCAATATTCATACATATCTATAAATCATATATAGGAATACACAAATAATTCGCGTACCTTTCCAAATATGTACAGTAATTGCTGAAATATGTTTTTCAAATGTGCCATGTGTTTTCTAAATTGTTTGCTTATATATCTCCTTTCAACTTATGGTGAAGTTTTGATACATCATTTTGGAAGTGTTGGAAAATGTTTCATATTCTTTGCTTGACGCATGATTTTTATTTCTTGTTTCTAATCTTACTTGTGACGAGGTAAATCCTACGACACAAGTAAGGGGTTAAAATCTTTATAAAACACTCATTCACTTATCTGTTCAGAAATTCGTTTAGGCCAGTGAAATGTTTTACTACTTTCCAACGTATGTCTAATGGTGAAATAAATCTAAAACTACATATATCGAAGAATTATTATATATTTCACTTTTCTCCCTTATAGCAGACGGCTATTTGTCATTCTGAATAGCTTTATATGTAAAAATTCTTAGAAATAACTTTAATACAAAATGGCTTCAGCTGAGTGGAATAAAGAAGCCTTCTTTCGGCGTAAAGAAGCGTTCTTTTCTGCTTCTAAAAAAAAGATGAATAACTGAAGGGATTAGAAAGCGTCGATTTCGGAGCTTTCAAGAAAGATCATAAAATTCTGGAGGAAAATAGGTTATGGAGAAAAGTACCGGCCAATTTATGACTTCAAAATATTTTAAAATAGGAAAGGTATAAAGGGCATCATTTTTAGAATGGATGAATAAACTGGTAGCAAATCAATAATGGTTATATTGCTTATATTCGGGCTTAATATTGCTTTAATCGGAACTATATCCAATGAAATTCAGAAACTGGTTAAATATTAGAATTACATTAGAAATATTTGCAATATAATTCCACTGTTACAGATATATTGGCTTTCTGTTAGAAAATTTTGGAACGGAATCACAATAGTACTGAAATATTGGCTCGACATCAGAATTATTTTCAATGAAATTCCTTATATTTACAATATTTGCAATGCATTCTTCAAACATTTCTTAATAATATTGGTTCAATATGAGCAAAATGTAATCACCACAATATGCGAGCAATTTTACATGCGTATATTAACAGTATTGGCCAAGATACAGTGAATAGGGGAAAGTAGGATAAAACCGGGTACCTAACAGTTTTTCTTTATTGAAAAAAGTCTAGAAGGGCAGAAAAATCGAAAAACTCCATAAAGAACTTTTTTGGGTACATCTAGACTGTGGAAAAGCCACACGCTTTGCCACAAGAAAATTCCTCTGTACTTGGGAAAAGGCATTTTCTAGGACCATCTGAAACAGCTCCAAATTTTGGTAGTAGGGTAAAACCGGATACTAACCAAAATTCAGTTTTTACTGAGTTCGTATTCAGTTAGTATTAAATATGTATTGTAATAAGTTTTCCATCAAACTTTAAAACATATATATATTTTTAAGGTCAGCAGCTGTTTTTTTTCAGGTTTTCAAGCAATTTTTAATGTAATGAAATGGCTCAGCCTGTACTTCTCGTATCCGCTGCACTCTTCATGTGACCGCTTTTTTGCAGAGTTAACATTCTATCCATCTTTCACCACCTGTTGAGTGAAGAAACAATTCATTGCAGAATTTAATGCAAAACCATAGGTACCCGGTTTTGTTCCAACTGACGACCAAAATTCAACATGGTCGTTCTCCTGGACAGCTGGACGTACACACTGCTACTTGGCATAAAAATATCGTGTGGAAGCTATAGAAAATAGTGGTTTACTTACCTAAATCAATACGTCAGGCTGAATTTGTTTAAAAAGCAGAAAATATTGCAAAAAATTAAAACTTTTGAGGTGAATTTACTTCCAATAGCACTACACGGACACAGAGATTAACTCACTTCAAAAGCCGATGGCACGCTACTAGGGGAAGCTAAGGGATGTAGTTAAGATGGGTGATGTCCATACTGCAGCATCCATCAGCGAGAAAACGGGTTAACCGGTTTGACTGGCATACCCGGTTTAACCCTACTCTCCCCTATGAACAATATTGGCCCACAGAAATGCATTGAGACAACATTGACCCTGGGGACAAAGTTTCCTAGGAGTCCCCATGGGGAATCCATAAAGGAGGATAAAAGGGGAGGACAACCAAATTATCAGGTTTGCAAACCGGATAATTTGGTTGCCCTCCCCGTTTTATCTCCCTTTATGTTTCAAATTAGCTAAAGTTTTAAGACGCTTCAATTTTAACATTATCTTTAAACCTGTCAATAAATTCAAATTCCCCTCCACTAAATCTTCTGTTCCAGGTCTTCGTAAATGGAGAATTTATAATGTTTTTTGTAATGGCTGTTATTTATCTTATATTGGTCAAACTAAGAGAAATCTCGAAATCCGCTTAAAAGAACACTCTCGTTATGTAACTAATCAAGAAATTTCTAAATCTTCTATTGCCAAACACTCTTGGGATTCCGGCCATTGTTTTAATTTTAAAAATGCTAAACTTATCTTTAATGCCAATAGAATACTGAATTGTATTTTCTTGAAAATTTAGCATTTATCTTAATCATGAAGTTATTGTTAATGATAAATCTGATTCCAAAATGCTCTCTGCTGCTTGGAAAAACCCTTTTAGTACTACCATATAATTTATTTTTGTATTAATAAATATTAGTCTGTATTTTATATATATATTTATATTTTATTTACTTATTTATTTCTTAATTTTCATCTGTTCCCATATTTTAATATATTTGTGTGTTTTCATTTTATTATGATTTATTTTTATTTTACATTTTTTTTATTTTCATGAATTTATTTATTTATTTATTTTTCTTCTTCCTTATTCCCCTTCCACTTTGTATTCTATTGTTTTGATTTTACTCTTGTGTGATTGGCTGTTGTCTTCTGTTTTCCTATTGGCTGTTGATTTCTACTATCCTATTGTCTGTTTCTTCAGCTTGCTTCCTTTCCGTTATCTCTCATTTCAGTATTGCTGCTGCTTTCATAGTAGAAGCACGTCTTTTTCGCGCCTGACGAAGAAAGAAAGACTAAGATCTTTCGAAAGGCCTAGCGCATTGAAAAGTTTTTGATGGTGTTTTAAGAAGATCTTTTAGTTCTTCTTATGTTACATTCATTTTTAATCGTTGAAAAACGTCTTTGCAATGAGAGAAGTTTTTAGACATAACGCAAAAACTACTTGGCGGAATGGGTTGTAATTGCATAGTAGATCGGCATATTCGAAACGTCTAGAAATCGGTTTTTCTTAAAATGTTCATTATTATTGCGATTCACAATTTCTTCATATTAAATTAAGATATAATTTGTAACTTATGATTTTTTTTAAAAAGATAATCTATTTCTAGAAGCTTTAAAAATTACAGCTTATTTCGCAATGTAAAGTTTTAGTTATGCTTAAAAAACTCTCCTCATTTCTATATGTTTTCAACGTTTAACGAGAACGAAAAAGCATGCGTCAAGCATAGATTATGTAACACTTTCCAACGCTTCCAAAATAATTTTACAAATCAAACCGTTTAATAAGCTAAAAGATAACATCTAAGTAAACAATTTGGAAAACGCATAACATATTTAAAAACATAATTTCAGGAATTTCCAACATATACAATATTCGGAAAAATATCCGAATACTTTTATTCAGCCCTGTATAGGATCTATAGATTTGTATATATACTACACAGGATGCTAAATTTTAGTTCAGTTAGGAAACGCGTAGCACAGTTTAAAATTCTCCGTCTGGAGTTTCTGTCAATAAACGGAAATGTGTTCGCGAACTTTTGTGCTTCCCTGTATAGGAACTATAGAATTTATACACACCATGTAATAGACAAAAAGCGAGTTAAAATTAAAATCACGTTCAGTAACTTAAAACGCACTTCCAGGAATTATTGTTAACAGACAGTAGAGAATTCTTTTGTGTGTCCCTGTAAATGAACGAGGACTGCTATACACACAATATTCTGTAGTAAGCCTCTTGTAATGCACCTTAGTGATATATATCAATTTCAATGCGTTTAAAATAGTGAAACATTATTTAAATAAACCGCAGACAATTTTTCTCCATAGACGTAATGTAACGGAATTCTTTTGACTGCCCCTGTAAAGTAACTATAAGTTCTATGCACACCCTATTCCATATTAAGCTTCTTCTAATGCACCTTAGTGATATATATAAATTTCAATGCGTTTAAAATAGTGAAACATTATTAAAATAAACCGCAAATGATTTTCCCCCATAGACCGCAATGTAACGGAATTCTTTTGAGTGTCTCTGTAAAAAACTATAAGTGCTACACACTTCCGTTGAAATAGGGAACATGCTATAGATAACGACAATAACATATAAAATTGCAGAGCAATCCGAGCATATATACGGGAGTTAGAGCACGGACAGACGGCCAGACGGCAGACGGCCATACGGCCAGACAAACTGAAGTCATAAACACTTTTCAACTAGGTTGGAAAGTGTTAAAAATGAGTTTAACATTAGGTGTTCCATAGTTTAAAACTTGCCTATTTTCTAAACACTTCTTCGAATGGCTTCTCGTTTGGTATCCGAAAGTAAAATTTACTAATAATCCAAACATTGTGTCTAATATTTAATGGTGCTAATATTGAAATTTTTAAAAGTAAAATATAAGTATAGCATTAAATGGTAGACGTTACTACTAATCGATTGGTACCAGTCACATTTTTATATGATGATTTGTGGTAGAGTTAGTGGGGAATACATTTTTTCCATGACTTACACACCCCAGTATTTATATATATTTTAACAAAATATAAACAGATATTTTGATAAAACACTTTTAATAAATTATACTTTTTACATTTCCTATTTAATACAAAGCAAAATCTTGAAGCAATTAAATAATTTAATTTTAAGTGTAAATGTTAAAAAAAGTTATGCAAAAAAGAATACACAAACACGAATGCATCGTTCGTTCTTGCTGCTGCTTTCATAGTAGAAGCATGTCTTTATTCCGCCTGACGAAGAAAGACTAAGATCTTTCGAAAGACCTAGCGCATTTAAAATTTTTTGATGGTGTTTTAAGATGATATTTTAGTTTTTTTTTTTCCTATTTACGTTTCCTATTTAATACAAAGCAAAATCTTGAAGCAATTAAATAATTTAATTTTAAGTGTAAATGTTAAAAAAAGTTATGCAAAAAAGAATACTCAAACACGAATGCATCGTTTGTTTTTAAATAGTTTAGTTTAAATAATTTGAATAGGTTCGTTTTTAAATAGGCCACCAATTTTAAATAGGTGGCATCAGTTTATTATTTGCACAGTTATTGAGAACACAACCGAAATCGAAGTATTCGAATAAAATCACATTACTGAGCTCCTCAAAAATTAAAATCCGATTAGGAAAGTTTAAAAATGTTAAACTCTCATTTACAACTTTTAGTTATATAGTCCAAAAGTATGGAAAAAAAACTAAGATGTTGAAGATGAACCCGTCCCAGGTGGTCTCAGTAAATTAACATCAATGGCAAAATGAAATGTTTTTATAACAACTTTAAAAAAACTAATGGTTTATTATCAGATAATGGTAAATTTTTTGTCGTAAAAAAATGTGAACTAAGCAAGTCAACCATGAAGCTTTCATTTTTTATTCGACATTTCATTTCAATCACTACACTGTTCACTAGTTTAAATATGAAAAAAAAAAAAATCTCAATATTAAAAAAAATTGTGAATGTCATTACCAAGGCTTGTGTCATTACAAAGTTTTTTAATGCTTAAATTCATATTTAATAATTTAACTTTGTTGAATGAATTATAAAAAGTCTTGAGACTGCTTTTAGAATAATAATCCATACGCTTTCAATTGTTATTGTTTAGCACTAAAATAGGCTTAACTTCAAAAATATCATTACCGTGGTCATTACCAAGGCTTTTGTTGTTATGATTTCAGGGACATGGTAATGATACTTTTGGATATTTCTTAAATTCATTATTATGCATTAAAAAATTGCCTTTATTTTATTATATGAAGTAATTTTAACTAAAAATCAGGAATAAACGATAAAATTTGAGCCTTTTTAAAAATCCTAAACTTGCCATGACCTGACTCCGACTCAGGTTCATTAGTTCAGGTGGCTGAACTAATAGTCTTAACGTCAGAAAACACGTGATTTTAGCAAGGCTCATTTTACTATATATTCTCCCTCTTTATTGTGTAATACGCATACGGCCGGTCTGGCTGGCGGGAGACGTTGCGTTTACCTGTGGGGTGAGGGGCAATGCAGGTAAAAAAGTGACAAAATTACGTCATTTTAGCATGGATTTTGTTTATAAAACTTGTTTCTGCTAACTATTCGGGATATTAAACCATTATTGCCAGACCGTTTCAATGTTGCTAAGACCGTGCCAGACCCTGATTTAGAGGTAAAATAAGGTGTCAAATTCACGTCATTTTAGCAAAGCTGAAATTTTAGTATGTTATACTTTGACTATCAAATAAGCTATAATTAATTTGCCAGACCGAAATTCCGTTGCTAAATTACAGCCAGACGCCGATTTATCTCTTGCAGAGAAAGCCCCAATTAGAAGAGTTGGCAGCTTTTGTAGTGCTTTGGCTATTGTCAGTACACTGCCAAGCCGTGATTGTTGCCAAAGCAATGATTGTTACTTTCTGTAGAAGTATATATATATATATATATATGATTTGTCAAAAAAGGCTTAATTTATGCAATTAATGTATCAATTAATTGTAATTCTTATTTGGCTTAGTTAAATTTTGAAAATAAAATATTTATCCGCATTTTTTTCTAATTTTTTTAAAAGAAACATTTATTAACAAGCCGGTCTTTGCCCGTCTAGCCGGTCACTTCCGTGTGAAGCCAAGTTTCCTTCTGCTGCGTTTAGCCCGGACTTTGCTGAGGAACCAGAAAGTGCATTTTACATGCAAACAAAAAACTATAAATAAAATACTTTATTTTAAACTATACGAAAATAACTAATAAGTATATCAATAAAGCACATAAATAAAGATTTCGCGACATAAATAATACGTTTTTCTCCATTAGCCCCTGACAAAGACACGCTCGGCACTGCCCATGGGAATAGAAGAGCTTTCAGATAAAATATACAAAAATGAGATAGCATAAGATACATGGCGATCGGAATAAATGGGCACTGTGATATTACTCCCATAAATTGTTAATACGGTGTTCAAAATAACGGGGTCTTGTGTGCTTCTCAGCCATATATTGTTAGCTAGCCGGTAGCTTCCGAGTGGGGCCCAGATACCTTTTGCAGCGTACAGCGCTGACTTTGTTTGAGGCCCAGAAAGTGCATTTTACATGCAAAAAGAAAAATGTAAATAAAATACTTTATTTTAAACTATATGAAAATAACTAATAAGAATAATATTTAAAAAAAACACGCAAGTAAAAATTTCGTGACAAAAATATTTTTTTTTTTCATGAGCCCCTTAAGAAAGTACTACTCGGAAAAGTATTCTATTCTGTATAAAAATTTTAATCTTATTTTTAATTAAATTTTAATTTTACGAAAAAAGCGTAAAAACAATTTATAAAATATGAAAATAAAAAAAAACTTTCCCTTGGAAAAATTCACGCAAAATATCTAATAAAAAATCAGCTATAGTTGTCTTATTCATCAAATCTTCCATGATCGGGTTCATAGCCGATGTTGGCGACAAACTCGCTTCAGCTTAAATAGCTTAATTACGTGTTTAACTATTTTTTAGTAGATTTGTAATGCTAGAATTTCACGCTCGTACTTAAAACTGAAGTTGAGAAATGGCGAAATGATCTAAAACGTTCGACCCCGTTTAACCCTCTTGGTGGATGAATATTTAAAATTGCTCAAATATCTATTTAAATATTTTTAGTACATTTTTATCCTTAATTTCACGCTCCTACCTATAACGTCTACTGAATTATGGCAAAATGACTTAAAACATTCGACTCTCATTTAACCCCCCTTAGTGACTGAATTTCTAAAATCGCTGAAATACGTGTTTAACTATATTTTTAGTAAATTTTTTATCCTGAATTTCACGGTCCTACCTAAAACTACTGCTGACATATGGTGAAAAGACCAAAGGACCTAAAACGGTCGCTTCCCCCCCTTTAACCCCCTTAGTGGTTGAACTTAATAGCTGAAATACATGTTTAACTATTTTTTTAGTAGATTAGGTAACCTGAATTTCTTGCTTCTACCTAAAACTTCTGATGAGATATGGCGAAACGACACAATGACCTAAAAATTTCGACCCCCTATTTAACTTTCTTAGGGGTGAAATTTCAAAAATCCTTTCTTAGTGGGTGCCTACATTGTGTAAGGGAACATATCTTCCAAATTTCATAGTCCTAGGAGCAGCGGTTGAAGCTCGGCATTGATTCTGAATCATCAGGACATGTTCTTTTATAAGTATAGAGATTTATGAAATCGCCAAAGACGCGAAAAAAGAGCAAAACCAAACTCCATGACGTATATTGTCAACCGTTATGTTTATTTAATTTCACCCTTAATTTTTAACTAATATTATAATTAGGGTTTATTAATATTCGCTTTTAATTTTAAATAATAAAATATATAATATTTTCTCTTAATTTTCTGAATAAACTTATAGCGGCTAGCAAGAAATAGGCAATGTCAACTGCTACTTTTCAATGTCAATAGGTCATTTGTGGTTTGAAATAATACGTTCATAGCATGTTCTCTGTGTTTTCGAAAGGAAATTTAATGCATAGGCTGGTAATGGAAAAACGTGTGTTTTTTGTAGCAATAATCGAGGGGAAAAAATTTTCAGTGAAGACACGTTAAATAAGTGTAAGAAATATTTTTATTTAAGCATTTATTTCGACAAATCATATATATATATATATATATATATATATATATATATATACTTTTATAGAAAGCAAGTATCGTTGCTTTGGCAACAATCATGGTTTGGATGTGTATTGAAAGTAGCCAAAGCACTACAAAAGCTTCCAACCCAATAGGCGCTTTTTCTGCCAAATATAAATCGGCGTCTGGCAGTAATTTAGCAACGGAATTTTGGTCTGCAAACTAATTATGGCTTACTTGATAGCCAAAGTATAACATACCAAAATTTCAGCTTTGCTCAAATGACGTGAATTTGTCACCTTATTTTACCTCTAAATCAGGGTCTGGCACGGTCTTAGCAACATTGAAACGGTCTGGCAATAATAATTTAATATCACGAATAGTTAGCAGAAACAAGTTTTATATTTTTAATATTTTAATGCCTGAGGAAGACAACTCGGCTGAGGGCGAACCCAGCCGTTGAGCGTTTAATGTCTTCCCCGGCTAGCTCCCCGGCACGCAGGGATTAAACGTGGCAGTACAGACTTCACCATGGCGGGTCCTGCCGGGCAGAGCCCCACGCGACAGATGGCAGGAACTAAAGACACACAAAAAAAAAATTACAGGGTCTGTCGCTGGAACCAGCGTTCCTACGCGACAAGGAGCGACAGACAGTGTGGACGAGGTCCACAGGTGCGCCTGCACCAGTTGTACAGTCCGCTTATTTAGTAGAAGGGTGCAGTTCTTAGGTAAGACTGTACCATTTGTACAGTTCGTAAATGACGGCACTTGAGATGTGGAGGTGCCAGTGTGAGATTCCCACGCGACAAGGAGAGCCACACAATTGCGCTGAAACCCTCACACTGGATGGAGGCTGGATGCACTTTGTGTTAGAGGTGACGATACGTTGCTTGCTGACCAGACTTGAGGTTCCCGATAAGAATAGATAATTAATGGGGACTCAGCCCCTGCTAGGAAGAGAACATTACTTGCGGATGAGAGAAACAATTAAGCTGCAAAATAGCTAAAGGAGAAAGCTAAGCAGATAAAAAATGATGGAATGATTACGTTAATGACTAAAATAAGCGATTTATTATTAATTTATGGAGAAAGAAAACTGCTTTGAATGATTAAGTTCTGTTAGATAGGTCTAATAGTAATTTGTAAATTTCTGAAAGTTTATGAGTTAAGATGGGACGCGTAATTATGTTCAGCAGCCAAGAAGTAGGTGGGTTAGAAGGAGCAGGCCTAAGATGCCAAGCAACAGTCAGTAGGCAGGAGAAGTAATAATGCATGGGGGTACCAATATCGCCGCACTCGCACACATTGGTTCGTGAAATTTTAAATTTGAAGAGGTAATTTTTAAACGGGCCATGCCCGGATAAGAAAGCACTTGTATAGGGAGTGAGGTTAAGTAGCTCTCTGGAAACTTTTGGAATTAGGTTGTAAGTGTGTCTACCTTTTGTGGAGGTGTCCCAGTAGATTTGCCAGTTGGGGAGTAATTTAGATTTGAGTTCTCTGCGAATAAAAGATGGGGGTACCGAAGACAGAAGTCTATTGTTTGGCGTTTGGTGGCTTCTTTTGCAAGGCTGTCCGCCAGCTCATTGCCTGCGATACCAATGTGTGCAGTGACGTGGCCATGGGTAACTTTTTTGCACAGTTGGTGAAGTTTGATTTTAATTTCCAGTATGAGAGGGTGTTTTGTCCGTAAGGCAAAAATTGCTTGAAGTCCAGAAAGACTATCAATGAAAATTTTAAAATTTTCCTGCGTGGGGGAGGCAGCAATCCATTCCAAAGCCTTCAGAATTGCAAACAGTTCAGCTTGATATACTGAGTTATCGTCTCCAATTCTGGAGGCCCACTCATAGGTCGACACCCCATTTACCATGGCGCGGAAGGCTGCGGCCACGCCAGTTTCAGTGCGCGACCCATCAGTGTAGATGGTTGGATGCTGCGAGGGTCTGTGACTGTTCTTGGCGATGCATACCTGTAATTGTGATGTCTCCTCCGCGGGGTGCAGGTGCCAACTTGGAACTTTTCTCTGAATAGTTGTTTGTGGAAAGTATTGCGTGGTTGTTGGTTCAAATTCTAGGTGTAGGATTCTGTTTTTCTGGTGCTCGTATTCTAGTGATATTAGGATTGGAGGGATCCCCGTTAGTACTGTGAGTGCGTCCGTTGAGATAGTCCTATACCCTCTCACCATTTGCAGCAAGAACATCCTTTGAATCGAAACCAACTTTTCCTTGACTGCCTTGGTGAGATTTCCTCCCCAGACGCCCACACCGTAAAAGAGGATCCGTTGGGTCCCGAGGAATCGGTACAGGTGGGAACATCACTTCAAACACTTAACTTAGCAATAATTCCTGAACCATACATACAATAATCACAAAAATCAGTTTTTAAACATTTCACGAACCGTACTCTTTCCTCCACTCAAAATAATAATTCTTTTCAAATTTTAAATTCTTAACTTTTTAACACATAGCTCGAAACCCAATTTATTTATTTATTTATTTATTAATTTATTTTTAAATCGTAATTTTCCACACATACGATTATCAAATAAACTGGATTCCTAAAAAACACAATTTTCTTTTCTACTTTTCATAAAAATTTCAAACTTTACATGGAAATATATTGAGTTATTTCGAGTTTTTCATCCTATTTCTACTCTTTCTTCCCCTCGCAAATCCGGCTAAGACTAGTACTTCACACTAAAAATCAACTTTCATGTTATACCTGCTTCCCCACCCAATCATTTTTGTACACTTTCAGTTTGGCATTGTTTTTAACTTGCCACTTATTATCTAAGTTCCTAAAATCTCCTTACTTAGACTTAATCTTTTCTGCAGGAAATTTGAGATCAGCATTTAACTCGCACCCAACTTTCATCTTTCCATTTATATTGTGCACAAATCTATTCTTACCCCTTTCACCAGTTACCTTCGTATTGTCGTTAGTATTTTGTTCTTCCTCTCCCCGGCCTGGTCCGGTGTCCCTCTCCTGCCCGGCCCCAGTCTAGCTAGCATCGGCCACAGTTCTGACCCCTTTCTTCGTTTTTATTTTCTTCCCTTCCCCACTTAAAGTTCCCCTTTCTTACTTTCCCGCCTCACCTCGAAGCTCAAAGCTGCCACTCATCTAGTCCATTTCCCTCCCCCTTGCTTTGCATGGCAAACACCCCCCTCAACTCTCTCCTAATTTACAGAAACGTGCTGCACAATGGTCGAGACATGGTGGCCTGGAAGAGGCAGATGTCGCTAGTGCCCAAAGGTCTGTCAGTTTTGTTATTTTATCTCTCAAACGTTATAATATTCTTAGTTAGTATTTGCCATAACTTCAGCCATGAGTAAAGTTGACAAGACAGCAAAATCGGAAGAAGCGGTATTTTTGCACCTTGAACAATCTCTTAGTCGAGCGGCTAGTAATTGCTCTTTGGCCTCTAACCCAGAACAAGCACACACAATAACCGGCGTCACCAAACACGCCAGACAAATCATCGTCAAGATCGTAAAAAGACTAAACGAGAACTACCTTCCAGACCCCAAAATGATCCCAACGCTCAAGACAAATCTCAAAATCATAGATGAAATTGACACAAACACACAACAAGAAATGGAAGAAATCACACGTAAAAACGTGAAGCTCAGTGCAAGAATCCACCACTTGGAAGAGCAACTACATGAAATAAGTTTTATAAACAAAATCCATGCTAAAATGACGTAATTTTGTCACTTTTTTACCTTCATTGCCCCTCACCCCACAGGTAAACGAAACGTCTCCCACCAGCCAGACCGGCCGCATGCTTATTACACAATAGAGAGGGAGAATACTTAGAAAAATGATCCTTGCTAAAATCAGGTGACGAAAACGTTGCTAGCTCTTAGACTATAATGTGTTCAGTGCAAAATCTAGAAGAAAACTCTATACCATTGTATCACGGTGACACCTGAAATAATAACACAGCTTCCAACCTTGCTTTTTTTTTTACAAATTAAACAATCCTATTTGAATCAGAAATGTTTTTAATAAGTGAAATCAAATTCATATCAAAATGACTACAGTGTCTAAATAAGACACATTTAATTAAATAAATTTTCTCGTTCAAAGCGTGTTTCATTAAAAAAACCGGAAAGTTGACACGTATGTGATATGAAATATTTTAGTGCAAGCATAAAAGGAAGAAAATCAAGAAAAAAAGACTCCGTAATATCAGTGAAACGAATTGGAAAAATGCTTCTGGCCTAACCCTTTTAACCTAAAGAGATATATTGAAGATTTTTGAGAAAAGGTAATTTACTTAAACCGAGTAAGATTCAGCTATTCTCCACTTAAATTGTACAGAAAATATGACGAAAAAATAAAAATTTTCTTATGCTGAATACTTCCATCTCAAACTAGGTGGTGGACAAATCTCAAAATTATTGGTAGTATAACCACAATTGTAGAATAAATTAATTTGTTTCTCCTTAATATCAGTGAAACTAATTGGAAAAGCGCTTGTAGCCTAACCCTTTTAACCTAAAGAGATAAATTGGAGGATTTTTTAGAAAATATAATTTATTTAAAGAGAATAAAATACAGCAATTCTTCACGAAAAGTGTTCAGAAAATATGACGAAAAAATAAAAATTGTCTTTACGCTGAATACTTCCATTTCTAAAACTGGGTTGCGGACAAATCTCAAAATTATTGGCAGTATAACTACAATTTTAGAATAAATTGATTTGTTGCTCCGTAATATCAGTGAAAACTAATTGGAAAAACGCTTGTATACTAACCCTTTTAACCTAAAGAGATGAATTGGAGGATTATTTTTGAAAAGGTAATTTATTTAAAGAGAGTAAAATTCAGCAATTCTTCACGAAAAGTATTCAGAAAATATGACGAAAAAATAAAAATTCTCTTTATGCTGAATACTTCCATCTCAAACTAGGTGGTGGACATACAAATCTCAAAATTATTGGCAGTATAACCACGATGTTAGAATAAATTGATTTGTTGCTCCGTAAGTTATTGAGCAGTGCTAGGAAATGTCCTTGAGAAAGCTTCACACTTTCAGCAGAAAATTATTCTAAACATAATGTTTTGCTTACAAAGACATGGCTGATTTAAAATTCTCCAAAATGACTTGGAACTGTACCTACAGAACTCAACCCAGAAAACCACTACAGGTGCTATTGTACACTGCAGTTCGAAAAATAATCAAAGATCTGCCCTGATTTTTAGGTAAAAATACTTCATATAATAAAATAATGGCTATTTTGGCGAAGGAATAGTAAATATTTTTTCCCAAATACATAAAAGTGCTATTACTATGTCCCTACTCCCATAACTCCAAAACGTAATCTTAAGAGGCCACTTCACTCATGCAAAAACTCCCGCTCGCTAATGTTAATCCTATGGGAGAAATAGTTTAAGATATCTCGTTCGCAATTCAATATTTTTATTTTATTTTATTTTATTTTATTTTATTTTTTGCATTGGATTGCTGAAGTCGATCTCTATGCAGGCGCTTTTGTACTTTTTCGATTTTGATCACAAGTTTTTTTTTTTTTTTTTTTTTTTTTTTTTTTTTTTTTTTTTTTTAGCATACTTTCACTTTCGAAACGGTTCCGAAAGTGAAAGTATGCTAAAAGAAAACTGCTACCAAAATCGGGAAAGTGAAAACGTACCTGCATATAGATTGGCCTGAGCTATCCAATGCAAAAAAATCATTTAAAAATATTGAAATGCGAACAAGATATCTTAACCTATTTCCCCCATAACATTAGTGAGTGGGTGATTTCACGTGAGTGATGTTGCAAATGGTTATCACATGACCATGGTTATCACATTTTTAACGTTGGAACTATTTAGGGCTAAAAAAATAACAATTGAAAGCTTATGGGATATTTTTTCTGGAAGCAGTCCCAAACCGTTTTTTTTTGTAATTCATTCGGGAATCTTTGTAATGAATTTTACAACTTTTCAATTTTTTTCAATGAAGGTCTAGTTTGTAAAACAACGTAAGTAATAAAATACAAGTTTCTAGATATTAAAGATTCATGTTTTCCATAGAAAACTTCAAACGAAACTATTGCAGTTGTTTCCTCTAAAACAGCTTATTTCTTTAGTCTGGACCTTCAGGTAATTCATGTGCAACATTTCTTTGTCTGATATATTTTATTTTATTTGGCTTATGTGCAAAAAATCTTCGTTATTAAAATTCACATCTAAAAATTATCTTTGATTATAATGGCATATATTGAGTAAAAATATAATCCTTGTACTTTTAAATGGCTGTTATGACGTAGTTCAACAATTCAACATGAAAATCAGAAAAAAAATCAAAAATATCAGTTGCCAGGTTTTACAACCGAATCCTTTAAATATTGAAATTTAACTTTTTTTCTAATGAAACTAGTTAAAAATGTAGTGCTTGAAAACAAATGTTGACAAAAAATATGAACTTAAGGAGGTCATAAGTCTTTTAAAATGTTAAAAAGTGAAAAGAAAATGTCATTTTATATCTTAAAATAGTTTTCATTACAAAAACACAATTTTTAGAGGTGGTAATAAATGTTTATTTTTAATTTCATATTTTTTTCAGATCATAATGAGTAAAAAATTGTTGTTATAAGGTTTTTTTAATTTCCCGAGCAAAAAATTGAAATCACAGGTTATGTTGATGATTACAACAGAATTTCTGCATATAAAACAAAATTTTGGTATATAATTATACTTGATACTTTTATGCTTACATTGAACCTAAAAATAGCGTTTATTTATAGCATTTTTATGTTTTAAAAACGAAACTGTATATTCCTTATATAACATTTTCAAAAGTTTAGCAATATAGCACCAATAAAAAATATGTTTTCAACAAAAAAAAGATGAAAATTTAGTATTTCTTTATAAAGTTTACCATACACTATATATACTGAAAATTGCATGCTGGGTTCGAACTCAATCGCTCCCGTCGACCTAATCGTTCGGCGTTTTCATGGTTTTCTTCGAACTTTGGATATCCTTGCGGAAATGCTTGTTTGGTTCCCTTAGAAAGACCCCTACGGAGGGCACTCTCCCTGGGGCCTATATCCGTCGTGTAGATAATCGGTCGTCATAATTACACCACCACACCTGAGAATTTCATGAAAAAATAACGAAATTATTTTAACTGCACGCAATGCACCAAAATCTCATTTTTGAGAAAAATGCCTTAAAAGTTCTCTCTTTGAAAATGTTCTACATTTAACAACTATTAAGGGTGTCATTCATTTTGTTTAAAGTATTCAGAAATTATTACTCTTTAATATTATATATATTTTAAAAGATTGGATGTTTTGATGGTTTAAAAGTAATATGACCTCTTAGGCAAGGACATAAAATAGCAGTTAATCATCTGAGAATGACCTTATTTTGTCTTATAATCAAAATATTCCGTTAGTTCAGCAAAATACGACTTGTCACTCATTCTAGCGGAAAATCAGATTATTGACAAATAAAAGAGGCATCCTTTCCTAACACATTCAGCTTTGTGTCTTACGACAAAAGAACTCTGGCTTTGTGTCTTTAAGACCAGGTATTGATCTGTTTCATGATCTGGTATTGTAGCTAAGAAAGTATCTTATCTCTTGTGTTAAATTCATCAGGTAAAATAGTTTGAATTTTCTCTTTTCCTTGAGATTTGTTTTTTAAACAAAGAGTAGAAAACTTTTTCTTTAGGTATTTTTCAGCTCAGGTTATGCTTATCCATTTGGAGACAGAATTTTGTTTTTAGATTTACGAAAAAGGTTCTTTTAGGTGATATAATTTAAAGTATGTATATTATCCTAATCACAAAATTTCTGTTTTACTGAAATTTAACGAATATGTTCATTTACTGAAATTTAAAGAATTATTTTTCAAACAATTAACCCTCTGACTGTTTTGTTATTTTTTCAAAATCTTTTTGACCAGTATGTCGTTTTTTATTACATTTCATATACAGGGTGATTATAAAAAAACTATCCCGATATATGAGCCCATAACTGTCATACCATTCACAGAAACTGAATGAAATTCTGGCCTAAAGTATTTTGAGGTATGCGCTCAAGAATCACGGGAAAAACAACAGTTAAATTCTAACAGTTATGGTTACAGTGACAAAATTTCGAAAATTTCAAATGGCAACACCTACTTTTTTTTTGGAATGTGATCTTCGTAGTGAAAAACTATAAAAAGCGTTAGAACGGTACCTGTAGCACGAAAATCGCCGGCGCTAGACAGACTAAGAAGAAAAGTGAAAACAACCAATAAAGGACAGAGAAGCAACAGAAAGTAAAACATTTTATTGTTCAGTGCTATCCCCCACCTGCCGCATGTAAAGTGTCGTCGTGTGTAAAATGGAAAATTTATGAAACATAATAAAATGTTTCGTTTTCTGTTGCTTCTCTATCCTTATTGGTTGTTTTCATTATTCTTCTTAGTCTGTCTAGCGCCAGCGATTTTCGTGCTACAGGTACTGTTCCAACGCTTTTTATGTTTTTTCACTATGAAGATCACATTCCAATAAAAAAAGTAAGTGTTGCCATTTGAAATTTTAGGAATTTTATCACTGTAACCGTAACTGTTAGAATTTAACTGTTGTCTTTAATATGATTCTTGAGCGCATACCTCAAAATACTTTAAACCAAAGTTCATTCAGTTTCTGTGAACGGTATGATAGTTAGGGGCTCATATATCGGGATAGTTTTTTTATAATCACCTTGTATTTGAAGTACCGGGTGTCCGAAAAGATTGGACTGTTTTGAAAGAATCATAACTCTAAAAATAATTGAGTAAATGCAATTTTTTTTTTTAAGTACTCGTCAAATATCCAAGATTTGTTAGATGTAGCTATTTTAAAATCGTGACATTCAAACGATACGCAGAATCGATGATCGGAAAATGCAAATCGCACCACACATTCGCAATTTTAACTTTTTGTTTAGGTTATTTGTGTACATAGTGGATCCTTTCCTACTAAATCGAAGATGCTGAAGAACATTCTAATTGATATTTTTCCCATAACTCCAATAGTTTTAGACTTAACGCTTTCCACCCCGGAATCATCGAAGAAATCGCGAATGTGTGGTGCAATTTGCATTTACATATCATCGATTCTGCGCGCATCGTCTGAATGTTACGACTTTAAAACAGCTACATCTAACAAATCTTGGATATTTGACGAGTACTTTGAAAAGAAAATAACTGCATTTACTCAATTATTTTTAGAGTTATGATTCTTTCAAATCAGTCCAACCTTTTTCGGACACACGGTATATGTAGTGTTATGACAGTTGAGTTTTAACTGTTTTATAGTTATAAATGTACTTTTTCAGTTTTCTTCTACCCCCCCTCCCCCGTTTTGTAAAAATTATATAAATAAATAAATAATATGTAATAAATAAATAAATAAAATTTAAATAAGTAAATAAATAAAACATTGTGTAAAGTTTAGCCCACAATTTGTATAGGGAGCAAATTTTTCCTTCTCTCAAATTTGTATTCATTTTAGACGTTACGGGTGGTGGTAGATGATTTCATCCCCTCCCCGTAAAATTTTACTTGTAAACAAGATGTTCTCACGGGTGAGAGTGTGGCTCTTAAAGGACCACACAGTAGATATTTTTCTTTTACAACAGGAGTGGGAGATTTTATTGCAAAAAAGTTTCAAGTAACAATCGCCTGTTTCTCTAAAACTCATAAAATAAGGCTTGTTGTTGTTCGTGTGTATTTAAAAGTGCATCTAACTGCATGTTATTGCTTCAGTAATGGGTAGGAGCTGTCATCATAAATTCAACAAGATTTTTCCATGAAACAGGGACCTACAGGGTTGTTTTATCACGTGGTTCTTCGGGGTGGACCCTAGCAACAACTTTGACCCTGTGTGCACCCTTGACCAATAGGGCACTCTCAGTTAAGTGTATGCAAAGAAGGGTGGAAGACACGGAAGGCTCATTGGTTAGGCAGATGGAAGAGATTTAACGGGGCTGGTGTGTATGTCAGTTACGAAGTTTGAGACGAAGATGAAAAGGTGATTTTTGACAGAGAACGGGAATAATGAAGTAGGCAGCACAGGCAATGCGGCTGATTTTAAGAAAACGGGGCTGATACGGCAATATGAAAGTTTCTGGCGGCAGGAGTTATGCATGAGCACCGGTAGATGAATGCGGTGGGCCCTCGTCCCTTGAAAAGTCTCGCAAATTACGGCGACTGCGGTATTTAGCGTAACGTGCCGCAGAATATTCAACCCAAGCGGCAACAGACTTCATGCATTCGGTGGTCTTCGTCCGAGTTATACGCGGCATGTCGGGGGAGATGTGAGCGTTCCGATGCGGGATAACTTCGATGACTGACGGAAAGGCAACGGGAGAGACGTCAGGAAGGGGTCCATAGACCTGGTCCTCAGCGGAGAGAATCCTGGTAAATACTGGCGTGGAGAGCGCTACACTAAAATTTGACAGAGACAGGCGGCTAGATGCCTCGGTAATAGACTGGTAAAATGAACGCTGTGCCCAGCCGATAAACGGCGAACACCTATCAAGACTAGCTGGTGAGTGCTAATATAAAAAAAATTATATATATATTAATTGTAGTATTAAATGTTGTTAAGAAAACATCTTATTCATTAATGTGATAATGTTATTTATGTAATTGTGTGTTTACGTAGGTTTTATTTGAATATTATGGCTCTTATCTCCATTCAAAATATACTTGTCTAGAAAATATGAGCACATTAGTGATGGTGCTCTGGTATAAGCTCATGGCTTCTTGTGTTTATGATCTAATTCTATGATCGACGATTTTGTTTTCAAGTAATAATCATTGTGGTTTACCCTCTAAATTGTATAGTTGATCTTATAAGAATTGATGAGACTAAAAAATATACTTTCTCTTTTCTTGAATAAATTTTGTCACTTTGTTCATATAAGTGCTTGATTTTTGTCTCTAGACTAATTTATGTAATTGAAGCGTTCTGTTAGTTCACAAGATTTTTAAGGAGGGGTAGTTCCCCCTATTTTGAGAGTCAAGATCAAACTTTGAAGAGTATTATTTTATACTATAAGATGCACTCAGTGTGAGGAACATAGCTAGTTTACTACATACTTTCATGGCTTCTGCAATTTACATTTATTTACTCAAAACTGTCAGATAATGAGATAATTTAACTTAATATTATACTTTAATTTTCACAACGCAAAAAATTCCTTTTGTACTCATGTTTAAGACTTCAGTAGCACTTATGCAAAATTTTGGATGTTTCATGCTTGCCATGAAACAGAGTGTGCTTTTGTGATTTGCTCTTCTTGTGATCAGGTGCTGTCTTTAGCCACCACTAAATTATTCTCTTCACCTTAATTTCAGGTGGTTTTATTCAAAATTTTAAACTCTTGACTGCACCTGTCATCTTAATGTTACTTGTGGATTCTCGGTTGATTATCACAAAAGGACACAATAGATTGTAATCTCAATCTACTATTAGAGGATATTAAGTATACTTACATATTCATACAGGTGAAGGCTACTGCTAATTGTGAGTAAATTTAAAGAAAGGTAATTAGTAACAATTAAAATTAAATTAAGAGAAATAATATAATAATAAAAAAAAACACATCTAACAGTAGTATATTTATCATTTGCATTTTTACCCTTTCACTATGAAATTTTTAAAACAAAATCGCTTCGAAAATCTAATCGTTTATTTTAGAAAGGGCACAAGTCATATTTTTCATTATTTACACCAGAGTTAAAAAACTGTTTATATGGCAGGATTTTTTTGTTTTTGGCAATTCTTTGAATTGTATGTTAGGAAGGAAAATAAAATACAATTTAAACACGCTTTTCAGATTATTTGAATGAAAAGGGCGATTTCTGTGATGTTTTCTTAGTATTGGACACGTGTCTTTTCTAAATTAAACACAGGTAAACTGAGAGTTCAAACAATTAACATATGAAAAATCGATGTTTTAATAAACAATAAGGGCACAAAATAGTGAAAAATATTGAAATAAGCCTTTATTGTCACTTTTGCCATTGAAAGCGTTACTCTGCTCTGTCTGCACTGAAAAAAAGTGTTGATTTTACAGTATAATACTAGCACCCCAGCTGCCAGTATCATACCATAAAATTAACAGTAATAAACAGTAAAATAGGCAGTAATACGCTGCCGCGCATGCGCGGTAGCGTATTACTGCTTATTGGCAGCTGGGGTGCTAGTATTATACTGTAAAATCTACACTTTCTTTTGCACTATAGTGTTGTAGTCGGTCAATTTAGAATACTGATGTAGAAGGAGCCTCTTCAGTTACATATTTCAGATCTGTTTGTATATCTTCGTTATAAGGGATACCGTCGTTATATCTTCGTCCTTTTATTTCGTCAATAGGATTTTTGTCTTCAAAGGCTCGTTCATTTGGAAAGGTGATACAAAAGTGATTGGTAAAGGGCACATATACAGATTATGTGTCTTTCTTAAATAAACGTGTTTTTCTAACGTACATAACAATGAATTTAGTCAAGTTAGAAATGTGCCCTTTTAAAGAATAATGCAGCTACCCCAGCAGATTTTTTTTTTAATCAAAACGTCGATTTCCAAAAAAAAAGTGACATGTGCCCTTTCTAAAATAAAGTATTCAGTTGTGTAATATATATTTTTTTTTCTATAAATGTCTTGCCTGTGAAATTCGCGGCATAAGCAGTCCGAGGGTTAACTAACATTATTCTGAGGAAGAATTTTTAAAGATATTTGAAAAATGTCGTATTACACACACACAACACGATTAATTAGACTTTAAAACTCTCCAGTGCTTTTTATTTATCATAACATATTAGTTCGAAAAAATAGCACTTATTTTTAATTTAAAGAATGAAATACGTGTTTTTAAAAAATGAATCACCAACGATGCAAAGGGATTTTATTGTTAGTATCACTTTATCGAAATAAGTATCTTCATGATATATTTCTATTGCATATTTTAAGGAAATTTACTCTAAAGATTATAGTTTAGTTATACTGGTACGGACAATAACATTTTCCCTATATGTTTACTCTTTTTTAACTTGTCGAGCAAAAAATTGAAATCCCAGGTTGATTACAAAAGAATTTCTGCATGTAAAACAAAATTTTTGTATATAATTATACTTGACAGTTTTATACTTACATTGAACCTAAAAATAGTGTTTATTTATGGCATTTTTATATTTTAAAAACAAAACTGTATCATAACTGTATTATAACAAACTGTACAAACCCTGTGTTATGTTTAAAAGTATTTTAAAGATGTTTATACAACTTCCGTTTCATTATTTTATTAATTAAATGTTAGAATTGAGAAACAGCCGTGTTCCGTTTCGTTCTTAGTTTTATGAAATATCATATACTATCATTTTGCCTAATAATTAAATGTGCAGTTAGTTCAGTGAAATGAAGTTTTATTCAAATTTAATTACTAATGAGAATTTATTGTTTTAATAACCATCAGAATTTTGTATTGTTAAGAAAATGCATAGAAGGTAAAACATAAATAAGAAGCTAACTCCGTGCTATCATACACTGAGCAAGCTTAATTGAGTGTTTAGTGAGAAATGCAAATATAAATCAAGATGCTCAGATAGTGAATAATTAAAGCTTTAAATTAACTATTACCAGTTTTAAATATAAATGTTATTGGCAAAACGTGTTCCGGAATCAAATATGAAAGTTTCATGGGAAACATAGAAAGTCAATGTTCACCCTTATCTGTAAACAAGAAAGATAAATCATGCTTCAAGCATAGATTATGTAACACTTTCCAACACATTCAGAAAAATGTAATAAAACGTCACCGCTTAATAAAGTGAAAGATGATGTCTATGTAAACATTTTCAGCAATTACCATCAGCAGTCTTTTGTGCAACCCTATATCGGATCTACAGATTTGTATATCTACTACACAGTAAAGCAAATTTGAATTCATTTAGGAAACGAATTGAAAAATTCCCCTTCAGCAATTTCCGTCAATATACGAACATGTGCTAAACATCTTTTGTGCTGCCCTATATAGGATTTATGAATTTATACACACCATGTTATAAGGAAGAATTTAGTCAAATTTCAAAACGCGTACCATAACTGAAAACGCACTTCCAACAATTATTGCCAATACACAGTACTGTAACCGAATACTTTTGTGTGCCCCTGTAAATGAACGATGAATGCTATGCTCACCACATTCTATAGTAAGCCTCTTGTAGTGCACTTCAGTAATATATAATAATTTCAATATGTTTGAAAAAGGGGTGACATCATTAAAATACACAGCAAACGATTTTTCCTCATAGACCGTAATGTAACGGAATTATTTTGTGTGTCCCTGTAAATGAACTGTCAATGCTATGCTGACCATATTCTATACTAAACATATTGCAGTGCACCTCAGTGATATATAGTAATTTCAATATGTTTGAAATAGGGTAACATCATTAAGAAACACTGCAACCGGTTTTTCCCTATAGACCGCAATGTAACAAAGTTATTTTGAGTGTCCCTGTAAAGGAAAGATAAATGCTACACACTTCATTTTCAATACCGAACATGCCATAGTAAACCTCCATAATATATAGCAATTGCATGGGAATAGAAGTATATTCACGGGTGTTAGACCACGGCCAGACAGACAAATCGAATTCATAAGGACTTTTCAACTTTGTTGGAAAGTGTTAAAAAACTATGTCCCGATATGGCCAATTTACTAGAGTTAAGTGCTTTTAAAAAGGGACAGATTCAATAATTTGAGGCCCTCGGTACACATTCTTTTCTGGAAATAAAACACATTAACTTTTAACTGCTGTGATAAAAAATGTCACATAGATAATGTGAGCGGTCTCTGACGCCGCTTGATAGGGTTCTGCGCCAATTCGTCGAGCATAATTCATCGCGGAACAATTAATCACGCACAATTCATCGCAACGTCAATTTGTCGTGGTGTCAATTCGTCGCAACGAAAATGTTTTTGAAGGCTATGATGATAAAATAAATATAATTTAGAAAAATTATTTAATGATAATTAGTTTTATAAATATAGAGATTTATAACTAACAATTTAATCTAAAAAACAAATTATCATTAAATAATTTTACTAAACTCTGTATTTTATCCCCATAGCCTTCAAAAACATTTTCGTTGCGACGAATTGACACCACAACGAATTGACACTGCGACGAATGAACGCTGCGATGAGTTGTCGCCACGACGAATTGTCGCTGCGACGAATTGACGCTGCGATGAATTGTGCGCGATGAACTGTTCCGCGATGAATTGAGCGCGACGAATTGATGCGACACCGCTTGTTAAAGATGATTAAACGGCTCCATTAACACATAGGATACAGTTTACTATGGTATGTTTGTTATAGAAAATGAAGTGTGTTGCACTTATATTTCCTTTACAGGGACACTCAAAAGAATTTCCTTACATTACGGTCTATGAAGAAAATTCGTTTGCAGTTTATTTTAATAATGTTTCACTATTTCAAACATATTGAAATTTATATGTTTCACTAACTTGGATTACAAGAGGCTTACTATAGAATATTGTGTGTATGGCATTCATTGTTCATATACAGGGTCACTCAAAAGAATTCCGTTACATTATGGTGTACGGGGGAAAATCGTTTGCGGTTGATTTTAATAATGTTTCACAATTTCAAACTTATTGAAATCGATATATATCACTGAGGTGCATTACAAGAAGCTTACCATAGAATATTGTGTGCATAGCACTCATTGTTCATTTACAGGGACACACAAAATATTTCGGTTAAAGTATACTGTCTGTTAACAATAATTGCTGGAAGTCGTTTTCAGTTGCGGAGCGAGATTTTAAATTTAACTAATATTTTGCCTGTTAATTGGTGTGTATAAACTCTAGAAATCATATGCAGCACAGAACAGAAGACCTCTAGTACATTTCCGTTTATTGAAGGAAATTCCAGAAGGAGAATTTTAAACTGTGCAATGCGTTTTCAAACTGAACTAAATTTTAATATTATATGTAGTATATACAAATCTATAGATCACTTACAGGGCTGCAAAAAAGTCTATTGATGGTAATTCCTGAAATTGGGTTTTCAAATCTGTTGTAAGTTTTCCAAATTGTTTACTTAGACATCATCTTTCACTTTATTAAATGGCAGAGATTTGTAAAAGTATTTTGGATGTGTTACATAATCTATGTTTGACGCATGATTTTTCGTTCTTGTTTAAATATTTATTAAGGTCAAAAATTGCAAAAACACAGCAATTTTGTGCATTTTACTCATGTAATTGTGGAATGAAACTAAAATAAATAAAGTTGTAACAGAAATTCTCAACTCTAACATTCAAATGTAAACGTAAAAGCACATTCTCATTTCCAGATGAATTTCCAGTTTTTAGCTATGGTTGAAATTTAAACTTTTAATACAGTTTACATGAGTTACCGTTAAAAAAAATAATAAAACGCAAAATTATCTTATTGTTATAACCAGTGGATCCGTGAGAGGTTTTTGCAGTGATATCTTTCAGATTATTTCTGAAAGGTATGTATTCCTTTTTTTTTTTACACTTTCCAATATAGTTGAAAAGTGTTTATGAATTCGGTTTGTCTGTCTGTCTGCCGTATGTCTCTCCGTCATCTAACTCTCGTAAATATGCTTGGATCGTCATGCAATTGATATATGTTATTGAGGCTTACTGTCGCATGTTCGGTATTGAAAATGAAGTGTGTAGCACTTATAGTTTTTTTACAGGGACACTCAAAAGAATTCCGTTACATTGTGGTCTATGGGGAAAAATTATTTGCGGTTTATTTTACTGATGTTACACAATTTCAAACGTAATGAAATTGATATATATCACTGAGGTGCACTACAAGAGACTAATTATGGCATGTGGTGTGCATAGCACTTATAGTTCCTTTACAGGGATACTCAAAAGAATTCCGTTACATTACAGCCTATGAAGAAAAGTCGTTTGCAGTTAATTTTAATAATGTTTCACTCTTTCAAACATATTGAAACTGATATATATCACTAACGTGGATTACAAGACTCTTACTATAGAATATTGTGTGTATAGCTTTAATCGTTCATTTAGAGGGGCACACAAAAGAATTCGTTTAAAGTACTGCTTATTAATAGTAATTGCTGGGAATGCCTTTTCAGTTGCTGAACGCGTTTTTAAATTTAAATCAGTTTTTGTCTATTACTTGGTGTGTATAAATTGTATAGATTGTATATAGGGCAGCACAAAAGTTCTCGAGTACATTTCCGTTTATTGTCGGAAATTGCAGAAGGGAAATTTTAAACTCTACTACGCGTTTCCAACCTGTGCTAAAATTTAGCGTTCTCTTTAGTATATATAAAATCTATAGATCATATACAGGGTTGCACAAAAGAGCTCGGATATTTTTCCGAAAATTGTTGGTAATTCCTGAAATTGGATTTTTAAATATGTTATGCCTTTTCAAAATTGTTTAGTTAGATATCATCTAACACCTTACGGTAAAGATTTGCAAAATTATATTGGAAGTGTTGAAAAGTTTTGCATAATCTATGCTTGACGCATGATTTCGTGTTCTTGTTCAATTTATTGCAGTTTTTAATAAATTACTGTGTTTTAACGAAATGTGAGTGTACAATTTCAAAAGCCTGTGCAGAAACATTTCATAAGATACCGTATTTATCGCTGTGCGTTTTGTATGTGCATAAAAAAATAGATGTTCCCATCAGATATAATATACAGGGTAGTCATAAAGTCTTTCCCTGATTATGAAAAATTATTATGAAATAACCATATAATGTACTACTGTAAAATGTTTATTATAGAAAAGTCGTATTTTTTTTAGTCCAGTCTCTAACGTCGTTCGTGAGGTCCTTGATTACATATTTCCTGGAAGATGGATCGGACGGGATGGACCAACTTCTCTAGATATTTCTCTTTTCAGAGTACAAAAAGTACAGAGTGTTGCAACAACAGTAAAATATATTGAAACACTTAAGGTCGGGATCACAGATGCTGTGTCTAGTGTGACAGCCCAAATATTGGGCAATACGTGGCGAGAAATGGAATACCACCTTGAGGTTCTTCGAGCTACCAAGGGTGCTCACATCGGAATTTACTGACAGAAGTACTTTTATTAAAAGCTTCATAAATATCTTTACAATATATTGAAACAAGCATATGCCTAATTATATTAGTTTTTCTGCAATAAATTATTGTATTCAAGTAAAGACGTTAAGACCACCTTATATATGATTATTGCTTGAAAAAAGATTTCTTCAAATCATTTAATATAAAGTCAAGAAAAACGAAATTTTGACAACATTGTGTCGATTTTTTTTTTTTTTTTATTATAACGGAATAAAAGAAAAAATTATTCTTTTTTAAATAATTTTGTTTAAACATAAATTCTTTACTATAATTTTTACTTGTAAACTGGATTATTTAGGCTCTGATGAAATATATTCAGCATGAAAAAATCTAAATGAAAATTTATGCTTGAGCCTAACAACTGTTTTATAATGATTAAAATTTTACATTTAACTTGGGTTAACTGAAGTTATCATTTAAAAATGAGAAATAATATATAAGAAAAATAATCATATGAGAAAAATAATCATAAAACTTTTACGAAGTAACGAAATACTGTCGAAGTTTCGTATTTCTTGACTTTACTTTGGAAGTATTTTTAGTGCAATATTAAATATTACGAAAACAGTATTTCCTTAGAAATACTCAAATATCAGATTCTATTGTATTTGTACGGCTGTAGCATATTTTTAAAGGATCGGGGTCCATAAGCCGTGCTTTTTGGCCCATCAAATAAGACTAAAATTCGATTTTGTTATAATGACTTAATTATTTCCCTTTTTAGTATTAAAAGGTTTATCCTGTACGATTTCAACAATATTTTTTGCATTTTGTTCGGATTTATACATAACTTACACAAGCTCAAAGTTCGTATTATTCGTAGTTTTTGATGAAAAATACGCAATCCTAATTTTACCCCAATTTTTAATATATTTTTTTAATATTTTACTATGAACGCAGCTTTGCGACACTTTTATTTTTACATATATTGTATATTTTGATGTATTTTATAATATATGTAAAGAAGAAAGTGTTACACGATTGCGCTCATATAAATAATTGAGGTAAAATTAGGAGAAATTGGCGTATCTTTTATCAAAAACGAATAATACGAACTTTGAGCTTGTGTAAGTCATATAAATCCGAACAAAATGCAAAAACTATTGTTGAAATCGTACAGGATAAACTTTCTAATATTAAAAAGTGAAATAATTAAGTCAGTATAACAAAATCGAGTTTTAGTCTTATTTCATGGGCCAAAAACACGGCTTATGGACACTGATCCTTTCTATTAAATTTAGATTATGAGTATCAAATATAGAAATGGTACAAGTAAAATAGAGTTTTTTCAGAAACAACCGATGGCCATTTACTAAAATTTGGGAAGAACGTCGTTTTGCACTAGAAATGGAGGTCTGATGAGTCCCCAAAAAATAAACTTTTTTTACTATATTTTGGGTAGGGTAAAAGGGGGGTATTTTAACTTAAGAAGGGAAGGGGGATCTCAAGTTTTTTAATAGGTCAAATGGGGTATCGTTTATTATGTATGTTTTAATTCTGAATCGAATGACCTCATCCGAATGTCGGTACGATCATTTGTTACAAAGTTACGCTATGTTTTATGTATACAAAGTCGAAAATTATACTTCAGTGCCCGTAAGGCATGGTGACGTCACGGCGACGTCACTGTAAGGTCACACTGTGACTTTGTGACCGTCGTCGTGACGTCAAGTGACGTCGATTTGAAGTCATTGTGACGTAAATGCGAGGTCGTTATGGCCGTTTTCAAGGCTTTCTGTGACCTCACAATGTGACTACTTTGTGAAGTCACCGTGCGACTTAAATGTGAAAAATGTGACGAATCTGCATCGGATAGGGTGACCAGATTTTACCCGAATCCTATACGGATTGTTCGGATCAAAATTTTTTTATGGTTCAAGTTTGTGACGTTTGTGACGACACTGCACCGGGTCGGGTGACCAGATTTTACCCGAATCCAATCCAGAAACTTCGGATCGATCTTTTTGTATTTGTTTGGCTACAGAATAGATTTGGATTAGTTGTCGTGTGACCTGATTTTCGTGAACCCGATCTGACCCGAGTCGGGTATAATGTTTTTACTGTAAGTCTTGTTTGGAATAGAATCTTGCATACGACCGAGTAACCAGATTTTATCAGAAATTGTGTTACGATACAATTTCTGATGTCGGCTCGGATCTAGAGTCATACACGAATCCGGTTATATACTTCTTGAACATGATTGAATGTCAACTTGAACATGAATGATGGTTGACTGAAACTATATTTTGATTCAACCCGTATTCTTACCCTAACCTAACAACAACAACAACAAAAAATCTGTAAGCCCACAACCCGACCGAACCTGATAAATGATTTCGCATAGATTCGGATAACAAGATTTCACCAAATACGGATAAGATCGACGATAAGGATTGGATCGGCAATCATTTTTATTGATGCAACTCGTATTCAAATTAAAACTTTGCATCTGATTGAGAAACCGGTTAACACGAAACTTTCTGACACATTTATGAACAAACTTTTAAACGCATGGCACTTGCATGCCTGATTATTAAAGCTATTTGGAATGAATAGCGTTTTCCATTTTTAGATAAATGTAATACTTAAGATCAATGTCGGTCACGTTTTACCCGTTTCTGACTCTGCGCGTCGGAAATTTGGTTCAAAGCACCGACTTTGATAGTGTTTTCTGAAACATCATCTGCCGTTACCAAAAAATGGATAACGTCATTCGATTATATATAGGGTAGATGTGCCAGTAATGGACACCCTTAAGGAATTTCTTTAACAATTATTTTTTAATTAATAGTTATAATTGTTATATTCAACATTTTTTAATATTATATTACTCTACCAACAATATTTAACCATGCTCATAGTCACATTTCCCAATGTGAATCTAAATTTAATTGTAAATAACAGAAATAAATCAAAACACCCTAAATTCCAGTAATGGACACCTCACAAAAAGTAATAGATAATTGATATTATGATTGCATTTAAAACTAGAATTTAAAGATAGCATATTAATGAAATAAATAAAGCTGAATTTTTATTAGTTATTTTTTTATAAACCAAAAACATTGAAGGTGTCCCATTACTGGAAGGCGATCCATTATTGGCACATCTACCCTTTTCTGAATAAGAACACCTGCCAATTTCATGTATTTCCGAATAAAAATGAATTCAGAAATATGCCAGAAATTAGCTATTTTGGATTTAAGAACAACTTTAAAGAAAATATAAGCATACATTTTCAAATAAGCATTCTGAAAAATTTATATTAGGAATCAATTTAAATAATAGATATACCTATTGTGCGATATTATTAAATAATAAACATTGTATCAAGCAGTAAAACACTTTTCGTTGTAAATGAAATATAGAACTTAAGATCATAAATGCCAAAAAAAAATTATATATTTTTTTTCTTTACAAATTATTTTATTTGTTTTTTTTTTTTGATAGAATACTAAATGCAGAACTTAAATATCAATTTTTACAGTAAAAACATTCGATAACACAGCTGGAAAAATTACCTTAACTAAACAGTTATTTTATTGTTTCATCAATATTTATTATTTTTGTGCATCTAACATTGACATATCTCGACAAATAAATTATTCAATGCATTAAAATGTCACATTTTTTTTTTTCAAATATACCGGAAAATTATTTCTGGAAACCTACACTAGCAACGAAATTATTAAATTGCAAATCAAATATTAATAGTTTTAAAATTTGCAATGTTTTTAATTATAATGAATAACTATGAAAATTGAACTAAGAAACGCAAAACATGAAATAAATTCCTCCTTTTACATAACACTTTACATTTAGAAAGCATATTGTTAGTAAATACTTTAAGCTTTTTTCCAAATAGTCTATTTAAAAAAATTTTAAACATTAAAGGTAAAATTTAATACAAGTGATTTTTTAAAAGAAAATTTAAACATCTTAACTTTTAAATAATGCAATATTAAATGTACTAGTACTAAACATGCACTATTAACAAATTTGCGAAGACATTTAAAGTTACCTGCTGATCTATAGGTAAAGGTGTTACTATTGAATGCTCCTTATCTGCTTCCCTTTCATTGAAAAATTAGACTGTACATCCACTACAATAATTTTCAAATTATTCCAGCAGAAGAGGTGTGTTCATAGATCTGAGAAATCAAATATCACCCAGGCCTTATGAACGCCCCCGGCTAGACACAGGGAGATGTTAAAATGGATGGTTTACTTTAAAATGGAGATTGTTCACTTTAAAACGTTAATTTACTTACACAGTATAAATCTACAAACTTAAAAGAACGCAACACACGTTAATCCTATCCTAACTTCGAATGAGAAAAAATCGTCTGCCTTCAATATGCGCGCGCAGTATTGTTTAAACACAACAAAATAACAGCTAGCAGATGTTTCCAACTTTACCGCAAATGATATAGGAAGAAAATAATTTAAATAAAGACATTTCAAAACCTTTATAATTTATATGGCTGAAAAATGAACTTCTAATGATGCTATAATATTCTTTTTTTATATGAGAGAGTTTTGTATTCTTAGAAATAAGCTGTGAAAATTTACATTTTTAATATTTTTTAATCCATTGCATTTGCTTTAGACGTCAAAAGTAAAGATAAATTTTAAATAATAATTGATTTAATAGGCTTTATAAAGTAATTTCGATATAAATTTAAATTGCAATCAAATTTCCTAAGTACAAATTTTTCATTTTTTACACTCTATCGAAAAGAGCAATATATTTAATAGAGGTGACATCTTACTAAGCACTGGCCAGTTTTGGATAAATTGCTATAGGAATGACATATACTTTATAACATGTTTTTAATTCATTTTTGCTCGGAAATACACGAAATTGGCTCGTGTTTTGTTCAGAAACTATGTTATTGAAAAACCTTTTCCATTTTTTGTTAAAAGCAGAAGATCTTTCAGAAAAGAATGTCAAAGTTGGCGTTTTGATTTGAATATCCGACGTGACAGTGAAAGACGGGAGAAAAACTGGTCGTCACGTGACACGAATTGCTTATAACTCGATAAATAACTAAATTTCTATTTAAGGATTTTTACCTGTGTATTATATAGTATATTTTGTTAAATTTCATGAAAATTGTAAAAAATTATTTGCCTCATATATGTAGACAGATATTTATTTATTATTTTATTTTGGAAATACTCAATATATTTAAATAGTGTGTGACAATATTTTTATTAATGATTTAGGTACATGACATAATTCAAATCTATATTTTATGAGTTTTCTTTTTCCAAATTCACTCTCCGATCACACCGTGAAGTCACAGAGTGTTGGCATTTTGGTCATAGGTTTTACGTGACTTATGTGACTTGCAGTGACGTCATTGCAACGTCACAAAAATTTTTAAAGCTGTCAAAAATTAATTTTCTTTATGTTATAAGATGTTCTAAAGTTTATTTTAAGTTTTCTGTAGATCTCCAAGACGTTCACATTTTGGTCACAGTGTGACGTTACAAAGTGGTGGCATTTTGGTCACAGATGTGACGTGACGTACGTGACTCACATTGACGTCACAATGACGTCACTGTGACTGTGCATGCTATGCGGGTGCAGGTAAAGTTCCATGGTAAAATAGAGTTTTGCAGCAACAACTGGTGGCCATTCACAAAAATTTGGGAAGAACTTCGTGTTGGCAGTAGAAATGAAGATCCGATGACACCCCCCCCCAAAAAAAAAAAAGTTGTTTTAAATTACTTTGAGGGGGGCGAAAGGGGGCATTTTTACTCAGAAGGGGGTGAACTAAACTTTTTTTAATAGGTCGACTGGGGTGTTGTTTAAAATGTTTTCTTTAGTTCTGAATCGAATGATACCATTCGTAAGTTGATACGATCACTTCTTACAAAGTTGCGGCAGGTTTTATGAATAAATGACCAAAATTAAAAAACTTTGTAATAAACGATCGTATCGATTTGCGGATTGTGTCATTTGATTCAGAATTAAAATATACATAATAAACGATACCCCTCTTGACACTCTTAAAAAAATTGTGTCCCCCACCCCTTAGTTAAAATGCCCTTTTTCGCAACCCAAAAATATGGTAAAACAACTTTATTGTTTGGAGACTCATCGGATCTTCATTTCCAGTGCCAAAACGAAGTTTTCCCCAAATTTTCGTGAATGGCCTCCAGTTGTTGCTGTAAAACCCTATTTTACCTGTACTAAAGTATAATTTTCCACATTTTATTCATTGAACCTGCCGTAATTCTGTAACAAATGATCGTATATTCGATTCAGAATTAAAATATACATAATAAACGATACCCCACTTGACATACATTAAAGAAGTTGTGTGTCCCCTTAGTTAAAATGGCTATCTTTTGCCCCCCCCCCCCAAAAAAAAATGTTGGAAATTGTACGTCACACGTGACAAACGAGGTGCGTTCGTACTATAGCTAGTTATATAAATATTCAGATCTTGATGATTTTTAATTCTGTGAAATGAATTATATCGTCTGCAGTTTAATTTCTGTAATAAAATAAGTATCTCGGTCGCTTGACGATTAAACTTCGAAAGCTCCTATAACAAGAAAGCACCGATTTATAAAAAAAATCAAATTTCTTAATAAATGTTTTTATTAATATTTTCTAAAGTTTTGACTCGATTTTTATAAAATTTGAAATGTCTCGACAAAATTCTACAAAGATAATATATCTTAAATTTCAAACCATTCGGTTGGGTTGTTTTTACGTTGTTATATGCGCACGGATGGACGGACAGACGGACAGACCAGACGACGACAATAGGTGCTACGTATTTATATAATTACGAACGCACCTAAAAATGGTAAGACAATTTTATTGTTTAGGGACTCATCGAATCTACATTTCTATTGCCAAAATGAAGTTCTTCCCAAATTTTCGTCAATGGCCACCAGTTGTCGACTATTACTCGATTTTTGGTCTATTTTATCTATACTAAAAAGTGATTTGCAGAAACTATCCATGAAATATTACTTCTGTGACTTTAATTAAAGTTAATGTAAGTAATAGTAAAAGATTCTAATGCGAATACCCTGTAATATAATGTATTTCCAACATAATACTAGTTTTCCCGTAATATTTGATATTATATTATTTTCAATATAAAATCAAGAAATACGAAACTTTATTATTAGAGAACTAAAATGGAAGAAATTTTGTTTTAAATTAAATTCTTTTAACAAACCTTCAATAGAAAATATGAAACTACTTACCATATACACTAATAATTTATCTTGAGCATGTAATATAAATGCAAATTTATGTCGGAGATTTGCAATTTTTCTGTGACTATTGAAATTTAAGCTGTTGAATTACGCCTTTCAGTTTACTAATTAATTTAAAAACCAGAACTCATATGAAAGGGTAAAATTTTCTGATTATGGTAAATAGTGATTCAAACAAGATTTCCTAAATAATTTTAAAACAAAGTAAAAAAAGTCTTTCCGGCCTGTACTGGGAGGAAAATGTAGCTTTCATAGTCCATGTTTTTAAAAATTCAACTCATTTTACTCAAACACCCGAAGCTAAAATGCTTGGGACCCGATTATAGAATATTCAATCCCGATTTTCGTTAATACTAAATTTGAATGCGAATTTCAGCATGAGAGTTTACAGAATAACAAAATTCAGATTGTTTCAAAATGTCAGACACTCTAGAATTTCAAACCGCCATATCTCAGCCCTTTTTTAAGATAAAGCGAAAACAAAAATTCTTCCGGAATCCTTGTATCACGATTTAATACTTAACGGAAACAACTTTTTTAATTTATAATTTTTTATGAATCTTTTTGAATTGTTTAAAAGAAATTTTAATTTAACTTGCCGACATTTTGAAACAAGATGGCGGATGAAGCTGGCCAACGAACTCGGTCGAGAACTTGGTATGTCTTATACACATACTGAGTCGCATCCAAATCGGTTCAAAAATAAGAGAGTTACAGCATGACAAATGTCCTTATAACATATATACATAAATCAACATTTGAACGGAGAGTGGTTTAGGGGTCTGGGGGTCATTATCGGTGAAAATATACAGAAAATTTTTTGGAATTGCTTTCCTCCGAACGGCCGCAATAGGTAGCTTTTTGAAATGAAAGCTACCTAAAAGAAAACAAAGTTCTTACAATATTGTGTCAATTGGCATTTATTTACGGAATGGTACTAAAAGAAATCAGGGTTAAAAATATTTATTTACAACAACATTTAGTTGTAAACGTGAAAATGCTCTCTATAAGCACTGATAAATTATTTTCAGCGTGTAATCTAAATGCAAATTTATTTCCGAGTTTCTCAAGTGTTCTGTAATGATTTAAATTAAATCTTTCGCGATGAGTTTACATATCATTTAAAACCAGAACTAATAAAAGAGCAAAATATTTTGAAAAAATAAATAGTGATTCAAACAAAATTTCTCTAATGCTTTAAAGTCAAGTAAAAAAAATGAAACTTTGATAATACTTTGCCAATTTGCATTTTTACGGAATGAAACTGAAAGAAATGACATTTAAAAAGAAATTATTTTCAATAGCATTTAACAGAAAACATGAAACTCCTTTCTATAGGCACTGATGAAATATTTTCAGTTTTTAATATAAATGCAAGTTTATGTTTGAGTTTCGCAAGTGTTTTGTAATGATTGAAATTTAAGCTTTTGGATGGAGTTTACTCATCATTTAAAAACCAGAACTAACAGCAAAATCATCTGATTTTAATAAATAGTGATTAAAACAAAATTTCGTTTTTTTTTACTGAATAAAACCAAAAGAAATCAGGTTTAAATAGAAATTATTTAGAATAGCATCCAATTGGAAACATGAGATTGTTTTCTATTGGCACTGATCAAGTATTTTTAGCAATTAAAATAATTGCAAATTTATGCTTGAGTTTCGCAAGAGTTTCATAATGATTGAAACTTAACTTTTGGATGGAGTTTTAGTTTAAAAAAAAACTAATAAAAGAGTAAAATCACCTGATTATAATAAATAGTGATTGAAAGAAGATTTCATAAATTCTTTTAAAATAAAATCAGTAAAAACGAAATTTTGACAACATTGTATCAATTTTCGTTCATTTTTACGGAATGAAACTGAAATAAATCATGTTTAAAAATAAATCATTTAGAACAACTTCAGTTGTAAACTAGAAACTGCTTTCTATAGGCTCTGATAAATTATTTTTAGCATGTAATCTAATTTAAGTCTGAGTTTTGCAAGTGTGTTCTGTTATTATTGAAATTTAAGATTTTGGGTTCAGTTTACATATCCTTTAAAAACCAGAACTAATCAAAGAGAAAAAAATTCAGAATATAATAAATAGTGATTCAACCAAGATTTCTTAAATGCTGTTAAATTTTCTTTTACTTCGTCAAAGTCAATAAAAACGAAATTTTGACAAAAAGAGTATTGTGTCAATTTGCTTTTATTGCAAGTGCTGTTTTTATTGCAATATGCTGAATTTTGCAAGTGTGTTCTGTTATTACTGAAATTTGAGCTTTTGGGTTCAGTTTACATATCCTTTAAAAACCAGAACTAATCAAAGAGAAAAAATTTCTGAATATAATAAATAGTGATTCAACCAAGATTTATTATATGCTGTTATATTTTCTTTGACTTCGTCAAAGTCAATAAAAACGAAATTTTGATAATACGAGTATTGTGTAAGTTTGCTTTTATTACGGAATGAAACTGAAAGAAATCAGGTTTAAAAAGAAATTACTTACAAAACATCAATTGTAAACATGAAACTGCGTCCAATAGGAACTACTAAAGTATTTTCAGCATTTAACGTAAATGCAAATGTATGATTCAGTTTCGTAAATGTTTTGTAATGATTAAAATTTAATTTTTTAGAGTGGGCTTACTCAAATTAACATTTGAAAACAAAAAAATTATAAAAGAGTAAAATCATCCGTTTACAATAAATAGTTATTCAAACAATATTTCTGAAATAACTTTTGGATAAAAAAATATTACAATTTTGCGACTAATTACGAATAAATTGAATTGGTTCGGCGTGTACAATGAATAGGGAATTATCGCATAAAACCGTGATTTAAATCTGACTAAATTAAGAATTTGAATTACAAAAATATTCAGAAAATATTGGGGGTTATTTACCTTACCTCCCCAGAAATTTAGACAGGCAAGCATAAATAATTAGCACTGGATAGGACGAACGCGTTCTTTATTTAATACAACACAGATGAAAAAAAGAAGAATTGCATACTAAATATACAATGATGGCTTCCACAAATACGAATGCATTACTCACTACAGACCACATATTCGATTTTACACGTAGTTTCAAGTTTTTAAACTCTGAATGGCCTCATTACATGTACTATGTAGGGTAGTACGACCAGTAAATGAACACTTAAGCACAATTTTTACTTACCCATCATACGTAGTATAGGGTAAATCTTGTAATCGTTTTGAAAAAAAAAAAAATTGACGGATTTACACGTTTCAGATGCTGGAGATTCCGAAAAACATATTTTTAGAAAAAAAAATTGCCGTCCCTCTATCTGTGTGTTTGTGTGTCTGTGTATGTGTCTGTAAACGCCCGAACAAATTGAGATAGAGACTTGAAATTTTGTATGTACTTAGTATGTAATAATGGGAAGAAGCTTATTGAATTTCAGTAACCTCGATTATCCGGAACTATTTTTTCGGATTCTCGAAATATTCGTTCTGATAAAAGGTACATAAACATTTTCGAAATTGTTTATTTTAAGGAATGAATATAAAAGACAATAAAAAAAACATAAATTTTGCATAAAGAATGGCGTCGATCGGATAATGAGTTGCCGAGATATTTGTAATTATATTTTCCACACTCTTCGATTTTTCATGAACCTGTATATCATTCAAATTTCAATTCAAAGATATATTTTAATTGGAAATGAGAAACTTAATCGGACAAAGTAAACCGTTAGTTAATAGGATTATCAATTTTGGAGTTATAAGTATGTTTCTTTTACGCAATTCAGTAATAGAGCATTTAAAGCGAGGCTAACGAAAAAGAAAGGTTACCGCAGTGCTTTACGCGTATCATTTTTACAGACCGCGGGAGTCACGTGATGCTCGAATCCACCAATGCAGGTGTACGAAAAGAGCAACACGTCACTCTAGCGGTCTGTAAAAAAAGATAAGCAGAATGCACCGCGGTAGCCTGTCTTTTTTCGTTAGCCTCGATTTAAAGATTATCACGTCATCAAGCCACGATTTTATTCGAATTGCAATGCATGTTATAAATAGTTTACACATGTTTTATTTACATATTTTATATTATGCATATCCATGATGGGTAAGTATTACGGTGGCCCCCAACGACTAGTTTAATAAAGATTGATAGTATTTTAATAAACAGTACCTTTGGTGTATTACAGTGCAAACACATGTGTTCGTATACAAATAATTGAAAAATAATAAAAGGAAGTTTATATTTCATTTGTTTGGGGTGTTAGGGGTGTCTTAATAAAAGGGTATGCAAAATCCAAGTAAATGAACAGTTCGTACCAGTGAATGAACAGACAGTAATTTATAAACACTTAAATTTCATACAATGTTATTTATTTTACAATTTGTACAAATAACTTATTGCACGTTTTTCCTGCATTGCGGGTTTTTTAAACCCAGCATGATAATTAAATAGTGGAGATTTTTTCAAACCTTAATCTACTAAAATATTTACTAATTGTTCATTCACTGGGGCCTGTTCACTTACCGGAAGGAATCCCCTATATAACAATTCTAACAAGGATTTTGAATTACTAGTTTTAACAATTTTTAGTGATAACATTTATTTATTTGGCTTAAGGGGTCTTGTACCTTTTAAACTCGCCGAAAATCAAAGAAAACTTTCAAATTTTGAATTAGTGTATCTTCAAAACTTTTTTATGTATAAGAATGAAATTTTGACTATTGATTAAGCAGATTGTGCTTTTTGAAATAATACCATTAGAAACTGACTAGCCTTTTACAGAATTTAAGCATTGTTGAAAATAAAGTTGCTCTTTTTTTTATTCCGTAAGTCATTGCGCGCATGATATCTTGAGAACGTATGCATCAATTGTTTAAAAAATTGATGTAGATAATAAGCACATATGTATTTTAAAAATGACCTACTCTTAGATCAAAATTATTTCATTAACCATGTAAAAAAAACTTTTTGTAAAAATTTTCAAAATTTTATATTTTTTAATGAATAAAAATAGTCATAATTAAAAATCTTATCATTGTAAATATTTAAAAGTAGACAATTTTAAACAGACATATGCGCTTATTATCTAAATCAAATTTCATAACAATCCATGCCTACGTTCTCAAGATATTATGCGCGCAATGAATTACGCAATTACAATGAATTAAAAAAAATCTATTTTAATTTCAACAATGCACAAATTCAGTAAAATATTAGTCAGTTTCTAATAGTATTATATTAAAAAGTACAATTTATATTTAATTAATAATCAAAACTTTATGTTTATACATATAAAGGTTTTGAAAATACACTAATTCAAACTTTGATTCTTTTTCTCGATTTTTGTTGCGCTTAAAAGGTACAAGACACTTTAATGCCACTTGTCTTTTATTTTCGAATCGCTTACATAACAAATTCCAACACTGATCTAAATTTTCTTCTTTTACTGCAACACCCCGAAATAACCTTTCCGCATTTCCACGGACTGACAAATGCAAATACTGCAGTTTCTCAATATTTGATAAATTTTCATTCCCCAAAATCGTAAACTTAAACAACTCTTTAAACGAAATCTAATTATGTTCTGAATCACAGTAAACATGTGGAAGATCAAACGTCGATAGTTTTATCAACGAAGTTTGTTTAAGAATCCACACAAAATTCCGGCTGATAATCTAGTTTCATTTTCTCTTCCGAATCGACTAACACATCACATATGATTTCCTGATACTTTAAATACGTATCTAAATTATCTTTATTTTCTTTTGGGGACAGTTTCTCAAACGCTGTTGCGAGAATATTTTCATAGGGCAATACTTTCGATTTCTAAATTTTAATTTTTGTCTGTTCATCCGAATTAGAGAATCATGAACTTTATTTTTTAATATATCCATTTCCTTACAAATTCGCTCAAAATAAAGTTCTTGTTTTATAGACTTTGTCATATTTAATATTTACCAATAAACAATATAAGAATTGAATAAGTTTATTAAAATTTCTAAATCAGAATATAACATACCAACTATACCATATTATGTACCAAATATAAACACGTAAAGAAAAATTGAATAAATAAAATAGAAACATCTTTTACTTTTTTTCTATGCTAAAGTATATCGCGCACCGATATATATAACACAGATAAAAAATTACTATGGTTTAAGAACAGATTGCACCGTAGCTCAGGGCTCCGGCGTACCACATCATATGTAAAAAGAATATAGAATTTTGCTACTAATTACGAAAAAATTGAATTTATTCTGCATAAACGGTTAATTGGGCATTTTCACATACAATCGTGTTTTAAATCCGGCTAAATTAAAAATTGGAATTACAAAATATTCAGAAATTATGGGTGGTTGCTTACCTCAGCTCCCCAGAAATTTACACAGGGCAAGCACAAATAATTAGCGCTGAATAGGACGATCATGTTCTTTATTTAACAGCCTACACTTGTCACGGGAAGAAACACTCAAGCTAAAGTTAAATCTATGGGAAGGTTCTTGGCAGAGTTCTCGCTCGCATTTTAATATTTTTAAATGATTTTTTTTTTTTTTTTTTTTTTTTTTTTGCATAGGATAGCTGAGGCCGATCCCTAACGTTGTTAGTTTATTCTTTTTTTATTTTAGTTACAGTTTTTTTATAAGTCGACATTTTCAATTTTAGAACTGGTTTCAACCGGTTCTGAAAGTGAAAGTACCCTTATATAAAAAAACTGGAACCAAAATCGAAAACATATATACCAACAACGTTAGGGATCGGCTTCAGCTATCCTATGCAAAAAAAAAATCATTTAAAAATACTAAAATGCGAGCGAGAAATCTGTCAAGAACTTTCCCATACACTTAACATTAGCGTTCGAGTTTCTTCGTATGACTAGCGTAGGCTCTTAAGGCAACACAGATTTAAAAAAAAAAGAAGAATTTTATACTAAATTAGACAATGATGGCTTCTACAAATAAGAATGCTATACTCACTACAGAGAACATATTCGATTTTACACTTTCTATGTTATAGGTGATATAACAATAAATTTCAACTAGCAACATTGAACAAAATATTTCCATGTACACAATTTTGCTGATGAGATTTCTACTTAATTAATTTGACGCATCTACAAAATAAAACTCTTTCTAGAATTAATAGCTTAGCTTAATCACTAATCAAATATTTAAAAAAAATGGTTTAACATTAGAACTATGAAGGAGGGTCTTCTATTACCCAAGACGTTATTTCTCGTTCATATCACAGTTGTTTTTAAGAATAAAAATTTTAAATTGTTTGACTTTTCCTAAATATACAGTATAATGCCTTAACTCGAATTTAGTTGAAATCCAACGAACACTTTTTCATCTACAGGTATGTATACCTAGAATTACCGTGCGTAAAATGTAAGTATAAAATCATAGGGCTATTTCATATTTAATTTTTATTCATTTTTAATATCTTATAAATCTGTAGAAACATTACTAAATTCAAATAAATAATTAAATGTATATCATTTGAGAACATTTCTTATTTTACATTTCATACGAGCTATCAAAATCTTAAATTATCTATTATGAAATTAGAAATATAATTTTTCTTTGATGGTATATCTGATCATTATATTTCATATTAAGTAATATTCTAGAAGCTAAATTTTATTAATCGTTAATTAAAAATCATTGTATTATGCATCAAACCCTATTGTGTGTCTGTACCTTCCATACAAAACAAGAATAATACCACTAAAGTCCATGGGACAGCTATGATCCACATTGGTATATCTATGTATCGATATTAGGTACATAGATATACTATAGGGCGATCAATTTAAAAGATTACCCGTTTGTTTTTTGTATTATGCACATCTATAATATATGTAGCGAAACTTTAAACATCATTACTTATTTAATGTGTCAATATTTATTGTGCGGGCACCGTTTTCTTCACTTTCTAAATACGAAAACTCGTTTTTTAAACATAAATTCGCGTGCATATCGTTAGTGATTTTTAATCCGATTCTGCGCAAATGATTTGATTAAATCGTCTGCTTCTTTCAACTTGGCAAGATGCCTATTGAAATTAAATGCAGAATCGTATTAAAAATCACTAATGATATTCATGCGAATTTATGTTTAAACAAGAACGAAAAATCATGCTTCCAGCATAGATTATGTAACACTTTCCAATGCTTCCAAAATAATTTTACAAATCATTACCGTTTAATAAGCTGAATGATAACATCGAAGTAAACAATTTGGTAAACGCATAACATATTTAAAAACGTAATTTCAGGAATTTCCAACATTTATTTCCAACATATACAATATTCAGAAAAATATCCGAATACTTTTATTCAGCCCTGTATAGGATCTATAGATTTGTATATATACTACATAGGATGCTAAATTTTAGTTCAGTTAAGAAACGCGTAGCACAGTTTAAAATTCTCCTTCTGGAGTTTCTGTCAATAAATGGAAATGTGTTCGCGAACTTTTTTGCTGCCCTGTATAGGATCTACAGAATTTATACACACCACGTAATAAACAAAAAGTGAGTTAAATTTAAAATCGCGTTCAGTAACTTAAAACGCACTTCCAGGAATTATTGTTAACATACAGTAGAGAATTCTTTTGTGTGTCCCTGTAAATGAAAGATGACTACTATACACACAATATTCTGTGATAAGCCTCTTGTAATGCACCTTAGTGATATATATAAATTTCAATGCGTTTAAAATAGTGAAACATTATTTTAAAAAACCGCAGACGATTTTTCTCCATAGACGTAATGTAACGGAATTCTTTTGACTGCCCCTGTAAAGTAACTACAAGTGCTATGCACACCCTATTCCATATTAAGCTTCTTGTAATGCACCTTAGTGATATATATCAATTACTATGTGTTTGAAATTGTGTAACATCATTAAAATGTACCGCAAATGATTTTTCCCCATAGACCGTAATGTAACGGAACTCTTTTGAGTGTCCCTGTAAAAAATCTATAAGTGCTACACACTTCAGTTGAAATAGGGAACATGCTATAGATAACGACAATAACATATAAAAATTGCAGGACAATCCGAGCATATTTACGGGAGTTAGAGCACGGACAGACGGCAGACGGTAGACGGCCATACGGCAGACAAACCGAAGTCATAAACACTTTTCAACTAGGTTGGAAAGTGTTTAAAACGAGGTTTCGCATTTAGAAAGTGAAGAAAACGGTGCCCGCACATTAAATATACACCTATTAAATAAGTAATGATGTTGAAAGTTTCGCTACATATATTATAGATGTATGGATAATAGAAAAAACAAACGGGTACTCTTTTAAATTGATCAACCTGTAGTATATCTATGTACCGATACTAGGTATACAAGAAATGTGGTAATTAACACATCCATTTTCTTCTGATTTGTAGACTACGATCCGAATCAGGTGTCTAAAAGATATCAACATCATAACTTATCTTGACTTGAATAATTTAACCTGCAAATATAAGTCGCTACGACTGAGAAGCAATCAAATGAATAGACTAGGTTAATATCTTTGAGACTGAATAAAAACGGAATAAAAAAAATTCAGTTTCGATTTACTGCGTATGTCACTCCTGATGTCACGAATTCCACGTTACTTTACTTTGTCAAGAAGAAACGAAACTCCGGCTGAAAAATTTTCTCCACTTTTAAAATAAAGTCAAGAAAAAGAAATGTCGACAAAACTTGTTCTTTAACAGGAAATTATTCGCCTTAACTTTCAATAACAAACATAAAACTGCTTTCTATATTTTTTAATAATAAACTGCATTACATTACTAGTATATAATTTTAATATAAAACATTATAAACGTTTCTGATGCAAATATCCTGTAATATAAGCAGAATTTCTAATATAGTACTGGTTATTTCGTAATGTTTCGAAATATTGCAAAATTTATGTCAAAATTAATGTTTTTATGATTGAAATATAAGCTTTGAGATTGACTTTACATACCATTTAAAAATCAGAACTTACAAAACAGCAAAATCGGCTGATTACAACATAAGTGTTTTAACTTTTACACTTTTACCGTACCAATATTTTTCAGCAGAAAATTTTGTCTAATCCAATCCCCCAAAACGATTGAGTACCCGATTGAGTCCTATAGTAATGCGAATTTTTCTATTCATAAATAGAGTTAGGAAAAAAGCATAAATGGTTGCAGCTATATGCCGGAATATTTCTGTTATTTGAAGAATGTCCGTATTTTTCTAATTTGCAGGAGGGAAATTTTCCGTTATTTGAATAACCTCGGTTTTAAAAAATAACATCTCTCTTTGTGCTGCCATCTATGGAATATTACGGGAGTATTTATTATTTGATATACTTCAAGAATATTTGCTGGCTGACCTCGGTCTCGAACCGGGGACGTCAGTGTATTGAGTCAAGTGTCTTACCGGTAAGACAAGTGGGCGCTTGCTAGAATAAGAGTTTGAAACGATGATACGGGTTTTCTTCAAATAGCGGCTCGGAACTTAAACAATTTGTGGTTTAGAAACCTGGTAATTTTGATGTTAATTGCGTAGAGATTTCGTCGTTTTAAGATCAGGGTTGGGGTTTTAAAACTTTAGTATTAATAGAGGATAAAAACATGAATTATATATATTCTTAATTTCATTGTTATATGTAAAATATGAGTATTATATTTTGAAGTAAATTCGATAAAAAAATATTTGTTTTTTGAGAAAATCGATTGTTTTTTCAGCTATTATATATTTTTTAAATGTGGTCGTTTAGAATATATTTTCAGTGCGAGTGTTTATTTATAACTTTAAAAAATAAATTGCGACTAATTTTAAAGGAATGAGAAAATTGTTACTTTTTTCAAAATTCGAAAGCATTATTTTTGTTTGTTGCTTTTTTGAGTAAAATCGATTTTTTTTCACTTAATTTAACTATTATATACATATATTTTAATCTGTTTGTTTATAATATATTTAAGTGCAAATATTTTTCTTATTATTGTAAAAAATAAATTGGAAATAGTTTTAAATTAATGAGGAAATTAATTGTTACTTTTTTTCAATTCGAAAGCACTATTTTGTTGTTGATTTTTTAAATAAATTCGAAATTTTAATTTATTAAATTTTTAGTTTTTCATTTTTTAAAATAAATTCGAACTTCAGTATTAATAGAGCCAATACGCATCCGTGCAGGGAATAAAAAGAATTTTCTCCCTCTTCTTTAAGCTTTCAGGAAGAATTAACAGAAAAAGCGTGTTTTCTAGGAGTACGGGAATTATTTATTGAAAAATGAGAAATAATTTAGTGTATAAAGACGAGTTTTTCTGACAGTGTAAAGTCAAGGAAAACGAAACTTCGAAAATATTGTGTCAATTTCTCTTTTTTCATTACAAAATGAAACTAAAAGAAATCATGTTTAAAAAGTGATAGAATAATTAAATGTAATCTTTTAAAAAAAAACATACTTTCATTAAAATTCACAAAAATATAGACTTTTATTATAAAGCACAAATGTGTGCGTCGCTCAACGCTGACGTCAGAGTGATGCGGGCTACAATGTGGTGAAAATGGATGAATGTTGCAACAATTGTTAGGTATTTTTTCAATTAAATAATCGTAACGTCATTTCTATGGGGGAAAATGCAAGTTTTGGGCCGACGTTGACCCTCCTTAGGGATCGAATTAAAACAAAAAAAAAATGCCCAATTCATGTATTGCCCTCAGGAGTGCATATATATTCCAAAGTTCAAAGTTCTACGTCAACAGGCAGTGGGTGAAAAAAAAGTATCAAGATTTGACTGCCACATACATACAAAAATGTAAGTTAAAAGAAATTATGTAATAAAAAACAATTTTAAACATAAACTGCGTTTAATAAGCACTATGAAATATTTTCATATTACAATCTTATTGCAAATCTATGCTTGGATGCGCAAGGGTTTTGTAATGATTGATATTTAATCTTTTATGTTTCATTTAAGTATTGAAAACAGGAATTATTAAAACAGAAAATCATCTTATTACAATAAATAGTGATTCAAAGATGATTTCTAAAATACATTCAAAATAATGTTAACATGAACCAAACAATATTATGCACTATCCATTTATTATTACGGAATGATACTGAATGAAATTAAGTTTAAAAAGAAATTATTCACAAAAAACCTACAAACTAAACACGAGGATATATTTTCTGAATATAATCTAAATAGAAATATATGCTTCAATTTCGCAAGTTTTTTGTAATGATTTAAAGTGTAGCTTTTAGATTGAGTTTATTATTGACATAGTTCGTGTTGGCTATCATTTAAAAAAAATAATAACAGATATATATCATCACCTACTGGAATAAACATTGACTGAGAAAAAAATTACTTGCTGCATCATATTTTATTATTTTACTAGCTGATCCGTCCGGCGTTGCTCGGAAATCAGTAGCTTTCTTTTTCGGTTTCGATAAAAATAGTCATTTTCGGCGCGCATTCTGTTCTAAACAAACTTCTTTCCGAACAAAACTCCGGCACTCGTCCCCGCTGCCTACATAATTGTATAGCAGGCGTGCTACGCACTTGCAGCATTATAGTTCAGTTTCAATTTCCACCTCTAGGGGCACGAAATTACCTTATTTAGTTATCTATATCTTAATTAGTTCATGTTAAGTTAAATGAACCAATTCCGTTGAATAAGATTCCAAACATGTTTTAGAACACGTTGGTCGCAATATGAAAATACCCTATGTCGACCACTTTCAACCCCCATATCTCCCACACCCCCACAGCTACCGACATGCAGCCATCACACTGCATGATGGGAGACTTGAGGCTACTACCACACACAAACACCATTAGTCTGCGCTGGGTAGTTGTGGCTGCAAAGTGAAATATATGGACACACACGTCTATTTATATATATCATCGTCATCAACAACCGTTTTAAATCCACTTCTGGATGTAGGTCTTGCCCAGATTTTTCCATTGTTTCCTGTCTAATGCTTTAGTCATCCAATTAACACCGGCCACTTTTCTGATTTCGCCACTCTATCTTACTTGAGGTCGTCTTCTTGGTCGTTTTCCCTCTCTGGGATACCACTGTAGGGTGTTTGTGCTTCATCTATTGTCTTGTCTTCTTGCAATGTTCCCAGCCCATTTCCATTTTAGTCGTCTAATTATCCCAATGATGTAAAAAACTTTCGTCTGTCTCCTTATCCAAGTTATTCTCTGTCTGTCTCTTCTGGTTATGCCTAGCATATATCTTACCATGCTTCGCTGTGTTGTTTGTAATCTTTGTACCATCCGTTAGCGTCCATGTTTCTGCTTTATAAATTAGTGCAGCAAAACACATTGGTTAAACACCTTTCTTTTCAAACAAAGAGACATGTTACTCTTCAGAATGATATTGTTCTTCCCAAAAGCACTTCATCCATTTCTTATTCTTCTGTTGATTTCATTCATGATACTGTTGTCCGATGATATTTCCTGTCCAAGGTACACATAACTTTGCACTTCTTTAATCTCAGTGTTGTTGTAGACGATTTTCTTTTTGGATGCAAATGAATTGAACATAACCTTAGTTTTTTCAAAATTTATTTTTAATCCCACATTAATGCTAGCTTCTGCAAAATCTTTTAGCATATTTTCCAATTCTTCAGGGCTATTACTGAAAATTGAAATGTCATCAGCAAACCGGAGATGTCTTAAATATTCCCCATTTATTCTAATCCCTTTTTTTCCCAATCCAGTTTCTTGAAAATATTTTCTAAGAAAGTAGTAAAAAGCTTAGGCGAAATGTTGCCTCCTTGTGTTACTCTTCTTCCAAGCTTGATCTTCGCTTTTCCTTTGTTCAAACGGATGGTGGCTGTTGCTTTCTAGTAAATCTTCTTTATGATATTGATGTAAGATTTGTCTATACCGATGTCCTCCAGATAATCAACTACTGAAGATGTGCAGACTGAATCAAATACTTTTTCATAATTAACAAAAGCAAGGCAGAGAGGTAAATTATGTTATTTATATATTTCTATAAGTTCACTTACTGTTTGAATATGATCCATTGTGCTAAATCCACTTCGGAATACTGCTTGTTCTCTAGGTTGATCTGAGTCAGATCTGATTCAAGTCTTGTCGTTAAAACTTTGGTGAAAATTTTATAAATCTCTGACAGTAAGCTGATTCGACGGTAGTTTTTAATGTTTTCCTTCTCCCCTTTCTTGTAAAGTAGCACCATCACAGCATTATTTCAATCTTCTGGTACATCTGATTTCTCGAGACATTTGGAAAATAGTAAGGCTAGCATTTTTGCAATTTTTTCTCCTGCTTCTTTGATAAGGTCAATTGTAATTCCATCTTCGCCAAGGCATTTACCCTTTTTCATGCATCTAATGGCTTGTACAACTTCATCTGTCATCAATGGGATTATCTCTTTTGTCTCTGTTATGTTTACTCTCGTGGATCACGTAGGTTGATTTCCCTATGATCTTCACATTTATATCGATCGTTATAGAATTTTTCGACAATGTGTACTATTTCCCTATTGATTTTGGTGATTATTTCATCTGCCCTCTTCAGTGCAAAAATACCTTTTCTTCCAACACACAGTTGGCGCTTAGCTGATTTTAAACTTTTGTTCTATTCTAGAACTTTCTTTACACAGATCCCAGTTAAATTTTCTGATATCTTCTGTAACACATTCTCTTACCGTTTTACATAATTCTGCACATTCAATTCTTGATTTAGGACAGTTTTTCTTCATTTTAAAATCTCTGAGTTTCTCCATCAATCTTCTTGTTTCTACTGTTGTTTTCTTTGTCTGCTTTACTGGTGCTTCACCAGCTATTGTCCTTGTAATTTCTTGTAGAGCAGGGGTTCCTAAACTATGGTAAGCGTACCAGTACTGGTATGCAAAGCTCTGGCTACTGGTACGCGAAAGTGCGATGCTGGTACGTAAAATGAAATACCAGCATAATATTATAAAATAAAAAACGGCAAGAATTTATCACTTTGAAATTTTCGAATGAAAAGTAGACACAATAAACGCTTTTTGTTGATGTTGTTGTTACTGGAAATGTTTGTTATAGTAACCTATCTGAAATCCACACATGCTGCTTATGATACAACCAGTTTTCCAGAATTAAACACATGTAATTCTTACACTTATACGAGAAAAATTAATTTGTAAATGAAGACCTAATTAACAAAAATAATCAATGAAACAGTTTTAATTAGCAGAAAAATGGTGTTAAACATGTTTTTTAAATTGTATTATCTGAAGGTAAAGTCTGAATCCGTGAAAGTAGGAGGAGCTTGTTCAAATAGGAAACGTTAAAGCTTTTTTTGGGGTTATTTCCGTGTCGAAGTTTTATTTGAAACATAATTCATTATTTATTTAAATCTGTCGATTGAATTTTTTTTTCTTCTTCGGTAACAAATATGCAAGCTTCTTTATATTTCATGTAAATCCGTTTTTAATACAGTATCATCATCATCCCTGAACATGGTTTAAGGCTATCAGCCTGTTACGGCTTCAATCCATCTCTTTTGTGGCCTTCCTCTGTCTCTTTTTCCCTTTGGTTTATAATTCAAAGCTGCGTTTGGTATGCGATCAGAATCCATTCTTTCCATGTGGTCCCTCCATTTCCTTCTGTAATTTTCTATATTATTCAATATTGGCATAACCTCTCTCCAACCAAGCTCTCTTTTGATGTTCTCATTCCTTGTTTTGTCCATTATCGACCATCCCTTCACACTCCTCAAAAATTTCATCTCTGAGGATTGTATTTGTTTTTCATCATTTTTTGTGAGTGTCCATGCCTCACTTCCGTATAGTAAAGTTGGTATTGCCATTGTTTAAAAAAAAATTATTCTTGTGTCTTTTCTTGTATTTCGATGAGTTCTTCTTACAGTACCACAGATGTATTGAAATTTATAAAGCTTATTTTGTATAGCGTTGTCATAGTCATAAGATATATCACATCCTAAGCAATTAAAACGCGAAATCTGCTTTATTGGTTTATTTTCTAAAATTATATTTGTTCTTATAGGATCTTTGCCCCTAAATACCATTGCCTTTGTCTTATTCTTTGAAATCCTTAAATTATAATCTTTTCCAGTTTTGTTTAAAGTAAAAATTGCACGTTGTAAATTGTCTTCATTATCCTAAAATAAACAGAGATCATATGTAAATAATATATTGTGAAACATGATCCATTCCAGGTTTGATTTTATTTTTCCAAATTCTCATAACATAATCAATATATGAATTAAATAGATGTAGTGATAAACTACGTCCTTGTCGTACACCTTGATTAACAATTATTTTTTCTGAAACTTTAAAACCCAGATCCAAAACGATGAAAGATTCTTTATATAGGCTCTTAATACATTTGATGAGATGGGGAGGGCACCCCATGTAATCCATATTTAATCCATATAATACAGTAAAGTTATTTAAAATGGTGATTTGAAATCGAACAAAATATGCCAAGTTCCACTTTCACAGTTTTTTTTATATTAGCATTATGTTTGATGCCTGGTGGTACGCGGAAGTATGAACTTCTGTTTAGTAGTACATCGGTCTAAAAGTTTGAGAACCCCTATTGTAGAGTATTTGTTATTTTTTTGTTCACTACTGTAACATCTTGATCTTCTTCTAAAATTGATTAAAGTACTTGGTAAGGATTTTTAAGTTCCAAATTAAATTCTTCGTAATGTTTCTGGAGATTTATAATATCGACTGTTTTCTTTGAGTTTTCTATAAAAGCTTCATTCTTTCCACTTTAGTATTTAAAAGCAGTTTGCATCTAACCAACCCGTGATCGCTTCTGTATTGAAGTTATTGAGAACGCTGCAATCCTGAATAAGTTGCTTTTTGTTTGTCAGGATGTAGTAGATTTCACTTGTTGAACCATTTGCACTGCGCCATGTCCATTTTCTTTGTGGATTTTTCTTGAAAAATGAATTCATGGTATACATATGTTCACATTCTGCAAACTCAATCAATCTGTTTCCTCTTTCATTACGCATCCCATATCCATGAATTCCTACTGACAACTCAACTTTCTTTTTTTCCCCAATTTTAGCATTCCAGTCTCCCATTATTAATTTTATGCAACATTTTTCTTTTTGATACATTAAAACTACTTCGTCATAGAAATCCTCAATTTCTTCATTAGTATAGCTAATTGTTGGTGCATAAACTTGGGTAATTTGCAGCTTGTATCTTCTTGACATTTGTATAACTGACCTTGCAAATCTATCTGATGCACTATCATATTCTACGATGTAATTCTTCCACATTTTATGAATCAGAAATCCTACGCCACTTGTTTTTCCATCTTCTGTACCTCTGTAGAACAACACATGTCCACTGGCAAGATCAATCTTCTTTGCACCTTTTCTTCTTACTTCGCATAATCCTAGGGTGTCCCAGTTGATTTTTTCTAATACGACTTTCCGAAGATAGGGATCATCCATTATACGTAGCCAAAGTCATCAACTTATGGCAGCCAAGCCGAGCACGGTGATTCTTAGCCCCTCTGTCTTCATGTCTTTCTGATCGCTGCCGTAACCAGGAACATGCAGACTGCCGGGAATTGAGGGCCGTGATATGTTTTGTGAATTCATGGCAAAATAAGGGGGGGAGGTGGCCAAATTCCTCCACGCTGGCCAAGCGGGTGTGAGGAAGCCCATCCGCGTTCCTTCCCCATACACTAGGCAAAAGTACTAACAGGCTGCACCGGTGTAAGGTGCGAATTGGACATTAAGTCTTTGCTCCCAGTCGATTCTTTTAAGTCCTCTTCGGAGGCATTTAAATAGTCTTCTCCTAATTAACAAATATGTATATATAGACAGATATAAATATATAGATAGATAGATATATCTATATATATATAGATAGATAGATATATCAATATATATAGATAGATATAGATTACATTTAGATTTTTAGCATAAAATCATGAAAAGTGCTTTTCCAGCACTTTACACAAAATTAATTCTTTTATAATAATGTAATTTAATGTAAAAATTTCTAATGTAATTGTAATATAATTTATTACAAACCATTCTACTGCAAATTCACTGTGATATAACGTGTGTATTTTTTATGCAATGCTAGTTATTCCGTAATATTTTATATTACATTAATTTTACTTATAATGTAAAATGGAGTAATACGAAACTTCAACAATAGTTTGACACTTTTCATTTATTATTGCAGAATTAAACTGGCATTTAAATCAAGTTTAAAATTAAACACTTTGCCCTAACTTTCAAAAGCAAACACGAAACTGGGTCCTGTAAAAGCTGATAAATTATTTTCTGCATGTAATCTAAATGCAAATTTATGTCTGACTTTCGCAAGTGTCCTGTAATGATTGGAATTTAAGCTTTTAGATTAAGTTTTCACATCATTTAAAAACCAGAACTAATAAAGGAGGAAAATTATTTTATTAAAATAAATACTGATCCAAACACAACTTCTTAAAACAATATCAAGAAAAACAAAACTTCGATCAGATTGTGCCAATTTTCGCTGATTATTACGAAATTTAATTTAAAGAAATCTGGTTTATAACGAAATTATTTACAAGTAACATTCAATTAACATTCAATTGTAAAGATGAAACTGCGTTCTATAGGCAATGATGAAGTATTTTCAGCATCTAATAATAAATTTAAATTTATGCTTGAGTTTCGCAATGATTTTAAATGATTGTGTTTAGTAATGATTGAAATGTAAGCTTTAGATTAGGTTTACATTTACTCACATTATTATTTGAAAGCCAAAAATAATACAGAGTAAAATCATCTCATTACAATAAATAGCGATTCAAACAAGATTTCTTAAATCCTTTTAAAGTTAAGTCAAGAAAATTAAATTCCGAGAAAATTTTGACAGTTTAAAATGAAATTATTTTCCCTAATTTTCAATACCAAACATGAAATTGCTTTCCATAAGCACTGATAAATTATTTTCAGCATGTAATCTAAATGCAAATTTATGGCTGATTTTTCCAAGAGTTCTCTAAAAATTGAAATTTAGACTTTTAGATTGAGTTTACACAACTGATCATTTTCCAGTTATCCATACTAATTAAAGAATAAAATCAATTTATGACAATAAATAATGATTCAAACAAGATTTACAAATGACATAATATCTTTAGAATTTTATTAAGGTACCTGACTACGTACGGAGCAACTTTTTCTAAAAAAGCTATTTAATCATTTTTTGAACATATTTTTATTAAGATTATGACTAGAAATTGTGAAAAAAAGCAAAAAATATTTCATTCATTGATGAAATTTTGGTAAATGGGGGATTTTGTGGTAAAACTTAGTGAAATTTGGCCCAATACGCAAAACATTCTACAGAAAATTCTATTGTACGTATCTTAATTTTCTTTTTACACGTCATGCTTATGACATTGGTAAAGGCAATGAACTAAAATCTAAGAGATATTTTAAATATTTCAAGACTTATAGTATATCGAACATTTTTACATGCTGATTTTCATAAAATTCATCGATGTCATTCCACGAAAACATCCATAAAACAAAAAATATTTATTCTAAAATTAAATCTTTAGTTCATTGCCGTCACAATAGTATAAACAACATGCACTTTAAATTTCATAGTGATATTCTTATAACTTTTTGAGAAATCATGTTTTGCGCATGGAATTTTCACCAAAAATTACATATTCCAAAAAATGCATTTAAATTTTAGATTTATGTTTTACTACAAGAATTTACACAGTAATATGCATCTAAACTTCACTGTTTTTATGATCCATACTCTTTTTTTCAAGTACTGAGCGTTTGTTTAGTTCTAGAAGGCCATATTTTTGCTTCCCCCCTCCCAGTTAGTGCCTCTAAATAGTACTTCCGGTTTTTTAAACAGTACTTCCGGTTTGAGTGACAGCTGTTGAGTAGTTTAAAAACCGCTACAACTCCGTTTCTATTTATCGTACAATAAAAATAAATACAGTTTTGGAAAGGTAAAAAGTTTGGCTTTTATAAAATATAATAAAATCGTTTTGACATTTTTTGTCGAAAACCACTTTTTAAACGTAGTCAGGCACCTTAAATTTTGATTTTGAGCATCAAATAATTACACTTAAAAAATTTTTCTTAAATATAAGCAAAATGTACTCTTTTATTTTTAGTATTTTAATGGCTTATATTGATTTCTATTACGTAAATCTGATATTTGAAAAACACACGCGCACATTTTTTAACCAACTTTCAACGAAGGAAGTTATACAATAGGTTTATATATATATATATATATATATAAATGTATGTCACGCATAACTCTTGAATGTATGCTCCTAAATATTATTTTATTTAATTTTATTTTATATCTTGGAAAGGTCTCCATCTCCCGATTCTCCCATTACATTACCATAGGGATTTTTAATATTTTTGTCTTTCTGTCTCTTTTCTTGTCTTTTTAGGGTTCCGTACTTAAAAAGTCAAAACGGAACCAAAGTCAAACGGAATTATAAGAAAGCTTCTGTGTCTGTCTGTCCGTCTGTCTGAACCCTTTTACTCATAAACTATGGGACGTGGAAAGTTCGAACTTGGGAAAGGTCATAAAGTCTATTCACCCACATATTTTTAGATTATTAACCATTCACAGATACGTTTAGGAAAAATGTAAGGGCCAATTAAGAGTTACTTGAAAAAACAAATCTTCTTTTTGTACATTGTGTGAGATATCATGTGAAAGATCTCGTAATATCGAACTCAAAAATACATTTGTTTTAATTTTAGGTATTATATTTTCAGATATATAGTCGAAAATACACTGCAAAAATATCTCCCCCCCTTCCATTTTCAATTCTACTGCAAGTAAAATTATGAAAAAATGTATGGGTAGTAGGAGTTTATTTAAACCTTGCGTGTAAACTACAGCGATTTTCTTAGGTCACATAGTTTTTGAGAAAAACGCATTTTTCCGTTACACACAAACTTTACTTTACTGGCGATCAGCGGGGGCGCTTATGGGCGCTCGAGATATCTATCGACGCAGAATCATCGAAGGATAGTTGATAAGGATTTTCGAAAAAAATTGTCGGTAATTAGCTGAGATATTAATTAAGTTACTTGAAAAAATTTCTTTTTATATATCGTGTATGGTATCTTTCGAAAGATCTCGTAACACCGAACTCAATAATATATTTCGTTATATTTTGGTACTATATTTTCAGAGCTATCGTCGAACGTGTACTTTAAAAATATGTACCCCCCCCCCCCCCCCGCGCTTCCTATTTCCGAATGTACTGAAGCTAAAATTATGAATAAATTAGGGGTAGTAGCAGTTTGTTAAATAATAAATAATAATTACTAGGTTGAGCAAAAAGGTCTGGGAAATTTGTGAAAGTTGCGTTGTTATGCGCAAATTAGCAACAAAAGCTGCAAGGACTATTCTTCAAAGTAGAGACCATCATAGTCCACGACTTTCTGTCATCGTTCTGCCAGATTCAGTACCATGGCGGCTCCTTGGAATCGAAAAACTCTGGAAATGCTTATTCAACTTCATTAAAGTATTCAAATCGACGGCCCTTGAAAAAGTGTTGCATAGATCGAAAGAGGCCATAATCGGATGGAGCCACGTCTGGACTGTAGGCGGGATGTGGAAGAATTCCGACGCCGTCCAACTGTGCAAACTCATCGACGGCTTTCAGAATCGTTAGACCTTCTCTCCAATAATGCCGGATCAACACACCCAAATCATACTGTTCAATAGGCATTTTGAAGCCGAAATTCCTGAACTCCTGTAGATATACCACTAGTACTCCTATATACGAGACAAATTCTGGTAACTATTAGATTAAAAATTTCCCAGAACTTTTTGCTCAACCTAATCATTAATTTAATTTACAGATCCCTTTATACTCGCACTTGACTGATTTATTTTTACTTTATAAGCTTTAACTTTCGTAGAAATTGACCAATTGTCACGAAGTTTTAATATGAGGTCAAAAACTTTTAGTAAGAAAATCGTATGACTGTTGAACCTTTAATTACAAAAGTATAGTTATTTCTAGAAATATTTCCCTAAATAAACACTGAAATATTCAATAAAAGGGTTCATGTTTCTAAATGTCTTTTTTATTTGTGGCTGGCTGTCATTTCTCCAATTCCAAGACTTCGTATTTCATGTTCACGTTAGAATAACAGAAAAATACTGACAGGTTATAGACAAAATACAGAGAGGTCCTTTGCCAAATCACATAGGGGAGACCGGGGCAAGATGAAGAGTGGGGCAAGATGACGAATGTCTTAATTTTTCCGTTTTCCGCTAGGTGGCAGCATCAACCGGACACTACTGGCTCTCCTATCGGCCGTTCGTTAAACAATATTATAGAGACGCTGAAATCGCCATTTTTGTGTCAGTTGTGAAGCTTTGATTGTTTTCCGCTGCCACGTTATAACTTTTATGCATGTGTAAATAAGCTCTGCTACAGATACAGGTAAGATATATCGTTTCTCTTTAATATTTATGAGTAACTTAGTTTAAATACTACCTATTACCATGAATAAATGTCAATTAATCGCCTTCCTTCATGCCAATGAAAACGAATGTTTTTAAACAGGCAGTCCGGGGCAAGATGACGAGCTCGTCATCTGGCCCTGTGTTTCGGAATTTATTAAACTAACTATGTTGTCCATTCTATTTAAATCCTGTAAACGCTTGTTTGTCTGTGTGTTTGTTCGCACGACCTTGCGCTTCTATCTCCTCTGGGGCTAAGGGGCGCATGGGATCGGGGGAGGTGTCGTTCGAAAGGGGGCGACAAGAGGAAGACATTTTTGCCATCCGCTAAGCTCCCCCTAGCCTCCCGAAAGAAAAACCCTATCGGGGTCCGTATCTCCACTTCCGATCGGTACGAGGAGAGTACCGTTCGACGGGGTCAATACCTCCCCCCTCCCCCGCTGGTCCCCCTCCTCCCAAAAAATTCAAAAAGCGTTTAAGGCCAACTTCCGGCATTGTGACCCACCAACAGAAGAATGGATCCAGTGCTGTAAATGCCAAGAGTGGTGACATGAGGAATGTTCCAATTATGAAAATGGCATTTTTATTTGTGACTATTGTTAGCTGCACAACTAAACACTTCAAAATTACGTTACAATCAATGCATTATGCTTAGTTTGATACTTTGTAAAATGTAAAAACACAGTTATCATTTGTTAAACCATGTAACATATTCAAAAGATAAAATATGTTCATTCTTTTTCAGTGTTGTCATCTTGCCCCAAGGCCAAAGTCATTTTGCCCCAGTACTGGGGCAAGATGACGATTTGTTAATGTTATGAAAAAATAAAATTATCCTTTATTTTTTTTATTTGAAAAATTAAATGGTAATGTATTTAATACTACAAAGGTATACTCTATCAGTTCATGTAAAATTAATTTTACTATTACTTCAAAATAAATTAATAAACAACAAAAATTGTTAACATAGTCATCTTGCCCCGGTCTCTCCTATTACTACGTCTCTTTTTGAGTTACAATTTAACAAAAATACTGATAAAAAAATTCCATGATTTAAATGATTATAATTGAGGAGGGAAAAGAGATACGATTTATAAATTTTGGACATGTTTGGAAAAAGTAATAACATGTATCAAAATGCGTCTTAATATCTCTTTCCCTACATGAGATTTTTCAAATACTAGCATTTTGACAAATATTTCAGTATATTTTTTAAATACTCAATTTTTTTAAAAATATACAGAATATCTCTTTCCCTACTTGAATAATTGACACTTGACACGGGGCAATGTGTATTTTGAAATTGACACTCCAGACTTATGTTTGGCAATTTACTCGCTACTTTACATATATACACAAATAATTTTTGCATCATCAGAATACCTGTTTTTAATGTGAAAATTTACGCATTTATTTTTCAGTGGGTACAAACTTTGCATTGCACTGAATAAATACACTAGTCTACAAATTGACATGTCCTTCGGAAGAGTAGGTTGAACATTTTCCCCTTTTTTTAAGGTATCTATATATTTATACATAGAGTGATCAATCATCATTAAAGTTTCACTTCGAAAACTCTATAAATTGAAAACAACTGGACAAAAAGCTACCAAACACTAAAATATTATGAAAGAAGTCATGGGATTTTTTATACTCATAGAAAAGTTCAAAAAGTCCCCACAAGGTGTATAATCAAGTTTTACTGGAGGTATTGACATCATAACACAGATTTTACTAATAACAGTCATGACAGTATACTTTCAATGTGTTGTCCACCGTTTCCTGCAACCAGGTTAAAGATCAATATAGCGCTCTCTAGCCTAACTCGAATCATTGATAATAACACTTTACGAATGAAGTTCAGGCTTTCAAAGATGAAGGCATCGTTCCCCTGCATCAACTGAAGTTTTTGCAGAAAATGAACAGATTTATAGATGACATTATGTTTGAACCACGTGATAATGACGTGTAATACGAATTCGTATAATTTTGTGGGGTACCTTTGAAAAGCTATTTTAATAAATTTACAAAAAGCTCAGGCTTTCGAAGATAAAGGCATCGTTCACATGCAACAACTGAAGTTTTTGCAGAAAATGAACCGGTTTATTGCTAACATGATGTATAAGCCACATAAATATGACGTATAATGTGAATTCGCATATTTTTCTAAGGTACGTTTGACAAGCTATTTTCATATATTTACAAAGGGGAATTTTTAATGTAGTAAGCCATTTACAAACCATTGCGAATTGGCATAAATATCTGGGGTGTTCGTAAATCCAAAATTCCTGGTCCTAAATACAGCATACAGCACCATGGTGGTGACCAACTGGTGGTGACTTTTTGAACTATTTTTTTTTCTTTACAGGATATAAAATTCCATGACATCTTTTATAATATTTTCGAGTTTGGTAAATTTTGGTCCAGTAGTTTTCTTTTTATAAAAATTAATTATTTTCACCTTGTTTAAAGAAAGACTTGTCATGACAATAACGTTTGTAAAAGTATATTGTATATAATTGTAAAGTATATAATTGTAAAAGTATATTGACTGTGTAAATACTTTAGAGTTTGTCAAGAAGATTCGGTAATTCGTTAAAAAAAACGGCCCTTTTAAAATTCAACTAAAATTACACTCAATAATGTTATACTTTAAGTTCATGACTAATACATTTTAATTAGCTTCGATATCAATAAATGGAAGTAAGACTAATGTTAACAAATGTTTCTTTAATTTGTATGAAATCTGTTGTATATACCTTTAAAAAAATCAAACTCTTCAAACTGAGCTGAAAGGACTTTTTTGTGCACTATGCATGTTAGAAATATTCAATCTTAAATTATTCGAAACATATTTCGCTTTGAAAATTCCTCTCGAACAAATTCTGTTCTTAAAGTTTTCGAATTCATCTCCAGAATATAAACAAAGCAATCGCGTTTAGAATTCCAATCAAAGAGAAGAAAAACATTATCATAGAAATTCAATAAAATATCTTGTAGAAAATAAAATGTTATTTCTGAAATTCAAATTCCATTACAGTTCACTGATTTCGAGTAAAAGTAAACTCTAATAAAATTTCAAAAAAACCTTTTTCGTTCGCTTCCATTTTTCTCTAGTGTCTTTCTTCACACAGCTTATAAATTATTTTTACGAAAGTACACGAAACAAAGATAAAATTTTGAGTCAGAATTATATGAAATATTCTTTTATTCGCAGTATTTTTATACATTATGGATGCACGTACATGTATCGTTTGTGACATAATAAATGTTAAATTATACTAATGCAGATGTATTTAAATCAATTTATGTACATGGTGTTTCATTACGGTCTCTCTAAATTTTAAACTAAATAATTTATTAATTATAAGATATATATATATACGAAATAAACGTCATGCTTATCAGGTAGCTCAAACATTTTGCATACAGTAATTATTTAAATTTAGTTCATTTTTCTGTCAATATATGGCGCTGCACAGCATCAGACTGTAAAAATGCTCAAATTAACTTAAACATTTCTAAATTCAAACATATTTTTTTAGCTAAATAACATACAAAGTAAACACTGAAATGATGGCAGTCTTTTACATTACTTCGTACACTTTAAGACATCGCAGCCATCTAGTGACGAAAATCCGAATTATTTTTAAATTTACTTAACAATGTTTTTAAAAAGTTCCTATGCAGAACTTATGAGTTACCTCTTAAACTTTTCAGTTATTTTATCTTTAATGAATTATTGAATTTTATAGTTAGGGACCCACTCCATATTCACCCTCCATAAAACCCCCTCCATATTCAGTTGCTATAAGTGTGGAACCAGAAAGATAGTCACACGTTTAAGGGTTGATAACACACATCAAGATAAACGATTTTTGTAATTGAAACCAGACCTACAAACGTATTCATTCAAAAATATAGAGTATATCACTTGAAGCGGAATTCGAAATTCTCTTGATAAATTAAACAATAATGAAGATATTGTAACAATATTCTCAAAACTAAGTACAAAAATAATGTAATAATTTGTTGAAAACAAATTTTCGTTATTTACTAATACACATACGCATGTCAATATAAGATTCATTTAAATACGTGAGCTATATAAATGCAATTTTGTTTTCTAGCCAGTGCTAGGCATTAATTAAATTTTCAAACATTTAAACAACTGCTAGATTCAATTATTTAATCCTCGTTCACAATATTATTTCCCAAGTTATATTAGCAAATATATATTTTGATGACTGCAATAGCTGTAATAGATGGAATCTTTAACATATAAAAGTAAAAAAATTGTTTTGGTATAGAATTCAGGGGGAAAAAAGAACTGCACAATATTAAAAGTGTATTTATCATTTACATTTCATATTTTATAAAAGGCCTGCTCAAGTGAAAACAAAATTTCAGAGTAACCTTTATTAACAATATACTTTAAAAATATACAAAATGAAACTACCGACTAAACTAGTGCAAAAAGTATAAACGAAGTAAAACAAAGCAACTTAAAATATGTTTTAAAATAGTAACAGGAGCTTCTTACTTTAATTTAATGATACTGTAATTTGTTTATTTTCCTTTCAAAAACACATGCTAGCTCTTGACGATAAAATCAGATGCCAAAATGCGTAATTTCAAATCGTCAAAGAAAATAACATATCACGTGACTCCACTTTAGGGTTACCAAATATCTCTCCACCCCTATCTCTTTTCTATGGGTGGTATACTGATTTGGCCTGAAGATAGGAACTTCAATGCTTACCGGAGTGTAGAAATCTCACAGCTGAGTACATCCCTCCTACATTCTGCCCTTGTAGTAAGAAGACACGTCATCATAACACTGATTTTACGTGCCGTTCTGTGGCATCACCATGGAATCAACAGCAGCGCAGCAAGGTGCCTCCCTCCACAGTACTGCCCGCGTCTAAAGCTGCTTAACTTTAAAGCTCTGCTGGGAATCCATTCTGTGCTGCATCGTATGTCGTTAAAAAATAATCCTCGCATTAACTATTGTCTTCAATGTTTCTTGTGCAACAGAGAACTAAATCCTACTAAAAATACAGTTGTACTTCATTTCTGTCGTCTCACTATATGAGGACACACTCCATATTTTCGAATTTAATTTACATACCATACGTTTTCACTTACAGAAATGCTCTACACTTCCAACACTTTTCATTATATTATTGAATTTCACACGAAGCAAGTTAAATCTGTTCAATATAGTTTTCAAATATCTTTATTATCCTCTTGCGTCCTGGGTACCCAAGTGGGTACCTAGATTCTTTTCCTCATAAAAACTAAAGTGATTGATATTTTTACATTTTCACTTCCTTTCTATATAGCTAAATGGTTTTGCTTTAAAATAAAACGAAAAAATGGCAGCACCGATGCCGATTTCTTTATAAAATAAATGTTCTTTTAACCAGAGTTTGCAAAATTCCTTCGCGACAGTGCAGCCAAGAAAATAGGTAATTTCCATAATTCTTTAAATTAAAAACTTTACAATACAAATTTTTAAGAATTTGTAGATTATTTACTTATTTCAAACTGTTAATTTTTTTTGCTGTGTAAATTATAGTTATTTATAATTAAATTGATATTTTTTTTTTTTGGGGGGGGGGGGGGGCTAGTAATTTTAGATTCATATTTGTGAACCTAAATTACAAGTCCCATAAAACATTATATTTTAGAAAAATATATTTTTAGTCATCTAGGATGTCATTTTGTTTGTATAAAACCAAATAATGAGTATTTGTACTATTATTTTAACTTCCGGTCGCAAGAGGGTATAGTTAAACTCATTAAAGATTGTTACGTTCAGATTGCATTTAGACACCCTGTATTTTTGAATGGAAAAATTTGTTTAGAACCAGTCTTTAATCGTGACCAATGGATTACGATTTCCTAATCAAAAATTGTTTATTTTCGTATGCTCTACCACATCTTCAAGCTTATCTAATCTTTTTTAAATCACACTATCTACATTATAAAATCCAAACGTGTCCGTGAGTAACGCTGACGCCATTTTGACGTTGGCAACTCCTGACGATTAAATTTCGCTTTTACAGGATTTTTTTTTACTTCTAAACAGCACACTTTTTAAATTTTTACACCGTCGTATAGGGGAAAAATTGTTCTTTTAAATCAATTTGTTTGAAAGCTGTGTCGCAATTTACTCATTTTGTATGGTTTTTAAAACAATTTTCAAGCATGATTTTTTTAAAAATATATCTGTATCGCGTACAGACGACTACCAAAGATTAATCCGTTTGCACTTAAAGTAATATAAATAGTTCAGCGTTTGCTTTTGGCTAATAGTCCATAAAGAAATTAAAACTTCATCAATAGATAAATAAAATAATAAAATATAATTAAAACACATATTTAAGACACGTAATCGAACTGCGCGCTTAAACCTATTAAATTATCAGAATAAAAAAGGATGATGCAGGTAATGAAGTCTTTGGCTATTCCTTCGGCTATTAACACTTGACAAGAGGCCAATACGAAAGTATCGCTTTTAATACATTTCAAAAGTTTATTTCAATACATAATTGCTATTTTTCACATAAAAATGCTTTTTTGTGTTGTTTTGGGTAATCTAAAATTTATATTAAATGTAAAATATCTATTAGAGTTTTCAATACAAAAAATGTTTTCACCTGTATTCTGTAATCCATTAAGTCAGAGTTGCATCCCCTACACTGCAAATCTTTATACACTTTTCAGAACACTTATTTTTACACCTTTGTTAGCACACTTTAAAGCCCCCTTTTCGGAACAGTTCTTAGAATACTTCTTTTTTTCAGCACACTTTCTAGCGCATTTTTTGAAAGTGATGACTTCACATGCGTGTCCAAATGTGCTCTCTACCTGTTTTCAAATGTGTTCCTAAGTTTAGATATAACAAACATCCTGCGCAGAACACTTTCGGAACACTTTCTATTATAGCGAAGCATATTCGGAACACATTTCAGTACATATTAAGGTAACTGGAACACTTTTTTTGAATCAAAGTGTTTTAAATGTGTTCCCAATGTGTGCTGGGAATTTGCAGTGTAGTTTATATAAAGGATAGAAAATAGAAATCGTGAAAAGTTTTAAAATCTGGAAAAGGAATCAGGATTTTTTTTAATTCTACAAGTTATATTAATGAACGTTCTTATTCGGTTGCTATAAGTAATTCTGATAAAAAAAATTAATTTGTTATAGTTATTTATATGATCGATTACAACACCGGAGTAAAGTTAATTAACAGAAGATCAACTAATCTTTCTTTCAGACACAAACACTTGGAAATAAGATAAAAATGACAAGTATACCATAAGCATCAATTAATTACACGCTGAAATAAAAGCGGATTGATAAAGTTTGGCTTTATAAAGAAACATACACTCCCATCGGTAACGGTGGTCAAATAAAATCCTTTTGTTATACTTATTTAAATGATTGATTGTAGCATACAAATAAAATTAATTAACAGAAGATTAACTATTGTTCCTTTCAGTCACGAACATTTGGAAATAAGATAAAAATGATGAATAAACCAAGCTTCAAATATTTACACTCTGGAGTAAAACAGGATTTACAAAGATAAGCGTATATTTTTCAATAAACTCTCCTTCCCATAATGTAGTTATTGTTCCTCTGTCGTGGCTATGCTATATACAGGGTGTCTTTTCTTATTGTTGACCAATACGTAATTACAAAACCGTCAGTTTTAGAGGCATAGTTTCTATTCTGAAAATGTTTCAAATGTTGTTCTTCATCAGATGAAAATCCATGTACTTGAAAGAGTTATTTCTTAAAAATGACGAAATTTAAATTTTTATACGCTCCTTGTTTCCTATAGGTTATAGTTAAAAAATCTTGCACAATGTCCTAAGAAATAAAACAATAAATATTCTATTTTTCTGCGACCGAAACTTACCGAGTTATGATACGTTTTAATTTTATTAATTTTGAGATTTTCTGGCACTAAAAACACGTTTTTACGTTTTATTCCTAAACTGAATATGTTGTTTCAATGAATGCCCTGTTTTTGATTTACATTGCTCACTAAATTTGTGTAATACACAGACAAACGGACATCTATTTAAAACATGCCACATTATAGTTAGTAGAAACTAAACCTGCAAATCTATAGAAAACCCGAAGTAAAAAATGTTCACCAAGCCTGTCTTATTTTCTTACGAATAGAAATAAATAAAAGAAAAAAAAAGTAAAAAGTGCCCAGTTAAACTGATGGCATTGAGCTCAGGGGCTATTCACACTAGTTGTATATTATATTCTGAGATACCTTCAGTTGAAATTAGGTTGGCTGCTCAAATATCGCGCCATGAAAGCTGGCCATTAAAATTGCAACACCAAGAAGGATGCAAATAACAGAATGATATTTATTGGACAAATACTTTATAATGAGAAGGACAAGTGATTACATTGTCATAATATTTGGAGGTATAGATCCTGAGAAAACACTATCCAGAGTACCCAGCCCTGGCCGCAATAACAGCATTTATCTGCCTAGGCATGGAGCCGAACAGAGATTGGATGTCATGTACGGGTACAGCATCATTCAACATCATGCCACAGTTCATAAACCATAGTGACCAGCGAGTGGTGGCGTGCCAGTCGCTCAGCAGCCATTGACCAGACATTTTCAGTTAGTGAGAAATCAGGAGAACGTTCTGGCCAGGGTAACAGTCGAATACGTTCTGTATCAAGGAAGTTCAGGATAGTACTGCCAACATGCAGTCGTGCATTGTCCTGCTAAAACGTAGAGTTGCGGAGGCATCGAAGATAGGGCCGAACCACGAGCCGTAACACATTAGAAATGCAACTGCTGCTGTTGAAATTGTCAGCAATGCGAACAAGCGGTTACCGAGACGTGTATCCAGTGTCGCCTCATACCGTCATTCCAGGTGATATGACAGTATGACGACGTTGAATGCAAGCTGGCAATGTGCATTTTCAACGATGCCGACAAACAGGGATGCTGGCATCATGATTCTCTATATGACGCAGAAATGGCGTCTCACGTCGTCTTTTCAGATGAATCCCGGCTCTGTATGCAGCATCATGAAGGCCGCATTCGTGTTTGATGACATCCTTGAGAATGCACATTGGAAGCTTGCATTCGACATCATCACACAGGCCCATAACCTGCAGTGATGGTGTGGGGTGCCATTGGATACATGTCTCGATAACTTCTTGTTTCCATTGCCGGCAATATGAACAGCAGCCGTTACATTTCTGAGGTGTTACTGCCCGTGGTTCTGCCTTATCTTCGAGGCCACCGGAGCTCTACGTTTCAGCAGAACAATGCACGCCCGCATGTTGCTCGCACCATCCTGACCTTCCTTGATACAGAACATGTTCGACTGCTGCCCTAGTCGGCTCGTTCTTCTGATTTCTCACCAATTGAAAATGTCCTGCCAATGGCTTCTGAGTGACTGGTCCGCCCCCACTCACCCGTCACAATGATTAATGAACTGTGGCATAGTGTTGAAGCTTCATGGACTGCTGTACCCGTACATGACATTCAGTCTCTGTTCGACTCCATGGCTAGGTAGATAAATGCTGTTATTATGGCCAGGGGTGGCTGCCTTGGGTAGTGTTTTCTCAGGATCTAAACCTCCAAATTTTCTGAAAATGTAATCACTTGTCTTTCCCGTTATAATGTTTTTGTCCAATAAATATCATTCTGTTATTTACATTCCTTCCTGGTGTTGCGATTTTAATGGCCAGCAGTGTAAACAAACAAAATATTCATTCGTCGTGAACGTTTAAAATATTAAACCATGAAAGTAACCGTCTGCCAAGCTAACTCAAAGTCATCGCAAACTCTACACGCTAAAATACTTCGTTCATTCGCTGTGAACCTTTGGCGCCATCTATCAGTGATTAATATAAACACAGTTGTTTTCTTTTGGAATTGTAATTTGAATTCCGAATGAATATTTCTTATAAATTGTAATTAGAATATAAAGTCCTGGGGGTGGTGCTAACGCTCTACGTCCTGGCTTTGCTGGGTCGAGTGGCCTCCCTTAGACATTCAATTAAAATATAAGGAACATGTAATTCCGTATGCTACATATATTAATTATATAAATGAAAATAAAATGTTGTAATTTAACATATTAGAAACTTTATAGTGAAAATAAATTTGTAATTTAATAAGAGAATTTGAAAATGACCTCTAGGAACTGGTAGATATATATTAATTTTTGCTTAAAATCCTCGAGATATTTTGAACATTCATAATCAAAATTTTTATTAATTTTTGTTGAAAATAACGCCTTTTGAACTTTTCTTCGATACTGCGTGGCATGTAGGGGTCATTCTTCTATAATGGTAAAATTTAACTTTAAAAAATTTACATTTATTGTGTTTTAATTCCTAATTTTTAGCTCAAATTTCGCCATATAATAAAATATTGGTAGTTTTAGCTAAGGAAAAGTAATGTCTAAAATTGTCTTAAAGTGTCTAAAATTCTTATGTCCCTGAAAAAGTCGTTATTATAACTCCAAAACTCCACCTTGGTAATGATATTTTAACTTTAAGCGTATTTCTTGGCTAAACTATAAAAATCGAATGTTTATGTTAGAGGAACTTCGGGTATTATGGAATACTATTTACATTTGGGACAATACAATATCCCGATATTGTTTAAATTCCAAAAACAGATAGTTAAAGTTTGTAATTCTATTCGAATAGTTTTTATAGACAGAAATTATTTTACGAAATTTCATCCCTTTCAAACAAATAATAATAATAATAATAAACGTGTTTTGAGGGTATTGTGATCATAGTTAGTAGATATGGAATAGGGGGTAAAAATTAAGAGAATGAACAAAATTTGGCAAAAAACAGATGTGATGGTATCAAGAGAGCAAAATATAGTGTCTAGTTTGTCAACCAAGAACTTCAATTCATACGTCAGATTTGCACAAATCACAAATATCAGGATCTGTCTTTGCGCCGCCGTAATCATGGAGTATTATGAGATATTCATATTCCATATAAACCGACACCACCGGTTTGGGAAAAAATACTCTATGTTGGTGTGAATCACGAGCTAGAAAACGAGTATTACATCATAAATTGTAAGTACTTCGGTGTACATTATGCTTAATTTCAATGTTAAACTGTAACGAATTAAAAAAATTGAAAAATTATCTCCTAAAACTTTCCAAAGACGAAAAAGAAGTATTTATTCACACAACGTCCTGACGCCGACCGACTAACTGTGTGTTATGGAGGGGGGTGGAATTCTGGAGACGTTCTTAAGTAGTTTATGATATTGTCACTTGGTGGAAGCACTTTACCAAACAGAAACGTTGATATTCCATATTAACCGACTATTCCATAATACCCGAAGTTCCTCTATATATTTAAATTTTGGAAAATGTCGCGAATTTTTACCATTATCCCTCTGTGCGGTGCTATGTTGGATTGGAGTCGATACATGCGCGTATTCTGAGTACAGTGATGCAAACTCTGTAGGAAATGGTTCAGTATTTCAGACGTTATCGTGATGACAATATTTGCATTATAGATAGATAGATAAACCATGTAATTGCAATAGATCGATTTCTAATTAAATCAACCTAAAAGCCCAACATTATTTATGCTACGAATTGAAGAAAGGTGAACATTACGTCTGAACAAAAATTATATAAAGAATTAAATCCTATAGTAAGACAATTTAATACACATTAAAAATAGATTAAAATCAATTAAAAATTTGTAAACTTTTCGAACGAACATAGTCCACAGATTCTGCAAAAAAAGTTAACATGTTACACGAGTTCTGTTACGAGATTTTATGGCTTATCAAAAATCCATAAACTGAATTTCCCACTCAGACCAATCACTGACTTTACTCGTTCACCCATTTTTAATCTTGCAAAGTACTTAGCTAATTTGTTAAAACCTTTGACTTTTACATCCGTTCATATAGTCTTAACTTCCCGCTTAAATTTCTTGATGATCTAAGAGCTTTCATGTTTTCCCTTGGGTTGTGTGATGGCCCCTCTTGACGTAGTATCTCTTTACACTTCGATACCCATTGATTTCACATGCATGGTTATTGAAGAAATTTGGACTGATGGTGCGTCTGTCACTGATGTAAGCAAAGAAACAATAATTGAGCTTGTTCGATATTGTATGTGCTCTAATTGCTTAACCTTTGATGAAAAGTTTAAAAAAACAGATTTACGGTACGGCGATGGGTTCTCCATTGGTATTCCGGAAATAGTAATGCAATATATAGAGAATAAAATTATTCAAAGATTAAGCGTGATGCTTAAATTTTAAAGAAGGTACGTTGACGATGTATTTATAGTATTAAGAAATGAAGATTTAACCAAAATATTAGTAATAGCTAATTCAATATGCCCATCCATTCATGTTATAATAGAGAAAGAATCTAATTACCGGATATCATTCCTCGACATCGATCTCGAACGCAGGTAAAATACTACAGATCAGAAATAATGAATCGTCTATCGTTTATCGTAAAGAAACTTTCTCAGGCCAATACTTAAATTTCAGTTTCGAATACCCTATTTCACACAAAGTGGCGGTTGTCAAAGTCTTTGCTCTCAGAACTCTTAGGTATTGCAGTGATGAAAAGCATTTTAAGAGTGAGAAAAAGAGGATGTTTATGGGTATGAGCAACAGTGGTTATCCCCTACGTTGGGCAAAGAACATTTTCTCAGAAACGTTAAATGCAGCTTCAGCAATTCCTCCACTCTTTCAACGTGAAGCTACTAAGGGTTTCGTATCCATACCATATTATGGGAACCTTTCAGAAAAAGTATCACAATTACTCAGAACAAATAAAATTAATACTCCTTTTATTCCCCAAAAACCTTTACGTAGTTTTCTGTGTGGTCTTAAGCATTGAATATCCCATCTCGCAATTTAAGGGTGTCGTTCATTGTATACCCTGCAAACAGTGTGTGTCAAACTACATCGGCCGCTCATTTGAAATCAGACTGAAGAAACACAAATACATATTCCAGACCGGCAATTCAAACTCCAAGTTAGTTGTCTACGCCCTAGATACAGACCATGTCCCGGATTTAACGAAATCTACTACAGTTAAACTGAATTACGATATATATATACATCGCATTTTTCTTGAATCCTGGCTCACAAAATTAGTGTATTCAACCTTGAATGAAGCAGGCCTTCTTTCTTCAGAGTACACAGTACTGCTTTAACTTCGATTTTGAGTGTTTTTCACATGTTCACTTCTGTAAATTGTCTTAATTTAATCTTGCATGACTATAACGTTTATATTGTACTGAAGAGGGACTAATATTGGTCCGAAACGTCTACAATTTTTAATTGATTTTAATGTATTTTTAATGTGTATCAAATTGTTTGACTATAGGATTTAATTCTTTATATTGTTAATTACATTACGGATAGCGTTTCCACATAATAAAGAGCTCTTTGGTTTTCGAGCTTACCTTTTAAAATTATGTTTCTATTTCCGCTAATTACATGGACTAATTGCTGACGTTGGACAATTAATTAAAATTATTAATAATTATTATCATCTACATAAATAATATAAAATATTATAATCCTCTTGAATTAAATATTCCATAATAGCATGTTAATAATAGTATGCTTTCCACAATAGTATGTTAAATAATTGCCATCAGTAATAGTTTAATGTATGGTTAAATAATTTATTTAATTTCTTTGATGCGGTGGAAAATAATTTTTAATACATCCTTAACATAGATATATTTTTCAAACTATTGAATTTCCAAAATATTAATTTACGAAATATGATTAATCATCTTTCCCAAACTGATTTATATTCTGTATACATATTAAAAAAGCCTAACATTATTTACGTAACTAATTATTGTTAATTAAATTACGGATAGCTTTTCAACATAACAAAGAGATCTTTGTTTTCCTAGCTTAATTTTTAAAATTATATTTCTGATTCCACCAATTTAACTTGAACAGTTTGCTGACGCTGGACAATTAATTAAATTTTAATGCGATTCGAACTAATAGCCCCTGTTGGAAAGCAGTTTTAAATGAAAAAAATAATTATGATCATCCTTCATTAAATATTTAATAATATATTAAATAAGTACTGTCAATATTAGTTTAATGTAAGATTAGATGATTTATTTAACTTCCATTATTTCGTGCGTGAAGACTAAAATTTCCCAAAAGATAATGTCTTTTACTTTCCCATTAAAAAGCTTATCACCGGAAAAAAGTACGGAAACATTACAATTGTTTCGCGCATCAAACTAGAACGAAAATATCTAATTAATGACTTAAAATTTAATTAATCTTTTATTCGTAATATAATTAATTTTGTGAGAGTGACTTTTGTGCAATTTGATGTAGTTTGTTCACGAAATTTAGAAAAACGTCAGTTTACAAAAGTTATGGAAAAAAATGAAAATTCGAGTACGTAATTGTTTTAGGTCTGGGACACCCCGCTTTATTTGTACATAACGTGCTCCACTCTAGGTACATCTCAATATTTTTAATGAATGTTGTTAGAAATTTTTTTATCATTTTTACATGATTTATTTTTAATCACATGTAAAAATCCTGACAAAAATTAATACGCAGGTTATTTCGAAACTCGTGGTACAAACTTTAAGGGGAAATAGCACACATAAAAAAGCACATATCACCTTAAAAAGCATGGTCGTATGGTCGTAACCCAAATAGTGAAACGCTAGAACATGCTTTTTTTTTGTGACAAAGGACGTGCTTATGCACTAAAATATACCAAGTAATTGCTTGAAATTCCTTTACGTAATTTTGTTAGCGAAGAAAAATATAAATTAAAAATAACACATAACAAAACGCTTAAGATAGCCAAAAAAGCTGTATATAGGATTTATTAAAAGTCATTACAATGATTGGCTATTATACTGTCATCCTTCGAAGAACCTTACGCATAATAAGGCATTCGTAGCTATATTATAAAGGACAAACGTGTCCGTGTGTAACGCTGACGTTATTTTGCGAATGGCAACACTTGACGATGAAATTTCCCTTTTGCGATTTTTGCTACTGCAATTTTTTTTTATTTCTAAACATCTCACATTTTAAATTTTTACACCGTTATATAGGGGGAAAATTTTACTTTCAAATGAAACTTGATTGAAAACCGTTTCTTAATTGACTGATTTATTGTAGCATTTAAATTAAATTTCAAGGATGATTTTTTTAAAAATCAGTCTCTATCGCTTGGAGACTATTACAAAATATTAATTCGTTTGCATTACAATATAAAAAATCCAGCTATTGTTTTCAGCTAATAATCAATAACGAAATTAAAATTTCACTAAGCAATAAATAAAATAGTACAAATAAAACACAAATTTAACAGACATGTAATTGAAATAAGCGCTTAAAATCACTGAAATTAACAGAATAAAAGAAGAAACTGGTGTAGATAACGAAAATTTTAACGATTTCTTCGGATATTAATTTTTGGCACGAGGCCTATACAAAATTACCGCTTTTAATAAATTTCAAAATTTTATTTGAATATATAATTGACATATTTCATATAAAATGGTCTTTGGTATTGTTAGAGGGCAATTAAAAAAAAATATTAAATTTAGAAAATCTATTAGAGTTGACAATAAAATTAATAAATGGTTTTCACATATATTCTCTATCCGGGGAAGCCCGGGTTGGATGTTCTAGTATTATTAAAAGTCATATATATTAAAAAATAAATAAATAACATAGGACAAGTACGAGTTTTACTCGTGCACAAAGAGTTTCGTACAACACATTTATTAATTACTAACTGATAATTACTAACTACTAATACTACTAATTACTAACTTATAAGCAACTGTTGTCTTAAGACTACTGACTTTAAATGTCTTGGAATTGCTCTATTAATTATTTTTTAATAATTGCCTTCAATAATTGAATTCAATTGGAATGAAAAACATTGACTATTTATCCCTATGATTTTTCTTACCTAAAAGATCTTTTACAAAAAGTTTAAACATGGCTTTGTGCCAAGTGTGCTTGGCCGAAAGGAGGCTGAAACTGCCTTGTTCCGTGCTGCGTTTTTTCAGATAGGTTTTTAATTAATATCTCAGCTAATTTCCGACAATTTATTTTGAAAATCATTATCAACGATCCTTGGATGATTGCGTGTCGATAGGTACATCGGCGCCCCTGAACTCCCCCGCTGAGCGCCCAGAAAGTCAAGTTTGTGTGTAACGGAAAAATGCGATTTCTTTAAAAACTATGTGACCTAAGATAATCGCTGTAGTTTTCCTCCAACGTTTAAGTAAGATCCTACTATCCCTGGTTTTTTTTTCAGAATTTTAGTTTCAATAGATTCGTAAATAGGGGAGGAAATATTTTTGCTGTAAATTTTCGACGATATCTCTAAAAATATAATACTTAAAATTTAAATAAAATATATTTTCGAGTTCGGTTTTACGAGATTTTTCGAACGATATCCAACACGATATATATAAAAAATTTCAAGTAACTTAATTTGCCTCCTAAATTTTTCTAAAATTACGTGTGAATAGCTAATAATCTATATATATGCGGGTCAATAGCCTTTATAGCTATGCCAAGTTTGAGATTTCTCTCGTTCCATAGTTTTCGAGAAAAACGGATGTGAGAAATGGATAATATCTAAAATTAAAACAAATATATTTTTGAGTTCGGTACGAAACGATATTTCGAACGATAACCCACACGATATATATATAAAAGAAATTCTAGTAACTTAATTAGCCCCCTAAATTTTTTCTAAAAATATTTGTAAATGACTAATAATCCGTAAATATGCGGGTAACTTTTTGTCATGTGGTTAACCAATAGCCTTTATAAATCTGCCAAATTTGAACATTCCACGTTCCATAGCCTTTATAACTCTGCCAAATTTTAACTTTCCACACAGACGGACTTTCCTGTGACAGACGGACAAACACACAGGAGTGATTTTATAATTTTTCCGGTTTTACGTTTTAAGTAGGGAACCCTAAAAGCGTCGTACAGGAGAGGTTTGCACGTATAACGTACACTAAGACTGTAAAACGTAATACGCAAAGGAAAAAAGCAGAAACTGGCAACCCTAGTACATGGAAAGGACTCAATTTCTTGTGACCCTAGTTATCTATCAAATAACAATAAAAATAAACAGGTATTCCTTTGAAACTGAGACTGAGATTAGGTTCACAAAGCGTTCAATTAAACATAAATAATGTATTATGAGAAGTAGTTTAAAATCAACTTTACAGACCCAGCAAGTGGTACAAACTTGGGCTGTTACAGGTCAAGGACAGGTGTTGTAAGTTTCCATTATAAAATTTTCTCACTTGCAATTCTTTTTTTTTAAATAAATATTCTGCCACATCGTTTTTTACATTCATAGGAGAATGTCCTATAAACAGGGCTGCCTCTGGCGACTATTTGTTTATTATTTTGTCTACCAATATTTAAAAAAATAATCTTCGTGGTAGACTTCTACTAATATTCGAGGTAGATTATTATTGTTTAAAAATAGTGGTAAGAAAAATAATTAAAAAAAAGGACGCCAGTGGCAGTGTTGCCCATATAGCATACGCAGGACAGAGGAAAAAGGACTGCAGTATGCTCCAGGGATATTAATAAAGAAAATAAACTTACCTTGGTAAATCCTGTTTTATTTTAAAGCGTGAATAATTGCGTTTTATTTATTCGTCATTTTACCTTATTTTCAAGTGCTCGTGGCTGAAAGAAGCAGCCGTTTGTCTTCCATTAATTAACTTTAGTAAAGTGTTGTAATCAATTATATCAATAAGTATAACAAAGCAATTTATTTGACCAGAATTACGATATGAAAATAACTCAATAACAGAATTAATTAACATAATTCATAAAATTTATTATTCAGATAATAATAAAAAAAAGTCGCCAGTGGCAGCGCTGCACATATAGCATACGCAGGACAGAGGAAAAAGAACTTCAGAATTCACCAGGGATATTAATAAAAGAACAATATGCTGAGCTTTGTAAATCCTGTTTTGTTTCAAAGCGTAAATAATTGCGCTTGATTTATTCATCAATTTATCTTATTTGGAAATGCTTGTGGCTGAAATAAACCCCAGTTTGTCTTCTATTAATTAACTTTCTTCCTGTGTTGTAATCGATTATATCAATAAGTATAAAAAAGCAATTTATTTGACCAGAATTCCGATGTAGAAATAACACAATAACAAAATTCTTAACATAATTTATACAATTTATTACCCAGATAATAATAAAAAAATTCGCCAATGGCAGCGCTGCCCGTATAACATACGTAGGACATAAGAAAAATAACTTCAGTATGCACCAGGGATATTAATAAAAATATGCTTAGCTTTATAAATCCTGTTTTATTTCAAAGAGTAAATAATTGCGCTTGATTTATTCGTCATTTTTATCTTATTTGCAAATGCTCTTGGCTGAAAGAAACATCGGTTTGTCTTCTATTAATTAACTTATTCCAGTGTTGTAATCAATTATATCAATACGTATAACAAAGCAATTTATTTGACCAGAATTACGATATGAAAATAACCCAATAACAAAATTCTTTAATATGATTCATGCAATTTATTATCCAGATATTAAAGTTTTTCATCATTTGCATTTCCCCTTTTTATTTACAAAGCTTTAGCTTTAAAGAGTAAGAATATCTTATTTGTGCATAAGGGTTTTTTTTTCTTCTTAAGGAGGTATTTGTTTATTTTATTTATCCCATGCGAAAGATGATTGACTGTGCAAAAATTTCTTTCGGGTTTAATCAAACTCACACGGAGAGAAAGTTTAGGTCGCTGAATAACCAGAGAAAATTAATCAGGATAGATGCATTACTATACACATAATTTAACTACAAGAATTATGAGACGGAAAATGTTTTTCGTGTAATCGATAAACAGTTTTCTTTGAGAAAAATACTTTTTGTTCAATGAATTGAACGATCAGTGCACTCTGAAAAAGAGCCAAAATGCGAATTTGTGTTAAAAGTAAATGTTAAAAATTTTAAAATATCGTTATATTGCGATATAAGTACGAGTAGAAAATTATTGAGCGAAAATTATTCCAGGCTGGGACTCGAGCCCAAATGGCTTCAATTACCAATGTTCTTCCAAATGAGTTATCAGGACGACATCCCAGTCAACACATAATTCACTCAGAACAACCATTTGGTCATGACATATGGACTATTTGAAACAGCACAACAGAATAAATCGCAGGTAAAGGAACTCGAACAAACTATTGATGAGTAATTACACTTTAATTATTTTTAACACGGGATCTGGGTTCGAGTCTCAGCCTGAACACATTTTCGCTCAGATGGGAAAATTACTACTCGTATGAATTATTTACCAATCAGTTGACTGTGTTCAAATAATTAATGTGTAATCACTCATCCATAATTAGATCCTTTAATTCCGTTGAACATAAGTTCCAGTTACATTTCTGATTCATAGAGGGCGCCACCAGGCGTATTTTGAATATGTTGTTATAATTTTCCGTTATTTGAGCGTCTTGGCAGATTGAATATTGTGACTCAATCATGTAACACATTTTAATTTTTGCTGTTCATATTTATGAAGGTTTTTCTCCTGATGATGGTTATAAAGATTAACCGAAACGTCAAGGTTTGTTTTATATATATGTAGTTTAAAAGTAACTCATATTTATTAAATAATTTTACGTTGGAAGCAAGTGTTTGATGAGTATTTATACACTCATCCATAGTTTGCTGAAGTTTCTTTACCTGCGGTTTATTCTGCTGTGCTACTTCAAATAACAACTCAGATGTCATGACCAAATCATTGTTCTGAGCGAATGTTGTGTTGACTGGGATGATGTCGTCCAGATAGCTCAATTGAAAGAGCATTGGCAATTGAAGCCAAATAATCTGGGTTCGAATCCCATCCTGGACACATTTTTTCTCAGATGGAAAAATTACTACTCGTATGAATTATTTACCAATCAGTTGGTTGTGTTAAAATAATTAATGTGTAATCACTCATCCATAGTTTGTTGAAGTTCCTTTACCTGCGGTTTATTCTTCTGTACAGTTTCAAATTACAGTTCAGATGTCATGACCAAATGATTGTTCTGAGCGAATGTTGTGTTGACTGGGATGATGTCGTCCAGATAGCTCAACTGAAAAAGCATTGGCAATTGAAACCAAAGGATCTGGGTTCGAGTCCTATCCTGGACACATTTTGACACAGATGGGAAAGTTAATCAGGACTCGTATGAATTATTTACCAATCAGTTGATTGTGTTAAAATAATTAATGTATAATCACTCATCCATAGTTTGTTGAAGTTCCTTTACCTGCGGTTTATTCTTCGGTGCTGTTGCAAATAACAGTTCAGATGTCATGACAAAATGAAAGTTCCGAGCGAATGTTGTGTTGACTGGCATGATATCGTTCAGATAGCTCAATTGAAAGAGCATTGGCAATTGAAGCCAAATAATCTGGGTTCGAATCCCATCCTGGACACATTATCGCTCAGGTGGAAAAATTACTACTCGTATGAATTATTTACCAATCAGTTGATTGTGTTAAAATAATTAATGTGTAATCACTCATCCATAGTTTGTTGAAGTTCCTTTACCTGCGTTTTATTCTGCTGTGCTGTTGCAAATAATAGTTCAGATGCCATCGCCAAATTATTGTTCTGAGCGAATGTTATGTTGACTGGGATGATGTCGTCCATATAGCTCAATTGAAAGAGCATTGACAACTGAAACCAAAGGATCTAGGTCCGAGTCCCATCATCCTGGACACATTTTCGCTCAGATGGAAAAATTACTATTCGTATGACTTATTTACCAAGCAGTTTATTGTGATTAAAATAATTAAATATTACCATATGCTTGGCAAAATGTGAATTTCTATACTGCTTACGAAGATAAGCTATTAAATAATGTGCCATAACAAAAGCATTTATCTCAAAACAAATTTTCGGCAGTCTATACTTTTTTAAATGTCTCATGCGTTTCATTTTTTTAGCAAAATTCTCGATATCTCTAAGAGATAAAACTTGATATATACTACAACAAATCCGGGTATTTATTTTTCAACTCAACACACAGTTATTTTAAAACATCAAAGAAAACTCATTCGTCAAGCATAGATTATGAAACACTTTCCCACACATTCAGAACACTGTAACAAAACTTCACTGCTTAATAATATGAAAGATTATATTAGTGCTCCCGATGCGAAACGTATTTCAGTTATACGTTTAACCGATGTACGTATATACGTATAATACATATTTCAGAAATACGTATACCTTAAACTATACGTTTAAACGTATCCGGATACGTATAAGCGTATATCGGTTATATAAACTATTATTGTAAATATATAGCGAAAGTAAAAATACTTTTTGAGCAAATAAGGAGAATATACACGTTTCAGATTTATTTTTTGAAGCATATTCTTTCTTTTTTAATAAAAAAAAAATATATATATATATTTGTGTGCGTATACTCAAATTGCGCCCGGGGCGTCAAATATTGTTCTTTCCACAGTGCCAATGTTTTCTACTCTGTGCTAATGTACAACGCAATTTAATTTTTTAACCATCACACTCGTGGTATTTTTAATACAAAGTGTATGTGCATTACAAGATATTACTTTTAAGAATTGCTGTTCATCTTGAGAAATTTTAGTTTTTGAGTTAGGTAATTTCGTGTTGATTAATGTGTTTAGTAAATTTTGACTACTTATAGCCTGACAAATAATCGTCACTGTAGGTTTCAGAACGCAATCACACAAGCTTAAAATGACTTGCCTTCTCTTTTCTTTTTTGCTGTAAAACGTATTTTCAAAATATTTTTAATATAGAAAAAAGTATTCTTAAATAAAATAAAAGTACGTTTAGTTAGTTATTTGTTATGGCCTATTATCTACCCTAGGAATATAGGCCGGTGGGGGGGGGGGAGAGTTTGTGCCCTCCGTGAGGGCCTTTAAGATAAAAATAAGATTATGAAACATCCCAGGAGTTGGATTGATCAATGTCAGTATAAAATATGAAGTCAATATAAGTTTGTGTTTTGCAATAGTAATGTTTTGGGCGAAATGTCCACGCCATAAATCAAAAGAAGCTATGTGCGTGTGAGTAGTAGAAGAACAAGAGTTTCAGTCCAGCAGGAGCCGTGAGCGTGGTGGAGGTGGGTACCGGAAGTGAGCCTGGCAGTGGAAGCGGAAGTGATGAAATATAAGACAGGAAGGGATGAAAGATAAGACAGGAAGTGAACCGGAAGTGTTGGAAGATAAGAGAGGAAGTGAAGTAGGGGAGGGCTTAATTTTTTTTGAACCGATAAGGGAGAGAGGGGAGAGCTTATTTTTAGGGGGGCTTAATTTTTTTTTTTTTGCAGGAAAATAAAGGGTTTTAATCAGATTCTTTCATGAAAGGGAATTTTTTTTTTTTTTTTTTTTTAAATATGAAGTTTAGATGTAAGATATTTGTGAAATATAAACTACAACTTGGACTACTTTTGGAAATTTTCTTATTTTTAGGGGGTCTTCTAGGTAGGTAGGGGAGGGCTTATTTTTAGAGGGGCTTAATTTTTTTTGTGAAAAATAAAGGGTTTTAATCAGATTCTTTCTTGTCAGGGAATTTTTTTTTTTTTTAAATACGAAGTTTAGATGTAAGATATTTAAGAAATATAAACTGCAACTTGGAGTACTTTTTGAAATTTTCTTATTTTTAGGGGGTCTTCTAGGTAGGTAGGGGAGGGCTTATTTTTAGGGGGGCTTAATTTTTTTTGCTGAAAAATAAAGGGTTTTAATCAGATTCTTTCTTGACAGGGATTTTTTTTTTTTTCATTAAAAGTTTCTTATGGTTGGTGGGAAATGTTAAAGTAACAGAATGTCAACAGTGCTAGTGGAGTTGAGGGGTAGGAACCCTGCAATAAAAATAATACCTGTAAAAGAAATATATATGTGCTACCTTTCGCGCTCTTCGACCTAACTGTTCAGAGTTTAACATGAAATTTACTTATAATTCACCTGCAAAAGAATTTTTTTTCCCTTCTTTAAACATTAACTTAAATGTGAATGAGATTAAAATAGATGTGAGGGCTAAATTTTTAGAGAGTTAAAATGAAAATCCACTGAGGGTTGTGTTAAATAAAAGGAGATGATCGACTTTGACAGCATTTTTCTAAAAGTTTATTTATCGAAAAAGGAATCATACGTTTCGATTATATTTGTTAACTATTATAGTTTAACATTAAAAAGCAGGTAGACATTCACATCTTTAGCGCTCGTCGACCTAACTGTTCGGAATATTTTTCGAACCCATTATGTTTGACTTTATAAAAGTTTCATGTAAAAAATTATTCTTTAAGTTTTAACTGAAATGAGATTGAAATAGATGTAATGGCTAAATTTTTAGAGAGTTAAAATGAAAATCCACTGAGGGTTGCGTTAAATAAAAGGAGATGATCGACTTTGACAGCATTTTTCTAAAAGTTTATTTATTGAAAAAGGAATGATACGTTTCGATTACTTTGCTTTATAAAAATCTAACACGAAGAAAAGCTGGTAGACGTTTACCTTTCACACTCGTCAACCTAACCGTTCGGAATTTTGTTTAAACTTCTCTCGAGTTCGTCGACCTAACCATTCAGAGTTTTCGTCGAAATCCGGTTATATATTAACTTACAATAGTTAACTTTTTAAAGGGAAGTTTAAATAACATACTTCCCAAAGTGTCTTAGAAAAATTTCAGAATTTATACACACATAAGAACCTCACCTTTAGGTGCAAGGTTCTGATTTTAAAGCTACTAGACGTTGAAATTTAAACTTCTTGCGCTCGTCTTAAAAAAAGAGAAAGACATCTAGTTTTTATAACGTCACATGTTTGAATTATTAACCTATTTTAGTTAAAAGTATGATACTTAAGTGATTTTATTTGAAAAATCAATTCAACATTTTAAAAGCAGTCGAAAGATTTTTACTTTTAAAAAATAACTAACAGAATTTTTTAAAGCAGTAAGGTAGATGACACTAACTTTAAATTAACTTTTTATAGGTCACTTTAAATAAAATACATATTTTTTATTATTATTAAAGAAAAATATAAACTACTCACACATTATTATGCTGCATTTTAACATAACTGAAATACTACAACCTTTCTGCTGACATGTGGTCACGGAGGAAATCTTTTCATATAGAAGGCAAAATAAGATAATGAATTGATAATCATGATTCGTTATGCATATGTTTAAACAGGAAATTATTTAAGACGTGTGATTAAGACCATTTTACATGGTATTACAGAATAAATCTTTTCACAGGATGCAAGATAAGATAATATCACGTAATGATTTAATAAACACGATTCGTTATGCATATTTTAAAACAGGAAATACATCCGTCAGATAACATTACTTTGTTTATATGAAGTGACCAAATACAAATTTTGCTGATAAGATTAATTTAATTTCGAAAATATTATTGACAGAACATTCAAATTTTACACAATATTTTTAAAAATTTAAATAAGGGAAATCAGAAAATTGTACACGATATTTTAAAAAATAAATAAATAAGGGAAGTTACAAAATGTTGTACACTCTTTTATTTAGAAAAAGAGAGCGGGTATTTTGTTTTGAGTTATACGATTAAAATAAATTTTCATTATATTTGATTTTACACAACCAACATTTTCAAAAAAGAGAATGGAATCTAGTTTTTATAAATTAACGTACTTCAATTTTTCAAATACTTAACACCCCCTCTTTTGCTAGACTTTATACACATAAGACATAAAAGGTGTTTTCGAATACATCATTTAGAAATTAAGCGACTTGATAAGTAAAACATTATTTATAAAAGCAATAGATACGAAAGTAATAAAGATTTTTACTTACAAATGTACGAACTTCTGATAGGTAAGACTTTCTTAATCACTGTGCAAGAATTAAGTGGTGATTAATCTTATAACATTATATGATGAAATAATCACGTGACGTATTTTTAAACCAATAAAATGTCAGTATTTTTAAACTAATACAAAGTTAGTATTTTTACACGAACGCCCTCTATCATTATATAAATTTCAATGAAACGAGTTCATAACATTCTACTGCGACTTGATATCGTTGTAATAGGTTGTATTTTTCATTTAAGTTATTATGGAACGAGTTATGAATTCTTATGTTGGTGATGTAAACAACTTGGAGTGTCAGCACTCATCACCAGAGTTAAATAATCAAGAGATGGATTCTACACTTTTATCTAAACAAGGACCCGTTTCGAATTGTGAAGTGAAACCCACCTCATCAGGACTAAAGAAACAGAAGTTACCTCATGTGTGTAAGATGTGTAACAAGACATTTCCTCGAAAAGTTAACTTAGTGTTTCATATGAAATGTCATTTAAAGGAAAAGTCTTTTCGTTGTGAGGTGTGTGCTGAAGTTTTTTCGCGAAAGAGTGATTTACGTATGCATCAAAAGATTCACAAATCACCCAAACAATACAAGTGTGGGGATTGCAACGAACTGTTTTCAAGAATGTATGATTTATTAATTCACAAGAAGACCCATAAGACTCATAAACAACATTCATGTATAAAGTGTAGCGAAATGTTTGATTGTGAATCAGATTTAGTACAACATTGTGATACTTTTCATAAAGTTGTGAAATCACCCTATTCAAAAGATTTGTTATTTGAAAAAGTGAAGCATTTTAAAAGACAAAATGATGTGCGAAATATTTTTACTAAAACTATCATTGTATCCAATGAGATGAATCAAAAAGACTTTCATTCATTTTTTAACAGTATTCGAACGGATGTTTTAAACGAATTAAATTATCAATTGCAAATGAAAAAGTCAATAAAATGGTATGCAGCCGTTAAAGTGGATGTCTGTCGTGAATCACAGGATGGTAACTTAGAGAGAGCAACCCCCTTTTTCCTTTCCAAAAGTGAACTGGAATTAACAGACCAAAACATACAAGTGCATGTTGAGAATGCCTTTCTAAAAATGTACAACGGCTTTGAAGATTTTACAGAACGTGTGTTTAATTGGACATTACAAAAAATTTTAAAATTAGAATTGATTACAGCTCAATATGACAGTCTTATTTGATTTGTATTATTTTAAATGAATAATAAATAGTTTGGTTGTGAAAAAAGTGTTATGTGTTTTCTCAAGCTTACACTGTGTGATGTTTGAACTAATGACGTATATTTCGATTGACTTAGACAAAATAGGAGTGTGTGTTGACATTTAAAAAGATTTTAACATGAGATAAGAGAGTTATAATTAAAACTGGACTTACCTAAAATTTTTTCAAGTCAGTCTCGATATCCTTTCCATTACAATTGTTTTAAGGAAATAGAATTCAATTTTATTGCGAATAACACTTTGTTGTTAACATCACGTGGTTTGTCTTATCATAACTATGAGATAGATCACTTCCGATTAACATGATAACAAGAGTATAAAAATGACTAATGCAAACCGATTTTCCTGCCTAAACTTGTTATCAGCTTGCATGAGTGACTCATCTTTACTTGACCTATATCGTCACCAGCTTGTGATATTTCAAAACTTTGAAAATTTATCACATTTTAAGAATAAAACATAAACATTTAAACACTTTAAAAATTTGTGTTAGTGAAATTTGTTAGATTGACACAATTTAAAAATAAAACTTAAGCATTTGAAAACTTAATCATTTAAAAACTTTAAAATTTCGAGTTAGGGAAATTTGTTGGATTGTCACATTTTCGAAAAAATCTGTTAAACATTTGAAATTGAAAAATCAACATATCATTTTCAAAGCAGTGAATAGATGTATACCTTTAAAAATTCGACTTAGTGGAATTTAGTAGTGAAATTTATTAACCTAACACACATGCTAAAAATAAAATTTTATGAAATTTTCCCATTTTTAAAATAAAACTTATTTAAAAAATAAAAAATAAATAAGCAACTATTAAACATTTCGAATGTCTTAGACAAAGTGTGAATGAATTTATTGAAAATTTTCATTACTTTTAAAGGAAATTTTATTTTTGGTGAAATAAACTTGAGGTATTTATTATATGTTACTTAAACTACATGAGAATTGATTGAAAATGTGCTACTTTTAATCACTCACAAGATAAGACATGATGTTAGGAATTATAGATGGATGTTTCCCCCACAGATGACGTCACTGATAACATATTTACTGACCAAGTCATAAAATCATAGTTAAGGGTAGGTTTATGAACATGACGTTTCGTTGAGATTTAAGATATTTGAGAAATAAAAACTACAACTTTGACTACTTTTTGAAATTTCCCCCTACATAAGAAAAAGAACATAGAAAAATAAAAATGAAAAGTCGTATTTGAATGGAATCTAATTATTATCCTTTCGGTTAACAGCTGAATGCGTTGGCAATTACACCACAAAGGTACTGATTGAATATATTGTGTGTTTTTTTAAGGTTAAATTGATTTAATATTCAAGTTATTTCTAATGATACACTTAAAAACAATAAATTTAATTAGCTTTCAAAAAGCAAACGATCACATTATTGTGTAAAACAATCAAATGTTTTAAAAGTCACGAGTTAAAATTTGAAATGACTTAGAGTTTAATTAGAATTTAGATGTGAACCTTTTAAAATGAAATAATAGTTTTTTTGTATCGCCCTCTATCGGTGGGTAATAGAATTAAGAGATAATTAAAAGTTTTAACTTGAATTCGAACCCACAACCAAAATTATTTTTCGGTTTTATAAAGTCACGAGTTAAAATTTGAAATGACTTAGAGTTTAATTAGAATTTAGATGTGAACCTTTTAAAATGAAATAATAGTTTTTTTGTATCGCCCTCTATCGGTGGGTAATAGAATTAAGAGATAATTAAAAGTTTTAACTTGAATTCGAACCCACAACCAAAATTATTTTTCGGTTTTATAATTTAGGATAGGTTTAACTGAGCAAGCCATGATATAACAGTATTTATAGACGATTTAACCATGATATAACAGTATTTATAGACGATTTAAGATATTCGATAAAGGAAATCATCTAAATTTCTAATTTAATTGAAGGGTTTACTGCTTAAAGTACTACAAAATGAGTACAACACGATGCATAGTTTTTTAATTAATTATATTTTTCGAAAGGTTAAATTGAATTATTGATAAACTTAGGATTTATGTTTAAAGTGAATAAACTTGATATGTTAGGTTCACTTAATAACAGAGGGTTGAATAAGTTATTTTTAATAAAAATAAAGTTTACTAAAAGTTTTTAAAGTTAAAAAAAATGTAAGTTACGTTAAAAAAGTTAACAAAAATATAGTTTTAAGAAATTTAAAGTTTACAAAAAGTTTGAAAATCTCTATGTTAATCAAAATTAACTTTTTAATTTTAACTATTGAGAAACTATAATCTGTTTATCCTTGTAACCAACTGGTGCATATCAACTATCTGCACATGTGCAGTAAAAACATACACTAACTTGAGTCCGATTTTAAATTATTTGCTAATTTTTATACAGCTCGATTACTTTTCAGAAACAAAACAGAATGAAATACTTACCAAAAAACCCGTCAACGTCTTATACTTGCTTTCACTTAACTAATCTTTCTACATTAGCTTTGCTAGGGGGCGCTGCCATCGCCACTAGAGACGCTACAAGTTTCCGGTTTGTGACGTAGTTTCCGGTTTGCGATAAGAACAAGGTTAAAATAAAACCCACGTGCATTCAGTTGGTGTTGTTTACCTGTACCTTGTTATAAGCCGTTTGCCTTCTCTTGCTCACTCGCTTGTCCAGACTTGTTTCTGTGCTGCACGCCTGTTTTGCTGACTCATCTCTTGCTTTAACTGTTTGGACTTGCCTGATGTCAACTGTCTCAGGTCTTTTGTCATAGTTTGAATGTACTTTATGTCGATCACTTTAATATAAAAGTTATGTCCCAACTTACTTAAACTTTGATAAAAATATTATTTATTTATAAATTATATCAAATTCTTATTTTTCTAACACATTTACTAAGTCACTTTTGTTCAAAAATATGGTAAAGCCCGATTTTAAATTGAAGTTTAGGATAAATTCCCCAAATTTTGTAACATTTTAGCACTAATAAGAAATATTGTAAACACCCTGTACATACAAGTTTTGTAAAAATAATATTACTTATAGCTAAACTTAGTAAAATATTTTAAATTTATAAATTTAAATTAAAATACTTTAAAAATTCTTAAATATTCTTATTTAAAAATATTTTATTTTTAATTTAAATTTATAAATTTAAAATATTTTACTAAGTTTAGCTATAAGTAATATTATTTTTACAAAACTTGTATGTACAGGGTGTTTACAATATTTCTTATTAGTGCTAAAATGTTACAAAATTTGGGGAATTTATCCTAAACTTCAATTTAAAATCGGGCTTTACCATATTTTTGAACAAAAGTGACTTAGTAAATGTGTTAGAAAAATAAGAATTTGATATAATTTATAAATAAATAATATTTTTATCAAAGTTTAAGTAAGTTGGGACATAACTTTTATATTAAAGTGATCGACATAAAGTACATTCAAACTATGACAAAAGACCTGAGACAGTTGACATCAGGCAAGTCCAAACAGTTAAAGCAAGAGATGAGTCAGCAAAACAGGCGTGCAGCACAGAAACAAGTCTGGACAAGCGAGTGAGCAAGAGAAGGCAAACGGCTTATAACAAGGTACAGGTAAACAACACCAACTGAATGCACGTGGGTTTTATTTTAACCTTGTTCTTATCGCAAACCGGAAACTACGTCACAAACCGGAAACTTGTAGCGTCTCTAGTGGCGATGGCAGCGCCCCCTAGCAAAGCTAATGTAGAAAGATTAGTTAAGTGAAAGCAAGTATAAGACGTTGACGGGTTTTTTGGTAAGTATTTCATTCTGTTTTGTTTCTGAAAAGTAATCGAGCTGTATAAAAATTAGCAAATAATTTAAAATCGGACTCAAGTTAGTGTATGTTTTTACTGCACATGTGCAGATAGTTGATATGCACCAGTTGGTTACAAGGATAAACAGATTATAGTTTCTCAATAGTTAAAATTAAAAAGTTAATTTTGATTAACATAGAGATTTTCAAACTTTTTGTAAACTTTAAATTTCTTAAAACTATATTTTTGTTAACTTTTTTAACGTAACTTACATTTTTTTTAACTTTAAAAACTTTTAGTAAACTTTATTTTTATTAAAAATAACTTATTCAACCCTCTGTTATTAAGTGAACCTAACATATCAAGTTTATTCACTTTAAACATAAATCCTAAGTTTATCAATAATTCAATTTAACCTTTCGAAAAATATAATTAATTAAAAAACTATGCATCGTGTTGTACTCATTTTGTAGTACTTTAAGCAGTAAACCCTTCAATTAAATTAGAAATTTAGATGATTTCCTTTATCGAATATCTTAAATCGTCTATAAATACTGTTATATCATGGTTAAATCGTCTATAAATACTGTTATATCATGGCTTGCTCAGTTAAACCTATCCTAAATTATAAAACCGAAAAATAATTTTGGTTGTGGGTTCGAATTCAAGTTAAAACTTTTAATTATCTCTTAATTCTATTACCCACCGATAGAGGGCGATACAAAAAAACTATTATTTCATTTTAAAAGGTTCACATCTAAATTCTAATTAAACTCTAAGTCATTTCAAATTTTAACTCGTGACTTTATAAAACCGAAAAATAATTTTGGTTGTGGGTTCGAATTCAAGTTAAAACTTTTAATTATCTCTTAATTCTATTACCCACCGATAGAGGGCGATACAAAAAAACTATTATTTCATTTTAAAAGGTTCACATCTAAATTCTAATTAAACTCTAAGTCATTTCAAATTTTAACTCGTGACTTTTAAAACATTTGATTGTTTTACACAATAATGTGATCGTTTGCTTTTTGAAAGCTAATTAAATTTATTGTTTTTAAGTGTATCATTAGAAATAACTTGAATATTAAATCAATTTAACCTTAAAAAAACACACAATATATTCAATCAGTACCTTTGTGGTGTAATTGCCAACGCATTCAGCTGTTAACCGAAAGGATAATAATTAGATTCCATTCAAATACGACTTTTCATTTTTATTTTTCTATGTTCTTTTTCTTATGTAGGGGGAAATTTCAAAAAGTAGTCAAAGTTGTAGTTTTTATTTCTCAAATATCTTAAATCTCAACGAAACGTCATGTTCATAAACCTACCCTTAACTATGATTTTATGACTTGGTCAGTAAATATGTTATCAGTGACGTCATCTGTGGGGGAAACATCCATCTATAATTCCTAACATCATGTCTTATCTTGTGAGTGATTAAAAGTAGCACATTTTCAATCAATTCTCATGTAGTTTAAGTAACATATAATAAATACCTCAAGTTTATTTCACCAAAAATAAAATTTCCTTTAAAAGTAATGAAAATTTTCAATAAATTCATTCACACTTTGTCTAAGACATTCGAAATGTTTAATAGTTGCTTATTTATTTTTTATTTTTTAAATAAGTTTTATTTTAAAAATGGGAAAATTTCATAAAGTTTTATTTTTAGCATGTGTGTTAGGTTAATAAATTTCACTACTAAATTCCACTAAGTCGAATTTTTAAAGGTATACATCTATTCACTGCTTTGAAAATGATATGTTGATTTTTCAATTTCAAATGTTTAACAGATTTTTTCGAAAATGTGACAATCCAACAAATTTCCCTAACTCGAAATTTTAAAGTTTTTAAATGATTAAGTTTTCAAATGCTTAAGTTTTATTTTTAAATTGTGTCAATCTAACAAATTTCACTAACACAAATTTTTAAAGTGTTTAAATGTTTATGTTTTATTCTTAAAATGTGATAAATTTTCAAAGTTTTGAAATATCACAAGCTGGTGACGATATAGGTCAAGTAAAGATGAGTCACTCATGCAAGCTGATAACAAGTTTAGGCAGGAAAATCGGTTTGCATTAGTCATTTTTATACTCTTGTTATCATGTTAATCGGAAGTGATCTATCTCATAGTTATGATAAGACAAACCACGTGATGTTAACAACAAAGTGTTATTCGCAATAAAATTGAATTCTATTTCCTTAAAACAATTGTAATGGAAAGGATATCGAGACTGACTTGAAAAAATTTTAGGTAAGTCCAGTTTTAATTATAACTCTCTTATCTCATGTTAAAATCTTTTTAAATGTCAACACACACTCCTATTTTGTCTAAGTCAATCGAAATATACGTCATTAGTTCAAACATCACACAGTGTAAGCTTGAGAAAACACATAACACTTTTTTCACAACCAAACTATTTATTATTCATTTAAAATAATACAAATCAAATAAGACTGTCATATTGAGCTGTAATCAATTCTAATTTTAAAATTTTTTGTAATGTCCAATTAAACACACGTTCTGTAAAATCTTCAAAGCCGTTGTACATTTTTAGAAAGGCATTCTCAACATGCACTTGTATGTTTTGGTCTGTTAATTCCAGTTCACTTTTGGAAAGGAAAAAGGGGGTTGCTCTCTCTAAGTTACCATCCTGTGATTCACGACAGACATCCACTTTAACGGCTGCATACCATTTTATTGACTTTTTCATTTGCAATTGATAATTTAATTCGTTTAAAACATCCGTTCGAATACTGTTAAAAAATGAATGAAAGTCTTTTTGATTCATCTCATTGGATACAATGATAGTTTTAGTAAAAATATTTCGCACATCATTTTGTCTTTTAAAATGCTTCACTTTTTCAAATAACAAATCTTTTGAATAGGGTGATTTCACAACTTTATGAAAAGTATCACAATGTTGTACTAAATCTGATTCACAATCAAACATTTCGCTACACTTTATACATGAATGTTGTTTATGAGTCTTATGGGTCTTCTTGTGAATTAATAAATCATACATTCTTGAAAACAGTTCGTTGCAATCCCCACACTTGTATTGTTTGGGTGATTTGTGAATCTTTTGATGCATACGTAAATCACTCTTTCGCGAAAAAACTTCAGCACACACCTCACAACGAAAAGACTTTTCCTTTAAATGACATTTCATATGAAACACTAAGTTAACTTTTCGAGGAAATGTCTTGTTACACATCTTACACACATGAGGTAACTTCTGTTTCTTTAGTCCTGATGAGGTGGGTTTCACTTCACAATTCGAAACGGGTCCTTGTTTAGATAAAAGTGTAGAATCCATCTCTTGATTATTTAACTCTGGTGATGAGTGCTGACACTCCAAGTTGTTTACATCACCAACATAAGAATTCATAACTCGTTCCATAATAACTTAAATGAAAAATACAACCTATTACAACGATATCAAGTCGCAGTAGAATGTTATGACCTCGTTTCATTGAAATTTATATAATGATAGAGGGCGTTCGTGTAAAAATACTAACTTTGTATTAGTTTAAAAATACTGACATTTTATTGGTTTAAAAATACGTCACGTGATTATTTCATCATATAATGTTATAAGTTTAATCACCACTTAATTCTTGCACAGTGATTAAGAAAGTCTTACCTATCAGAAGTTCGTACATTTGTAAGTAAAAATCTTTATTACTTTCGTATCTATTGCTTTTATAAATAATGTTTTACTTATCAAGTCGCTTAATTTCTAAATGATGTATTCGAAAACACCTTTTATGTCTTATGTGTATAAAGTCTAGCAAAAGAGGGGGTGTTAAGTATTTGAAAAATTGAAGTACGTTAATTTATAAAAACTATCAAGTCGCTTAATTTCTAAATGATGTATTCGAAAACACCTTTTATGTCTTATGTGTATAAAGTCTAGCAAAAGAGGGGGTGTTAAGTATTTGAAAAATTGAAGTACGTTAATTTATAAAAACTAGATTCCATTCTCTTTTTTGAAAATGTTGGTTGTGTAAAATCAAATATAATGAAAATTTATTTTAATCGTATAACTCAAAACAAAATACCCGCTCTCTTTTTCTAAATAAAAGAGTGTACAACATTTTGTAACTTCCCTTATTTATTTATTTTTTAAAATATCGTGTACAATTTTCTGATTTCCCTTATTTAAATTTTTAAAAATATTGTGTAAAATTTGAATGTTCTGTCAATAATATTTTCGAAATTAAATTAATCTTATCAGCAAAATTTGTATTTGGTCACTTCATATAAACAAAGTAATGTTATCTGACGGATGTATTTCCTGTTTTAAAATATGCATAACGAATCGTGTTTATTAAATCATTACGTGATATTATCTTATCTTGCATCCTGTGAAAAGATTTATTCTGTAATACCATGTAAAATGGTCTTAATCACACGTCTTAAATAATTTCCTGTTTAAACATATGCATAACGAATCATGATTATCAATTCATTATCTTATTTTGCCTTCTATATGAAAAGATTTCCTCCGTGACCACATGTCAGCAGAAAGGTTGTAGTATTTCAGTTATGTTAAAATGCAGCATAATAATGTGTGAGTAGTTTATATTTTTCTTTAATAATAATAAAAAATATGTATTTTATTTAAAGTGACCTATAAAAAGTTAATTTAAAGTTAGTGTCATCTACCTTACTGCTTTAAAAAATTCTGTTAGTTATTTTTTAAAAGTAAAAATCTTTCGACTGCTTTTAAAATGTTGAATTGATTTTTCAAATAAAATCACTAAGTATCATACTTTTAACTAAAATAGGTTAATAATTCAAACATGTGACGTTATAAAAACTAGATGTCTTTCTCTTTTTTTAAAATGTTAGTTGTATTAAGTAAAATAGGGTTAAAATTTATTATAATCGTGTAACTCTAAAACAAATACCTGCTCTCAAGTTAAATTATTGGTAAATTCTTGTTAAAAATTGTAGGGAAAAAAAATCTTTAAAATTTTTTTGTGTGTTGTATATATCATATATGTTTTTATATCTAATATTTTACATGTCAAATCACTTATTAACTGAATGTAACGATTATCTCTTGTGTGTTGTAACTGGTTAGTTAAATATAGAGATGATTATCTACGTTAGGGATAAGTGTCTCTATGTAGGTCTTTCTAAGGGATCCTAACTCGTATTGACACAAAGTTAAAAAAAAAAAATTTCGAACAGTTAGGTCGACGAGCGCAAGAAGTTTAAATTTCAACGTCTAGTAGCTTTAAAATCAGAACCTTGCACCTAAAGGTGAGGTTCTTATGTGTGTATAAATTCTGAAATTTTTCTAAGACACTTTGGGAAGTATGTTATTTAAACTTCCCTTTAAAAAGTTAACTATTGTAAGTTAATATATAACCGGATTTCGACGAAAACTCTGAATGGTTAGGTCGACGAACTCGAGAGAAGTTTAAACAAAATTCCGAACGGTTAGGTTGACGAGTGTGAAAGGTAAACGTCTACCAGCTTTTCTTCGTGTTAGATTTTTATAAAGCAAAGTAATCGAAACGTATCATTCCTTTTTCAATAAATAAACTTTTAGAAAAATGCTGTCAAAGTCGATCATCTCCTTTTATTTAACGCAACCCTCAGTGGATTTTCATTTTAACTCTCTAAAAATTTAGCCATTACATCTATTTCAATCTCATTTCAGTTAAAACTTAAAGAATAATTTTTTACATGAAACTTTTATAAAGTCAAACATAATGGGTTCGAAAAATATTCCGAACAGTTAGGTCGACGAGCGCTAAAGATGTGAATGTCTACCTGCTTTTTAATGTTAAACTATAATAGTTAACAAATATAATCGAAACGTATGATTCCTTTTTCGATAAATAAACTTTTAGAAAAATGCTGTCAAAGTCGATCATCTCCTTTTATTTAACACAACCCTCAGTGGATTTTCATTTTAACTCTCTAAAAATTTAGCCCTCACATCTATTTTAATCTCATTCACATTTAAGTTAATGTTTAAAGAAGGGAAAAAAAATTCTTTTGCAGGTGAATTATAAGTAAATTTCATGTTAAACTCTGAACAGTTAGGTCGAAGAGCGCGAAAGGTAGCACATATATATTTCTTTTACAGGTATTATTTTTATTGCAGGGTTCCTACCCCTCAACTCCACTAGCACTGTTGACATTCTGTTACTTTAACATTTCCCACCAACCATAAGAAACTTTTAATGAAAAAAAAAAAATCCCTGTCAAGAAAGAATCTGATTAAAACCCTTTATTTTTCAGCAAAAAAAATTAAGCCCCCCTAAAAATAAGCCCTCCCCTACCTACCTAGAAGACCCCCTAAAAATAAGAAAATTTCAAAAAGTACTCCAAGTTGCAGTTTATATTTCTTAAATATCTTACATCTAAACTTCGTATTTAAAAAAAAAAAAATTCCCTGACAAGAAAGAATCTGATTAAAACCCTTTATTTTTCACAAAAAAAATTAAGCCCCTCTAAAAATAAGCCCTCCCCTACCTACCTAGAAGACCCCCTAAAAATAAGAAAATTTCCAAAAGTAGTCCAAGTTGTAGTTTATATTTCACAAATATCTTACATCTAAACTTCATATTTAAAAAAAAAAAAAAAAAAAAAATTCCCTTTCATGAAAGAATCTGATTAAAACCCTTTATTTTCCTGCAAAAAAAAAAAAATTAAGCCCCCCTAAAAATAAGCCCTCCCCTCTCTCCCTTATCGGTTCAAAAAAAATTAAGCCCTCCCCTACTTCACTTCCTCTCTTATCTTCCAACACTTCCGGTTCACTTCCTGTCTTATCTTTCATCCCTTCCTGTCTTATCTTTCATCACTTCCGCTTCCACTGCCAGGCTCACTTCCGGTACCCACCTCCACCACGCTCACGGCTCCTGCTGGACTGAAACTCTTGTTCTTCTACTACTCGTGTGTTACAGATATGCGAAAGGTAAATCATTTCATAATTAATAGTTTAGATTTGAGGGGGAAAAAATAAAATCTAAACTGAGGAAAAAATATTCCGATTTTTTTTTAAGTATCGACTGCACAGGACACAGCGGCTGTTTCGCAAAGTCTCTGATCCGCAGACCAGCAGGAGAAAGGCATAACGTTTTAAGCAATGAACGAAAACCGTTTAAACGTTTATACGTTTAACCGCTGGTGTAAGATCCGTATATACGATGTACCGTATATGCTGTTTCGTATAATACGTATAACCGCTTTGGTCGTATCATACGTATCCGAAATCTGCACCCCCTATAATACGTATTATGCGCATACTCGTATAAACGTTTAATAGGGAGCACTAGATTATATCTAATTAAATAATTTGGAAAAGACACAACACGTTTGAAAACCCAATTTAAAAAATTACCATCTATGGACAGAGAGTTATCCGAATTCTTTTGTGCAGGCCTGCATGTGATATAATAAATAGTATGCAAAAAAATAGTATCGTTAGAAAACGCATAAAACAGTTGAAAATTCCTCTTTAGCAATTTCCATCAAGAAGCGGAAATGTAGTCGAATTATTTTGTGCAGCCCTGTATATGATCTATCGAACTTATACACACTAAGAAATATGCAAAAAAATTAGTAAAATTTAAAAACGCATATCGCAGCTGAAAACGCATTTCCAGCAATTATTGCTTATAAACAGTAGTGTAACAGAATTATTTTGTGTGTCCCTGCGGTTAATGCTATACACCTTCATATTCTACAGTAAGCATCTTTCAGTGTATCTCAGTTCTGAATATCAATTTCAGTATGTTTGAAATAGTGTAACACCGTTAAAATACATTGCAAACAAATTTTCCCTATAGACCATAATGTAACGGAATTATTTTGAATGCCCCTGTAAACGAAGTAAATATGCTACAAACACTATTTATAATAACATACGTTCCGTGAGAAACCTTAATAACGTATATAGATCGCATGGCAATACGAATATTTTTACGCGAGTTAGAGCACGAAAAGACAGACCACTAAACAAACCGATTTCATAAACGATTTTTAACTATGTTGGAAAGTGTTAAAAATACAAAACACTGGCACAAAACTGTATTCTCATTAAAAATTCACATGATAATTTGAGGACTTTAATAAACCAATATTGCAAAACGCATGCAGAGATTTCTTGTAGGATATATTATCAAGATTGCCCTTTAGGGATATGGAGAAATCTGACAAAAATGAAAAATGTGGAACATTTGAAAGATGCATAGACTGCGCCAAATTTGTTTTGAGGAAATGTATTTGAAATGCAGTTTACTAAGTTTTTTCATTACTTACTGTCATCAAAAGAATGAAAATAGACATTCTGCTGTAAATATTTTAATATATTGAAATTATTTTAAATTTAATAATCAATTTTAACACAAAAAACAAAAATTTCTATTTTTAGAGTTCGTACTTAAAAAGTAAAAACGGAACCATTATAAGATCACTGGTGTGTCTGTCTGTCCGTCGGTCAGAGGCGTTTTTCTCGAAAATTATGGAACGTGGCTATTGGACTAAAATATTTATAGAATATTAGCTATTCACAAATATTTTTAGGATAAATTTAGGGAGGGTAATTTAGTTACTTGAAAAAAATTATATCGTGGGGGTATCGTGCAAAAGATCGCATAACACCGGACTCAAAAAGATATTTTGTTTTAATTTTAGGTATATTTTCAGAGATATCGTCGAAAATGTACTGCAAAAATATATCCCCACCCCCCACTATTTCAGAATCTGATGAAACTAAAATTATGAGAAAATTAGGGGTAGTAAGAGTTTGTTTAAACCTTGCAGTAAAACTATAGAAACTATCCTAGGTCACATAAATTTTGAGAAAATCGCATTTGTCCCTTACGCATAAACTTTGCGAGCACTCAGCGGGGGAGTTGAGGGGCGCTCGAAGTACCTATTGACACGGAATTATGCAATGATTGTTGATAATGATTTTCGAAAAAAAATGTAGTTAATTAGCCAAGATATTAATTAAAAAGCCATGTTGCATTGCAACCTTGCGACCTCCTTTCAAATAGTGCAATGCCAAATTTAAATTTTATACAAGTTTCATTTTAAGTAAGGCGAATTATAGTGATAAAGTTGTATGGAACCCTTTGTGCGCCAGCAAAAACTATCACTTGACTGATTATTGAACTTTCACCGTCCACTGTGCCCATTAAGGATGGAGAAAGATTTAGGTATGCGACTGTTCCAGAAAGTATACCTTAATATCAAAACAATATTGATTATGCTGGTTATTAATTTAGTAAGTACTGAGTTTACATACCCAATATAACTAAAATAATTATCAGGCGAAAAATGTGTTTCATGCAATGATTTTCTTTTAGAAATTCTTCCTTTGCGATATTGAAAATTTTAAACAAAAATAAAAACACATAGAACATATTAAACTAGGATAGAACATATTAACATAGGACTACGGCAAATTTGATTTGAAAAAAGAAGCATTTGAAATGCATTATGATATGTTATTTTTATTACTTACCTTCATAAAAATGATCGATATATAGTTTTTTTTAGAACAGTATTTTTTGGTTAGTGAATTAAATACGAAGGAAGATTAGGCTGACTATTTCAGAAAGTATACCATAATAGTAAACAAATAATGGCTATATTTGTTATTAATTTGAGACTAGTGTATCGATTATTTTTTTGCATTGTTTGGTATTGGTAACTACTTTCATATTAACGTAAGAATCTATAGCTAACTTATCTTATTTTTCTAAAAATATTTTATGATGGAAAAAGAGTTTCATCTAATCGTTAAATAATTTTCTTTGAGAACAATATTTTCTGGTTAGTAAATTAAAGATGAAGGAAAATTAAGGTATCCAAATAATTCCAAATATACACTCTATTGTCAAACTAATAATTTTAATATGGAATATTAATTTAATACTAACGTACCTTTAATAATTTTTGTATTGGATGGTTTTGGTAACTAGCTTAATATATTATTAACGTAAATATTGGCTTTACTTACCTAATTTAACTAAATAAATTATGAGACGGAAAATGTGTTTCATGTAATCGATAAATGATTTTCTTTGAGACCAGTGTTTTCCGGTTAGTGAATTAAGGATGAAGGAAAATTAGGGTATCCGACTATTTCAGAAAGAATACCCTAACAGCAAATCAGTTTTGGTTATTAATTTAATTACTAACGTATCAGTTACATTTTTTTGTATTGTTTGGTATTCGTAACTTATTTTATATTACCGTAAGCATCGAGTTAACTTACTTAATTTAACCAAAATAATTATGTGACGTAAAATGAGTTTTATGTAATCGTTAAATAGTTTACTTTGAGATCAATATTTTCTGTTTAGTGAATTAAGGTTGAATGAAAAGGAAAATATCTGACTATTTTCGAATATATACTCTAGTAGCAAACTATTACTTGTTATATTCGTTATTATTTTAATACTAAGGTGTCAGGTAGATTGGTTATTAATTTAATACTGAGTATTGAGTTAACTTAAGACTGTTCTCAAATCCAAAAAGCTACTTTTTGACACATTTCTGAATTAATTTTTGTTCGGAAACGCATGACATTGGCTGGTGTTATATTCAGAAAATATGTAATCGAAAAAGTTTTTCTTGTTTTGGTAAAGGAAGAAGATATTTCAGAAAATACTGTCAAAGTCGACGTTTTGAACCGAATTCTTGACGTGGAAACGCGAAACTGTAAAAAATGTCCTCGTCATGTGACGAGAATCGTTTATAACTCGATTATTTTATTTATCAAAAAAATGGAAAGTGATATTCGAATCCAAATCGCTTCAACAGTCATACATACAAATTTTATGCCTTTACGTTTAAAAATGAATCATAAATTGTGTCAGAAAGTTTCGCGTTGTTAAGCAGGGAATTTGAGAACCACTTTAAGGGAATGTACACTGGTGTCCAAAATTTAAGGGGCAGTGCCCGGACGCTTTCGCTTTTTACCCGGTTTAAATTCGAAGATGTAAATCACTTGTTTGACTTCAAGAACAGTATACTGCAATTAAAAAATTAATATATTGAATATTTGATGATATATTGGCATTTGTATGAAATAATTTATAACTGAGCATGCGCGAACTATACCAAAGATATTTTTTCTTGATTTCGTAGTCCATTCTATAGAATAACTCATATAAAAAGACCAGTCAAATATCGTGAAAACTCAGAAAGTTACGAGCAATACAGTGAGCTAATTGACAAATTCGTTGGGAAACCCCATATAATCCAATGGAAAGTGACATTCGATTCCAAATCGCTTCAATAATCATACATACCAATTTTATGCCTTTACGTTTAAAAATGTGTCAGAAATTGTGTCAGAAAGTTTCACGTTGTTAAGCAGGGAATTTGAGAACCACTTTAAGGGAATGTACACTGGTGTCCAAAATTTAAGGGGCAGTGCCCGGACGCTTTCGCTTTTTACCCGGTTTGTCGAATATCTACTAAAATTCTTGACAAATTATTCATGAAATTCGAACATGTAAAACACATGTTTGACTTCAAGAACAGTAGAAACAGTATACTGCAATTAAAAAATTAATATATTAATTATTTGATGAGATATGGGCATTGGCTTTTCCCACGAATTTTTCAATTAGCTCACTGTATTGCTCGTAACTTTCTGAGTTTACACGATATTTGACTGGTCTTTTTATAGGAGTTACTCTGTAGAATTGACTACCAAATCATGAAAAAAATCTTTGGTATAATTCGCGCATTCGCCGTTAGAAATTATTTCATACAAATATCCATACCTCATCAAATATTCAATATATTAATATTTTTAATTGCAGTATACTGTTTCTACTGTTCTTGAAGTCAAACATGTGCTTTACATCTTTGAATTTCAAGATCAATTTGTCAAGAATTTCAGTAGATATTCGACAAACCGTGTAAAAAGCGAGAGCGCCCGGTCACTGCCCCTTAATTTTCGGACACCAGTGTATTATAAATCTACATTCTTCATTATTAGTTACTTCTTGAAGCCAGAATTTGAAACATAATTTACTCTATACTTATCCTTGTATCATAATATCATTTTAAATATACAGGGTATCCCAAAAGTTCTTGACATATTTTTAAATTCAATAAATGATCAAGCAATTGGCGTACGAGAGTGCGGTTTGGATTAAAATGTTTCTTATGATTGAAAATTTTGTTTAATTAAAGTTAACAATATTCGTCTATCCTAACCGAACTCAGGATGGTGAATATTGTTAAGTTCTGGAATGTGAGTTGCCATAGTTTGGACAATAAATGCGCATACTCATTGTGCGTTTTTCGCGATCGATATGTTTTTAGGCATTCAACCTATTCGGTAACTTTCCAGAAGCAGCGCCATCTATGAGAAATTTTTGGAACTTATTTTTTTATTTTCTTAAACAAAATTTCAGACCATGAGAAGCATTTTTGTTCAAACCGCACTCTCGTATGCCATTCGCTCGATCTTTTACTCTCGTATGCCATTTGCTCGATCTTTTACTCTCGTATGCCATTCGCTCGATCTTTTATTGAGTTATAAAATGTGTCAAGGACTTTTGAAACACCCTGTATGATAAGTTAGTCAAATTTTTATTAATACGTGATTAATTACAAAAAGTAAAATCATCCAGTCTTACCCCACCGGTGGGATAAAACTGCATGGATATGTTAATCCTACAGCAAATGTAAAAATCTAGACTTTCTTTTAATAAGAAGAAATATATTTTATTTTATAACTTGAATTGATGACTTAAACTAATAATATTTTAGTTACAAGTTTATTTATTATTTATTTAAACAGAAAAGGATTGTTATCTTCAATAAAATTTGAGAAATTGCAGAATTGAAGTTCACCTTTTTATCAGCATTATAAAAATCATAATCACTAGCTTTATTTGAGAAGAATGTTTTCTGGTTAGATGAAGAAAGATTAGGGTATCCCGACTCTTTCGGAAATTATATCATATTAGCAAACCCATATTTTTTTATATTGGTTATTACTTTAATACCCACGTATCGGTTATATTATTTTGTATTGTTTGATATTGGTAACAAAGTCCATACTAGCGTAAGAATCTAGTTAACTTATTTTATTTTTCTGAAAAAATTAAGTTACGAAAAAAGAGTTTTATGTAATCGTTAAATAGTTTTCTTTGAGACCAATATTTTCTGGTTAATAAATTACGGAGGAAGGAAAATTAGGGTGTCCCGAATATTTCAGAAAGTATACACTAATAACAAACCAATATTTTTTATATTGGTTATTACTTTAATACCAACGTATTGGTTATATTATTTTGCATTGTTTGATATTGGTAACTAATTTCATACTAACGTAAGAATCTAGCTAACATATTTTATTTTTCTAAAAAAATTAAGTTACGGAAAATATATTTATGTAATCGTTAAACAGTTTTCTTTGAGAACAATATTTTCTGGTTAGTAAATTAAAGATGAAGGAAGATTAGCGTATTCGAATATTTTCAAATATATTCTCTAGTGGTCAACAAATATTAGTTATATTGGATATTAATAATACTAACGTATCGGTTATACTTTTTGTATTGCTTGGTTTTGGTAATTAATGTAACATTATTAATGTAGATATTGAGTTTGCTTAACTTATTTAACTAAATAAATTATAAGACAGAAAATGTTTCATGTAATCGATTAATGGTTTTCTTTGAGTAAAATGTTTTCAGGTTAGTGAATTAAGGATGAAGTAAGATTAGGGTATCCAACTATTTCAGAAAGTACAACCTAATAGCAAAACAATATTGGTTGCGTCCATAGACAAAAACATATATATTGAGGTTTGGTTAATTTCTATGCATAACTTCGTACACTTTCCGATGATACAATAATGAAAATCGCTATCACAGCGCTTCTTCAGGCTGAATAGGCCCAAATTCAACTGTGACTTCCTGGCCATAACCAAAAACCTATATATGAAATTTGGTTCAACTCTATGCATAACTTCCTGAAACCGTTTATTTTCTGTGAAATATTTTTTATTATATTAAATGGACTCTTCTTACCTAAATCCGTTGTTGTCTCACTAATTTATAACCATAACTTTCTCGAATTCAGAATCTTAAATCTTATATCTAAAATATTTCAAATGTTTATAATGTAAATTATTCTCATAAATAGTTCACTAATTATTCACAAACCTAACTGTTCAATTTATCTTTAAATGACTACTTGAGCTCCTCTCATAATTATTTTCTAAACACATAGTGTAAGGAAAGTATTGTAATCATGATTTATATGTATGTGTTAGTGAACACTCTAACTACCAAACAGTACTTTCGATAGAGCTCGTATTTGGTGAATATGTTATAATTCACTATCGGAAGAACTGTGTAATTTTTTGTAAAAATCAGTTGATGGATTAGGTATTTAATCTCTTTTTAAACCACTTTCAATCCATTTTTCATACAATCCTCCTATAAGAAAAATAAGTGTATAGGTTATAAATATTGCGGTCATGAAATCAAGTGTTAGTAGCGCAGACGTTTCGTCTCCAGTTTCAAAACCACAGGTCCAGTGTTCGAATCAAACGGAATTCATTGTATTAGATATTTATACATAAATATGTTTGTTTTTACATTCTTAATATGTACTTCAGTGTTCGGAAAGTCGAGTGAAATCACTTCATATTTTTACAGAAAGTATTGGTGTCGTAAAAGTTTTCGACTTCCAGTTTTCAACGGATTAATACGTTTTAGAAGATACTGAACACGATTTGAGTATAAGTCTGTCTGTGTGTCGGTCCGTAAGTCTGTCTGTGTGTCTCTCTATGTGCCTGTCTGTTTGTATGTGACACAAATTTAGTGGGCGCTCTATCTCATAAACTAATGTACTGAATTAAATCAAACTGCAGATTCAGTTGCATCTGGACATAAATTGGTCCTGATGAGGTTTTGTATAAATTGTTTAACAGGTGACGCTGCTATTCTGCATTTTTCACGCTTCCCGCGATTGTTATATATCAAGAACTAATGCAAGGAATTTCTTCAATCTACATATTCTGTTAGACTTTGACATAAATAGATCCTTATTAGGTTTGGGTGTATACTGCCCAACAGGTATCGCTACTATGCTCTGTTTTTCACAATTTTCTTGATAGCTATACCTCAAGAAAGAATTGATTGTCATTTAATTTTGGTTGAAAACTATTTGATTTATATAGAAGAAAGTTTTGCGATGGCTACAACATACAAGTTTTTATTGCTACGCCATTGTTAAGACATTTTACAAAATAAAGTAGAAAAATATTACCTCCGTCCGTGTCGTAAAGATAGTAAATTGTTTTCCAGTTATAATATTTGATAATATCTAGAATGGCTCTGAGATATCTTGGACGCAGGCTGAGACCGTAATAAGCAGGTCGGTCTGTGCTGAGCTCTGGGAAGGCTGGACTTACAAATGGCACTTGAAAAGTATTGGAATAGGAAGCTAAAGTGTCGTAGGAAGCCTCTCCAGTTGGAGCAACCAGGGTAAAAATTCCCCGGTTCATTTGCAAACAAACTAGAAAAGAGATAAAAATGCATTATTTGTAATTCAAGAAGTTACAAAATATTTTTTGGCATGGAGTAACTTAATTGAATGATTTATTTCAGAAACTCAAACCAGCACATTTTTTTTCAGTGTATAGCAATTAGGGGATTTCTGCTTTAAAAGAATTTCACTTCTGTATTATTTCCATCTAATTTATGATTTTAATGTTGTTATCCAGTTGACTTTATGGTAAAAACGAACACATCTGAGTTTTTTAGTAAATTTCAACTTTATTTTGGTCAATTACTAAAAATTAAAATATATTCAATTGCTAAAAATATTTTTAGACACATCTGATATTCATACATACCAGATAAACTGGATGAGGCCCGTTTACAATGAAGGAAATTAGCTCTCCGAAAAATATTATGAACAAGCGAAGTATTCTGTAAAATACAAATTTTAAAACGTCTAAAATTCAAATCTAAATAAAAATTTAAGCCTCTAACTCTCGCATTCATCATCTACCTCAACTGCCGGTTAAGCACTAAAACCTCATCGAAAGCTCAAATTGTATTCAAGATGAATCAGATTTGACTTCAACCGCGATCATGTCCAATCAGATTAATGGTGAAAACCATTTGAGCGTTCGACCGGGATTTTCGCGGTAAAACGGCAGTTGAAGGAGATGGTGAATGCAAGTGTTAGTGATGTCGCTTGTAGACTGCACTAAACAAATATTTCAAAGATGCAAAACGAGGTAATACAGAACGACATTTTAGTGAGTTTTTGCCCTAATCGCAGCGACCTTTATATCACTGTGCTACACAATAGTACGGAGGGCTAACTTCCTATTCTGTTACGTTATGTCCAGCGGGGTCTACCCGTGAACACAGTGCCATAGAATTTCGGAGGAAATATGACAAAACACAGATATCCTCCCATAGAATAGTATAGGGGACATATTTTAAAATGGGATTTTTTAAAAAATATGACACAGTTGCTACAACTTTCACTGATATATATTTTTTATTGAAAAAACTACGTATTTTATTTCATTTTATTAGAAATATTTAATTTGATATTATTTAAAAATAAAATTTTATGTAAGCTAAATAAAAAAAGAAAATCTTGTTGAGTATTGCTTATAAAAATATGAAAAAGGTGTAGAAATAACCAAAAGGGAAAAAAAAAGTTTGCGAAAAAGTTTGAAACAATTCTTCTTATATTAAGAAAGGTGCAAGATTGATTACTTGCGAGCATTGAAAGTGTGCTGCGGTGACAGCAGAAGGTAGACCGGTGAGTTTGCTCTCAGTTCTATTACGGAGCTGTGTGCCGTATACATATACACTTAAGAAAACCCATGTTAATTCATTTTTGAATATTTTGTCAGTTATGGGGTTTCTGAAATAAATAATTCAATTAGCCATTATTTCAACAAAATAAAATCAATGGTAAAAAGCTAATAGTAAAGACTATAATTAAATAAAGATGATAAATTACAAATTTATAAGTAAATAAAAGAACGTTTTGAGCACCAAAATATCTACTTACACTGTTAAAAATTTGCAGCAAACTGTCCAGTCATTTGACCGTTTTTGTAGAAAGTGTTTACATAACCGTAATTTAACTATATTCTGACCATAAAATGAGCAATAATACGGTCTGAATATAGTTAAATTACGGTTATGTAACCGTTTTTTACAAAAGCGGTCAAATGACTCGACAGTTTGCTGCAAATTTTAACAGTGTAGTATTGCATACTAGTATCGGTAGCATTTGGTGCAAATATATATAATGTTGTTCATATACATAGTACAGAAGCGTATTGGAGATACACGTTTATTTACCAATAGAATTGCTGGAAATTTGAGAAAACAGCCAATAGGAATATATATTGTCAAAGAAATTAGTTATACGAAAAACGCGGGTTGAAATTAAGAAAATGAGTATTTAATGCAACATTTCCAACAATCTAACTATGTGCAGAAAATTGAGAGTCACAGTTAACAATATTCTTAAAAACTAATAAACACATTAATAAGTTACAAATTTACTAAACAGAGAATAAAATTATAAAACAAGCAATGTGTTTAAAAGGAATAAATGTTTCTTCTTACGCGCACCTTGGTGAAAAAATTTAAAATCGTATAAGCTTAACCCATTAAAGATCGTTTTAACTAAAAGTAATTTAAATTACTTTGTTATATTTATTTCACAAATAAACTCAAAATATTTTTTAAAACTTAATATCATCCCGTATACTATAAAAATGATAAAATCATCATGAAAATCCTTTTGATAAAATTTTAACTTAATCATCTTAAAGAATTTACTGAGGAAATTCAATATGGTTTAGTATATGATATGACAAGATTTGAGATAAATCTACTTTATTAATTTAGATATAGAGGTACTTGTATCTCAGCACTAAAAAGGATTATTACATCAAAATAAATCACAAAATATTTTTGCAAAACACAAAAACACCTGATTATTACACACGCAAAATGAAATGTATATTGTATTGTCACTGACAAGTTTTTGGCATATAAATTGAATGTTCAATAGTATACAGACTGTTAAATATGTTTAAGGAAGATAATATCCGAAGAAAATAACCACATTTGATTTTTGAACACCATTAATTTCGTATTTTAATATTCACCTGACTTAATCGTAGAATTTCTGTTATTAAAAAAGTTTGAAATAGTGTTATTCAAAATTCAATTGTGGTATTTCATGGCAATCCATTTTTCGTGTGATGCGCAGCGCGCGTTGAATCGCGATGGCTACGTGTTAGACATGTAGTACGATAGTTCATCAACTGATAGTATTAGCGAAGTGACGTCACATTATTTGATATGATGAGTTGTAATAAGACATCTGAAGGGGTCAGACGGAGTACCCTCCACCCTGAGGGTCACCTGATTTAATCACCCTTCAGTTTTACTGTGGAGAACTTCAAGGACGTAGTGTGCAGCAGGGTTATTCCCCGCGGGTGCAGTGGAGTTCGGAACATTTCATGGGGCCCTGTGACGAATGATCCTTTATACTAGCCAGTGGCGTAGCCAGAGTGGGGGTCCAGATGCTCTGGACACCAGTAACGTTGTAAAGTTTTCTCTGCCTTATCTAATCGGACAACTTTCTGCGATAATCAAGGAGAGATAAAGCTTTACAATATTACTGGTATCTAACAGCATTTGGACCCCCTCCCTGGCTACGCCACTGATACTAGCTTTTAAAAATAGAAATACAATTTAAACTATGCTTTTCTTTAAGTCATTAATGTTTGCATGCTTTTTAATTATAGGCGGCATTAAAGTATTTGGCTCTTTATTCTGTAAAAATATTTGACACAGCGCTCTCCACCACAACCCTCTTAGAAGAATATAATACGATAATATTTTTTTTCTGCAATTTACTTTGTAGTAGGGGTATGGCGTAGGCATGGAGCCTTTGCATCGTAGGGACTTTTTGGCTATAACTGTGAGATATATGTTATTCGTACTTGTATCGGTGCCGGTACTAAAGTGAGATAATATTGATGCATGTTTCCAGTCATGTGAATAATAACACCCTTTATTGTTTGCCACCAGATAAGGTGTGCTGTTTACTGAAAGATTGGACAAGCCTGGTTTACAGTATGCAGCCATGTTCACTAGAAGAACTGCGCCATGCAATTGACAACGCTTGTGCAAAGATCCCTGTGGCTTCTTTGGATTATGTCATCCTGAATGTAATGTATCATAATAAAAATAAAATGTGGAAAAACTGATTTTATACCCAAATAAGGGCAAAAAAAACCCATATAGCACCATTATAGCACCATAAAAACCCTTGCATACTCAAAAATGTTTGGATGGTGATGGTTTTTGGTTTGAACAAGTATTTTAACTGCATCTACAGGATGCCTAAAATGGAGGAGATTTTTTAATTTAGTAACAAGTAAATGATGACAGCAATTATTTTTTTGGTTTTTAGTTTTTATTTTTTTTTTATATAGTTTTTGGTTTGAACAAGTATTTTAACTGCATCTACAGAATGCCTAAAATGGAGGAGATTTTTTAATTTAGTAACAAGTAAATGATGACAGCAATTATTAAAGTTATTCTTCCAGTAGAGTAACGAGTGAAGTCAGAAATTTCTTTACTATGTTTCCTTGTTTAAGAGTTGTTATAAGGCCACGTTAAATTTGCAAAGTATGAACTAAATAAGGCTCCTAGTTATACTTTAAACATATGAAATATAATGCTACAACATAATTAATACAATTAGGTTTCAATAAATTTGAAGAATGTTATAAATGATTACATTAATTGAATTATTATAGGTAAGTGGAAAACCCACTGTTATCAAATTTTAAGACAACTTGTCCAAATACAGAAAAGGTTTGAAAATAAATATGATATCGGTTCTCCATCTTTTTCCTTATAACATCAAACACTCAGCGTTGCATTGAATTGACAATGTTTTGGGGTTGTATTACAGGAATATTATACCATTCTCTTACAATATCAAATTCGCATAGAAAAAAGCTTATTATTAACATAAAGTCTGCGATTTAAAGTACCCCAAAGGTTTTTCATGGCGTTCAAGTATAAAATTTCCACTGAGACATGAAAAATTATAAACTTTTAAACCTTTTTGGATTGGATTTAGATGGATGACAATAAGCATTATCCTGAGGAAATATCCACTCAGTACCACATAATAAAGGCCCAAACGGTATGAGAAGTTATTGCAGCACAGCCTGATATTTTTCAGAGTTCATACGTCCCCAAAATTTACAGTAAATCACACAATTCATCAGGAGCAAACACTCTCGAAAGAAATATGGAGCCTCCGCACATTTGTTAACTATAGCATTCTTTTGGTTCCATTCTCAAATCATACCAATCTTATTTGTAGCAATCTTTTTTTTTTATCAATTTGTTTCAACTCATCGTCCCATGACAAGATATTTTTAGCCTTTATCATTCTTTCCTCTGGATAGTGTTCAATAAATTTAGCTTTCCTTCATTTTCCTAAATTTAGTATTAAAATTTGTTTTAAGACTCTTCCAAACCGTTAAATCTAATGTTTTTTGTTTAAACGCTTTGAAATTGCACGAGTCGAAAAATTCTTTTTCGTAGGTAGCGTGCTGTAAACTTCTTCATTCCAGATCGTTTTAATTTGCTTTGAGAACACTTTTTAATTAAGACATTGTGAATGGCATTTTTGAACCATTTCACTATCGTTATTTTTTTCTTTTTTCAGATTCACCGGCACTCTTATAAGATAAAATTTGTTTCACCTCGTACTTAAATAAATTTTTTCCCGCGGTATCGTCAACTAAAACGTGAATATCACAATCAAAACCTGAAACTGTACTTCTTTGTTAATGACTTTACAAAATACTTTCGCAGTGTTTTATGATGATTCTTAAATGACATGCAATATGTAAATTTCCCCAGGTGGTCTGATAATTTCTTAACAAATCTCTTATTTAGTTTACAGAAAAATGAGTATATTTTAATAAAATTTAAGTTTTTTTTTAAAGTCGCAATTAGTACATAAAGGGATTTGCTGTCCATTTGAAATATAAGAACTACATTTTGCATATCATTTCTTCTTTTTCAGAAATTCATGACCTTTTCATTGATCTAATGTACTGTAATTCCAAATATTATAGATAATTTGAGCTGCATTGTTCCAAGCTACTCTAATGCTCCAAATAACAATGCAATATTCAAAACACAAATCATTTATTTGTACTGCATTTCAACAGCTAAATAGAAAGAATAGTAATATCTGACGCACTTTCACCAAATGTTATACGTTAGTTTGAGAATTCTGTCAATTTAGACAGTACATCGTGATCTATCGGCAATAATTGTAACTAAAACAAGGAACCGTAATAAAGAACTTTACGATTTCACACGTGAATCTCATACAAGTGTAACTTCAATGACTGTTATTGTTTAATCGTTTTTGTATTATAAAAACAGTTAGGACGACCTGGAGACACCTGTTGTAATTTTGTACTTTTCATTGTTGTAATATTTGTAAAACATAACACTTTCAAAAAAAGAAAAACTTTAGAAATTGAAAATGTTTTACAAAAATTTAACATTTTCATGTATAATTATTATTTCCAACTATTTGGTGGATGGTTATTATAAAAAAAAAAATAATTGTAAAATATCATTATCCTTGTAAGCACATTCCATTAAAAAATATAAACAATTTCATGTTTTTCATTTTTGTAGCGCGTAGACATATTTCGTGTGTGTTACAATAAATGATTGAATTAATATAACACCAAATAACACCATAAAAATCAACACATATTTAAATTTTAATAGATATAGATTGCATTTGAAATGGCTTCTAAAAGTAGCTTCTTTCGTGTTTTCTATAATTATGTATTAAACTATTCCGGACAGAATCTTTATTACTCATTAACTCCAGCTGTTGCCATGTTAAAAGCTAAAACGACACAGAAACGACATAAAGTCACAAAATTTTATTTACAAAACTATACACACAAAAGCATATTTGAATTTCCATTGCATACATACACTGTCTAAAAATGTCCGGACACTTTCGATTTTAGACGTTTTATCTAAAATCTAGAGAAATACTTGGCGAATTGTTTTTTAAATTCGGGAATATAAAATAATGTTTGATCTTGATCTCATTTTTTTTTCTGGGAATAATTAGACACATGAGCAACTAACGGACAGACAACAAATTAAAAAAATAATAATGTGTGCAACCAACCTGTATCAGTAAAAGCTCGAAATGATCTGTAGCTGTAGAAGATGACTATGTGATGTTGTTTGTTTAGAGTATGTTTTGAGTAAGGGTAGCATGTATATTTCTGGAGATAAAGATTTTCCTAATAAATTCAAGAATTTTCCGGAAGTGATTTTCTATAGCATGTAGGGATTTGAAACAAATTTAAAGCCACTTTCAGGAGATTTGGCAATGTACAGTAGAAACAATATACAGCAATAATAATATAAATATACTAAACATGTGATGCAATATGAGTATTTCAATGGTATAATTTTTAACTTTGCATGCGCAAACGGTAACAAATTTGTTTTACATAATTTAGTAGCCAATTATATAAGGAAACTCATATAAAAAGAACAGTTGAATGCCGTGAAAATTCAGAAATATATCGGCGATAAAGTAAGCAGAATTTCAGTTGTTTTCTAAAAGTAGCTGGATTATATCAGGGATCTTCTACAAATTGTCATTTTTTATTAACTAACTTGAGGACAATTATTTACAAAGTTCTGTATTTAACGCATGTACAAGCGTAGGTTTTGAACAGAAGCTTCGGATTTGATAATTATTTTTTGTTGTTGTTGTTGCTGTTGAAATTTGCTGTTTCAAGAAAAACTAAAACACGAATAAAATGACAATAAAACACATAAAAAATGAAAATCTCTTGAAAAACCGTTATCATCCAGCTACTTGTAGAAAGCAACTAATATTCAACTTTCTATATAGCCGACATCTTTCATAATTTCCACGATATTCGATTGGTTTTTTATACGAGTTGCCCTATATAGTTGACTACGAAGTTATGCAAACAAAATATGTCATTCGCGCATACACAGTTAAATATTATTTTATACAAATTCTCATATTTCATCAAATATTTTATATGGTTGTATTTTAACTCCAGTACATTGTATCTGCTGTATTTTCTTTAAGTTTCCTAAAAGTAGCGTGACATTTTGTTGAAAGCCGTGCTTGCTATAAACGAATAGATTGCGGAAGTTTTTTGAACTTTTTTAAAGAAGCCTTTTTATCCCCATGAATATACACACATCAGTTTTACACAAATGAACACAAATATGATACAAAACCCACATATTCATTTTCTACAGGTACAGATACAGGGATACCAAGTGCTATCACACATTCATTTTTAACATTTTCCAACATAGTTGAAAAGTATTTATGACTTCGATTTCTCTGTCTGTCATCTGTCTGCTGACTGTCCGTGCTCTAACACTCGTACATATACTCCGATTTCCATGTACTTTACATATGTAATTGAGGTTTACTATGTCATGTTTTCTACTTAAAATGGAGAACGTAGCTATTGTTCGTTGACAGTCAAAATAATTCCATTAAAATATGGTTTATGTAGAAAAATTGTTTGCTAGAAAAAGTTTAATGATGTTACATTATTTCAAAAATAATGGAATTGATAAGTAGTTCTGAGGTGCACTAAAACAAGCTTTCTCTAGAATATGGTGTGGAAAACATTTATCATTCCTTTACAGGTTGACACAAATGTTTGGGTTACACAATGGTTTAAGGGCCGAATTTCGATGATGTTACAATATTCCAAACATTATGAAATTTATATACATTATTGAGGTGCACTTCAAGATGCTTATTATAGAATATGACATGCATAACAGTTATTGTGCATTTACAGGGATATACAAAATATTTCAGTTTCAGTAGTCTATGAGAGATAAATGCTCGAAGTACGTTTTCAGTTGTGATATGTATTTTTTAGATTAACTAAATTTTCCCTACTATGTGGTATGTATAAATTCTTTAAATCATATAAAGAGCTACACAAAATAATTCGCAAGCCTTACTGTGTATGAACGTGAATAGCTTAAGGTTGTTTTAAAAGAGTTAAGCATTTCCGACACTCTAAAAACGACTTTTTGAAAGCTGAGCAAAAAATACTCAAATCTGAGTGTATTGTATAGTCAAAATGGCTCCGAATCAAACTTACTGCAGATTGAAACATGTATATACTCATTTCTGAAAACATGCACACACTAAAGAATAAAACATCATGTGCTCATATCTGAGTATGTCCATGTTTCAGAAAGGAGTGTGAACTGACTTCTATGTGCTCATTTTTGAGTATTTCCATGTTTCAAAAATGCGTTTGGACTAATTCTAATAATTTTTGAGTATGTCCTTGTTTCAAAAATGAGTATGAACTAACATTTATGTGCTCCGTTTTGAGTATGTCCATGTTTCAATATTCTGAGTATTTCTGGTATTTCAGAATTGAAAGCATTGGGTCGTCCTATTTGAAACAAAAAGTTTCATAACACAATGAAAACATCGATTTACTCAGATTTGAAAGTGTCATTTTTCTCAGTTAAACTGAACTAGTTTATTATTTTGATATATGTTTATAGATTATAAGTAAACCATATACAGGGCTACGCAAAGAACTGGATACAAGGCCGTTTACGGATGGCAATTTCTGAAAGTATGTTTTCAACTGTGTTTTGCGCTTCTATCCTGGATGTAATTTTAGTTGCTTATGAGGCGTGTATAAAAATATGTAGATAATATACAGAGCTCTACAAAATTATTCGAGTACATTTCCATCTATTGGTCGAAATTCCGGAAAGTGAATTTAAGACTTCGTTGTGCGTTTTGTAACTAAACTAAATTTTAGCGCAGTTTGTAGTGTATATACAGTTCTATATATCATGTACAGAGATGCACAAATAAAATCGAGTACTTTTCCGTCTATGGACGATAAGTCAAAGAAAAGTGCTGAAATCTTCTTTTCAAATGTGTTATACGTTTTCTATGTTGTTTACATAGATATCTTCTGTCACTTTTTCAAGTGGTGACGTTCCGTTGTAGTATTCCGGAAGTGTTGAAATGTGTTTCATTATCTATGTTTTACGTCTGAATTTTCTTTCTTGTTTTATTCTATTTTTCATCGGTTCCCTAATTGCTCACTTGACTAAATCTTCACTTATAAATTTGAGGTGAAACATGTTCTTGACATCCAACAATTCATAAAGTATTTCTTTAGATTTTTGTCAAAACATCTGAAATTGAATGTCACCGGATACTTTCGAACAAATTGTGTATGTAGTATAAGAAAACGTACAATTAAATAATACTATTTGAATAAAATATGTTTATTATGGAGCTTTTTAAAAGTTGATACAATACAAAAGCTGACCTATGCAGCGTTGTCAGGTTGGCATTTTTTTAAATTCAGAATTTTTAATTCACACCAGAAATTAATAGGTATACATTTTTTTTTAATTTAATGAGAGACATTTTTTGACATCTCTAGGTAAAAATTTTTCTTTCGAAATTTCCGGTATGAATTTGGAAATTTTAAATATAAAAAAAGGCCAAACTGGCAACCCTGTACCAATGACCTGCCAGATAATTTCTTTTCATTCCGTTTTAAAATTATAATTTAATACGTTTTCTGTAAACAAATGTAATATTACAAGGACATATGAATCTTTTCATGTAGCCATAATATAATATTTTTTTCATCCATCATATCAGATAAAGGAAAAAAGAATTAAAGATAAGTAATTGTCATATCTTATAAAAATAAACCGTATGTATATATATTTTGTTACTACCATGATAATTTCCAATTGATATTTTGAAAATAAAATCTGCTGCAATGTTTATATAGTAACTTTTCGTTTATTATTCATGTTTATGTTATAAAACCAATATTAAACAAGTTGGAAATTGTGCGTCCAACTTGACAAATGAGGTGCATTCGTATTATAGCTAGTTATATAAATATTCCGATCTTGATGATTTTTTATTCTGTGAAATGAATTATATCCTCTGCAGATTAATTTCTGTATTAAAATAAGTATCTCGGTCGCTTGACGATTAAATCTCGGAAGTTCCTATAACAAGAAAGCACCGATTTTTTTAAAATTCAAATTTCTTAATAAATATTTTTATTAATATATTCTAAAGTTTTGATTCGATTTTCATAAAATTTGAAATGTCTCGACAAAATTCTGCAAAGATAAAATATCTTAAATTTCAAACCATTCGGTTGGGCAGTTTTTGCGCTGTTATATGCGGATGGACGGACAGACAGACAGACGGACGGACCAGACGCCGACAATAGGTACTACGTATTTATAACTATAATTACGAACGCACCTAAAAAAGCTTTTTTATAATAAAAGCATGTATATATTCATTGTTCATATATAAAGCATAATAAAAGCATGTTTAATACATTAAAAAGATTCTTTCAAATGTAAAGAATGCAATTATAAATTTAACTTTATAGCTTTTCGCAAAAGTGATTCTTACGGAAAACATACTAGAAATAGTTCATTTCCTACAAAATGAACATAAACAATAAGAGTCGGTGTTGTAAATTTTAACTAGCTCTGCTGTATGCTTCTACGAAAAAAGATTTGTTTTTAGCAGTTTATTCGGCAGCTGTTTTCTTGGAAGTGGATGTTTTTTATCGAATTTACGCAATGTTAATAGATGTGTACATGTACAAGGGTCTTAAGTTCCTGCATCATTTTTATTAGATTTCGTTGTTTTATCTCTTTAATGCACGCTTTTTCTTAACACATTCGCATCGGGTAATTTTTCCTAAACTTTCCTATAAAACGGATTATTTTAATGGCATTAAAACAATAGCAGCTCCTCCCTCTTCCGAAAGGCTTTCGTAAATGGTTTCCTAGATAGTTCCGCAAGTTTATGTATGAGTAAATACAGGGTGTTTCAAAAATGACCGGTATATTTGAAAAATCAATAAAAACTAAACGGGCAGCTTTAGAAATACACCGTTTGTTGCAATATGCTTGGGACAACAGTAAATTTTCTGGCAGACAAACTTTCGAAATTAGTTACAATTTTCAACAACAGATGGCGCTGCAGTCTGGAAAAATCTAAACCACGATATTTTCCACATATCCACCATGCGCAGCAATAATATGGCGTAGTCTTTGAACGAAATTACCAGAAACCTTTGTAAACCTGTGACTTCTTTCTGTGGGGACACTTGAAAGACCAGGTGTACCGCCACAATCCTGAAACAATTGAACAACTGGAGCAGTGCATCTCTTCTGCACGTGAAGCCATCCCGCCTGACACGTTTACAAAGGTTTCTGGTAATTTCGTTCAGAGACTACGCCATATTATTGCTGCGCATGGTGGATATGTAGAAAATATCGTGGTTTAGATTTTTCCAGACTGCAGAGCCATCTGTTGTTGAAAATTGTAGCTAATTTCGAAAGTTTGTCTGCCTTAAAATTTACTGTTGTCCCAAGCATATTGCAACAAACGGTGTATTTCTATCGCTGCCTGTTTAGTTTTTATTGATTTTTCAAATATACCGGCCATTTTTTAAACACCCTGTATCATTAAATATACGGATTTATTATAAAATATCTTACGATCTAAACACATATTGGCAACATTATATAAATGCTTTTTCTGTAAGGTAGAGGCCACGCCCTTAGTCAATGATGTTTTCTGAATGAAAACGAGAATTCTCGTTTCAGGATGACAATGTTTATTGTTTAAAAACGAGAATTCTCGTTTCCCGATGCGAATGTATCAAGACGGCAGATATTGATAAGAGCAAAATTATTTGATTTTTGTTTCTGTGTGAACATTTATTGCTAAAATTTTAAAAATATCAATATATTGTCATATAATTGGTAGAAAGAGTATTTTCAAACGTCTTACAACGGCTAGTAATGAAAATAACATATCATAACGAACAGGATGTCCATAAATTATTGTCGGGATTTCTTTACATCATAAGTTAATTTAAGGACATGACGAAAAATATTATTACATATTCGTTAAGTATAACTCATTTTTTTTTAAATAACACAAAGTAAGTTACAAATGCGTAAAATTGCAACTGAAAACGTTATTAATCAAATAACGATTATAATCAAATAATAATTAGTATTAAAATTTTATCTAATTTATCAAAATGTTATTAATACGCACATGTTTTTCTCTTGTGCAATACACACATATTTTTTTTTGTGCACTCGCCATTTTGAATTCTCACGTCTCAGTCTGCCACAATGCTATGCCGGTTGGGTGGCCGAACAAATTGGTGGAGAATACTTAACCTTGTGTTATTAAACACACAAAGTTATTAAACATCGATTTGTAGAAAAAATGCTTACGTAATTCGTCCTTCTGCTTTATTCGAATTAAATCCTTGGTATTAAGGTTTGTTAACCTTAGTGTTAAGGCTTGTAAGGTTTGTTATCCCTGGTATATTAAGGCTTGTTACTTAATAAACTAGAAATAACAAAAATAAGATACGGTACAAAATGGTGGCTTGGAAATTTCAACAGAAAAACTGTTTGATGTCTCACTGTGTACAATGTCGATTTTAGAAAAAATGGTTACATGATTCTCCAGATTTTATTTACGTAATACTCCAGACGACAAAGCCCCTCTCTATTGTTAAACTTATGGGATTGCCATGTATCCGTATTTTTCAAATTTCTCCTTAAAAAATTAAAATATTTGATCTCTTCTTTTTATATACTATTCTTGAAAGTTGTTTCTTCTCTTATATTTGAATAAATATTTCTAAAATATATAGTTAATTTTATTGGAACTGTTAAAATCCTACTTCCAACTCGTTGGTTTATTTATATTTTAACACTTAAAATATAAATTTAAGCATATGTTTTTAAGAAATGTTTTTTTTTTTTTTTCAAATAAAAAAGAAGGAAACATTCTCCAAGAAGAGTATATAGAAAAATAAGTTAATTTATTTTATTTTCAGAGGTGAAATTTAAAAAATGCGCATGCATTCCTAGCCCATACACTGTTAAAAAAATTTTTTTGCTTGTTTGAACCAACTTTTGCTGCTGCAGTAGTTGCAACCAAGATGGTGAAATTTCGTTACGACATTTGGAGTTATGTGAGTTGTAATTTTCCAACTGGACGAAAAATGTCCGGGCCAGTATTCGAACCTGCGATCTCTTGGTTGAAGTTTCCATGCTCTACCGACTGAGCCATCCCGGTCGAATCTGGAGGACCTAATTCATCCATTTAACCTTATTGATCATAGCATCTGGTCTCATATCTGAATCAGCTCAACAGAATAAATCGCAGGTAATTTGGAACTCCAGTAAACGCTGGATACGTGATTACACTACTTACTGAATATACTTACGTCCAGTTGGAAAATTACAACTCATGATTTGGATGCATAAACCAAAACCAATTACAACGTTATAACGCACAAATATGAAAAATGGCACAAAAAACGCATACGGCCGTTTCAAGGATGCATCGATCCCCTTCCTCAATGCGAGAAAAAAGATAAAAATGGGTTTAAAGAACTCCTCGGTAATATCCCCGAGTACTGGCTTGAATGAAAATGCTAAAGCAAGAGTTTATATATACCAAAGAAGTGACGTAGTTGACCGGAAATAACTGAAAAAAGGAGTCACTGCGCAGGATCCCTCCACACGTGCGAGAGAAAAGGGGTGCTAGTCATATAGTTTTTCTTCGTAGTCAGTTAGTCTAGTTTTTCAGTTATTTCCGGTCAACTACGTCACTTCTTTGGTATATATAAACTCTTGCTTTAGCATTTTCATTCAAGCCAGTACTCGGGGCTATAACCGAGGAGTTCTTTAAACCCATTTTTATCTTTTTTTTTTCTTTTTTTTTCCCTCGCACTGAGGAAGGGGATCGATGCATCCTTGAAACGGCCGTATGCGTTTTTTTGTGCCATTTTTCATATTTGTGCGTTATAACGTTGTAATTGGTTTTGGTTTATGCATTAAAATTCGCACAAAGTATTCGATCTATGCTCATGATGTGGAGTTGTGGTTCAAGAGTCATATCAAATGTTGAAACTAGGTTTCACCATCTTCTGGTTGCAGCAACTGCAACAAAAAAAAAGTTAGTTCAAACCATTACAAAATTTTTAACAGTGTAGGTTTAACAATGGAGAAAGTAAATCTGACTGATGAGGAGTCTTGAGTTCAGAAAAAGTGTGAAATATGTGTATAATAATCGAGCTAAAGTACCACATTCAATAAGAATGAAGATATATGGTCTTTTATAGAGTTCAATGATTAACTTTCATTCCTCAGAAATTACAGTATTTTCTTAAGGGGCCATAGGACTTATAAACTTTCCAAAAATTCAATTTTTGTTATATCGCATGCTTGTAATATCGCATACTTGTAAAAAAAAGTATGATAAAAAGTATGGCACAGAACAAATTTTCATTTGAAATACACACTTTAAGGGTTCATAGAACTTTCAAAACTTCAAAATATTCAATCTTTGAAAAATACATATTAAGGAGTAATAATTTGTAAATAGTTTAAAACAGAATGAATGATACTCTTAATAGTTGCTAAACATGGAATATTTTCAAAGGAAGACCTTTAAAGTAATTTTTCAAAAAATGTGATTTTGGGGCATTGCGCACAATGTAGTTTAAAAGCTTTTCGTTTTTTTTTTTTTTTTTTTTTTTTTCATGAAATTTTCAGGATATAAGTATATGGTAAGCTCTATAAAGTGAACCTAAATTTTCTTCTTTTTATGCTGAAAAAAAACATTTTTCTTACTGTTATATTGCTAAAATTTTTGAAAAATTTATATAAGCAAGATACACTTTTGCTTTTAATTGATAAATTGCGAAGGAAATCAAATATAATCCTATGGGATTTCCTCCCCAATTTATCAATTAGCTCACTGTATTGCCTGTATCGTTCTGAATTTTCGCGATATTTGAATGGACTTTTTATATAAGTTGCTCTATATAATTGACTATCAAATCATGAAAAACATCTTTGGTATAATTCGCGCATGTGCAGTTAAAATTTATTTCATACAAATACCCATATGTCATCAAATATTCAGTATATTAATATTTTAATTGCATTATACTATTTCTATTGTTCTTTGTCCAGTTTTTGGAAAGTGGTGTTAAAATCGGTTGAAAACTCTGCATGCTATGAAAAACAATTTCAAATTTTTACAGAAACGTTAGCATCTTCAAAAATGTGCCTGTTATTCTTACACAAATGTACAAAAATGTTGAACAAGACCTACATGGTCATTTGCTACAGTGACGGATCATTTTGAGCATTTTCTGTTTCTTGGGAGAACGCAAATATTATTTTTTACTAAATTTATTATTATCCCCCAATTGTCCTCGGGACTAAATCTTCACTGAAAACACGAAGTCAAACATGTTCTTTACATCCTCAAAGTTCAAGGGCATTTCGAGCATATCCGCACGAATTTCAGTAGATATTCGACAAAACGTCTAAAATCGAAAGTGTCCGGTCACTGCCCCTTAATTTCTAGACATTAGTGCACCATTCTTTGCTATTGGATGATCATCGGTGAAATGATTATGATGATTGAGAAATTGTAATATTTCATTTGGAAATAAAAATATATACTAATTATAAAGCAATTTATCTCATTGTGGCCGACTATTGGAGCACTCACCCTATTTACAGTTTTTTTAAGTGTAATTTTAAAAATTTTAAAAATATTGTCTTCGAAATATATTATATTTAAAACTAGCTAACCCGCCCGGCGTTGCCCGGGCCCGAGAAAATTACATTCTCAGAGAAAGGCGTTAACCCCCTCCCTCCCCATACCCGCAAATATAATGGATAATTTGTTCAAGAGAATCACCGTCACCTACATTAACGCGATCATTAAAAAAATATTTTTTTCTGATAATTAGAACATAACGAAGACGCTACGCTAAAATAGCCGGCAGATGACAACACTTCCCATCCTAAATTTCAGATCTATATCTTAATTAGTTATCTAAATTTTGTTCATTAGTAAAAATTGGCAATTATTTCCTTTCATTTTCGCAAACTAGATGGAGGGGCCAGAGAAACAGATCTCTTTGTAGTTCAGTTTTTAATGAAAGCAGATCCCTGTCTGAAACTTTCTGGGATTTTTTTTTCACTGGCGCCGGCAGATTGTTGCATAAATTAAGAAAAATTACCGGCCGAATTTTTCAAAAATCACATAGTCGGATGCAGAATTTTTTTTACATATGCTCAGAAATTTTCAAATTGATATCTTAATTAGTTTTCTTAAAATTTGCTAATTAGTAAAATAATTTCGAATTCGTTCATTTTTGCTTGCAAATTCACAGCAGCAGTTCTTTTCATTAGCCATTTTGATTTAAAAGATGGCATTTTCCATGCGATGTTTAATGATATTATAATTAATATCATGAGTAATTATCAAAATATTAAAATTCTGAGACTCAGGTGCACATGGTCAGATCTTGGACTATCCACACCTAAATTTAAAGACTTCTAGGTGGGCTAGATTTTCCTAGCCATCGCCAATAGACACACACACACACACAGACACACAGAGCGAAACTTTATTTTATTAGTATATATTTATGTATGACTTTGAATATTGAACATCTTTAGCATAAATCTGGTCAAAGCCATTTCTTGAGTGATATTTTCTTCATTTATCCCTACAAAGATATACAAATGATAAACTTATGAAAAGGAAAAAAAATCTGTATAAACTATTTATTCTTAAATAAATACATTTAACCTTAAATCATATTATAATTCGTTTTGTAATGAAAGAGTGTCTTTCTAACACATCATATTTCAAAAGTTTACAATTTCTTGTGCTTTTAAAATATTTTTTTAACTCTTCTCTTGTGGTTAAATCTGTTTCTTTGAAGTTCCTTGAAATACTACAAAAGGTTTAAAAATTTAAAAGGAAAGTTGTATTCAAAAGAAAATGTTAAAGGACGCGTCTGAAATTGAATTATAATTCAAAAGAAATCTCCCATTTAGCAGCATAGAACATGAGTTAAGGAAAGAACATTTTCAAACATTAATTATTCATGTATATTTCTCAGATAAATTCTCACACATCGCTTACATTTTTGTGCAAAAGAAAAATTCTCAATCAATAAGACATTTGTATTATCGATATATGAAGCTAAAATAAAAGGTTACATGAAAGGTATTTTTTTAATAGAAATTTCGTTTTATTAAAAAAAAAAAAAGACATAAATCTTTTAAGTTATACTTTCACTTGATGAAGTTAGACGTAGGTTTTATATTTTCAACATTTTAACAGGGTATTTTAAAGAATTGGATTTTTCGTATTGTGTTAATTTTTATAACCATTATTTTAATGTAGGGTGTTTCAGAAAAAATGTATACAAAACTGAATTCTATGGTCCTGATAAGCTTGATTGAGAGAGTGGAGTAATCGTGAAAGGTTTTAGGGCTTTAAGAGGTCTTATACCTTTTAAACTCAGTGATAATCAACTAAAACATTCAAAGTTTGAATTAATGTATCTTTAAAAACTTTTTATGTATAAATATAAAATTTTAACTATTGATTAAACAGATTGTGTTTTTTAATATACTACCATTAGAAACTGACCAGTCCTTTAGAGAAATTGTGTATTGTTGAAATTAAAATAATTGTCTTTTTTTTACTCCGTAAGTCATTGCATGCATGATATCTTGAGAACGTATTCATGGATTGTTATGAGAATTAATACAGATAATAAGCATATATTTATTTTTAAAATGATCTACTGTTAGATCAAAATTATTTCATTAACCATGTAAAAAAAATAAATAAATAAATAAATCAAAATTTTACATTTTATAATGAATAAAAATAGTCACAACTAAAAATCTTATCACTGTAAATACTTAAAAGGAGATTATTTTAAACACACATATGTGCTTATTATTTAAATTAAATTTCATAACAATCCATACATACGTTCTAAACATACCATGCGCACAATGACTTACGGAGTAAAAAAAGGAGCTATTTTAATTTCAATAATGCGCAAATTCTGTAAAAGACTGGTGAGTTTAAAATAACTAGGGCATTCAACCCGGGATTCCCCGGATAGCGAATATATGTGAAAACTATTTATTTATTTATTTATTTATTTAGACTGCCCCCTAACAACACCATGGAACATTTTTATATGAAATATGTCAATTATATATTCAATAAAATTTTGAAATTTATTAAAAGCGGTAATTTCGTTTTGGCCTCGTGCTAGAAGTAAATATCTAAAGAAATTGCTAAAAATTCCATTATCTACAGCAGTTTTTTTTATTCTGATAATTACAGCAGTTTTAAGCGCTTATTTCAATTAAATGTCTGTTAAATGTGTGTCTTATTTATACTATTTTATTTACTGCTTAATGAAGCTCTAATTTCGCTATTGAATATTAGCTGGAAAGAAATGCAAAACTTTTTATATTGTTTACATTGCAAACAGTTTAATATTTTGTAATCGTCTGCAAGCGATAGAGATGGATTTATATTTAAAAAAAAAAAAAAAAACGTGCTTGATATTTAATTTAAATGCTATAGTAAATTAGTAAATTGAGATACAGTTTTCAAACAAATTGCATTTGAAAGTAGATTTTTTTCTCTATATAACGGTGTGAAAATTAAAAATATGCGATGTTTAGAAATTAAAAAAAATTCTGTAGCAAAAATCGCAAAACCTAAATTTTATCGTCTACTGTTGCCATTTGCAAAATGACGTCAGCGTTACGCACGGACACGTTTGTCCTTTATAATATAGATAGTATATTAAAAAGCCCGATAGGATTAATCAATAGTCAAAATTTCCTGTTTATACATAAAAAGGTTTCGAAGATACACTAATTGAAACTTTGATTTTAAATCCTACCTCGTGAACCGCTAGCCGAACAGGTTACTACCAAGGTATTTGCCAGTTTTTCTGCGGTGTTTGTTGATAACCATATTCTATCCGAACGTTGCTTGTAAACATTTTGAACAGTTCCATCTTCATTAAAATATTGAATAAACCGGTGTGATACATTAAAAACATAAATCTTCTTAATTACAACATAAAACTAGTCGTTGGGGGCCACCGTAATACTTACCCATCATGGATATGCATAATGTAAAATATTAAAATAAAAATGTGTAAACTACTTATAAAATGCATTGCAATTCAAATAAAATCGTGGCTTGATGACGTCACAAACTTTAAAGGCTCGATTACTGAATTGCTTGAAAGAGGTTTTTCCTTATAACTCCAAAAATAATAATCTTATTAACTAGCGGTTTATTGCATCTGATTAAGCGTCAAATTTCCAATTAAAATATATCTTTGAAGTGAAATTTGGATGAAATACAGGGTCATGAAAAATCGAAGAGTGTGGAAAATAGGATTCCAAATATCTCGGCAACTAATTATCCGATCGACTTCATGCTTTATTCAAAATTTATGTTTTTTTATTGTCTTTTATATTCATTTCTTAAAATAAACAATTTCGAAAATTTTTATATACCTTTCATCAGAACGAATATTTCGAGAGTCCGAAAAAAATTGTTCCGGTTAATCGAGGTTATTGAAATGAAATAGGCTTCTTCCCATTATTACATACTAAGTACATACCAAATTGCAAGTCTCTATCTCAATTTTTGCGGGAGATAGAGCGTTTACAGACACACAGACACACAGACACACAGACGGACGGCAAAATTTTTGTTTCTAAAAATATGTTTTTCGGAATCTCCAGTGTCTGAAACGTGTAAATCCGTCAAAAAAATTTTTTTGATTTTCAAAACGATTACAAGACTTACCCTATACTACGTATGATGGGTAAGTAATAAGAAATGCGCTAGAGATTTCTTCGTCAGGCGCAAAAGAAGACGTGCTAACACTTTGAAGACAGGAGAAAGACCGAAAGGTAATGGAAGGGAGAAAAGGGAGAAGTTAAGGAAACAGCCAGAAATAATTGTATAATAATAACAAAAATAATTGTTAAGACAAGATAATACTCAATTTAAATTGACCGGTACTTTTAAAGCTGTTCTCAATTCCAAACTGGTTAATTTCTGGCACGTTGTTTAGTTCATTTTTGTCCGCAAACGAGAGTTGGTAAAATTTGTAATTTCAATTATCTGCAATGTAATTACAAATTTACTGTTTGCATGTTGAACAGAATTTCTAGACGAGACAGCGCAAGAAAGGAAAAACACTGCCGTTCTAAGACAATAACTGCTTAATCGCTTACAACTCAAGATTAATTCATTTATTTGAAAATTAAAAACTGTTCGATTACAAATTTCTTCAATAACCGGGCCTGCAAGTATCATGCTTTTATGTTTTAAAATCAGTCGAAAATGTGTTAAAAGTATCCGTTATTAAGCGGAGAAAAATATTTTTTTTAGAACCGCCTTAAGTGTCGTAATTCCCGAAAGGGTTAAACTAGGAATTTCCATGTAGGCAGATTGTGTACGATAATCCTATGATCGGATTATCTATGATCCTACTGATCGGATTTGTCTGGATTATCTTGATCGGATTTGTCTAGATAATTTTTTCTTGTGTCATCTCATGAAAAAAGTTCAGTGAACTACAATTGTAAATTCTAATGAACATTTCGACAAAATGGACATCTTTTTTACGTCTGTAACTAAGGGAACATTATAAAGCGTCACAAAAAAATATAATTATTTTTTTTATAATAAGAGGACTCGATAACTTATGAACTATTATTTTAATTGAGTATTTTACAATAACTTTTGGAAATATTTTAAAATGATTTTATGAAGAAAAAGAATGTTTTTTAAAAAAAATTAAATTTGAATATTTTTTTTTTATTTTTTTTTTTAAATACATTTAAAAGCACACTTCTCTTACAGTTTTGAACTTTTGCAACAATATTTTGCACACTTTTGTTACAAGTTTGATCTATAACTGTAAGGACAAAATTTCCAAAGTTAATTAGTTTAAGAAAAAATAAATACCATGACATGACATATGTTAAATACATACAGTTAAAAATGACTATTTTTTTTTATTTTTTTTTAAATAAAGCGTTTATATTACTGATAATACGATCTTTAATTTTATGAAATGCACTACATGTATCGTTTACTAAAACAAATCGAGTTAATTGCAAAATATATGTTGAAATTTTATGAATTTAATCATACTTTTATGTTGAAAAAATACAAACTGTGAAAAATGAATTTAATGATTGCAACTCTGTATCATTTAAAAAGAAATGGGTTCAGTACTAAAGCGTTTTAGTTATCGGAACATTTTAATTTATGACACATTGTTAGAATATACTAGGTCTAAATTCATTAAAAGAAAAAAAAAAACAAGGGCAACCAACAATTATTCGTTTATAATTGACAGCTGATCAATTTGTAGACTTTAAATACGAAGAGTACACACGTTGGCGCAGCAAAACCTTGTCTATGATTGGATGGCATTAGGATTTCTCTGAAAACAGAGAAAACACTATTAGGTTAAGGTTTTGGGTCGCTAGAGATTTTTAGGTCGTTGGGACGACCAGTGAAAACGCACCTATGAGGCGCTGTTAATAATAGACAACAGAGATATTTCTAGAAGAAATGAACTGATCGGAAAATCCAAAGAGTTCATTGACTAAATCAAAATAAAAGTTCGAAATAAACACGTGAAAAAACAGAATAAATAAAGATAAAATGAAAAACACCTAATGTAATCCAAACCTCTATAGTGGTATGGATGTATGGTAAGAATCATCAATTTGTATCGGCACAGGACAACACCTTCCTAAAACGGTTGCTGCGCATGCTTTGGCCAAATGATCTTGTAGTCCCGGAAGAGTGGACGCATGCGCAAATAGGATGATTTTGAGCTGATCTTAAAATATTACCCTTTTGTTTTAATATATATATGATAATTGGCGCTGTCAATAACAGGCAACAGAGATATTTCCGGAAAAAAATGAACTGATCGGAAAATCCAAAGAGTTCATATAAATTAAATCAAAATAAAAGTATGAAATGAACATGTAAAAATCAGAATAAATAAAGATAAAATTATAAAGTACCAAATATTATAATCCAAACTTCTGTAGCAGTATGGATGTATGAAAAAATTCATCGATCCATATTGGCACAAGACACCTTCCTAAAATGGTTACCGCGCATACTTTGTCCAAAAAAAACTGATAGGCCCGGAAGAGTTGACGCATGCGCAAACAGGTCGATTTGGTGTTGATCTTAAAATATTTCCCTTGCATTATTAATATATAGGATTGAAACATTGATATCGTCCTCAGGCATCATTATTGTCACCAAGAAAACTACACCGGGTTACCCGGGCTAAAGATGCTTGATATACTGCCAGTGTATAGAAGGAAACTGACAATTATTTTTAGTTGAAGACTAATAGTTTTTAACATGTATATTCTTAAGCATGTATATTCTTCAATTACCCACCAACTACGCCAAAAAGTATTTTCGGTATTTTCATATTAGCTGCATACCAGCGATTAATCGTGAAAGATTTCTGTAATTTCAGCGACCTTTTTAATTTTCAATATTTTCATGTTAAAGCGCTTATTCCGATTATATGTCTGTTAAATTAGTGTTTTATTTATATATTTAGTTATTTATTTGGGAAGTTTTAATTACGTTTCGTAGTTTAGTTATTGAATATTACACCGAAATATATAAATATACTGAATTGTTTTAAATGCAAACGTGTTAATCATTCGTAATTGAGTTGCACATTCATTTTTGAGATATCACAAACACAAACATGTTACTTCTGGATACTTAATTAACACGTTAAAATTAATAAAACTTCAAACATTCACTAAAGTACTAAAATACAATGTAAATACAATTAAGTAGAAATTTAATTAAGTCGAATTGCAACATTTACAATAGCCGCATCTTTCTAGTGGGGTGGTTCCCAAATTTGGCTCAATCGTCTATAAACGAAGCAACCTCGATTCCACGTGAATATTATGTTTTACTCTGATTAAAACTTTAACTAATTGACATTGGTTATCTTTTGGATTATTTGTGTATTTATAATGTTGTATACTGATGAGGGATTTAGAATTGAATCCAAAATGTCCAATTTTAATTTTGTATTTTCATTCTATTTTAGTATTTTAGTGAATGTCTGAAGTCTTATAAATTTTAATCATTTTTGAGATAGATTTAAAAAATGCATACTTCATAAATATTTTCGCAACCATAAAAAATCAGTAAATTGAGATATATTTTTTTTAATTGCATTTAAAAGTACATGTTTTTAATTCTACGGTGTAAAAATTCTGCGATAAAACGAAATTGATTGTTGAAATTGTTGCCACCATCAATATGACGTCCGTTTTACTCACGTACATGGTTTTGCCTTATAAAATAGATTTCAAGTGTACTGAGTACATTTAAATGAAAGAAATTTCAGTTAAAAATATTTTGATAGGAAATTGATGTTTCTATGATGGTTCATTTCAAAACATATCTCATACAGAGAACATGTTTTTGTGCGTTTTCCATTTAACACATTTTATCCGCTTGGCAAGATTGCCTGCCATAGTATATTTCCAGAGTTTCGAACTAACTAATTTCGAAAAGTAATATTTTTCCCATTTAATGACAGAAATTTGAAATTAAATAAAGAGAAAAATGTGCTAATTTAGAATAGTGCTATTCAAAAATTAAAACACTGCGAATACTGTTTTTTGCACAAATGTCAGACACATAGAATGTAAAAGAAATATCAATGTATTTTGCCAATTACTTGTAACTCTTCACTATTATATTTAGTCTTTATTTTCTGCATAATGCCTAATTAATAATTACTACCCATAAACTTTCACGTCATTTGACAGTGCTGTTTGATACAGGCAAGTTTCCCTGACAATCCAATACAGCCAGTTATTCCATAATAAATGACAAACATGTCACTGGGCATTAATAAGAGATGACAAAGAAAATAGTTGTACATTTAAAATTCTCCACTATTATATTTAGTCTTTATATTCTGCATAATGCCTAATTAATAATTACTACCCATGAACTTTCACGTCATTTGACAGTGCTGTTTGATACAGGCAAGTTTCCCTGACAATCCAATACAGCCAGTTATTCCACAATAAATGGCAAATATGTCACTGGGCATTAATAAGAGATGACGAAGAAAATAGTTGTACATTTACAATTCTCCACTATTATATTTAGTCTTTATTTTCTGCATAATGCCTAATTAATAATTACGAACCATTAACTTTCACGTCATTGGACAGTGCTGCTTGATATTGGCAAGTTTTCCTGAAAATCAAATACAGCCACTTATTCCACAATAAATGGCAAATATGTCACTGGGCATTAATAAGAGATGACAAAGAAAATAGTTATACATTTAAAATGCAAAGATACTCTCCAAATAATTCTTGAAACAAATGGGTTAATTCAAAAATTTTAAATGCGTACATTTAAAATCCTTAATTTTGATATCGAGCGTAGGAGTTCTTTGCAATTATTTTTTTTAATATCTCTAAAATTTTCAAAGTCATAAATATTACAATTTCCTATAGATTGAATGCAAAATATTTTGTTTGAAATAAATAATTTATATTAATATTTGAAACATGAAGTATGAAGAAATTGAATGTTACACGAATAATTAACAATTTTTGGGGGGGAAAACAAATTTGTTATATAACATATCTGTGACTTTTTTGTTACTTACAGCTTACAGATAATTATTACATTAATAAATCATGGAAATTTCATATTTTTTCATTTCATTGGCAATGAAGCTTTCTCTTGCGCAGTATCCTAATTTGTAAGAAGATATAAAAGCGTTTTAGACTTATGGAAATATAGCCTAACTTATAGTGGCACAGACGCAATGCTTTAAAAGAATCTCTGGAACTAACGTAAATAATCATTAACAAATATTTGAATTAACAAATATTCGATCTGTACATTTTATGTTTTGATATGACGTTATTTTATAGGGTTGTTGAAGGGTTATTTTGCCAATACTGTTAGTCTTTTGGATGACATTGTTTATCTTTTAGTTATTTTTTATCTGAATTAAATTTTTGATTAATCAGTTATTGGTAATATAATACAGCTTTCGTATGAAGGAATTTATGCAGAACAAAAATTTATATTTATCTCGATTTTTCCCGCCTACTGCGAGTGTGTTAGATTTGTTTCGTAGTTTTGCTTTTTTTTTATTGATTATTAACATATTGAATTAGAATCCTATGTAACTCTTAGCTGTTGTTACCAGTCTCACAGGCTACTGATTTTTACAATTTTCACAGTTTACCTATACAGATACTAGTGAAAGGATCGGGATCCATAAACCTTTTGGCCTCGTTTTTGGTCTCGTCCTCGTTTTTGGCCCATGAAATAAGACGAAAATTAAATTTTGTTATACTGACTTAATTATTTCATTTTTAATATTAAAAGTTTTATCCTGTATGATTTCAACAATAGTTTTTGCATTTTGTTCGGATTTATATAACTTACACAAGCTCAACGTTCATATTATTCATAGTTTTTGATGAAAAATACGCAATTCCTTCTAATTTCACGTCAATTATTTATATGAGCGTAATCGTGCAACACTTTCTTCTTTACTTACATTTTAAAATACATCCAAATGCACAATATATGTAAAAATAAAAGTGTTGCAAAGCTGCGCTCATAGTAAAATATTAAAAATAGAGAGTTAAGTAACTGCATTCCCTCACCTCACTAAGAGACTTTATGATGCAGAAACGTGTTTAAACGTATTAAAATGAACGTAACTATTGCTAATAACTGCATTCCTTCACATTAGCAATAGTTACGCTCATTTTAGCACGTTTAAACACGTTGTTGCATTCTAAAGTCACTTTGTGATGTGAGGAAATACAGTTACTTGACTCTCTATTTTTAATATTTTACTATGAGCGCAGCTTTGCAACACTTTTATTTTTACATATATTGTACATGTTGATGTATTTTAAAATATATGTAAAGAAGAAAGTGTTGCACGATTGCGCTCATATAAATAATTGAGGTAAAATTAGGAGAAATTGTGCATTTTCATCAAAAACTACGAATAATACGAAATTTGAGCTTGTGTAAGTCTTATAAATCCAAACAAAATGCAAAAATTATTGTTGAAATCGTACAGGATAAACTTCTAATATTAAAAAGTGAAATAATTAAGTCCGTATAACAAAATCAACTTTAATCTTATTTTATGGGCCCTTATTTCACGGCTTATGGACCCTGATCCTTTTGTTTCGTTTGGAGACCTAGTACTAACTCTAGACACTTCTGAATAGAAGAGTGTTAATTATAATAGTCTTGTACTTAAAATTTAGTAAAGAAACAATACCCTATGAGTTAATTCAGACATTTTATCATCGTTCGATCAATCGATCTCAGAGACCGCTTACAGTATATATAGGACGATTTTTGTCACAGCAGTTAAGTGCTAATAAATTGCTTCAAAGATTATTTTTGTTTGCGATATTTTTTTTGTGATATCCTATTATTTTTAACTATCGTTTTTCTACAATCCAATTTATGTTTAATAATTTATTGGTGTAATTATACAACTTTCTCTGAAATGGTAACCGGTTAACTGTTGTTACCGGTCTCACCAAAGACTACTTATTTTTACCAATTTTCGCAGTTTAACATATAATTTTCTTTGTTTCTTTGTTGCTGCTAAAAACATTAATTTGTAATTATCGCTAATGTTTACCTAAATGAAATTATGCTTTAGTTGACCAAATTTTAAATTTTTGCTTCATTTTAAACTTTTAAGCTTTAATTTGTTTTTAAACTTCATCAATTTATCAGCTTGTAAAAATTAGATAAATTTAAAAATAAATAAATAAATAAAAAGAGCTAAATATTAGTCTCTAACTTGATTACCGTTCACAAAATTCGCAGCGTTTGTTAAACTTAAGTATTTTATACATGTTTTTACACGTTTTTATATATCTTCGTTTGTTGTTTTCTACCTATCTGTCTGGTTTGTATTTTGCAATTTATTTTTGACCATTTCCATAGAACAAATTTTTCACAGGAAATTTCTATTTTAAGTTACCCCAAACCCGAACCGAATACGGCAAAAAAATTTTCGTTGACCCGCAACCCGACCTGGACCCAACACACTTCAACACAAAATTTGAGAATATTAATCCTTATTTTAATTCATATAAAGATAACATACACTTTATATTGGTGGTTTTTGGAATTAACATTTTGTTTCCTCTAACAAAAATTCCCGTCATATGACACTTTCGTAACTTCATGACTTTCTGAAACATAATTTTTAATGTAGCCTTCTCGGAAAAGAGTTTAATTTTGGGACACCTTGTATATTTTACTTTTAGTCAGCGTTCTACCAATAACTTATATAAGTGAAAATAATAAAATTTCATATTTTTTTTCAGTACAATATTATTTTATTTCTATTCCACATATGATGGGAAATGAAGGAATGATATACAAAACTTTACATATCATAGTGTTGTAGTGATAAAATATATAATCTTAAAACTGTCTTCAATTTATTTTAATTGCACACAGACATAGGATTTAAAATGTCATATCAGTGACGAGCAGAAATAAGACTAAGAGCATTAATGTCAATGGGCTGCGAATGTTTTAATGAAAAGAAGGTATAACTACATTATTTTTGTGCATCTTTTTACATGACATTAGATTCGAAGTATTTTTGACACACCATTCAGTATCATAGAGTATCTATTAAAGAATGGCACAATCCGAAACTTCAAAGTATCGTGAGCAATCAAAAACATCAATCGTTTTAAATAGTTTTCTGGCAAGTTTTAAGTTCACCAAAACTTTATACAGAAAGAAATTCTTCATAAATTGCGTTTCTGGATCATTATATGTGTAGATAAACACATTTTTAGTTTAGTGACCTTTGACAAACATTTAAGTGAAATAAAACATTCTTTATGACACCGGCGCTAATAAGAAGGAATTCGATAATGCAAGGATTCTTTTGACCATATTGCTTCTGATAAAGTTGCAGTATAATTAAATATATTTCCTTCATACTAAAAAAAAAAAAAAAAAAAAACGTGAATTGATACGCGTGTTGCGGTTGATTATATTTTGTTAAAACACATAAATTTCTACTTTGATTTGCCTATTTTTCCTCAAACACAGACAATTGCCCAATTTAACATAATAGTTATCTGAAATCCTAAAAATCTAATTTTGAATTTTCGTCACATCAGAGGTCTGTTCCGGCAAAATGTTTACCTACCACTTTTTATGTATGACTGTTTTACCCTCAAAGACGAAAAATTCGCGAACCTCAGCTCCAGAATTTCTATATTGCCACATTTTCCTGTACTACATGTACTGTCCACTATAGGAGAACATTCAGTGAGAATTTTTGAATGTAAAAAAAAGAACCGTATTTTTGTGAGCATGAAAACCCCTGCATAGCCACGCCGCACAGAGGGGAGAAACTCCGGTTTTCCTACAAAAATTCTGAAAATCATCCCATCTTTAAGAAAAATCGCTTCTGGCCACTGTTTCCAATGTATTTGTTCGAGAGGAATTCGATGAGACTATCCGAAGTTGAAGACCATCCCGCAACCTATAATTGTTGAGTTATAACCACTTTTCTGTCAATATATGATAACTTAAATTCTTGATTATTTCAGGGTATTAAATTGTATTTCCTTATAAAATATTTCAGTGTCGATTCTTCTGTAATTTTTCCACTGAATCGAATGCAAAGGGATGAAAAGCTGAAATTCGGGCTCTAAACATATATCTCTCCAAAAAACATGTATTTCGTCTCAAAATTTCTTTAATTCATAATATGAATCCCATTATATCACGAAAATTGGCTAAAATAAAATTTTAAAACAGTACTTACATTAGAAATTATAGAAAATATTGAATAAAGCAAATAAATAAATGGGAAATTAATTTAAAAGTTTACAAAATTCAAAACATTATATTGTTTAGTATTGTTTCAGATGATTCTTGCATATTTTTATGTGAGGAATCGAATAAGACAAGTCCTAAATTGATACATCTAATCATTATCAAGATAATACGTCTAATCTAGTACGAAGGCTACGACTGCAAATAATTGCATCTGAAATAAATATAGCTATTTCTTGAATGCATGTAAAATAGAAAAATTGTTAATTAATATCTGAGGCTAATGGAGTTTTTCTTTTTTTTTTTAAAGCTTCGACAATCAATTTTACTCGCTTAAAATAGGAATATTGTATACCTTAATTCTACATATGGTAATGCAATATTTGATCAGATTAATTATGGTTTCTTGTCCTCTATATAGGAAATAAATACCCTCAAATTTTGAAAATGTTGTTTTGAAAATAAAGGTATAAGAGCAGGAACAAAGTACGACTAAAATGGACCAATTTCCAAAAGCAAACCCCACCTTTGGCACAAATTTTTGTTTTCGGAAAAATTCCAAGTAGGACTTTTTTCTGCAACTATTAAAGAACAGAAAATTACTATAAAGGGTGCTTAAATAAAATTTTCACTTTTGAGTATTTTTGCCACCTTGGCCCCATTGTGCGCCGCTAGGGCAGCTCAAGATGGAACTCGTGAGCGTTAACTTTTAACGCCAAACCTGTGCCGCCGACCTGAGTTCGACCATCTCACAACTTGCACCACCTGTGATTATTGAAATGCAAGAAGATTTGTGAAATATTTCATTATATTACGTGAAGGCCGAATTCAGTTTTACTTTGCAATACACATTTAAATGCATAATTCCCTATATTTTTATTATTCTAATTATACCTGGAAAGGTGTAAACCTAGCAACACACGTAAGGGGTGAACCAAAAAGTTGTGACATATTATATGATAGTTGTGTGCTTTGCCGTTAGCGGTGTTCCAGCGGTAATTTTGTACCAAAGCACCAAATGTAACTAACAGCTTTTATCACGTCGACAATTATGAATCCGATAGCTAAAAGTCACGTATAATTTTTTTTTCAATATTTGCTTTTTTCGATGACGAGAGTGACTTTGATTTTTTTTTAAAGTTTAATACTACATCTATTGTTTGGAAATCGCCAAATAACGAACAATATGCGATAACTCCTTCTAGTGTGCCTTTATAAGAGAGTGGAGACATACGGGCACTAAAATTTGACAGAACGAGACGATCTTGGATAAAAATGAATCACATAACATTTTGACGAGACTTCTATTATTGACAAGCTAATGCTTGTTGATTTGTCTCAGTCGTCTAATCCAGTGTTGCTAGTGGGCTACTTTTTCTTAATTGCCATCACTTAATTCTTGATTGCCATCACTTTTAAAAAATAGTATAATTACCCTTATTTTTTAATTATTTAATCTGTCATAAAATAAGACGAATATCTCTACTTGAAAAAAGTGGTGACAATCAAGCAATCTGAATTTCAAAAGAATTAGCCACTTTTCTAATCGAACTGTCTGACCAAACATATCGCTCGTTTGCTGCAACAACGTCATAACTCTAAAATCACGATTTTCAGGAAACGCATATGAAATTTTAAATATTTAACTACTTTTTGAAAACTATAATAAGACACTATCGCCATCATGTTGGCAATCTTGAAAGCACAAAAATGATACTAGTTAAAAGTTCATATCGTTAGACTTGTCCCTGTGGTATTAACTCAAAAATTGGGATTTTGGAGTTATGGCGTTATTACAGCAAATGAGCGATGTATCTAAATTCTAAACAATGTTATACTTTCCGCAGTTTATCTAAAAAAAATTGAAACGCGCTTTAACTGTTTTATTAGTTGGGAATAAATAGACAATGTAAAATAAATATTGTTTAAAATGAAATACGACATATGTTTATGCTTACGAAATAGTCGTTCCATTAATTTTCAAATAGTTAAAGTTTTCAAATTCTTATACGACACCCCACACACACACACAAACTTCTTGACAAAATTGGTTCTTTGGAATTTTTTGTTATTTTTTCTTGGAAATAGATCATTATAAAATTATTATTATCATTATTATTATCATTTCAACACTACTAGCGGCGAAGTCCTACAAAATACTTACAGAAGAGTTATTAGAAGAACTCAGTTATGTATTGGACTTCCAAGAAAACATTTTGTTTGAAAATGCTTAATTTTTTGCTGTTTTATTTATATTTTTAGGATTTAAAACTACGTTTGTCTCTTTGTAGGATCTCTGACTATGTGATATTTTATTTAGATGTATTTTTGATGTCGTTTATTCACATTTGTTATCATATTTTTGGCCTAAAGAACGAAATCGTCAATGTGTATATTTCCCGTATATTAACCTATTCGGGACCATGGGTGCATGTATGCACCCTCAAAAAGGGCATACAGAATTGGTTTTAGGCACCAGTAAAAAATAAAAGTAATATTTGCTTTCTCTAATCCGAGCATTTTTGTGATAGTTTAAGTAAAGGTAGCTTTTTAAAAAAAAGTGGTGCCAACCGAATAAAATTTGTGTAAAAGCCGCCGGTCCCGAAGGGGTTAAATGGTGAAATACATTTTGAATGGCACGAAAAATTGGCATAAGTCAGCTCTTTTCCTATATTATAATTCGGTCAGTTCTTAAGATATGAAGTTTCATTTTTTTTGTTGTCATGTTGTTGCTGCTGCAAAAAAGAAACAAGTAAGAAAAATCACGCGTAGAGCATAGATTATGAAACACTTTCCAATACTTCCAGAATACTTTCATGAAGCTTCACCGTTTAATAAGATGAAAGATGATGTCTAAGTAAACAATTTGGAGAAAACCCAATTTCAGCAATTACCATCAATGCACTTTTGTGCGGTCCTGTAAGTGATCTATAAATTTGTATATATACTACATAGTATGATACAATTTTGTTCAGTTAGGAAACGCATAGCACAGTTGAAATTTCCCCTTCAGCAATTTCTGTCATTAAACGGAAATGTTCTACATATTTGCGTGCTGCCCTGTATATGATCTATAGAATTTATATACACAATGTTATAGGCAAAAATTTATTTACATTTAAAAACATGTACCACAACTAAAAACGCACTTCCAGCAATTATTGTTAATAGACAGTACTGTTAACCGAATTCTTTTGTATGTCCCTGTAAATGAACGATGAATGCTATGCTTACTATATTCTATAATAACCATCTTGTACTGCACATCAATTATATATAATAATTTCAATATGTTTGACTTAGGGTAACATCATTAAAATACACCGCAAACGATTTCTCCCCGTAGACCGTAATGAAACGAATTCTTTTGAGTGTCCCTGTTAAGGAACTATAAATGCTACACACTTCATTTTCAATACCGAACATGCCATTGTAAACTTCAGTAACATATATCAATTGCATGGGAATTGGAGGATATTTACGGGAATCAGAGAATGGACAGATCGATGGCAGACAGACAGACAATCCGAATTCATAAACACTTTTCACCTATGTTGGAAAGTGTTAAAAATGGTTTTTTCTTCTGTGGTCGTAGAAAAAAAATGGAACTTTTTGAAAAGTAATAGCAGGACTATTTCATTAACCAAATCTTATTTCCTAACTTATTTTGAACACTTCTTTCAATTTACATTGCTTACTTATCTCCAAACAGTTGAAATTTAAAGCGCGTTTCAAACTTATTTTGTGACATATTGATATTTCCATCGCACAAAGATTTCATTGAAAATTTCATCTCGGTGTTTAAGACGACGAGAAATATAAGTACAAACTGAACGAAAAATTAGTGTAAAATGCAAAAATTGAAACAAATCAAGTTAAAATAAAATTGATGAACATGAGGAAAACGCAACACATTTACTGAATACTGAATACCTAGCAGGAGTCGATTCCAAATGATTAAAGATCGATTCGAACCTGAAATTTCCTCATAAAATAAGATAAATATAAACCATGCAGAAATAAGTAAAATAAACAAGCTAAATGAATAGTTCAGTGGTAAAAGGATAACATTCCAGCTGATGTAAATGTCGAAGAAGCACAAAAAACATTTATACTTGTATAAAGCAATTATCAATTTTAGAGAAGTGTTCACCATTATTCGATTGTAGGAATAGTCGATCAGTGTTGCCAGTTCGCTACTTTTTTTAAATTAACATTTCTTGATTGCCACCAGTTTTTTTAAATAAAATTTGCCTTATTTAATTACAGGTTTAGGTTCAGGTTCAGGTTCAGCTGATCCGGGGTGGCCTACCGATTGACTAAAGCTCTATAAGTCCCGTTCAGCGGGGATATCCACTATCCAACAACCCTAACCAAGTGGCAGGGCCCGGTTAAACCCCCGAAGAAAGCCGGTTCATCCTTAAACTATTTACACAAATATAAACAAATACAAAACAGAAACAAAATGAAAATATCACATTAGTTACAATATAAATCTAAATTAACCCATTAACGCCGACTTATTTTACAGTTCTTTTAATACTTTTATACCAGTTGACACCAGTTTTCCCATACTGTTATTTTAACTGATTGAATATTTGATAGTTTTACATTAGATAATATGATTTTTGTTTTCTACTAAGATTCTGGTGTTGATATTTAAAAGTTTCGTATCACTTAACTGGTAACTTTTCGTACCAACCGGCATTAATGAGTTAAAGTATCTTTAAATTAAAAACTTGTTTAAAAGTTGATATTTTTACTAAAGTCAGTAAACAGTCTTCTATTAAAGTCAATAAAATCACATGTCATCAATATCACGGAGAGTCACCAAAGTCACTAAGCTTCTATAAGAGCAACATTTACTGCATTTTGAAACAATAGCTGGTTATTTTCTAACACTTTAACACAGTCTATTATATTATGAAGGAGATTGGTTCGCGTTATAACGTATTGGAACCAATTGGATAAGGGAATTTTAGTCGGCTTTTTTAATATGATACATTGACGTTAGAGTGCAGTTCAGCAAATAATGTAATGAGGTTCTACGATGTCTTATTTAATTACAGATTAAATGACGTGAAATCAAGGCGAAGTATCCTATTTGAAAAATGTGGTGCCAGTCAAGCAATCTGATTTTTACTTTCTTCTCTCTTTACAAGAAGAAAGTATTGGATTCCTGAAAATGTTTGACTTCCGGTTTTCGACTGATTTTTATGTTTTAGAAAGCCCTGAAAACAATTTGACTGTTTTTAGAAAATGTCTGTCTGTGAGTCTGTGACTTTGTCTGTCAAATTTTGTGGGCGCTCTATCTCAAGAAGTAATGCGCGAAATTTAATAAAACTTTATATTCAGTTAGTTCCTGGTATAACTTGGTGCTGATTTGTTTTTGGTGAAAATCGTCCAATAGGTGGCGCTGCTATGCTGCATTTTTCGTGATTTCCGCAATAGCTCTATCTCAAGAACTAAAGCACTGATTTTCATGAAACTCCAGATTCAGTTAGACCTTGACATAAATAGACACTGATTACGTTTTGGTGTATATATCCCAACAAGTGGCGCTTCTATACCACTTTTTTCATGATTTTTACGATAGCTATATTTCAAGAACTAATGCACGAAATTTCATCAAACTTCAGATTCTGTTAGACATTGGCATAAATAGATGCTGCTTATGTTTTGGTGTAAATATCCCAACAGGTGGCGCTTCTATGCTACTTTTTTCATTATTATCACGATAACTATATCTCAAGAACTAATGCACGGATTTTCATCAAACTTCAGATTCAGTTAGACGTTGATATAAGTTGTTGTTGGTTAGGTTTTGGTTTAAATATCCTAACAGGTGGCGCTGCTATGCTACATTTTGCATGATTTACACGATTTTAGCAATAGTCATATCTCAAGAACAAATGCACGGAATTTAATAAAACTTTAGATTAAGTTAGACCTTGATATAAATTGGTGCTGATTATTTTTAGTGTATGTGAATCCTGTGTGAGATAGAAGAAAGTTTTGGGATTGGCACATCCGACTAGTTTAAAACAAGTAGCCGGCTGGCAACACTGCAGTTGATGAGGGTTCATCCCATAAATCTCAAAGAAAAATACTGATTAATTTATTAGTTATTATTAATTAAACTATCTCAATGTATTTTCCTTATTTTTTAAATGTTATCCTTTTTCCACTCATCCGTTCAAATAATGTTAAATAAAAATTCTGATGTAAAATATTTTTATAAAACCTGAATAAAATTTCCCGGCGTCCTAGTGTTAAAGAGCCATATTACATAAGCCCAAAAGCTCAAATGTAGTTAAAATAATGTAACTTCAGAAATTAATTATTAATATCAAAATTTACCTTTGTGATAAGGCGATAAAAGAAAAAGAAAATGTAACCTACTCTTACATAGCTTCAAATTTCATATCTTGTTCACTGAAAAATAACCATTTGATAAATCTTTTAGTTCCAAGAACTAAAAAATGTCGAAAAGTAAGTGATATTTTTTATTTTAAAAGTCAGAAAATAAAACCGTTTGAACTTATGTTCCACTTCTTTTTTTTTCTTTCCTTAGGAGACTCTTGCATACTTTTTTACTCAAATTTTGAAGTTTTTAAAACGATACTCTATATTTTATTTCGATAAATTTCTTACGGCTCGTTGAATCTCGTTTTTATAACCAAGTTGCAGAATTTTTTTTCTTTTATATGATATAACTTTTTTGAGGTGTCATACAAATTTAGAAAACGACAAAGTAAAATTTTGGAATAGATAAAAAGACATGTTTTGGGAAAGGAGTTTTTAATACTGATCGAAAAACTTAAAGAACAAAGCATTTCTTTTAGTTAGTATAAGAGGAAAAGGGATGCTTAAGTTTATTACTTTTATTTTTCATATTTTGCAATATATAAAGAATTCTTCGACATAAAATGATAATTTTTCTCCATCTTCTAACAAAGAAGGCTATACAATTCGTTAGTATTAAATACATATATGAAGCTCCATGAATAACTTTTGAACGGACGCTCTGATTTTTCGGGTTTCGTTAATCTGACGAAGCCCTATTCGTCTCACACCTCTGTCTGTCAAAGAGTTTGTACTCGAAAACTGTATAAGTTAGTGACTTGAAATTTTGCATACTTATAAGCTAAATACCTCCTGTCACACGAAAAATAATAAATTTTTGAAAAGGTGTTATTTTAATTAAATGAATTAATTTAATGACATCCGACCATTTCTGCAATTTACTTAAGTCTTAAAACCGAACCTTAATTTCAGTATTTTTCGGGTAGGCTAGATGGTTCAGTGGTAGCGCATTTTCCTCCTAACCCACAGGTTCCGAGTTCTATTCTTGACGACGGAAGTTGAAATTTTCGATTCTTACACTTCATTGCCCGATGGATTTAATTAAAAGAACTTTCGTATTTTCGTATTTTTCCCCATTTTAGGGTTTTTTTTAGCTAAACTTAAATCATGTAATTAAATATGCTTTTCAGATATAAAAACATATGCTGTTACAATTGTCTGAAAAGTAGTTCTTGAATATTTTTAATTTGATTTAAAAAATAGCTTCTTCTTGTTATCATTTTGCTATTAAATTTAATGGTGCTGTCATCTATGTCCTTATTGATAAAGTGTATTGATAAATGATAAGGATAATTATAAATTAATGATTTGGATTTATTAATTAAAGGATACAGTGTTTTAAAAAGAATATTAAACGAAACATTTTGTAGGATCTTCGATCACACCTAACCACTTGATATATTATACAGTGCTCGCCTAATACAAGCTCGGTTAAAACAAAAGTATGGTTAAAACGAGCAAGTTGCACATAAAGAATTGAAATTCATTTAAATTATATTAAGCTTTTCGCGCGTTTTACGAGCTACAAAAGAAGGATTATGGCTAATACGAACAAAACGTCTGTTCATTTCAATGTGATTTTCAGCGAAAAATAAGGTACAATTAGGAAAGAAATCCCTTTCTTTAAAAATACTGTTTCTCTCAATATTTCTACATAACAATTGTGCGTCAGAATGTAATAATTTACCAGTTTTGGAAGACAGAATTTCACCACTCAATGAGAACCCCCTCTCCCACGAAAATATAAAGGAATGTCTCGAGGTCATGAAAGAATGGAGAAAAGGAAGAGATAATTACGTTTCAAATATCACTCTTTGTAAAGTTTACAACTTTGCCATGGAAAAGAAGAAACATATACATTTTATACCATAAAAAGTATACCATATGCCGAGAATTTTTTTTTCTTCAAATCCTAAATCTGTGCTTTAACTAGCTTATCCATGTCGCTTATTGCACTGATAAGGGTTGTGATGTCTTTTGAAATCTTTCCACCGCCAGTAAAAAGTGATGTGATTTCTGGTTCACATGATTTTTTAAATACTCATTGAAATTACATAAACATCTATAATATATTTAAGCCACATTTCAGGCTTTATAAATGTAAAAATAAACTCTTATAATATAATATAACAAAAACTACAGGTAAGTTAATATTGCAAATTTTTTTTACATGGTATTCTACAACTTTCACGATAACATAACTTAGAATGGATATATGAACATAAAACTTATGTTAAAATGACCTTTAAACTATATTTTATAAAATGAATTAATGATATATATATTCTTTGATGGAAACTGTTTAAAAATTTCAATTAAATTTGAAAATAGAAAAATATTTGGAAAAAGATAATAAATTAATCACTAAAAATTAATGAAACAAATATACATATATATATTTAACTATATCAATAATATTAATTTAATTCTATAAAATATAGTTTAGAAGTAATTTTAACGCAAGTGTTATGTTTATATATCCATTTTAAGTCAATTTATAGTGCGGAATGTGACACGCTATGTGAAAACATTTTGCAATGTTAACTGAACTGCATTTTTTATTTTATTATATTGTTAGCGTTTATTTTTACATTTTATAAAGTCTAAAATATGGCTTAAATATATTACAGAAGTTAAATATATTGAATATATTATGTAATTTCAATAAGTATTTAAAAATTTATGAGAATACGAAACAACATCACTTTTCATTGTCGGGGGAAAATTTTCAGAAAGTATGTGCCCCTTAAAATAAAAAAGGATATGTGAAACAAATAGCTCGAAAGTTGCAGCTACTTTGCAATCTTATCTGAGTTTTTTTTTTTTTTTTGGAAAAAGGGACGTGATCATTTCCATCACTGTAGTACGTTGTTCATATCCTTTTGAAGTACTTAGTTCTTTAGAGGTTTAGATTTCAGTATTGTGAAATTGTCTAAAGAAAAGACCCGTTTTAAGAAAATGATTCACAAAGGTAAGATTCAATATTTTATGTTTTTACGATATTAAATTAATTTTAGCATTGCGATAATTAGAGCAATTAATAATAGTAAGTAATTTCATTATGTGTCCGTTTTATAGATATCATTATCTTCATGAGTATTCACTGAGCCGCATATATAACAGGAGATCTGTCTTCCTATTTTCTAACATGGTTTCTTGCGGTCATCGCCGAAGAATACTTTGACGATAGTTTTAGTTCGCATTCATTGCAAAATATGCTGGGTAGTCTTACAGGATTAAAGAAGTATTAATGAAGTAGATAAGCATAGCTTAATTAGAGAAGCATAAATTAGGATAATAGTAAATGAGAACACTAAAGTCTAACAATTGACGACGCGGACTATTTTATCATTTTACCTTGCATGGTTCATTTGCCTTCCAAGCTTCTGACCGCCGATTCAAATCTCCTGTTATATATGGAGCTCAGTGTGGGTATTACGAGTAACGGTTAATACGAGTACTTATACAATTACCTTGCTTCTAGTGTTAACCGAGTTCGACTGTATATATATATTTTTTTGTTAGGAAGATTTCGTTTTAGTTGTGGCCCCTTTTAAAAATTTCATCAGGATTCACAAATGGTATGTTTGTTTGTCTGTCTGGTTTCTCATATACATATATTTTTTACTTTATAACTTTCGTACAAATTACGCAATTGCCACGAAATCAGGATATGTTATTAAGATACACAATATTATTTTATGTTTTTAACACTTTCTAACATGGTTGAAAGTGTTTATGAATTCGGGTTGTCTGACCGTCTGTCTGTCTGGCCGCACTCTAACTCTCGTAAAATTACTTTGATTTCCACGACATTTATATAGGATATTGAGGTCCACTATAGAATTCTCCCTATTGAATATAAAGTATGCAGCTGTTATAGTTAGCTTATAGAAACACACATAAGAATTCGGTTACATTACGGCCTATAGGGAAACATTGTTTGTAGTGCATTTAAATGATTTTACGATAGAACAAATATAATGAAATTGATATGCATCACTTAGGTGGACTACAACATGATTTATATAGAGCATGGAGTAAGTGGCATTTGTAGTTCGTTTACCGTTACGCCCACATAAATTACATTACATTCTGATCTATAAGGAAAAATTGTGGTGTATTTCTAGAATGTTTCACGACTAAAACATAATGAAAATGATATGCTTAACTGAGATGCATCACAACATGCTTTCTTTAGATTATGGAGTGTGTAGCATTTATGTTGATTTACAGAGGCACACAGAAGAATACGGTTGCAGGGCGGAGTATCAGCAATTATAGCTGATATGAGTTTTCAACTGTTCCATGCATTTTTAAATTTAACTAAATTTCTTTATACTAGGTTGAGCAAAAAGTTCTGGGAAATTTGTGAAAGTTGCGTTGTTATGCGCGCATTAACAACAATAGCAACAAGGACTATTCTTCAAAGTAGAGACCATCATAGTCCACGACTTTCTGCCATCATTCTGCCAGATTCCGGATTTGCTGGAAGTACCATGGCGACTCCATGGAATCGAAAAACTCTTGACATGCTTCTTCAACTTCATTAAAGGATTCAAATCGACGGCCCTTGAAAAAGTGTTGCATTTTGGAGCCGAAATTCCTGAACTCCTACAGATATACCACTAGTTCTCCTATGAATGATACAAATTCTGGTAACTATTAGACTAAAAATTTTCTAGAAATTTTTGCTCAACCTAATATTACGTGGTGTGTATTCTACAGAGCATATAGAGGGCTTCACAAAACAGTTCTAAGCATAAATGAGTGCATTGTTTAACGTGTGCATATATATCTACCTTATGCATTTTATAGCTGAATTATACAGGGTTTCCCAAAAGTCTCCGTAAAACTTCAAAAATTTATTACAAAAAAAATAATAGGCCTACAGCAAAAATAATTACAACAGTACATAGAGTAACTTAATTTTTTTTCTACTACCTTAGTGTACTTGTACATGAGATCCTTTCGTTGCACGAAGAAAATCAAGTTGATATTCCAATTCCAGCCACGTGCGTTTCAGCATGCTAACATCAACAGCAGTTACAACTGTTTGATGAAATCTGAACAAAAGTTAATAGTCTCATGGAATTGAAACAAAAGATCCAAACAGCAGTAGCTACTGTTGATGTTAGCATGAAAAACGTTCGTGGATTGAATTGGAATATCGTCTTGATATTCTTCGTGCTACGAAAGGATCTCATGTTGAAGTTTACAAAGGCAGTAGAAAAAAACTTTTTAAGTTACTCTATGCACTGTTGTAATTATTTTTGCTGTAGGCCTATTATTTTTTTGTAATAAATTTTTGAAGTAGTACGGAGACTTTTGGGACACCTGAATTTTAGTGTAATAAGACATGCCTGTAGAAAAAAAAATATTTTTAGGGGGATACATTGTCATCTATGGATGGAAATTGCTGGAAATGTATCTTTATTTGTGTAACGCGTTTCCTACCCTGAAAAAACAAGTGTTGATTTTACAATATAATCAACACTCTTTTTTTTTGCAGTGTAGCTGAGTTAAATTCTATTATATTATGCGGTGTGTATAAATTCTGTAAATAAAGGTTTACCTAAAAGAAGTCCGATTAACGTCTATAAAGATGATTTCCTGAAAGAACTCTTCCAACTGTTTTACGCGTTTATTTGCGTTTAATCTTACTATATTATATGGTGTTAGTATACTATAATATAAATAACTTCATATACATCACTGAACAAAAGGTATGAATGGAATATAGTATCGTCTATGGATTGGAATTCTCAGAAAACACTTTTAGTTCGTTTATAAGTTGTCTAGCTGATTTAAAATTTAGATTCACTATGTGTTATGTATAAAAACATATAGATCATATAGAGGGTTAAACAAACGTATTTGCATGCATTACCAGCTATGGACAGCAATTGCTGATAATGATTAGGTTTCTTTTAAATTCGTTATTTTCATATCTCATTAAATTGTATGAAAGAATGACATTTCTTCAGAATATTTTCATAGTGTTTGAAAGTATTTCAGAATCTATGCCTGATGCATGATTTTTCTTTCTTGTTAATATAGTGGTCGTATCGTATATATTTTATGTACTATGTAACATGTATGTGTTTTGAACATGTCAAAAACTTTAATATACAAGGTGCGTCTAAAATGCTCGGTGACTAGTCTCATAAAATAAATAAAACGAAAGACACAAACAAAAAATATTTATTGCCCGCAATCTCCATTAGCCACAACACACTTTTTTAAGGCTTTTCTCAAATCCAAAATAGCTACTTTCTGACGCATTTCTAAATTAATTTTATTCGGAAACGCATAAAATTTGCAGGTGTCCTTATTCAGAAACAATGTAATCGAAAGACGTTTCTCATTTTTTGATAAAGGCAGAAGATCTTTCACAAAATATAGTCAAAGTCGTTGTTTCGAACTGAATTCCCGACCTGACGCAGCGAGAAAGGGGGAAAACTTGTAGTCACGTGAAATGAATAGCTTATAAGCCGATGAGTAATTTATCAAAAAATGGAAAGTGATTTTCGATTCCAAATCACTTCAATAGTCAGGCCTGCCAACTTTATGCCTTTACGTTTAAAAAGAGTCAGAAACTGTGACAGAAAGTTTCGCGGTGTTGAGCAGGGAATTTGAAAACCACCTTAGCAACATTTGTAAAGCTGCTGAAAACTGTTGGCGAAGACTTTGTTCGAAATCACTCGAAGCGTGTCAAGTCACATGTTGTTGAATTTACGGTAAATGTGCAAAGTATAAGCTTTTCATGACTTTCAATCATCAGCAAGCATCTGTCACACTCGTTCGATGTTGTCTGGAGTTGCTTGCAGACGTTTGCCCTGAACGCGGTTCATCATCAACAATTTCCTTTCCGTCTCGGAAACGTTTGAACCAATAATAAACACATTTTTTTCACGCTGCTTCTGATCCATACACTTGCGGTAACATTGCATGTGTATCCGTTGCCGTTTTACTCAACTTGTAGCAAAACTTAATGTTTGTTCGTTGCTTCATTGTATTTGACATGACGGGTCATACTAACTACATTCAGTTGATCCCGCCGGGCAACTCTGCTGGAATATAAGGAAAAGGCATGTTTACCAACAAACACCTCCGCCAGCCAATCTACCATTACATTTTTGTCGTAGCGATCATTGCAGGATTCGTCATGGCGACGTAAGGTAACCATATCATAGACCTGTTATACGTAAATCAATCAAATCGCCCGATCTCATGTGTACAGTGAGAGTCACAAAGAACAGACAGGTGTTTCTTGTTACCCCACTGTATTTTAATCTACAGTGACGTCAGGTGCCCTTTCTTTATAGTGATTTCGACGATAAGAGGCGCTTCCTCAAAATATCTTTCAGAAAGCATGTACGCCGCGCGCGTTCCTATCCAGAGTTGCTGTTTAAAAATCGGACCATTCACCGAATTTTTTAGACGTACCTTGTATAATCGCCTACTGCGCTTCAAATTCAGCAATATATGCAACAATGCGATTTAAACTGAATCTGGATATCAATAATGGGTTACCATAAACACTCTGTTCTGCGAAACTAATCTCACTAAAATACGGCAACTGATGTTTAGTAGGAAAATATCAATGCATTAAGGTACGAAAAGATCCCTTGAAGTCAATTTTATTTTTTTGTTAAGAGGCTATGTATAAGATGGTAAATGTTATAAAAAGTGTGTATTTGTACCTTGTTGGATGAAAACCTCTTGCGCCTAATTCAAGCAAATTTGGTGAACATATATTTTAGAGCATCGAAACGTCATTGAGATCAAATATACAGGGTGTATCTGAAATGCTTCAACAATCTTAGAGGGATGATAGTACTCATGAAGACGAACAACAAATGCAATGGAACATGGGGTCGCAAATGAAGTTTAAAGGATGAAAATCGAGAAAAAGGGTCTGGAAATGGACAAACTGAGACAAGAAGCAAACACTCCAGAAAATTATTTATTCCACAGAATAGGTTCAACACAGCTCGTGATGTCCAGAGAAAACAAATATTTTACAACAATTGTTCAAAGTGTCGACCGCGGACATTATTACACAGAGTACATCTACAGAGGAACGACTGGCGGACACGCTTGAAGATTCCGGGAGTTTCCTGGATTTCTCTTACAGCGGTCACAATACCCGCTACTACTTCCTCTGGCGTTTCTACTGGCGTCTCATAAATGAGGGATTTCATCTGTCCCCAGAAGATGGTTAAGTTAAGGCGAACGTGGAGGCCAAGCAAAAGGGCCACCACGTCCAATCTATCTTACCGGATAAACTCCATCAAGGTGGTTACGCACGTCCACAGAAAAATGAGGCGGCGCACCATCGTGCATGTACCAAATTTGTTGCTGCACGCCGGCTTGTGTAGCAGAAAGCAAACCTAGTAAGATATTCCGCAAGAAACTCAGGAAAGTTGGACCATTGAGACGGTCAGGCAGCAAGTACGGGCCCACCAGGTTATCACCGAGAATGCCGCACAAGAAACCAGCTTCGTGAAACTAGCTAGTTCTGCAGAAAAGCAGCATGTGAGATTTCGATATTTTTATTAGTTTTGCGATTTTCACCCTTTAAATGTCATTTGCGACCCCATGTTCCGTTGCATTTTTTGTTCGTCTTGATGAGTACTATCATCCCAAGTTTGTTGAAGCATTTCAGATACACCGTGTATATTCGAACATATCTACTATCTAAAGACTGAATCTGCAAGTCCACACTTTTTGTATTATACCAGGCGTCTGAAAAGTCTGGAAACAGTCGAATAATTCGAGAAATACGCATCGGAGTGAAACACGAAAAAATACATGTTCCATATTTTTAAAAAATCTACTAAGTAATACCAAAGTTGATTCCCCACTCGCACCTCCTGGGGGTGAGACGGGGTCCAACTTTGAACTCTTAAATGAGAACCCCCATTTTCTTATATCATATTCATATTCTACAGGAAAAATAGGTAAATGTTGTATTTAACACTTTTTCGTAGATATCACTGTAATTGAGCAAAATATGGTCAGTATGAATAGTAAATCCTATTTTTAATTGAAGTTCTGATTTAAAAATTTAAAAAAACAGAAACTAAACAGAAAAATCATTAGGAACAGAAGTCCCGGCTTGGGTACTTTTTCACTATGTTGGCTGTACGCCTTTTAAGCAATTAAAATTTGAATATTATGAATTCTCTACTTTAAACGTTATCCAAGAGCTACAACTTAGACGTAGTAGCTTCCTATTCTCTTCGGGGTGCTTCATTAACGTGAGTCCCCTTGCCTCTCACGATTCAGGGTGCTTATTTAACGCCTCATTTCAGGTCGATTACAGAGCCATCTACGATGATCCGAAAAAAATGTTAAGTACAAAAGTTACGTATTATTTCCCGTAGAATCCGAATCTGCAATAAAAAATGGAGGTTCTCAAATCCACTAAGAGGGTTAAGATATCAAAGTTCTCTCTCATCTCCAGGGGTTGGGATGGGATGTCATCCTTGGTATCACTGAATAATTTTTTTTAAATATTCAACACGCATCTTTTCGTTTTCGAATGTGTATTTCTCAACTTATTCGACCATTTTCAGACTTTCGGACACCCGGTATATAAGGAGCAATGACAATTTTACTTTCCGAATACATAGTGTAAGGAAAGTATTGTATTCATAAGTAATCATGATTTGTGTGATTGAAACCGATAAATCCCAAAGGTACTTAGTATTGAGATCCCATTTGGCAGATGTGTTATGGACCACTGTCGCAAGAACTGTATACATTTTCGTAAAAAAGTGGGTATTTAATCTATTTATAAACCATTTACAAACCATATTTCGACTGTTTCTTTAGCGAAAATCAAACGAAAATGGAACAGAGATTAAGTGATAAATATTGCGGCGATGTAATCAACCATTATTTACGCAGGGGTAACGTTTTCAATTCCAAAGGTCCAGCAATCGAATACAGCCAATTACATTGTGTCAGAAATTTATAAAAAATTCCTTTTTTTTTTTTTTTTTTTTTTCTGGACACGTGCACCAGTGTCGGTAAGGCCATGGTGTCACTCCAGATGTTTTTACTTTCATAACTATATTTCGCCCCACCAGTGGCTGAGAGGTTGTGCTCTCGAAGCTGGTAGACGGGAGGTGCTGGGTTCGATCCCAATCGCGCCCGTCGGCCTAATCGTTTGGAGTTTTCGTGGTTTTCTTCGAGCCGTGGATTTATCCATGCGTAAATACGGGTTAGGTTCCCTTAGAAAGACCCCCACGAAGGGCACTCCCCCCGGGCCTATATCCCTAGTGTAGATAATTGGCCGTCAATAATCAACCCAACCCATAACTATATTTCATATTTCATAAAAAAAAATCATAAATATTTCGTTACAATCAATTTTCTCTCTAATTTTATTTTGTTTTTGCAATCAGATCCGTTAGCCCCTTTTATAGCTAATAAATTAAATTGCCCAACTATACTATATAACATAATATTTATGTGTTTTAATTTAATTAACAGTTTTAAGAGTTTAATAAATCTTTTCTAATTAATTATAATATATTTATTTTTAACTCCATGCAGTTAAATTAACAAGGAGAGGTCCAAGATTGGTAATCACAGATTTTGATTATTTTTATATATGTTGTAGGGTAGAAGCCCCTTAGTCTCAGGTTCAATGGATTTTATACAACGCTCCTTAGTTCTCGAGAAATGGGGGGTCTAATATTATACCACAACTTAAATACTTTCTTTGTAACATAACAGCTGAGTCGGTCATATCTCAGTTGGTATGGCGTCTGCTCGTTGTTACGAGGGCCCGGGCTCGATGTCGGAGAGCGCTTCGTTTGTTTTTCTCATTTTTTTTTTTTTATATAAATATACTTGTAATTATAATTTAATAATCTCAATAAAAAATTTTGTTATCATAATTAAATTTTAATTTAGCATTTTTGATTTTTTAAAAATGTATTATATATATGCTTTATCAATGCAACGATACTGAATAATTGTGTCGATTCGTGATTGTAAAGAAACATCATTTATAAATTGCCTTAACAAGGGAAGTCAATGCGATGATAACACTACTCTGTTTTTAAATAAAGAAGCTTAATTATATTAATCTTTTGCATAAGAATTAATACAACACATTTATGCTTTATTTTATTGTAACTAGAGGGCGCCACAGCAGACTTTTGTTATTTCTTTTTTTTAGTTTGATGCAGTTAAGTGTTTTTTGTTTTCAATCTTTATCGCACAAGTGGTATCATTCTATAACAGCTCATAATCGTATGAAAATAGAAGAAGCAAGCTGTAGTTCACAAGAAGACCAATCTAAAGTGTCGGGATTCGATGAAAATCAGAAAAGTGATGTCACAAATGCGTTGCAGTACTGTAAAATTTTATTGTAAAACAATGAATTTTTAAAAAATATACCAGCATCTGAAATATCTTCGTTTTCTATTGCGATGGGAGAAGAATTCTATAATTCGATAGTTAATATGCTGATTTGACTTTATAACGATTTTTGAAATTTAATAGTCAATAATAGATCCATTTTTTAATGCTCTTTAAATGATGAGAAATGTTTAATAATGGCTTAAAAATCAAAAACGCTAAATTAAAATTTAATTATGTTAACAAATTTTTTTATTGAGATTATTAAATTATAATTACAAGTATATTTATTTTAAAAAATGAGGAAAACAAACGTAGCACGTTCCGGTATCAAACCCGGGCCTTCTGAACAACAAAAAGACGCCATACCAACTGAGCTACGTCCAATGCAGCTATTTCGTTACAAAGTAAGTATTTAAGTTGTGTTATAATATTAGACCCCCCATTTCTCGGGAACTAAGGAGCGTTGTATAAAATCCATTGAACCTGAGACTAAGAGGCTTCTACCCTACAACATATGTAAAAATAATCAAAATCTGTGATTACCAAGCTTGGCACTCTCCTTGTAAGACTTGTACCAGAAAAATAATGTAACCTCTGTTACTGCATATCTATTTAGTAGAATGCATAATAAGAAAGCAATACTAATCTATATTGCAGAGAATACTTCCAAGAAAAGAAATCCGGTGTTATTTTGACTTTATTCATCACATTTTTAGAGTTTCATGGAGTAAATCAATTCATTTCAAAACCAATTTATTTTCTTAAAGTGTTATAAACAAAACAGAAAAATAGTTTTTCGAAGATCTTGTTTGATTTTCCCGAAAGAAATCCCAAAATACACGCTTTTCTTTCGTTCTTGCAGGTAGGTATAAACCCTTAAGACAGAAATTGTGCGTTTAGATAAGGCGAAAATATCTGTACTAAAATACTATAGCAGAATTGTCCTCGTGGTAATCAAGCCCTGGGTGAAGGGCGATGTTTTGTTGGTCGCAGCGTGATCGATCAGTTTTTCGAAAATATATTATTAATTTTATCTACTACAAAGATATAACGAAGAAAGTATGTTACATCTTTAAAGAGAAAAATCTGGAAGAAATATTGATAAAGAACTTTGTGAAAGGTCAATGTTTTATTTATGCAGAGAGCAACTTGATGATAAATAAATAAACGATTGCAATTCTGATATATACACTATCTCGTTGGTGCAAAAGAATGGTATAATTTGCAAAGACTCTTAAACTATATTTTTTATAACAGAATTTTTAATAAACGTATTTTTTTATGTTTAGTAAAAAAAGGTTGTGCTTTATATTTTTACCACATTATTATTATTGTGATTTTTCATAATAGGAATACCTATTACTGTGTTCATGCTCTGTACGAATAATTGCCTTTCTCCCAGGGTAGTTTGCACAAAAGACTCTCTACACCTACACATTTTGTGTGTATGGTACACATTTGATAATTAGCCGAGATATTTATTAAAAATGACAAAGAATCTCATAAAAAATATGCTTTTTCTTCAAAATGACGCTCGTCGGCAGTTTCGGGCCTCGATAAAATTGAAGAACTAAAGGCCGAAAAACGGCTCTTTTTTCTTTTTTTTTCTTTTTTGCATCTTTCGCAGAGGGTTAAATGGAAAAATTACGTTACTTTAAAAATCTGAAATACGGAAAAACGAAAGGCACCAAAACACATCTATGTACTTTTTTTATTTCAAACGGCGCAATTTGTTACAAAAATATATCAATAGTCCCTTTGAAAAAAATATTTTCAAAACGCCTTTTTTCGTTTGTGTCCCCCCCCCCCCTCCGTTTTTTGACACCTGATTCAATCTCACTTTCAGAGATAAGAAAATCAAAAAATATCCAAATAAAGTGGGTACCTTTTTCTCTACGACGGTGCAATCCGTCTAGAAAATTACGAATATTAATCCTTTCAGCAAAATTCGCTACTGAAGCAACCTCGCGCCTCCCGGAATCACACTTTTTCTAGGTTAAAAGACGATATTTTAACACAATCTTTTTTTACGTTCTTTGGACACTTGGAATACATCACGTATAAAAATATCGATCGATTCGGACGAACAAAGAATTAAAAAAAAAAAATCTGCAAAATTTTAGCTCAGAACGTGAATGCGCGGGTGGTTTTCGCTCATGTTTTTACAACTAACTATCCAAATTTTTGCACGAAAATTATACGCAGGCTTTCGAAACGTTATATTTACAACTCATAAAAATTTCAAAGAGTTTGGGCAATAAAAGCTATTTTCTTTTTCTATTAAATGACTCGATTTGGAAATAAATGTGAAAATTAAACACTTCTTAGATGCTGAAGGCAGAGGGGTCCCTAACATTAGGTTCATTTAGAAAGATTTTCGTTTAAATATATAAATTCATTTAACACTGATTTTAAGTATATTTAAGGTTTTTATCCCGCGTCCGGGCTACGGGGTTCTGTCGGTTAAAAATACAGGGTGATCGAAAAGTCGCTTGAAAAATATTTTGTTTACTAAAATACAAACATGATTCAAATTACGAACATAAACTAAATTGGTACTTCTCCATTATCCCGTCGACCACTTTTCAGAACAAAAAGTATCCCCAAACTATAGGATTTAACGCCAAAAATGCATTATCGTGGCGTCACATTCACTTGACGTGAAAAGCGTTAAAACATATTTATGTCATCAAGGGGTTTTTAGATCTACATTTACCTGTATTTTTCATTATGTTTTACTGATTTATTAGTTATTTATCAATTAAAATAACAATTGCGTCCTTAAACGAAGGTGCCATGATATTAAAAAATAAGCTTTGAAAATATGTTGCTATGCATTTTTATGTATGAACAGTTTATACTGACGTCACAAACATTTATTCACCAGCCGGGAGGGATAATTAAGAAAAAATAATGTAAATAAATAAATATGCAAGATTATTTTTCTATTTTCCTTGATATAGTGTACATTTTATTGTTTAAACTTGCTGACAGTTGATACTTTGGTAAGTGGGCATTTTCCGATGTATTTATTTTTATTTATTTATTTATTTATTTATTTTTATTTATTTTTTTTTATTTATTTATTTTTTTTGAGATTTTAATGGCAACATTCTTTCATTTGTTTATTTGGCGTTACAGTTTGGCGATAGTTTTTTTTTTTTTATGAATACTGGTCGACGGGATAATGAAGAAGTACCCTAAATTGAAAAAGTAACAATACTGAGACACGAAACTGAGCGAAAATTAACATTGTTACAGAAGATATTAAAAATGTGACCCTTTTTCTCGGATACGACGACGTATGCGTTTTTCAAATTTGAAGCCACTCTTCTCATTGTTAGAACACTTATTTTTTGAATCTCATGTCCAGTGTTTGTTTTCAGGTCAACGATGGAGTGTGGAATGTTCACAAAAACATTGAACAATCCATCGTTGACCTGAAAAATGAGACGAAGGAAACTTAAAAAAATTATTGGTATTCAAATTGAAAAGACCGTGCTAACGCTGAAAAAAAAATACCCGCTAAGGACAGCCGCCATTTTCGTATAAGCGGGTAGGCCTAGTATTCAGGGGCGGTGATAATGATGCTCGGTGATCTAACTCTAAATAGTATTTGAATCATTACCCGCTAGAGGGCTGCTCAAATTGAGTTAAAATTCAGATGCCCGGTTTCACCCCACTATATGAATTTTACCTTACTTTCCTCCTATTTAGTGAAGTCTGCAGCTTTAAATTACTAACTGTATATTGCAGCTTATAACACGCACGTACAATTTGAGACTGTATTTTTCAATTTTTAGATATATTTACCATGTTCAGCGCACCCATTTTATTGCAAAGACATCTTCATTTGTTATATAGCTTTCAAAAACAATAAAAAGCATTGAAAAAATAATAACTAGTACAAACATTATAAAAAAGCAAATGCAGAGTGAAGACATGGGCTGCTGCCAAGCCTATGTCTACTTGAATCCCTACAAAGCGCGTGGAATAGTACTTTCGATCATTCAAATATATCATGTCTTCTTCTTCATATGATCTTCATGTGATATGTAATTTAAAATACAATAAAGAATATTGAAAAAATAATAACCAGTACAAGCTTTGCTAAAAGCAAATGCAGAGTGAAGACATGCGCTAATACCAAGGCTATATGTCTGCTTGAATCCCTACAACGCGCATGGAATAGTATTCTCGATCATTCAAACAATTATGTCTTCTTCTTCATAAGATCTTCATGTGATACGTAACTTAAAAGACTATAAAGAGTATTGAAAAAATAATAACCAGTACAAGCATTGATAAAAGCAAACGCTGAGTGAGGACATACACTACTACAAAGCCTACGTCTGCTTGAATCCCTACAAAGCGCGTGGAATAGTACTTTCGATCATTCAAATATATCATGTCTTCTTCTTCATATGATCTTCATGTGATATGTAATTTAAAATACAATAAAGAGTATTGAAAAAATAATAACCAGTACAAGCTTTGCTAAAAGCAAATGCAGAGTGAAGACATGCGCTAATACCAAGGCTATATGTCTGCTTGAATCCCTACAACGCGCATGGAATAGTATTCTCGATAATTCAAATAATTATGTCTTCTTCTTCATATGATCTTCATGTGATACGTAACTTAAAAGACAATAAAGAGTAAAAAATAATAACCAGTACAAGCATTGATAAAAGCAAACGCTGAGTGAGGACATACACTACTACAAAGCCTTCGTCTGCTTGAATCCCTACAAAGCGCGTGGAATAGTACTTTCGATCATTCAAATAATCATGTATTCTTCTTCATATGATCTTCATGTGATATGTAATTTAAAATACAGTAAAGAGTATTGAAAAAATAATAACCAGTACAAGCTTTGATAAAAGCAAATGCAGAGTGAAGACATACGCTAATGCCAAGGCTATATGTCTGCTTGAATCCCTACAACGCGCATGGAATAGTATTCTCGATCATTCAAACAATTATGTCTTCTTCTTCATATGATCTTCATGTGATAGTAACTTAAAAGACTATAAAGAGTATTGAAAAAATAATAACCAGTACAAGCATTGATAAAAGCAAACGCTGAGTGAGGACATACACTACTACAAAGCCTACGTCTGCTTGAATCCCTACAAAGCGCGTGGAATAGTACTTTCGATCATTCAAATATATCATGCCTTCTTCTTCATATGATCTTCATGTGATATGTAATTTAAAATACAATAAAGAGTATTGAAAAAATAATAACCAGTACAAGCTTTGCTAAAAGCAAATGCAGAGTGAAGACATGCGCTAATACCAAGGCTATATGTCTGCTTGAATCCCTACAACGCGCATGGAATAGTATTCTCGATAATTCAAATAATTATGTCTTCTTCTTCATATGATCTTCATGTGATACGTAACTTAAAAGACAATAAAGAGTAAAAAATAATAACCAGTACAAGCATTGATAAAAGCAAACGCTGAGTGAGGACATACACTACTACAAAGCCTTCGTCTGCTTGAATCCCTACAAAGCGCGTGGAATAGTACTTTCGATCATTCAAATAATCATGTCTTCTTCTTCATATGATCTTCATGTGATATGTAATTTAAAATACAGTAAAGAGTATTGAAAAAATAATAACCAGTACAAGCTTTGATAAAAGCAAATGCAGAGTGAAGACATACGCTAATGCCAAGGCTATATGTCTGCTTGAATCCCTACAACGCGCATGGAATAGTATTCTCGATCATTCAAATAATTATGTCTTCTTCTTCATATGATCTTCATGTGATACGTAACTTAAAAGACAATAAAGAGTATTGAGAAAATAATAACCAGTACAAGCATTGATAAAAGCAAACGCTGAGTGAGGCCATACACTACTACCAAGCCTACGTCTGCTAGAATCCCTACAAAGCGCGTGGAATAGTACTTTCGATCATTCAAAATATCATGTCTTCTTCTTCATATGATCTTCATGTGATATGTAATTTAAAATACAATAAAGAGTATTGAAAAAATAATAACCAGTACAAGCTTTGCTAAAAGCAAATGCAGAGTGAAGACATACGCTACTGCCAAGTCTGTGTCTGCTTGAATCCCTACAAAGCGCGTGGAATAGTACTCTCGATCATTCAAATAATCATGTCTTCTTCTCTTGTTTATTAATATAGAAATCTGAATTATTTTTCCAAATTATTGAGCTTTCATTTTTATACCCGGCATATTATAAAGCGCACCTGCAAAATTTGCCTTTTTTCGTTTTTTTTATAAAATGCGCGTTATACGTCAGAATATACGGTATATATTTCTGTAAATGTGATAGTCTTATTGAGATGTTTATACGAGTACAATTTAGTTTTCCTCTCTTAGTGTAATATATGCTTAAAATGTCAAAATTAAAAAAAAAAAATTCAGTCGTATTAGAGTTTATTGGTTAATTGTTTTAAGGTGCTAACGTAATTTTTTTTTTTATCACTTAATTTCTAAAGATAAAAGAAATATTAAATGTTGTGTATCTTTCCGAACTGCTATTAGCGAAAATAATGTAACAAGTTTATCACATAATTTCCAAAGATAAAAGAAATGTTAAATTTTGTGTGTCTTTCCGAATTTCTGTTAGCGAAAATAATGTAATCAAGTTGACTTGAATGAATATTATCACTTTGTGAAAACTTGACCCAGAAACATGATTTATTTTAATTACTATTCATTAATCTCAATTAACGTATTAAATTAAAGAATAATTTAACCGTTAATCAAAGAATTAGATTAAAATTAGTTTAATCATTAATGTAAGAAAATCGGTTAATTACACTGGTCAGTTAAAAAAAAAATACTTCGTGTAAAAAAATTGTGAATTATATACAGGGTGATTCCAGATTCATGGTACAAACTTTAAGGGTTGGTACAGGACACTGTAACAAACAATTTTTATTCAGGAAAGAAGGGTCGGAAATCCATTTATATAGTCAAAAATACAGGGCGTCTCACTCCAATCGGAAGTCGCGTTTTCGTTCATAACCTTAACAGTAGTGAAGATATTTTAACCAAATATTTACAGTATGCTTAAAATTCGTATAAAGATGAGTCTGTTGCAAATTTTGTTAAAATATCTTCATTACTGTTAAAGTTAGGAACGAAAACGTGACTTCGGATTGGCGTGAGACGCCCTGTAATTTTAACTAAATAAATGAATTTTTGACCCTGGTTTCCTATACAATAAATACTTTTTACGGTGTCCTGAACCAACCTACTGTAAAAATTATTTATTGTATAGAAAACCAGGGTCAAAAATCTCTTTATTTAGTCAAAATTACAGGGCGTCTCACTTCAATCCGAGTTCGCGTTTTCGTTCATAACTTTAACAGTACTGAAGATATTTTAACAAAATTTGCAACAGACTCATCTCTGTATGAATTGTAAGCGTATTGTAAAGAATTCGTTAAAGTATCTTCTCTACCATTAAAGTTATGAACGAAAACGTGACTTCGGATTGGAGTGAGACGCCCTGTAATTTTGACTATATAAATGTATTTACGACCTTGTTTTCTTATACAAAAAATTGTTTGTTACAGTGCCCTGTACCAATGCTTAAAGTTTGTACCATGAATTTGGAATCACCCTGTAGATCAAAATTCTATTTATTTAGTCAAAATTACAGGGCATCTCACTTCAATCCGAGTTCGCGTTTTCGTTCATAACTTTAACAGTACTGAAGATATTTTAACAAAATTTGCAACAGACTCATCTCTGTATGAATTGTAAGCGTATTGTAAAGAATTCGTTAAAGTATCTTCTCTACCATTAAAGTTATGAACGAAAACGTGACTTCGGATTGGAGTGAGACGCCCTGTAATTTTGACTATATAAATGTATTTACGACCTTGTTTTCTTATACAAAAAATTGTTTGTTACAGTGCCCTGTACCAATGCTTAAAGTTTGTACCATGAATTTGGAATCACCCTGTAGATCAAAATTCTATTTATTTAGTCAAAATTACAGGGCATCTCACTTCAATCCGAGTTCGCGTTTTCGTTCATAACTTTAACAGTACTGAAGATATTTTAACAAAATTTGCAACAGACTCATCTCTGTATGAATTGTAAGCGTATTGTAAAGAATTCGTTAAAGTATCTTCTCTACCATTAAAGTTATGAACGAAAACGTGACTTCGGATTGGAGTGAGACGCCCTGTAATTTTGACTATATAAATGTATTTACGACCTTGTTTTCTTATACAAAAAATTGTTTGTTACAGTGCCCTGTACCAATGCTTAAAGTTTGTACCATGAATTTGGAATCACCCTGTAGATCAAAATTCTATTTATTTAGTCAAAATTACAGGGCATCTCACTTCAATCCGAGTTCGCGTTTTCGTTCATAACTTTAACAGTACTGAAGATATTTTAACAAAATTTGCAACAGACTCATCTCTGTATGAATTGTAAGCGTATTGTAAAGAATTCGTTAAAGTATCTTCTCTACCATTAAAGTTATGAACGAAAACGTGACTTCGGATTGGAGTGAGACGCCCTGTAATTTTGACTATATAAATGTATTTACGACCTTGTTTTCTTATACAAAAAATTGTTTGTTACAGTGCCCTGTACCAATGCTTAAAGTTTGTACCATGAATTTGGAATCACCCTGTAGATCAAAATTCTATTTATTTAGTCAAAATTACAGGGCATCTCACTTCAATCCGAGTTCGCGTTTTCGTTCATAACTTTAACAGTACTGAAGATATTTTAACAAAATTTGCAACAGACTCATCTCTGTATGAATTGTAAGCGTATTCTAAAGAATTCGTTAAAGTATCTTCTCTACTATTAAAGTTATGAACGAAAACGTGACTTCGGGTTGGAGTGAGACGCCCTGTAATTTTGACTATATAAATGGATTTCCGACCCTGTTTTCCTATACAAAAATTGTTTGTTACAGTGTCCTATACCAATGCTTAAAGTTTGTACCATGAATTTGGAATCACCCTGTAGATCTGACATTCCTAAATCTAAATATGGCATCCAAATTGTTCCAACACGTACCATTTTTCCGAGAAATAATTTTCTAATAATAACAAATAATGAAAGATTGTCATATTAATTTAGAATGCCAGATAAAAATGAAAACATTGAAAAGATATATTTACTGTCTTAGATAACAAACCAATAAATCATATCGTCAAAATATATATTGTTGATATTTGTCTCGTGCATTCTTCTTTTGGTGTCTCCCCCTCTGTCGTGTCTAGTAGTAGCCAATGACATATTTCATTTCATTTTGTCATTGTATCATCACTAATGTTTACATACATATGAAGGGGTTAGAATGACAATGGAGTAAGTCAAAATTTAGTGATTTGAAAAATGAAGGGTTTTGCGAAACTTGTTGTATTGCCGTTGCATTGAGTGGTCCAACTTGTTTTGCCCTTTAGCCACTCCGTAAGTGAACTATGACTTATTTGACTGGCACATTGAACAGAAATTAATATACGTTCAGTAAAAATATGGTTATCTCGATTTTCAAAATTTTTGACTTACACCTCTGTCATTCTAACACCCTCGGTTATTTACATATTAACACACACATATTTTTATTTACGCAATTTACACTTATTTTAAAAACAAGCCACCTCACCTAAAAATTGGTACGTGATACATTAATTTCAGTGCCATATTTTGATTTAGTGAGTTGAAATATGTAAGGATCAAACATTATTTTTACTGGGAAGATGTTGGTGCGGACCTGTGATTAATTATGAATAAAAATCTAATCATTAAATTGTTAATTGTTAATCTGGTTAAATTTTGTACAACCCTAAACTGCAACGATCTCGATAAAAGCAAGGCTAAATATTTCATTATATTTTTTATTTGATAATTCTGGTAAAATATGTTTTTTTTAAATATAAAAAGACCAATAACCGAAATTTGAAGCTGCAAAAAATGCCCAAAACTTACGGAATAACTGAATGAATAAATATCAACAAAAAAGAGTTATTTTTTTTATTAGTTATTTCTGCACTGTACTGACTTAATTAATTATATTTTAACTTTTCAATTCTCACATAGGATCTACTGAAGCATTTTTAGGTGCGTTCGTAATTATATAAACAAGTCGCACCTATAGTCGTCATTTGGTCCGTCCGTCCGCATATAACGGCGCAAGAACTACCCAACCGAATGCTTTGAAATTTAATATATGTTATCGTTGCAGAATTTTGTCGATTTATTTCACTATGAAAATCGAATCAAAACTTACAAAGATATTAATAAAAGTTTTCTTTATTCTATTAAATCCTATCGTACGTAATCTATATAATAAAAACGCAAGTCATGTGACTGAGGAAAACAAATAGGGGCAATACACTTCTATTTTCATATGCCAGGCGGCCATTTTTTTTTTCAAAATTATTTTTTCGAATAAAATTGCATAAAAGTTACATTTTTAGGAAGACTGTTCAAAAAAATTGTTTGCTTGACAGATGAGTTACATTAAAAAATGTATAGATTCTGAGATAACTTCAGTGGAAATTACGTTAACAGTCGAATATCTCAATCCATTTAGAGTAAATAAACACAGGAGATTCGTTCATTATGAGTCATAAAAATATTAAATTACGGAGATAATCATTCGCAAATCAAGATTTCCATGGCGAATTTTGCAGCGCTGTCTGGTGCAGAAAAATTCGCATTTGTAAACGTAGCATACGTAATAAGGAAAAAAGGCGTGCTCATTTCGCTCATAACATTGTAAAACTAGTTATAGCTCGAAACGAACGCACCTCATTTGTCACGTTTAACGTACAATTTCCAACTCTCTTCTTTTTGCAATTGTTGTGTCATTCCATGTCATTTGGCCTAAATTTGAACATGGACTCTGTTCGAGCTTCTTCAATTTTCATGCAATCGCTGCTATAGGGCACACTGCACAAATAAGTCTAATATGGATATTTTCAAATTGTCATAGCAATACATTGTATGATTAGGGCACCAGGGCTACTGCTATAAAAATCACATTTTCGACTTCGCGGTAAACATGAATAATTAACCAAATTTTACACCTCACTCCTCATGATACAAGAAACCTTACATATTAAAAAAAAATTATACTGAAAACATAATTAAATCGATCAATCGGTGCTGCAAAGGCCAGTGCAAAACTTTCAAAAATGTTTTTATTGCAGAACATGATACTTTTCCCCATATTCTGCCTTTTCTCGAAAGAAAGACTCATAGTCGGGCCTTTATATATTATTTATATATCTTTGAAATGGGGGAAAACAATTTTCAGTATCCAAAACCACTTGTCCATGGAAATGTGTATTTTCAGAAACGACTTCTTAGTTAATTTGTATATGAAATATTTTTGTTTACTATTTTATAAAACAAATTATACAAATATAAGAAATTGCTCTGATACATTGGTCTATCTAATCTATATTTATATAAACGACACGTTAATTTTTGTTAATTGGTGGCCTAAGTAGGGGATTTTCCACAAATTATCATTTTTCATTTAATTTTTTTTATTGTCATATTTTTATGTTTTACTTATTTTTGGATGAACCCCCAACACGAGCCCATTGCAAAAAAAATGAATTTTCAAAATCAAAGCTTCTATTAAAAAACAACTAACTTATTTGTTGAAAGAGTTTTGTATGAAATCAGTTTATAAAACATGACTATTTGTGGAAATCGAGAAGCTTTTAAACACAAACTGAAATTTAAGTCATTATGTCGCTGATATCTTTCAGAAATTTTACGACGGTCTACTAGCTTTTTCATATAGATTTTTCTATATATTTGACTATTAAATTGTACAAAAGACATTTTGTTATCGTGCGCACATGCGTGGTTAAGATTATTTCATACAAATGCTCTTATTTCATCAAATTTTTAATATATTTCTAATCTAATTGCAGTATATCGTTTGTACCGTATGTGTTTTCTACTATACTTTGTCAAGTTGTCTAAAAGTGGTTCTAAATTTGGTTGGAAACCCTGCATACTATATGTAAAAAAACATGCCGGAATTTCCTGTATTTTTGAAAGAAACCTTTTTATCTCTATGTATACACTTGCTGTTTTTACACAAATCAACACAAATGTTGTAATGAATTAACATAATCGTCTACTACAGCTGCAGATCATTTCAAGCATTTTACTTTACAGGTTTTCTCTGATTGTTCTCGTGACTAAACGTCACTGAAAAACATGAGTACGACATGTTCTTTATGATGTAAATAGGACTTAAACAATAATGTAACCAACACCATCCAATGAGAACTCTAAATCATAAATTCTTATGAACTTACAAAAACTCAGCCAAATGTGAACCTACTGTAAAGTAATTATGGTAATTATGCAACAGCCTAATGGCCTCATTTGTAATTTGTATTTTTTTTAAAATAAACTTGCCGAGCAGGGCTTGTAGAGCTTAAGCCATATGGTAGGCCTCCCTGCTTGGTTGAATTGAATTGAATTGTTCTTTATGATTCTAAAGTTTCAGAAGAATTCGTCAAGTATTTATCTTAATATTCCACAAAACGTCAAAACTCTAAAGTGTCCGGTGACTTTTGGCCATATAGTGTGGTTAACATCTGATTATGAACTTCTGTATTCAAATTTAAGATGATTTCAGTTTAATAAAAAGCTTTTTTCTTTACCCTCATTCAGAAAGAAACTCGTACTCATGAACTTTTTTATTAAGTATCAAAACATTTCCTACGATTCCTATGTTAAATAAAATATATTAGATCAGTGTTGTCAAACATTCTCCTTATTTAATCTCAGGATTTCTGCGATTTAATAAGGCGAAAAATTTTGTATGAAAGTAGTAGTTCCACGTGGGCGCAGCTCAACTACACCGTATTATATTATCACTACACTTTTCTCATAAAAGTTATCTAATATACAGAGTGTACATTATCAAAATACATCTACTTAGAGCTATATGTAGACGAAACTATCCATCAGAAAAATATGAAATTTCTAATGCGGCTAAATGGAAAGATTCAAAAGTCATTTTTGCTGAAAAAAAAACATACTTTCAAAATTGGCCACCAGAGGGTGTATAATTGATTATTTTTCAATAGTGTAACAAAATACAAGCTTATACATGGTAGAATTGGTTTATTAAGACAAATACTGTTCATTGTGGTGACGATTCTTGTCAAGTACCGTTTGAAATCGCAAAATAGCATCTTCAACAGTCACGCGAAGTCAAGAAATACTGTCCTTGAGATCATGCAATGTTCCGTTTGCAGTCATTGCACCTCTGCAGAGGTTTTTCAAAGCTCGAAACCTCCGCAAAACTTCTGGTGCGTAATCACCTGTTTGATAAAATTCACCTGTAAAGCATGATCTTGCAAACTGCACGACATTTTTCGTAGAAAAGGCATGAAACTGAAATGATTAATTGTGTCTTTTTAATTAACATTTTCATTGCAAGTGAGCAGATTCTTCACAGGGTTGCTAAAGTTTGCATATATATGCCACAATTTTATCCAAAAACCCCCTCTAGCGGCCATTTTTTAAATTAATTATTTTCTGCTAAATGCCTTTCGCATCACTTTATTTAAATGCATTCCAAATTTCATGTATTTATGTTAAATAGTTTCAACTACAAACAGTTCTAAGTAGGTAAATTTATATTTACTTACAAGCAAAATACTCTTTAATATTAAGGCTTCTAGATATAATTTTAGTTGAATATAATAGCATATGAGGGAAAACCAGGGAAAATACCTCGTGTTTCATTGCACGTTACATAAAGCTAAAATACGGCATGCAATTTATATTAATGTACATATAATTCCGTTCAGATTACCCCTCATACCCTTTTGATTATGCTTAAGATTTCTTCTGGATAGCTCATAAAAATTCTTCAGCGATATAAGCTGCTGTATAAACCTCTGTGAAAGAATGATTCAATAAAATCGTGACTTTATAAAAGTGACAGTCTTTTACTATTTATCATCCTACCATCTGTCGTAAATTGTTGGGACAAACAGTGGATAAAATTTCTTAAACTAGCAAAAATAACTGTGTCGCAACGTAATAATGATATTCCCATGTGTGCTTCTGAATAACTGTTTCAAAATTTCTTTACTCACAGTTCATAATTACAATTTTATGCAAAGATTTTTCCCGCATTATTTTTACTATATCTTAGTAAACATACAGGCGGTACGAAATGGACTGGCGATTTTTAAAAATGAATGATATGTAATCGGTTTTAGCTAATAAAATTATTCTTGGAAGAGGGTAATGTGTAAAGTCTGGAATTTCTTTACTATGCTTTCTTGTTTTATTTCTAAATATCACTTACGGATGATGCTGCATTTTCCAAAACTGTAACTTTAATACAAAACTTTCCGCCTTATTAAATCTGGGAAATACTGCGATTAAATAAGGAAAGTATTTGACCACACTGATCTAATATATTTTATTTAACTCTTTAATATTACTGTTTCTGGATATACTTTTAGTTGAATATAACAGCATGCAAAAGCCCGGAAAAATACTTCGTGTTTCATTGCACATTACATAAAGAAAAATACACCATGAAATTTATATTAATGTACATATAATTCAGTTCAGATTACCGCTCATACCCTTTTTATTATGAATAAGATTTGTTCTAGATTGCTCATAAAAATTCTTCAGAAATATAAGCTCTTGTATAAACCTCTGTGAAAGAGTAATACAACAAGACCGTAAATTTATAAAATGTCATAAAAGTGACAGTCTTTTACTATTTATCATCCTAGCATCCGTCGTAAATTGTTCTGACAAACAGTAGGTAAAACCTCTTAAATTAGGCGCACATAACTTTGTCGCAACGTAATAATCATATTTACATGTTGTTTCTTAATAACTGTTTCAAACTTTCTTTATTCACAGTTTATAATTACAATTTTATGCAAAGATTTATCTCGCATTACTTTTAATATCTTAGTAAACATACAGGCTGTACGAAATAGACTGACGTTTTTTAAAATTGAATGACATGTAATCGGTTTTAGCTAATGAAATTATTCTTGGAAGAGAGTAATGTGTAAAGTCAGGAATTTATTTACTATGATTTCTTGTTTTAGTTCTAAATATCACCTACGGATGATGCTGCATTTTCCAAAACTGTACAGGAACCACTTCTTTAATACAAAACTTTCCGCCTTATTAAAGCTCGGAAATACTGCGATTAAATAACGAAAATATTTGACCACACTGATCAAATATATTTTAATTAACTCTTTAATATTAATGCTGCTGGATATACTTTTTGTTGAATATAACAGCATGCAAAAACCCGGGAAAATACCACGTGTTTCATTGCACATTACATAAATAAAAATACACCATGAAGTTTATATTAATGTACATATAATTCAGTTCAGATTACCGCTCATACCCTTTTTCTTATGAATAAGATTTGTTCTATATTGCTCATAAAAATTCTTCAGATATATAAGCTCCTGTATATCAGTGAAAGAGTGATACAACAAGACCGTAACTTTATAAAATGTCATAAAAGTGACAGTCTTTTACTATTTCTCATCCTAGCATCCTTCGTAAATGTTCTGACAAACAGTGGGTAAAACGTCTTAATAGTATTTCCATGTGTGTTTCTTAATAACTGTTTCAAAATTTCTTTATTCACAGTTTATAATTACAATTTTATGCAAAGATTTATCTCGCATTACTTTTAATATCTTAGTAAACATACAGGCTGTACGAAATGGACTGACGGTTTTTAAAATTGAATGAGATGTAATCGGTTTTAGCTAATGAAATTATTCTTGGAAGAGAGTAATGTGTAAAGTCAGGAATTTCTTTACTATGCTTTTTTGTTTTAGTTTTAAATATCACCTACGGATGATGCTGCATTTTCCAAAGCTGTAGAGGAAACACTACTTTAATACAAAACTTTCCGCCTTATTAAATCTGGGAAATACTGCGATTAAATAAGGAAAGTATTTGACCACACTGACCTAATATATTTTATTTAACTCTTTAATTTTACAGTTTCTGGATATACTTTTAGTTGAATATAACAGCATGCAAAAGCCCGGGAAAATACCTCGTGTTTCATTGCACATTACATAAAGAAAATACGCCATGAAATTTATATTAATGTACATATAATTCAGTTCAGATTACCGCTCATACCCTTTTTATTATGAATAAGATTTGTTCTAGATTGCTCATAAAAATTCTTCTGAAATATAAGCTCCTGTATAAACCTCTGTGAAAGAGTAATACAACAAGACCGTAACTTTATAAAATGTCATAAAAGTGACAGTCTTTTACTATTTATCATCCTAGCATCCGTCGTAAATTGTTCTGACAAACACTGAGTAAAACGTCTTAAATTAGGCGCACATAACTTTGTCGCAACGTAATAATCATATTTCCGTGTGTGTTTCTTAATAACTGTTTCAAAATGTCTTTATTCACAGTTTATAATTACAATTTAATGCAAAGATTTATATCGCATTACTTTTAATATCTTAGTAAACATACAGGCTGTACGAAATGGACTGATGGTTTTTAAAATTGAATGACATGTAAACGGTTTTAGCTATTGAAATTATTCTTGGATATATTATTGGAATTATTCTTGGAGAGGGTAATGTGTAATGCCAGCAATTTCTTTACTATGCTTTCTTGTTTTAGTTCTAAATATCACCTATGGATGATGTTGCATTTTCCCAAACTGTAGTGTAATCACTACTTTAATACAAAACTTTCCGCCTTATTAAACCTCGGAAATACTGCGATTAAATAAGGAAAATATTTGACCACACTAATCTATTATATTTTATTTAATTCTTTAATATTAATGCTTCTGGATATACTTTTTATTGAATATAATAGAATACAAAAAACCTGAGCAAATACCTCGTTTTTCATTGTTGTTTGCGTCAAGCTAAAATACGCCATGCAATTTATATAAATGTACATTGAATTCAGTTTAGATTATCGCTTATACCGCTTGTATTATTCAAAATATTTTTTCTGGATAGCTCATAAAAATTCTTCAGCGATATAAGCTCCTCTTTAAACCTCTGCGAAATAGTGACACAATAAAACCGTGACTTTATAAAATGTCATAAAAGTGACAGTCTTTTACTATTTGCCATCCTAGCATCCGTCGTAAATTGTTCTGACAAACAGTGGGTAAAACGTCTTAAATTAGGTGCACATAACTTTGTCGCAACGTAATAATCATATTTCCATGTGTGTTTCTTAATAACTGTTTCAAAATTTCTTTATTCACAGTTTATAATTACAATTTTATGCAAAGATTTATCATACAGGCTGTACGAAATGGACTGATGGTTTTTAAAATTGAATGACATGTAATCGGTTTTAGCTAATGAATTTATTCTTAGAAGAGAGTAATGTGTAAAGTCTGAAATTTCTTTACTAAGCTTTCTTCTTTTACTTCTAAATGTCATGTATGCATGCCGCTGCATTTTCCTAAACTGTAGAGGAACCACTACATTAATACAAAGCTTTCCGCCTTATTAAAGCTCGGGAATAATGCGATTAAATAAGGAAAATATTTGACCACACTGATCTAATATATTTTATTTAACTCTTTAATATTAATGCTTCTGGATTTACTTTTAGTTGAATATAATAGCATACATAAACCTGAACAAATATCTCATGTTTCATTGCAGGTTACGTTAAAATAAAATATGTCATGCAATTTATATTAATGTACATCGAATTCAGTTTAGATTGCCGTTTACAGCGTTTGGATTATTTAAAAGGTTTCTTCTGGATAGCTCATAAAACTTCTTTAGCTATATAAGCTCCTATTTAAACCTTTGTGAAAGACTAATACAATAAAACCGTGACTTTATAAAATGTCATAAAAGTGACACTCTTTTACTATTTATCATCCTAGCATCCGTCGTAAATTGTTGTGACAAACTGTGGGTAACGTTATAAATTAGGCGCACATAACTTTGTCGCAACGTAATAATGATATTTCCATGTGTGTTTCTGAATAACTGTTTCAAAATTTCTTTATTCGCAATTTATAATTACAATTTTATGCAAAGATTTATCTCGCATCATACAGGCTGTACGAAATGGACTGATGGTTTTAAAAATTGAATGACATGTAATCGGTTTTGGCTAATGAAATTATTCTTGGAAGAAAGTAATGTGTATTGTCAGAAATTTCTTTACTATGATTTCTTGTTTTAGTTCTAAATGTCATCTATGCATGCTGTTTCATTTCCCAAAACTGTAGAGGAACCACTTAATACAAAACTTTCCGCCTTATTAAAGCTCGGAAATACTGCGATTAAATAAGGAAAATATTTGACCACACTGATCTAATATATTTTAATTAACTCTTTAATATTAATGCTTCTGGATATACTTTTAGTTGAATATAATAGCCTGCAAAAACCTGATTTAATAACTCGTGTACTCGTGTTTCATTGCCGGTTACGTGAAGCTAAAATATGCCATGCCATTTATATTAATGTACATTGAATTCAGTTTAGATTACCTCTTATACCGTTTAGTTTATTCAAAAGATTTCTTCTGGATAGCTCTTAAAAATTCTTCAGCGATATAAGCTCCTCTTTAAACCTCTGTGAAAGAGTGATAAAATAAAACCGTGACTTTATAAAATGTCTTAAAAGTGACACTTTTTTACTATTTATCATCTTAGCATCCATTGTAAATTGTTGTGACAAACAGTCCGTAAAACAGTCGGTATTTAAAGGGAACACAAAATATATCGGTTACAGTACATGTGCGATATTTACAGTCTATATGTGATAAGTGCGTTTTCAACTTAGGTTTGCGTTTTTAAGTTTAACTAAATTTTTTTATAGTACGTGTGTGTTTATAAACTCAGTTTTTCATATACAGGGATACACAAAGGAATCCGTAAGTATTACAGACTATGGGAGTGAATTGCTTAAGGGTAGTTTTTAATTGTGTTACGCATTCACTTGCTGAACTATAATATATTTAGCAGAGTAATATAAGTTTGTGGAATATAAATAAATTTATATACAGGGCTACGCAAAGAAAAATATACATTGTCGTTTACGGTTGGTAATTGCTGCGAGTGAGTTTTAATTCAGATAATATACAGGGCTGTACAAAGGATTTCGAGTGCATTTCCATCGACCGGAGAAAATTGCTAAATGTGAATATTCTAACTGAACTAAATTTTATCATGATATATATCCATATCTATTGATCATATACAAGGCTGCACAAAATAATTCGACTACTTTTTTGATACTGTAAGGTAATTTCGAAAACTGTATTCTTAAATGTGGTATATGTTTTCAAAACTGTTTACTTACATATCTTCTTTCACCTTATTTAACGGTGAAGTTTCGTTACAGTTTTCTGGCTGTGTTGGAAAGTGTTTTATAATCTATGCTTGACGCATGATTTGTCTTTCTTGTTAAAATTGAATGACAAGTATTGAAATTATTCTTGGAAGAGAGTAATGTGTAAAGTCAGGAATTTCCTTACTATGCTTTCTTGTTTTAGTTCTAAATGTCATCTATGGATGCCGCTGCATTTTCCCAAACTGTAGAGGAACCACTACTTTAATAGAAAACTTTCCGTCTTAACAAAGCTCGGGAATACTGCGATTAAATAAGAAAAATATTTGACCACACTGATCTAATATATTTTATTTAACTCTTTAATATTAATGCTTCTGGATTATACATTTTGTTGAATATAATAGCATACAAAAACATGTTCTAATACCTCATGTTTCATTGCCGGTTACGTACAGCTAAAATATGCCATGAAATTTATATTAATGTACATCGAATTCAGTTAAGATTACCGCTTATACCGTTTGTATTATTCAAAAGATTCCTTCTGGATAGCTCATAAACTTTCTTCAGCAATATAAGCTCCTCTTTAAACCTCTGCGAAAGAGTGATACAATAAAACCGTGATTTTATAAAATGTCATAAAAGTGACAGTCTTTTACTATTTATCATCCTACTAACCGTCGTAAATTGTTATGACAAACAGTGGGTAAAACGTCTTAAATTAAGTGCACATAACTGTGCCGCAACGTAATGATGATATTTCTATCTGTGTTTCTAAATAACTGCTTCAAATGTTCTTTATTCACAGTTTATAATTAAAATTTTATGCAAAGATTCTTCCTACGTTACTTTTAATATATCTTTAGTAAACATACAGGCGCACAATGGAGTATCGGCAAAATTATGGCCGAAATTATCTTTAATGTGTTTTAAAATTAAAACCATTGCTGGGTACTTTCTATTAGTAAATACACTTAATTAATGTTATATACATATAAATGTATGCATTTATTTAAATAGTAAATATGTAATACAAAGTTTACTTTACTGTTTACTGTTTATAAGACGGAAGTAATTGTTGATATATTTGTTTTATTTACAAGTGGTATTTGTTACGTATGGTTATTAAATGTGGCTAATTTTACTATAAATACTATAATTTTACTATTAAATTTTTAATTATTTATATAAGTCAATGTATATAATATATATATTATTTGCATTTAGTATTTAGCAATGTTGAGTCTCTATCGTTTAGAGATGCTGGTTTTTGATTACCTTTAATATATTACTAGGCCCCTCCAAAAACATTTATACATAAAAATATCAACTATATGCGAAGCATTTAAAAAAAAAAATTGGATTTCAAACTTATAACCGATACGATTATAATTCAAAATCCGAAAAACTCTAACATATCTTTAAAAAACTTTCAATATATCTAAATTACAGCTAAAAACGCTTAAAAATAACGCTTAACTTTTTAATTTTAATTATTTTTTATTATATTAAAAATTAAAATATTTGAAATGCACATGTAAAAACATACATTTAAACATAATAACAAAGCTGAAACGCTACAAAAAAGCACGTCTTCTCACAAAGAAACCTTCTCTTAAACTGAGGCTAGGAGCCGCCGTATATGACTCATTTTCTTGAAATATATACAGATGGACGCACCAGTTAGTTATTATAAAATATGTTTTTAATAATTGTTGTAATAGATTACTTTGCCCTCCAAAACACATTTATACATAAAAATGGCAACTATATGCGGAGCAATTTTTTTTCTTTTTTCCTTCAAAATTATCACCAATACGATTTTTATTAAAAAATGATCCGAAAAACCCTGACACCTCTTTTAAAAACTTTCAATTTATCTAAATTAGAGCTAAAAACGCTTAAAAATAACTCTAAATTTTTTTATTTTAATTATTTTTTATTATATTGAAAATAAAACTATTTAAATACACGTATAAAAATATACATTTATACATAATGACAAAGCTGAAACGCAATAAAAAGCACGTCTATTCACAAACAAACCTTTTCTTAAACTGAGGCTAGGAGCCGCCGTATATGATTCATGCTCCTGAAATAGATATAGATCGACGCACCAGCTAGTTTTTATAAAATATGCTTTTAATTATTGTTGAGCAAATTTTAATTTTCGTACATTTGGCCAGGTTTTTGCGCAAATACTTTTCTGTGAGGCGGTACGAAATGGACTGATGGTTTTTAAAATTGAATAACAAGCAGTCGGTTTTAGCTATTGAAATTATTCTTGGAAGATAATAATGTGTAAAGTCAGGAATTTAATTACCATGCTTTCGTGTTTTAGTTCTAAATATTACCTTTGGATGCCGCTGTATTTACCAAACTGTATTAATGCTTAAAATAACCTTGCAATTTCAAAAGGCAAAAAAAAATTTGGTGTTTGAACAGATAAACATAAGAAAGGGTAAAATATTTTTGATTTTTGATCCAATGTTATACGTTAATTTGAGAGTTCTAACAATTTCAGAGTGTGTAATGCCATCTATCGGTAATATTTATAACTATAACAAGGAAGCCTAGTAAAGAAATTCCTGACTTCACATATTTTTGTCCTGCATGAATATTTTTAATACACTGTAAAAAAAAAATCTGTAATTTTGACAGACAAATATTGTATTTTTTACAGAACAAAAAATTGTTTTAAAAAACCAGTTTTTTCGTGCAAAATATTTTTAAATTTTGTAATTTTTACAGAAAAAATCTATATTTTTTACAGGAAAAAACTGTTTTAATGAAAATATGCAGAGATTTTCTGTAATTTAAATGGTTTTCCACTGGCGCCAAAATTGACAGGTTTTTTTCTGTTAGTTTAAGAGATTATTTTTTACAGTGTAGCTGTCACATTTTTTTTTTTATTGAGTTATAAAATACAGTCAGTTCATTTTAAGACATCCTGTATATGCAGCGAAAACATGGGAAATGATTCAAAATTTGCTGGTCCTTGGAACTTTGAATCTAATAAAAACTAAGCCCTACCCATAAAGATATTATAATTTTTGTATGTTTCACTGGTTATTTCATAAATCATGGCTTCCTTTTTATGCATTACACGCAATTGACAATATGAGAAATTAGTTATATATGTTACAGTTAAAGCGTGGAATCCGCTAATTCATAAAATACCTAGTTATTTACTGAAATAACTAAGTCGGTTAACGTATGTAAAATTAATGCATTCAACGATTCAACTAGTTATTTTGTTACTTATATATGTACTTACATGTCGTACTTACATGTCGTATACTTATATATGTTACAGTTAAAGCGTGGAATCCGTTAATTCATAAAATACCTAGTTATTTACTGAAATAACTAAGTCGGTTAACGTATGTAAAATTAATGCATTCAACGATTCAACTAGTTATTTTGTTACTTATATATGTACTTACATGTCGTACTTACATGTCGTATACTTATATATGTTACAGTTAAAGCGTGGAATCCGTTAATTCACAAAATACCTAGTTATTTACTGAAATAACTAAGTCGGTTAACGTATGTAAAATTAATGCATTCAACGATTCAACTAGTTATTTTGTTACTTATATATGTACTTACATGTCGTACTTACATGTCGTATACTTATATATGTTACAGTTAAAGCGTGGAATCCGTTAATTCATAAAATACCTAGTTATTTACTGAAATAACTAAGTCGGTTAACGTATGTAAAATTAATGCATTCAACGATTCAACTAGTTATTTTGTTACTTATATATGTACTTACATGTCGTACTTACATGTCGTATACTTATATATGTTACAGTTAAAGCGTGGAATCCGTTAATTCACAAAATACCTAGTTATTTACTGAAATAACTAAGTCGGTTAACGTATGTAAAATTAATGCATTCAACGATTCAACTAGTTATTTTGTTACTTATATATGTACTTACATGTCGTACTTACATGTCGTTACTTATATGTCGTATTATACTTATATATGTTACAGTTAAAGCGTAGAATCCGTTAATTCATAAAATACCTAGTTATTTACTGAAATAACTAAGTCGGTTAACGTATTGTAAAATTAACGCATTCAACGATTTAACTAGTTATTTTGTAGAATAACGATTGTTTAATCATAAAATATTAAAGATATTTATAAAATAATATGCAATGTAATTCCAAGTGTCATCACAGCAATCCTTGTTCTATTAAATAATGGTAAATAAAATGAAGGTATTTCATAAATTTTAAATTGATATTCTCTTACATTTTTGTTTTGAAAAAAAAATGCAATGTTTTCATTCAGTAATATAATTAATTGTTCCTGATAGCATGTATTTTTCTAATAATATTTAATAATATTTAAAATTATTACTATTATTATTATTATTATTTGTATTTGTATTATAAGTATTATTTATATTTTACGTTTTGGATAAAAAAATTCGAATATTTTTTAAACCGCGTAAGTTTTTTTTTTTGCCAGCAGGACTAAGTAGTATAATAATTTATGGAATTTCATGTTGTAAAACTTCATACATAACTATTGCTTCACTATATTGTGTTTTTTACTACTGTTTAACTAATCTAACAATATTATTTCATATATATATTCTGTTTTTTACAATTATTTACCAATTAATCTATACGTAATATGAAATGTATTTTTCGAGGGACCTTAACTTTTCATCATCAGTTAATATATAAAACAACGGACTTGTTCTAAAGTCAAGAGGTTTATTTTCACTTGAATGATTACGCAATCGGTATTCTATAAAATAACTAGTTAAATAGTAGAATTCAATAATTTTACACACTTAACGGACTTGGTTATTGCATGAAATAACTAGGTGTTATGAAAAAAACAGAATTATACGCTTTAACATTAACATATATATTCATAAAAGAATAGCGCTGGATATTGCTATACAATTCCACATACTGTCATTGTTCACCCGGTACCAGCTGGCAGAAATGTTAATATGCTAGATATATTACGCTTCGAGAATTTGAGTTAGTTATTAAGAGCCTACACTAGTCGCCATAAATATACTCAAGATAATATTAAACCAATAAAGACGTCCTCTCCAAACTTCTCATCTACATTTCAGTATTTTTAAATGTTTCTTGTTGCATAGGATATCCGAAGTCAAAGTTTAACATATCTTTCAACTTTTTTTTTTTTTTGAGTTTAATTGTGAGGACACTTTCAATTTAGAAAAAAAAAGTGGTTGGTTGTTTCCGAAAATTAAAGTATCGTCAGACTGCGACGAAAATTTAAAAAAAGTAGAAATTTATTACGTTAGACATGAACCTCTGATATCCAAGGCAAAATTAAGTCACGGGAAGAAACTCGCAAGCTAATGTTAAATCTATGGGAGCATTCTTATCAATTTTCTCTCCTGCACTATCGGATACAACGTTAGATATCGACCTCAAATATCCTGTGCTAAAAACATTTAAAATATTAAAATGCGAGTGAGAAATCTGAAAAAACGCTCCTATAGATTTAACAATAGCTTGGGAAATTCTTCGTGTGACTACTGTAGGATCTCAAGAGCCTACGTTAGTCACTCGACGACAATCGCAAGTTAATATTAAACCAATGCAGGCGTTCTTTACAAATTTCTCGTTTGCATTTCAATATTTTTAAACGATTATTTTCATAGGATATCTGAGGTAGGCATGTAACAGGGCTCTTCTTAGCTTTTCGATTTTGGTTTACATATATATATATGACGATACTCTCACTTTCGGAACCGGTTCCGAAATAGAAAGTGACCCCATAAAAAATAAAATCTACATCCAAAATTAAAAAAGTATAAAAGGCCCTGTTAAAGATCAACCCCAGCTATCCTATGCCAAAACTTCATTTAAAAATATTGAGATACAAACGAAAAATTTGTAAAGAAAACTCCCATATTGAAAAACGCTCATAACTTCCATATAAAACAACGCTTCCGTATTTGGGACCAGAATACAATTCAACACTTCTGGATGTCTGGTTTATTTTTTTAGTTTGTTTACATCTCGTTGTTTCTCTGTTTTATATTATACTAGTCGGTCTTTGTCCATCTAGACGGTCGCACCCAGACTTCGTCTGCAGCCCACAAAGTGCATTTTACATGAAAAGGGAAAAATATAAATAAAATACTTTATTTTAAATTATACGTAAGTAACTAAAAATAAATTCCAAAAAAGCATATAAATAAAGATTTCCCGTGAAAAATAATAAATTTTATTCATGAGCCCCCTAACAAAGACCTACTCGACCCTGCTCGTACATATCAAGAAAGAAGGGGATGGCTTCCGAAAAAACAAAAAACAGAAATGAAATAACATAAGATATACAGGGTGTCCATAATTAAACGACCCTACTTTAAATTTGTCTACAGACGAAACTATGGGTGAGAAAGTTGTAAAATTTTGTGAAGGACATAATGAAGGAATAGGCATTTGTTTAAGCTAAAAAAAAATTAGTTCAAAATTTCGCCACCAGAGGGCGTTTTTAATGAATTACACATTTAGCATACATTTACGATACGTTACAAATTTTATTACAACAAAACATGTTGAACAAATCTTTTTTCGCGACATGTTTTTAGCATTCCCCAGAACACACTGCGGTCAACTGTGGAACATGCTATCTTGTGATTCTAGATGGTAGCCGAAAATGATGACCTTCATGTGGAACATATTTTGTTGGAATAAAATATGTAAACTATCGTAAATGTATGCTAAATCTGTAATTCATTAAAAGCGTCTTCTGGTGGTCAAATTTTGAACTAATTTTTTTTTCGCTTAAACATATTCAGATTCTTTTATTGTATCCTTCACAAAATATCACAACTTTCCGACAAGTAGTTTCGTCTGTAGACAACTTTAAAGTAGGGTCGTTTAATTATGGACACCCTGTACATGGCGATCATTGTAAATGGACCCTGTGTGTTTCGCACCCCTAAATTGTTAATAAGGTGATCAAAATAACGGGGCCCTGTCTGCTTTTCAACCATATACCGTTAATACATCGATCACTACGACGGACCCTGTTAATTTTGCGTGCATAAATCGTTAAAATGACAATGACTTTAACAGAGCCCTATGGGTTTCACGCCTATAAATTGATTATACGGCTATCAACATAACGATACCTTGTGGATATACCCGAGCCCATAATTATGGCGATCAGTATTTAAATCGTAAATCTTTACACACTAAAAATATGTTTTGAGAAGAGGGAGAGATGTACTATATTTTGCATAAACATTGAAATCCGATCGCTAAAAGACGCAAAGCGGAAAACTATTTATAAAATATGAAATTAAAAAAGTTTCAGAAAGCATTAAAATTCAGAAAGTATGAAATCGAAAGACGTTTTCCATTTTTCGTAAAGGCAGAAGATCTTTCAGAAAATCCTGTCAAAGTCGGTGTTTTGAACCGAATTCCCGACGCGGATCTTCGAGAAAGTGGAAAAGATTGTCGTCACGTGAAAAGAATCGCTTATAACTCGATAAGGTTTTTATTTATTTGAAAAAATGGAAAACGCATTTCGATTCCAAATTGCTTCAATAGTCAGGCCTGCCAATTTTATGCCTTTACGTTTAAAATGAGTCAGAAACTGTATCAGAAATTTTCGCGTTGTTGGGCAGGGAATTTGAGAACCACCTTATTTTATGGCAATGAAAGGGTTAACTTAATTCAGAGAAAGTGATAGGACGAAAAAAGGTTCCCTCGTATTCATCCTGCATGCATATATTTTGCGATAAATATGACATATTTTACTTCCTTTACAATATACAGTTCCTAAATTGTTATACTACTTTTAAAAATAGATATTAAATAAGCTAAATATCAAGGAAATGAAAATATATTTCGCATACGACAATTAATAAAATGGAATTATATATGTATATATATATATATATATATATATATATATATATATATATATATATATATATTACTTACATTTAGCATAAAATTATTGTATTCTTAAAATTTCAGAATTTTAACACAAATAGTTAATTTATGAAAATGAAAGGGTTAACTTAATTCAGCGAAAGTGACAGGACAAAAAAAGGTTCCCTCGTATTCATCCTGCATGCATATATTTTTTAATGCTCTTACTTGCAATAAATATGACATATTTTACTTCCTTTACAATCTACACCTCCTAAATTTTTATTCTACTTTAAAAAATAGGTATTAAATAAGCTAAATATCAAGGGAGTGATAAAAATAATTTCGCATACGACAATTTAAAAAATGGAATTATATATATATATATATATATATATATATATATATATATATATATATATATAATTATATCGCTTACCCTTAGCATTAAATTATTCTATTCTTAAAATTTCTAAATTTTAACAAAAATAGTTAATTTATTGCAATGAAAGGGTTAAATTAATGCAGCGAAACTGATAGGACCAAAAATGGTTCCATCGTATTCATCCTGCAAACATATATTTTTTTAATGATCCTACTTGCAATAAATATGACATATTTTACTCCCTTTACAATATATACTTCCTAAATTTTTATTCTACTTTAAAAAATAAATATTAAATAAGCTAAATATCACGGGAAGAAAAAAATGTTTCGTATACGACAATTTAAAAAAAGGAATTATATATATTTATATTACTTACCCTTAGCATTAAATTATTCTATTCTTAAAATTTCAAAATTTTAACACAAACAGTTAATTTATTGTATTGAAAGAGTTAAATTAATACAGCGAAAGTAATAAGACCAAAAAAGATTCCCTCATATTTATCCTACGTACGTATATTTTGCAATAAATATCACATATTTTACTTCCTTTACAATATACAGTTCCTAAATTTATATTCTACTTTTAAAAAATAGATATTAAATTGCTAAATATCAACGAAAGGAAAAATATATCGCATACAATTTAAAAAGGGAATTATCTATATATTTATATTACTTACATTTAGCATAAAATTATTCTATTCTTTAAATTTCAGAATTTTAACACAAATAGTTAATTTATAGCAATGAAATGGTTAGCTTAATTCAGCGAAAGTGATAGGACCAAAAAAGGTTCCCTCGTATTCATCCTGCATACATATATTTTGCGATAAATATGACATATTTTACTTCCTTTACAATATTCTATTCCTAAATTTTTATTCTACTTTTAAAAAATAGATATTAAATAAGCTAAATATCAACGAAAGGAAAAATATTTCGCATACAATTTAAAAAGGGAATTATATATATATTTATATTACTTACATTTAGCATAAAATTATTCTATTCTTAAAATTTCAGAATTTTAACACAAATAGCTAATTTATAAAAATGAAATGGTTAACTTAATTCAGCGAAAGTGGTAGGACCAAAAAAAGTTCCCTTGTATTCATCCTGCATACATATATTTTGCGATAAATATGACATATTTTACTTCCTTTACAATATTCAGCTCCTAAATTTTTATTCTACTTTAAAAAACAAATATTAAACACGCTAAATGTCATAGGAATGAAAATATATTTCGCATACGACAATCTGAAAAATGAACCAGTAGCATTTGTTTTCAGATTGTCTACATCTGAAACCATAGAAAAATATTTCAAAGAAATTTTTTGTTTCAAGATGGTTGTTTTCCGGTTTCAATTCCTTGTGTTACTTCTAGTGCTAGAATAAAGAAAGAGAAATCACTTATAGTTTTTCTTCTAAAATCATCCAACGTATTAGATTAGAGGCCTTCAACCTTTTTGCCGGAAAACTTTATGCCACCACAAATTCCGAAATTTACTCTTCGTCTTCTATAAATATTCTGTCATTAAGGGTTTTAAACATTCCAAAATTTCAATCTTTGAAAAAATATACAAAATTAAAGAGTTATCATTTCTGAACCTTTTAAAACAAAATCAATGACATTCTTAATAGTTGTTAAATAGGGAATATTTTCAAAGTAAGAACTTTAAAGTCATTTTTCTCAAAATGTGATTTTGGGGCATTGCGTGCAAGGTAGTTAAAAAACTTTTCGATATTTTTTCATGAAATTTTCCGTATAATATAGTGTATAGTAGTCTCTATAAAGTAAACCTAAATTTTCATCTTTTTCTGTTGATTTTTTTTTCTTGGTGTTATATTGCTAAAATTTTGAAAATTTATATAAGCAAGATACAGTTATCTTTTTAATACTTAAAAATACTATAAATAAACATTTTTATTGGTTCAGTTGTAAGCACAAGACTCAAGTATAATTAGATACAAAAAATCTAAGTACAATTAGATGCAAAAAATGTTTCTTTTACAGGCAGAAATTATTTTGTAATCAAACCCTATTAAAATTAATTTTCTCCACTATGCTCTGAAAAAATGTAAAATAAAAGAAGAAACATGCATTTATTACTGCCTTTAAAAACTAGTCGTTGGGGGCCACCGTAATACTTACCCATCAGAATATGCATAATATAAAATATGAAAATAAAACATGTGTAAACTATTCATAAAATGCATTGCAATTCGAATAAAATCGGGGCTTGATGACGTCATAAACTTTAAATCCGAGGCTAACGAAAAAGAAAGGCTACCGCGGGGCTTTACGCGTATCTTTTTTTACAGACCGCGAGAGTCACGTGATGCTCGAATCCACCAATGCAGGTGTACGGAAAGAGCATCACGTCACTCTAGCGGTCTGTAAAAAAAGATAAGTGGAATGCACCGCGGTAGCCTGTCTCTTTCGTTAGCCTCGCTTTAAATCGAGGCAAACGAAAAAGAAAGGCTACCACGGTGCTTTACGCGTATCTTTTTTTACAGACCGCCGGAGTCTCGTGATGCTCGAATGCACCAATGCAGGTGTGCGAAAAGAGCATCACGTCACTCTAGCGGTCTGTAAAAAAAGATAAGTGGAAAGCACCGCGGTAGCCTGTCTTTCTCGTTAGCCTCGCTTTAAAGCTTGTGACGTCATCAAGCCACGATCGAGGCTAACGAAAAAGCCAGGCTACCGCGGTGCATTCTACTTATCTTTTTTTACAGACCGCTAGAGTAACGTGTTGCTCTTTTCGTACACCTGCATTGGTGCATTCGAACATCACGTGATTCCCGCGGTCTGTAAAAAAAGATACGCGTAAAGCACCGCGGTAGCCTTTCTTTTTCGTTAGCCTCGGCCACGATTTTATTTGAATTGCAATACATTTTATAAGTAGTTTACACATTTTTATTTTAATATTTTACATTATGCATATCCATGATGGGTAAGTATTACGGTGGCCCCCAACGACTAGTTTCAGATATAAATGACAAAAATGGTCTTTCTGTTTTCATTTTTCGACATTTAAAAAGTATGACTCCTTAAGGGTCCTGTCCCTCACGCGAAATCACCCGCTCACTCATGTTAATCCTATAGAACTGTTATTTCATAATATCTCGTTTGCATTTCAATATTTTTAAAACTATTTTTTTGCTTTGGATAGCTGAGATGGATTTCTACAGCGCCTCCTTTTTACTTTTTCGATTTTCTTTGCGGATTTTTTTTTTTTTATTATTTACGAAGATACTTTTACTTTTTGAAAGGGTTTTTGCGTGAGGGAACAGGATGCTTAAAATAATTTTTTCTATTCTAAAAAGTGATAACTTGGTGCGCTGTGGCATCTGGATGAAGGCCCCTAAGTTTGAATTTTATTAGCAAATAACTACTGAAAATTAGACACTGAGAAAAATGACACTTTCAAATCTGAGTAAATCGATGTTTGCATTTTGTTATGAAAATCTTATTTCAAATAGCACGACCCAAATGCCTTCAATTCTCAAATATCAGAAATACTCAAAATATTGAAACTTGGACATACTCAAAACTGAGCACATAAAAGTCAGTTCATACTCATTTTTGAAACATGGACATACTTAACAAGAACGAAAAATCATGCGTCAAGCATAGATTATGTAACACTTTCCAACTCTTCCAAAATAATTTTACAATTCATACCGTTTAATAAACTGAAAGGTAACATCTAATTAAACAATTTGAAAAACGCATAACATATTTAAAAACATAATTTCAGGAATTTCCAACGTATACAATATTCGGAAAAATATCCGAATACTTTTATTCAGCCCTGTACATGATCTGTAGATTTGTATATATACTACATAGGATGCTAAATTTCAGTTCAGTTAAGAAACGCGTAGCACATTTCAAAATTCTCCTTCTGGAGTTTCTGTCAATAAACAGAAATGTGTTCGCGAACTTTTGTGCTTCCTTGTATAGGATCTACAGAATTTATACACACCACGTAATAAACAAAAAGTGAGTTAAATTTAAAATGCCGTTCAGTAACTTAAAACGCACTTTCAGGAATTATTGTTAACAGACAGTAGAGAATTCTTTTGTGTGTTCCTGTAAATGAACGATGACTGCTATACACACAATATTCTGTAGTAAGCCTCTTGTAATGCACCTTAGTGATATATATAAATTTCAATGTGTTTAAAATAGTGAAACATTATTTAAATAAACCGCAGACGATTTTTTTCCATAGACGTAATGTAACGGAATTATTTTGACTGTCCCTGTAAATTAACTATAAGTGCTATGCACACCCTATTCCATATTAAGCTTCGTGTAATACACGTTAGTGATATATATCAATTACAATGTGTTTGCAATTGTGTAACATCATTAAAATAAACCGCAAATGAGTTTTCCTCATAGACCGTAAAGTAACGGAACTCTTTTGAGTGTCCCTGTAAACAAAACTATAAGTGCTACACACTTCCGTTGAAATAGGGAACGTGCTATAGATAACAACAATAACATATAAAAATTGCAAGACAATCCGAGCATATTTATGGGAGTTAGAGCACGGCCAGACGGCAGACGGCCAGACGGCAGACGGCCATACGGCCAGACAAACCGAAGTCATAAACACTTTTCAACTAGGTTGGAAAGTGTTAAAAGTGATTAGAGTTAGTTCAAACTCATTTTTGAAACATGGAAATACTCAAAAATGAGCATATAGAATTCGGTTCATACTCATTTTTGAAACATGGACATACTCAAATATGAGCACATAATGTTTTATTCTTGAGTGTGTGCATGTTTTCAAACATGAATATATACATGTTTCAAACTTGAGTAATTTTGATTTGGAGCCATTTAGACTATCCTACATACTCAGATTTGTGTACTTTTTGCTCAGTTTTGAAAATGTCGTTTTTACAGTGTAGCGAACTCGATCAAAAGTTATGAACAGCAAAACTTGAATAAGAAAAAAATATTCTTCTTATTTTCTTATTTTTATTATACCAACTTATTATCCCATATTATTACATGTTGGTTTTTTGGCGATGACTACATGCATGATTTCCATTGTTTTGTCTTTAGAGAAGTATATAAGTGTAAAATGTGTGTTATCTATACTAATATTATAAAGGAGTAAATCTTGTTTGTTTGTTTGTAGGGGGTAATCTCTGGAACTGCCGAACCGATTTCAAAAGTGATGGTGGCAAATTGATGGTGACAACCCCTGCTCCAACATAGGCTATATTTTATGTCGGTGCCACTAACCCCAGGGGGTGCAGGAGCAAAAAACGTTCTAAAATTGCGATTTTTCAGTTATCACACTGGCTGTCAAGCCCTGAGAGCTTGGCAGCCGGTTCTGTATGTATGTATGTACGTACGTAATGCGATAACTCTTCATAGAAATATCCGTTTTCCTTCAAATTTTGTTTATAGGTTCACTGTGTTAAGGCGCTTCCCTGATTAGTTTTCGGGATTGATTGGTTAAGTATAAAAGGTGGGGGGACAAGGGGCTAATTCCCCCCCCTTAATTTATATAAATGGGTTTTTCATGCAGAATTATTCCGTTTTCCTTCAAATTTTGTTTATAGGTTCACTGAGTTAAGGCGCTTCCCTGATTAGTTTTCGGGATTGATTGGTCAAGTATAAAGGGGGGGAACAAGGGTCTAATTCCCCCCCCCCTTAATTTATATAAATGGGTTTTTCATGCAGAATTATTCCGTTTCCCTTCAAATTTTGTTTATAGGTTCACTGAGTTAAGGCGCTTCCCTGATTAATTTACGGGTTTGATTAGTTAAGTATAAAGGGGGGGGATCGGGGGGGGGCTAATCCCTCCTTAATTTATATAAATGGGTTTTTCATGCAGAATTATTCCGTTTTCCTTCAAATTTTGTTTATAGGTTCATTGGGTTAAGACGCTTCCCTGATTACTTTTCGGGATTGATTGGTCAAGTATAAAGGGGGGGAACAAGGGTCTAATTCCCCCCCCTTAATTTATATAAATGGGTTTTTCATGCAGAATTATTCCGTTTTCCTTCAAATTTTGTTTATAGGTTCACTGTGTTAAGGCGCTTCCCTGATTAGTTTTCGGGATTGATTAGTTAATATAAAGGGGGGGGGATCGGGGGGCTAATTCCCCCCCCTTAATTTATATAAATGGGTTTTTCATGCAGAATTATTCCGTTTTCCTTCAAATTTTGTTTATAGGTTCATTGGGTTAAGACGCTTCCCTGATTACTTTTCGGGATTGATTGGTTAAGTATAAAGGGAGGAACGGGGGGCTAATCCCCCCCCCTTAATTTAAATAAATGGGTTTTTCATGCAGAATTATTCCGTTTTCCTTCAAATTTTGTTTATATGTTCACTGTGTTAAGGCGCTTGCATGATAATTTTCGGGATTGATTGGCTGAGTATAAAGGGGGGAACGGGGGGGGCTAATCCCCCCCTTAATTTATATAAATGGGTTTTTCATGCAGAATTATTCCGTTTTCCTTCAAATTTTGTTTATAGGTTCACTGAGTTAAGGCGCTTCCCTGATTAGTTTTCGGGATTGATTAGTTAAGTATAAAGGGGGGGGGATCGGGGGGCTAATCCCCCCTTAATTTATATAAATGGGTTTTTCATGCAGAATTATTCTATTTGCTTCAAAATTTGTTTATAGATTCATTGGGTTAAGACGCTTCCCTGATTAGTTTTCGGGATTGATTGATTAAGTATAAAGGGGGGGAACGGGGGGCTAATACCCCCCTTAATTTATGTAAATGGGTTTTTCATGCAGAATTATCCCATTTCCTTCAAATTTTATTTATAGGTTCACTGTGTTAAGGCGCATCTCTGATTAGTTTTCGGGATTGATTGGTTAAGTATAAAGGGGGGGAACAAGGGGCTAATTCTCCCTTATCTATACTAATATATAAAGTAGTAAAGATTGTTTGTTTGTTTGTAGGGGGTAATCTCTGGAACCACTGAAGCGATTTTAAAAGTGATGGTGGCAAATTAATGGTGACAATCCCTGCTCCAACATAGGCTATATTTTATGTCGGTGCCACCACCCCCAGGGGGGTGCAGGAGCGAAAAACGTTCTAAAATTTCGATTTTTTGTGTACTGAAGGAGATAGAAGTATCAAATTTGGTATGGTAGTTACTTATAAGATGTAAATGCTCTCTAAGAACAAATTATAAAAACATTCGCAATTTAAAAGGGTGAGATGAGGAAGAAGCGTTCTAAAAACATTCTAAATTACAATTTCTATGGAATCTCTGAAACTACAGAACCGATTTCAAAAGTGATGGTGGCAAATGGATGGTGACAGTCCCTGCTCCAACATATGCTAAATTTTTTGTCGGTGCCACTGCCCGCAGAGGGTGCAGGAGCGAAAAACGTTCCAAAATTATGATATTTTCATTAATGAAGGAGTTAGGAACTTGACATTTTGTATGGTCGTTACTTACAAGATTTAAATGCTCTATAAGAACAAAATCCAAAAAAATTCGAAATTTAAAAGGCTGAAATAAGCAAAAAAATTTCTAAAAACATTCTAAATTACAATTTGTATGGAATGTCTGGAACTACTAAAGCGATTTCAAAAGTGATGGTGGCAAATGGATGGTGACAATCCCTGCTCCAACATAGGCTATATTTTATGTCGGTGCCACTACCCCGAGGGGGGTGCAGAAGCGAAAAACTTTCTAAAATTGCGATTTTTGCGATGCTGAAGGAGCTAGAAACTTCAAGTTCGGCATGATTGTTATTTATAAGATCTAAATGCGCTCTAAGAACAATTTCTAAAGAAAAATGATCTAATGATTCTGCGATTTTTCAACTATTGAATTTCTAAAATTACCAAATTTCACAATAGAGTACCATAGCGAAACCTTCACGCGTAAAAAGATAATGATAAGGGCGACGTGTCCTGACGTGTATATTGACTATAGCACGAGTCACAAATTATAGTATCCTTATTATTCTGTTAAAATATAAAAGTGAATTTTGAAATGTCAATATTTTGTTTGATTAAAGGTTCATTAAGAGAAATTGACCAGCGTAGCGGGCGTAGCTTGCTAGTAAAAGTATAAAAGTGTTATAGTTTATACTAATATATGACTGAGACAAATTTATTTTTTATTCTATGAATACACATATATAATGTCTATTTATATTAACATAAGCTTTATGGTTCAAAATTTATTTAATTTATGTATAAATTTCTATATAAATTTATATTAATTCGTAGCATCCTTTAAAAAAATATATACATACCCTCTTAAAAAATGTGTAGATTTTCGTAAAATATCTGTCATATATTACTATGAACTATAACATAGTACTTGATCTTTTTTAATGACATAACAATGAAAATCCTGCACTTAGTCATCTCCAAAAAGCCATATGTAATAATGTAATAATAAATTGGTAATATAAATAATAAAATAGTAAATACAGGCATCATTCTAAAGATAGAGAGTATATTTTTTTAATATCTTCTTTTTATATGTGCTGCATACTCTTTATAAAAAACTAAAGATTGTGCTTATGCTAGAACAAACACTTCCTCCAGGGATCCGAGCTGTGTAAAAAATGTAAAAAATATTCAGTAAAATATGATAGAATATATTTTCATCGAACATAAATTCTGAGATTTAAAAACAAGATTTATTTTTTTCTGTAACGTTTTAAACTAATTGCACTAATGTAAACGCAGATATTTTGAAAGAAATATCGCTTAAATTGATATCGTTTAGTTATCTATCACTAATTAGTTTCAGATTCAAGCATTAAGTATCTATAATAGAAAAAAATATATTGTTGTGCTTGAAATGATTTTTTAATTTCAACAGGGTAATAACGTAAATCATTTACTAATATAAAATATGATGACTCTGTTTTCTTTCAGTAAGTTAATGTAGAGGGATTATTGTTTAAATAATAATAAATAAAGCAAAAAAAAAATCCAAAGCTATATGGGCGAGTCTCCAATAAGTGGATAATTTGCGTTCCTCGGGGTTATATGCAGTAGTTTGTGATTTATACTGATTTTTTTTTAGCTTAAAATGTATTTTATAATCACTTTCTACAATTTGAAAAGGTATTTTCAAGAAAATAACTGTAAATTTTACTTCAACAGTATTTTAAATATTCAAATTGTAACGTCTGTCTCTTGTCCCTCACCTCATGCACTCATCTTCTAGAAAAAATTTCAAGGTAATGACAAACTATTTGTAGAACTTTTTTCTACCCAAAATATAAATTTATATTCTAAACTGCGAAATAAAGGATTTTTATTAAAAATTAAAAATTACTTTATATTATTTTCTGCCAGAGAATGTTGTCCCTTACTTTTTATGTCACTACTGTCCCTTTGCATAAAACTGCTCCTGTGACCGCCAGAAGGGCAGTTAAAATTTGTGGGACACCTGCATTTAGTAGAAGCAGCAATCTGGTTTGCTGAGAAAATCACGGGGTTTAATTTTCTGGACTTTAAAAAATGCTATAAGCTACAAAACGGATAGAAATATAAGAATATGTTTATTACTTGTCACTACGGTCCCCTACATAATTTTTTCTTATTTTGTGTTATTTATTTATGATTTTATCATGATATACTAACATACCTTTGCTTAGTTCAAAATGTCATATTACAGTCCTACTGAGATTAACGTATTGTGTGCACAGAAGCAAATTTCCTAATTTTGTCATTACTGTCCCCTTTCAGTGAAATTACATCGTCTCACTTCGAATAAATTTGAAAATGGTAAATTTCAACTGCGCTACTTAATCTATTACGTTGAGTAAAAAGTTTTCCGCCAAAGGGAGATACCTTCGCGCAAACAGCTGTCATTCGTGCGGTTGTTAACTTCTCAGCCAACGAATTTCTGCATTCGAAAGCAGAGAACAGGGCCTATATGACTGTGTAATTTGTTTGTTAAAAATTTATTATCTTGTGCTTCAAAAAAGTGTTTAAAAGTGAGCTATCAAGTCAGCAGATCAGAACGATTATTTACTATGAGTTCCGTAAAAAAACTCAGTGCGACTGAATGCCACAGAAAGATGTGTGAAAGTTTAGGAATCAATACTGTTTCTTATGATACAGTCAAAGTTTGGTTTCGGAAGTTTAAAGCTGGAAATTTCGGCAGTGAAGATGAACCACGTTCCAGCCGCCCTATTGAAGTTGATTGTGAGCAGTTAAAGTAAGTCATTGATGAATACAGAAATGTTTCAGCACAAACTATTGCGTTAGAGCTTAACATTTGCCAAAAAACAACAGTTCACGCTCTAAAACGCATAAACCTAACGTTTAAGTACAGCCGCTGGGTGCCTCACGAATTGACTGCTAAAGACCAAGCGCAGGAGAAAAAACTGTTGATTGGCTCTGCTCAGAGATCAAAGGAAAGAGAACATTCTGGAAAGAATTGTGACCTGTGATGAAAATGGGTGTACTACAACAATACAAGCCATAAAGGAAGGTGGTCAGTACCTGGGGAATCAGCTGGCTCGGTTGTAAGACGTGCCTTAACTAACAAGAAGGTGCTCCTCTGCATCTAGTGGGATTGTCGTGGAATTCTATACAAAGAGTACCTGAAAAGCGGACAAACTATCAACAGTGCAATATACCGCAACATGCTAATCAAAGTGTGCGATACCTTTCGCGAAAAACGAAGAAAAGAGTTAAGACGGAAGGTGGTTCTCTCTCATCAAGATAACGCCCGGCCACACATTAGTATGATAACTGGCTGGACGCTCTACAAGCTGGAGTGGGATTTGATGCAACATGCGCGATACAGCCCCAACATGGCCCCTTCAGAGTTCTATCTCTTTTCACATCTGCAGCTGCATCTTGATGGCACAATCTTCCATTCAAATGAGGAGGTCATAAATGAGGTCGATCTCTTTCTGGACTCGCGCACGCCACAATCTTTCGCAGAAGGGATTGAAAAGTTGCCAAAACGTCGGTAAACGATTGTAGATTTAAACGGAGATTACTATCCTCATTAGCTTTGATGATTTCGTATGTATTTATCATTTTACAATAAAACATTTTTTGGCGGAAAACTTTTTACTCAACCTGATATTTGACGAGGCTAACGAAAAAGAAAGGCTACAGCGGTGCTTTACGCTTATCTTTTTTTACAGACCGCCGGAGTTACGTGATGCTCGAATCCACCAATGCAAGTGTAATAAAATAGCATCACGTCACTCTAGCGGTCTGTAAAAAAAAAAATAAGTGGAATGCACCGCGGTAGCCTGTCTTTTTCGTTAGCCTCGCTATTTCACATGTGACAATGTGATATAGCTTTAAAATGTGAAATAGCTTTAATGATTTCTTTAAAAACATTATTTTATACAGGATGGCTATAGATCAGGGGAAAACACAGTCAAAAAAGTGATAAACACCAGTATTTTCTAATGGAAAAATTGGTGTTGTTTATTTGAACGATTAATAAATTCAAATTTTTAATTATAAAATACTGGTGTATTCCCTTTTTTTCGACTGTGCTTTTCCCTGATCTGTATCCACCCGGTATAAAATAATGTTTAAAGAAAAATATTGTTTAAAGTTTATGTCAGAATATTGTATATTACTCACCAGCCTATGTATTATCTATTTATAATGAAAAATTGTGTTTTAGAGTAAAATAAAAGTTACATTTTAAGCCCAGTGAAAATACCCACTTATTGGAGAATCGGTCATATACATCATGTTCAATTAATATGGCGAAACCTGAGAAAAATGATAATACATTTCAAGACAAACACATTTTGTATAGGAGATCAAGGTCGCAATACGTACTTTTTCAGTTAAAAATACAGGGTGGTCCATTCAAAGCCACCCACTGATTTTTATTAATGATTTTAACACTTTGCCGTCCGGTAATTTAATATTAATCCTTAAATCCTACATTGGGCACCAGAATTTTGGAATACAAATTCCCTTTTATCAAGTACATGAAGAAAAAGATTTTACTTATTTTCGAATAAATTTGTTTCTAAATTTAAAATAAAAAATCAATCATTTCAACCTTTTACGAATAGAAGTATTTTTACGAGACATGCGAACGGCAAAGTGTTAAGATTAATGAAGATAATGCAACGATATTATCAACAGACTTAGCTTGTTTTACGTTCAAGACATGATAGTAGCGCACAGTAATTTGGTTAGTGACACCAAATTGGAGTGAGCATCCCTTTATTTTTAACTTAAGATAACTGGAACGTCTGCGGCAACTAAGAAGTTTGAAATTCAGGCTATACTTTTAAAGCCCATATCTCGATCAAATATGCATGCATCATTATGTTGTTGTTGTTTTTTTTTTGTTTTTTTTTGTCCTAGTTTAGTAAGAACATTATAAATATTTTAAGATTAAAAAAAATACTATTCGGATTTAAAGTAAATTTCAAATAACAATGTAAACAAACATATTTTTAACTCGTGAAAGTTTTGAGGTATTCACGTTGGTACACTTTTTAAAAAACTAATGAAAATCTTACCTTGAAATCTGCTGTTATGATAAAAAAAATACTTGATACTGAACATATTTTAATCTTTATTACATATTCTCAAAACATTTAAAAAATGAAAATTATCACTCATCAGAAATCTACATATTTTTGTCATCCATATTCCCCATTTACAAAAATATCCTACGTTTAAAAATACAAAAAATAAGTTCACAAGATGCAGTAACACTTACTCTGTCATATTTTGAAATTTCAAAGATGTACTTGCAACAGATTTTGCACGAAATGTGCCATTACATACAAAAATCACATATTCAGGAAAATGAAAAAAAAAAGTACTATCCTTCAATCTATACTATTAAAAGAAAGTTTCGCTCTGTGTTTGTTTGTTTGTCTGCGATGGCTAGCAAAATCTAGCCCACCTAGAAGCCTGAAAATTTAGATTTAGGTTGTCCAAACCCTCTCCTGGTGCACCTGAGCCTCAGAATTTTAATATTTTGAAAATTAGAGTAGTTATTAATTAAAAACTGATCAAAGATCACAAATAAAAAATCACTCTGGTGGAAGGTGGTGGAAGGTGGAACTACAGGAGTATCTCTGTGTCTATGGGCCCGATTATGACGGGGTTTGGCTCATTCGACTTTATTTCGATAGCCTTACAGATTTCAGTCATATTTGTATAGAACAGATTGTTACTATCTCGGGCCCGGGTAACGCCGGGCGGGTTGGCTTGTTTTAAATATTTTCAGAGCTAAAACAATCCTGGCCCATTTTTGTTGCAACATTTCTGCACCTTCTACGTGTTTTTTTTTTTTCCATTCGGGCTTCTTTAGAGAGTTTTTGTACTCTAAACTCAATCATTAAAAAAAATTTGAGAATATGTAATAAAGGTTAAACTAGGTTCAGTATTTAAAATCAAGTAGTTTTTGATCATCACACAAGATTTGAAGGTAACATTTTCATTAGATTTTTATAAAAATGTGTACCAAAGTGAAAACCTAAAAACTTTCGAGGAAAAAATATGTTTGTTTACAATGTTATTTTAAATTTATCTTTAAACCCAAATACTAAATTTTTTTATCTTAAAATATTTATAAAGTTCTTAGTAAACTAGGATTAAAAAAAGGCATAATGATGCATGAATATTTTAACTTTAGAGGAATAACCTGAATTTCTGACTTCTTAGTTGAAGCAGACGTCCCATTCCTCTTAATAGGTAGGTGGATTGTGATCCAAGCTTCCTATACAGAAATTATTTGTTGTTCTACCACTACTTAAAATTTCGTTCATAAGTTCTGAATACCCCTGTTTATGTTTATGCGATAAAATAGTTGTTTTCGCAAGTACTTGAATTTTTTGTTGGTTTTCAAAGTATAAACTCAATTCAGTTTATTTTGAATAATTATAGCAGTTATTTAGACATGGTATATAGATATTAGGTTATTTTGACTTTATGTAGGGTTAAAATTAAAGCCTGGTAGCTACTTATGTTGTTACAATATCTTCATTATTGTTGCAGTTATGAACCAAACTTCGAACTCAAGAGTAAGACTGGGTTTTTTTTTTAAGAATAAAATGATTCCGATTCTGGTTATCTATACAAAAACTGTTTTTTGTTTTATTATTTATTATCACGTCTGAAAGATTTCCCTATTAGTTCTGAATACTGTTGTCAGGTCAATTGTCACAAAAATCTCGTCAGAGATACAAAAAAAAAACAAGACAGTGGCTTAAAATCGGAACATAAAAATACAGTAAATTCTATGAAAACGGAACCTGTCTATAATGGAATATTGTCTTAAACGGACAAAGTTCATTGCGCATACAGAATAAATACCATATAAATGTACCTGATAAAACGGAAATCTTTCTCGAATCTTTCATTTTCGGTATAGTTAAACTAATTCTTAACATTAAAATTATGATGGATAACCAACAATATTTCCAAAATTCTGAGAGCAATAAAATTTTACAAATGTGTTTTCTGTAAAAGAAAATCTATTTTAAAGTACCATTCAGTATTGCATATACATCATTTAAATATTTTATCTTTGAAAAATTTGATCTTTCTATGGGCTTACTTTTTCAAAACCTCTATCGAATCTTCTGTCTTAAGATGGCGCTTTAATGAACTGCTCGCTAACACTGGACAAATGAACAGCTAAAATGAGCTTTAAGTATATGATACGAATTTCATAATTGATATTGTTCGTATAATACTGAAATAACGAAATAATGAACAGTTCTCCAATACATCATTGCATATCAAAAAGAAAACTAGTGAAATAGAAATGGTCTTTTATGAAGGTAATATTAATTTAATTTCTTTTAGAGTAACAACGTAAATGAGCTTATTTTTGTAATTAACAGGAGAAATTCCAAATTTGTGTTTCACTAATGGCTTATTTAGAAATCGATTTTGTATTAAATGAATTACGTAACAAATGAGTAGATAAAAAGAGTCTTAAGGAGGTGATTACGAGTTTCATAGTTCTAATTTTCCCTATAATACTGTATTGCATACAGAAAATTTAAATATTTTATCTTTGAAAACGTCGATTCTTCTATGGAGTTACTTTTAAAAAACTCTATCGAATCTTTAGAATTAAGATGGTGTTTTAATGAATTCCTCGCTAATGCTGGGCAGACAGAACAGAGTAAAGACAGCTAAAAAGAGCTTTTGATATGAATTTCATAGTTGACATTGTCTGTATAATAGAGAAATAGCGAAATAATAGAGTTTCCCAATGCATCATTACATATAGAAAAGATACTTAGTTAAAATCTTTTCTGAAGGTAATATTAATTTAATTTCTTTTAGAGTAACAAAGTAAATGAGTTCCTTTTTAGTAATTAACAGGAAAAAATTATAAATTTATGTTTCACTAATGGCTTATTTACAAATCGATTTTGTATTAAATGAGTTACGTAACACAATGAGTAGATAAAAAGAGTCTTAAGGAAGTGATACCAGTTTAATAGTTCAAATTTTCTATACAATAGCGTATTGCATACAGAAAATTTAAATGTTTTATCTTTGAAAACTTCGATTCTTCTATGGAGTTACTTTTAAAAAACTCTATCGAATCTTTAGAATTAAGATGGTGTTTTAATGAATTGCTCGCTAATGCTGGGTAAATGAACAGAGTAAAGACAGCTAAAAAAAGCTTTTGGTATGAATTTCATAGTTGACATTGTCTGTATAATCGAGAAATAGCGAAATAATAGAGTTTCCCAATACATATAGAAAAGATACCTAGTTAAAACCTTTTATGAAGGCAATATTAATTTAATTTCTTTCAGAGTAGAAAAGTAAATGAGTTCCTTTTTGTAATTAACAGGAGAAATTATAAATTTATGTTTCACTAATGACTTATTTAGAAATCGATTTTGTATTAAATGAGTTACGTAACAAATGAGTAGATAAAAACAGTCTTAAGGAAGTGATACCAGTTTAATAGTTCAAATTTTCCATGTAATAGTGTATTGCATACAGATCATTTAAATCTTTTATCTTTGAAATTTTTTATTCTACTAACTGGAATTACTTTTTGAAAAACTGTATCAAATCTTCTGTCTTAAGACGGCGTTTTAGTTAATTGCTCGCTAATGATGGACCAATGAATAGCTAAAAGGAGCTTTAAGTATGTGATAAGAATTTCATAATTGATATTGTTTTTTTTTTAATTATTAATTTACTATCTAATGTTGTTTTTTTTTCATCTCCCCCACCCCAGTTTTGTTCGCACCATGTCCCTGTTTTCTATAATGATGTATTTGGGCCCTTTTAAATCCGTTTTGTTTCACTTTTTATTTTAAGTTATTGTTCGTCCGCAAGAGTTTTCGTAGCAGTTTTAGCCTATTCTCAGCAAGGGACAAAGATGCGTCCCATTTGGTCCATTCCATTCATCACGTAATATTTTTAATAACTTTCTTCTCTTTTTTTTTTCCTTTTTTTTTTTTTAATTCTTTCTTTACGTTGTTTTTTCTTCTTTCCCCCTTGTTTTGTCCGCTTTGGGCTCTTAATTTTTATTTTTTTTTATTTTTTTTTATTCACCCCTCCCCCTTGTTTCTAGTCAATAATTGTAGCACTCATTGTTTTAGTTAGCTAGTAGGAATTTTGATATTTTCTTTTTTCTTTTATTAATTACTTTTACAGCTACCCCAATGGGGCATTTGGCTGTACCTCGCAATTGCTGGGCTTTAATTTGGGACTGATTGGTATCAAATCTAATCTCAACGCAGTCATACAACTTTTTTTTTTTTTTTTTTTTTTTTTTTTTTGAGAACTGCTATGTATTTTAATGTAGCTCAGTCCTTTATCTGAAATTCCTTACAGTCCAATTTATTTTTAGTCTAACTCTCATTATTTTATATCCCTTATCTGGGCTACCAGAAATTGGAGATGGCAGTTGCAAGAAATGACAAACAGATTGTCGCGTCCCCCTAGCTCTAGTTGTAATTCTATCCTCATGCTGCTTTACCCGTAGCGGTTGTCCTGACGTCCGGATGATCGGGGCGTTCGTGCCCAAAGATCTAATTATCCATACGATTGTATTTTTATCCATTCTTAGTCTTTATTTTTAAATCCTTAATTGAGTATTAAAACTTTATTGTGCAAGACTTAAGGGAGACCTGCAGTCAATATCAATCTATAATTTGCCTAAGTCGCAACACAGTTGCTTTGACATAATACAATGTCGTCTTCAGAGACTGACAGCGTACACTACCCCATCGCCTCTTCTCATCCAATTAATAAAAGGCAGACTAGAAATAATTCCAACATAAAACGCTCTGACAGCATGCTATCTGTCCATTCAGCTGCCTCCACCACGAAACTGCCAAAAACAGTAAGAGAACTAGTCCAGTATTTCAGAAAGCTGGTCAAAAGTTTTAAGGAGGACTCGGACAACGACCTAAGCAAAAACAGCCAGTATCTCCTGAACGACATGAGGAGTGCCTTCACAAAAATGCTAAAGATATACAATGAAGTTAAGGATCAGCTGTCAGCTCTAGAACTATCGTTAGAGGTACAAACCAAAAAAACTGAAGATTACAAGCACTTGCTTCACAATCTAACCAGTAATATACCACAGCCGGAAGAATTGAAAAGAACTATAAACACAACAATAGCAGCACAATTTGAGCTACTTGGTCAAAAGAGCGGGTCTTCTGTAGCAGAACAGCTTGGCGACGTGGCCAGAAGAGTTACAGAGCTGGAAAACATTAAGACGAACCCCGTAAACGTAGCTTTTGCCAGCGAGGGACCTGATGACCTAGCCACTGAAGCGGAAAGCTCCACAGGAAACATCCCGCAGACCATGAAGAGTCACACAACACCAAAGCGCACCTTCACAACACCACTACAAGACGTACCTCCTCCACAGAACTCTTCACTAGAACCAACCCATCCGCATAGACGCACCATAGTTATACGCCACTTGATCCCCGGTAAAATGACAGGGATCGAAGTTCTACGTAAAGTAACGTCGGCGCATGTTTCCTGTCCAGCTTCATCAATCTATAAAACCACTCCGTTCAGAAAACATGTAGAAATTGAATGTACAACTGAAAACTGCAAAAACCTCCTCATCAGTGATCTCGGACGCCATAAAGACCTACAAATGCATTTTACGTTCGTAACCAAATCCATACCAAAACAAAAAATGATCTTACTAGGCGTCCCAACTAACTACAAAAAAGAAGAAATCCTCGAGTGTATATTAGCAAAATACAAAGCGCACGAGGACGAACTCTATTTCATAAAAAAGATAGAGCACAGATCACCAAACCTTGCGAAATGGCTCATAGTCATGCCGATTCCACTGTCGCGTGTCATAATCAGTAATGGTGGTGTATTTATTGGGCTAAAACATTGCATTTTGCGTCCCCATACCCATATCCAGCGTTGCAGAAGATGCCAAGGATTAGATCACAGCAAAAACCATTGTCGTAACACTGTCGCCTGTGCTACCTGCGGGGAGGAACACGCAACAGAAGGCTGTACGTTAGCACCTACATGCATTAATTGTTACCTCCACAACAAACATATGAAGACCTGTTTCAGCACCAACCACAAGGCCTCAGATCCAAGATGCGATGCATACCGCTCGGCCTATGACGCGGAGTGGCGTCGGCTGGATGAAATATTAATGCCAAATCCTCCACGCATGGCTACACTGCCTCCTGTTCCACAGCAAAATGCAGCTAATCAATTGTTATGTAACAGAGACATGCTCCGTCCGATGAACTTGCCATTCCTTGCAGCACAGCACTGGAATACAGAGAACGAACAGTTTCCAGGTTCAAATTTCTACAATAATTTTTATTAAATAACTTTTAATTTCAGAGCCACACACAGTGATGTCACTTCCTCATTCTAGTTCTCCCCCCTCCCCTCCCTCTTGGTAAATTAAATTTTCTACAGATCAATCTAAATCATAGCACTGCGGCGAATGCCAATGCTAAACAATTTATGATCGATAGTGATATTGATATTGGTCTGCTACAGGACGCCCACTGCAACAAAAATGGTACTCTCTCAATTTTTCCTAAGAACTGGAAAATCTTCCCTTCAAAACGCAACTCAGCCCATGTTGTCGTCCGGAACACTAATCTTGTCATCACTCATCTTTTCACCGGCGCTAACAGTGTGTTCATTTCTGTCACAGCGAAGGAAGGAGAGTTATTCATCGGCTCAACTTATGCCGCTCCCTCCGTTGACTTTGAGGACACCCTTATGGAATGGGAACACCTCATCACTCAGAGGAAGGCTTTCATCTGTGGCGGGGACTTTAATGCTAACTCCACACTATGGGGCTGTAGGCATGAAGATCTCCGGGGTGACTTCCTCACTGAACACCTCATAGTGCACACACTGGCAATAGCAAATCTACACAACACGGATGCCACATTTGAAAGACTTGATTCCAAGGGCAAGGTAATTGCGACTGGCTGGCCGGACCTCACCTTAGTCAACTCACTAACACTTCCCAAAATATCCACCTGGTTTGTCTCCGACATTTTCAGTGGCTCCGATCACAAGTACATTCGCTACACATATCAAACCACTCCACTCTATACTGAACGTAAACGTTTTAATACTACGAGAGATAATTTTCGCAAATTTAACAACATCATAAAATCAAACAAACAGGCTTTACATAGCCAGCTTGCTGAGATTGATAACACAGACAAAATTAACGACTTTACAAAAAAATTAATTGAAACCATGCACACAGCTGCGAAAGCCTCTTTTCGACTGAAAGCAGTCCAAAAGACACGAACATTCTCATTCTGGACACCGGAGCTCAGCGCAGGGAGGAATCACCTTACCGCGCTTCGTCGCAAGTTAAAAGCACTGAGGCAGAATGATCCGTCATCTCCAGACATAAAAATTCTGGGCGCCAAGCGCACCAAGCTGGCAGCCCAGCACAAGCGCAATGTCCTGACAGCAAGGAAGCAGGCTTGGGAAAGGTTCTGTAGCAGCGATAATAACTCTTTTGGTGCCTCTCAAAAATTCTTCTCCGGCAAGTACTTTACTCCAGATGAAATTAAGCTTGAACAACCTCCAAACACAACATCAAGACAAAATAACTTAGAATACCTAACACAACAACTCTTCGGCCCTTCGGCATATCCCACAACTGATAATACAGACATACATTTTACTGCTCCACCAGACAAAACATTCACGAATGCGGAAGTAAAGACAGCACTATATAAATTAAAAGATAAAAAAGCACCCGGACCTGATTCCATAGATTTCCGAATTCTTAAACTCACACACAAAATTTTTCCACAAATCTTCACGCGTTGGGCAAATCTTTGCCTAAGTTACAATTACTTCCCTGAAGTTTTGAGACAAGGAGAAGTAGTGTATTTCCTAAAGCAAGGGAAGTCACCCTCTAAACCGAAATCGTACCGCCCGATCTGCCTGCTACCCACATTAGGCAAATTGTTAGAGAAGCTCATTGATTTTCGGCTCTCTCATTATCTCGAATCAAATAATCTTCTACATCCAAGGCAATTCGGGTTCAGAGAGGGCAGATCATGTGAAAAAGCTTTGCATGCCATCATGACCTCCTGCACCGATAGTATAGCAAAAGGTAACTACACTTCACTGGTCTCACTCGATATTCAAGGGGCTTTCGACAACGTGGAATGGCGTGACATACTCACACAACTACAAGCACTTCACTGTCCCGGGAACATAGCTGGAGTCATCAGCTCATACCTGTCTCAAAGGAGTGTCCTCATAAATTGGGGAGCTGGCACCTCATCCCACCGGCTACAGAAGGGTTGCCCTCAGGGCTCCTGCCTCGGACCAATCCTCTGGCTCATGGTAGAAATATACTTCTAAAAGAACTGAACCGCTTCGGATATACTCTTTATGCCTTTGCTGATGACTTTAGCTTCATTTTCTCGGGTCGCACTCGCCGTCATCTGGAGGAAGCATTTGCCGAAGCCCTTCGCATCTTCTGCCAGCTTCTGGACACACTACACCTCACACTATCTTCCAGGAAGTCCCAGGCATTGGTCTTCAATAAGCCACGTCGTCTAGATCCCAATAGACCACCAGTAATGAGGATTTATGGCGTTAGCATACATCACGTACAATAACTCAAAATTCTTGGTATAACAATCGATTCTAACATTAACTGGATCCCACACATTAATTACTTAAGATTGAAACTCATCTCCTATCATCACAACTCACTTAAATTAAGATCTAAATTTAGGGGTGTAAGCAATAGCCTTTTAAAAACCTGGTACTTAACAATAATAGAACGCATTATAACATACGGGGCATGCATCTGGGGGGGTAATCTTACAAAACAGGCACTCACAAAATTAACTTCAATCCAAAGGATATTCTTATTACAACTTTCACGCGGGTACCGTACAATATCAACTGATGCACTTACAATACTCACAGGCATTCCACCCATAGCAATAACTTTAAAATATGAATTCAACAAAGCATCCATCCTACAACTTCGACAGGACCACATATCCAACAACCTCTTTCCCAACATAACCATTGAACGCAAAGTCCACGGCTGACAAATCCACCCTGCGGAAGAGACATCGCACCTTCAAGTCAACCCACAACGTAATAGCTACACCCATGCCACCTGCTCCACCATCTTCACTGATGGGTCCCGCACAGATACCGGCGTGGGAGCAGCCTTCTGCGCCACGAAAGGAGACACGGTGACTCATCAGTGGGCCTGTAGGCTCGGAGATAACAACTCCGTTTTCCAGGCAGAGCTATTTGCAATCTTCTCCGCCCTAGAGTGGCTAGAGGGTCAATCTGGAGCAAAGGTCTCTATTTTCAGTGATATCCTGTCTGGACTGCAGGCCATTCACGCACCTAGAACATCTAACCCACTCGTACTAAAAATTAAATTAAAACTCAAAAGTCTCTTGTACAGAACACATCTCGGCCACGTCTCAGCGCACAAAGGCACTTTTGGCAACGAGTACGCGGACGAACTCGCAAAACAAGCCACCAAGTATACATCCATTGATCACCACCTCCCAGTGCCCCAGTCGTTCATCAAGAGTGTCCTGAAATCCAGGATCATCTCGGAATGGCAGGAGTACTGGGAACTCACTGATAAGGGCAGGCACACGTTTGACCTAATCCCCAAAGTCTCACTTAACATATATCACCTCACACCATACACCGCAAGCTTCCTAACGGGCCACGGGCCCTTTAAATCATACCTCCACAAATTTGGTTGTGCAGGATCTAATAGGTGTGAGTGTGGCGAGGTGGGATCTCCTACCCACGCCTACCACGAATGCACACTTACTGCACGCTGGCACATTAAACGTCCAGCCACTCCCCCTAAGGGATGGCTTCAAAATATTCTTTCTAGACCCACACTTCTGAACAAACTCAAACACATCCACCAATACTTAGCACACATCTCCAACCTCACAAGCTAGTCTGTACCCAGAGCAACTCCCATTCCCTCGTATGGCATCGCCCCTTGTCGCGAGTGGAGTTATAGTGTTACTCTGGCGATGCCACAGCGCCCCTTGTCGTGAGAGAGCATGTTTCTGGCGCACAACCCGATAGCTTATCTGCTGTCTGATAACCAGGTGCTTTGCGGCACATCATTCTCAAACCATTTCAAGGACCTCGGCACCTCGCTGCCCCGTGTCGCGAGGGAGATCTGTTCTCCGGCAGCGAGGGATTTGTTCTGTGAATTTCGGGCAATAATGACCCATTGCGATTCACCCGCCCCCTATCGCGTTTTCCGGCGGGCTCAGCTCTAGCTGAAATTGTATTTTTTTTTTAAAACCTTAATAAAGGTACCGGGAGGGACACCTATGCTCTACAGACTTGGCCTCCTCGTCTGAGCAGTCCCTCTTAGGCTGTGAATGTTTGTATAATACTTAAATAACGAAATAATAAGCAGTTTTCCAATACATCATTACATACAAAAAAAATAAAACTTGTGTAATAGAAATGGTTTTTTATGAAGGTAATATAAATTTCTTTTAGAATAACAAAGTAAATGAGTTTCTTTTTTATTAACAGGAGAAATTACAAATTGACGTTTCACTAATGGCTTATTTAGATATCGATATTGTATTAAATGAGTTAAGTAACAAATGAGTAGCTAAAAAGAGTCTTAAGGAAGTGATACGAGTTTCAGAGTTCAAATTTTCTATATAATACTGTACTGCATACAGATTATTATTTACAGTGGCTGGCAAAAGTTTTGAGACGATTTGTTTTTCTGTTCTAACTTTTTCTGTAAGTAAAATTTCTTAATGATATAAATTAGTAATTTGTACCCCTTTTAAGGATCAACAAAATGCAACATTAGAACAATTGAGACATATGCATAAATTTAAAATAATTCGGAAATTCACAAAATTACTTAAGCAAATATTTTGAGACGATACAGTTTTTCTAAACTTTTATTGAAATTAAGCGTCTTAATGTAACGAAATACAGCAATCTTTAATATTTAGTTGCATATCCTTTTACTTTGAGGACTGCGACACATCGTCTGAGCAAGGAATTAACTAGGCTTTTTAAGGTGGACGCTGGGATTTTCGCCCATTTCGCTTGAAGATCCTGAAGGAGTTCTGGCTTTGAAGAATGCTTCCGTGTCCCGACTTTTCTTCTGATGTGTTCCCAAAGATGTTAAATTGAATTGAGGTCAGGTGACTGACTCGGCCAACCCAAAACTTTAATATTCTTAGCTGTAAATTAATTTGTAAGCATTTTGGAGATGTGCTTTGGATCATTATCCTGCTATAACATCCATCCCCGAGGCATCTTTTTTAAGAAAATAAGACAGCATGTGATCTTCTAAAATGTATTTTATAAATATTTTGATCCATAATCCCATCGATGAGTACTAGGGTGACGACGCCCTCATGATGGAAAGCTCCCCAGACCATTACTGATCCGTTTTCGTGCTTCACTGTTGGACGTTGGTGCCGGGAATCCATTCTGGTGCCTTTTGGATGACGAATATAATGTCGGCCATCACTCCCAAACAAATTGTATTTAGATTCGTCGCTCCAAAAGACTTTCTTACAATCTTTGATTGTCCACAATTTGTCCTCCTTAGCAATTTGTCCTTCAATCGGATTTTTATATTCTTTGCCCGGATGAGAGGTTTTTTTGCAAGGACCCGCGCATACAATCCAGCGCCATTCAGACGATGTCTTATGGTGTCCTTACTCACGTCCTTACTCACTGTGAGTCCATGTTCGGTGGCTATCTCCTTACATATTTCCACTTCCAAAATGGTGACAAATTGGTATACAGCTTAGAAAATTAAAGTTTTGGACTGGCCGAGTCAGTCGCCTGACCTCAATCCCATTTAACATCTTTGGGAACGCATCGGAAGAAAGGTCGGGACACGGAAGCCTTCTTCAAAACCAGAACTCCTTCAGGATCTTCAATCGGAATGGGTGAAAATCCCTAGGTCCACCTTAGAAAGCCTTGTTAATTCCCAGACGATTTGCCGCAGTCCTCAAAGCAAAAGGAAATGCAACTAAATATTAAATATTGCTGTATTTTGTTACATTAAGACGCTTAATTTTAATGAAAGTTTAGAAAAACTGAATAGTCTCTAACTTTTGCTTAAATAATTTTGCGAATTTCCGAGTTACTTTTAATTTATGCATGTGTCTCAATTGTTCTAATGTTGCCATTTTGTTGAGCTTTAAAAATGGTACAAATTATTAATTTACATCATTAAGAAATTTTGCTTATAGAAAAAGATCAAAAGTTCGTCTCAAAACTTTTGACAGCTACTGTAAATATTTTATCTTTGAAACCGTTGATTCTTCTATGGAGTTATTTTTTGAAAACCTTTATCGAATCTTCTCCTCTTAAGATGGCATTTTAATGAATTTCTCGCTAATGCTGGACAAATAGATAACTAAAAAGGAGCTTCAAATATGCGATACGAATTTCCCAGTTGACATTGTGCGTATAATACTGAAATAACGAAATAATAAAGAGTTTCCCCATACATCGTTACATATAAAAAAGAAAACTAGTTTAACAAAAATAGTTAAAAATCTTTTATGAAGGTCATATTAATTTAAATTATTTTAGAGTAACAAAGTAAATGAGCATCTTTTTGTAATTAAAAGGAGAAATTATAAATTTACGTTTCACTAATGGCTTATTTAGAAATCGATTTTGTATTAAACGAGTTACATAAAAACCGAGTAGCTAAAATGAGTCTTAAGGAAATGATACGTGTTTCATTGCTCAAATTTTCCATATAATAGTGAAATAACGAAAGAAGGAGAAAATTTCCAATGCATCATTACATATATAAGAGAAAAGAAAGGCTTTACAAAGGGTTAAAAACTTTCTCTGAAGATTTAATTACTATATTTTCTTTTAAAGTAACGCATTAAATGAATTTCTTTTTACAATTAACAGCTGAAATTTTAAATGTATGTCTTACTAATGGCACAGTTTGAAATCTATTCTGCATTAAATGAATTGCGAAACTAATGACTAGCTAAAAGGAATCTTAAGGAAGTGATACGAGTTTCATAGCTGAAATTGTCGATATAATACTGAAATAACGAAATAAAGAACCGTATTGCAATTCATTACTAAATATAAAAGAAAAACTCATTGTTTCAGATATAGTTAAAACTTTTCAGAAGGTTACATTCATTTATTTCTTCTATTTGTAGGCGTCTTCACCTTTTTTAACAGTTTCGAACATTATTGAAAAGTGTTTATTAATTCGATTTGTCTGTCTGCCTGTCTGTCTGGCCGCACTCTAACTCGCGTAAATATACACGGATTTGTGTGTAATTTATATATGTTATTGAGAATTACTGAGGCATGTCGGCATTGAAAATGAAGTGGAATGAAGAAAAGAATGAAACATTTAAAATGAAGCATTTATAGTATGTTTACAAGGACACTCAAAATAATTTCGTTACATTATTGTCTATGGGGAAAATCGTTTTCAGTGTATTTTAATGATGTTAGGCTATTTCAAACATAATGTAATTGACATATATATATATATATATATCACTGAGGTGCACTACAAAATGCTTAATGTAGAATAGGGTGTACAGCATTTATCGTTCATTTATAGAACATTCAAAAAATTCAATTACAGTACTGTCTATGAGCAACAATTGGTGGAAGTGCGTTTTTAGCTGTGGTATGCGTTTTTAAATTTAACTAGTTTCTTGCATGTTACTTGGTGTGTCCTACAAATCATATACAGGGTTGCACAGAATAATTCAACTACATTTCCATTTATTGACGGAATTGATGAAAGGGAATTTTCGACTGTGTTATGCGTTTCCTAACTGAACTAAATTTTAGCATGTAGTATATATAGAAATCGTCAGATCCTATTCCAGTGCATTATGAGTTTTTCAAATTGTTTACTTAGATATCATCTTTCACCGTATTAAACGTGGAAGTTTTGTTACAGTATTCTGAATGTGTTGAAATGTGTTTCCTATGCTTGACACATAATTTTCCTTTCTTTTTCGTCTGAAAGTCATTTGTCATCACAAATACCGAAAGTTAATGTTCGCCTCATTTAATCATAAAGTTTATGTCATTAAATAAGGCAAATTTTTCTATTGTAAATTAGTGCCAGCTTGGTGTCCCGTCGATCACAGTGTGAAGGCCGTTATTTCAAACGAATTTCTTTTCGCAAATAACAGAAAGCCTGTGTTTCAGAATTGGTTAAAAACCTTTCATGATGGTTAAATTAGTATAATTTCTTTTACAGTAACAAAGACAATGAGTCTTTTTTTGTAATTAACAGCAGAGATTTTAAATATATATCCTACTATTGGCGTAGTCAGAAATCGATTAGGTATATTAAATGAATGATAAAGGAGTTGCCAAAACTAGTCTTAAGGAAGTGATACAAATTTCACAGTTAAAATTTTGTATATAAAGCTAAAAATAAAGAAATAATAAAGAGTTTTCCATTTCATTATTAACATGTAAAAGAGAAAACCACAGTTTCAGAAATGGTTAAGAACTTCCCATGAAGGTTAAATTAATATAATTTCTTTTAAAGTAACAAAGTAAATTAATTTATTTTTGTAATAACCAGCAGAAAATTTAAATGTATATTTCACAAATGGCATAGTTAGAAATATGTTACGTATTAAATGAATTACGAAACAAATAAGTCGCGTAAAAGAGTTTTAAGTAAGTGATGCCTGCTTCATAGTTGCAATTTTCTATATAATACAGAAATAATGAAATAAAGAGGAGTTTCCAATGCATCATTACATATAAAAGACAAAGCCTGTGTTTCAGAATTGGTTAAAAACCTTTCATAATGGTTAAATTAGTATAATTTATTTTAAAGTAACAAAGACAATGAGTCTTTTTTTGTAATTAACAGCAAAGATTTTAAATATGTATCTTACTATTGGCGTAGTCAGAAATCGATTATGTATTAAATGAATGATAAAATAAATGAGTAGCTAAAAGGAGTCTTAAGGAAGTGATACAAATTTCATAGTTAAAATTTTCTATATAAAACTAAAAAAAAAAAAGAAATAATAAAGAGTTTTCCATTCCATTATAACATGCAAAAGAAAAAATAGCTGTTTCAGAAATGGTTAAAAACTTATCATGAAGGTTAAATTAATATAATTTCTTTTAAAGTAACAAAATAAATGAATTTATTTTTGTATAATAACCAGCAGAAAATTTAAATGTATATTTCACAAATGACATAGATAGAAATATATTACGTATTAAATAATTACGAAACATATAATTCGCAAGGAGTCTAAGGAAGTGATGCTTGCTTCATAGTTGCAATTTTCTATATAATACAGAAATAATGAAAAAAAGAGGAGTTGAATGACCTTTCCCATCCCACCTTATATTCCACACCCTTGAATTAAATTGTATGTTCCGGCCAAGCTAGAAGATGCGAAGAGACAACAACTCAACTTAACTATTAGTTTTTCACTGATGATGACCGAGTAAGTTCGGTTGAAAACGTTTTGATTTTAAAAGGACTTTAATGTGCTTTTAAATGTTTTTACGCACCTTCAAGCAGTATATTTACATTTATTTGTATCTTTATGAATTTTAATTATTAAACAAGGTGAATTGCCACTGAAATTTTAACTTTTTATTGAATAAAGAGGAGTTTCCAATGCATCATTACATATAGAAGACAAAGCCTGTGTTTCATAATTGGTTAAAAACCTTTCATAATGGTTAAATTAGTATAATTTATTTTAAAATAACAAAGACAATGAGTCTTTTGTTCTAATTAACAGCAGAGATTTTAAATGTATATCTTACTATTGGCATAGTTAGAAATCGATTATGTGTTAAATGAATGATAAAATAAATGAGTAGCCAAAACTAGTCTTAAGGTAGTGATACAAATTTGACAGTTAAAATTTTGTATATAAAACTAAAAATAAAGAAATAATAAAGAGTTTTTCATTTCATTATTAACCCCTTGGGGACGAGCGACACGTATGCATGCTCAGAATCGTAAGATGCTCAGTAATATGCTCAGAATCCTCGATTATTCCCACCAGTTATTTTTTATTGTAAGCTTTGCCTTATTTATTCATAGCATTTCTGCGATTCAATTAAGTGAAAATATCTATTTTGAAAAACCGGTGGTAAAAGATTAAAAATTCTGTAAAGGACGCTCGTCGCGATGGGGTTAACATGTAAAATAGAAAACCACAGTTTCAGAAATGGTTAAGAACTTTCCATGAAGGTTAAATTAATATCATTTCTTTTAAAGTAACAAGGTAAATGATTTTTTTTTTTTTTTTTGTAATAACCAGCAGAAAATATAAATGTATATTTCACTAATGGCATAGTTAGAAATATATTATTTATTAAGGCGGTATTCAAATAAAAAATATTTTTCCACACTCAACAACTCAAAATTTTCAGACTCATTTTCAGACTCATTTTCAGAAGTAAAAACATGAAACTTGGCAACGTGGTTTATGAAGAGATTTATAAGTGACATGTGTTTTTATTTTTCGTTAAATAATTAGAAATTGATTTACAAACAATTATTTTCACAGTACGATAATTTTCTTTTCTTTCCAGCGCTATCGCTTCGGGAAATTCGGTTCAAAATGTACACTTTGACAGCAATTTTTTAAATTTATTCTGCCTTTATCAAAAAATTGACCAATACGGACATTATAAAGTTTCTGAATAAGAGAACCTGCCAATTGGATGCATTTTAGAGCAAAAATGAATTTAAAAATAAGTCTCCAAATAAGCAGTTTGGATTTGAGTACACACTTAAATGAATTACTAAACTAATAAGTCGCTTAAAGGAGTCTTAAGTAAGTGATGCTTGCTTCATAGTTGCAATTTTCTATATAATACAGAAATAATGAAATAAAGAGGAGTTTCCAATGCATCATTGCATATAAAAGACAAAGCCTGTGTTTCAGAATTGGTTAAACACCTTTCATGATGGTTAAATTAGTATAATTTCTTTTACAGTAACAACAAGTCTATTTTTGTAATTCACAGCAGAAAATTTACATGTATGTCTTACGAATGGCATTCGATTCGAGAAATCGATTATGTATTAAATTAATGATAAAATGAATGAGTAGCTAAAACGAGTCTTGAGGAAGTGATACAAATTTCATAGTTAAAATGTTCTATATAAAACTAAAAATAAAGAAATACCAGAAGGATGAGAAACTCATTCATCCTTCTCCCCACTTCTGAAAAATTTTCTCTATCTTTGAAATTGCAGTTTTCCATTTCATTTTTACATATAAAAAAAAAACTGTTTCAGAAATGATTAAAAAAATCCTATGTAGGATAAATTAATATAATTTATTTTAAAGTAACAAAGTAAATTAATTTCTTTTTGTAATTAACAGCAGAAATTTTAATTGTATATATTTTACTAATGGCGTAGTTAGAAATCTATCACGTATTAAATGAATTACGAAACAAATAAGTAGCTAAAAAGAGTCTTAAGGCAGTGATACTTGTTTCATAGTTAGAGTTTTCTACATAATATAGAAAAAACGAAATGAAGAGGAATTTTCCAATGCATTATCTATATATTTAAAGCTAAAAGAGCATTTTGTCAGATTCCAATTCCACATGAAATTGACCTCAATGCGCATGCTCCAACTTTTTTCAAAGCAGGAAGAGAATACCAGGGAGATCCCCCCCTTCTATAGTTTGAGAGTGGACTGGGTTTGAACAAAAAGGAAATAGAGGGGTTCAAACCCACACAATGTGAAACCCATTCATCGTTCTCCCCACTTCCAATGGGGAGAAAAAAATTATCTTTCTTTGAAATTGCAGCTGGATCAATTTTCGTTCGTCATCCTTCAGAAAAAAAAAATTACATATAAAAGAGAAAACTACTATTTCAGAAATGGTTAAAAACTTTTCATGAATGTTACATTAATTTATTTCTTTTAGATTAAGGGTCTTCAACTTATTTTGTTTGAAAGTCGTCTGCCACCTATAAAAGAGAAAACTGCTATTTCAGAAATGGTTAAAAACTATTCATGAATGTTACATTAATATACTTCTTTTAGATAAGAGGTCTACAACTTTTTTTGCTTGAAAGTCGTCTGCCACCAGAAATTCCGAAAGGTAATGTTCGCCTTTTGTTAACCGCAAAATGTCTGTTAATAAATAAGTCAGCTTTTCTATTCGAAATTAGTGGAAGTTTTACTGCCCGCAGTCAACAGGTTAAAGACTCCTATTTTTCAGAAACATAGTAAACGAATTTCTTTTTTTATTATCAACAGAAAAATTATAAATGTATGTCTTACTAATGACATTCTCGAAATCGGTTACACCGGGGAACAGTGATTTTGCGGCACGGTGTTGGACGACAGATTTCGAGTAATTTTGGTCTGCTGAATACTAAAATAATAGCAAATTATGTGGATTGGCTCCCTTTTTTTGAAATAAAACCAACAACAATCCGATAATAGCACAAGTACAAACTAGTCGTTGGGGGGCACCGTAATACTTACCCTTCATGGATATGCAAAATATAAAACATGAAAATAAAACATGTGTAAACTATTTATAAAATGCATTGCAATTCGAATAAAATCGTGGCTTGATGACGTCATAAACTTTAAATGCTCTATTACTGAATTGCGTAAAAGAAACATCCTTATAACTCCAAAATTGATAATCATATTAACTAACAATTCTTCTAAATTTGACCCTTAATCCGACGCTTTACTGCGTCGGATTAAGCGTCTCATTTCCAATTAAAATATATCTTTGAATTGAAATTTGAATGAAATAAAAGTTCATGAAAAATCGAAGAGTGTGGAAATAGGATTACAAATATCTCGGCAACTCATTATCCGATCGACTTCATTCTGTATGCAAAATTTATGTTTTTTTTTTTTATTGTATTTTATATTCACTCCTTAAAATAAACAATTTCGAAAACTTTTATATATCTTTTATCAGAACGAATATTTCGAAAAATATAGTTCCGGATAATCGAGGTTTCTGAAATTCAATAAGCTTCTTCCCATTATTACATACCAAGTTCATACCAAATTTCAAGTCTCTATCTCAATTTGTTCGGGAAATAGAGCGTTTACAGACACACACACAGACAGATGGACGGCAATTTTTTTTCTAAAAATATGTTTTTCGGAATCTCCAGTGTCTGAAACTTGTAAATCCGTCAAATTTTTTTTTTCGATTTTCAAAATGATTACAACACTTACCCTATACTACGTATGATGGGTAAGTAAAAAGTAACATTAAATATGTAAATAAGTTATATATTTTTTAATTGACATATTTTATAACGTTGTATTTGGAGTGAGATAGATATTGCAAAGCAGAAATATAGATTTAACATTTGCTATTACAACCGTTTCCTCTATGATTATCTATAATGTTTCTCTTCCGGATAATCTCTTTGTAAGGTCCACCATCATTTTGAGATCCCAACATCCTTAGCACCTTTGCTCCATTATTCTGATATCTTGGTGAAACCGTTCACACCGCTTTGCAGTATAATCACCCAAGTTTTTTGGAAATCTGTTGAAATGACTGTTTAAAAACTGCACCTTTAAAAAGATCTATTTCAAGAACCAGAGCTATTCTAACTAACTACTTTATATTCTATAATTATATACATTTATATGTATCAAAATCACCAAAGAGATGTAATGCCGCAGATTTTTTTTTGTTGTTGTTCCTCTGTGTTATCTATTAAATAAGTTATGAAAGAAATGTGTAGCTAAAAGTAATCAAGTAATACGAGTTTCATAGTTGATATTTTCTATAGAATACTAAAACTAGTAGTTGGGGGCCATCGTAATACTTACCCATCATGGATATGCTTAATATGAAATATGAAAATAAAACATGTGTAAACTATTTATAAAATGCATTGCAATTCGAATAAAATCGTGGCTAGATGACGCCAAAAACTTTAAATGCTCTATTACTGAATTGCGTAAAAGAAACATCTTTATAACTCCAAAATTGTTAATCCTATTAACTAACGTTTTACTGTGTCGGATTAAGCGTCTCATTTCCAATTAAAATATATCTTTGAATTGCAATTTGAATGAAATACAGGGTCAGGAAAAATCGAAGAGTGTGGAAAATGGGATTCCAAATATCTCGGCAATTCATTATTCGATCGATTTCATTCTTTATGCAAAATTTATGTTTTTTTATTGTCTGTTATATTCACTCCTTAAAATAAACAGTTTCGAAAATTTTTATGTAACTTTTATCAGAACGAATATTTCGAGAGTCCAAAAAAAATAGTTCCGGATAATCGAGGTTACTGAAATTCAATAAGCTTCTTCCCATTATTACATACTAAGTACATACCAAATTCCAAGTCTCTATCTCAATTTGTTCCGTAGATAAAGCGTTTACAGACACACAGACAGACGGACGGCATATTTTTTTCTAAAAATATGTTTTTCGAAATCTCCCGTTTCTGAAACGTGTAAATCCGTCAAAAAAATTTTTTTTCGATTTTCAAAATGATTACAAGAATTATTACCCTATACTACGTATGATGGGTAAGTAATGACGAAATAAAGAGGCGTTTTTAAATGCATCATTATATATAAAAGAGAAAACCAGTATTTGAGAAATGGAATAGTTAACCCTACCCCCACCTTATAATTAGTATAATTTCTTTTAGAGTAACAAAGTAAACGAATTTCTTTTGTTATTAACAGCGCAAATTTTGAATGTATGTCTAACTAACGGCTTATTTAGAAATCGATTGCACATTAAATCAGTTACGTAAAAAATAAGCAGCTAAAAAGATCCTTAAGAAAATGATACAAGTTTCATTGTTTCAATATTTTATACAATACTGAAATAACGAAGTAATGAAGAGCGTATCAATGTATCATTATATGTAAAAGCATAAACCAGTTTTCATAAATGCTTAAAACATTCCATAAAAATTACATTAATGCAATTTGTTAGAAGTAGTAAACTAAAGTGTTTAGTTTTTAATTAGCATGATATTTTTTTCTTTTTTATCTAAAAATAGATTATGCATTAATTATAGTTAAAAGTAAAATATAAATACAACAAGATATTTTGTTTATCGACTTTCTGTAATATAAATACGATTTCAGAAATGTATTTAATCAAATTCTTATTAAATTCAAAAGACACTCATAAGAACTGTTTGAGAGATAACGAAATAATCAAGAGTTTTCAAATGCATTAATAGCCTACATCAGTCATGCGAAAAAACGCGCAAGCTAATGCCAAGTCTATGGGAAGGTTCTTGCACGATTTCTCGCTCTCATTTTAGTATTTTTAAATGATTTTTTTTGCATAGGATAGCTAAGGTCGATCTCTAACGTTGTTAGTTTTTATTTTTTCGATTTTGGTTCCAGTTTTCTTATATTTATTTCTTATATTTATTTCTTATTTTCTTATACTTTCACTTTCAGAACCGGTTCAAACCGGTTCCAAAATTTAAAATGTCCGTATATAAAAAAACTGTAACCAAAATCAAAAAAGTAAAAACTATCAAAGTTAAAGATCGACCTCAGCTATCCTATACAAAAAAAGTCATTTAAAAATATTAAAATGCGAGCAAGAAATCGCGCAAGCACCTTCCCATAGACTTAACATTAGCTTTCGCGTGACTAGTGTAGGCTTTTAATACTGTAAAAGAGAAAACCAGCGTTTCTTAAATGGTTATGAACCTTTTATGAAGTTAGCATTAAATGTAATTTATTTTAGAGTAACAAAGAAAACAAGTTTTTCTGTAATTAACAGTGCAAATATTAAATGTATGTCTTACTAAAGGCTTATTTGGAAATCGATTGTAATACGAGGGCTATCCAGAAAGTAGATTACGTTTTGGAATAAAAAATAAACAAAGTATAGGAAACAAATTTTATTATATACAGATGAAAGCCACACTCAAATACTACTTTTCTACATAGTCACCATACAAATTAAGGCATTTATCGTAGCGATGTACGAGCTTGGAAATGCCTTCGTCGAAAAATTCGGCCGCCTGCGCCTTCAACCAACAGTTCACGTGTTTCACCCATGTTTCGTCACCAGTAACGATGCGATCGAGTAAAGAGTCACCATCCTTATGGTAAGCGTCCAAAAAGTTCAACGCTGCAGCCATTCGCTGATTTTTGTGGTCCTCTGTCAAGATTTTTGGAATCCATCTTGCACAAAACTTGTGGTAACCAAGCTTTTCGCTGATGATTTCGTGCAACAAACTTCGCGAAATTTGTGGAAAACTCAAAGAAAGTTCCGTTATTGTGAACTTATTACTGCACGCACCTCGCAGCTCGCGGGATTTTCAATTAACGCAGACATTTCAAACTGTCACAGTATCTGAACGGAGCACAGCACGAACCTCTCACTAGCACGGCTAGATGCCGACTGAGCTGCGCAACGCTCTGACCCCAAGATGGCCGCGCTAGCCCCGCCCCTATCGGACACAGACGAAAACGTAATCTACTTTCTGGATAGCCCTCGTATTAAATGTGTTACGTAATAAATGAGCAGATAAAAGAAGCCTTAAAGAAATGATACAAATTTTATAGTTTCAATTTGCTATACAATACTGAAATCACGAAATAATAACGAGTGCACTGTAAAAAAAAAAGGTGTCGATCTACTAAAAAAATTTTAGTTTTTCTCATTGATCCTTGCAATTACTAAAAAAAATTTTGTATTGGTACTCAGTTACAAGAAAATCTGTAAGAATTACTAGGAAACAGCTAGCGAGCGGTTTGTAATACCGTTTACTAAAAAATTCTGTGGAATACAAATCTACTAAAAATAATTTAATAACCTCAGGTTCTTTTTTTTTTTTTAATTTTTTTTTTTAATTATATTAATACAATTTCTTTAAGAGTAAGAAACCAAAGGGTTTATTTTTATAATTAACATGACAATTTATATGACTTATCTAAAAATCGATTATGTATTAATTATAGCTAAAAGTTGTCAAAATATAAATACGCTTTCAGAAAAATATTTAATCAAGTTCTTGTTAAATTCAAAAGACACGCATAAGAACTGTTTGAGAGATAACGAAATAATGAAGAGTTTTCTGGTGCATCATCACTTTAAAATATAAAACTAGTTGTTTCGGAAATGGTTATGAACCTTTCATGAAGTGTGCATTAATGTAATTTCTTTTAGACTAACAAAGAAAATAAGTTTTTTTTTTTTTTTTTTTTTTTTTTTTTTTTTTTTTTTTTTTGTAAGTAACAGCTCAAATTTTAAATGTAAGTCATACTAAGGGATTATTTAGAAATCGATTATATGTTAAATGCGTTACGCTACAAATTTTTCAAATTTCTACATAATACTGAAATAACGAAATAATGAAGAGTGTATTAGTGCATCATTATATATAAAAGAAAAAACCAGTTTTTCATAAATGATGATTAAAACCTTCCATAAAAATAACATTAATTCAATTTCTTTATGAGTAACAAACCAAAGAGTTCCTTTTTGTAATTAACATGAAAATGTTTATGACTGATCTAAAAATCGATTATGTATTAATTAATTATAGTTAAAAGTTGTCAAAATATAAATACGCTTTCAGAAAAATATTTAATCAAATTCTTGATTCAAAAGACACGCATATGAACTGTTTGAGAGATAACGAAATAATGAAGAGTTTTCTAGTGCATCATCACTTTAAAAGATATAACTAGTGATTCAGAAATGGTTATCAACCTTTCATGAAGTGTGCATTAATGTAATTTCTTTTAGAGTAACAAAGAAAATAAGTTTTTTTTTTTTTTTTGTAAGTAACAGCGCAAATTTTAAATGTATGTCACACTAAGGGATTATTTAGAAATCGATTATATGTTAAATGTGTTACGTAACAAATTTTTCAAATTTCTACATAATACTGAAATAACGAAATAATGAAGAGTGTGTTAGTGCATCATTATATATAAAAGCAGGAACCAGTTTTTCATAAATGATTGTTAAAACCTTCCATAAAAATTACATTAATTCAATTTCTTTAAGAGTAACAAACCAAAGAGTTCCTTTTTAACACTTTCCAACCTAGTTGAAAAGTGTTTATGACTTCGGTTTGTCTGGCCGTCTGGCCGTCTGCCGTTTGGCCGTCTGCCGTCTGTCCGTCTGTCCATGCTCTAACTCCCGTAAATATGCACGGATTGCGTTGCAATTTTTATATGTTATTGTCGATATATATAGCATGTCCCCTATTTCAACTGAAGTGTGTAGCACTTATAGTTTTTTTACAGGGATATTCAAAAGAATTCCGTTACATTACGGTCTATGGGGAAAAATCATTTGCGGTTTATTTTAATGATGTTACGCAATTGCAAATACATTGTAATTGATATATATGAGTAAGGTGCATTGCAATAAGCTTAATATGGAATAGGGTGTGCATAGCACTTATAGTTACTTTACAGGGACAGTCAAAAGAATTTCGTTACATTACGTGTATGGAGAAAAATCGTTTGCGGTTTAATTAAATGTCTCACTATTTTAAACGCATTGAAATTTATATATATCACTAAGGTATATTACAAGAGGTTTACTACAGAATATTGTGTGTACATCAGTTATCATTCATTTACAGGGACACACAAAAGAATTCTCTACTGTCTGTTAACAATAATTCCTGGAAGTGCGTTTTAATTTACTGAACGCGATTTTAAATTTAACTCACTTTTTGTCTATTACTTGGTGTGTATAAATGCTATATTTCATATACAGGGCAGCACAAAAGTTCGCGAACACATTTCCGTTTGTTGACAGAAACTCCAGAAGGAGAATTTTAAACTGTGCTACGCGTTTCCTAACTAAACTAAAATTTAGCATCCTATGCAGTATATATACAAATCTATAGATCCTATACAAGGCTGAATAAAAGTATTCAGATATTTTTCCGAATATTATATATGTTGGAAATTCCTGAAATTTCATTTTTAAATATGTTATGCGTTTTCCAAACTGTTTACTTAGATGTTGTCTTTCAGCTTATTAAACAGTAATGATTTGTAAAATTATTTTGGAAGCGTTGGAAAGTGTTAGATAATCTATGCTTGACGCATGATTTTTCGTTCTTGTTGTAATTAACATGAAAATGTTTATGACTGATCTAAAAATTGATTATGTATTAATTAATTATAGTTAAAAGTTGTCAAAATATAAATACGCTTTCAGAAAAATATTTAATCAAGTTCTTGATTCAAAAGACACGCATATGAACTGTTTGAGAGATAACGAAATAATGAAGAGTTTTCTAGTGCATCATCACTTTAAAAGATAAAACTAGTGTTTCAGAAATGGTTATGAACCTTTCATGAAGTGTGCATTAATGTAATTTCTTTTAGACTAACAAAGAAAATACGTTTTTTTTTTGTAAGTAACAGCGCAAATTTTAAATGTATGTCATACTAAGGGATTATTTAGAAATCGATTATATATTAAATGTGTTACGTAACAAATGTTTCAATTTTCTACATAATACTGAAATAACGAAATAATGAAGAGTGTGTTAGTGCATCATTATATATAACAGCAAAAACCAGTTTTTCATAAATGATGGTTAAAACCTTCCATAAAAATTACATTAATTCAATTTCTTTAAGAGTAACAAACCAAAGAATTCCTTTTTGTAATTAACATGAAAATGTTTATGACTGATCTAAAAATCGATTATGTATTAATTAATTATAGTTAAAAGTTGTCAAAATATAAATACGCTTTCAGAAAAATATTTAATCAAATTCTTGATTCAAAAGACACGCATATGAACTGTTTGAGAGATAACGAAATAATGAAGAGTTTTCTAGTGCATCATCACTTTAAAAGATAAAACTAGTGTTTCAGAAATGGTTAATAACCTTTCATGAAGTGTGCATTAATGTAATTTCTTTTAGACTAACAAAGAAAATAAGTTTTTTTTTGTAAGTAACAGCGCAAATTTTAAATGTATGTCATACTAAGGGATTATTTAGAAATCGATTACATATTAAATGTGTTACGTAACAAATGTTTCAATTTTCTACATAATACTGAAATAACGAAATAATGACGAGTGTGTTAGTGCATCATTATCTATAAAAGCAAAACCCAGTTTTTTATAAATAGTTAAAACCTTCCATAAAAATTACATTAATTCAATTTCTTTAAGAGTACCAAACCAAAGCGTTCATTTTTGTAATTAACATGAAAATGTTTGACTTATCTAAAAATCGATTATTTATTACTTATAGTTAAAAGTTGATTAAATATAAATGCGCTTTCAGAAATGTATTTAATCAAGTTCTTGTTAAATTCAAAAGACACTCCTAAGAACATTTTGATAGATAACGAAATAATGAAGAGTTTCCCAGTGCATCATTGCAAGAGAAAACTAGTGTTTCAGAAATGGTTATGAACCTTTCATGAAGTATGCATTAATGTAATTTCTTTTAGACTAACAAAGAAAATAAGTTTCTTTTTTGTAAGTAACAGCGCAAATTTTAAATGTATGTCTTTTTAATGGTTTATTTAAAAATCAATTATACAGGGTGTTTCTAAATGAATATCTGGGTTTTAACGCTTGGTAGTATATATTACATAAAACTTAAAATTATAATTAATACATAAAATGAAAGAGCAACTCAAACAGTTTTACCTACAAGCTTACAAGTGTTCAATGTGGACACCTTTCGCCACACGGCACACATGAAGTCGATAGCTCAGTTCTTCCCAAACGTTAATTAGTGTTTGTGGGTAATTGTTTCAACAGCTGCCTCAATCCTGTTTCTTAGGTCGGGCAGGTCATCTGGTAGTGGAGGAACATACACATGATCCTTTATGAACCTCAACAGGTAGAAATCACATGGCGTCAGATCGGGTGAGCGTGGAGTGGCGTTTGGGAAGAACTGAGCTATCGACTTGATGTGTGCTGTGTGACGAAAGGTGTTCACTTTGAACACTTGTAAGCTTGTAGGTAAAACTGTTTGAGTTCCTCTTTCATTTTATGTATTAAGTATAATTTTAAGTTTTGTATAATAGATATTATAAAGCGTTAAAACCCCGATATTTACGTAACAAACGTTTTACGTAACAAATGAACAGCTAAAAGAAGCCTTAAGGAAGTTATACAAGTTCCATAGTTTTAATTTTCTATATACTGAAAATACGAAATAATGCATAGTGTTTAAATGCATTGCATATAATACCGAAAAACCCCGTGTTACATAATTGATTAAAACCTTCCATAAAAATTACATTAATGTAATTTATTAGGAGTAACAAACGAAAGTGTTTAGTTTTTTAATTAAAATGAGAAATTTTTATGATTTATTTAGTAACTGATTGTGTATTAATTATAGTTAAAAATGATGTCGAAACATAAATACGATTTCCGAAATATATTTAATAAATCTGTTGTTAAATTCAAAAGACACTCATAAGAAAAGTTTGAGAGATACATTCAATACGGGTATCATAGTTTAAATTTTCGAAATTTTCTGTATAACAATGTTATAAGGAAATAATGAAGAGTTTTCCAAAGAATCATTACATTAAAAGAAAACACCAGTGTTTCAGTGGTTAAGAACCTTTCCTAAAAATTACATTCATGTAATTTCTTTTGGAGTAAAAAAGTAAATAAGTTTTTGTTTTGTATCTAGCAGGATAAATTTAAATGTATGTCTTACTAACAGCTAATTAGTAATGGTTTATACGTATTAATCATAATTCAATCATATATATAGTTATACAGGTACGCTTTCAGAAAATTATTTAATCAAGCAGTTGCTAAATTCAAAAGACAATCATGAGTATTGTTTGAGAGATACATTAAAGACGAGTTTCATACTTGAAATTTTCTATATAATGAAGATTATTTCGCATCATTGCATATAAAAGAGAAAACCAGTGTTTCAGAAATGTTTATGATTTTAATTTCTTTTGAATTGAGCAAGAGAAGTTTTAGATGCTTGTTTTACTAATGGCTTATTTAGAAATCGATTATGTATTAATCATATTTTAAAATATGTTACAATATAGGTTTGCTTTCAGAAAATTACTTAATAAAGCTGTTTTAAATTCAAAAGATACTCATAAGAATTATTTGAAAGTTACTTTCAAGAATACATTCATGCTCATAAATTAAGGTTAAGGACCAGACACTTTCGAATTTAGACGTTTTGTCGAATATCTATAGAAATAGTTGACGAATCGTCCTTGAACTTTGGCGATATGAAAAACACGTTTGATCTCATATATGGGACTTTCTCCCATAAGTGTGAATTTTGGCTGCACAGATATCTGATTTTTAAAATTTTCATGTTATGCTCAATTTGAATTTTTAATAACCACTGATATATTTCGTAATAATAATTAGTAGATGAATACAACCTTTATTGAAAAATAAATATGATATGACAGTTTTTATCAGACAAAGCTCAAAGAAAAATGTCACTATATTTTTTGCAATTTTGCCACGTTACTTTCAAAAGAAAACTTTTGGAATGTTGTATATTTTGGTCATATCACTAAGAGTTTAAAATAAAATTGAAGCACATGATAACTTTTTGCGTTGTCTTCTGTGACATGATTTTTCAGACAGACTGTCAGTTTTCACCATCTTAAAAAATAGAAATAACTCAAAATTCTATTGTAGCAATAAATCCTTTGGACATGACAGTACGCAATCATTTTCACAATTTTTTCCAGCAGGGGGGCACATGTTGTTCTTAAAATTTACCATTGATTGCTGTTTGTTCAAAAAGAAGATTTTCTGGATTCAAAAGAATGGAGAAAAGGTAAGAGTACCTTTATTAAACAGCACTACTATCTCCATTGTTAATTTAAATATGGATATTTATAGATTAACCAATATTTAGCCATTTACTCTTAGGATAATTTATGGCAATTTTGCTACTTTACTTTAAAAAGAAAACTTTTGGAATGTTGTATGCACTATTTTCAAAGGCATATCGAACCTACGATTAAATGGCTAAATATTGGTTAATCTATAAATATGAGTATTTAAATTAACAATGGGGACAGTAGTGATGGTTTATAAAGGTACTCATACCTTTCCCCATTCTTTTCAATCCAGAAAATCTTCTTTATGAACAAACCGCAACAAATGGAAACTTTGAAGAACAACAATGTGCTCCTCTGCTGGAAACAATACTGAAAATTATTGCGTACTACCATGTCCAAAGGATTTACTGGAGTTACAATAGAATTTTGAGTTACTTCTATTTTTTAAGATGGTGATAATTCGTGTCACAGAAGAAAATGCAAAAAGTTATGTGTTTCAATTTTATTTTAAACCCTTAGTGATATTACCAATATATAGACGTGTGTTCTGCTGTGAACATTTGTAGGTTGATTTCTATAGAAATTGACCAACTCCAATCACTACCTTTATAAATCTATATGTCTTTCTATAGATTTTTCTCCGTACACTTTAATGTAACGGAATTTTGTGTGTCCCCCTATAAACCCACTATACCAGTTACATACTTGATTAACGACCCCATTCATAACACCGGGGGAAAGTGATCTTACGGCACAGGGTTGGGGCACTGATTTCGAGTAATTTTGGTCTGATGAATACGAAAATAAAAGCAAATTTTCTAGATTCGCTCTCGTTTTCGAAATAAAGCCAACATCCGATAATAGAAGTTTAAAAAGTAGCATTAAATATGTAAAGACTTTTTTTTAACATATATTGAGTGACATAGGTATTTTTCAAAACAGAAATATAGGTTTAACATTACTGCCAAACCCGTTTCCTGTATCATTTTTTAGAATGTTGTTCTTCAGGAGAATCTCTTTGTAAGGTCTAAGAGCCATCATTTGGCGATTGCAACGTCCTTGGAACCTTTGATCCATTATTATGACTAGGGGATCCGACCCGGGTTCCCGGGTTACAAAATACAGATGAAAAACATTCTTTTAATTGAAAACTCTAACAGATGTTTTTACATTTATATATTTTTTTAGATTTCCCACTAACAAAACCAAAAATCATTTTTATATGAAATTATGTATTCAAATAACGTTTTGAAATTTATTAAAAGCAATATTGGCCTCGTGCCAGGAGTTAATAGCCTGTTAATTCATGCTTGAAAATTATTTTAAAAAGCCATAATAAATCAGTCAATTAAGATATAGTTTTAAAATAAATTGCATTCGAAAATAGATTTTTTTGCTCATATAACGGTGTAAAAATTGAAAATGTGCGATGTTTAGAAATTAAAAAAATTACAGTAGCAAAAGTCGCAAAACCGAAATTTTATTATGAAGTGTTGCCATTCGCAAAATGACGTCAGCGTTACGCACGGACACGTTTGTCCTTTATAATATAGATAGCTTACTGGAACCATTCACTGTACTCTTTACTATAATCACCCAAGTTTAAATGAAATTATTCTAAATGACAGTGTAAAATAAACCCAGTGGATTCCTTAAAAAAGGGTTATTGCACGAACCAGAGCCATTCCAACTAACTACTTTATATTCCATCATTATGTACTTTTGTATGTATCAAAATCATCAATGTGATGTAAGCCGCAGAAAGTATTTTTTGTTTCCCTGTGATGCGCCAAACCATTATGAATTCAGCAAATGTTTATAATCCTTGATATAATCACCTGATATACATTCAATTACATTTAGTAATTCAAATTTAAAATTTCCGACAAATTACCTTTCTTGCCAAAATAGTGAAACTTGAAGGACTGGATTATTTGTTTAATTTGCATTAAGTCTGATGTATGAATCTTAAAATAAAAAGAAAATAAAGAGTGGTCATAATGTCTTTCCCTGATTACAAAAAATTATCACGAAATAGGAATTGAATTTAATACTGTAAAATGTATATAATGGAAAAGTCATGTTCTTAAGTTTTTTTTCATCTGAATGAATTATCTCCTAGACATACGGCTTGGTCAATCCAAGGCCACTTTGAAAAGCAAACTGAACATAGTTTACACAAAAATCCTCCATCTGACATCCTGTAATAAATCCAATTATTAAGTTTTTCATATTTTTGAATATTCAGGAGATATCCACTCAAGGTCAGGATCACAGATGCTGTGTTTAGCTTGACAGCCCCAATATTGGGCAATACGTGACGAGAAATGGAAAACCGCCTTGACATTCTTCGAGCTACCAAGAGTGCTCACATCGAAATTTACTGAAGTAAGTACTTGTATTAAAAACTTCATAAATGTCTTCATAATATATTGAAACAACCATATGCCTAATCATATTAGTTTTTCTGCAATAAATTATTGTAATCAGGGAAAGACTTTATGACCACCCTGTATATTAACGTACTCCTTCGATTGAGGCAACAGGAGTTGTTTTTAATTTACAGTGATTTCTTAAAATGCAAAAGAAAAATTGAAATATTAAGTAACACTTAAGAAGCAAAAATAGAGAATAGATGCATAATAAGAAACCGGGAATCACTGAATATACAACACCGCGAGTCTAAAAATTGTCTAAAATTGGTGTAACAATGTTTATAATTTCTACTATACCTGTTGAAATAAGGCATTTCATTAGCTTGATCAGCTTGTTTTTAAACGGTTTTAAAAAAGTAGCTTTTACTTTTGGTCGTATTGTATGCAATTTTCTTAATGTATGTCAACCTTCAATTTTCTGAACAACCACTGAACAGATTTCAATGTAACTTTTTTACTACAATTCTAGTACACTTGGGAAAGTTTTATGTTGAAACAATCACCGTATAATGTTAATGCTACGCTGTCAAAAATTTTAACTGTGCAAATATCAACAAATAGTGCTGCAGTAGTGCGGTGTAATAGAATTTATTGGTGCAAGATCCAGAAAAGCGCAAGATGCGCCTTACCATATTAGAAAAAAGTAATATCCTAAGATAATATAAAATGAAAGTCACAAACAAGAAAGTAAAAAAACGCAACAGCAGTATGAGATAATGAAATAATCACAATGATAAATTATTTGGTAAAACCAAAATTAAACGATACTTAACTGGAAGGAGAATGACATTCAGATACTGCAGTGTGTCACCCTAAAAAGATGCTGGCAAATAGACTGCCATTATAAATAAGAAAGTGGAGACATACATTACTGGTCAAGATTATTCCGAAAAAAACTTGTCGAGCAATTTCTGGAATGTGGGTGCCAAATTTTGGACAAAAAAATCCAATCTTAGCATGCACACTGTACGTTTGTTAAGATATTGTCATTGATAATAGCACTCTACTGGAAACAACGTAGATGAAATTTAATGTGGATAACAAAAAAGGTTTGTCACAAAAACGTTCAGTTGTGCGATAAATTCTCGCTAAAATACGTGAATTGGCGAAGTCAAAGAAGGCAATAATGATAATATAAAGTTTTGAACAGTGGCAAGCAAATCATGTATTTAAGAACACTCACTTAAAGTAGCTTTCATTTTTTGTTCTGAAATTACTTGTAGCAACATAATAAAATGAAATTTTCTAAGAGATGCTCATCTTTTCATGTGAAAACATCATTACGTACAAAAACACATCTTTAGTTTTTGTTATATTTTGGCACCGTTATACGCTACAATATTTTTTTAATACAAATAGTTCATGAGCAATAAATTCATATATTTCCTTATAAAAATTCTAATTAGCAATATCTACAGATTTTAATATAAAATGTTTCTAAAGACGTTTTTTTTTATAGCAATCTCTATAAATTACTACATAAAATGTTCTAAAGAAAATGTTCTATAGCTATCTCTATAGATTTCATATAAAATTTTTCAAAAAAAATTTTTTTTATATAAACAACTCTAGATTCCTACAGAAAATTTATATTGGCATTTTCTTTCTGTGCAAATATCACAGCAAACTTTTCGAACACATGCTTCTCCGTGCAAACTATACAAATGGGCTGTCCTTCATAACTTTTCGTTCACTTTGGACAAGATTACAAACTTTGTCAGATATATGTAATGTCGATAGATATGTTGAAATGTCCTAAACATTATATTGTTTTTACACATATCGACAGATATGTTGAAAAAGTAATATCATTTTTACGACATTGGCAAATGTAAATCAAATTAAGTCATTAATTAATTAAAAATTAAGTCATTAAAAAATTAAGTTTCTTAAAAACTGCAAACTTATTAAATTTTAATTTTTAGTATACAATTTCTGTATTATAATGTTATAAGTATTTCCAACAGTTCTTTTAAATGCTTTCTGTTAAAAAATAATTTTAAGTCATATTGGCAGACGTTTTAAATTTGATGTACGATATTCATTGGTAGGACATTGGCCGATTACTCACTCCTACCTAGGTTACGATATAATTCATTATGTACATATTCAATGAAAAATACTGTGTTACATTCTAAAACGAAATGCTTTTATTCGAAAACTAAGCTACATAACTATAATAAGTATCATTATTATCATATTACTGCATTTAATTATTTAAAAAATACAAAATAGTAGAAAAAGTTTTGTACCTTGAATACCAGGACCCGTCACATAATTCAGCAAAAGCAATCCCAAAATCCCGGAATTAGAAATTTACCTACATTCTCAAATACAATTTCATCAAAAAATGTAAAAAATACAAGCAGGAGGTTGTCGGAATACTGATTGTTATTAAAATAATTTTTCTGTTATTCGAAACAATTTCTGTCTTTCGACTAGAGAATTTAAGATGATGTTAAGCTTAGGTTTGCGAATTTTTTGTGTTTTTGGAGAAAAGGAGGAAATATGTAAGAAATATAATACTTTCTAATACTAAAAAGTACTAGACAGCAGAATTCCTGGAACACCCCTGTTATTTGACGAAACAGCAGATTTAGATTGCAGGATTTCAGGTAATTTTTACGTTGGGGGAAATTTCTGTATTTTGGAGAAAAATGGGTAAATCAATGCAAACATTTTCTGTTTTAACGAAATATAGTTAATCGAAAAAAGTCATTCAATTCACAGATTTTTTTAATGTGTAGGGATTGTATTCCCTAAACACCTTACAAACATTTAGTGACATTAAATTTGTTAGTTGAAGCTACAAAAAACTTTTTTTTATCGACAGTTTATTTTTCTTGACCAAGTATATATAAGCGAAAACATACGCATATAAACGTCTGAGACTTGTTTTACAGTTAGTAAGTTTATATAAAGCTAAAATTAATAAAAAACAAGATCTATCTTTAACTGTGTATCGATCTATCTTCAACTGCGTATCGATCTATCTTCAACTGTTTTCAAAAGACTACTTTCAATTTGGCTTGATCCAATATTAACAAACAGTAGCATGCTTCTTAAGGTAACAGAAGGCACTGTCAACCCAAATCTCATGAAAAGTGGATTATCATACATTTTCACCCGTCCTTTCATATGTTTCGCCACAATTTTATTGTTCTTCTGTGTGTAAAATGATTAAACTAGATATAGTGCTTCTAAAAACGTTTCAACAAAGAAAAAAAAATATTCTCATTTAGCAGTTCCACAATATTACATAAGTAATACGGGCTAACATTTTCTATTCGCTGACAAAATGGGAATGAGTGGGTAGATTTTAATAAATGTGGTACCATCATGTATGCCTTCGCGATACGATGTCTTCGAAGTCTTCAGCTAAAAGAAGTAGTATACATAGTTTGTATAAAAGTAATGAGACCAAATGCGGGAAAAATAATGTATTAAAGACATCGCTACAAACAATTAAAAGTCTTCAAAATAAGACCCTTGGGCGTCGACACACTTCTGCCAATGAGTTGCCCACGCTTTGAAGGCGCCCTGGAAGTCTTTTTCAGCTTTGACCTCTGCTACGGTTCCCTGGCTGTGTCCTTTGATAGCTGTCTTCACTCGGGGGAAACAGATAAAAGTCCGCCGGAGCCAGATCGGGACTGTAGGGGAGCTGAGGAAGCGATACGATGTCGTTCCGGGCCAGGTAGTCGTTGACTACGAAGCAGTTGTAGCTTGGTGCATTCTCATGATGCAGCTTCCAATTGGCGGCAATGCCTGCCCTCACTGGATTGACCCTACACTTCAATATTTTCAGCACTTCCACGTAGAAAGCACCCGTCACGTCCCCCCCCCCCCGACCTTTCAACCGAGCCTAAGAACAGGGTCCACTAAAACCACGATATGAACCGCACGGAAACTCGTAGTCGAATGACACCATCGAACCCTCATAGAGCATGCGCACTACGACGTACAGTAGTATCAGAAACTAATAGGTCTCATTACTTTTTCTACAAACCCTGTATGTTTTGTGGAATAACCACGGTATCTCAAAACGGCTTAGAAATGGTTCTTCTATTAAAAAGTATATATTGAAGTTATGGAAAATGAAAATCATTCATCTTCAATCAAAGTAAGATGTTAAAAAATAATCATAAACAAATTAAAGAAAAAATTATGAATGAAACATTAAAATCGAACGACTCTAAAAATTCAATTAATTTCACTATGTCATAAAAATGGAACCCCTGTGCTTTTGTTTTGTTTTCGTTCAATTTGAAGTTACTGATGTAATGTCATATGTCATTTTCCGCAGTCCGTTTTTTTATTATTGGAAAATTTGTACTTGTTTACCAATCTTTTTAGTTTAACAAGTATATATTTATTTTCATGGAAATAATTATAGGAAAAATATTTATAAACAATGAAGGAAATTAAATCGATATTGTATCTTCAGTTCGCAGCATGATGTTCAGAAAATCAAGCAATTACTTAATAAGGAATTTTCAGTACTTCTACTCTGAGTATATATGCAGCACTATTATCTAAGAAAATATTCAATATTGACAAAATAGTATTTCTGATTTAATTGGTGGATTTTGTTTAAAATTTTATATTCCCGTATTTTTAAATTTAACGTTGTGTATGTTTATTTTTCTGAGAATAAGTATACGGAAAACATTTATAAATTATGAAAAAAGTATCTGTATGTACAAATAGGGTCATTTGGGGCAAATATGAGACACTCAATGGAATTAGGTTTTAATGTGAGACATACAAAACAAGTACAAAATTTTAAAGTAATAATATTAGCTTTGTGATTATTTTTTAAACAATACATATTGTTTATATCCATTATGAAAACACTCAAATTTTAAGGGGAAAATCCAAAAATATATATTACATAACCTTACTGTTTTGATGTGAAAAACTTTTTTGTCAGACTTCAAAACTTTTGTTATGCAAAACTTAAGTTAAATATTAGGTATATTATTCTAACTGGCATTTATTCAGTAAGGAACGGCGACTCTTTTTAGCATTTAATCTTTGGAATATGCTTAAAGTACTCTGGGTTATAAACCAATAAACAAATGGGACTAATGTGAGACACTGCTTGGGAATAATATAAGAGAGCATTTGAGGCTGTGACAATACTATGCCACTACAACATGAAACATCCGCTATAATCAAAAACTAGTCGTTGGGGGGGGGGGGGAGGGCACCGTAATACTTACCCATCGTGGATATGCATAAAATAAAATATGTGTAAACTATTTATAAAATACATTGCAATTCGAATAAAATCCTCGCTTGATGATGTCATAAACTTTAAATGCTCTATTACTGAATTGCGTTAAAAAAATCCTTGTAACTTCATAATTAATAATCATATTAACTAACGGTTTACTGCGTCGGATTAAGCTTCTCATTTCCAATTAAAATATGTCTTTGAATTGAAATTTGGATGAAATACAGGGTCATGAAAAAACGAAGAGTGTTGAAAATATGATTACAAATATCTCGGCAGCTCATTATCCGATAGACTTCATTCTGTATGCAAAATTTATGTTGTTTTATTGTCTTTTATATTCACTCCTTAAAATAAACAATTTCGAAAATTTTTATATGCCTTTTAGCAGAACGAATATTTCGAGAGTCCGAAAAAAATAGTTCCGGATAATCGAGGTTACTGAAATTCAATAAGCTTCTTTCCATTATTACATACTAAGTACATACCAAATTTCAAGTCTCTGTCTCAATTTGTTCGGGAGATAGAGCGTTTACAGACACACAGACAGACGGACGGCAAAAATTGTTTTTCTAAAAATATGTTTTTCGGGATCTCCAGTGTCTGAAACGTGTAAATCCGTCAAAAAAATTTTCGATTTTCAAAACGATTACAAGACACTCTATACTACGTATGATAGGTAAGTAACAGAAAGTATTAATCTTTAATTTACAACCTATTGTGAATAAATTATGGATTTGTCTGGGATGTTGTAAAATGTGCTGAATACATTTTTATTGCCAACTTGATAATTATTTGAGATGTAATCTTCCCATCAGAGCGAAAAAGTCCGGACTAGGATTCGAACCCGAGATTCCTTGGCTGAAGCTGCCAATGCTCTACCAACTGAGCAATCTCGGACGAATATGGCTGAACTAATTCACCCAGTTAACCTTGACTGATATCTGAATCATCACAACAAAATAAATCACAGGTAATGGGACCTCCAGTAAACGCTGGAAACGTGATTACACTAGTCTAATTTTGAGACAATTATTCAAATTGGTAAAGAAATCATATGAGATGTAATCTTTCCAACTGAGTGAAAAAGTCCGGGCCAGGATTCGAACCCGGGATCCCTTGGCTAAAGCTGCCAATGCACAGCCAAGGGACTCCGGGTTAGTCCCCCGGATCAGTCATTCTACCTTTTTACTGAGTTCAGGAAAAATATTGGAAGTTTAACCCTTTCCGGCACAGACAAATTCTGTTCGTGAAATGCGAAATTACTGACTGACACCGGAATTTACAAACGACTCTTTTAGAAAATAAGAACTCCTTACTTTAAGCTTTCATTATAGAAGCAAAATTTTATTAAAATATTCTTGGTGCGGAATGCAAGTTTGGAATTAAAATTAGGTGTGCCCGGAGTGGGACCACTGCGCCGGAAAGGGTTAAGCTAGTCATCTTACACCCCTCTCCCCTAGTATGAACAGGAAAAAAGCAGGACAGCATCTAACAGGAAAAAATTCCTAATCCCATTCATGAAAATGAAATGTTTTTTCATCATATGCTTCTTTAAATCAATATTTAAAGTTCTGTGGAAATTTTGACGCACACGGTATAAAAATTATGTGCAAAACTAAATCAATTTTTCATACTCATTTACGAGCATAGTTTACTTAAAAGCAATTTTTCGGGAGCAGTAACAACACAAAATAAATAAATATACAATACTTGTTTCTAAATAAATATCCAGTATCGACCGCATGCTATTCTTGATTTAATCAAAGAATTTCGTTTTGAAATATATTTTCATGTCTTTTTCAATTTAATTATGACTATGCTTATTTTTCGGGCGATAAAGTATAGGAAAAAACATTTACAAAATACGGATAAAACTAAATCAATACTGCATCTGCATTTTATCACTAAATCGGGAGGATGAATACTAAAAAATAATGAAAAGTAAATCATGACATATAGGAAACAAACCATTTTTAACACTTTCCAATACAGTTGTAAAGTGTTTATGAATTCGGTTTGTCTGTCTGTCTGCCTGTCCTCTAAATTGTGTAAATATACTTGGATTGCCATGCAAGTGGTTTGAGGTTTATTATGCCATGTTTTGTATTGAAAATGAACTGTGTATCATTTATAGTTCATTTACAGGGACATTAAAAAGAATTTCGTTACATTACGGTCTATCGGAAAAAATCGTATATGGTGTACACTGTAAAAAAAAATTGCTGTAAAAATACGGGTAGAGGCCGGCGGCAGAGATTCCAGTCATACCCCGCAAAAAAAAACAATACATGCCCATCATTTTGTGCAGCCCGTAATTTTACGGGGCAAAGTGATACAGCATTATAATGCACAGGATAAAATGCACTTTAAAACACAATAACACTTTGCTTACTGTTCCGTAGCACGTAGCACGTTAGATAATCATTACAGAATCGCTGTTTTGGCGGGTTAAAATTTTCGAAACACGAGTAAAATGAAGGTTTACACGCTAGCGGAGGACAATGTATGGGGTGGACGATGCTGTCCTGCCATTCTGTTGGGAAGATTCCCCCCGTATTTTTGCTAACATATGGGCTAGAACTGTAAGAATATGTGGATTGCTCTTAATTTTCTAAGTATCTAAGGGATAATGTCGCTTATTTAGTGGATCAGACCGTTTTTCATCAAATGAGGCTGTTGCCCGTGAAAATTGAAGGGCAAACGCTCATAAATTTACAGTTTTTTCTGAGAGTGTATTTTAATGATATTATACTATTTCAAACATATTGAAATTGATATATATCACTGAGGTGCACTACAAGGGGCTTGCTATAGAATAATGTGTGCATAGCATTCATTTACAGGGACGCACAAATGTATTCAGATTCGGTAATGTGTATCTATATTATAAAGGACAAACGTGTCCGTGCGTAAAGCTGACGTCATTTTGCGAATGGCAACACTTGACGATAAAATTTCGTTTTTGCGATTTTCACTACTACATTTTTTTTTCTAAACATCGCACATTTTCAATTTTTACACAGTTATATAAAAGAAAAAATCTACTTTCAAATGCAGTTTGTTTGGAAACTGTATCTTAAATGACTGATTTAATATTGCATTTAAATTAAATTTCAAGCATGATTTTTAGGGTTTCGTTCATCTCAGGAAGCTCTATTACTCCCGCTCCGTTGTCTGTCCGTCACAGAGCCGTTCTCAGAACCTATATAACTTACAGAGTTGAAATTTTGTGTATATATAACTGAATACCTGCTATGAAACTCAAAATATTAAAATTTGAAAAAATAGTATTCTTTTAATAAATAGAGATAAAAAACTAAAATTCTAACAGCATTTTCCTATTAAATTGAAACATTTTTCGTTATAGCAGTTGCCAAGAATTAAAAATCACAATAAAATTCTTTCTACAATAATTAATTTTCTATTGAAAGATTTCCACGTGAAAAATGAAATAAAAAGTTTTACCAATTGAAAAAAAGATTAATATGAAATAAAAATGATTGATGCATATTGGTATAATGAAACGGTTTTTCAAAGATTTCTCAATAATACAAGCAGTATGAGTATGTGTATGTACAGAAAGCAGATTAATATCACGTCATTAGAGCATTAAAAAGAAAATTAATCTGACGTCATATCGGAAGTTTAACGGATTTCTCAAATGTTTGAGAATAATTCAAAGCGAGTATCAATATGAATAATAGAGAATAGTCAATATATGAGTTTGAGGAACGTATTGAATCATGATAAAACTCGATTATGGAAATATTCGCATATTTAACATTTTGCAGGTGTACAACATGTTTAATTTTGAAATTATTTTTTTTAAATATCGCATTTAGTCCACATGACAGATATTATTATGACAGAGTATAATAGCGGGCTGGTTTAGATATTCGAAAAAACGAAAAAATAGACCGGTAATTTTTTACTTTATAAAAAACATGACTTTTTTTTTTTTTTTTTTCCTAAATGAAATTTATTTGGATTTATTAAAGAAAGGATAAAGTGTTCTGAAAGGCATATTAAACGAAACCTTTTGTGCGATCTTCGATCACACTTACCCATTTGTTTTAAAAACCTATCTCTATCTCTTGCAGACGATTACAAAATATTAATCCGTTTGCACTTTAAACAATATGATAAGTTCAGCATTTGTTTCCAGCTAATATCCCATAATGAAATTAAAATGTCATTTTAACAATAAATAAAATAGCGTAAATAAAACACGAATTTAAAAGACATATAATCGAAATAAGCGCTTAAAGCCGCTGAAATTATCAGAATAAAAAAAAAAGCTGTCGATAACAAAATTTTGAGCGATTACTTCGGCTATTAAGTTCTGGCACGAGGCCAATACGAAATTCTCGCTTTTAATAAATTAAAATTTTTTATTTGAATATATAATTTAGATATTTCATATAAAAATGTTTTTTTTTTTGTGTTGTTAGGGGACAAACTGCAAAAAATTGTTAAATGTAAAATATCCATTAGATTAAAAAAAAAATGGTATTCACATATATTCTCTATCCCGGTAAGCCCGGGTTGAATGCCCTAGTTAACAATAATTGCTGGAAGTGCGTTTTAAGTTGTGGAACGCGTTTGTAAATTAATCCCTTAAGCACCATATTCAATTTAGTGATAGTATGCTGAATACCACCTATGTTAAATTTCGTCAAAAATTCAAAAAAATTCAAAATTACAAAATTCATACTGGAAATTCTAAAAGAATAATTTTAATTCATGCAATCACGAAAAGTCTGTCATTTTATAAAATACAAATTACTGTTATAACTTTCTGGTATGAATTCAAAATTTTGAATTTAAAAAAAGGCCAAACTGGCAACCTGGACCAGTTTGTACCCGTACAATACCAGGTACGCACATACGTCCTGGTATTGCAGATAGAAGTGTTCATCACGTACGCTGGTACGTCGTGGTGCTTATGGGGTTAAATTTTTTTTTTGCCTATATTTTGGTGTGTATAAATTCTATACGTGATATACAAGGCTGCACAAAAAATTTTGGGTTTTCCGACTATAGATGGTAAAATACTGAAAGTGGGTTTTCAAATGTGTTATGTGTTTTTCAAATTGTTCAGTTAGATATCAAATTTCGCCTTATTAAACGGCGAAATTTTGTTAAAGTATTCTGGAGTTGTTGAAAAGTGTTTGATAATCTATACTTGACGCATATTTTTTCGTTCTTGTTTAATAAGAAATATGAACTAGTAAATCTGCAGATCAGGAGGCTCAATGTCAGCTCTGAAAGTCATTGTTTTTTAATCTCACTTTTCATAATATTTAACATCTTACAATCCGCAAATTATTTTTTTTAAATTACATATATATTTATAGGTATATAAAATAATTCGAAGGTTTCAGAAATTAGAAACGGTAAATTAAACACGGTTTATGCATTAATATTCTGACATTCTTATAAACTTCTTATTCTTGTAATTTTTTAGATAAATAAATACATAAATATTGCAGCAAATTAGTGCGATTTACTTGAATTTTAGTATTTTGGTATTATTTGAAATACGGTTGCTAAGCAACTAATAAATTAAAGATCAAAGTAAAAAGAACAGATGCAAAACATTTTCCAATAATTTAAACAATTAATTTCTAAATTCTAATAAAGGTATTGACAAATTTTCAAAGCTTCTGGATATATTTAAAACCTCCATATAAAACATTTAGCATCAATAATTTTATGTTTGAATCCATCGTCTGTATTCCCATAGGATAACATTATGACCTAAACAGAAATGTTCTATATTTTTCGAACGAATGAACGAAATGTAACTAAAAACTATACAGCTGATTCCGAGTACCTCACCAACATACCTACCCAGAATCAACCTGATCGGATCATTTTTGCGGCAGTTATCGCGGAACAGACAGACAAACAAACAGACGGAAACCAAAAACTTTTCGCTTCTCCACAGTGAGCCTTCACAGACGTTTCGGCAAAAAAATATCGAGAAATAGACACCGTGAATAAAATCAATGGTACATTTTATGAAAATGGATATTTTAAAAAAGTAATAAGGGGTCATTCATTAATTACATCATGCAACTTTCGTGAATTTTTTTAACTTGTCTGACATAGATTTTCACATTCTTGTGATATCCTATCTCCTTTTGTAACATCACATTTTACACCTGATATTTAGAGCTAAATTTGACAATATTCCAATTACATTTTTTTCATGCGCTATATTTTATGTACTGTAATAAATGCTAGAAAACCATAAAGATCTTGTGGGGTTTTAATTCAAACGTTCACATTTAAATGTAAATTATATACACTCTCAGAAAAACCGTAAATTTATGAGCGTTTGCCCTTCAATTTTCATGCACAACACCCTTATTTGATGAAAAACGGTCTGATCTACTAAATAAGCGGTCTTATCCCTTATTTACTTAGAAAATTAAGGGCAATAAACATATTCTTACAGTTCTAGCCCATCTGTTAGCAAAAATACGGTACGAAACCATACATTTTTCTCCCTTAGGGTGTAACCCTTCATTTTAGTCGTGTTTAGAAAAATAATGTCACCGCGACCGTAACATATTTTTTAACAAACCAAAAAAGCGATTCCGTGCTGATCATCCAACGTGCTACGTGCTACGGAACAGTAAGTAAAGTAGTATTTTTGTGTTACTTTGCCCCGTAAAATTACGGGCTGCACAAAATAATGGGCATGCACTGTAAAAAAATTGCAGTAAAATTACGGGCAGAGGCCGGCAGCAGAGATTCCAGTCATACCCCGCAAAAAAAAATACATGCCCATCATTTTGTGCAGCCCGTAATTTTACGGGGCAAAGTGATACAGCATTATAATGCACATTATATAATGCACTTTAAAACACAATAACACTTTACTTACTGCTCCGTAGCACGTAGCACGTTAGATAATCATCACAGAATCGCTTTTTTGGTGGGTTAAAATTTTCGAAACACGAGTAAAATGAAGGGTTATACTCTAGCGGAGGACAATGTATGGGGTCGTACCGTATTTTTGCTAACATATGGGCTAGAACTGTAAGAATATGTGGATTGCTCTTAATTTTCTAAGTATCTAAGGGATAAGGCCGCTTATTTAGAGGATCAGACCGTTTTTCATCAAATAAGGTTGTTGCCCGTGAAAACTGAAGGGCAAACACTCATAAATTTACAGTTTTTTCTGAGAGTGTGGATTTTTTTTACGGGGTATGACTGGAATCTCTGCTGCCGGCCTATGCCCGTAATTTTACAGGGATATTTTTAACAGTGTACAGGGTGCATAGGAATGTCGCTTTAACCTGAAAATACTTGCGAACAGAGAGAGCTACAGCTATGCAAGCGAGGTAAAGGTATAGTAAAGCGACTACGCCCGACCTAAACGACAGCAGCACCCCTAGTGGTGAAATTTGGAAGATAGCCATTGCAAATCGAAAACGAAAAGAGATAGAGCACAATTTCCAATTAGAAAGATTTGGAGCATCAATTAATTAGTACGAAATGGCATTTGGTTCACACGGATGAGGTAAATCGTTGCCTGTATACTCAAAAATGTCCGAAATCAATGCACTCCATTTTGTGTAAACGTTTGAAAGGAATAGACAGAAGTATGAAAAAATACGCACAATTTATTGAATAAATACGTACTTACGTCAATACATTTTGATAACATCACACAAAAAAACAAAAAAGACAAACTGTCTCACAGTGATAAAAAATTAATGTACAGTACGTTCGAAAAGTATATCACTTTCAACGTAAAAGTACATATTTTTTACGAAATTAATTCATGCTGTTTGCAAACAATGCCTCCCATAATAGTTTTTATATTTTATATGTGACGTCACAGAGTGCCAGCCTACCGACCCCTGAATTCTGGGACTACGCGCTGACAGAGAAATGGCGTACCTCGTAGGCGGGCTCTTTAAGCGTTTGTACGATCCTCTAAATTTAGACACCAGTATTTCTCAAAAATTTTCTTTGTCTTATTAATTCACAGAAAATTTAGGTGTAGAAAAGTTTTGAAAATTATTAGTATTCAAATTGAAGGGACAGTACAAACGCTGACAACAATCCGCCTACGACAGCCGCCATTTTTGCGCGTTGTGGAACCCCTGAAAGCCGGGACATCTCGTGTTATTCGGGACACCTGGCAATACTATAATGCTTAACCTTATTTAATCACCGAAATTCGGCGACTAATTAAGACAAAAAAATCTTTTAAAGAATAGTGGTAAAAAAACCCGCAAACATTGGCAGCTATGTAGATAAACCATTAAATAAACATAATGCAGAATTAAGTCATATGATAATATAAAATGAAAATAATTTATTATCGAAAAATAATACTCATCTTTAAAAATACAGTTCCAGTATCTGACAGATATTACAAAGAAACAGAACTTACCTAGAGAAAAAAAGAGAAAGAAATAATTAAACCCTTTTAAAAACATCCTGAAATAATTTTTATTAGACAAGAATTTTAATGTAATATTATTTATTTGTTAGCACAAAATTATGCTTATAACATTATTAAAACAGATATTATATTTTTTATTAAAATATGATGAAATTAAAGTCATATTTAAAACTCATTAGATTTCTTCAAATCCTTTATGACAAACAACAAATATTTTCTGACAATAAATTATGATTATGGCTTTCAAACAATTTATTATGTAAAAACAATTAATAAAAATTGTGTTATAACATGGCTTTCTAATTTTTGGAAAATAAGACGGAAAATGACCATCAGATAAAGTAAATAAAGAAAATTATTATTGTAAATTACATTTATCTATAAATATAATAATATGAAAATAAATATTGCGTTATATATATTACATGTAGAAGCTTTAACTTGTCCAATACTGGTCCCTTATTGGGGTGTTTCGTCAATATTGCACTAATATTGAAAAAATTGGTAATATTATCAAGAAATAACATTTTGTCATTTCATTGCCAGTATTTTCCAAGTATATCCAACAATTGAGCTATATTAGTATTTCATCACAAATAGAGAGTGGACACAAATTATTGAATCGCCGAAATTCTGCAATTGCATAACACAAAAAATACTTTGAAATATCAGTGGTAACAAAAAGGTTTGCAGGTATGTGGATTGATCACGGTGGAAATGATACCTCCGCGATCACCAGTCATTTCACCTCTAGATTTCAATGTATAATTTTATTAAATATCAGGTTCGCAGTCCGACGTTTCCGAAACCCGTTCCTGAATTAAAATCACGAATTAGCAATGCACTTAGTTTCGTCGACGGGAATATGCTCAATATAGATGAGACGGACTCAGCCCGATCCCGGGATCGTACACAATTTTTATACCAGCTTTCGGGATCGAGTTCGTAAAAATTTTATTTATTTACAAATTTAAAATAGAAAAAGAAAATATATTTTTTTTACAGTTGGTCTGAAAAGGGATTCAGTTTATATATATATATATATATATATATATATATATATATATATATATATATATATATATATATAAAGCAGACACTTGAATCCCAGTATAAAATAAATGTTGGTTATAGTGGTTAAGTTACTGTTCAACTGCACCAATATTGTTTTAGTACGAAATACCAATATTGGTTTAATATTTATATCGGAAATATAAAGAGTGAAATGCCACTGTTACAGAAATACACTTGCCTGCCTTACGTTGGAAATATTTATATTAAAATGCTAATATTATAGAAATTGGCTTTGTGTTGGAAATATTGGCAATAAAATGAATAAATATGTCTTGCCAATATTGGAGCAATATATTCTAAAATGTAAACACCTCGTTGTTTGGCCAATGTTAACTGCCAATATTGCAAAGACATGCCGTTATAGCCAATAACCACTTATTATTTGCCAATATGCAGTTAATTTAAATAATAATGGCCAAATAATGGTTTGCTGCTATGAACTTTATGGCTAAAATACTTCTTTAACTAAGTCAATTTCACAATGCGTTGATAATACTTCCATGCCTCCCCCTCGGTCCGTTTTTCTAATACCGCCAAAATAAATCTTCTTTTTAGATTTTTTCTTACAGTTTTTTTAAACCTGACCGGAAGGTAGTTTTTATTGCAAATGTTGTGCAACACCAAGCACGAGAAACCTTATTCAAAAATATTAGAATCAAAAGAACTGACCAATGGGAGTCCTATATATTAATAGACTTAAAGGTAGGCTAGAGTGCTATATATTGATAGACTTAAAGGTAGGCTAAAAATGGACATTCCATTTTTACCATTTAAACTTACTTCTGACATTTATTTGTTTCGCATTTAAATATATTTAAATACGTGTTTAAATTCTCTAAGCATTTAAGCATCATGTTTTTTATAAGTTTTCAAAAGCAAGAATGTAACCAAAGAAAAAAATACACAGTCATGGTTAAAAAATTTGGATTCGTACATTTAAAGTCTGAGAAGTTTTTTGTAAGTACAAATAGATATTTCTATCGAAATATTGTTCAATACTATTGAATAGGATATTTTTATGAGTACATTTTATCTATTAAATTTAGTTCTGACTTTTTAAAAAAATTCTCAGTACATTTAAACACCGCATTTTTATAAGTTTCGAAAAACGAGAATGTAACCAAACAAAATGCACAGTCATGGTTAAAAGATTTGGATTCCTTACTGAAACTCTTTTTTGAAAAGTTTTCTGTAAGAAAAACAGATATTTCTATCAAAATATTATTCCAAAATATTGAATATGAAAATTTTATAAAAACACTATGCTAGGTCAAATCTTATTTGAAATTCATCTTCTGAAAGAAAGTTTTAGTTCACCAAAGATAATAATCGATATAAAAGCAGACGATATTTCTGGAAAAGAAAATATACCGAACAGATATAGAGAAATTTAAAATCGTGTTTAGACGTTAGTGCATCTTTCATAGGAAGCAATTCCTTCAATAAATATATTTTACGGTGTTTTCGCAACGATCATTCTTTTTTTAAAGTGGATTTAAACCTTAAATCATGCATGAAATATTAAATATGTATTTTGATAGGAAATTTTGATATTTCCTTTAAAAATATGTCTTACAAAATTTTCCAATCGATCGTTCTTTATAAACGGATTTAAATCTTAAATCATACATGAAATAGTAAATATTAAACAAATATTCCTTGAATATCTGGGTAGGCATCTCCGTGAAATTTGTTGATATAGTCTCTTGACACAGTTAATACGTTTGGAAGTATTTCCTACAATCATATATTTTCTGGTTTCATACCAGTATTTTTGAAAAGTAAAAGGATCAGGGTCCATAAGCCGTGTTTTTGGCCCATGAAATAAGACTAAAATTCGATTTTGTTATAATGACTTAATTATTTCGATTTTTAATATGAGTAGGTTTATCCTGTACGATTTCAACAATATTTTTTGCATTTTGTTCGGATTTATATAACTTACACAAGCTCAAAGTTCGTATTATTCGTAGTTTTTGATGAAAAATACGCGATTTCTCCTAATTTTACCTCAATTTTTAATATATTTTTTAATATTTTACAAATATGTGTAGTAGTAATATTTTTATTAATAATTACAGCTTTGCAACACTTTTATTTTTACATATATTGTGCATTTTGATGTATTTTATAAAATATGTAAAGAAGAAAGTGTTGCACGATTGCGCTCATATAAATAACTGAGGTAAAATTAGGAGAAATTGCGTATATTTTTCATCAAAAACTACGAATAATACGAACTTTGAGCTTGCGTAAGTCATATAAATCCGAACAAAATGCAAAAACTATTGTTGAAATCGTACAGGATAAAACTTCTAATATTAAAAAGTGAAATAATTAAATCAGTATAACAAAATCGAGTTTATTCTTATTTCATGGGCTAAAAACACGGCTTATGGACCCTGATCCTTTGCTTCATAAAATGATATAAATTTCCGAATAAATAAGGGGAGATAGTTTTTTTTTCAAAATGGTGGTATTTAAAATTGAAAATCGTACGAATTCTGCTTTTTGCAACTATACCTGAAACAAAAGAATGATAAAGCAGCACTAGTCGATTTTTTAACTTATTTCAAACTATCCACTATTACATTTAGTTTTTGTTTTTTGAATAAATTCTAATTGCCGAAACGTTAGTAGAGGCTCATTGTGAAGACTCGAAAAGTTTTTGGTTTCCATTTGTTTGTTTGTTTGTTCCGCGATAACTGCCGTAAAAAACATTCGATTAGGTTGATTTTTGGTGGGTATGTTGGTGAGGTACCCGGAATGATCTGTATATAGTTTTTGTCTAGATTTGGTTCATTCGTTCGAAAAATATAGAACATTTCTTTTTAGGTCATAATGCTTTCCTATGGGAATGCAGACGATTTTCAAATTTCATTTTGAACTGAAATGAAAATCACATATTTAAATAATGGATTTAAACGTAAAATTACGGATACTAAATTTTCGATATGGAGGTGTTAAATATATGCAATAGCTTTGAAAATTTGCCGATACATCGATTAGAATTTAGAAATTAATTGTTTAAATTATCGGAAATTTTTTTGCAATTGTTCGGGAAATATGAAACATTTTATTTTCCTATTTTTTACAAATTTTAAAATGGATTTCTTTTTCTTTCCTCTTTATTTTGTTAGTTGCTTAGCAACCCTATTTCAAAGCATATCAAAATAAAAAATGCATTTTTTTATCTAAAAAATTACAAGAATAAGAATTTCAGAATATCATTGCATAAATCGTGTTTAATTTAGCGCTTCTAATTTCTGAAACCTCCGAAGTATTTTAAATGCCTATAAATATATATGTAATATAAAAAAATGAATTGCGGTTTGTAAGATGCTAAATAATATAAAAAGTGAGATTAAAAACCAATGACTTTCAGAGCTGACGTTGAGGCTCCTGATCTGCAGATTTACTAGTTACTATAGCTTTGATGTTGTCCCAAAAATGTTCACTTCCATTGAGAATGATGGTACCCACTGTCAAATTTTCCTGACGGACAAGACACAAGCAATAATTCAACAATAAATGTAAAATATGTTCCCAAGTACTAATAATAGACGACAAGTGAAAGAGTTGTATGTTTAAAATGCAAAGAATTTTGAGAAATAATTCTCGGAACAAGTAAGTTGAAAGGGAATCATCCAGATAAAAATTCTCTACTAAATAATTTTAAATCTAAAATTATTTTATGAAATATTAAATATGTATTTTGATATGAATATCTTATGTATGTCTGGCTAAACATTACTATGGCAAAAGTCTTAAATATGCTCCATAAAATAATCTCGTAAATTAGAATCATAAGATCATAGAAATTCTGAGAATTTTAGTCATTAGGGAAAGGTAAATTCCTAGACAAAACTATTTTCTTTCTAACCTCAAAAGGAGAAATGAATTTTTAACAAATTCATAGTAATGTGAGGTTAAAGTTTCGATGTTCAATTATTAAGAGATAGAAAATACTTTCAGGATGCTCGTTATTACTATTGTTTATGCGCAAAAGGGCACATGTCAAAATTCATATTACTGGAAATCGGATTTAGAAATTCAGCAATTATTTTGAAGATTTGTGAAATATGATTATGCAAGCATTTTTTATCAAGTAAGATCAATTACGCTCTAATGAACAGTTCTAGAAATTAAAGTGGGTAAGCGTACAAGTCGACATAGGAATAAATATACGTATCAGAGTATATGCGATATACGATCTTCTCTTGGTCCACTACAAGAGGGAAACGTGACTACCTCTGTAGGTTTTCACACCCCTCGAGTTGTGGTAGAGCAAGTACGGGTTGGAACATCCCGACTTAAGGCCTAGGGCCTGGTTCCCTTTTGGGTTTCCAGCTCCGAAGCTGTTGAGGGACGCCGGCTCGTCTCCAAGTGTCTCGCTGCCGCTCCCCGTGGTTTCACCGCGTATCGCAACGGCCTACGTCGTCGACACGTGGGTTCAAGGTTAGAGGGTCCGTAGGTGACGGTCCTCTGATCGGCCGTAGCGCCGTAGCAAGCCAAAGCTACTGGCGCGATAAAAGTCTCTCCGGACTTGGGTTCAGTGGTCGTCTGACGCGCAGGGCGCTCCCTCAGGGCGACTGCGGCGCAGCTTACTTTATAAGATCTTCTCTGAACATTTTGCACCAAAGTCTTAAAATTAATGAAATAAAATTCAGTTAAAAACATGCACATGCAAAAATCCCTCTTACGGAAATCGGATTTGGAAATTCAGCAATTATTTTGAAGATTTATGTAAAATGATTTTGTAAGCATTTTCTACAGAGTAAGATCACTATGTACTAATGAATAGTTCTAGAGATTGAAGTGAGTAAGTGTACAAGTCGACATAGGAGTAAATTTACGTATCAGAGTATATGCGATATACGATCTTCTCTGAACATTTTACATCAAAGTCTTAAAATTAATGAAATAAAATTCAGTTAAAAACATGCACATGCCAAAATCCCTCTTACGGAAATCGGATTTGGAAATTCAGCAATTATTTTGAAGATTTATGTAAAATGATTTTGTAAGCATTTTCTACAGAGTAAGATCACTATGTACTAATGAACAGTTCTAGCGATTGAAGTGAGTAAGTGTACAAGTCGACATAGGAGTAAATTTACGTATCAGAGTATATGCGATATACGATCTTCTCTGAACATTTTACATCAAAGTCTTAAAACTAATGAGATAAAATTCAGTTAAAAACATGCACATGCCAAAATTCCTCTTACGGAAATCGGATTTGGAAATTCAGCAATTATTTTGAAGATTTACGTAAAATGATTTTGCAAGCATTTTTTATAGAGTAAAATCCTTATGTACTAATGAACAGTTCTAGAGATTGAAATTAGTAAGAGTACAAGTCAACATAGGAATAAATTTACATATCAGAGTATATGCGAAATACGATCTTCTCTGAACATTTTACACCAAAGTCTTAAAACTAATGAAATAACATTCAGCTAAAAACATGCACATGTCACAATTCCTCTTACGGAAATCGGATTTGGAAATTCAGCAATTAATTTGAAGATTTGTGTAAAATGATTTTGCAAGCATTTTTTACAGAGTAAGATCCTTGTGTCGTAATGAACAGTTCTAGAGATTGAAATTAGTAAGAGTACAAGTCAACATAGGAATAAATTTACATATCAGAGTATATGCGAAATACGATCTTTTCTGAACATTTTACACCAAAGTCTTAAAACTAATGAAATAACATTCAGTTAAAAACATGCACATGCCAAAATTCCTCTTACGAAAATCGGATTTGGAAATTCAGCAATTAATTTGAAGATTTGTGTAAAATGATTTTGCAAGCATTTTTTACAGAGTAAGATCCTTGTGTCGTAATGAACAGTTCTAGAGATTGAAGTGAGTAAGAGTACAAGTTGACATAGGAGTAAATTTACGTATCAGAGTATATGCGATATGCGATCTTCTCTGAACATTTTACATCAAAGTCTTAAAACTAATGAAATAACATTCAGTTAAAAACATGCACATGCCAAAATTCCTCTTACGGAAATCGGATTTGGATATTCAACAATTATTCTGAAGATTTATGTAAAATGATTTTGCAAGCATTTTTTGCAGAGCAAGATCCTTATGTACTAATGAACAGTTCCAGACAGACGGACCAGACGATGACTATAAGTACTAAGTATTTATATAATTACAAACGCACCGAATAAACACAAATTTAACAGACATGCAATCGAACTACGCGCTAAAACCACTGAAATTATCAGACTCTAAATGGCTGATCTAAGTTGCGAAATCTTTGATGATTTCTTCGTCTACTAACTCCTGACATACGGCTAAAACGAAAGTATAAAAGTACTGCATTTTATAAACTTCAAAACTTTAATTGAATGCATTATTAATCTTTTTCATATAAAAATGCTTTTTGATGTTGTTAGAGGGAAATCTAAAATCATATATTAAACATAAAATATCTGTTACAGTTTTGAATTTTAAAAAATGGTTTTCGCCTATTACTTACCCATCATACGTAGTATAGGGTAAGTCTTGTAATCGTTTTGAAAATCGAAAAAAAAAATTTGACGGATTTACACGTTTCAGACACTGGAGATTCCAAAAAACATATTTTTAGAAAAAAAATGCGGTCCGTCTGTCTGTGTGTGTGTGTGTGTGTCTGTAAACGCTCTATCTCTCGAACAAATTGAGATAGAGACTTGAAATTGGGTATTTACTTAGTATGTAATAATGGGAAGAAGCTTATTGAATTTCAGTAACCTCGATTATCCGGAACTATTTTTTTCGGACTCTCGAAATATTCGTTCTGATAAAAGGTATATAAAAAATTGTTTATTTTAAGGAGTGAATATAAAAGACGATAAAAAGACATAAATTTTGCATAAAGAATGAAGTGGATCGGATAATGAGTTGCCGAGATATTTATAATTATAAATTTCCACACTCTTCGATTTTTCATGACCCTGTATTTCATTCAAATTTCAATTCAAAGATATAATTTAATTGGAAATGAGACGCTTAATCCGACGCAGTAAACCGTTAATTAATATGATTATAAATTTTGGAGTTGTAAGGATGTCTCTTTTACGCAATTCAGTAATAGAGCATTTAAAGTTTATAACGTCATCAAGCTACGATTTTATGCGAATTGAAATGCATTTTATAAATAGTTTACACATGTTTTATCTTCATATTTTATATTATGCATATCCATGATGGGTAAGTATTACGGACGACAAGTTTTCTGTATTCCGAGAAATATGATCAATTTCGCCGACTTTACGGGTGATAAACATCAGTTGCCGCATTTCCTATCAGAAATTACGTTAAATGAAGGCATTCCAATAAATTTTATCAAAGGCAGATTACATGATAATAACGCTAGCTTGCAATGAAATTGTTGTATAAGGTATTTTAGCACTTTCTCCGTATTTCAAGCATATTAATGCATAATCTAAGGTAATAGGAAAAGCCAATCACAACGGATACTTCGGAAGTTATTGGCTTAGTCATTTGTGTCAAATGACTTTTTAATTTTGAACATTTAGAACTCTGCTACTTATTTGCATAACATTTTGGTAACAAGTATACAAATATATTTAGCCAAATGTACAATAATTAATTATTTTATCGGTGCATATTAACCCTTTGTCACTCAACAACTATGCGATTTGAAAAAAATATTTACTCATATGTTAGAATAGATCTTTTTAAGCATGTAAAAATAATAAAAATAATTTAGAACGTAAAAATAAAAAAAATATTGACTAAAAGGTATTTTTTCACATCTTCAATAAACTGAGAATTACACACTTCTCATAAATATTGTCAATTTTCTAATACGAAGTTGCAAAGTATACAAACTTACCTTTGTAAAATATGTATTTTTGGGCGTCTCCAGACTTTTAATTTAAAAAAGAAGTACGAAGTTCATTTTAGCAATAGCGGTGCGAAACTATTCAAATGAAAAATAAAACTTGGGCATGAAAAATTAACTCCGTGAAAAATTAATGAATCGCCGCGCCGTCATGTTGAATCGTCATCTGTTGAGAATTCTATGAACAATTTATATTAACTGCTGTGTTGAGAGCGAGCAGTAATAAATGAAATTGTCTTTTAAAGCCCACTGTATATGTAACTTTTATGTGTTGCAGACATGCAACGAGGTGATACAACGGGTTAAAAATTACAGGTTAAAATACTGAAAAGTATTCCATAGAAACAGAAAGTGGATCTAATTTTTGGAATTCGTGCAGTCTTGGAAAAAAAATCTTCCTAATTAAATTGCAATCTATTAATTTTACTGCAAATAATCATGCAAAAGTATAAGAACCAATTGACTGAGATTAATATTTACAATTAAATCCTATGCAAAACTTATGCGTAAGGGGTCTACAACATATTAGAGCTTGTACCAGTTTTCCTTTTTCAAATAGTAACACCCAATTTTGACACTTTTATTGAACTCCTTGGATCAAATCAGCCCAGACCATCATTCAGTTTGGGAATTTTCCTTAAATATTCATAGAGTTGTAAAAGAAAATGTGTTCGAAGATTATATAAAAATTAAAAAGTAAATAAAACTATGATTTTACAGGAGAAAGTACCACACTGTTAAAAATTTGCAACAAACTGTCCAGTCATTTGACCGTTTTCCTAGAAAACGGTTACATAGCCGTAAATTAACTCTATTTTGATCATATTATTGCCATATTATGGTCGAGATAGAGTTAATTTACGGTTATTTAACCATTTTCTATGAAAACGGTCAAATGACTGGACAGTTTGCTGCAAATTTTTAACAGTGCAGAATCAAAAAATGTACAACGATTTTAATATAAAATAAACTAATGTTATATAAAAGGCAATTCCATACAAATTTTCCAATTAATTGGAAATTTTCCTTTTTATGCGGATACAAAATAGCAGCTCATACAAAAGTAAAACTTCTCTATATTTCAAAAACTAACGATAGGAATGATTTGTAAATTCAGATAGTCATGTTTTTTGTCGATGCTCTTTTTTTTAATCTAAAAATTAATGAAGATCATAATTCATACTTTTAATATGAATATATTAATCATTTTAATAATAAAAAAGTTTTATAATAAAAAAAAACATGGCTTAATTATATTAGGGTCCATCCAATATATCTCAGTGAAATAAAACATTTCAAAATATTCATTATAAAAGAAAATATGTTAGGCGATTATAAATGAATTTAAAAAATGAATAAACTAAAATGTTACAAGAGAAAGTTCCAGAATCAGTCAATCAACAACCTAAAAAAATTGCATAAAAATTCTAAATCTAAATTAAACTAATGTTATATAAAAGAAAATTTCATACAAATTTTCCTGTTACTTGGTAATTTTCCTTTTTCTGTGGATGCAAAAGAACAGATCATAAAAAATTAAAACTTCTCTATATTTCAACAAGAAAGGAAAATCATGCGTCAAGCATAGATTATGTAACACTTTCCAACGCTTCCAAAATAATTTTACAAATCATACCGTTTAATAAGCTAAAAGATAACATCTAAGTAAACAATTTGGAAAACGCATAACAAATTTAAAAACATAATTTCAGGAATTTTCAATTTATACAATTTTCGGAAAAATATCCGAATACTTTTATTCAGCCCTGTATAGTATCTATAGAATTGTATATATACTACACAGGATGCTAAATTTTAGTTCAGTTAGGAAACGCGTAGCACAGTTTAAAATTCTCCGTCTGGAGTTTCTGTCAATAAACGGAAATGTGTTCGTGAACTTTTGTGCTGCCCTGTATATGAAATACAGAATTTATACACACCCAGTAATAGACAAAAAGTGAGTTCACTTTAAAATCGCGTTCAGCAACTTGAAACGCACTTCCAGGAATTATTGTTAACAGACAGTAGAGAATTCATTTGTGTGTCCCTGTAAATGAACGATGACTGCTATACACACAATATTCTATAGTAAACCTCTTGTAATGCACCTTAGTGATATATATAAATTTCAATGCGTTTAAAATAGTGAAACATTATTTAATTAAACCGCAAACGATTTTTCTCCATAGACATAATGTAACGGAATTCTTTTGACTGTCCCTATAAAGTAACTATAAGTACCATACACACCCTATTCCATATTAAGCTTCTTGTAATGCACCTTAGTGATGTATATCAATTACAATGCATTTGAAATTGTGTAACATCATTAAAATAAACCGCAAATGATTTTTCCTCATAGACCGTAATGTAACTTAATTATTTTGAGTGTCCCTGTAAAAAAACTATAAATGCTACACACTTCAGTTGAAATAGGGAACATGCTATAGATAGCGACAATAACATATAAAAATTGCAGAGCAATCCGAGCATATTTACGGGAGTTAGAGCATGGACAGACGGTAGACGGCCAGACGGCAGACGGCCATACGGCAGACAAACCGAAGTCATAAACACTTTTCAACAAGGTTGGAAAGTGTTAAAATGGGTTTTAATAAAACAAAACATGGCTTGATTATGTTAAGTCCCACCGACTATATCTTATTAAAATAAAGCATTTCAAATGGATAATTTTTTGGAAGATATAAATTTAAGTTTGTCGTGTGTATTCCACATTATAAACGTCAAGTTTTGAACTTTTCTAAGTTTATAAAGATTTAAGAAAATATGCATAAACTATATCCTTATTCTTGTTGTATTGTCTTTCGTTTGTTGTTGATGGAACATAAATGGAGTGTCAAAAATGCGTGTTGTTATTTGAAAAAAAATAAAGTTGGTACAATTTATATGTAAATGACAACCGAAGCATACTTTATGCATAGAAATTTTAGTAGACGGTATTCCTAGTCAAATGATACCTGTATCTTTTTTATACGATTATTTACCATATAATTTGTCGGAAGTGTTGACTTATTGTTGTTGTTTTGTCAAGAGTGTACAGGGTGTTTTTTTTTTTAACTGACGCTATTCAGAGCCGCCTGTAGCTCGTTCTAATAACTGGATTGACACAAAATTTTGTGAATAGACTAAGAAAACCATGGGAAAAAAGATTCCAACAAAAAAAAATTAGTTCCAATCACCGCCGATAGGGGGAAATGTGGCACTGTACATTGAAAAAAAACATCAGAAAGAGACAAAATTAATAATTTGGATAAAATGCCATGTTTTATTCATCATTTACACTTTCCCTTTAGTTGATCGCAGTTGAAACATCCATTATCACTTTTTCTGCCACCGGTTTACGTCCTCTGCCTGACCGAACAGCTAGCGAGCCTGTTTCTTCGAATTTCAGAATCATTGCTTTCAATACATTAACGGATAAATGTCCTTTGCGCAGTTTATGGCGTGTTCTAAGTAAACGAAGAGCGGCTGGTGCATTGCACTGGTTACAATAATAGAACTTCACAAGTAACGTGCGCTGCGGTAACTTGAGATTCATTTTCAACCTGAGCTGAAATTGTTTCTCGGTGTTTTTCGCATGCATTTATAACTTAAACTATTGGCGCTACTGTCACTTGCGTAATTAAAAATTTGCATTTTCATTTATTGCCCGTATTTTATGCTAATTCTCAGTTGCATAAATTACCACAGCGCCACATTTCCCCCTATCGGTGGTGATTGGAGCTAATTTTTTTTTTTTTTTTTTTTTTTTTTGAAATTTTTTTCCCATGGTTTTCTTAGTCCATTCACAAAATTTTGTGTCAATCCAGTTATTAGAACGAGCTACCGGCGGTTCTGAATAGCGTCAATTTAAAAAAAAACACCCTGTACATCAAATTAAAAACTTATTTAATTAGAACAAAGAGATATGACATGATAAATTTCTGGTTAGAGTAACCAAACTATTAAATGTTGGAGATTATTTTTTTGCTGCACATATTATCAATATATACTAATCAATTATGGAATATTATCTGAGACAGTGGAACTCATTAAATTTTTCAAATCCGCTATAAGGCTTTTCTCCTGTTTTTCTTTTAATAAAATTGAAGCGAGAAGTAAAGGTAAAACCACATAATATAAAATATTTATTGAAACTTATTAAAAAAAACCTCTCTGTGATGTTATACTGATAATTAAAATGTATTTAAAAATCAGAACATAGAAATATTCGTTTGCGTTTAAAGGCATGAAAGTTTTTCGGCTTGAAAAAATTGCATTTTCTTTTCCTTGCAGTTCCTGGTTTACTTGAGTTCCTGAAACGGACTGCACAGACAAATAAAACAGGTCTGTAGAGCATGAATGTCGCTCCCGGTCACCTTTATTAAGGTCTTTGAAAAGGTTACAGACTGGAGTCCGTGGATGCAAACCACAGATAACTAGGCAAAGGGCGGTAAATAGATAAAACTATGATACATAGAAAAATAATAGCGGATAATAAAATGATCAGGCTGCTAAAAACGCGACAACGAGCAGCTGATAAGAAATTATAATGTACATGAAGAAAATCTTTTACTGATTTTCAAATAAATTTGTTTGTGAATCCTGATGCCAATCAATCTATTCAACATTTTGGGAACAGAAGTAACAGGTGGCCCATGTATTTGAGTCCGTGTGTTTCAAAGGATCTACAAGCTAAACTATTTGGAATATTATTATAAGATTTTGGATTTTCACTGTTTAGAGCAAGCAGAAATAGGTTCTGTGATAAAAAAAAATAATTAAAAAATTTTCCTACAGCTGGCGCTGTATATCATTAAAATAAAAAAAGATAAAGAAACGAAAAATTGATAATTTCTACCAGCTAAATTTTAAAATTTTTTATGGCGAATTTCATATGGTTCTAGCTTAAAAGTTTCAAACCTTGTTAAAATTTTAACAAAAAAAAACGCGCGCTAATAAGTGTTTTTAACAAAAATGGTATAATCATTATAGCACCGCTATATGAAAGAAAATCATCGTTTCAAACAACATCGATTTAACCCGTTAACGCCCCACTGTTTTTACACTTCTTTTAATTCTTCGACACCAGTTTTTCCCATGGAGGAATTCTGAGTCATTTAATGACTTAAAATTTTAGATTAGATAATGAGAAAATTTCCGTACTAAAATACTGGTATTGAAATTTTAAAGTTTTGTTCGGTTGTAGGTGATCTAGAAATAGATCGCTGGGCAGTAATGGGTTAAAATGGGTTATTTTTGTTACTGTTTGCTAATAAAACATCTCTAACATTTAAGCGCCATCTATCGTTAAAATTTCAAACTTCTTTTTATGGCATTAATTCCTTTTTATGGCATAACTTGTTTTCGCATAGTCTAAACAATATAAATGTTAAGGCTTTTAAAAATATTCCAAATATAGTTTAACTTGTAGAGCCCTTCAAACAAATGCACTGTGTGGCCACCCCGTACTTTGCCAGAGTTAAAACCGTAGAAGCTCCGAGCTCTTCTGAAAGGCTTTCATAAATTGGTTTCCTAGATAGGTATCTAAAGTTAATGCGAGAATAAATATCTTTCAATGTACAGATATAATATAAAATGTCTTATAATATAAAAAAAAAATAAAAACATGATATAAATGCACTTTCTGTAAGGTGCCATGATGTTTGGCTAAATAAAAACAAGTTGGAAATTGTACGTCGAACGTGACAAATGAGGTGCTATAACTAGTTTTATAAATATTCAGATCTTGGTGCAATAGCTGTTGCACTCTTATGCAAAAATGCATGAATACAAAATTTGTTTTATGTGCAGATTTTCGTATTACAGATATTAATTTTATTTTATGAAATTAAGTTTGAATACACTTTTACAAACAATAAATTACAATTCTGTTACATTAAAATTATACTATGCGGAAATATTCAATACAATGTAAAAAAAAATCATCGTTATTATTTCAGTGAAGTAAACTATTCGTTTGTTATTATGATATGATTAATTTCCGTAATAAAATAAGTACATTTCAATTTGTCAACATTTTATCCTTTGTTGCCTTTTACTGAAAATTCCAATGCGAAACTAAAGCCTAGCTTTGAAAATTTCCGAATTTGAAATCCACATTTAGACTCTTATTCCATTTAATATCTATTTCTCCGGAAATATCTATCCAAAAAACTGTCAGTTGATTATAGGATTGCTACAATTAAAAATTTTAGTTTGCAAATTCAGTTTTTAAATTCCGTAATACTGAAATAATATCACTCCATTATAAAGATGACGTAGTCACCATGGCAACGTAGAAAATCATTACCTTTCATGGGATATCATTGAATTAATTACGTATGATAGCATTTACTAGAATGAAGAATGTGACTATAACTTGGTCATAGAGGTTATCAAATGTCATAAACGTCATGTATGACTATAACGTCATACATGTCAGATATATTGGCAATACATCTCGGTCTCTTGACGATTAATCCTCGGAAGCTGCTATAACAAGAAAGTACCGATTTTTTTTTTTAAATCAAATAAATTAATAAAAATTTTTATTAATATTGTTTAAAGTTTTGATTCGATTTTCATAAAATTTGAAACGTCCCGAAAAAAATCTTCAACGGTTATATATGTATTAAATTTCAAATCATTCGGTTTGGTAGTTTTTGCGCTATTATATGTGGACATACGGACAAACGGACCAGACGACGACTATAGGTGCTACGTATTTATATAATTACGAACGCACCTAACAAGAATTTTCGTTGCCGGTCGCCAAAGTGTTAAAAACATTTATAAAATATTTTGATGAATGACGGAAATAAGTGCATACAATAATTTATGGACGCATATTTACCCTGATTAATTTTGAAATGCTTCAAAAATATTTTTATCTATAATAGATTTTACTGTATATAAAAGGGTAGTTTTTATTTAGTTTACATTTGTCACTGCGCCTAAGTTACTTGAAAAGTAAATTTACATTTTAAAAAACGTTCCAATTAGAACTTAAAAAAAAAAAAAAAATCATCGTTTTACTTAAACAGCTGAATAAAACCAGCAGATGAAACTCCATTAACATAATTATTCACTAATTACTGCTTCTAGTATGTTTGCTAAAGTACAAAGTAGAATTAAGTAGCCACTAGAGTGACATGATAATTTCACGGCAGTACTAAAGCAGAACATTTGCCGACGATTTCTCCTGTTTACTTGCACGATTCCGATTTTCAAAACTGACTCTATTTCATTAGAATTACCCTCGACTCAACATGAAGCATATAAAGATTATTTTTGCGGATTTTTTTTTCATTACAGTAATATCAAAGAGCAAAATTATAACGAGAAAAGAAAAAAAAAATTAGCTAACGCAAAACGTGCACACACGTTTATATTAACCCATTCGAGGCCAACTACGAGTATACTCGTGGTTGTCAAACGCAACATATTTATATTTATAAAAAATATTTATATTTATCAAAAATATTTATATTTATAATATAAATATTTATTTATATTTATAAAAATATTTATATTCATATTTATATTTATAATATATATATATATATATATACTTCATTTGTTAGGACTATGTTTTATAATGTGTAATTTGACATAGCTATTTGGGGTAATAATTTCATTGCATTTGATCAGTTACTTCTGTTTCAATGGTTAATTTTTGCAATAAGTTTATATATATATATATATATATATATATATATATATATATATATTATAGTATAATAATTATATATAATTATATTATAAATTATATTTATAATTATATTAAAATTAATTATTACAATTAATTATTATATATTATTAATTATTATAATAATTATAATAATTATATTATAATAATATAATAATCAAAATATTGATAATTATACGCAAAATATTTATCAACGCAAACGCCTATATCAGACTTGGCAATACGAATAAACTTACAAAATTTGAGCACGCAGCGAACGGGTTAAACATAATTTATTTGATCCTTTATTTAAACAGAAATTTTGTGATCATTTAAACTAAATTATCTTTGAACAATAACTGCTGGAAGTGTATTTTCAATTGTGGTATGCGTTTTTAAATTTAACTACTTTTTTGCATATTACTTGGAGTGTGTAAATTCTGTAGATCATATACGGGGCTGCACCAAAGTATTCGAGTACATTTCCGATTACTGACGGAATTTGCTGAAGGGGGATTTTCAACTGTGTTATGCGTTTCCTAACTGAACTAAATTTTGGCATATTATATAGCATATTTGTGAATGTGGTTAAGCTTTCCCACCAAGTTCGCATAGCAACAAGCGGTTTTCACAATTAGGCTGTGACGTCGACAGACCGCAAGCCACAAGGAATGCTGAAATACATTTTTTGGCATCGCTAGCCTGGGAAAGGAAAAAGTTCAGATTTTAACTCGACGAGTAAAGGATTGATGGATCCTGAGCGCTCTCGAGGCGGGAGAGCAGGCACGCTCGAATCGGGCCAAAACACGGCCAGATTTTAACGAAATGCCCGCAGTTAGATGACTGCAAATCCTCCCTTTCCCTCTTTTAGTTCTGTAAGTAATACTGTTTTATATTAAAAATTTAGTATAGAATCAATTAAACTCCTGTTATATATGCTAATTAAAGTCTCCACTTCCTTCAATCTCAATATCATAAATCTATATATATATTATATATATCACAAATCTATATATCTATAATATATCACAAACCTATAGATAATATATAGGGCTGTACAAATGAAATCGGATATTTTTTCGAATGTATTTGGATGCTATAGATGGCAGGCGCTGAAACTGGGTTTTCAAATATGCTATGCATTTCTCAAATTGTTTACTTAGAATCATCTTTCACCTTATTAAATGGTAAAGTTTTCTTATAGTATTCTAAATGTCTTGGAAAGCGTTTCCTAATCTATGCTTAACACATGATTTTTCTTTGTTTTAAGAATCTATTTGTCGACACGGCTAAGTTATTTGAAAAGCTAATTTACATTTTACAAAATGATACAAGACAATAATTTGCAGTTTTATTAAAAGAGCTAAAGAAAACAAGCAGGTGGCACTTCATTCATATGGTTACTCATTTATTTCGACACTGAGTATGTTTACTAAAGTACAAAGTAAACTCTAATATGCTATGCGTTTCTCAAATTGTTTACTTAGACATCATCTTTCACCTTCTTAAACGGTGAAGTTTTCTTATTGTACTATAAATGTCTTGGAAAGTGTTTCATAATATATGATCTACACATGATTTTTCTTTCTTGTTTTAAGAATGTATTTGTCGACACGGCCAAGTTATTTGAAAAGTGAATTTACATTTTACAAAATAATACAAGGAAAGAATTTGCAGTTTCATTAAAAGAGCTAAAGAAAACAAGCAGGTGGCACTTCATTCATATGGTTACTCATTTATTTCGACACTGAGTGAGTATCCATCTATATTATAAAGGACAAACGTGTCCGTGCGTAACGCTGACGGCATTTTGTGAATGGCAACAGTTGATGATGGGATTTCGGTTTTGCGATTTTTGCGATTTTTGCTACTGCAATTTTTTTAACTTCCAAACATCGCACAGTTTTAATTTTTACACCGTTATATTGGGAGAAAAAATCTACTTTCAAATGCAATTTGTTTGAAAACTATCTTAATTTACTGATTTATTATAGCATTTAAATTAAATTTCAAGCACGATTTTTTTTAAATCTATCTTTATCGCTTGCAGACGATTACAAAATATTAATCTGTTAGCAGTTTAAACACTATAAAAAGTTCAGCATTTGTTTCCAGTTAGTATTCAATAACGAAATTAAAACTTCATTAAGGTATAAATAAAATAGTATAAATAAAACACCTATTTAACAGACATGTAATCGAAATAAGCGCTTAAAACCGCTGAAATTATCAGAATAATAATAATAATAAACTGCTGTAGATAACGAAATTTTTAGCGATTTCTTCGGTTATTAACTTCTGGCACAAGGTCAATACGAAATGACCGGTTTTATTAAATTTCAAAATTTTATTTGAATATATAATTGACATATTTCATATAAAAATGCTCTTTGGTGTTGTTAGCTGGCAATCTAAAAAAAATTATTAAATGTAAAAAATCTATTGGAATTTTCAATAACAAAAAAAATGGTTTTTACACATATTCTCTATCCCGGGAAGCCCCGGTTGGATGCCCTAGTGTTTACTAAAGTACAAAATCAAATCTAATATGCTATGCGTTTCTCAAATTGTTTCCTTAGAATCAGCTTTCACCTTATTAAATGGTGAAGTTTTCTTATAGTATTCTAAATGTCTTGGAAAGTGTTTCCTAATCTATGCTTTACACATGATTTTTCTTTCTTGTTTTAAGAATGTATTTGTCGACACGGCCAAGTTATTTGAAAAGCGAATTTACATTTTACAAAATGATACATGAAAATAATTTGCAGTTTTATTAAAAGAGCTAAAGAAAACAAGCAGGTGGCACTTCATTCATATGGTTACTCATTTATTTCCATACTGAGATTGTTTACTAAAGTACAAAATCAAATCTAATATGCTATGCGTTTCTCAAATTGTTTCCTTAGAATCATCTTTCACCTTATTAAATGGTGAAGTTTTCTTATAGAATTCTAAATGTCTTGGAAAGTGTTTCCTAATCTATGCTTTATACATGATTTTTCTTTCTTGTTTTAAGAATGTATTTGTCGACACGGCCAAGTATTTGAAAAGCGAATTTACATTTTACAAAATGATGCATGAAAATAATTTGCAGTTTTATTAAAAGACCTAAAGAAAACAAGCAGGTGGCACTTCATTCATATGGTTACTCACTTATTTCGATACTGAGTATGTTTACTAAAGTACAAAATCAAATCTAATATGCTATGCGTTTCTCAAATTGTTTCCTTAGAATCATATTTCACCTTATTAAATGGTGAAGTTTTCTTATAGTATTCTAAATGTCTTGGAAAGTGTTTCCTAATCTATGCTTTACACATGATTTTTCTTTCTTGTTTTAAGAATGTATTTGTCGACACGGCCAAGTTATTTGAAAAGCGAATTTACATTTTACAAAATGATACATGAAAATAATTTGCAGTTTTATTAAAAGAGCTAAAGAAAACAAGCAGGTGGCACTTCATTCATATGGTTACTCATTTATTTCCATACTGAGATTGTTTACTAAAGTACAAAATCAAATCTAATATGCTATGCGTTTCTCAAATTGTTTCCTTAGAATCATCTTTCACCTTATTAAATGGTGAAGTTTTCTTATAGAATTCTAAATGTCTTGGAAAGTGTTTCCTAATCTATGCTTTATACATGATTTTTCTTTCTTGTTTTAAGAATGTATTTGTCGACACGGCCAAGTATTTGAAAAGCGAATTTACATTTTACAAAATGATGCATGAAAATAATTTGCAGTTTTATTAAAAGACCTAAAGAAAACAAGCAGGTGGCACTTCATTCATATGGTTACTCACTTATTTCGATACTGAGTATGTTTACTAAAGTACAAAATCAAATCTAATATGCTATGCGTTTCTCAAATTGTTTCCTTAGAATCAGCTTTCACCTTATTAAATGGTGAAGTTTTCTTATAGAATTCTAAATGTCTTGGAAAGAGTTTCCTAATCTATGCTTTACACATGATTTTTCTTTCTTGTTTTAAGAATGTATTTGTCGACACGGCCAAATTATTTGAAAAGCGAATTTACATTTTACAAAATGATACATGAAAATAATTTGCAGTTTTATTAAAAGACCTAAAGAAAACTAGCAGGTGGCACTTCATTCATATGGTTACTCATTTATTTCGATACTGAGTATGTTTACTAAAGTACAAAATCAAATCTAATATGCTATGCGTTTCTCAAATTGTTTCCTTAGAATCATATTTCACCTTATTAAATGGTGAAGTTTTCTTATAGTAGTCTAAATGTCTTGGAAAGTGTTTCCTAATCTATGCTTTATACATGATTTTTCTTTCTTGTTTTAAGAATGTATTTGTCGACACGGCCAAGTTATTTGAAAAGCAAATTTACATTTTACAAAATGATACAAGAAAATAATTTTGCAGTTTTATTAAAAAAGCTAAAGAAAACAAGCAGGTGGCACTTCATTCTTATGGTTACTCATTAATTTCTACACTGACTATGTTTACTAAAGTACAAAGTAAAATCAAGTAGTCTTTAGAGTCTCATAAAAATATCTTGGTTGCACGAAAACAGAACAGTTACGGACAATTTCCCCAGTTTATTTCCGAGTTTCTGAGTACGAGAATTGATCCTATTTCATCCAAATTGCTCTCGAGTAAACATGCAGCTTCTAAAGATCCTTTAATCAGAAAAATATTTATTTCAGTTCTTTCAAGAAGCAATATTATAAGGAAGAAGGAAGTATAACTAGATAAAGAGAGTTCTCAGGAAATTATCCAAAATGAATTGTAAATAAAAAACATTATTAAAGCTTCACCTGAAATTAAATAAGTTGGAAATTGTACGTTAAACGTGACAAATGAATTGCGTTCGTTTCGTGTTATAACTAGTTTTACAATGTAAATTAGTCGGATGTGTCAATCCCATAACTTTCTTCTATCTCACACGAGTTTCGCATACACTAATAAGAATCAGCACCAATTTATATCAAGGTCTAACTGAAACTCAAATTTTATTAAATTCCGTACATTATTTCTTGAGATATGACTATCGCTAAAATCGTGTAAATCCTGCAAAATGCTGCATAGCAGCGCCACCTGCTGGGCGATTTTTACCAAAAACTAATCAGCACCAATTTATATCAGAGACTAACTGAATATAAAGTTTTATTAAATTCCGAGCATTAGTTCTTGAAATAGAGCTATTGCGAAAATCGCAAAAAATGCTGCATAGCAGCGCCACCTGCTGGGCAATTTTTACCAGAAACTAATCAGCACCAACTTATATCAGAGACTAACTGAACATAAAGTTTTATTAAATTCCGAGCATTAGTTCTTGAGATAGAGGCTATTGTAGAAATCACGAAAAATGCTGCATAGCAGCGCCACCTGCAGGGCGATTTTTACCAAAAACTAATCAGCACCAATTTATATCAGGACTAACTGAATATAAAGTTTTATTAAATTCCGAGCATTAGTTCTTGAGATAGAGCGCCCACAAAATTTTTGTCACATACAGACAGACAGACAGATATACAGACAGAGTCACAGACAGGCATTTTCTAAAAAAAGTCAAATCGTGTTCAGGACCTTCTAAAACGTATAAATCCGTCGAAAACCGGAAGTCGAAAATTTTCATGAATCCAATACTTTCTTCTTGTAAAGGTAGAAGAAAGTAAAAACACTAATTTCGTATAGTATTATTCGTCTCATTTAATTACTGAAATTAAATCAGATTAATATTATTATACGAAAATAGTGGTGTACTAAATTCATTTGTCGTATTTCCCAGAAAACTCTGTAGCTAAAGCAAACTGTGTGTAATAATATAGTCATACAACTGTATAAAATACAATATAAAATAGACGCATTTACGATTATTACGCTTACTACTGGTATTCTCCATCATTAAAAAAATGCTTGATATTTACTGTGATAAAATTTTAAAATATTGCAACAATATCTTTATTTTTAACATTTTTTTACTTCATATAATGTGGAAATTTTCATTGGGTATGAATTTTTCAATACGCCAAGTAATTTGAGAAGTAAAATTTACATTTTACAAAATAATACAATCAGAACGTGAAAAAAGAAATAATTTTTCTTAAACAGCTTAACAAAACAAGCAGATGCAACTCCATTGACATAATTATTCACTGTACTCCTAGTATGCTTTCTAAACTACAAAGTATTATTAAGAAGCCACTAGAGGTAAATGAGAATTTCATGGCAACACGAAAGCAAAACAGTTAAGGGCGATTTCCAAAGTTTATATCCACGATTCTGTGTATCAAAATTGACCTTATTTTATCGAAATTGCTCTCTAATAAACATTCTGCATGCGAGGATTCTTTTACCAGAATTTTTTTTATTTCAGTGGTTAAAAGAAACAAAACTATATAAAAACAAGAACGAAAAATCATGCGTCAAGCATAGATTATGTAACACTTTCCAACGCTTCCAAAATAGTTTTACAAATCATTACCGCTTAATAAGCTGAAAGATAACACTTAAGTAAACAATTTGGAAAACGCATAACATATTTAAAAACGTAATTTCAGGAATTTCCAACATATAATTCCAGCGTATACAATATTCGGAAAAATATCCGAATACTTTTATTCAGCCCTGTATATGATCTACAGATTTGTATATATACTACATAGGATGCTAAATTTTAGTTTAGTTAGGAAACGCGTAGCACAGTTTAAAATTCTCCTTCTGGAGTGTCTGTCAATAAACAGAAATGTGTTCGCGAACTTTTGTGCTGCCCTGTATAGGATCTACAGAATTTATACACACCAAGTAATAGATAAAAAGTGAGTTAAATTTAAAATCGCGTTCAGCAACTTAAAACGCACTTTCAGGAATTATTGCTAACAGACAGTAGATAATTCTTTTGTGTGTCCCTGTAAATGAACGATGACTGCTATACACGCAATATTCTGCAGTAAGCCTCTTGTAATGCACCTTAGTGATCTATATAAATTTCAATGCGTTTAAAATAAGGAAACATTATTTAAACTAGCAAGCTACGCCCGCTACGCTGGTTAATTTTTTATAACGAACTTTTAATCCAACAAAATATTGACATTTCACAAGTCACTTTTATATTTTAACAGAATAATAAGGCTACTATAATTTGTGACTCGTACTATAGCCAATATACACGCCAGGACACGTCGCCCTTATCATTATCTTTTTACGCATGAAGGTTTCGCTATGGTACTCCATTGTGAAATTTGGTAATTTTTCAAATTCAATATTTGAAAAATGGCATAATCATTAGATTTGAAATTTATATCAAGAAAAATACAATTTTTTACATTTCAAACGCAGTTTGCCTAACAATTTTCTGACAAATACTTTTCGAGCTACTATTTGTTTTTCAGTAACTTCAAATGTTTCATTTTCCGAGATTAATCTGTGGCAACAGTTAGCGAAAAACCCAGTCGTCAGAAACGCATAGTTTTTTATTAAAGAGGCTGTTGGAGCAGGGATTGTCACCACCAATTTGCCACCATCACTTTTGAAATCGGTTCGGTAGTTCTAGAGATTCCATAGAAATTGTAATTTAGAATGTTTTTAGAACGCGAGAGCATTTACATCTTATAAGTAACTACAATGCCAAATTTCAAATTTCTAGCTCCTTCAGTATAAACGAAATCGCAATTTTAGAACGTTTTTCGATCCTGCACCCCCCTGGGGATAGTGGCACCCACAAAAAATAAATCCTATGTTGTAGCAGGTGTTGTCACCATCAATTTGCCACCATCATTTTTGAAATCGGTTCGGTAGTTTCAAAGATTCCATAGAAATTATAATTTAGAATGCTTTTAAAACGCTTTTCGCTCATTTCACCCTTTTAAATTTCGAATTTTTTTTATTTTGTTCTTAGAGAACATTTACATCTTATAAGTAACTGCAACGCCAAATTTCAAATCGGTTCGGTAGTTCTAGAGATTCCATAGAAATTGTAATTTAGAATGTTTTTAGAACGCTTTTCGCTCATTTCACCCTTTTAAATTTCGATTTTTTTTTTTTTTTTTTTTTTGTTCCTAGAGAGCATTTACATTTTATAAGTAACTACAACGCCAATTTTCAAATTTCTAGCTCCTACAGTATAAAAAAGATCTCAATTTTAGAACGTTTTTCGCTCCTGTACCCCCCTGGGGTTAGTGACACCGACATAAAATATAGCCTATGTTGGAGCAGGGGCTGTCACCATCAATTTGCCACCATCACTTTTGAAATCGGTTCGGTAGTTCTAGAGATTCCATAGAAATTGTAATTTAGAATGTTTTTAGAACGCTTTTCGCTCATTTCCCCCTTTTAAATTTTGAATTTTTTTTTATTTTGTTCTTAGAGAGCATTTACATCTTATAAGTAACTACAACGCCAAATTTCAAATCGGTTCGGTAGTTCTAGAAATTCCATAGAAATTGTAATTTAGAATGTTTTGAGAAAGCTTTTCGCTCATTTCACCCTTTTAAATTTCGATTTTTTTTTTATTTTGTTCTTAGAGAGCATTTACATCTTATAAGTAACTACAGCGCCAAATTTCAAATCGGTTCGGTAGTTCTAGAGATTCCATAGAAATTGCAATTTAGAATGTTTTTAGAACGCTTTTCGATCATTTCACCCTTTTAAATTTCGATTTTTTTTTATTTTGTTCTTAGAGAGCATTTACATCTTATAAGTAACTACAACGCCAAATTTCAAATCGGTTCGGTAGTTCTAGAGATTCCATAGAAATTGTAATTTAGGATGTTTTTAGAACGCTTTTCGCTCATTTCACCCTTTTAAATTTCGAATTTTTTTTTATTTTGTTCTTAGAGAGCATTTACATCTTATAAGTAACTACAACGCCAAATTTCAAATAGGTTCGGTAGTTCTAGAGATTCCATAGAAATTGTAATTTAGAATGTTTTTAGAACGCTTTTCGCTCATTTCACCCTTTTAAATTTCGAATTTTTTTTTATTTTGTTCTTAGAGAGCATTTACATCTTATAAGTAACTACAACGCCAAATTTCAAATCGGTTCGGTAGTTCTAGAGATTCCATGGAAATTGTAATTTAGAATGTTTTTAGAACGCTTTTCGCTCATTTCACCCTTTTAAATTTCGATTTTTTTTTATTTTGTTCTTAGAGAGCATTTACATCTGATAAGTAACTATAACGCCAATTTTCAAATTTCTAGCTGCTTCAGTATAGAAAAGATCGCAATTTTAGAACGTTTGTCGCTCCTGCACCCCCCTGGGGTAGTGGCACCGACATAAAATATAGCCTATGTTGGAGCAGGGGTTGTCACCATCAATTTGCCACCATCACTTTTGCAATCGGTTCGGTAGTTCCAGAGATTACCCCATACAAACAAACAAACAAACAAACAAACAAACAATCTTTACTCCTTTATAATATTAGTATAGATAAACCGCAGACGATTTATCTCCATAGACGTAATGTAACGGAATTCTTTTGACTGTCCCTGTAAAGTAACTATAAGTGTTATGCACATCCTGTTCCATATTATGCTTCTTGTAATGCACTATAGTGATATATATCAATTACGATGTGTTTGAAATTGTGTAACATAATTAAAATGAACCGCAAATGATTTTTCCCCATAGGCCGTAATGTAACGGAACTCTTTTGAGTGTCCCTGTGAAAAAACTATAAGTGCTACACACTTCAGTTGAAATAGGGAACATGCTATAGATAACGACAATAACATATAAATCTTGCAGGGCAATCCGAGCATATTTACGGGAGTTAGAGCACGGACAGACGACAGACGGCCAGACGGCAGGCGGCAGGCGGCCAGACAAACCGAAGTCATAAACACTTTTCAACTAGTTTGGAAAGTGTTAAAAAGAATTAAAACTATCTAAAGCAGAATGCGTGTAATTATATATTCACACATTTGTATTAAAAATTAAATAAAATAGAACACATAAATTACTTCTATGACACTCGAGGATTAAAAAAAAAGAGATACTGACTGGGATAAATTAAAAAAATATCGCAAAAATATTTTTTCTGTAATAGTTGTTACTGCATACAATGTGGTAGTTTTTATTTAATGTCATTTCGGCACTATACCCAAGTTTTTTTAAAGTAGACATATATTTTACAAAATGATACAATCAGAACATGAAATAAAAATCATAGTTTTGGTGAAACAGCTGAACAAAACCAGAAGCTGAAGCTCCGTTAAAATAAATACTCGCTAATTGTTGCACTGAGTATGTTCATTACAATGCAAAGTAAAATTAAATTGCCTCTACAGTCACATAAGAATCTCACGGAAGGCCGAAAGCTGAACAGTTACAGTCGATTTCCGCAGATTATTTTCACGATTCTGTGTGTCAGATTAGACACCATTTAATGAAAATTCCTCTCAAGTAAACATGGAGCATGTAAAGCTTCATTTTCCGGAAAAAGAATTGAATTGTTTAAAAATTCAAAATTATAAGGAGGAAACGAAAGTAGTTTATAAAAAAGAAAAAGGGTGTAATAATATAGTTACACAATTAAATTAAGTATTAAATAAAATAGAACATATAAATTACTTCTATTACCCTGGAGTATTAAAAAAAAGAGATATTAAATGTGATAATTTTTTTAAATGTTGCAAAAATATTTTTATCTGCAATAGTTTTTACTGCATATAATGTGGTGGATTTTATTGAGTATGATTTCGTAACTACGCACAAATTATTTAAAAATAAATGTACATTTTACAAAATGATGCAATCAGAACATAAAATAAAAATAATAGTTTTGATTAAACAGCTGAACAAAACCATCAACTGAAACCCCATTGACATAAATAATCACTAATTGTTGCTTCTAGTATGTTTATTACAGTACAAGTAAAATTAAATATCCACTAAAGTCACATGAGAATCTCACGGAAGACCGAAATCTGAACAGTTACGGACGATTTTCCTAGTTTATTTCCACGGTATATCGACCCCATTTCATCAAAATTCCTCTCGAGTAAACATGGAGCATGTAAAGTTTCTTTTTCCGGGAAAAGATTTGAGTTGTTTCAAGAATCAAAATTATAAGGGGAAAATGAAAACAGCTAAATAAAGCAAAATAGGTGTAATAATACAGGGTTAGCACACATAGATGACCGGATTTAATATTTTTTTCAAAACTATTACAAATATTATAATAAAAGATATATCAAAATAAAGGAAACATATTCAAAATTTTAATGCCGTTCTTCAACGCTGGATTGGACTTGCGGATAACGATGATTTATCCTCTTTCACATGTACCAAATCCTCGTATCTTACGTCATGTGATTTCTTTTTGTGGGGTTACATCAAAGATCTTGTTTATGAATCATCATTGTCGAAAACAATCAAAGAACTTAAAGAATGCATCAGTGCTGCATTAAGAACCGTTGACAGTGTAAAACTGCAAAATGTGTGGAACGAAATTGATTACAGATTAAATGTTTATCGTTTTACAAAAGGTTCACACATCGAACACATCGTAACATCGTAACACACACACATCGTAAGTGAAAGAAAACTTGGGACGATTTTCTTTATTTTCATATATCACTTATTATAATATGTGTTATGTAATAGTTTTCAAAATATAAACATTTAAAATCCGTTTCATTTACGATAACCCTGTATATCCACACATTTGTATTAAACCCGGTAAGGAGCAGTAACAGAATAGTGTCATAGCATATCAGCCAATCTTAACAATTTTGAGTACTGCTTTTGCAAATAGAAATATTAGCCTCATTTGTTGACAGAAAATTTGCGTTAAAATAGTACAAAGATTACTGTTTGGAAATAGTGGTACTCAAAAAGGGAGGATTTGCAGTTCTGTCACAGCGGGCAATTGGATCCGTTGTAAAAATTTTAAAGAAAAACATTAATTCAGTCCTTAATGAGTTAAATAAAATATAAAAAAAAAAGCACAAATAAATTATCCCTCAATTATCTAACAAAGAGAAGATATTTACTGTGATTAATTAGAAAAACATCGCAAAAATATGTATTATTATTATTATCTTTAAAATTATCTGTAACAGTTTTAACTTAATACAAAGGGATAACTCTTATTGGGTATGATTTTGTTACTACGTTCAAGTTATTTGAAAAGGGAATTAACCTTTTACAGAATAATACAATCAGATCTTGGAAAAATTAAAACAAATTTTCGCTAAAACAGCTGAACCAAACAAGAAGCTGAATCTGCATTGACATAAATTGTCACTAATTACTGCTCCGAGTACGTTTGCTACACTGCAAAGCATTATTAAGTAGCCACTAGAGGCAAATGAGAATTTCATGGTGGCTCGAAAGCAGAACAGATACGGACAATTTGCCCAGTTTATTTCCCCAATTCTGTGTCAGAACTGATCCTATTTCTTTTAAATTGCTCTCGAGTAAACATGCAGTACATAAAGATTCTTTTTACCGAAAAAAGTATCTTTTGAGTAGTTTTAGGGTTATCTAGTCAAATTATAACGAGAAAACGTATATATGGATAAAGATAGATGTATTTAATAATATGTTCGTACATTTGAATTAAATTAAAGTATTCATAGTTAAAATTATATCTGTTACGCTCGATTATTTAAAAAAAGACAAGAAGATATTTGTTGTAATTCATTTTAAAGCGATTGCAAAAAAAAAGTTTTAATCTTTCACAGTTTTACTGAATTTACAGTGGTAGTTTTTATTGAATATGATTTTTTCACTACGCCCAAGTTATTTAAAAAGTAAATTTGCATTTTACAAGATGATACAATCAGAAAATAAAATAAAACTCCCAATTCTTCGAGTTTGATTGCTGAAGTACAAAGTATTATTAAGTAGCCATGGGAGTCACTTCAAAATTTCAGGACGACAATAAAGCAAAACAATTACAGATGATTTTCCCTGTTTACGCGTACGATTCTCGGTGTCAAAGCTCACACTATTTCATCGAAATTGAGCTCAAATAAATTTGCAACATGCTGTTTGCGAGAAAATTGTCTTTCGGCTAATTTCAGGGAGAAATTTAAGGTGTCATAAGACTTTTAAATCTTCAAAAAATTTAATCTTTGAAAAAATATTCTCTCTCTCTCTCTGTATATATATATATATATATATAGCAGGGTATAAATATGGATATTAGGCCACGTCGGTGTCGGTGGTGGATGGTGGATTATGGTGGATTCGTTGGTGGATTGCACTGGTGGATTAGGGTGGATTATGGAGGGTGGATTACGGTGGATCTCGGAGGGTGGATCATGGTGGATCGCGGTGGTATATAAGATAAGAGGGTGCCCTATAAAGTAAACCTAAATTTTCATCTTTTTCTATTCAAAAATATTTTTTTTTCTTGGTGTCATGCTAAACATTTGAAAATGTTATATAAGTAAGATACAGTTTTGTTTTTGAACCATAAAAAGGCTACAAAAAAACACTTTTTTTAAATTTCAGTCTAAATGCAAAATTCTCAAGTATAATTGTCTCGTATAATTGTCTCTTTATATACCAAAAAATCTGTTTTACATGCAGAAATTCTTTTGTAATCATGCGCGTAACCTGTGATTCTTATTTTTTGCTCGACAAGTTTAAAAAACCTTTATAACAACTAATTTTCCTCATTATGAGCTGAAAACAAAAATAGAAAATGAAAGAAGAACCGTGTATCTATTACCACCTTTAAAAATTCTGTTTTTTTAATGTATACTTTTTAAGATATAAAATAGCAAATGTTGTCATTTTTTTTCACTTTTCCATATTTTAAAATTGTGACACCTTAATACGAAAAAGGAAATATACAACTGAAGCAAAATGTGTGCGATAATATATTCTGAAATTTCTTGCACGTGTAATATAAAATAGGCACAATTGCAATTACTTTTGCTACCTTTTATAATTTTTTAAACAAAACATTAAGTTAATTACCTGATGAATTTAAGAACAATTGCAAAAATACCTTTATTTACAATAGTTTTTGCTGCATACAAAGTGACACTTGTTATTAAGCATGATTTTGTGATAGCGGCCAAATAATTTAAAGAACAAATTTGCATTTCACATATGCTAAAACAAGAAATTGAAATAAAAATCCCAGTTTTGCATAAACAGTTGAACAAAACAAGCAGCTGAAATTTCATTGACATAATCAATTACTAATTATTGCTCCGAGTATGTTTGCTAAAACACAAAGTAGACACAAGAGTCACAGGGAAATTTTTTGGTGGCACGAAAGAAGAACAGTAACACAAAGCCACAAGAGTATTTAAAAAACAAATTTGTATTTTGCATAATGCTAAAAGTAGAAATTGAAATAAAAATCCCTGTTTTGTATAAACAGCTGAACAAAACAAGCGGCTGAAATTTCTGTGACATAATTTTTTAATAATTACTGCTCCGAGTATGTTTGCTAAAGTACAAAGTAAACACAAAAGTCACATAGGAATTTTTTGTGGCACGAAAGAAGAACAGTAACAAACAATTTCCCCTGTTTACTTCCATGATCCTGTTTGATTCTATTTCATCAAAATTGCTTTCGCGTAAACATGCAACATGCAAAGATTCATTTTCAAAAAAAGATTTATTTGAGTTGTTTCAAGTAGAAAATTTAGAAGGAGGAAAAAATATAGCTAACTGAATCAATATGTTTCTAAATAATAAAAATTCACATATTTAAAGAGCTCAGTTGTAAAACTTGGTAACTGATATATATTTCACTTTTTTCTTGTTTTCATGTAAAATTATCCTGGAATTCTTTTAAACGTCTAATGTTTATTTATTAATTAATTAATACCATCATAATTAAAGATCATTTTTAGATGAGTGAATTTAGTTTTTGTTATTAAAATCTATCAAACAGTTATATAACAGTCCAATAAAATATAACAGCCCAATATATAATCAGTTTGTTATATACAAAATCTATCAAACGTACAATGTTGCACACATTTAACTAAAGGGCAGGGCTCCCAAATGGTCCGCTTTTTGAATACCGGTATTTTCTTCGAAAAATTTTATTTTTAGGTTTTTCTTGGAAATTTTGCAGAAACCACCTTCGGAGGTAAATTTTTTCTGAAATGTTGTAGAAATCTACTATGAAATTTCCAGTTTAAAAATATTGGTATTCAGTTGGCGTACCATTTGGGAGCCCTGAAAGGGTCAATGTTAACACATCAGCTGTTTTAGAAGAAACAATTTTAATGGTTTTGTTTGTCGTTTTGTTTTAGAATATTTGAATATTGAATATCTGGAAACTTCCATTTTCTTAGTTGCCGTCAACCGGGGTGACTTTGTCTCAATATTGGCCGACAGTGCAAACAAATTTCCTTAGAAAGGCATTTTTATTTTTTTCTTTAAAGCTGTTCTCAAATACAAACTGGCTGATTTCTGAAGTATTTTTTAATTCATTTTTGTCAGCAAACGCATGAAATTGGCAGGTGCTCTTATTCAAAAATTATGTAAACGAACCCTTTCTTTATTTCTCGGCAAAGGTAGAAGATCTTTCAGAAAATGCTGTCAAACGAGGTGTTTTGAATCGGATTTCTGAACGCGACAACGCGGAAAAGAGAAAAAAATCCGTCATGAGAGAACAATTGTAAATCAAGACGTATTTATTGACATTTATGGAAACTAGTCGTTGGAGGCCACCGTAATACTTACCCATCATGGATATGCATAATATAAAATATGAAAATAAAACATGTGTAAACTATTTATAAAATCCATTGCAATTCGAATAAAATCGTGGCTTGATGACGTCATAAACTTTAAATGCCATGTTACTGAATTGCGTAAAAGAAACATCCTTATAACTCCAAAAATAATAATCATATTACCTAACGGTTTACTGCGTCGGATTAAGCGTCTCATTTCCAATTAAAATATATCTTTGAATTGCAATTTGAATGAAATACAGGGTCACGAAAAATCGAAGAGTTTGGAAAATAGGATTCCAAATATCTCGGCAATTAATTAATCGATCGACTTCATTCTTTATGCAAAATTTATTTCTTTTTTATTGTCTGTTATATTCACTCCTTAAAATAAACAGTTTCGAAAATTTTTATGTACCTTTCAGCAGAACGAATATTTCGAGAGTCCGAAAAAAATAGTTCCGGATAATCGAGGTTACTGAAATTCAACGAGCTTCTTCCCATTATTACATACTAAGTACATACCAAATTTCAAGTCTCTATCTCTATTTGTTCGGGAGATAGAGCGTTTACAGACACACAGATAGACGGACGGCAATTTTTTTTTTCTTACAATATGTTTTTCGGAATCTCCAGTGTCTAAAACGTGTAAATCCGTCAACAAAATTTTTTCGATTTGTAAAATGATTGCAAGACTTACCCTATACTACGTATGACGGGTAATGAGAGGCTACGGCTAAGGCTCCTATAAGGGGAGCTGACGCATATCCATTCTGTTGCCCAAAATAACCGCCATATTGTGACTTGGAGACCACTGACCAGGCCCCTACCTACCGGGATTCGACCCAGTTTGACAGGTTTGAGTGCCTGGTCATTGGGGCGAAATTCGCCTGATCGCCCTATTGGGGCGGTCCACAAACACAAGTACCTAGTTCGGCCAATCAACTGAGTCCGGATTTTTCTGTGTTGTTCACTCCTAAATTTAAATGTTCTGAGATCTGACGCCGCACACCACGTACTCGTCATGACAGTTGAAATGGGGCTGGACAATTTAGTGCCGAAACGTTGGTACTGAACTTAGCTTGAAAAAGGGGAGAGAATTTTGAGGGAAACTAAATAAAGAAATTAACTAGATAATGAAACCACTGAAATGAAAATATAATCAGCCAATAGCTAAGTCGTACCAACGGGGAAAATTTTTGGGCCGAGTTGCAAGGCAGACGAAAACGCTGCGGGGGCTGACGGGACTGCGCCTATGTACCGTACCCCACCTGGTAAAAACTGGCTCCATGGGCTGTCCCATTAGAGCGGGTCCGGTAGCTTTTGCGGACAATGTCCAATTGCACCTAATAAAGAGGCGAACAGTCAAAAATAAAATGAATAAAAAAACTGCTGCTAAAAAAAAAACCCTTGTGCTACCAACTGGGGCCGGCCATTGGCTCGTCCCAACCGGCAGCACGAGGAACTGCAAGGGGAACCTGGAAGAGAAGAATGTTACATTTTAAACTGAACTTATTCTGAATTACACTTTAACTACATTATTGAAATTAATTTACTTTTATTGTGCTAATTGACTTGGCTACCCGTCCATTGGGCCCATGAAAGGTTGTTAAATAATTAACAATTTGTAATTTAAAATATGTACTATTGCCGTTAACTGACTAAACCATAATGGGTTGTTGTTGTTGTTGTTGGTTTGGCCCAAGAGCCCGGTTTTGCAGCTTTTTATTTCTATATAGCTGACATGATCCATATAACTGTGAAACTAGTCTCCTAATTTTGAACCAATTCCAGATGAGAGACCTGCATCTGGATTGGCACCCCCAGAGGTAGCGCTTATATAGAACTTGGAGGACATTAGAGCCACGAACAGATTTAACGTGCACCAGCTCCCATTAACGTACACGGTGCCATATTGTGACTTAGCTCAGCATTAGGAAACCGCCTGAGCAGGTGTTCGCCGTCCTCGTTACTGTCACTCGCCGTCCACTAGTACGGTAAGCTAACCGGTTTTAGCTTGGTTTTTGGTCCGCTGGGTCATTAAATGGCGGTATGATTCAGCCTGTATTGTAGGAGCTCTAGCTACGGCCGCCGAAGGCGGACGTACGTCATCCACCGATTCCAGGCTCTCGTAAGCCCATACGAGTCACGACCAAGAAGGAGCTGGTTTACCCGGACCCCTCAAGGTGGTGCACTTCGACCGGGGGGGAAGCGGGGGCGTGAACCTACCTGCACTTCGTCACCCTTTCCCAAATGAGTAGACGACAAAGGTCGAAGAAATACGGTGGAGCCCTAACTAGAGGACACCACTTATTTCACACTTGGGCGGATAGTGAGAGTGAACTACAGCCTCGTAGCCGGGATCCCATAGGAGAGCCAGGTCCTAAGCCCATGTTGAACACTCCCACTTCCCATTAATGTACCACGTCTTCCGAATATCAAATCCTAGGGTAGGAGGAAGCGACTAGTTCATATGACGTGGCTAGCAGGAGGTGCTTCTCGCCAACCCGGGACCTCGAAGACGTATGATGGGTAATGACAGAGATCGCAACCGCCGAAGGCGGCCACGCATCACCGCCGATTCCAGGCTCGTGCAGAGCCCATACGAGTCACGACCAGGGAAGATCCGGTTTACCCGGGGACTTCCTAGGTGGTGCTCTTCGGCCGGGGGAAGAAGCGGGGGCGTACGCCTACCTGCACTTCTACGACCCTTTCCCAAGTGAGTTGACGACATATAGGTCGAAGCGACATTAGTGGAACCTTCCCTCTAAGGCCCACTTCTTTTCACTTGGGCGGATAGCGAGAGTGAGCCCCAGCCTCGTAGCCGAAATCCCACAAGGGAATCGGGTCCTCAGCCTAATGGTGAACACACTCACTTCCCATTAATTTACCGCCCCTTCCGAATATCAAATCCTAGGGAAGAAGGAAAAAAGAAGAACAATTCGATTTAAATGACTTCAATAATTATGCCAGCACGCTTTAACGTATAAATAGGAGTCCGTAAATGTGTATAAAATGTTTCGCGTTGTTGAGCGGGGAAATTTGTTTTCTGGCAACCATCTAACTTAACCCTGAGAAAGATGTCGTTGGAATCAGAAATAAACGCATAATTTAAAGCTTTTAAATCACTCCTGTGTCTGTCAGTCCGTCTGTCAAAACCCTTTTTCTCGTAAACTATGGGACGTGGAAAGTTCAAACTTGGGAAAGTTATAAATCCTTTTTCCGTACATATTTTACAGATTATTAGCTATTCACAAATATGTTTCGGCAAATATGTTGTCGTGTGAAAAATCTCGTAATATCGAACTCAAGAATATATTTGTTTTAATATTAGGTATTATATTTTCAGAGATATCGTTGAAAATGCACCGCAAAAACATGCCCCCCCCCCCTCCTCTATTTCCGAATCTACTGAAACTAAAATTATGAAAAAAATAGGGGTAGTAGGAGTTTATTTAAACCTTGCAGGAAAACTATAGAGATTTTCCTAGGTCACATAGTTTCTGAGAAAAATGCATTTTTCTGTTACACACAAACTTTACTTTTCGGAAAATCAACAGGAGAGTTGACGGGCACTCGAGGTAACTGTCCACACAAAAATACCAAGGATATTTGATAATGATTTTCGAAAACAATTATCGATAATTAGCCGAGATATTAATTAAATTACTTGAAAAAAAACTTTCTTTCTATATATCGTGTAGGGTATTGTTCGAAATATCTCGTAACATCAAACTCAAAAATATATTTGTTTTAATTTTTGGAATTATATTTTCAGAGATATCGTCGAAAGTATACTAGAAAAATGACGACATATAGGTTGACGACATATAGGTCGAAGCGACATTAGTGGAACCTTCCCTCTAAGGCCCACTTCTTTTCACTTGGGCGGATAGCGAGAGTGAGCCCCAGCCCCTTCTTATTTCTGAATCTATTGAAAGTAAAATTATAAAAATTTTGGGGGTAGCAGGAGTGTATTAATTAATAAATAGTAATAAATAAATTTAATGGAAGTATCCCTTTGAGCGCAAGTTTTACTCGTACTTGACAGATTTATTTTTAATGTTTTACACAAGCATTCCCCCTTAAGATATTTTTTCCTAACGTACATTTATAAACAGGAATGTGAATTTAAAAAATGACTCTCTTTGAAATTTCAATATTTATTCTAAATAAAGAGGAAATGTATTTTTCCAAATCTCTGATTACGAATTCAAAAGTTTTCAAAAATGGGTCATACGTTAAAAAACTTAGATATACTTCCCAAGTTGTTAGATTAACAACATGCTACATTAGAAAAAAAATTGAATTCGGGAAGAAATAATGTTTAGTTTTCTTGCGTGTATTATTTTGCGGCAAAAAAGCGTAGTAAAATACATTTACAGCAGTAAAATAACAATGTGAAACCGAAAGAAATAAGAATTTTTCAGCTACGGTTCATAAACATAAAATTTTCTCTTTAAATAACTTCTGAAAGTTTAAAACTTTTATGTGTGCCATTTCATCTTAGCTATTTTTTTTTCAAGTAAAAACCAAATTACGATAGCGTTTTGGTATTATGTTATACGTGTACATTTTTTATGAACACAATACGAATTATATTATATGGCGACGATTAAAATTAACCCACGTGTTCACACATAAGACTGTACTAAAACATCTTAAATTTTTTTAGTTGTTATACTTATTTAGCCTTTGAAAAAAACAAATTCCGGGTGCGCCGTAAGTTCGTAAAAACTTTAAAAATTCATTAAAAAGGAACAAACGATGCTGGAATATTGCGGTTTTCAGAAATGCGATTAGAAGGAGATCACATTTTTTCTATAACAAAAAAAGTCGTTAAAAAATTACCGATAGATGGCATGCATAATATGAAGCAGATGTATGCAAATTAGGCTTATAGTAAAAGACCCATTTCAGCTTTGCGAATCATAACGGCACATAGTGTGCCGAAACGACGAATTTCCACGGCATACGTGAAAACTTTATGTATTTTCCCAAGGTTTGTAAACTATGTAGAGTTGTTCTATAACTCCCACAGCATGAAAAACCATATATGTTTTTTTTTCTTACGCACAGTCTAGTCCCGTTTTTAGAAGTAAATGTATCGGAATAAAAAGAAAAGTGCCAGTTAAACTGGTGGCATTGAGCTCTCAGGCTATTCACACTAATTGTATATTATACTCTTATTTCAAAGAATAATGCCCCTCGAAAAATAAAGAAATCGACAATAAACCTATATACCAAATTTGAAGCAAATCGAGAAATTCTGCATGAAATACCCATTTAGCTAAATTAAAGGGATTAGCCCCCCCCCCCCGTTTCCCTTTTTATACTTAACCAATGAACCCCAAAACTAATCAGGGAAGCGCCTTATCAGAATAAACATGTATACCAAATTTGAAGCAAATCGGATAATTCTGCATGAAAAACTCATTTAACTAAATTAAGGGGGGGGGCTTAGCCCCCGTTACCCCCTTTATACTTAATCAATGAATATCAAACTCTAAATCTAATCAGGGAAGCCCCTTATCAGAATAAACCTGTATACCAAATTTGAAGCAAATCGGATAATTCTGCATAAAAAACTCATTTATCTAAATTAAGGGGGATTAGTCCCCGTTCCCCCCTTTATACTTAACAAATGAACCTCCAAAGTTAATCAGGAAAGCGCTTTATCAGAATAAACCTGTATACCAAATTTGAATCAAATCGGATAATTCTGCATGAAAAACCCATTTATCTCAATTAAGGGGGGATAAGCTCCCGTTCCTCACAGGCTTTGATAGCCTGTGAGCTAAAAATTGGAAAAACGGGGAAAAACCAAAAATGAGTAATTGATGAAAAAAAAATTGTCATGTAAGTCCATTTTTTTATATTGTTGTAAATTACTTTTTAGTGTCTTGTGAACAATATTCTATTCCTATTTTTTTAATTAATTGAGTTTTGATACCTATGTATGATTTTTGACATTTTTATAATTTTAATAAAGTGTAGCGTCTATATGAAGTACTGTTTTATTAAATAGATTTTTGTGAAGGGTTTCTAAATAGACCCCAACTTTTGCCTAGATCGACCCTTGCCTGTGCAAAGATCGGGTACATAATATTATCATCCGGAAAGTTGTGTGGTTTTTCTGCGCTGCCTAATTCTCGCTTGTGTTGTGGCATAATTTTTGTTTCAGTGCAGTGCTAAGAATGGAGAACCAAAAAGTTCATTTTCGACATAATATGCTCTTTTATTTCAAGAAAGGTAAAAATACTAGTCAGGTTGCTCGTCAAATTTCTGCTGTAATATAGACAAAGTGCTGTTTTAGTTGAAGCAGTTCAAAGGTGGTTTGAGAAGTTTAAGTTAGGAAATTTCAGCCTCGAAGATGATGCCCGCTCTGAAAGACCATCTGTAAAGGGAGACCCCATAAATGAAGCTGTCAAATAATCATGCTCTGTAATTTTTGGGATATTTAGTCTGCGTGGTAGCTTCTGAACTGTGTAACGGATTTTCAGCGATAGTCTCCTGATAGGCTGAAATTTCCGCGCTTAAACTTTTCAAATCATCTTTGAACTGCGTCATCTGAAACAGCACTTGGTTCATATACAGCACATATTTTATTTTATTTTTTTCATATACGAGCAGTGTGACTAGTATTGTTATCTTTCTTGAAATAAAAGATCATAATATGACGAAAATGAACTTTTGGGTTCTCCATTCTTAGCACTGCACTGAAACAAAAATTATGCCACAGCGCAAACGAGTATTATGAAGCGCAAGCAACAAAAACCGAATGTAAAGATCTGGGTCATTCAAAGTCACTCCCTATCAGCAGTAGCAAAATAACTGGACGAAACCACGCTTCGCTTTCAAAAGCCACAGAGCTTTCCGAATGACCCAATATAATTAATAAAATAGCAACCAGTTTTGTTACAGCCATACAAAAAGGGCCGACACATTTCTGACGTCGACGAAAATGTCTCTAGTAAAAGAAATATGACTTGTCATTGAAGAAAAAACATTTAATACTTTCTTTCTTATTATAGCATGTTTTTTTCTTGCATGATAATTGTTTGGTGCTAAGCATCTTAAGAAGAATGTTGAAATGTAATGTTTATATTGTATTGTATGTATGTAATGTTTTATAATTTGAAATGTAATGTTTATAAATGTACTGCATAAAGTTGAAATACAGCTTCACATGGCAGAATTTTCAGTGATTTAATTGATTTTAGTCGCCGATAAAATACTAAATAATGAAAGCGACTTTTATCTTTAAATTAAATCACACTTCATATTTAAATATTTCTTTTAGCATTTTTTCCTAAAATATTTTCTAACATATACAAATAAAAGTTTAAATTTTCGTCAGTCAGGCTCAGTTAATGATAATGCGCCTCGAAATTACAGCTCCCTTTAGAAAATACTTTGTAAAAAGTGTCTTAACATCTAGTAACATACCGGTTACTATGTTTTAAGGAGCTTTATGACAGGGAAGACAGCAAACATAATGAAAAACAGCGATAAAAAACTTTCGTAAATGAAACCTTTCGAGAAATTTATGTTCCTAAACCACTATCTAACGCATACAAATAAAATTTAAAATTTTCATCAATGAGGCTCAGTTAATAATACGCCTCGAAATCTTAGTTCCCTTTATAAAATATTTTGTGAAAAATGTCTTAAGATCTAGTAACATACCGGTTACTACGTTTTAGGGAGCTTTATGACAGAGAAGACAGCAAACATAATGAAACACAGCGATAAAAACTTTCGTAAATGAAAAGTTTCAAGAAAATAATGTATAGTCATTCAGTGCTATCAAATAAAAGAGTATTCACAGATTTAAAAAAAAACAAGAACGAAAAATCATGCGTCAAGCATAGATTATGTAACACTTTCCAACGCTTCCAAAATAATTTTACTACTCATTACCATTTAATAAGCTGAAAGATAACATTTAAGTAAACAATTTGGAAAACGCATAACATATTTAAAAACGTAATTTCAGGAATTTCCAACATATAATTCCAGCATATACAATATTCAGAAAAATATCCAAATGCTTTTATTCAGCCCTGTATATGATCTACAGATTTGTATATATACTACATAGGATGCTAAATTTATTTTAGTTGGGAAACGCGTAGCACAGTTTAAAATTCTCCTTCTGGAGTTTCTGTCAATAAACGGAAATGTGTTCGCGAACTTGTTTGCTGCCCTGTATATGATATACAGAATTTATACACACCCAGTAATAGACAAAAAGTGAGTTAAATTTAAAATCGCGTTCAACAACTTAAAACGCATTTCCAGGAATTATTGTTAACAGACAGTAGAGAATTCTTTTGTGTGTCCCTGTAAATGAACGATGACTGCTATACACACAATATTCTGTAGTAAGCCTCTGGTAATGCACCTTAGTGATATATATAAATTTCAATGCGTTTAAAATAGTGGAACATTATTTAATTAAACCGCAAGCGATTTTTCTCCATAGACGTAATGTAACGGATTTCTTTTGACTGTCCCTGTAAAGTAACTATAAGTGCTATGCACAGTATATACCATATTAAGCTTCCTGTAATGCACCTTCGTGATATATATCAATTACAATGTGTTTGAAATTGTGTAACATCATTAAAATAAACCGCAAATGATTTTTCCCCATAGACCGTAATGTTACGGATTTCTTTTGAGTGTCTCTGTAAAAAAACTATAAGTGCTACACACTTCAGTTGAAATAGGGAACATGCTATAGATAACGACAATAACACATAAAAATTACAAGGCAATCTGAGCATATTTACGGGAGTTAGAGCACCGAAGTCATAAACATTTTTCAACTAGGTTGGAAAGTGTTAAAAAGCTTTGTAAATCAAAGTACTAAGAAAATTCTCAAATAAAACAACTCCTTCTGCTCAGTGGAAAGAGCAGGTTGAATTTTGTTTAATGTTAAAGTACAGACATACGATTTAATACAAAATAAACAAATTGGTCTCAAGCCTACAATGGCAAAAAAATCTAATTTGCAGGGAAATTGTAATTAGCTTACCAAATGCAATTGACTGAATGTCAAACAATTATTAAAAAAAATTAAAATCGTACTTTAAAAATTTCTCATAGTCTTATAATATATTCCCAACGTTCAAACGAGATTTGAGCCCAATCCATTCAATGGAATTCCATCGAAAATTTTTGTGTGTCCCTGTAAATGATCTATAAGGGCTACATACCTGATTAGCGAACTAATCCGAGATTTTTGAAAGAGCAATACACTGTCTCAATTAGATGCGAATTGTTTCAGTATTTCAGATATTATCGTGATGAAAAGTTTTGCATGACCTTGTAAACGAGCTATAAGAGATACATAAGTGATTAACGAAGTCCTCAAATATACTTTAAAGATTAAGAACACTATCACAATTAGGTTCAAATTCAGTCAGTATTTCTGCCCTTAACGTGATAAGAAGTTTTGCATGTTTTTTTTTTTTTTTTTTTTTTTTTTTGCTTTTGTGTGTTTCTGTTAACGAAATAACTATAAGAGCTACATACTTGATTTATGGTTCAAGATACTGTCAAGATACACGGTTACAATTAGGTTTAAATTGATTCAATATCTCGGATGTTATAGTGACAAGATTTGCATCATATGTAGATGGATATAGATAGATATAAACGAAGTGATTCTAATAGGTCGATTTCTGAAGAAATCAACCTAAAAGTTCCGAAAATGAACAAGAGATATTTCTCAGATAAAAGTAAATAAAAGATAAAATTTTTAAGAGATTTCTCGGATAAAAGGATTTTGTAAACCAACGCGTTAAAAAGATTTTTCAGATAAAAGTATTTTGTAAACCAAAGCGTTAAGAGATTTCTCAGATAAAAATATTTTGTAAATCTAAGCGTTAAGAGATTTCTGAGATAAAAATATTTTGTGAACAAAAGCGTTAAGAGATTTCTCAGATATAAAGGCTTTGTAAATCAAAGTGATACAAGAATCTTAAAAAAAGGTTTTTCAGACGATTGTTTTAAGATATTTCTATTTATTATTATTTCTATTGATTATTATTTCTATTATTATTATTTCTATATAAAAGTGTTTTGTGAATTAAAGCGTAAAAAAGATTTCTCAGATAAAAAGGCTTTGTAAACCAAAGATATACGAGAATCTTCAAATAAGTTTTGCAAACGAAAGTGTTACGAGATTTCTCAAATAAAATTATTTATAATCCAAGGCGTTAAGAGAATTCTCACGTAAAAAGACATTGTAAACTACTGTATTATATTCAAATCTAGATGTCTGTATTTCGTCACTGCTCCTCCTAGAATATCAAATATTGGGCGATAAAATTGATACCAGTTATCCACATCGATCCGAGGATTTTATATAATCCAAGATTTTTGAAAGAGCAATACACTGTCTCAATTAGATGCGAATTGTTTCAGTATTTCAGATGTTATCGTGATGAAAAGTTTTGCATGTTTTCTTTTGCATGACCTTGTAAACGAGCTATAAGAGATACATAAGTGATTAACGAAGTCCTCAAATATACTTTAAAGATTAATACACTATCACAATTAGGTTTAAATTCAGTCAGTATTTCTGTTCTTATCGTGATAAGAAGTTTTGCATGTTTTTTGTTGTTGTTGTTTTCTTTTGTGTGTTTCTGTAAACAAAATAACTATAAGAGCTAAATACTTGATTTATGGTTCAAGATACTGTCAAGATACACGGTTACAATTAGGTTTAAATTTATTCAATATTTCGGATGTTATAATGACAAGATTTGCATCATATGTAGATGGATATAGATAGATATAAACGAAGGGATTCTAATAGGTCGATTTCTGAAGAAAGAGATATTTCTCAGATAAAAGTAAATAAAAGATAACATTTTAAGAGATTTCTCGGATAAAAGGATTTTGTAAACCAACGCGTTAAAAGATTTTTCAGATAAAAGTATTTTGTAAACCAAAGCGTTAAGAGATTTCTCAGCTAAAAATATTTTGTAAACCTAAGTGTTAAGAGATTTCTGAGATAAAAGCATTTTGTGAACAAAAGCGTTAAGAGATTTCTCAGATATAAAGGCTTTGTAAATCAAAGTGATACAAGAATCTTAAAAAAAGTTTTTCAGACGATTGTTTTAAGATATTTCTATTTATTATTATTTCTATGAATTATTATTTCTATTATTATTATTTCTATATAAAAGTATTTTGTGAATTAAAGCTTAAAGATTTCTCAGATAAAAAGACTTTGTAAACCAAAGATATACGAGAATCTTCAAATAAGTTTTGCAAACGAAAGTCTTACGAGATTTCTCAAATAAAATTACTTATAATCCAAGGCGTTAAGAGAATTCTCACATAAAAAGACATTGTAAACTACTGTATTATATTCAAATCTACCTGTCTGTTTTTCGGCACTGCTCCTCCTAGAATATCAAACATTGGGCGATAAAATTGATACCAGTTATCCGCATGGATCCGAGGATTTTATATAAGTTCTCAGAGTTTTAAATTTTGAATTTATGACTTATACTATTTAAGAAATATGTCATATAAGTTAAAAATGAATAAGTTAATACTGGAATATATCATAAGTTCGTAGAATTTTAAAATTTGAATAAGTTTCTGAAATATTATTTTTTTTAAAAAGTTTTAATGACATATTTTTACATGTGGCAACTCAATTACTCCATTTTTATGAATAAAAGAGAGAAAGGGGAAAACGATAGGGATTGTTAAATTTTTTGGCATAATTTTCCAATAATTTTAATTGGAAAATGATGTCAAAAATCTAATAATCCCTATCGATGAAAGAAATATTTTGAATTTAAATAGATGATGAAAACATAATGTTGATTAAATTAAATTTCCCAAGAAAATTCGAAGATTAAAAAAAAAAACATATTTTCACATATTCAAGCTTTGTGAATCAATTTATTCTACTGAAACAAAAGTCGTCTGTTGTCGACATATTGACATTTAGAAATCATTACATCGTAGAATGTTTTTCAGTTTTACATTTAACCTAGGAGGAAGATATAAACTCTAAGTTTGTCAAATTGACGTCATTTTGATTTCACCAGCTCTGAAATTAGAAACAAATCTTAAAAGAAAAAATATACCTCTGATAAAGTTTTGTATGAAAAATCACGTACTGCAAAATGCAATTTTCGCAATTTCGGTTTACATTGCAAGTACGTCATTTTCTAATTAAAATTAATGAAAGAAATTATTTTGAATTTAAATAGATGGTGAAAACATAATGTTGATTAAATTAAATTTACCAAGAAAATTCGAAGATAAAAAAAAAACATATTTTCACATATCCAAGCTTTGTGAATCAATTTATTCTACTGAAATAAAAGTCGTCTGTCGACATATTGACATTTAGAAATCATTACATCGTAGAATGTTTTTTCAGTTTTACATTTAACCTAGGAGGAAGATATAAACTATTTTCAGTTCGGTGGGAAATTTTTGACCCCTATTCACAAGAATTGAATTTAAAGAAAAAGAAAATACTATACTTTAAAATAACTATTTTTCAAAGATGGCGGTTAAAACGTTTCTCAAATGCGCTAAAAGTAAAATGGTTTATCGGATAAAAATGAAACTGAAAAAGGTAAAATATTTCTTTATAAGTTTGTCAAATTGACGTCATTTTGATTTCACCAGCTCTGAAATTAGAAACAAATCTTAAAAGAAAAAAATATACCTCTGATAAAGTTTTGTGTGAAAAATCACGTACCGCAAAATGCAATTTTTGCAATTTCGGTTTACATTGCAAGTACGTCATTTTCTAATTAAAATTAATGAAAGAAATTATTTGGATTTAAATAGATGGTGAAAAAAATGTTGATTAAATTAAATTTCCCAAGAAAATTCGAAGAAAAAAGAACATATTTTTACATATTTAAGCTTCACGAATCAATTTATTCTACTGAAATAAAAGTCATCTGTCGACATATTGACATTTAGAAATCATTACATAGTAGACGTTAAGTACTTGCAATTTAGTATTTAATAAAATTAATATATAAGTCTTTTTTTTCCCAAATGAACAATAATATTGGATTATTTTCCCTCGAGAAATCGGCAGATCTCATGCAATGTAAGTGCAACATATCGTTTTGCCATGTAGTTAGTTCTTAAATAAAAATGTTTTTTTAAAGGAATATCTAGATTCCTCTCATATAATCGTTTTGTATACCAAAGTATTGTAAATGTTCTACGATACACTGTAAAAAAAAACAAGTTTCTTCATCTAGCAAGAAAGTTTACGAAAATATAATTTGACATCTTCGATTTACCCAAATTTCCAAAAATCGTTCCTTTTTCTTCAGAAACCTAATTTCCGAAATTTAAAAAAGCATTTCAGAAATAAGCTTCTTTTTCTTTTCATTTTTCTCACGTTGTTTTCTTGACCGTTTCAGAGTAATTTTTTCAGTTTATTATTAGTTTTCTCAACCCGGTAGAGGAGAAGGTCCAAATAACGCCTACAGTCATTGTACCGGCTAGTAGGTATTCTGAGAACTGAGCGCAGTGTAGCCTAGTGGAGATATGCAGAGATTGTACTTTTTATGTGAGAAAAGAAAGGCACAAACAGTCTCATTTTCAAACAGTACGAGCAAAATATGGGATATCAAGATTTTTAAGTATGTGTTTATCATTTTTAAAAACATACTGATCATATATTTGCCTGAGTTGACGATTAAATTATTTTATAGGCATATTTAGCTCCCAAATCCCGCACGCAGTCCTAATACGGACCACCCAGAGTGATCTGAATACCGGCTAGCCGGTATTTAGACCTTCTCTTCTACCTACACAAAATATCGGTGTTTCGGATGCTATCAACTCTTAATAAACATTTTCAAATTCATAACAGAATTTATGCATGCATTAGTAATAAAATCATGTTAGTTGATGTTCACGCGGTTATTTCATGATTATATATTAGTCTGTTTAAGCGGCAGCACCACATTGACTCCCTGAAGATTACTGCTTATTTGGTATTTAATTTTAAAGAAATGCAAACTGTTAATAAAAATCCAGTTACACTAAGTTCTTATGCATATGCTAAAGTAAAGAACCATATTTTTGTTTAGTTAATATATTAAAAATAACGGCTTAGTATCTGGACGGGAGTGTATCGAAAAAGGGGATTGAGTTGTGGTCAACTAAACTTATCCCAGACTGGACCTAGAACAATGTAACAAATAATTATTTTCCTTAGTCTAAAAGCTGGTAATATATGTAGTCGTTTTAAAAATTATCCATTTTTAGTGAAACGACATCGATTCAAAGTTAAATGTACGTTTTAAAGAACAAATTTCGGTATTTAATCACAGTACAGCGAGATATCAACATTTCGAAAATACCTGACGTATTTTGTTAGAAAACATGTGAGAATTAATTTTCAAGACATCAAGTTGGTTGATTGAAAATTGGTCAAATGTATCACCAGTCAAGCATCAATTTTAAAAATGCTCTTCTGAAAAAAAAAACCTGCTTAAAGGTTTCCTTAATGTTTACTCGCTATGGCACACTCTACTTGCTATAGCTCCAAAATTGCCCTTTTACTTTCAATATCAAATTGTCTATACTAATAGAAGAAAGTTTCGCTCTGTGTGTTTGTGTGTCTGCCTGCGATGGCTAGCGAAATCTATCACAACTAGAGGTCTGAAAATTTAGGTGAGGATAGCCCAAAGCCTCTCCTGAGTCTCAGAAATTTTATTATTTTAATAACATGTTAATTAAAAACTGATCTATAACTCATCTCTTTCTTTGCGAGCCGGCTTTTAGCACTCGCGCATGCCCCAAACCCGATTTTATTCATATTTTCTTAAACTCGTAACTGATGTTGTAGTGCCATTTAATCTCTACGTATTTTTCTACTCATGTAATTTCTTTAACAACCAGTAAGATTCAGCTAAAAATTGTAAAGTATGTAAATGATATACTTACTGATTTATTCAACTCACAAATACAGTCTTGTAAAAATATTTTTGTTTTTATAAAAATGAATTAATTTGGTTTTTTATGTATATATATAAGTTACAATATTAGCTGGGACGAAATAGCACCAGGACGCCTGATGCGCACAAAAATTTCATTGCGCCAGTTAACAGCCTACGCTTGTCACACGAAAACACTCTCAAACTAATGTTAAACCTATGGAAGCATTCTTTTCAAATTTTTCATTTGCATGAAAATATCTTTAATATTTTTTTAATTTTGCAAAAGGTAGTTGAGGTCGATCTCTACCGGGTCCGTTTTTACTTTTTTGATTTTGGTTGCAGTTTTTTCTATGAGGATACATTCACTTTCGAAACCGGTTCGAATCCAAAACTGAAAGTGTCTTCATAAAACAAAACTGAAGCAAAATTCAAAAAGTACAAACGTACAACGTTAAACATCGACCTCAGGTATCCTATGCAAAATATTTATTTAACAATAATAAAATACAAGCGAAAAAATTTTAGAGAACGCTCCCATATGTTTAAAATTAGCGTGCGAGTGTCTTCGATTTTTACAATTTTTACCACAGAAAGTCCGACCATACGCCAAGTCTTACGCTGGTGCAAACAGCACTCTGATGCTGCTATTTGTTAAATTTTTATGAGCTTTTGAAATGTGAACGGACTTACCGAGCTCTAAAACTATTTTTTTTCCACAAAAATTTACATTTTTTGACAAGTCTCATGTTGTAAACCGTACATCGGTAAGACTTACATTTATATGAAAACTAGCAGATCCGTCCGGCATTGCCCGTAAATCAGTAACTATCTTTTGCGGTTTCGATAAAAACAATCATTTCCGGAGCGCATTCTGTTCTAAACAAACCTCTTTCCGAACGAAACTCCAGCACTCGTCCCAGCTGCCAATGGCATTGTATAGCAGGCGTGCTACGCACGCGCTGAAATACCGTTTAGTTTCCATTTCCACCACTACGGGGCGCGAAATCATATTACTTAGTTATCTTTATCTTATTTAGTTCATGTTAATTTGAATGAACCAATTCGTTTTGAAGAAGATTCCAAACATTTTTTAGAGCACTTTGGTCGAAATATGAAAATGTCCTAGGTCAACCACTTTCAACTACCCTATCTCCCACACCCCCACAGCTACTAACATGCAACCACCATAGTGCATGATGGGAGACTTGAGGCTACTATCACACACAAACATCAGTGTTCTGCACTGGGTAGTTGTGGCTGCAAAGGGAAATATAGGGACACACCCATCTATTTATATACAGTAGCTGGCAAATGTTTTGAGACGATATGTTTTTCTGTAAGCAAAATTTCTTAATGTAAATTAGTAATTTGTACCCCTTTAAAAGCTCAACAAAATGCAACATTAGAACGATTGAGACATATACATAAATTAAAAATAATTCGGAAATTCGCAAAATTACCTAGGCAAAAGTTTCGAGACGATTCGGTTTTTCTAAACTTTAAGCGGCTAAATGTAACGAACTACAGCAATATTTAATATTTAGTTGCATATCCTTTTGCTTTGAGGATTGCGGAACATCGTCTGAGCATGGAATTAACAAGGCTTTCTATGATGGATCTAGGGATTTTCGCTCATTCCGATTGAAGATCCTGAAGGAGTTCTGGCTTTGAAGAAGGCTTCCGTGTCCCGACCTTTCTTCCGATGCGTTTCCAAAGATGTTAAATGGGATTGAGATCAGGCGACTGACTCGGCCAGTCCAAAACTTTAATTTTCTTATCTATAAACCAATTTGTCACCATTTTGGAAGTGGAAATATGGAAGATGGCTACCGAACATGGACTCACAGTGAGTAAGAACACCCTAAGACGTTGTCTGGATGCCGCTGGATTGTGTGCACAGGTCCCTGCAAAAACAACTCTCATCCGGGCAAAGAAAAGGAAAATCCGATTGAAAATCGCTAAGGAGCACGCATGTGAACAACCAAAGATTAGAAGAAGGTCTTTCGGAGCGATTAATCCAAATTCATTTGTTTGTAAGTGATGGCCGACACTATATTCGTCGTCCAAAAGGCACCAGAATGGAACCCCAGTCACCTGACCTCAATTCAATTTAACATTTTTGGGAACACATCGGAAGAAAAGTCGGGACACGGAAGCATTCTTTAAAGGTAGAACTCCTTAAGGATCTTCAATCGGAATGGGCGAAAAACCCTTAGTCAAACTTAGAAAGCCTTATTAATTCCATACTCAGACGATGTGCCGCAGTCCTCAAAGCAAAAGGATATGCAAATAAATATTAAATAAAATATTGCTGTGTTTCGTTACATTAAGATGCTTAATTTCAATAAAAGTTTAGAAAAACAGAGTCGTCTCAAAACTTTTGCTTAAGTAATTTTGCGAATTTCCAAATTATTTTAAATTTATGCATCAATTACGCAATTGTTCTAATGATTCATTTTGTTAAGCCTTAAAAGGGGTACAAATTACTAATTTACATCATTAAGAAATTTTGCTTACAGAAAAAGTTAGAACAGAAAAACGTATCGTCTCAAAACTTTTGCCACCTATTGTATAAGACTTGTATTGTATAAGACTGTATAAGTATTGTATAAGACTATATATTTAATCAGAACTTACTTATGGGTCCATTCGAACTATTTTTTCTATCATCAAAAAGGTGCTCACTCTTTGATAAGTCCTATGGTACAAACTGCACTACGACACCACAATTTGTTAATTTGTTATGATTTTTAACACTTTCCAACGCAGTTGAAAAGTGTGTATGAATTGAGTTTGTCTGTCTGTCTGCCGTCTGTATGTCTGTGCTCTAACTCACGTAACAATACACGGATTGCCATGAAATTTTCATATGTTATTTAGGTTAACTATAGAATATTCAGTATTGAAAATGAAGTGTTTAGAATTTATAGTTCAAATACAGGGACACACAAAGGAATTCCGTTACATTACGGTCTGTGGGGAAAATCGTTTGCGGTGCATTTTGTTGATGTTACGATATTTCAAACATAGTGAGATTTATATAGATCATTGAGATTGACTACAACATGATTTTTCAGGAGTATATAATAAGTAGAATTTCTAGTTCGTTTACAGGGACGCACAAAATGATTCCACTACATTCTGATCTATTGAGAAAAATCATTTGCGGTGCATTTTAATGATGGCATGTTAAGGTAGGGGAACCAAAGTTGACCAGTGTTCCTAAGGTAGTCCACCCCTCAAAAGTAGAATTAATTTAATTTTTAATCACAAAATGGTGCGACTGCATTGTCAATCCTGTATCTGTAGTACACGTGGCTGAATTTAAAGAGATCACCTTAATCTTCCGCCATTTTATGCAGTGATCTTTCTTTTGAGGAGTAGTCGTTCAAATTTCCAGGTAAGAAGATATTTTAATTTACACATGTTTAAATTCTTAGAATTTGGAGTTATGATACGTTTTCTGAATGCTTATTTCTTTTCCTTTAAACACATTTACTTCAATTCTAAGAAATTTATGAGATTAATACTTTTACGTCATGCAAATGGCAACCATAGGCACGTTCCCAAGAAGGCCACTGTAGAAAACAAATGTGAAAATCAGTATAGTAAGGGTGATTTTCAAACTTTGTACATAAATATCTGAAAAACTTATTACCATTTATTAACACCAGAGATCACTCAAAAGAAGTCAGTAACTCCCAGAAGAAAATCCCTGGGCCACCGTGCACAAGAAGTGCTTCAAGGTCTTTTCGTTTCATAAGATAAGAAGATTAAGAAGTAAAATTTGAAAGACATCAAAAGAAATAAATGATCATCAGAGCACAATAGTAAGCAAAATAGTTTGTCGAGTTCTATTTCACATTTTAAATGTGATTTCAATACATGGGCCACCTTTGAAACACTATACGCTAAAAGTGGCCTACAAGCTATAATTTCGAAATTGTATTATAAAAGTAATTTTATTTTATTTTACAAAAAGAGTATACTTGATATGTGTTAGAGATAAGTGTAAAATGTTACAAACAAAAATTCAGCCGCACACACCCAACCAGAAAATCATAAAAAAATCCTCAAAGCTTAACTATGGTCACCTTTGGTTCACCTACCTTACTTCAAACTTAACAAAATCCCTGAAGTGCACTGTATGTTTTCTATAGATTATAGAGTATTTAGCATTTATCGTTCATTTACAGAGGCACACAAAAGAATTCCGTTAAAGGAATGAGTAAGATCGATAATTGCTGGAATGCGTTTTCCTCTGAGGTATGCATTTTTAAACTGATATAATTTTGAGTGTATGAGGTGGTGTGTATATATTCTATAAATCGCATACAGGGCTACATGAAAGACTTCGCACGAGTTACCGGTTATGGACTGTAATTGCTGAAAATTAATTTTTACTGAGTTATGAGGATTTTTTTAATCACTTATTTAGATATCTCATTTCATTCTAGGAAAAAATGAAATTTCTTAATAATATCTGTAAGTGTTGGAAAGTGTTTCATAATCTCTGTCTGATGAAGGATTTTTCGTTCTTGTTTGTAATTTGAATGGATTTATGGGACACCCTGAATATTAAATATATTGAGTTGTCTAATACTTTTGGCAAGCGATACTCGTACTTGTCCTGATTTTCTTATTTTATTACAATTCTATTTAAATGACCACAATAGGATTTAAACTAGTCGTTGGGGGCCACCGTAATACTTACACATCATGGATATGCATAATATAAAATATGAAAATAAAACATGTATAAACTACTTATAAAATGCATTGTAATTTGAATAAAATCGTGGCTTGATAACGTCATAAACTTTAAATGCTCTATTACTGAATTGCGTAAAAGAAACATCCTTACCTCCAAAAATGATAATCATATTAACTAAAAGTTTACTGCGTCGGATTAAGCGTCTCATTTCCAATTAAAATATATCTTTGAATTGCAATTTGAATGAAATACAGGGTCACGAAAAATCGAATAGTGTGGAAAATAGGATTACAAATATCTGAGCAACTAATTATTCAATCGACTTCATTATTTATGCAAAATTTATGTTTTTTTATTGTCTGTCATATTCACTCCTTAAAATAAACAATTTCGAAAATTTTTATATACCTTTTATCAGAACGAATATTTTGAGAGTCCGAAAAAAATAGTTCCGGATAATCGAGGTTATTGAAATTCAATAAGCTTCTTCCTATTATTACATACTAAGTACGCACCAAATTTCATGTCTCTACCTCAATTTGTTCGGGAGATATAGCGTTTACAGACACACACGCAGACAGACGGACGGCATTTTTTTTTTTCTAAAAATATGTTTTTCGGAATCTCCACAGTCTGAAACGTGTAAATCCGTCAAAAAAAATCGATTTTTAAAACGATTACCCAATAACGTCTTACCCTATACTAAGTATGATGGGTAAGTAAAAGCGATATTATATAGATTATAGATCACAAACTCAAATTTAGTACATATGGTTATGCGTAAAATATTTATGTTTCGACTGAGCCATCTTAATAATTTTAGACACTCTACGTCTGTGATTGAGATTTTTCACCAGTGTGATTAATCAACGGTCTCTATTGTACTTACAAGAAGGCGGCAAAGATCATGCAAAAACAATGCTAAAAATGCTTTGTAAAAGCAAACAGATTCTTGGAATGACGTGTACGGCCTCTATTAATAGTGGTAGGTTCTGTACTGAGCCCTCCTAATAATTTTAGAAGCTCTACATTTGTGATAGAGATTTTTCACCACTATGATTAACCGACGCTCTATTGTAGGGGAGACCGGAGCACGTTGGCCCATCCGCGATATTTTTCAAACTATCCGGTGGATATCGTTACTAGCTAAGTAACAAGTGTCTTATCACGTCTTCTTTTATCCCCAACATCGTCAGCAATGAAGAAGAAACGAAAGACTTTTCAAATTTTCACCCAAGTAAGTTTTTTTTTTTTTTTTAAACTTATAATTAATCGTTTCTTATTTATTATTAAATTAAAGTTTGACTTTTGCGAATAGCAATCTAAAAAATCATCGTTAAGAGCTTATTTCTACCTACTGAGTTTTAAAAATATTATTAACAGAATATTTTGAGACGACGATCAAAAACCAAAATGGCGGTATTGGGCAAGTTGGTCCATTTAATCCCGCAGCCTAAGAGTTTGTTTTCTACATTCATAAGCCTATAAAAGTCAATAGAATTCCTAAATTAAGTGTGTTATTGGGCAAGGCGGTATTAACTAACAGAAAAATAAGACAAATGTCTAGGCCCTTAAATCAGAGGAGCCCGGCTTTATAAAAAGAAAATATTAATAAAAAAATATATTAAAATTACATAAAAATCTAATTTTTATAAAATCTAAAATTTATAACTAATCTGAATTCACAAAATAATTTTTCTTTTATTGCATAAATAACTGACGAAAAAACGGTGTAATGTAAAAGACTCGGGGACTAGTTGTTTCTTGAAAGCTAGGAAGTTTCCAAAAATTTATTTAGACAAACTTATTATAATATTTAAACTTATTATGAAATCAAATAAACTTATTATGAAATTATTATAAAATTATTGTATTAGTTTATTGTATTCTCTATTATTAATAAAAATTGTAAGTGACGTTATTTAAGATTTCTTTAAAAGCAACTTGCATTAATATGGGTCCCAGTTCAAATTTTGTCTATGGCCTATACTACAGCTACTGCCTCATTTCTAAATGCCAAGATGGTTCGTAATTATGTTAAACTATCAGACAGGGGAAAGGTTCCAGAAGAGACGATGAAAGTGGCTGTTCTGAAAGTGAAATTGAATAAGAGATCAATCAAAGAAACAGTAGATATATCCAGTGAAGAAGAACCAGAAGACAAAGAGAATGTATGTCTTCACTGTTTTAAATCATTCAAAAATAGTAAATCAGGAGAAAAGTGAATTCAATGTACCAGGTGAAAATGTTTGGCACACGAATCATATGTCACTGCGGATATGATATTTTTGTCTAAATTCATTGTAATGATGAAAAAGATTTCGACGAAGGCAGTAAGTTAAGTTAAACAAAACATTTTTCTTATCCTTTGTATATTTTATATACCAAATTAAATTTACATTTGATATGTTATGTATTTTTTTCATTTCCGTTAGCAATCCGAAAATAAAATCTATTTAGTGGGCCAACCTACGCCGTTCGACGGGGCAGGTCGGCCCAGTGACCTGATGTCCTTTTGAGTTTCATATAGAAAATATTATTTAATATTTTTCAAATTTTTTCACACGTGGTTGCGCTTTAAGGTGCGCTAATTGTTTAAACTAAAAAAAATTAATTTTAATAAAATAAAATAAATAAAAGATCTTGAAGAAAAAAGGGCCAACAAGGCTCGGTCTCCCCTACTTACAAGAATATAATGCAATAACCAATGCTAAATATGCTTTGTAAAAGCAAACAGCTTCTTAAGGGGGTCCGGGGATCAAAATTTTATTTTCTTTATTTATAGGTCTTTTTTAATGAATTTTTTCCTAGAGTTTTTCTATAATGATTACTTTTTAACTAAAGTTTTTGAAAACTTTAAAAAAAATTTATACAATTTTTTAAGTTTTAAACCTACGTAATTTTGGGTATAACTCATGAACCATTTACCCGATTTCATAAAGTTTTACACTATTATGCACAGAAAAGTTTTCTTGCAACTTTGTCTTCAGGATTTATAAAAATATTACTTACAAAATTTATAATAAATTTAAAAGTAAAAAAAGAGGATTTTTGTGAGTGATTTTTACTTCGAGGAATGTATTTTCAAAATTTTCACATGCAATTAAAAATCCTGAAGGCAATTTAAACATAACGTAAAAACTTTGTACAAAATTCCATAGATATATCTTGCAATAATGTTTAGATATGTCCTTTTCAACATGACAAATTATAGAAAAATCCATTCTGAGATAAATGGACATAAAGTTTTAGCTACGGGGAGGGCAGAACTGATTGTATAACACAAAATATTATATCTGCTGATGTAATCATTGTAGAAATACGCGGATTGCTTTATTTAATTTATTTAACTTTGTAGTATTTTATTAGCAAGGAGCAAGGGGGAAAAATGCTTTTTTTTTTTTTAGAATTTTCAACCCCGGACCACATTAAAATGACCTATAGTGTTCTATTAACCCATTAAAGCCTACTGGTACCATATGGTACCGGAATAGCTGCCATTCATTTTGTTGTCTAGTACCAGTACTTGTTGTCTACCAGTATATTTTAATAGAAATATTCTCTTTATCTGATGACAGAAACTCCGTAATAAAAGGAGACTAAAGTTGCTACTTTGAAAAATTGGTATGAAATGCATTTTTTGCCTTTTTAAGAGAAAAATAATTCCGGCTTTAATGGGTGAATAGTGATAGATTCTGTACTGAACCTTCCTAATCATTTTAGAAACTCTACGCCTGTGATAGAGATTTTTCACCAGCGTGATTAATCGACGATCTATTGTACTTACAAGAAGGCGTCAAAGATAATGCAAAAAACAATGATGAAAATGCTTTGTAAAAACAAACAACTTCTTAAAATGATGTGTACGACCTCTATAAATAACGATAGGTTCATGTTCGCGGTAAGCCTTCGAGATGCTTGGGATTAGAAAGGGGAAAAAATATTTAAAAATGTTAATTGCATTTCTTTAAAAAAATTGACCTCCGGGCGCTCTTAAAATGATGTATACGGCCTCTATTAATAGTGATAGATTCTGTACTGAGCCTTCCTAATAATTTTAGAAACTCTACGCCTGTGATAGAGATTTTTCACCAGTGTGATTAATCGACGATTTATTGTACTTACAAGAAGGCGTCAAAGATAATGAATAAAACAATGCTAAAAATGCTTTGTAAAAACAAACAACTTCTTAAAATGATGTGTACGACCTCTATTAATAGCGATAGGTTCATGTTCGCGGTAAGCCTTCGAGATGCTTGGGAGTGTTTGCTTTGCGACGAGGTGCATCGTAATGGCAAGACAGGGGTGAAAAGGAGTAGCGCAGAGCTGCAATTTCGGGGGCGGTATGTGGCTGATAACGTGGTCGTTATGGCAACACGCCTGCTGATGGGTCTTCACTAATTGAACGGGAGACATCACGAATCGAAAACATACGCCACATTTTTGCTTGGCTTCAAAAGCATCATTTGAAAAGAATAGCACAAAATCCAAATTTAATATCAGAAAGAACAAATGTGCAGGGAAATGTACTTTGAAAGTGATTACAATGAGAAAAAGGAAATCTTAAATGCGGTAGGAATCAAGGTTGCGTAAAGATTATTTCATCCCAAATGATTTTAAATTTCGCTGTTGCTAATGATATTGACAACAAAAGATATATTTATTTACTTTTACTTACTCATCATACGTAGTATAGGGTAAGTCTTGTAATCGTTTTGAAAATCGAAAAAAAAAATTGACGGATTTACACGTTTTATACACTGGAGATTCCGAAAAAAACTATTTTTTGAAAAAGAAATTTGCCGTCCGTCTGTCTGTGCGTGTGTCTGTGAACGCTCTTTCTCCCGAACAAATTGAGATAGAGGCTTGTTTTGTTACGAGATGGTTAGATGAAAGGCACAGATGGGTAGTTTTGACACAAGCCGAACCAAAAATAGTCTGTTTTTCTAAACTATTTTGATTGTTTTGATAAAATTTAAAATTTAAATGCACTGGTTCTAGTTTTTAGTTATGTTTGAAGGCTGTTTAGATATGTTAATACAGTAATGAAACATAGATTATTTAACCAATTTTGAATTCTTTCGACATTTTTTAATCAGTCTGAATGGATTTTTATAGAAAGTTCTTAAGAGATCCTTGAGTTAAGATACCAGAAATAGAAAACATAAGCCACATTTTTGCTTCACGCGCCAAGTATCTTTTGAAAAGAATGATACAGAATTAAACTTTATTATGAGAAAGAACAAATGCTTTGGGAGATACACTTTGAAAGTCATTACAATACAGAAAAGCAAATTTTAAATGCAGAAGGAATCAAGATTGCGTAAAAGCTTATTTTCTCTAAAGCTTGTTTAAATTTTGATTGTACGTCTATTTCTTTAGTTTTTTGGTAAATGGCTTTGAAATAAGAACTAGATTTATTTAAAGATTTAAGCATTTGTAGGTCACTCAACGACTTGTTTGCACACGAGTTAAGTATTTTTAAAAATAAAATAAATAAACAATTAACTCAGATTTTTATTTAACATGTTTACTAGGGTGCCTCGATATGAGATAATCGAAATTTTTTTCTTACTTCCGGCTTTTGGCAGATTTACACGTTTTAGGAGTCAGAAATCCCGAAAAACATGTTTACACAAAATGTCCGTCTGTCCGTGTGTCGTGTGTCTGTCATTGTATCATTGAAAGTGTATGAAGTTATGCACAGAATTGAACTAATTTTTTTATATGTTTGTGACTATGGCCAGCAGGTCCTTCTTGAATTTGAGATGTTCCGCCGGAAGGGGGGTGTCGTAATAGCGATTTTTGTGCCATTTTCATTATTGTACCATCAAAAAGTGTATGAAGGTATGCATAAAATTGAAAAAAATTCAGTTATAGGTTTTTGGCTATGTCCAGCAAATCCTACTGGATTTTGGAGATATTCCACCAGAAGGGGTGCTGTAGTAGCAATTTTTGTACCATTTTCATTATAGTATCATCGAAAAATGTATAAAGCTAATCATAGAATTGAATCAAATTTTACGTGCATGTTTTTTATTATAGCCTGCCGGTTTCAATTAAATTTGGGGTATTCCGACGAAAGGCACTGTGACAGCGATTTTTGTGCTATTTTCTCTATTTTTCGTAGTTCTGTTGTAAATCGGCTGCTCGTGCAGCGAAGGTAACCCGGCGCTTCGCAAGCAGCTGACGTACAACAGAATAACGAAATATTCTGATTTTATTGACGCCGTGATAGAGAATTTTGAGGTATTAGCATGTTTGACATAGAAGAAAGTTGTAGGATTGGCACATCGGACTAGTTTTTTTTTTAAATCTATTTGGTAAATGTCTTTGAAATTAGAACTAATTTTATTAAACAATTACAATGTTACGGCTAATGTTGTGTTTGAAGACTGTTTAGATATGTGACTGTTTAGATAGTGTGTAATAATGAAACATAGATTATTTAACCAATATGTTACGGCAATGTTATGGTTAATAATCTTTTAATATGTGGGTCAATAGCTTTTATAACTGTGCTAAGTTTGAACTTTCCACGTTCCATAGTTTTCGAGAAAAACGGCTGTAACAGACGGAAAGACAGACACACGCCTTTATAACTCTACCAATTTTGAACTTTCCACGTTCCACAGTTTTCGAGAAAAATGGCTGCGACAGGCGGCACACAAGTGATCTTATAATGGGTACGTTTTAACTTTTTGAGTACAGAACGCTAAGAAAAAACTTGCGAGCTTTTCCCACACCGATCACGAACATACTGAAGATTGCTAAAAAGTTTTAACTTTATATTTTTAGTTAAAGAATGGTTAATTTGAAATTTCAAAACAATTTTACATAATATGTGATTAAATATTACACAGTAAGTTTATATATCATGAAACGTGGGAACGGATCACGGATCACCCAACCCGGGGAGCCAACCACAAAGTGGCACAAGCAATAACCCCCGGGTTGAAAGTTTCCTACCACTAACCAGCAACCCCACTACCTCAGGAATAGTTTAGCAAAACAAGTGACAATTATTTAAAATAAGTCACTCAAAAGTGGAAAACTCATCCACAACATTATAACACCAAGTAGGCTGACACACATGCCATGCAAAAAAAATAATAATAATAATAGTAATAATAATTGATAAATAAACAAAATCCAAGAATAAAGTAAATAAAATAAAATAAACAACTTTTAAAGACATTTACAAAAACATATGTCTGTAAAAAGAAACAAAATAAAGAAAAAGAATGATGATGAAATTGAAACAGCGTTTTAAACTTTTACAGTTACAAAAGTCGGTAAAAGATTGCAATGAGACTTAATAAAATCACCAGGAAACCAAATTCTCTTTAACAGTGAAGTGAATCTTAAATGTATTTCAATTCCACAGTGCCTATTTGTTCCTGTTTTCAATTGTTAATTACATCGTCCATGTATGAAAGTAATTCAGTATTTATAGATTTTAAAATTAAAATGGGAATTTACTTGGGAACTTAGAGACATACTCGTGTTATTGTTAGATTTCTCAAAAATGGATGTGCCGAATTCAGGAGATAACCACTTAGGAATAAAAACAAATCGCTTATTACAAATTTAGAAAACAGTTATGTACTAAGCCTAAAAGTAAGTTTATCTCAATTATTTTTTGTACCACAGCAAATTTTTAACGAAAAATAAAAGAGATATCATTAAACTGTAGTTTTAATGATTCGTTGATTACTACTTAATTTACATAATTGTAAAGTTTTGAGAAAATGTGTTTTTTCTGTTTCCACAGTGAAAACATTGTAGTTGTCACTTAAATTTCAAAAGTCCTTCTTAAAACTTTAGTTCTTTTTACTTAGGTGGTTTATTTAAGTGGAAAAATTCCCCCTAGTTTAAATGTTAAAAAGTTAAAACTTTTTAACATTTTTAATAATGAAGAACTGCTTTTATGGAAATTTAAACCATTTGTTTTAATAATGTCTGCGTGTAAAATTGGTAATATGAGGAATAAATATTAAATATACAGACATTAATAATTGAATACTTGTTTTAATCTTAAAGGAGTATTTTTTATTTATTTACGTTTTTATTAAAGGAGATGAGTAGATAAATATAATTGAGTAAACCGGGCAGGATCAAACACATTTCTTATTTTTTTCTGGGTTGTTTTGATTGTTTAATAAAATTTAAGATAAAAACACAATCGTAGAACCAGTAAATTTTTATTATTATTATTATTATTATTATTATTTTGACGACTGTTTATATATACAATACAAGATCTTAAACAAAGGTTATTAATCAAATTTTAATTTATTTCAACATTTTTAATTAATTTTAATTATTTTTAGAAAGATCTTAAGAGAAACCAGGGTGAGGTATCAAGGATACGATTCTTCTATTTTCTTGAAAATAATCCACTGCATCATTTGAACAGAATGTTATATAATAACTTTATTATCGAAAAACAAATTCTGAGGCGATTGAAACATTGAAAGTATTTACAATGAGCAAAAAGCATTCTTAAATACAGCAGGAATCAAGGATGTGTGAACCGTATTTGATCCTAAGCGAATTTAATTTCGCTTTTTCCTTTAAGTTTTTAGTAACTTTCTTCGAAATGCGAGCTATATGAATTTTTTACACTGAAGGTTTTGAGGTGAGAGACAACTCCATCTTTTGCTTGTCTAAGTAACTAAAGTTAAGATTAGTTTTTCTTTGATCTCAAAAGAATGTGAGTTAAAATTTGATATAAAAAAGAACGCTTGCTGAAGAAGATACACTGAAATCTAGAGCAAAACAAGAACGAAAAATCATGCATCAAGCATAGATTATGTAACACTTTCCAACACTTCCAGTAAACCTTTTTAAATCCTTGCCTTTTAATAATGTGAAAGATAATGTCTAATTAAACAAAAAAAAGGAAATCACCCTCTCGTGGAGATCCTGCAGTTAAGCATAGGAACTTTTCTCCACGAGGGGAAATGTTTATTGAAAATTCGTATTTTAGAATACAGATGTTGAATATTACATTAGAGAGTAAAATAAAATTAGTACAAAGTTAGTTTTTACAATACTGGTTCAGATCACAACATTGCTTAATATTAAAAAAAATTGATATAAGAATAAATATAAAAAAAAGTAATTAGAAAATTTATGAAAAGAATACTTAATCATAACACAACTAGTGATTTGGCGTGGTTCAAATAGTAAGCTGAAATAGGAACAGTATGAGTACAAAAATGTGATCAGTATATGAACTATTATATACAAATTACAAAAACAACATATATTCTATTAAAAAGTACTTTATAAATGTAGGAAAAATGATCACAGATCCTTTTTAGTAGTTGGAAAAGGCATAACAAATATAAAAATCCAGTTTCAGGAATTACCCAAAAAATTTGGAACAATATCCGAATTATTTTGCGCAGCCCTGTATAGGATCTACAGATTTGCATATATACTACATGCAAATCAAAAGAATGCTAAAATTTAGTTCAGTTAGGAAACGCATTGCACAGTTTAAAATTCTCCTTCGGGAATTTCCGTCAATAAACGGAAATGTGCTCGAGAATTTTTTGTGATGCTCTGTATATTATCTATAGAATTTATACACACCAAGGAAGAGGCGAAAAATGAGTTAAATTTAAAAACGCGTACCGCAACTGAAAACGCACTTCTAGCAATTATTGTTAACAGACAGTACATTAACCGAATCCTTTTGTGTGTCCCTGTAAATGAACGACGGATGCTGTGCACACAGTATTCGATTGTAAGCCCCATGCAATGTAACTCAGCTATATATATCAATTTCAATATGTTTGACATGGTGAAACATTACTAAAAGATATCTCAAATGATTTTTCCTCATAAACCGAAATGTAACGGAATTCTTTTGAGTGTCCGTGTAAAGAAACTGTAAGTGCTATGCACACCATATTCAATAGTAAGCCTCTTGTAGTGCACCTCAGTGGTATATATTAATTTAAATACGTTTGAAGCAGTATAACATCATTAAAATAATCCGCAAATAATTTTTCCCGATAGACCGTAATGTAAAGGGATTCTTTTGAGTGTCCCTGTAAAGTAACTATAAGAGCGACACATTTCATTTTGAATGCCAAACGTGTCATTACTGAACATCAAAAACATATATCAATTGCGGGACAATCGGAGTATATTTACGCGAGTTAGAGCACGGACAGACAGACAGACATACGGCAGACAGACCGACAAACCGAATTCATAAACACTTTTCATCTATGTTGGAAAGTATTAAAAAGGGGAAAAACTTAATTGATATTTAAAAGTAGGAATCAAGGATGTACAAAGCTTATTTGATCCAAATCTATTTTTAATTTTGCTTTAGTGATTCATTTTTTTCTGCTAATTGTCAATGATTACGCATTTATATATCTTTATACGCGGGATTTGAAATTAAAGACAATTCCATCATTTATTTCACTTGCATGCAAAGTTTTTTTTATGATTTATTTATATAAATTTTTAAAAAAATGTTACAAAGTTCAAATTTAATATCGAAAAGAACAAATGCTGAACAAAATACACCTTTAAAGGGATAATGAAATCTAGAAGAAAAGAAATCTTAAATGCAATTTACTGCAGAAATCTGCGGTATTACGCGCTATTTGAGATGAGAGAAAATTTCATTATTTACTTGTCTTGCACTCAAAGTTATTCTTTTCTTTAGATTTCAAAAGAATTTTATCAAGTTCACTTTTTATGTAGGAAAGAACAAATGCTGTGGAAGATACACTTTTGATCATAATGAAATCTCGAGAAAAAAAACTAAAGCTTTGGTTACAAGTATGAATCAAGGATGCACGAAGTTTATTTGATCCAAATAAATTTTAAATTTGCCTTTACTTATTTAATTTTTTCTTAGATGTCTTTTAAATTCAAAAACTGGTTTTCTTTAAAAATACAATTTTATAATAATACACATTTATACGTCTTTATAAGCGGGATTTGAGACCAGAGACAATTTAATCATTCATTTGTCATATGATGGATCGACTACTCTGATCACAAGAGTAGGCGAAGTTTTAAATGAGAACGTAGTTTTTGTCCACTAATTGTCCATGTGCGTAGAAGTTGATCAAGGCTATCTCGCTTTAACTTTCGAATTGTTGACTGTGAAAACCTCGGAATTTGTGAGTTTCTGCTTTTCATCGATATTTATGCAAATTGTTATAGCTGGTCAATCGATGTTTGAGTATATAAGCTTCGGAATGCGTTTGGAAGTCGGAACTTGGGTCGAGTTCTTACTCTATTAGAGTGAATTTAGATCTAGCTATTGAGCTCACCAATCTGAAGCTGAAAAGGGAATAAGCAGTTGGTAAGAGTTACTTACAATAGTTTCTGCTAATCAATAAAGTAAATTTTGGGTGCTCACAGAGTGCCATTTCCAGAGTTAGTCTAGGCGTACATACTGAAATCAGTGTTCGACTAGTTTGCAGCGTGGAGTTTGGATTTTTGCTGAAGGTATTTGACTTGCTGTTGTCTTCAAGTTGTAAGTTACGTTTTGAATCTTTATATTTAATATATTGAAGTGGTATTTTGCTGAGTACAGTTTTGGGAAAGCTGAATTATTTTGGAGTAAGGAAAATTTAGTGGTGTCCTTTCTCAAATCCCTGCCCAATAAAGTTTTAATAAACTTGACTTTTAAATTTTACATCTTGTGCTCTCTTTTACGACTGAATAGCCTGGTTCACTCTCACCAACAGCAAATGTCTGTTACAGACTTACAGGCATTTTTTTAGACTTCAAAAGAATGTTATAAAATTTAACTTTAATATCTAAAATAACAAATGCTTACGAAGATGCACTTTTAAACTAATCGCAATACAATGGAAAAGAAAAAGCAATAATAACTGTGAGATAAGAGTAGGAATCAGAAGTGCATAAAACTTACTTGATCCAAAAAGATTTTTAATTTGACTTTACTTATTAACTTTTCTTCCAAATGTCTTTGAAATTCACACAGATTTTCTTTAAAAAAAAAATTTTGCAGTGATACACATTTTATACGCTGTCTTTATAATGAGAGACAATTCCATCATTTATATCTCTTGCATCCAAAGATTTTTTTTTAATACACTAATTTTTCAGCAGAGATGAAATTACGCTGTAAATTGATGAAATACAAAGGATGTGAAATATCACTTTACTAAACAGCGTACAACCAATAGAGTAAAAAAATGTCCAGACCGGGGTTTGACCCCGTATCCCTTGGTATAGCGTATCAAGTGCTCTACAATTTAAGCCATCCGGACGACATCCGGTCTAGCATTCTCTCACTCTTATATGGCTAGGCTGCAATCTCGCAGCACAAGATGGAACGTCAATCATGAGTTCAACTCCAGTGGCATACATGAGACAAACTAAACCCAGTATCGGTGAATATTATTATACTAATTAATCTTTTAGCAGAGCTGAAATTACGCTGTAAACACGCACGGGTGGCTTAAATGGTAAAGCTCTTGGTGCGCTATACCAAGGGACCCGGGATCGAACCCCGGTCTGGACATTTTTTCACTTTGTTGGTTGTACGCTGTTTAGTAAAGTGATACTTCACATCCTTTTGTATTTTATTTTTTTAATTAAAAAAAAAAGATACAAAGCCCAATTTCAATACCGAAAGGAAGAAATGCTGAGCACAATACACTTTTAAAGCGTTTTTTAATTTCCTTATCGTTAATGTAATGAAATTGACATATATTTATTAATTACTTTACTTTTTGTAATGTTTTCCTGCAATTCGAGATAGAATATTTTTAAAAATAATTTTTTTACAATGTTATATATTTATATAAAGTCTGTCGAAAGTACCCCCGAGTCCCCCCCCCCACCTCCTTAGCTTCCAAATATGCTAATAATTTAAGAAACGGTAAAATACGTGTTCACTCAATTTTTTCAAGGGGGACCTCATCTGGATAACAAAATTTGGGCAGGAGCACGGGTGGCAGCTAAAGGTGGGGAGCTCAAATTTGATATTTCACATAGAAAGTAAATGGTCATATCAGGTTTGATTTTGACAGATTTAAAAAGAGAAGTTTTACTAAAGGGTCCATTGCATTTATTTTCAGCATTATCAATAAACGAATGGTTGCAACCTCTTTTGACAGCAACGTATTTTAAGTAATTAAGTTCATCATTAAGAGAAAAGCAGAAGAAATTTTGAGGGTATGGTTTACGTAAGTGCAAAATACACCAATTTTCTGGTGATATGAGAGAGCATGAGGGGATTAGATACAGTAAAATGTTTTCTATAAACACAGGTTTTGAAAATGAATCACATCTGGTAACTAAAATATCAAGAAATGGAAGTTTATTACAACTCATCAGTTTATTTCTAACTCAAAAGTAAACTGAATATGTGTATCGATAGAATTAACAGTGTGAAGAAGGGTGGAAACATCAAAAGGATTATCAATTTAGACAAAAGTATAGTCACCATAACACATCCAATATTTAAAATTTAACAGGTTCAATTATTTTTTCTTCAAAATAATGCACATACATGTCACAGAGAATTGATGATAAACGATTTCCCATCAGATTGTTTTTAAAATATACTATAAAATTCGAAAGTAGTATGTGTAATGCAAAGTTTAGTTAAGTTAATAAAATCTTTAAACTTCAATATTAGAATAATGAAATCCACATAATCTAGTTTTTAAACAAGAAAGAGCATCTTCAACTGGAACATTTGTAAAGAATTATTTGACCTCAAGTGATAACATAGAACAAGTGAACAGGTTGATATTTTCAAATTTACTGACAAAATCATAAGATTTTTTTATGGTATGCGTATTAATAATGCATAAAGGAGAAAAAAAATGGAAGTTAAAAACTTGGCAAGAAGGTAAGTATCAGTACCAATGTTATAAACAATAGATCTTAGGGGAACGTTGGTTTTATGAAAATTAGGTAGACCGTAAAAACAGCACAGATAGCTGAAGAAGAAATAACACAATGTTTAGTGTAATCATTTGACACGACAGAACTCTTAACAGCTTTTTTCACACAGGAAAGATGCGAAGTAGTAGGATCTTTTTTTTTTAACTTTGATGTAAGGACCTTCGCGTAAAATGTCATGAACTTTATCAGAATAGTCTTGTTTATCTATCAGAAGAATTTAACCATCTTTATCTGATATAGTTATAATTAGATTATCATTAGACTTATGTTAATTTAGAACAACATGTTGAGATCGTGGTTAAAGAGTTTAAACTTAATCTTTAATTATTAATAATATTTTAGTATTTAATTTTTATATTTGTATAGTATATTATGAATTTTTAATATATATTTTATTTGCATTTTTATTACTAATATTATATCTAATTTGTTTTTTAATTCTTTAATTAAATAATTAATTTTCTTTCTTTTTATTTATTATGTATAGTTTTTATAATTTCCTTTAACTTTTCTTATTATGTTTTCATTTAATTTGCTAAATTTTCAGTTTCAGCTTTAAAAATATTCCCCTAATGTTCTGTGTTCTTCTGATTGGGTAATTCTCTTGTGTGGTTGCCTAATGCCTTCTGTGATTGGCTGATGCCTTATTGGCTGTTTTCTTTAGCGTGTCCCTTTCCCTTCCATTTCTTTAAGTCTTGCTCCTGCCTTCAAAGTGGTAGCATTTCAAAGTGGTCTTTGCGCCTGAAAAAGAAATGCAAAGTTCTTTTGAACGGCCTAGAGCATTTCTTTATTTTTATGGTGTTATTAAGAAATTCTTTTGCCTTTATTGTATTGCCAGAATAAGACACGATATATTGCCAATATATAATGTTGGCCAAATTTTGTTTTACTACTTGAAATTTGCCTATCAGAATTTTCTATTTTATCATAACAATAGTCTACAAATTGAAAATATTTTCGGTACAAAAAATGTAATAATTCAATTTTATGTCTTTGTCGACGCTGAGTCTGAAAATGAATAGCTATTTTTTCTCGATCATGTATCACATTTTTGTTATGGAACCTTGAGAAAATTCTGGAAAAGTATAAAACTTGCAAAGTGACCAAGTTTATTGATATACAGGGTGATTTTTTTTTTAAGTTGTGAAAGTAAAACCCCATAACAAAAGAACCACTGATCCAAATGACCAAAAATTTCACCAGTATGCTCCCAAAGCAATAGGAATTTTTTAGACGTGGTTAAAAAAGACTTAAAATCTCACCGACAGATGGCGCTGTACATGCAGTAAAGTCGCGAGACGAACTTGCGCTCGGCACACGCACATTGGCGATAAAAACGTGAAGTACGCACACCTCGTGTTCGTTATTCTATGGAAATCCTCGCAATGACTGCGCCATTGACGGACCGTCCGTTGTTTGTGAAACTGTATTAACAGAATAATGACAGCGCAGCAACTGCTCTTAGGAGATTTAGGACACTTAAGGATTAAAGAAAAGGTCCAATGACGACAGAGGGCATACGGAAGATGGTTTCTCAAAGTACCGACCATTGTTTTCCTCCCACAGACGATATTCTGTGTTTCTACTACCTTCCAGCGCCATCTGTCGGTGCGATTTTAAGTTATTTTTTAACCATGCCTAAGAAAATACCCATTGCTTTGGGAGCATACTGGTGAAATTTCAGGTCATTTGGACGTTATAGTGTTTTACTTTCACAACTTTAAAAAAAATCACCCTGTATGAAATTATACGAAACGAAATTAATGAAACTTATGTAATGAAATTAACTAAATTAGAAAGAGTATAGGGCTCTTACTGATCTCGAAAATCTTAAATAGATTACAACACGAAACTACCCCCGCCAATGGCTTCAGCTTCGTTGACAGATTGTATTATTTCAAACACGCTCCACGTGGTTGAATCATTGGTTAAAACGTTGTTCATTCGTGCCGGCTGGATGACTCATATTTATTTGTCCCATGTGGTTGACTCATTATTTTTTAAGATAGACGATCATTTCTGTTATGTTCCAAAAATAACACAATAGGATTAATTAAAGTTACATAATTAGAAAATGTGACGTGGCAGAGCATTTTTGATAAAATTTTCTGTTTCAGCATTAAAAATATTTTATAAAACTTTTCTCGACTTATCTGTTCCAAAAATCGTGCGGACCAGAGAAATCAATCCATGTCCCAAACATCAGGAAACGACAAATTTCTCCCAAGAGAATTTTATTGTAGTACAACTTTCGAGACACGTCAGTTACAACAACAGTAACATCTATTTCGACAAGTATCTAATGTGAATGGCATCACGTAAGTTACTATGTTTCTACATTATTAATCTTCTTTACATTTCTTATTAAAGGTTAGCTTTACATTGGAAATGTTGGCAATGAAATGCCACTAATACACAAATACTGGCTTTGTACTTGAAACATTTTCAATGAAAAACAGATATTGCAAAAATATTGGCTTTTATAGGAAATCTTAGCAATAAGACGGCGAAACATTTATTGCGAGTATTACAACAATACAGGCAAAATCTAAATACCTCATTATTGAAGCAATATTTCAAGACAGTAATTTCAAGATGTACCTAATACACAGGGTGGGCCAAAATTCCTTGACACAGTTTAAAATTCAGTAAAACAAATTATATAATTGGCGTACGAGTGTGCGATTTTGACGAAAATGTCTCTCATGATCGAAAGTTTTGATTAAGCAAATAAAAAATTCTGTTCAAAAAATAACTCGCAAATCTACAGGACAGATACAGTATAAGAATATATATATAAGAATCAAGCATGCTTATATGCAAGTTTTTGTCCAAACATTTTTTATTGAATTTTAAAATGCGGCAAGAAATTTTGGGCCACCCTGTATATAATGTTAGATCAATTTTGTTTTTCTACTTGAGATATGTCAGGTAGAATTTTCTATAGTATAAAAATCACTCCATATGACAAACAACAGAAAACGGCAGTTCTCCGAAGAGAATTATATTGTAGTACAACTTGCGGAAAATATCAGCTATAATACCAGTAACATCTATTTTGAACAGTGTCTGATATTAAAGTGCGTCCCAAAAGTATATAGACAACCATTTTTTGGATTTAAGAGCTATCTCAATGAGTAAGAAAGACGAAATAAGTTATGCAATAATATAGTGATGAAATAAAAATAATAAAATACTCAAACAACTTTTAACAGTCATAGATTTAATATAAAAAATAAAAACAAAAAAATGCTGTCCCAAAAATATATAAACAACCGGTGTTAAAAGCTTATTTAAGTACTAATATCCAAAATTTGCATATTCCAAAGTCATGTACATGTGACTCGATAGATACCGGAAATAAAAGTGAATCTGTCTTTCCGTTTTCGGCTAATTGCAAAGATGTCTCGCAATGTGCTGTTTTCCAAAAAGGAAATTTTGAAACCGAAATCATAGGTATTGTTTAAAGGTTCGTGGATGGAAAGTTATGGACATTGCAAGAAAAATTAAACGCAACAGGGTTGGTATTTACCATATTCTCTCAAAAGGTGACAATTTTGAAACAAAATCCAAATTCTTGACGACCAAGGAAAACAACTAAACGGCAAAGAGATTTCGAGATTAATTTCAACCCAGAACCTGTCTCTACGGTCAGTTTCTAAAGAAGAAAGCGTTCCAGTATTAAAATCCATGGTCCATCGGCGGCTGCAGGCACGTACATTTCTTAATTATCGCAAAATGCGTCGCTCGCAAAAGTTTTCAAAACGACATGAAGATGCTCGTGTTCAGTGCGCCCGAAATCACATGAATTGTCCAGATGAATAGTTGAGTGTGCTTTTCAGTGATGAAAAGAATTTTAATTTAGATGGCCCCGATGGTTCAAAATATTGCTGGCATGATATTCGAAAGGAACTACGAACATTTTTCGGCAGACAACAAGGGTGGGGGGGGGGGTTCACTCATAGTGTGAGGAGCATTTTTTTATAATGAAACAACCGATATTGCTTTTTTGGGAGGTCGTCAATGTTCCGAAGATTACTTGAAGTACAGTTACTTCCATTTAGAAAGTTGCTAGGTGGGGACAAATGGATATACTTGCTCCATTCACGTGCCCAACTCTACAATGCAGTGGTTTGGTTTAGACAAAACCAAGTAACTGTTATGGACTGGTCATCCATAACTCCTGACCTGAACCCGATAGAGAACCTCTGGGGAATATTAACTAGAGACGTATATGCTAATGGGCGTCAATTTGCACCGGTTCAAGATTTGCAGTTGCAAATTGAACGAAATTCGTTTTCTTTGAAGCCAGAATTTCTTCAAACTCTTGTTTTGAGTATGCCTGATCGAGTTTCTGAAGTGATTAGAAAAAAAAAGCTAAAATTTTGAACGTTAAAGAGAAAACGATGAGTTGTCTATTAGCTTTTGGTTCAGTGAAATTTAAGTTTTAATTTTTCTCACAAATTCTGTGATTGTGTAATATTATTTTTATATAGTATTATTAATGTCTTGATATTATTTATAATTATAAATTGTTTTTAAATTGTTACTCCTCTTTTCAATTGTGAAATAAGAAAACGCCGTTGTTTATAAACTTTTGGGACGCGCTGTAATCGCATTATGGATCTTACTTAGTTTCTACGTAAATTTTCTTATGCATTTATTATTAAATATTGCTTTTTCATTAAAATTATTTGCAATGAAATGCCACTAATACAGAAATATTGGCTTTACATTTGAAATATTCCGATATTGCAAAAATATTGGCTTTATATTTGAAATTTGGGGGTTTTTAAATCTTATCTTCGATTTGGCGGAATTCGTGGACTTTGAGAAATAAAACCTCAACCAACCAACGTTATATTGGAAATATTGGCAGTAAAATGGCGAAACATTTCTTGCCAGTATTGCACCAATATTAGAAAAATGTAAACATCCCAATATTGGTGAAATATTCCATGACAGTATTGCCAGAATGGGCCGAGGTATAGCGTATATATACAATATCGGCGCAAATTTGTTTTTTTACATGTTCTTGCAGAATTTTCTACAACAATCAATTCATATGACAAACATCAGGAAACAGCAGAGTTCTCCCAATAGTAATATACAGGGTGCGACATAAGTTTCCGTACATAAGAAAAAATTAACCATTTTTAACACTTTCCAACCTAGTTGAAAAGTGTTTATGACTTCGGTTTGTCTGGCCGTATGGCCGTCTGCCGTTGGCCGTCTGTCCGTGCTCTAACTCCCGTAAATATGCTCGGATCGCCCTGCAATTTTATATGTTATATTTATAGCATGTTCCCTATTTCAACTGAAGTGTGTAGCACTTATAGTTTTTACAGGGACACTCAAAAGAATTCAGTTACATTACGGTCTATGGTGAAAAATCATTTGCGGTTTATTTTAATGATGTTACACAATTTCAAACACATTGTAATTGATATATATCACTAAGGTGCATCACAAGAAGCTTAATATGGAATATGGTGTGCATAGCACTTATAGTTACTTTACAGGGGCAATCAAAAGAATTCCGTTACATTACGTCTATGGAGAAAAATCGTTTGCGGTTTAATTAAATAATGTTTCACTATTTTAAACGCGTTGAAATTTATATATATCACTAAGGTGCATTACAAGAGGCTTACTACAGAATATTGTGTGTATAGCAGTCATCGTTCATTTACAGGGACACACAAAATAATTCTCTACTGTCTGTTAACAATAATTCCTGGAAGTGCGTTTTAAGTTCCTGAACGCGATTTTAAATTTAACTAACTTTTTGTCTATTACTTGGTGTGTATAAATTCTGTAGATCATATACAGGGCAGCACAAAAGTTCGCGAACACATTTCCGTTTATTGACAGAAACTCCAGGAGGAGAATTTTAAACTGTGCTACGCGTTTCCTAACTAAACTAAAATTTAGCATCCTATGTAGTATATATACAAACCTATAGATCATATACAGGGCTGAATAAAAGTATTCGGATATTTTTCCGAATATTGTATATGTTGGAAATTCCTGAAATTACGTTTTTAAATATGTTATGCGTTTTCCAAATTGTTTACTTAGATGTTATCTTTCAGCTTATTAAACGGTAATGATTTGTAAAATTATTTTGGAAGCGTTGGAAAGTGTTACATAATCTATGCTTGACGCATGATTTTTCGTTCTTGTTATATAATATGGCAGATTTATGAATAGCACTTTGAAATGTAAAGCTTAGGTGCCATCCCTTAATTTCTTCACACTTTAAGAGGGGGTAAGAAGGATGTCTACAAGGTGTGACACAGCTTTACATGTAAAGAGGAGCAGGTTAACATGGACGTCATATCGAAACTATGAGAGCAATTGTGTAGGCATTATTTGCAATTTGGGTTTTTTTTTATCTTATCTTCTATTTGGCGGAATTCATGTACTTTGAGAAATAAAACCTCAACCAACCTGCGTTATATTGGAAATATTGGCAGTAAAATGGCGAAACATTTATTGCCAGTATTGTACCAATATTATCAAAATGTAAACATCCCAATATTGGTGAAATATTCCATGACAGTATTGCCAGAATAGGCCAAGGTATAGCGTACATATACAGTATCGGCGCAAATTTGTTTTACTACATGTTCTGGCAGAATTTTCTACAACAATCAATTCATATGACAAACATCAGAAAACGGCAGAGTTCTCCCAATAGTTATATGCAGGGTGGGACATAAGTTTCCGTCCATAAGAAACAAATTAACCATTTTTATATAATATGGAAGATTCATGAATTGCAATATAAAATGAAGAGCTTAGGTGTAATCCCTTAATTTCTTCACACTTCAAGCGGGTTTAAGAAGGATGTCCACAAGGTGTGACACAGCTTGACATGTAGAGAGGAGTGGGTTAACATGTAACATCACATCAAAAATATGAAAGCAATTGTGTAGGCATTATTTGCAAGCTATATAAAGAATTTCACGAATATATATATATATATATATATATATATATATATATATGTATATTTATTCAGGTAGATATTAGTATTTTTTTCTTTTACTTTGAATTGCAACAGCTTGAAGTAAAAGAAAACAAGATCCTAACGTTTTATAGTATTTATATTAATAGGTAATAGGTCGTATTTACTATGTTTTGCATTAAATTAGCTCTAAATTTACTGTTGCGAAAACCGTGACGTCATAACAGAGTGGGGTGGATGGGGGGAGTATTACTCGAATATGATAAACTGTGACATGGGGTTAGAGATGGGTAAAAAACCCGACGAAAATCGCATGACGTAATTAATGGATGGCCCCATAGTGGAAAAAGATGCTGTATAACAAACAATAAATTTCGAGAAAATTAACCTTTTGTGACTCAAGAACTCCCATTTAAAAAATATTTACTCATGTGTTAGAATACATCATTATAAGCATGTATAAACAATTTAAAAAAATTTAGAACATAAAAATAAAAATATATTGACTAAAAAGTACTGTTTCCACTCTACAATACATACTTCTAAAAAATATTGTCAGTTTTCTAATACAAAATTATAAAGTATATGAAATTACCTTTGCAAAAAATCTATTTTTGGACGTCTCCAGTCTTTTTAATTTGACGAAATTTACGAAGTTCATTTTAGCACTAACGATGTGAAAGTGCTCAAATGACAAATAAAATTTTGGCATAAAAAATTAACTCGGTATCGCCGTCTGTTGAGAATGCAATGAACAATTTATATTAACTGTTCTGTTGGAAGATAGCAGCAATAAATAAAATTGTCTTTTAAAGACCACTGTATAAGTAACATTAACGTTTGGGAATGTTGCAGACATGCAACGTGGTGATACAAAGGGTTAAATTGATAGCTTCTTAAAAGCATAAAAAACACTTCTTAATAACACCATAAAAAAGGAATGCGCTACATTCCTTTTTTATGCACATTCCTTTCTTATGGTGTTATTAAGAAATTTTTTTTATGCTTTTATAGTATCACACCAGTTTATTCAATACTTTATTTAATGTGATAGCTTCTTGTAAGTTTTATTGGTTTATTTTCTTTTTGGTAGCATATTTTGTAAAATGTTAGCTGGCAGTACTAAACTCTTTCACAAAAACTTATTAATATTTATTTTTCAAATATCATGTCTTATTAATATTATTTAAATTACTAAATACAGTGTACTCTCGTTAATGGTCTCTGCTTAAGACGTATTTCCAGTTAATGAATTTCGTTTTCTCTATCATTTTCTATTTAAAATAAATCTTAACGATATCGGTTAATGCGTACTACTCCTCGAATAATGCGGACACAATTTTTTTTTTCATTTAACTGGGCAGAATCTAAAGACACACTGCAAATTCTCAGCACACATGAGGAACACTTTGATTAAAAAAAAAGTGTTCCAGTTACCTTAATGTGTACTGAATGCGTTCCTTTAATGTGATCCAAATATGCTCTGCTATAAAGAAAGTGTTCTGAAAGTGTACCGAAAGTGTTCTGCTCATGGTATCTATTAAAACTAAACTTGGGAACACATTTAAGAACGGATTGGGAGCACATTTGGGCACACTTGTAAAATTATCACTTTCAAAAAGTGCGCTAGAAAGTGTGCTGAATAAAAGAAGTGTTCTCAGAAGTATTCAAAAACTGTTCCAAAATGTGCGCTATCAAAGTATTCTAAAAAAGGTGACAAAATAAGTGTTCTAAAAAGTGTTCTGAAAAGTTTATAAAGATTTGGAGTGCACTCGTTATCCACATAACTTTTTATAAAGCAATTTTGGTGCCGAATATTTTACTGAGAGATCAAGGAATTTTTGGTGACATTGATAAAGAGAAAGATAACATTCCACAACCGATTCAGTAGTTACTTCTTATTTTATACAAGGTCAAATTTAAAACTGTTCGAAGCATGAAAATTGAAACATTCATTATTTAATTATAATATATTCAATATTCTGTATCTCAAAGTTATTTTTTTTATTTAAGTTGTTATTAAATTAAATTAGTAATATATTAAGTAGTTTATTATTAAGTGTTTCAACTTTCAGTTTTATCTGTTTCAACTCTTTATTAAGTATGTCAAAAATTGATAGCAATTAAATGAATATTTTAAGAACTGTCATGCATAAAATGCACTGTCAGATTTAGGTACTTTTAACGCCTCATTTAAGTTTTAACTAATGCGACAAAAATGACTGGTTAATGCGGACTACTCCTCGAATAATGCGGACACAATTTTTTTTTTCATTTAACTGGGCAGAATCTAAAGACACACTGCAAATTCTCAGCACACATGAGGAACACTTTGATTAAAGTAAAGTGTTCCAGTTACCTTAATGTGTACTGAATGTGTTCCTTTAATGTGATCCAAATATGCTCTGCTATAAAGAAAGTGTTCTGAAAGTGTACCAAAAGTGTTCTGCTCATGGTATCTATTAAAACTAAACTTGGGAACACATTTAAGAACGGATTGGGAGCACATTTGGGCACACTTGTAAAATTATCGCTTTCAAAAAGTGCGCTAGAAAGTGTGCTGAATAAAAGAAGTGTTCTCAGAAGTATTCAAAAAACTGTTCCAAAATGTGCGCTATCAAAGTGTTCTAAAAAAGGTGACAAAATAAGTGTTCTAAAAAGTGTTCTGAAAAGTTTATAAAGATTTGGAGTGCACTCGTTATGCACATAACTTTTTATAAAGCAATTTTGGTGCCTAATATTTTACTGAGAGATCAAGGAATTTTTGGTGACATTGATAAAGAGAAAGATAACATTCCACAACCGATTCAGTAGTTACTTCTTATTTTATACAAGGTCAAATTTAAAACTGTTCGAAGCATGAAAATTGAAACATTCATTATTTAATTATAATGTATTCAATATTCTGTATCTCAAAGTTATTTTTTTTATTTAAGTTGTTATTAAATTAGTAATATATTAAGTAGTTTATTATTAAGTGTTTCAACTTTCAGTTTTATCTGTTTCAACTCTTTATTAAGTATGTCAAAAATTGATAGCAATTAAATGAATATTTTAAGAACTGTCATGCATAAAATGCACTGTCAGATTTAGGTACTTTTAACGTCTCATTTAAGTTTTAACTAATGCGACAAAAATGACTTAAATGCGACAATTGTATATTGATTCACTGTTAAAAATGTGCAGCAAACTGTCCAGTCATTTGACCGTTTTTGTAGAAAACGGTTACATAACCGTAATTTAACTGTATTGTGACCGTATTATTCATTTTATGGTCAGAATATAGTTAAATTACGGTTATGTTAACGTTTTCTATAAAAACGGTCAAATGACTGGACAGTTTGCTGCAAATTTTTAACAGTGTTGTTTATAGTACAGATATAATGTTTCAATATTTACAATACAAGTTAGTTTTGAACTAAAGACACTGCATTCAATCATTTTCAGTTTAATAAAATATATATTTATTTAATTAAATGTCAATTATACCTTAAATAAGACAAAACTATGGGTAATCGCGTCTCATTTACACTGTTAAAAATTTGCAGCAAACTGTCCAGTCATATGACCGTTTTTATAGAAAACGGTTACATAACCGTAATTTAACGCTAGTCTGACCATAATAGCGCAAGAATAGCGTTAAATTACGGTTTTGTAACCGTTTTTAAAAAAACGGTCATATGACTGGACAGTTTGCTGCAAATTTTTAACAATGTAGGCACAATGACATTATATGACTAGATACCAACACTTTCATTCAGAAAATTTAACATAACATATGTTTTTGCACTAAGGTTTTCAATTAGGCCATCAGTGTGATTTCTATTCATTGTTCTTTATTCAAAACGACATTTTTAGAGCATCTGAAATATAAAACAAGTCCTTTTAGCTCAATCGGAAGAGAAATCGATTCCTTTGTTTGATTTTATTTATTTATTTTAAGATAGATACATCAGATTTAATGCAAATTAAATAAATTGCTCTCATTCCTTCTAAGTTCGCTATTTTGATATGAAATGTAATTTATAGGAAATTTTTAATTTGGCTTACCAAATGTATTTGAATGGATATGAGGTAAGTGTACCAAAACTGTTAAAAATTTGTTGGAATCACAGTTTAGAAATCGCCCATAGGCTATAATATATTTCCGATGCTCTAACGAGGTCAGAACTCCACCCATTCAGTGAATACCATCGAAACATTTTAATGTCTTACATAACAAAGTAAACAACTTCTAATAATTTTATTTAAATCGAAGACTTTTAACATACATTAATAATTAAAATATTTTGACAGCATCGACCCCATTGACACCCGTATTGACCGTATTAACCCCATCGACAGTCATGTTATTCGGTTTTCAAAGTGCCGTTATTTTCGAATAAATTACCGAATTTTATTTATTGACAAACTTTTCCAGAATAGTTTACCATAAAAAAGAAAAAAAACTTATATAATATAAAATCGTTAAAGCGCAACTTACCGATTTTTCTCCATAGACCATAATGTAACGGAATTTTTTGTGTGTCCCTGTAAACGTACTAAGAGCTGCATACTGGATTAAAGAACTCATATAAATGAGGCGATTGCAATGCGTCGATTTATAATAAAATTAGGAAAATATGTTAAAATCCATGTGTTTGAAATCTTGTGGAACATCCTGTAGGATGTTATATTAGTAAAACTTTCGGAAAACATCAGTTACAATAACTGATTTACACATATTTAGAGCAGCGTCTGATGTCAATGGCATCACGTAAGTTTTGTAATTTCAACTAGACATAGACTATGGATGAAAATTACAGACATTTGGAGTATCACGAACACGTGACATTGCTAGATGACATCAAAATGTTTTGAAGAACTTCAAACGACCGACTTTTATTGATGAAGAAAAAAAGTAATTTTGAACAAAAACAAAATAAAATAATAAAATAAAACTAACTTAATGGGATTGTTTCTTACTTTATTCAGCTGATATTTATTTATTTCATGCCAATTGGCATATTTTAGTGAGGGTGATTCAGCACAACTGAGTTTTATTTTATTTATTTAATTTTTGTGGCAGTTATTCACATTCGGTTTAAATCTCATTATGGTGAATATCCCTCATTGACGAACAGTAGAAGATGATATATTAAAATTTTTGACGTGTCCCTGGACAAAAAAATATTCGAAAAAAAATTTTAGTTATGCCTTTTTGTCCCTCCTTTACATTTCGTAAAATGAAATTGTTAAACAAAATTAATTTCGCGACAAAAAATATAAAATCACAGCTATATTTTGTAAAAAAAATTAATTAAAGAAAATGAGAAAATTTAAAATCTTTAAACTTTTCAATTTTTTTATATTTTCACACATTTTTCCCTTTTATTCACAGAAGCATCCTTCATAACTTTATTGATTGATTTTTCTATAAACCCATTAATTTATGAGAAAAAAATTAAACGTCTTTATCTATACTAAACTTGAATAAAAAACAAGCACTTCTTCATATTTATATTAAAATAAAATTTGAATTTATTCAGTTGAAAAATCCATCGTTAATTCTACTAAATCTGTTGGATTATGTAAAATAATTATATTCCAATTGATTTACATATTTTGTTGAAGTTCAAGCGATTTTAAACAATTTTAAGCAATTTAAAAAGTCGAAACGAGGAAAATGAATAAAAAGATTAGAACTCTAATACATTTAAAGGGAAATTAATACAGTAAAAATCTTTCTTCATATGTTTATAATCATTGGATCTTTTCGTAACTTCTCCAGAATATACTGGGGATGTCTAAATATAATTTAAGCAGAAAAAAATGGAAAATTGATATTTTCGTCGTTTGATCGCAAAGTGAAGGGGACCGAGACCCTTTAAGGCTGCTCGTCTGTGAACTTTCCGATTCCCTTCGCTAACGTTAATCTTATGAGCGTATAATGCATTCGTATATTTCAACTATCTCGTCTAGAAATTATTATTTTTAACTTCTGTTTTCTGTGTACACTTCTTAAAAGATGTCTTTTTTAAATCAAAATATCTTTGTTATCAAAATATTCCTATAATATATGCTTAATTTATAATTTAATGTGTTAAAATCTTAGCGAAACTAAATAAGATTTCAACACTTCACATAAAATTAAGTATGTATTTTAGAAACATTTTTGACAACTAAGAAAAAAAGTGACTTTCCTTTAAGAAGTGTAAGCAGAAAACAGAAGTAAAAAATATTAATTTCCTGAGGAGATATTTTAAATATACGAATGCATCCTACGCCCATAGGATTAACATTAGCGAGAGGAATCGGGAAGTTCACTGACGAGCAGCCTTAAGAAACTATATACGGTACGACGACTATTTTAAAAAGTAGTAGCAGTACTCTCTGCCATATCTCCATGCTTAAAATTCGTGATGATTTGTTAAAACCTATAAAGCTAAAAAAATAAATAAATAAATAAAAAGACAAGAAAACAGAAAGACAAACAAATGTATCATTTTTAGACCCCAATGAAATATTTTTAAAAATTTTTTTCTTATATTCACTGGAGTAGCCTTCAAAACTTTAGTGGTTGATTTTTCGGTACCTCCGTATTATCTGGACCAGGAGATAGATCGCCAAAAATGGTTGCCAATTCCCAATCATGTTCAAAACAGTAATTTAACATTATTAAATACATAACATTCTTAAAAATGATAAATAATATGAAATAAATAAATAAATAAAATATAATAAATGAACAATAATAAATAAATAACAAAATACTCTAAACTATAATAAAAAAATAAAGTATAAATTATAATGAAAAATAAACTATAAACTATAATAAATACATAAACTTTATAGTTTTCAAAACATGGGGATTACTGTAATTAGTATAATTGTAGAAATGCTTGGCGCAATTGTATCTGACATGGTCCGAATAATACGCAAGTACCGACTTTTCTATAAAACCTATCAGTTTATGGGGAAAAAATAAATGTCTTTATCTATGCTATAATTGAGTGTAAAACACTAATTATGTCATATTTACATTTAAAAGAAATTTTTGTTCAATGAGTTGCAAAATCTATCCCTAATTCTATTGAATATACCTTTTGCATTATGTAAAATAATTATGTCATTTCATATCTGTTGAAGTTTAAGCATTTTAAAGGGAGAAAAAGTCAACTAAAAATTGAACCCAGAAAAATTAATTAAAAAATATTAGAACTCTGATACATTTAAAGGGAAATGGACATAGTAAAAAGCTTTATTCACTTTATAATCATCGGATCGTTACGTAACGTTTCCAGAATATACTAGAAATTTCTAATTACATTTTAAGCAGAAAAAAAATGGAAAGTTGATATTTTCTTCACATTTCGCAAAATGAAGGGTACCGAGACCCCTTAAGAAACTACTTACGGTACGATGACAATTTTAAAAACCTAGGGTGTACTCAAATCCAAACTGCTTATTTTGTGACTTATTTTTAAATTCATTTTTGCTTTAAAATGCATCCAATTGGCAGGTTCTTTTATTGAGAAACTTTATAATGTCCGTATTGGTCGATTTTTTTTTTTTTTTTTTTTTGTAAAGGTAGAATATGTTTCAAAAAATGGTGTCAAAGTGGACATTTTGAACGGAATTTACCGAAGCGATAGCTCTGGAAGCAAAAGAAAATTTTCGTACTGTGAAAATAATTGTTTGTAAATCAATTTCCAATTAACTGAACGAAAAATAAAAACACATGTCACTTATAAATCTCTTCATAAACCACTTTGCCAAGTGTCATGTTTTTATTTTTAAAAATGGGTCTGAAAATGTGTCAGAAAATTTTGAGTTGTTGAGCGTGGAAAAAAAAATATATTTTTTAATACCACCTTAAGCACTACTCTCTGCCTTATATCCATACTCAAAATTCGTGATAATTTGTTAAAGCCTATAAGTAAAAAGAGATAAGAAAGCAGACAGACAGACAAATATATAATTTTTAGATACCAATGAATTATTTTTATACATTATTTTCTTATATTCACTGGAGTAGCCTTCAGAACCTTAGTGGTTGATTTTTCTATAAAACCTATCAGTTTATGTGGGAAAAAATAAACGTATTTATCTATGCTATAATTTAGTGAAAACATGTATTACGTCATGTTAACATTTAAAAATATATATTCATTCAGTTGCAAAATTCATCCCTAATTCTATTGAATATATACCTTTTGTATTATGGAAAATAATTACATCTAATTACATACATATCTGTTGAAGTTTAAGCATTTTAAAAGTAGAAAAATGTCACCTAAATCTCGAATAAAAAAAAATTATTAATATATTAGAACTCTGATACATTTAAAGGGAAATGGATACAGTAAAATGCTTTATTCTCTTTATAATCATCGGAACTTTACGTAACTTTTCCTGGATATACTAGGAATTTCTAATTATGCAGGGTGATTCATAAGTAAGTATACAAATTCCAGATGCTGTAAAACAGGAACAGTTTAAAGCACGTTCCCTAAATGCAAGCCGTAAGGTAGGTGTACTCAAAGTTTTTTTACACTGTCGTGCGAAGTGACATAAGCAATCGCAAGCGTGTCACGCAAATATCAGTAGAAATGGCTGCGTCTGCAGTGGAGAAGGTATTTTGTGTTCTTGAATTGAGCAAAATGTGTGTCACCATTGTGCAACGTCATTTTCGAATACGATTTGGAAAAGAACCTCTAAACAGAAAATGCATTTATGATTGGGTTTAAAAATTTGAAACTCACATAACACACATCAAACTGGTAACCCATTTCCGTTCACTTTGCACAAACAGCCCGTAGTTTCAAAAATTTTAAACCAATAATAAATACATTTTCTGGTTAGAGGTTCTTTTCCAAATCGTGCTGAAAATGCCGTGCACAATGGTGACAGATTCGGTTTTGTTCAATTCAAGAGCACAAAATACCTTCTCCAATGCAGACGCAGCCATATCTACTGATATTCACGTGACACGCTAGCTATCGCCTATGTCCACTTCGCACGGCAGCGGGGAAAAAACTTTATGAGTACACTTACCTTACAACTTGCATTTGGGGAACGTGCCTTAAACTGTTCCTGTTTTACAGCAACTGGATGTTGTATACTTACTTATGAATCACCCTGTATTTAAGCAGAGAAAAATGGAAACTTGATGTTTTCGTTATTTCTCGCAAAGTGAAAGGTATCGAGACTCATAAAAAACTATACACGCTACGACAACTATTTTTAAAACATAAAGCACTCTGCCTTATATCCATACTCAAAATTCGTGATGATTGGTTACAACATATAAAGTAAAAAAAAAAAGATAATAAAACAGACAGACAGAAAAATATATCGTTTTTAGATCCAAATGAGATTGACTTGGGCCCATTAGCATACCGAGACCTGTATACCTTAGATCCACATTCAAATTTCGTGACGATTGATAACTTTTTAGGAAAGTTACAGTCTATAAAATCAATAAAAAGAAAAATGTCCAGCTAAACTGATGGCATTGAGCTCACAGGCTATTCACACTAATTGTGTATTATACTCTTATTTCAAAGAATAATGCCCCTCGAAAACTACAGAAATCGACAATAAATTAAGGGGGGATTAGCCACCCGTTCCTCCTTCATACTTAACCAATGAACCACCAAAACTAATCAGGGAAACGCCTTATCGCAATGAACCTATATACAAAATTTGAAGCAAATCTGATAATTCTGCATGAAAAACCCATTTATCTAAATTAACGGGGGTTTAGCCCCATCCCCCCCACTTTCTACTTAACCAATGAACCCCCAAAACTAATCAGGGAAGCTCTTTATCACAATGAACCTATAAACAAAATTTTAAGCAAAACGGATTATTCTATCAAGAATTATCGCGTTACGTACGTACGTACGTACATACATACAGAACCGGCGAGCACAATGCCCGTAAGCTAAAAAAGTACACCAAAGTAAAAATGCTGAAAATTTTGATAAAATATCTTCATTATTGTTAAAGTTATAAGCGAAAATACAGGTTAGGATTTAGAGTGAGACGCCCTGTATTTCTTGATTGTATAACTGGATTGCGGTTTTCTATAAAGAAAACTCTTTGTCTTGATGTGTACTATCACCCTTTTACAGTTCTGGCAACCAGTTCATATACACATTGTATAAACGATTTAACAAAAGTTTTTAATCAAAGAATATTTACATTTAAATTAATATCTAAATCTTAGACATCAAGAATTAACACAAACATTTTATTAATCATGTTATTAAATTATATTAAAAGACAAATATTCAACATTTTTAATAGTACTTCTGCTAGTTCGTAAAAAATGCACTGAAATAATTTTTATTTAAATATACAATTATGTATTTCTTAAGCTTTAAAATAAAATGAAAACTTTTTTTGTTGATTTCAAATTCGTTTCCCTATATATATTTCTCATGCATTTTTTTTCGTATCGTATTTTATTTAAAAATCTAGAAAGCAATTATCTTTAGTAAAGAATTTTGAAGAAAACGAGAAAGAATAAAATTAGTAATTTTAGTCTGAAGAGTATTTAATACAATTTGATACACAAAAAATGGGGACTTGAGGTAGAGAAAAATTAATTTTCAAATGAACATAATACCTTGGGGAAATTGGATTTGATTTAGGAGGAGGAAGGCTTGTGAAAATTTAACTTTAGCTTGAAATAGTTGAAATTTTCACTAAAAAAACTTTTTATGTATCCTACGCTGTAAAAAAAGAAAAAGCAGTTTTCTCTGAATATAAGGCCTCAAAAAACTTAAAAACTTATAAATCATGACCAAATTGTCACAGCGCACCCAATTTATGCGTGTGTATACAATTTGACACAATGTTACAGGCGGTGATTATTGACTCCCATTAAGGTTCGAAAGTTTTAAAACGCTTATAATTCGCTTTATAATTGTCATAGCGCACTTACATTTTGTGGTAAAACATCACAGGACAAACTAACATGTGGTCATCGGGGAGCCTCCCCCCCATGAAGAGGGTATAAAATTTTAAAACGCTTATACCTAGCGTTTCATTATCATAAGCCCTCTACACTGCAAAAAATTTGGTGTAAAGTTCCTGTGGCACCCTTCTGCCACAGGTTTTCCCAGGAGTTCCACCAAAGAAATTCCAGGAAACTTACACAAGTCAGTTACACACAAAACATATGGAACTTTACACAGATCATCGATCACACTTTTACAATAAATCCGAAAAGTTACACAAAAGTTCAAAGTATGCCTGAGTAAACTAAGGAATGTTACACACAAAACATATGGAACGTTTCACAGTTGATCAGTAAATTTCACTTTCTCAAGTATTCCGAGAAGTTACACAATATTGTGGAAGATGTTACACCAGATATCTCGGTATTCTCGGATCAGCAGAAATAACCCAAGAAAACCCAGGAATGTTACACAGTAAACGTCAGGAACATTATGCAGATTTTTTACAGTGTATGGTGAGGTCCTCGATTTTTCGAATGCTTATAATTACCGTTCAATTTGTCTCATTCCGCTTGGATTTTATATGATAAAACATCATGAGACAATGTTACATGTGGTTATTGACCTCCGATGGGGAGGGTCCAAAATTTTACTGTAAGTTCACACATCTAATGAGTCTACGAATGAAAATAAATAACTTTCATAATCTCTCTCCATATATGTAATATTAATTTATGCCTTCTTCCAAGGAATATCATCCATAATAATATTAATATCATTCATATAATATCTATACACAACTTCAAATCGATTATAATCGCAATAGAAATTTTCACTTCGGCCGTGTGGTTTTAAGCACACGAAGTTTTTTTTTTATATTTTATATTTCTCATAGTTACCAATTCTCCCAATTTTTGAATTCCACTATTTCCTAATAAAACTTCTTGCTTTATATGATCGCAGAATTCTGTGATTAAATAAACCAAATATTTATATAAGAAAATAGTGGTGCTCAAAAATAGGGAGACTTGACAATATTTACTAAACAAAATCTTTTTTCATACTTAATAATTAAAAGTTAATAAGTTTTTTTTTTTTAAACAAAAATTTAAATATATAAATGAAATGTCAACAAATATAATGCAAAAAGTCCGAATGTGGTATCTCTTTCCTTTGTCGTTTCTTTGTATCTCTTTTCTAAATCGTAATAGAGCTGCACGCAATAGAGATAGGTTTTTATTTAAATTCATGCTTGATTTTTCTGTTCAAACAATGAAAATCAGTAAACTGAGATACAGTTTTCAAACAGTTTAACTTCGTTTTAAGAAAATCGCCGTTCCTTACTTCAAACTCAGTTTCAAGTAAGTTTTAAATCAGACAAGTATCCTTTACTTTCCAAAATGACCACAAAATCTTCATCAGATATTCTGGCTGACGAAACCATACAATCTTTCGGGGAACCTAGTGCAATAAATACGTTTTTGTTCTTGTTGTTTGTATGAGGTTGTTATCTTGTTAGAACCAGCAGTAGTCTTTGATTCCAAAATTTGACTTACTTTCAATCAAATTATCCCGCAGTACATCAGGCTTCAACCATGTGATCACAATCCTCCAATTTGTATCCAACCAATCAAAATCGTCAATTTGTCAGCCTGTAATATCGCCCAACCAATCAAAATTGACAAAAACGTGCAAACAAAACACCCATCTGGTTGTTAAATTGGTTGCTAGGGTGTAACGTCAGTTGAAACTGATCTATATTGCCGGTATTTTTTTTAGCATCAAAAACTTCGTCAATTACTGCAGGTTAAACAGTTAAGCCATAGAGCTCAAACCAAAATATTATCATCACCTTGCTTCATACTTGGAATCACATTTGAAAACAAAACAGCCAGTATTTCTTCCCCTCCGCTTCGAAACTAGATTTTGATCTTTAGAGCCTAATCGACAAAATTTACTCGCGTCAGAAAATAATAGTTTCTTCAAAAATTGTAACTTTTTGATTACGGGCTTGTACTGGCGACTATTTTTATATTCAATCGTACAACAATTTATAAGAAACTTTCTTTTCAGCAGATTTCTGTTGAAAATATCCCAGTATAAGTACTATATGGCAGAGATTATTTCCAAAATTTGGTACGAATATAGAATAAACAAGATAGTCGCTGGAACTTAAATTTACCGACACCGTAATCAAAGGGCGTTTATCAGTAAAGTTTGCAAAGTGCAATATACAAAAATACATTTGTAAAGTACAATCTTTTGTAGAATTTACATTACTAATATAGGTTTTTTATATATTAAATTATTATTATTTTAACTTACTTTTGCTTGTTTATTATAAATCTACGATAAATACGAACATTGTTAAAGGACGTACAAAGCCATGTAAAGTCTAGACATTTACAATATTCTCAGTTTCCCATAAAAATGCTCCCATTCAAATGTGATAAATAAATTAATAGATTAAAAAATACTCGAATATACTGAATAGATTTCAAGAACTATTTTTAGCCCCTTTTATCCATTAGTACAAAAAAGAAAAATCAATTTAATTGTCGTAACACGTTCAATTTCACCGCGACTTGTTTCCACGGATGTGGTGCATGTTTTGTTAAACCTAATGAATGTAGTTGGAAGAAAAAAAAACTTTTTCGAAATTACATCCCGGTTGTGCGTGTAATGCAAAGAGTTATAAGAATTTTTGTTACACATTTTGTTTAATTTGACTAAATTTTGTCATCTTCAATGTTGGGGTTGTATTTTAAAACATAAATATACTACATTTCTGTGAAAAAACAAATCCTGATAGAATTTTTGAAAAAAAAATGTAAAACGGAAACAAATTATTGAAGCATTGAAGTTTTTTATGAAAAACAAGTATTGCTTTAAAAATATATTTTACACAGACGAGATTTTAGTTCAAGTAAAATTGTAATTCTATATTTTCCAGATGTGTAATACAAGGTGTTGTAAACAATGATTGGAAGAAACGCTTTAAAAACAATACAGAAGGAAGTTCGTTTTTTTTATTTTTGCGTACTTAATCACTATTTTAAAAGCCTTCTTTTAATCGCACACATGAAATTAACCAATCAATCAATCAGTCAATCTCGCGCCAGATAATGTGAAGCATGTTCGTATAGACTAGCAACTTTAAAAGAGACAATATCGCCTTCCAGGTGGTGATTGAACTCACTTAGAAGGCGATTAAGTATGAAAAGTGTTTTGAGGGGCGATTTTATATAATTTTGAGCAATTTTTGCATACACTGTAAAAAATTTTGGTCAAACATTACGGTGCATATACTGGCAACTTTGTGACCAGTATATATACCGTAATTTAACTGGACGGTATATGTACCGTAAGATATTTAAAGTATATGTACCGGCTGCACCCCCCCCCTCTCTCCTCAGGCCTGCACGCATTACGTAACAAGAGCAAGAGCATCACTTCAGGGGTTGCCGTCACCAAGGCGGGGCTACCAGCTTTTTCCTTACTGAAAAATAATTATTTTACGGTATAAATAGCGATTTTTTACTGAAAAACAATCATTTTACGGTATAAATACCATTTATAATTGAAATGGCACATATACAGTTTTTTTACGCTTAATATACCTTAGAAGTACGGTACTCATACCGTAAAGAGTGAAAACGGTAGAAGTACCGTTAATTTACGGTACATCTACTGAAATTTTACAAAATTTTTTTACAGTGTATATATTGTAATAAACGAGAGAAAATGCATGGAAATATTGTAAATTTATCTAAGAAAAAAATTCATATTACTTTTCCGGCTACTGTCTAAAATTTTATTTTCTGTTGATTGCTGGCACTTGTAATGGTTTCAAAACATATTACAAGTGAAAGATAGGGGGAGTAGATTCAAGAACTGTAATTTCACATTGCCGCCACATTGTGAAAGACGGTAATCATAAAGCAAAACTCCGGTTCAATATTTAATGTAATCTTTGATCAATACTAGGATTACCGTAATATTTTCTTTTATCAAACATAAAGTCAGCGAAATGTCAACATTTAATAAGGTTATAAATTCCAAGTCATATTAAAATTCATAAAACGCACTGGGGAATACAATAATTGGATGAATCTTCAGTCATTCATTCAAAATCTATACACTTAAGATACAAAAATATAAAAAGGGAAAATTTTAGAATATTGCTATTAAGAGCCTACATCAATCATGAGAAAAAACGCGCAAGCTAATGTTAAGTCTATGGGAAGGTTCTTCCGCGATTTCTCGTTCGCATTTTAATATCTTTAAATACTTTTTTTGCATAGGATAGCTGAGGTCGATCTCTAACGTTGTTAGTTTTTACTTTTTCGATTTTGGTTCAGTTTTTTTATATAAAGGTACTTTCACTTTCAGAACCGGTTTCAAACCGGTTCTAAAATTGAAAATGTCCGCTTATAAAAAAGCTGGTTGGGGGTCTGGGGGTCATGATCGGTGAAAATATACCAAATTTTTTTGGAATTGCTTTCCTCCGAGCGGCTGCAATAGGTAGCATTTTGTAATGAAAGCTTCCTAACTGTTAAGGAATTCAAATACATTGAATCTGTTATTCATCAAAATGGATCATGCCTAAGAGATGTTGAGAATTAAAACAAGTTGGAAATTGTACGTCAAACGTGACAAATGAGGTGCGTTCGTAATATAGCTAGTTATATAAATATTCAGATCTTGATGATTTTTAATTCTGGGAAATGAAAGATATCGTCTGCAGTTTAATTTCTGTCATAGAATAAGTATCTCGGTCGCTTGACGATTAAACCTCGGAAGCTCCTATAGCAAGAAAGCACCGATTTTTTTTCTTTTAATTCAAATTTCTTAATAAATATTTTTATTAATATCTACTAAAGTTTTTATTCGATTTTCATAAAATTTGAAATGCCTCGACAAAATTCAGCAAAAATAATATATCTGAAATTTCAAACCATTCGATTGGGTAGTTTTTGCGTTGTTATATGCGGACGGACGGACAGACAGACGGACGGACCAGATGACGACAATAGGTGCTACGTACTTACATAATTACGAACGCACCTAAAAAAAGAGAGTTGGTATAAAAAGAATTGGTGAAGGTAGAAAAGCAATTGCAATGTTGAATTTTGTTCTGTGGAATAGTAATATTCTCTCTAAAACTACAAAATTAATTTATAGTGTAATCTTACAAAGCATTTTACTGTATGGTGTGCTGACATGAAATCTTTTTTTTTGAAAAAAGAAACTCTCTACCAAAATGGACTTCTGGCAAAAATCAGCAAGAACATCAAGGCTGGTAAAAGTTAAAAATTCAAAAATACTTGAAATCATGCAAGTCAAACAGGATAATTGTACATACAATCTGACATAATAATCTTAGATGGTATGGACATGTACGCAGGATGAAAGAAAAACACCTTCCAACAATCCTTTTAGATTAGAGCAAGAAAGGGGGATGAAGAAAGTGGCAAGAAAGGGGGCAGACCAAGGATGACTTGGAAAAATTCTATTCAAGAGTCACTGAAGTCTTATAATTTAAATGATGTTTTTGCCTTGGACAGAGAGAAGTGGAAAGAAACTCTCAAAGATACTTTTATGGGTCCAGGAAACCCACTATTTAGTGGAAATTAATAAGGATGATGATGATGATGATAATGTCGATGGTGGGAACAACCGGTGCTATCCCTTTCGCTTTTATGGCTCATACATCATTTCTAAATATCGCATAATTCCATCTTCGAATAAGAGAAAAATTCACTTTCAAATAAAAATTTGTTGAACAACTGTAGCTCAATTTAGGACTTTTTATGAGTTTTGAAATAATTTTGAAACATAATGTTTTTAAAACCTATCTCCACACTGAGCATTTGTTTGCTAAAACAATGTAAAATAACTACCAGCAGAGTTGCCGCATTTGATAATCGAGTGTCCAGAAGAAATTAAAAAGAAATAAATTAGATTAATCATGAGGTAAAAGATTAATCATAAGATAACTGCACTTCCACGCTAAACTAAAATCTGTCAACGAAAAGACAGATTTTCATTTTATTCTGAAGATAAAATTTATGTGAAGTTAATTCAGTTAAAATATACGTTGCATTAGAATATATTCTGAATGGTAATTCAACCCTTTTTTTAATATTTAAATAATAATATCATAATTCATATCTCCGACTTCAATACTTCTGTAACATTATGACTTAACCGAGATAGAAAAAAAATATTTTTATTGTAAATATTTAGATTATATAAATGTTGAAATCAAAAACTCTGTTATGCACATAAAAAAAGTAAGTATAAAAGATATTTTTCTTTATTTTTTATCTTATAATATAATTAGTTTTCAAAACTATTTAACTATTCTTCAGGAAATTAAAAGAAACAAACTTTTTTTGTATAGTAAGGGATGTATTAAGCTGTGTAAAAAACAAATGAAATAATGAAATGAAAACATACTTTGTTGGAAAGAAGTGGAACTAATTCAATAATTACGACCCGGTGATTTATTTTCACGCAACCGGAGGCAAGAATTGCGTAATAAATCGAATTACATGTTATAAGAAACTCGGATGATTAAATACTCGCTATATTCCTAACAAAGCTTTAAGATTTTTTCATTGTTTGAAGGTCTTATTCAAAATTTTACATTTAAATATGTAACAAAAGAAAAAACAATAAATATGCACACATTTTTTACGTAATTATCTAATTATTATCTTATTATTATCTTAGCATTATTTTATTATTTAACTTGCATAAACACTTTTTGTGTCAGTTTAATTACATTACAGAAGCTTACGAAACAATACTTTTTTTTTTTTTTTCTACAACATTTTAGGTGTTTCTGATGTTTTCAGTACGCTAAGATTAGAACTCTTTCCTTTGTCACACGAGTTTTTCTCACAAATAGTATGTTCAATCAAGAAAAATCATACAAAAGAGAGCACTAAAAAAAATCACACAAATGCATCAAAGACATTTATTTACAAAACACTTTAAAAAAGGGGTGAATTTTATATTTTAATAATTTGTTTTAGCTTCTAGAGTCCTGCATGAGTCGGTGTACACAAGACACGATCCCGAAAAGTATTACAGAAGCTTGCGAAACAATATTTTTTGTTTCTTTTTCTACACCGTTTTAGGTGTTTCTGATGTTTTTAGTACGCAAGATCAGAAATGCCTCTTTCCTTTGTCACACGAGGTTTTCCCACAAATTGTATATGAAATCGTGAAAAACCATACGAAAGAGAGCATTCAAAGAAATCACCCAAATGAATCAAAGGCATTTATTTACAAAACAATTTAAAAAAGGGTGAATATTATATTTTAATAATTTGTTTTAGCTTCTAGAGTCCTGCATGAGTCGGTGTACAACAGACACGATCCGGAAAACTATATTTGAATTAGACACGAAAAACGACCCAAACCCCCCAAAAATATTCCATTGACCCAGAATCCGACCCGAATCACAAAAAATCATTTTCGTTGACCCGAAAGCCGACAAGAACAAGAGATGCTTCAACCCAAAATATAGGGAAAAAAACCATATTTTAATAAAATTGTGGTAAAATAGTTTACAATTGCATCTCTTATATTAATTTTATATTTTATGTGGAAAAAATAACATATATATAGATTCATTTGCATTAACTAGTTTTAAATCAGAAGCAATATTCTGAACTTTCTTTTGCAAGAACGAGTTAACCCGAACCTGAAGCGCAAAAAAGAAAACCCAACCCGAAACATTAAAAGTCAACCCGATATATGAACCCGATCCACAGCGAAGAAAAATCAGAGTCAATTCGACCCGAACAATTGTCGAGTTAGGGGGAAATCGGGTTGCTCAACCTAATGCAAGACTTTAATACAATTGATTTTTAATTAATATCGCATTAATTTTAAATACCATTGTTGCCAACATCGCTCATTTTGACGCACGGTCGACGATAAGATTTTAAATATTAACCCGACCCAAACCGTAGTTCAGGTCGGGTTCGGGTAAAATGGAGTTGCCCGACTTGATGGAAAACGTTAATATATATTTTCTAAATCCCATTCTTGCCAATTTCGCTCATTTTGGCTAGGGATGTAAGGAATAGGGATTTGGTCAAATAGACAAATAGCGAATATTCGGCCAAATTTTAGGCTGAATAGTAACATTTTAAAAGTATATGCAGTTTGACTTATATATATATATAAATATATTTTACTTACATGCACACATATTAATTTAATATATATATATTTGTTGAATATAAATATCAGTTAAAAAATATAAATACAATTCAACACAAATTAAAATTGAATTGCTTGCCATTTGTATGTTTAAAAATTTTAGGAGCTTGATGTATTTTGTAGTATTTCAAACACATTCATGTTAATAATGAAACACGACTATTACCAAGTCTAAATTACTAATTGCATGATTTTATCTATAAATACGCGCAATTCATATATACACATTTTATCTAAAATAGGATCTTATTACCACAGTTTAAAAAAAATTATTATATTTTTATTTTGAAAATTTCCTTTTACTTAGACGTACCAAATTAACTTTCTGTAAGTCACGATGATATGTTAATATTTCCATTAAAATATAAAGAAAATTCTTTACTTACACTGTAAAAAATTTCCAACCCTTTTCCGTTTCGTAAAAGATAAATTTCCTTTACGATACGGAAAACAACCGATAAAATATTTTTTCCGAATCACAACAGAAAGTTTTCCTACAGTCATAAAAATAATCTTTTTATATCGTATTAGTTTCCGAAATTAGGAAAATAGCATTGACCGGACTTACTGCGCAGTCTCGCTCTCTGCTGACGTATGAAAGGCGTGGCGTCACGTGATTGATAACAGAACAGAATCGAGATTTTCGATGAAGAAGACCTACGCCATGTTGTTAAATATTGGACAATTGTTCTACCTAGTTCTAACTTCGCAATGGTAAGTACTAAAATTTATGTGATTTTTAATATTTGGAATTTGATATGTCCATATATTTACAGTGCATGATTATCAAACCGAATAACATGTTTAAGGAGCTGCGTAGCCTGAAATAAAATGCATATTATCTTATTTCTCGCTCAGTTTATTTTTTATGAGAAAAATATCCCCAATCAAAAAAATATTTTGATGTGCCAGAAATTTCTAACTTAGATATTATCTTAATAAAAACTCAATTTTTGTAGACTGCTTTTTAAATAGTTTTTAACTTATTCTAAATTCAGGTACTTGTTTATTTGTTTAATTCTGTAAGGCATCCAGTGTTGAATTCAGGAGATAGCCGGGGGAGGGGGGGGGACATTCCTCTCTCCCGGAGCATTGAAATGGCCACCCCTTCTGAAGATTTCGGATTTTATGATTTAATGGTCAAAAAGTGCAATCCCCCCCCTCCTCCCTCGGAACTCTATAATATGCCCCTAGGAGCCACAGAAATCCCTCTCGGAGAAAAATGCCTGAATTCAACACTGAAGATATCAATAAATACCTATGATCTTAAAATAAATTCATGAGATTTTTCTGTGTTCGATGCCATATCAGAATCATATATTGTCTTTTTTTTCAGGTACTACATTATTATAGAATCAATTTAACATTTTATTATTTGTAGTGTATTAAAATTCAATTAAAAAGGAATGTCCATTAAATTCTATAATGTTGATTAAAAAATTGAGAAATGTATGTCAGGGTGCTATAACGAAATTTATAATGGTATATGGTAAAATAAATTTCAGTAGTCTTTTAATATCAGACAATATTTTAGTTGTGAAAAACGTAAAGTAGAATATGCTTAATACCTTGAGGTTGATTTTACCTATATTCATGCTGTAAAAGCTTGCATACAGAAGCTTTCAACTGCCCCACCCTGTATATTCAAATTTAATTTATTAAATTTTATTTTTCTCACATTATTTTGAAAATAAAAAATGACTTTTAATCTTTTCTAATAATTTAAAATAAATAGAATAAAAAAAGCAAACAGGGAATTTTTGTCAGTAGAGGTGGGGGGGGGGGGGGAGGATTTATTTTAAAAATATAAAGCTTCAATTCTTCATTTAAAAATTTAAAAAAAGAAAGAAAAAGAAAACCTGTAATAGCTTTTGTTACATTTCTGTATTGTTTTTCATCCTAATTTATATAAAAATTATCTTGTATGTGGGTTTCTAACAAAAAAAAATATCTAATTTGATTTTATTTCATATTTGTGCTTTCCTTTAACTAAATCTTGTCATGTATTTAAATGCACGTGCAAATTTCAAGAAATAAAAAATGTTCAAATGAGTCATAATGTCAACATATAAATCATAAATGTTCTGAAAATTCTGCTATTTTTGGAGTTCACAGAACCCGAAATATCATTGTAATAGAATTTTTTTTTAGCTCACAGGATATCAAAGCCGGACCCCCCGCCCCCTCCCACCGCTTAATTTACATAAATAGGTTTTTCATGCAGAATTATCCGATTTTAAATTTTCAAATTTTATGTATATGTTCATTCTGATAATCCGATTCCTTGATTAGTTTTGGGGGTTAAATTGCTAAGTATAAAAGGGGGAGGGGGAACGGGGGCTGATCCCCAGTTAATTTATATAAATGGTTTTTTCATGCAGAATTATCAGTTTTGTTTCAAATTTTATACATAGGTTCATTCTGATAAGGCGCTTCCCTGATCAGTTTTGCGGGAACTGGGGGCTAATACCCCCCCCTTAATTTTTAGATAATGTGTTTTTCATGCAGAAATATACGATTTGTTTCAAATTTTGTATATAGGTTCATTCCAATAAGGCGCTTCTCTGATCAGCTTTGGGGGTTCAATGGTTAAATATAAAGGGGGAACAGGGACGAATCCCCTCCCTAAATTAAATAAATGGGGTTTTCATGCAGAATTACACAATTTGCTTCAAATTTTGTATATAGCTTCATTGTGATAAGGCGTGTCCTTCATTAGTTTTGGGGGTGCATTGGTTAAGTATAAAGAGGGCAACGGTCATTAATCCCCCCACCCCCTTAATTTAGGTAAATGGGTTTTTCATGCAGAATTATCCGATTTGTTTCAAATATTGTATATAGGTTCATTCTGATAAGGCGCTTCTCTGATTATCTTTGGGGGTTCATTGGTTAAGTATACAGGGCGGAACTGGGGGGCTAATACCCCTTAATTTAGATAATGGGTTTTTCATGCAGAATTATCCGATTTGTTTCAAATATTCTATATAGGTTCATTCTAATAAGGCGCTTCGCTAATCAGTTTTGGGGGTTCATTTATTAAGTTTACAGGAGGGAACTGGGGGCTAATCCCCCCCCCTTAATTTAGATAATGTGTTTTTCATGCAGAAATATCCGATTTGTTTCAAATTTTGTATATAGGTTCATTCCAATAAGGCGCTTCTCTGATCAGCTTTGGGGGTTCAATGGTTAAATATAAACGGGGAACAGGGGCGAATCCCCTCCCTAAATTAAATAAATGGGGTTTCCATGCAGAATTACACAATTTGCTTCAAATTTTGTATATAGCTTCATTGTGATAAGGCGTTTCCTTCATTAGTTTTGGGGGTTCATTGGTTAAGTATAAAGAGGGCAACGGTCATTAATCCCCCCACCCCCTTAATTTAGGTAAATGGGTTTTTCATGCAGAATTATCCGATTTGCTTCAAATTTTGTATATAGGTTCATTGTGATAAGGCGCTTCCCCGGATCAGTTTTGGGGGTTCAATGGTTAAATATAAAGGGGAACAGGGGCTAATCCCCCCCTCTCTAAAATAAAGAAATGGTTTTTCATGCAAAATTACCCAATTTGCTTCGTATTTTGTACATAAGTTCATTGTGATAAGTCGCTTCCCTGATTAGTTTTGGGAGTTCAATGGTAAAGTATAAACGAGGGGAACGGGGGCCAATCCTACCCTTAATTTAGATAAATGGGTTTTTCATGCAGCATTATCTAACTTGCTTCAAATTTTGTATGTAGGTACATTGGTGAAGTATAAAGGGGAGAACAGGGACTAATTCCCCCATCCCTCTCAATTGAGAAAAATGATTTTTTAAAGCAGAATTATCCAATTGTTTCAATTTTTTTTATAAAAGGTTCATTCTGATAAGGTGCTTCCTTGATTAGTTTTGGGGGTTCAATGGTAAAGTATAAAGGGAGCGAAATGGGACTAATCCCCCCTTAATTTATGTAATGGGTTTTTCATGCAGAATTATCCGATTTGCTTAAAATTTTGTATTAGGTTGTTTCAGATAAGGCGCTTCCCTGATCAGTTTTGGGGGTTCAATGGTTAAATATAAAGGGGGAACAGGGGCGAATCCCCTCCCTAAATTAAATAAATGGGGTTTTCATGCAGAATTACACAATTTGCTTCAAATTTTGTATATAGCTTCATTGTGATAAGGCGTTTCCTTCATTAGTTTTGGGGGTGCATTGGTTAAGTATAAAGAGGGCAACGGTCATTAATCCCCCCACCCTCTTAATTTAGGTAAATGGGTTTTTCATGCAGAATTATCCGATTTGTTTCAAATATTGTATATAGGTTCATTCTGATAAGGCGCTTCTCTGATTATCTTTGGGGGTTCATTGGTTAAGTATACAGGGCGGAACTGGGGGGCTAATACCCCTTAATTTAGATAATGGGTTTTTCATGCAGAATTATCCGATTTGTTTCAAATATTCTATATAGGTTCATTCTAATAAGGCGCTTCGCTAATCAGTTTTGGGGGTTCATTTATTAAGTTTACAGGAGGGAACTGGGGGCTAATCCCCCCCCCCCTTAATTTAGATAATGTGTTTTTCATGCAGAAATATCCGATTTGTTTCAAATTTTGTATATAGGTTCATTCCAATAAGGCGCTTCTCTGATCAGCTTTGGGGGTTCAATGGTTAAATATAAACGGGGAACAGGGGCGAATCCCCTCCCTAAATTAAATAAATGGGGTTTTCATGCAGAATTACACAATTTGCTTCAAATTTTGTATATAGCTTCATTGTGATAAGGCGTTTCCTTCATTAGTTTTGGGGGTTCATTGGTTAAGTATAAAGAGGGCAACGGTCATTAATCCCCCCACCCCCTTAATTTAGGTAAATGGGTTTTTCATGCAGAATTATCCGATTTGTTTCAAATATTCTATATAGGTTCATTCTGATAAGGCGCTTCCCTGTCAGTTTTGGGGGTTCATTTGTTAAGTTTACAGGAGGGAACTGGGGGCTAATCCCCCCCCCTTAATTTAGATAATGTGTTTTTCATGCAGAAATATCCGATTTGTTTCAAATTTTGTATATAGGTTCATTCCGATAAGGCGCTTCCCTGATCAGTTTTGTGGGTTCAATGGTTAAATATAAAAGAGGAACAGGGGCTAATCTCCCCCTAAATGGGTTTTTCATGCAAAATTTCCCAATTTCCTTCATATTTTTTATAGAGCTACATTATGATAAAGCGCTTCCTTTATTATTTTTGGGGGTTCATTGGTTAAGTATAAAGAGGGGAACGGTGATTATTCCTCCCCTTAATTTAGATAAATAAGTTTTTTTATGCAGAATTATCCGATTTGCTTCAAATTTTGTATATAGGTTCATTGTGATAAGGCGCTTCCCCGGATCAGTTTTGGGGGTTCAATGGTTAAATATAAAGGGGAACAGGGGCTAATCCCCCCTCTCTCTAAAATAAAGAAATGGTTTTTTCATGCAAAATTACCCAATTTGCTTCGTATTTTGTACATAAGTTCATTGTGATAAGTCGCTTCCCTGATTAGTTTTGGGAGTTCAATGGTAAAGTATAAACGAGGGGAACGGGGGCCAATCCTACCCTTAATTTAGATAAATGGGTTTTTCATGCAGCATTATCTAACTTGCTTCAAATTTTGTATGTAGGTACATTGGTGAAGTATAAAGGGGAGAACAGGGACTAATTCCCCCATCCCCTCAATTGAGAAAAATGATTTTTTAAAGCAGAATTATCCAATTGTTTCAATTTTTTTTATAAAAGGTTCATTCTGATAAGGTGCTTCCTTGATTAGTTTTGGGGGTTCAATGGTAAAGTATAAAGGGAGCGAAATGGGACTAATCCCCCCTTAATTTATGTAATGGGTTTTTCATGCAGAATTATCCGATTTGCTTAAAATTTTGTATTAGGTTGTTTCTGATAAGGCGCTTCCCTGATCAGTTTTGGGGGTTCAATGGTTAAATATAAAGGGGGAACAGGGGCTAGTCCCCCTAAATTAAATAAGTGGGTTTTACATGCAAAATTACCCAATTTGCTTCATATTTTGTACATAAGTTCATTGTGATAAGTCGTTTCCCTGATTAGTTTTGGGAGTTCAATGGTAAAGTATAAAGAGAGGAACGGTGATTAATCCCCCCCCCCTTAATTTACATAAATGGGTTTTTCATGCAGAATTATCAGATTTGCTTAAAATTTTGTATATAGATTGTTTCTGATAAGACGCTTCCCTGATCAGTTTTGGGGGTTCAATGGTTAAATATATAGGCGGGACAAGGGCTAATCCCCTTAAATTAAATAAATGGGTTTTTCATGCAAAATTACCCAATTTCCTTTAAATTTTGTATATAACACATGGGCTGATAAGTTCCCGGTCTGGCACACAGATGGCGTTGCAATTGCCGAACCGATGCTTTTTTTTTAGTAAATACTAACCTTTAAAAGGTAGCAGAAAAGATGTCATGATGATTCGCCGTGTGGATAAAACGTTAGAGTGGTTTTATTTGAACAACTTTGTTGATAAACAAAAAAAATGCATAAACAAGAATTTCAAGAATTGTATTTTGATGGGAAAAAACACTGTTCAAACAAAAGCTTGGCTTGATAAGCATTATCCGGACGCTGCACTAGGTAAATCAAACATTATTGACTGGTTTGCTGAATTTAAACGTGGTCGTACGGACACCAGTGATGCACCACGCAAAAGAGGTGGTTACTCCGGAAAACATAAAAATAGTCCAAAAAATCGTTTTGGGGAACCATAAAGTGAAGTTGCAGGCGATAGCTCAGACTCTGAAGATATCCAAGAAACGTGTAGGTTTTATTTTGAATGAGCATTTGTCTATGAAAAAGCTGTTGTCAAAGTGGCTGCCGCGCGTGTTGACTTTTGACCAAAAACAACAATGAGTCAATGATTTAGAACACTGTTTGGAGCTTTTTCGTTATAAAATTGTTATTTATTTTTAAACTATTATTATTATTTATTTATTAAATTATTATTATTATTTATTTATTTATTAAATTATTATTATTTATTTATTTATTTATTAAATTATTATTATTATTTATTTATTTATTAAATTATTATTATTTATTATTAAAGTTATGTTATTTATTAAAGTTATAAAGTCATAAAGTTTTGTTAAAAAGTTGTGTTTTCTTTATTAGACCAGGAACTTATCAGCCCATGTGTTAGCTTCATTGTGATAAGGCGCTTCCTTCATTAGTTTTGGTTGTTCATTGGTTAAGTACAAAGAGGGGGACGATGATTAATCCCCCCCCCCTTACTTTAGATAAATGACTTTTTTATTCAGAATTATCAGATTTGTTTCAATTTTTATATATAGGTTCATTGTGATAACGCGCTTCCCCGGATCAGTTTTGGGGGTTCATTGGTTAAATATAAAGGGAGGAACGTGGTCCAATCCCCCGTAATTTGGATAAATTGATTTTTCATGCTGAATTATACAATTTGCTTCAAATTTTGCATATAGGTTCATTGTGATAAGGCGCTTCCCTGATTAGTTTTGGGGGTCCAATTGCTAAGTATAAAAGGGGTGGAACGGGGGCTGATCCCCCCTTTAATTTAGATAAATGTGTTTTTCATGCAGAATTATCCAATTTGCTACAAATTTTGAATATAGGTTCATTCTGATAAGGCGCTTCCCTGATTAGTTTTGGGGGTTCATTGGTTAAGTATGAAGGGGGAATGGGGCTAATCCCCCCTAACTTAGATAAATGGTTTTTTCATGCAGAATAATTGGAATTTTCTTCAGATATTGTAGGAGGTTCATTGTGATAAGGCTCTTTCCTGATTAGTTTTGAGGGTTCATCGGTTAAGTATAAAGGGGGGGAACTGGAGGCTAATCCCTCCCCCCCTCCTTAATTTAGATAAATGGGTTTTTCATGCAGAATTATCCGATTTGCTTCAAATTTGGTATATAAGTTCATTCTGATTAGGCGCTTCCCTGATTAGCTTTGGGGGTTCTTTGGTTAAGTATAAAAGGGGGGAAAAGGGGTTAATGCTCCCCCTAATTTAGATAAATGGGTTTTTCGTGCCGAATTATCCAATTTTCTTTAAATTTGGTATATATTTTCATTGTGATAAGGCACTTCCCTGATTAATTTTGGGGGTTTATTGGTTAAGAATAAAGGGTGGAACGAGGGGCTAATCCACCTTAAGTTGGATAAATGGGTTTTTTATGCAAAATTATCTAGTTTGCTTCAAATTTTGTATATTGATTCATTGTGATAAGACGTTTCCCGCATTAGTTTTGGGGGTTCATTTGTTAACTATAAAGGAGGGAATGGGGACGAATTCCCTCCCCTTAATTTAGATAAATGTGTTTTTCATGCAGAATTAACCGATTTGCTTCAAATTTTTTTATATAGGTTTATTCTGATAAGATGCTTCCCTGATTCGTTTTTTTTTTTTTTTTTTTTTTTTGGGGGGGGGGGGGACTGTTGGTTAAGTATAAATGGGGAACGGGGACTAATTGTCCATTTTAATTTAGATAAATAGTTTTTTCATGCCGAATTATCCAATTTGCTCCATTTGCTTTGTTGTATACCGGTTTATTTTGATAAGGCGCTTCCCTGATTAGATTTGGACGTTTATTGGTTAAGTATAAAGGACGTAAATAGGGGAGCTAATGACCCCCCCTCCCCTTTTTCTTTGAAATAAGAGTATAATATGCAAATAGTGTGAATAGCCTGTGGGCTCAATGCCATCAGTTTGACTGAGCACTTTTCTTTTTATTATTTTATTTCCAATTTAATGTATATAAATTTTTTTAATTAATATACTTTTTAAAAAGTTAGTATCTAGCCGAATATTTGATAATCTGCTAAATCACTATTTGTTACATATCGTAAAATTATTGTTATGTTTTTCTACTATATTCCTGTGGCACCATTTTTTTTTCTTTTAATGCTGATTGTGAAATCCCATAGTAACCTATGTAAATTTTAAAGAAATGATAAATTCCGTTATACAATTATCAAAATATAGCTTTCACCAGCAGGAAACAGATGTCCAATGCTGGTAGAGTACATTTTTAAAAATTTCCTTAAATTTTAAATTTTTTAAAAATTTTATGAATTTTGAATTCTTTATTCAAAGGAAAATTTTCAAATATTTTGTTCTTAAAAATACTTATCGCTGAAGTCGAAGTGTCCCCTTAATCATTCTTTGCTCTTGTGCTGTTTTTTATCTTTTTAAATATACATGGTCACTAGCAATTAGTACAATAAAAAAAATTAATATTATTACTGTTATTATTACAGGATAATACTGCAGTGATCAATGTCGCCTTACAGCTAGAACAGATCATCCTTGCCTAATAGAGAATGAGGATGATAGAAAGGACGTCAAGGTGTTTTCGTATGTTGATGGTGTGACACTTTTTTCGGAGAAATGTTCAACTGAGTCAATTTCGTTGCTGTAGCATCCTACTGGGTGTTTATTAAGACTGTTATCAGGCCGGAATCTAGGCAGGCTTTTTTACTAACTGCATCAATTCTAAAGGAATAAAAGCCAATAGCAATCATAGCATAAATACAGTGCTGTAATTTGTTTTATTAAAACATTTTGATTTATAGTTTTGTTGAAAATAAATTTTATTTTTCAGTATAAATGTTTGTTTTATTTTTTCTGTCTTTTGTTGTTAGCCAGAAAAAATCGAGTAATTTATATATTTTTTAAAAAATTGTATTTTGTCAATACGTGCAATTTAATGTTTGTGTAAATTAAATGCGCTTGATTTATTTTAATAAGTTTAAGTAAAAAAAAAATAGCACATACATATTTGCTAAGACCGATTTTTTATTGAATGCACTCTTATTTTATAGATATTTTTCTGAATTATTTGCAATTTTTAATATTCTGCTATTAAGTGATCTGCCATTGAGGAATAAAAGACTCACAAACATTTATTTCTTTGTTATTAATCATGATAAAAAAAAATTTGTAATCAATATACTTTTTAAAAAGTTAGTACTCAGCCGAATATTTGATAGTCTGCTAAATCTCTATTTGTTACATTTTGTAAAATTATCACGTTTTTCTACTATATTTCTGTGTCATCATTTTTTTCCCTTTAATGCTAATTGTGAAATCCCATGGTAACCTATGGAAATTTTAAAGAGGTGATAAATTCCTTTATACAATTATCAAAATATAGCTTTCACCAGCAGGAAACAGATGTCCAATACTGGTATTGTACATTTTTTTAAATTTCTTTAATTTTTAAGAATTTTTTTAAAAAGTATTTTTATTTTAATTTATATTTAAAAAATATATATATATTAACTGACAACTGGACTTCCACTGTAAGTAAGTGCTTATATATTCCATATTTTTGCTTTTTTAATTTCTAAAGAGTTTATAAGTATTATTCACAAGTCCTTATTTTATTTCTTCAAAATATAATGCAGGTTTTAAGTTACCAAATTGGCTTTTGATAAGTTTATTTAGCTGATTCGCCAGATTGGTGTTATAACTTTTACTTCAATATAATCTTTTGTTAAAATATTGTATGCAAGTACATGATTTTGGAAAGAATTTTTTTTTAATTACTTTTTTTACAGCAATTGGTAAATTTTGGTATCTTTTGAAATCTAAGCATAGTTTCATTGCCAATTTCTTCAACGTTATCTAATCAGTTATAATACAGAAAGTTCAGAAATCTTAAAATATTTAGATCAATATAATTGAAATTATATTTCAGCACTATAATCTCAATTTAAATTAAATAATTGCTAAATAACACTTGTATAGTCTAACAATTTTTAATCAGAGTTCATTGATTTAAATCAACTTGATTTCAATCCTGATTTAAATCAACTGATTTATTTAAATACACTTTTTTTTTTCAAATTTAGGTTAAGATATTTCATTATAAATATTATTTTTGACAACAATACATTGTAAATTTAAGGACTGGGAGAGACAGAACTCAAAATCCTTGCTTTTTGAATTTTATTTAAATCAAATATCACACTTAAAAATAAAAATTCTATTTTAAAAATAGAGAATCTCAGCTGAGAAATGCTAAAAGATTAAAGCATAAATTTATTTGTTAAAAAAATATGTACAAATCTTATGTGAATTTTTTAATACAAAAACATGGAGAGTTTCTGTGAGGATTTGTAAAACGTTAGAATAAATAAATATAGGTCAATCAAAAGTATATTTATTGTTATTTATGTTGATATCTCATGACTTCATTGTGCACATGTAAATAACAAATGGTTTGATATTCCAATGTACTTTATTTATGGAAAGATTCGGAAAATAAAGATTACATGGTTAGTAATACTCTGAAATGTTTTTATATATTTTTTAATAAAATTTTAATTTTAATTACTTATAAATGTAAACTAATAAACAACTAAAGTTTTAAAATCTTTAAAAAAAATCAAACACCTGATATAAAAGTTTCTTTTATTTTAAATTTTAAAAAAATCAAACTTTAATTCATTGCAAACTCTGTAATCGCTTATAAAGAACTCATAAAGCTGGAAAATTGGTATTTCTTTTCAAACATTTTAATAACAAAGAATAATTTTTTCAGATCCATTGAAATTTATACCCAGATAATAAGTATTTTTAATATATGCTCCAACTTCATTAAATAAATAGTATATGTATTCTGTATTCCAGAGTAGTGTATATAATCTGGAATAGGTATGTTTAAAGGAATACTGTATATAATCCAGATCTAGAGTAGGATGTTTAAAATTTCATTTTTTTTTTTCTAAATAAAATTCTTACATTATCTTTTATATTTTAAGATTTTTAATCGAGAAATTTGGTCAAAACAAAAAGATTTAGCTTTTAGTAATGAAGAGTTTATATGCTTTTTATTTTATCAAAGGGGTAATTTAAGGTGGTATATATTTTATACAGAATAGGTCAATAAAAAGTATATTGTTAAATTGCAGTTAGTGTAAATAAGTGATATATAACACAAGACAATTTGTTTAATTTATTTCATGTTTTCAAAAGTAAAAGAGAATTCACATTTTCAAATTATATCATTTTCTGTTGCTCCATTTTTTAACTATATTTTTAACTGTTTATATGATTAAAATATTTCAAATTAAACAAGTGAATGAGTTTCTCTATATATTTTTAAATTCAAATAAATTTAAATGAGCTTTTCTAATTATTAATTTTAATGATTTAGTAAAGGTTATTTTACTTTAAAACGCGTAATTTTAAAATTGTATTTTGAATTTTAAAAAAAATAGCTGATTTAAATTTTAACAAAAAATGATTTTCATTTACTGAGCCTTTTTGTTATGTAATTTTCAGTTGAGCTTCAAGTTCAAAGTCTTGTACATTTTCAAATTGTATGGCTTCTGAAAATTGTTTATCATCAACGTATTTATTCGGGTTAGCTGAATTCTGTATATTCTTATAATTTACATGACTTCAAAAGTTTTTAGATTTACTTTATTATTATTATTATTTTATGGCGTTTTAGACAGGAGAAAAAAATTACCTTCCACATAAAAGATAAAAAATTAAAGTTTCAATGCTGCTCTATATAAATTTTCAAAATTTATAAAATAGTTTCTGGATTTTTTTTTTTGTGTGTGTGTGTGTGTAATAGCAGAAAAGCACCCAAATTGGGTTATAATAGTTAGGTGCAGCAATGTTCCTAATTGGAAAGTGTCTCTGTGACACAAATTGGGTATAAAAAGTGACAAATTTGAAATATCATATGTATTTGGGGACAAAAAACATTTAATCTCCAAACTGTCACAGTAAAAAACAAAGTTATTCTTCTGGAAACTGTCTTTTTAAATTTAATTAAAGAAAAAATAAGCTTAGAGGGTCATATTCATGCCGAAATTGTAGCAAATTCAATAGATACATCTAATTGGGGCATCATGTTTGTTTTTTTCAGTAAATGTTGCCCTATGATAACAAACTGGAATTCACTCAGTCAAGTAGTTTTGAAATTATGAAAATTTAAAGTTTGTAACTCCTAATCTGTAATCGTTGCAAATCAGACTGTAATGTGGGTAGTGTTTTAAGCATAACTTAAAAACTACTTAGCGGAATCAGCTGTGATTTTTGATTTGCATATTTGAAGTTTTTAGAAATCTATTTCTATTAAAATTAATTTTTTTAATTAATTTAAAAATACATTTTTTTTATATAAATTAAACCATAAAATAAACCATAATCTATAATTTTTTAATCGAAATAGATTTCGAAAAGCTTCAAATAAAATATATGAATATAAAATTATTACGTCAAGTATTGAATTGTATAAAAAAAACTCCACAAGCTGTTTAACATTAGGAGTTCCAAACTTTAAACTTCATAATTCTTAAACATTTTGACCAAGTGACTTCCCTTTTGGTATCCTTGAGAAAAAGTTACCGAAAGAGGCAAATATAATGTCAAAGTTAGATGTACATATTGAAAAGTTCGGAGTTTTGTGCAACTTAAGAACGAAGACGACCCCATAAGATTGTTTTTTTTAAGGCGTAAATTAAAAGAAGTTCTCGTTTTTTAAGGAGGGGCGGTCACTATTGTGATTAAAAAATGTTTTGTATGTTCCTTGTTTTGGATATACAGCAATAGAAAGTCTTTCCAGCATCAATAAAACTTCAATGTTAGTTGCATACACTTCATACGCATGCAACATGTCATATACTTGTGCTACACCCAATGACATAAGTGTGGGTTTTAAATATCCCGTCCAAATTGAAAATATTTTGTTCCGTTTTTAATATCTTATTTAACAGTTTTTTGGCATCCCCTAAATATTTAGTGCCTGGGGAAATCATCTCCCACACACACTTCACCACTGACTACACCTATGTATATTCTGGCACTAATAAGCTGGCATCTCTGTACAGTCCACTTTGCTATACAGACAACAGATGAAAAGGTTTGTTTTGGGCACTATTTGGATTTTCTTTTATATCGCTTAAAATATATTAATTTTTTTTTCCCTAGAAAACATATACACATATTCTAAAGAAAATAAAAGTATATTATGTATTTTATGAACATAAAATCCATTTCATTATGTACTTTTTATTTATTTATACACTTTTCTTTTACGAGAATTACTTCTTGTTTATAAAGATACTTCCCTAGCATTCCTTGTATAAAATACTTATTTAAAAAAAATGTAAATACCCATGAGCTAAACGTATCAGTATACTTGTAACAAATAAATAAAATTTCAAGCTGATTCTGTATTGTAAAGAAACTTTTGTTATAAAGAGTAGGACCAATAAGAGATAAAAATATTGCTTTTGGACACTGTTTTGATTTCCTTTTATCTCAATTAATTATTATTAAGAACTTTTTTGAATACATACATACATTTTAAGTATTTTGTTATCATAAAATGCATTACATGTAATGCATTTTATGATAACAAATACTTAAAATGTGTGTATGTATTCAAAAAAGTTCTTAATAATAATTAATTGAGATAAAAGGAAATCAAAACAGTGTCCAAAAGCAATATTTTCATCTGTTAATGTTCCTACTCTTTAAAACAAAAGTTTCTTTACAATGCAGAAAATTTTCCGATCATAATGAAAAAAAATTCCGTAAAGCAAAGAAAAAGTTTCTATTCTACACAGGAATTTTTAATTTTTTCATGATTAGTTTACTGACTGATTCGGAAAAGTTTCCTTTTTAAAACGGAATACTTTCTGTCTATTCTACCGTTCTACCAAGACATTTCTTAGTGTGAATGGAAAGTTTTCCTTTTTAAAACGGAATACTTTCTGTCTATTCTACCGTTCTACCAAAACGTTTCTTTATGTGAATGGAAAGATTTCCGTAAGACCCAGGAATTTATTCTGTGTCTAAAGATTAGTTTCTGAATCAAACAGGAAAAGTTTCCTGACGGAAAGAAAAAACTTTCGTTTTTTTTTCCGTGTTGGTTCGGAAAAGTTTCCTGTACTATACGGGCAACTGGAAATCCTATTCCTACCGGAAACTTTTCCGAATTTTTTTTTACAGTGTATACTATTCAGTGATAATTATCTTTTCTTACATTTAAAATTAATGAGCCCCTCACAATGCTTACCCTCTCCATGATTCACAAGGAGATACTTCCTGAGACAGTCCTTGGTCAAATACTATTTCTTTGTGAAGTGATTGTGTTGTTATTGTTTAACGAATTTGTTAAAAGTAGAAAAACATATTTAACAAAACGTTTAACAGTTTAACAAGTATATGCACATCACAGAAAGTTCTACAACTTACTTTTTTATGAGGTGTTTGTGTTGTTATTGTTTAACGAATTTCTAAAAAGTAGAAAAAATATATTTAACAAAACGTTTGATAAGCGAATAAGCATATGCACAACACATAAAATTGTACAACTTACTTATTTTTGGGAGGTGTTTGTGTTCTTATTGTTTAACGAATTTGTGAAAACTAGAAAAAATATATTAAACAAAATGTTTAACAGTTGAGCAAGCATTACACATGACAGAAAAGTTCTACAACTTACTTTTTGTGAGGTGTTTGTGTTGTTATTGTTTAATGAATTTGTAAAAAGAAGAAAAACATATCTGACAAAACGTTTAACAGTTAAACAAGCATATACACATCACAGAAAGTTCTACAACTTACTTTTTTGTGAGATGTTTGTGATGTTACTGTTTAACGAATTTGTAAAAAGAAGAAAAACATATCTGACAAAACGTTTAACAGTTAAAGAAGCATATGCACATGGGAGACTTTTTTGTGAGGTGTTTGTGTTTTTATTGTTTAACGACTTTGTAAGAAGTAGAAAAAACATATTTAACACAGCGTTTAACAGTTGAAAAAGCATATACATATCACAGAAAGTTTTACATTTTAAATTTTTTTGTGAGGAGTTTTTGATGTTATTATTTAACGAATTTGTAAAAAGTAGAAAATCATATTTAACAAAAGGTTTAACAGTTGAAAAAGCAAATGCACGGCACAGAAAGTTCTACAACTTACTGAACATTTCTTGAAAGTACACAGAGAAACTGAGACCAGCAATATGAATAATGTTGAATTTTCTGCAATATTTTTATATATTGAGTATATTTAAGGCTGTTCTTTAAAAAAACTATAAAACATGGAACGGCTGAATAATGCGAATTTTTCTGACATGATCACAAAGCCGTTTTTATATGCACATGAAATTCACAGACATCATTATCCAAACGCTTTAGAATCGAACAGCATTTTTCATCTTTTTATAAATGCATTACATATTGGGTTGTAATTTATTGTTCCCCAATGATTACTCTTCAACTGGAATTTGTGTCTATAAAATTGGTTTAAATCTCGAATTTTGACACCATTTTGTTAAAGATCCTTAGCCGTTACAGAAAATTCTATTTCATTTCTTAGTATCTTAATCAGAATATCGGAAAAAATTGTCATTTAACAATTTAAATGGCTTTATGAATGTGGCAGAAAATACTCAGTTTGAATTTCAGAAAAACATTGCATAAAAAGGGAAAGAAAAAAGAAAAAATATATTATCCTAAATTTATTCCACTAAATGTGTAGAAATATTCGGAAGTATTCAGCCAACTGCTGTTCAGTATTCGGCCCATAGAAAATTCAAAATAATTGGTAAGTGCGAGTTTTACTCAAGCATGAAGGGTACCATACAATAAATTTATTAATTACTAACTGCAATATTACAAAAAAATATCTCTGACGGCTCGGCCTACAGGCACGGACAGATTTCAAAGACGCAGAAAGTGGGGCACCTGTTTATTGGGAATTGCAGAAGAAATGACCTTCTTGCCATGATGCGGTAGTTGGAACCGCCCACTTCGAAATCTACCTGTTTATGCAGGCGGAGCCGGCAAGGATTTTTTTGTTTTTAATTTTCTTTTGCTGTAAGGGTTGGTCCTATAAAAACTTGTCAATATAAAAAGCTGTATATAATATTAAGATGATTTATGATAAATTTAAGTGAATTTGATATCTTGTGAATTGACAAAGTTATGATTTTTTTTTCTTAAACCCCTATATTTTTTCCCCTTTGAGGCCATTTTTAATAATATCAAAAATCTGTCATACATAAATTTTCGGCCTTTTTCCTAGAAGTAATAATTACTTTAAACGGATTCGATACGTATCATAATTAAGAAGTTATGTGTTTTTTCTGTTTTCACAAAAAGCCCTCCCCCCATTTCCCCCCTCCTTGGTCGATTTTGCCCATTAACGAACTTGACCAAGATTTTATGCCCCTTAATTTTATGTATTAATTTGGAAGAGATTTGTGCAGAATTATGGAAGTTATCGTGTCCATAAAAAAGGGATATAGATAGATATATAGTATATGAAATTTTGAACTGGGGGTGGTTTTAGGTTCTGGGAAACATGATGGGCGTAGATCTGCAAATATTTTTCAGAAATTCCAACACAGAGGAGAATGTAATAGGTAGTATTTCTTACGAAATCTACATAAAAGGGTTTATAAAAGAATGATATTTTCAATTATTCTAGGAATTATTTTTCGATAATTGATTTCAATTGTAAACTTTGAGTATTTATCACTATGATTCACCCTACCTTAAACAAAGAACGTGTACAAAGTTTAAACTTCGCATTGTGCTAAGCACGCATCGAAAAGTTGCTACGCCACCTTGGCCCGTGACGCGATTTTTTAGATAGGTTTTTAATTAATATCTCGTCTAATTACCGAGACATTTTTTTTCGAAAATCATTATCAAAAATCCTTGGATGATTCCGCGTCAATAGGCACTTCTAGCGCCCCTCAACTCCCTCGCTGAGCGCTCGCAAAGAAAATTGTATGTGTGTGACGGAAAGTTGTCTCTGAAAATAATACCTAATATTAAAACAAATATATTTTTGAGTTCCGTGTTACGAAATCTTTTGAACAATACCCAACATAATATATAGTTTTTTTTTAAATAACTTAATTAGCCCCCTATTATTTTCCTTATGAATGGCTAATAATCTAAAATATGTGGGTGAATAGTCATTAAAACTCTTCCAAGTTTGAACTTTCTACGTCCCATAGTTTCTAAGAAAAACGGCTGGGACGTCACCCAGAATCAAGAGCAGTGCTCTAACAATTCGGCCACCAAGTTCACTAACGGCTGGGACAGGCAGACAGACAGACACACGAGTAATCTTTATAATGGTTCCGTTTTTACTTTTTAAGTACGGAACCCTAAAAAGGGACAAATAGGCCAAATAGACCAGTTGTCGAATATTGGATACATCCCTAATTTTGACGCGCGATAAACAATAATATATTAAAATACTTAACTTTTCACTGTAAAAGTATACACGATACGATGACATTTTAAAAACGTACACGAACACCATACTCAAAATTCGTAACAATTGACCAATCGTTACGAAAAGTGAAACCTATAAAGTAAAACAAGACTAGAAAACAGACAAATAAACATACATATCATTTTTAGATCCTAATGAAATGGAAACAAGTCCACCAGTAGAAAGATACTTTTCCATAAAAGAACAAGAACGAACAAGTTGGAAATTGTACGTTAAACCTGACATAGGAGGTACGTTCGTTTTATAAATAGTTTCAAAATGTAAAAAAATAATCATTATTATTTCAGTGAAATAAATTATATCGTCTGCTATGAGCGAAATGAGCATGCCTTTTTTTTCTTATTACGTATGCCACGTTTACAAATGCAATTTTTTTTTCTACACCAGACAGCGCTGTAAAATTCACCATGGATATCTTGCTTTGCGAATGATTACGTCCATGGTTTAATATTTTTATGACTTATAATGACCGAATCTCCTGTGTTTATTTACTCTAATCGATTGAGATACTCTGCTGTTAACGTAATTTTCACTGAAGTTATCTCAAAATCTATACATTTTTTAATGTAACTCATCTCTCAAACAAACAATTTTTTTTCAACGATGTTTGTAAAAATGTAACTTTTATGCATTATTTTATTCGAAAAAATAATTTTGAATAAAAATGGCCGCCTGGCATATGAAAAAAAAGTGGTCTGCCCGTATTTGTTTTCCTCAGTCACATGACATGCGCTTTCATTATACAGATTACGTATGATAGGATTTAATAGAATAAAGAAAACTTTTATTAATATCTTTGTAAGTTTTGATTCGATTTTCATAAAATTTGAAATGACTCGACAAAATTCTGCAACGATAATATATATTGAATTTCAAACCATTCGCTTGGGTAGTTTTTGCGCTGTTATATGCGGACGGACGGACAAACAAACGGACGGACCAGACGACGACTATAGGTGCTACGTATTTATATAATTATGAACGCACCTAAAAATCAGGCATGGGGCATAAATTACGAAATACTTTCCAACACTAATAGACTATTCTTAAGAAATTACATTTTTCATACAATGAAATGAGATATGTAAATAAACAATTTAAAAAAGACATAACGCAGTAAAAATTCGTTTACAGCAATTGCTGTCTATATTCGATAATGTGTGCAGTTTTTTTCGTACAGCACGGTATATGATCCATATAATTTACACGCACCACATAATAGACTAAAAGTTAGTTTAAAAATGCATGCCACAGCTGAAAACGCACTTCCAAGTGCAATTATCGATCATAGTCAGTCTTGCTACGCACACCATCATCTAGAGAAAACATAATGTAGTGCATGTCAGTGATGCATATCAATTCCATTGTATTCGAAGTAATGTAACATCATTTAAATAATCTGAAAACAAATTTCGTCATAGATGATAATGTAACAAAATTATTTTGAGCGTTCCTGTAAACAAACTATGAATGCTACTTACTCTATATTCTAGAGAAATCATGTTGTAGTCGATTTCAGTACGGCTGAAGTAATATATAACATCATTAAAATGCTCTACAAACGATTTTTCCCTATAGACTGTAAGGTATCGGAATTTTTGTGTCTCTGTTAACGAACTGTGTGTATGTGTATGCATGTGTATATGTGTGTGTATATATGTATGTGTGTAGATATATATATATTTTTTTTTTTTTTTTTTTTTTTTTTTTTTTACTATGAACTGCTTTTGTACATAGACCGGGAGGCGGCAGCACAGACAACCACCTCATCGAGTTCACGGTTGAAATTCTAGAATTAGTTAAAACTCGATTCGCATATTAAAACGCAATCGGTCTGCCAAGTCATATCTTGGTGGAAAACACGTGAAAACCCGATTTTAGCGGTTGACTCGTAGGTTTGCCATTGTGTTTTCCTGCACCCAAAAGTATGAAAACATGGAGAACTGGGTGCAGGAAAACACAATGGTAAACCTACGAGTCAACCACTAAAATCGGGTTTTCACGTGTTTTCCACCAAGATATGACTTGGCAGACCGATTGCGTTTTAATATGCGAATCGAGTTTTAACTAATTCTAGAATTTCAACCGTGAACTCGATGAGGTGGTTGTCTGTGCTGCCGCCTCCCGGTCTAACAGTTTACATTACTATTTCTATTACTATTTTTACAGTTTCTATTACTGTGTCGTGTGCCATTCTCTCGTGTGGAGCCATACAGGTTTGTTATGGAGGGATATGTCATCATGTTGAACAGTGAATAACTTTGGATGTCTTGACAGTAATGATTGGACAGTTAGTTTACTAAATATCTTCTAGGACTTGCCACTTGATTTTAGCAGACTTAGTAACATTAAAATCTATACATACTGAACTACTTTTATACATGGACGATGTAATTAACATTTGAAAACAGACATATACAAGCATTGCGGAATTGAAATACATTTAAGATTCACTTCAGTATTAAAAGGATTTTAGGTTCCTGGTGATTTTATTAAGTCTCGTTGCAATCTTTTACAGACTTTTGTAACTGTAAAAGTCTATAAGCTCTGTTTCAATTTCATCATCATTCTGTTTCTATATTTTGTTTCTTTTAACAGACATGTGTTTTTGTAAATGTCTTTAAAAGTTGTTTATTTAATTTACTTTACTTTATTCTCGTTTTTTGTTTACCTTTTTTTTTTTTTTTTTTTGCATGGCAAGTGTGTCAGTCTACATGCTGTTATAATGTTGTGGATGAGTTTTCCATTTTAAATAATTGTGTCTTGTTTTGCTAGACTTTTCTTGAGGCAGTGGGGTTGCTGGTTAGTGGTAGATAACTTTCAACTCGGGAGTTATTGCTTGTGCCGCTTTATGGTTGGCTCCCCGGGTTGGGTGATCCGTGATCCGTTAACGAACTATAAATGCAAAACACTTAATTTTCAATACAAAACATTCTATAGTAAACCTCAATAACATATACAAATTTCATGGCGATCGGGATATATTTACGACAGTTAGAGCATAGACAGACAGACAGACGGCAGATAGACAAACTGAAGTCACAAACACTTTCAACTATGTTGGAAAATGTTAAAAAATGTGAAAATCACAGCATTTTTCAAGAATCATGTATGAATATGCATTAAAATATATACAAATGAATTTTATAAAATCCGTCGTTGGAAGGCTGTTTAAAATACGCGGAATTCGCCTCATTTATATGCTAAAAATATAAATTACAAGATGAATAACTTTTGACGCTTTTGTTTACAGTTGACAGCAACAATAGCTATTAATTCAGATTAACTTTTGAGCTAACGATAACTTAGAGTTTAATGTCATTTAAAACTGGAGTTACATATTTCAGTAGATCTGAACTTCATTGATAGCATTGCAACGGAAACCTGCTTTAAGCTCACAGAAGTGAGAGTCTTCATTATGCTGAGTAGAATATATTGATATAGCCCGACACAATTATACTGAAATGATAACTATTCAAGTATTTTCAAAATGCACTTTCTGCGTTATCAATACCTGGACTATTGTTAAATTTTCAATATATAGCTGATTTACGTAGTGAGTAACGAAAACGTCAAATTGTAATTTTATTAAAATACACTTTCTGTGTTTCAAAACAATACCTTCATTTTTAATATAGTTGTCGAAATCCGAGAAATACAGTGTATTAACAGAAAAACTGTGTTACTTTGTAGAACTGGAGATTTAATTTACTTTTAAGATTACTTTTAAGTTTAACATTCCTACTAGTAAAATAATATTCGACAATAATGATTATATTGGCTATATTGGGCCCAATATTGTCTATATTTTGGATTAACTTAGCTAATATTGACATGGCATGTTGACCCAACATTGTGGAGTTTACAATTTGCCAATATTGCACCAAAATGTCTCAAGAAATATTTCGCCAATTCATTGCCAATATTTGGAAATGAAAATTGAAATTTTTTTGCTATATTGGCGTTTTATAGCAAATGTTCCCGGAAAATGTTGCGCATAAGATACAATATATTAATTAAACAGTGGCAACGTGACATTTCTGTTATGGTGAAATTGATTTCAAATATTCCCTAGTACAGCCAACATTAAACTAATATTGGTATTTCACAGAAAATATTTCCGATAATTGCAATACTGATGCAATATGGGACTTCAATATACCTAATATTGGTTTTCCACTAGAGATTGACCATGGTAGATGATTGAGCTAAGAGAAGAATGCATTGTGTAAATAATTTACCTGATTGATACGAGACCATTTGATACGAGAATTATTTTTTGAGAATATTTGAATTTTAAACATAACTATTTCCTTTGTAATTTTTATTATTGCCTCGGGATATATTTATCGTTAATTGTTCAATTATTGGGGAGTTTTTTGCCTGGCAGAAAAACTTACCATTGGCAACAGCACAGTCAAATGATGTGAATCGTCATGGGACAACACCAGATAGAAGTAGCAATTAGATTTTTTGCAGAAAACAAAAAATAAATGTAATAGTGGAGCGTTACAAATAAATATAAGATTGAATTGATGTTTCTTTTACATTCTATGCATATGACATAAATGTCAAATGCGCATTCTTATACTGTCTTAACTTTTGACAACCACTATTTCAAAATAATAATCTTCTGCTAATAGTCCAGGCATTTGGTAGAAAATAAAGGAAAGTTTTGGTGTAGTTTTTTTTGTGGGGTCCCTTTATGTTTTTCGGGTCGCTGAACACGAATCCGAAGTTTTCCAACAAAATTTTTTTCGGGAAATATGTTTTTTTTAGAAAAAACGTGTAAAAAAACGGACTTTTTTCCGTTTTTTTCAAAATAATTCCAAAATTATACATTTTACGTGAAAGTCGGCAATATATGAATTAAAGAAAATAAAATTTCTTACATTTTATGTAGTGAAAGTTTTTTTCTCTGATCAATAGTTTAGCCGTGAGAGTGCCTCAAAAATGGGTGGAAAAAACAAAAAACTGTAAAAAAACGGGAATTACGGTACTGTATGTCAATGTAACATAGAAACTAATCCTTTTACGCAAATGTTAACTATTAATGTTACTAAAGATTATATGTTTGACTATATTTTATGCATTTGAGGTAGAGGAAAAGTGCGGATCCGACACCAGGGGAAGGTGGGAGCAGTGGGGCAGATCCAGCTACTCTCATGAGTCAAAGTTGCTACTTCTCCGGAGAGCTCGTATTCTAAGAGGCGGTAACATTGTAGTCCAGTAGAAATAGCATTTTACCTTACAAAAATTCGGGTAGTTCTGATTTTTGGGTATGTTGTAAAGGTTGACCCTCTAATAAAAAACCAAGTTTTCGACCTTCTAGACCTTGTGCGTTTTGCACAATATTGGAAAAACCAATATTTTTCGGCACTTTTTTCGATTTTTCTTAAATAACTCAATTTTAGTGCCTTTTACAGACAAAAGCAGAGTTACCATTTTGTAGAGCATAAAATTCTCTACAACATGCAGTATTCAGGTTTGTAAATTGTCTAAATACGGGGTAAGATACGGAGCCAGGAAAATAGGGTAAAATTTGGAAAAATGTAAAAATTCACAAATGACGTTAGTTTTTGCTTAATAACTTACTTTTAGTGCGTTTTAGAGACAAAAGCACTTTCAACATTTTATAGAGCATAAAATTCTTTACAACATGCAGTATTCATATTTGTAAATTGTCCAAATAGGGGGTAAGATATGGAGCCGGGAAAATAGGGTTAAATTTGGAAAAAATGTAAAAATCCACAAATGACGTTAGCTTTTGCTTAATAACCTACTTTTAGTGCGTATTAGAGACAAAAACACTTTTACCATTTTGTAGAACATAAAATTCTCTACAACATGCAGTATTCATGTTTGTAAATTGTCCAAATAGGGGTAAGATACGGAACCAGGAAAATAGGGTAAAATTTGGAAAAAATGTAAAAATTCACAAATGACGTTAGTTTTTGCTTAATAACCTACTTTTAGTGTGTTTTAGAGACAAAAGCACTTCCAACATTTTGTAAAGCAGAAAATTCTCTACAACATGCAGTATTCATATTTGAAAATTGTCCAAATAGGGGGTAAGATATGGAGCCGGGAAAATAGGGTTAAATTTGGAAAAAATGTAAAAATCCACAAATGACGTTAGTTTTTGCTTAATAATCTACTTTTAGTGCGATTTAGAGACAAAAGCACTTTCAACATTTTGTAGAGCAGAAAATTCTCTACAACATGCAGTATTCAGGTTTGTAAATTGTCCAAATAGGGGGTAAGATATGGAGCCGGGAAAATAGGGTTAAATTTGGAAAAAATGTAAAAATCCACAAATGACGTTAGTTTTTGCTTAATAACCTACTTTTAGTGCGTATTAGAGACAAAAACACTTTTACCATTTTGTAGAACATAAAATTCTCTACAACATGCAGTATTCATGTTTGTAAATTGTCCAAATAGGGGGTAAGTTATAGCAAAAACTAACGTCATTTGTGGATATTTTCATTTTTTTTCCAAATTTAACCCTATTTCTCGGCTCCGTATCTTACCCCCTATTTGGACAATTTACAAACATGAATACTGCATATTGTAGAGAATTTTATGCTCTACAAAATGGTGAAAGTGATTTTGTCTCTAAAACGTAATAAAAGTAGATTATTAAGCAAAAACTTACGTCATTTGTGGATTTTTACATTTTTTCCAAATTTAACACTATTTTCCTGGCTCCGTAGCTTACCCCCTATTTGGACAATTTACAAACATGAATACTGCATGTTGTAGAGAATTTTATGCTCTACAAAATGGTGAAAGTGCTTTTGTCTGTAAAACGCATTAAAAGTAGGTTATTAAGCAAAAACTAATGTCTTTAGTGGATTTTTGCAAATTTTACCCTATTTTCCCGGCTCCGTATCTTACCCCCTATTTGGACAATATGCAAACCTGAATACTGTAGAGAATTTTATGCTCTACAAAATGGTAAAGTGCTTTTTTCTGTAAAATGCACTAAACTTGAGTTTTTTAAGAAAAATCGAAAAAAGTGCCGAAAAATATTGTTTTTTTTTTCAATATTATGAATACATGTTACATCGACACATTTACAGTTTTTTGTCTTTTACACCTCCCAATTTTACAGTATGAGCACTCCGGCGGAGGAGCACCTTCGACTCATGAGAGAAGGTGGAACTGCTCCACTGCTCCCACCTTCCCCTGGCGCAGGATCCGCACTTTTCCTCTACCTCAAATGCATAAAATACAGTCAAACATATAATCTTTAGTATCATTAATGGTTACCGTTTGCGTAAAATGGTTAGTTTTATGTTACATCGACATACACTACCGTAATTCCCGTTTTTTTACAGTTTTTTGTTTTTAACACCCTTTTTTGCGGCACTCTCACGGCTAAACCATTGATCAGAGAAAAAAACTTTCATTACATAAAATATAGGAAATTTTATTTTCTTTAATTCATATATTGCCGACTTTCACGTAAAATGCACAATTTTAAAATTATTTTGAAAAAACGGAAAAAAGTCCGTTTTTTTACACGTTTTTTGTAAAAAAAACATATTTCCCGAAAAAAATTTTGTTGGAAAACCTCGGATTCGTGTTCAGCGACCCAAAACACATAAAGGGACCCCAAAAAATAAACTACACCAAAACTTTCCTTTATTTGCTCTTTTTTATCCCCAAATGCCTGGACTATAATTTAATTTGAAATTTCTGGCGTTAAACAAAACAAATATTAATTTTGTAAATTAGTGGTACGAAACTTTATAATATATGTTGCAATGAAATCTTGCCAAGCGGAATAAATGGATTAACCATTTACATACATCAGGCATCCAAGCAAGTATTTTTTTATTTATATATATATATTTAAAACGTTTGGCTTTTCTTACGCATGCGCAAGTTTTTAGTAAAACTATCATATCTCCTTATATTGTAATCCTAGGTTGAACTATTTGAGAAGAAGGCGTAAAACTCCGTGAGGTAGAACAATGTGCTGGCCGTGAAGTGTTGGGTAATTTGTCCCAGAACCATAACAACTGATATGACTGAAATGTTTATTCAATAAAATCCATCAATGCACAACAGATATTACAGAGAAGACATATTTTCAACTTACACCGGACGTTTGCCGGGAAATTAGAAAGTTGTATTACAAGTCGTCGAAACGGGGGGCTCTGGTGATTGAGACAGCAGACAGGAGCGAAGAGAGTTGTCACTTCTCAGCAAAACTGTATTCATAGTAAGCGTCCAATCATAAATGGCAGAGGCAACCGCCAGATCAAAAGCTAGGTCACGTCACTCAATGTCGTACGCCACGTAGCGGAGGGGGTTGAACTAGAGCATTATGAATAACTGTTTTACCTCTTGTTTTTAATCTAGTAGTCGTATATCTGTGAAATAGCTGCGCAAGCGCAAACGTCATGTTTTCATTTGTATTAGTGTTAAATTGCCGAACGTTAGTATACTGTAATAACTATTGAATTCGTTGTTATACGTGATATTTTGTATATTATTAGCTTTTTACAAAATATTTTCATTATATTTTTACAAAATATTTATTGAATATCTACATTGTTTTGAATCTCTAGTGAATAATCACCTTTCTGAAAGTGAAAATATCTGATATTATCGTCTGCCATTTTGAACATCAGGGAATAATCAACAGATTTATATCAATTTCTGTTTGTTTCTAATATAAATAGGAAAATATTAGTTATAATGTAGTGAAAGTTTGTTGCAAATGTTGAAATAAATATGCGTAATAAAATTTCAGTATCCATCTATCAAAATACGTGGGTTTCAAGCCACCAAAGTTACCACATTTTATAAAATTATTTTCGCCCCGTTTTATTATTCCTTACACGATTTTATTATGTAACTTAACTTTAGTTCTTGTGTGTAAAGATGGAATTTTGTAATCGAAATTTCCCTCAATTTCTGAGGTGCTAAAATTATAAAAATTAGGTACACAGGTGTTTTTTCAGTTACAATACATTTTAATATGTTTAGAGGGTAAGGTATTTTTTCAATATAGGAGCATGGGCGAGATAGAGAAAATGGCTTTTGCGAGAGGTAGGATAATATATAAATCTACCATCTGCGCATTCTCATAAGTATATATTGTGAATCTTTACTCACTCATCGAAAATGTATCTTACTTACCAGATTTATTGCGAAATGTTTTTGATACAGTTTGTTGAGATAAAAATATTTATATTTAAAAACATTCACTATATCTTTTTGGTTTCGCGAGAAAATGCAATAATGCTTACATAGTGCTTATATATTATTACCTACCGAAACAAAATTGATATTGTGAATGTTTTTAAATGTACATATTTTATCGAAACAAACTGTATATAAAATATTTGGCAATAAATTTAACAATAAATTTGGTAAACAAGATACATCTTCCATGAGTGAGTAAATATTCACAATATATGCTCAGCCGAATGCGCAGATGGTAGATTTTGTCATACCTAATGACGTCGTACAAAAAGTCCGCGTATTGGCATTATCAACCCCGTCCACAAGATGGCGCGCAGTTGTGTCAATTTTGCTCCCCTATTCTAGTATTAATATGGAACGCTTACTATGTATGCTGTTTTGCTTCTTAGAAAGTTTCATTCGAATGAGTTCAGAAAATCGCGAAGTGGTCGCCATATTTGGCGGTTTCTTTTGAAAAGAGCATCACAGTTTTAAAAAATGCATTGCGTGTCTCATCAACCACATTGGCGCGGTTATGACTGATACTTTTAGGTTCGATAAAAAATTTGGGTGTAATTTAAAATAATTTATTTAATGCTGAGTTCTAGACATAATTAAAAGGGGCTTGTAATTTTGACGCAATACAGTGAGACTTTTTGACGGTTAATGCTGATTCATATATAAACAGAACGTTAGATATTTTGGGAACGAATTAATCAGTGGATTTTTGACGGTTACAATGGTGGGAATTTTCACAGCTGCACACGAGTTTGTTATAAATTTCTGTGATGCTTATAGTCTGGAAACATTAGTAATACATTGGCGAAGCTAACCTTTTATTAAGGATTAGCTGCACATGAGTTCGTTATAAATTACTGGGATGTTTATAATCTGGTAACATTAGTAATAAATTGGCGAATGGGTTTCTGTCAATCACCAGCATGAAAAAAATAGTACTGTCTAATATAGAAAGATTCTTGGAATTAATTAATGCATTTCATATTTTATCAAAGAGGACTCGATACCCTTTGAACTCTATTTCAGGGTCTTATAACACCTCTATCACATATTAAACGGTTTTATGACGGCAAATGATTTAATCAAAGAAAAATGCAATTCTTGCGGTAAAATTTAAAAAATGTAATTTTATAGAAAGATTAGAAAATTTTAATCTTTATTTCTCCTTTAATTTTTTACCTTTTTTAAACTCTTTTGATGCTTTCTAACAAGCGAGTGCTATAACGCTATGAATCAAATTTACAAATATTAATTACTTTAGGAAAAAAATAAATTGTGATTCCTTTGTAAAAATAAAGTAAAAGTGACTTTTTATTTAATATTTTTATTTAAAAAAATAAATATTTATATTACAGAAAATCTGATCCCAAATTTTATGAAATGCAACTTAGAGTTGGTCCATGAAAAATAGCCAGTTAATTGAAATGGTGTTGTTCAAGTTTTAGTATTTTGATAATACTGATATTATAGAAAAACCCATATTGAAAAAAAAAATTAATTTAAAGATTACAATCCTGATACATTTAAATAGAATGGATGCAGCAAGAAGCTTTTTTCACATAGTTAACCTTCGAGGACACACCAGGTCATTTTGACCTGTAGTTTTTCATTCACTTATTTTTTCATTACCTCAGCATTTAGCATTTACCTTTTTAGCAGTGTTTTAGTACCACAATTTAACTTTAAATTTCCGTTTCAGATTTTAATTTATCAAAAAATTTGAATTTTTCGTGCAACTTTTAAGTAAAATTGGCATTCGTGAAATTTGTTTAAATGAATTTTTCTCTTTTAAAATTAATTCCCTGGTTAAAATTAATGAAATGATCTTAAAGTACAGTTTTAAAAATTTTAAAAACTGTAATAAAATCTAAACATTTCCTGTGACATATCAGGATGATATAGATATAGCTCGATGAAAATATATTTCCGGTCAAAATGACCCCGCGTGCCACACATAATCGAAAAATAAGGTGCGCCAGGGAAGGATTGGAACCTTATGTAACTTGGTAAGAATATACCAGGGATGTCTAAATATATTTTAAGCAAAAAATGGAAAATTGACGTTTTTCGCAAACTGGTGTAACCCCCCCCCCCCTCACCAGTTCACAATTTCTATATTTTATCGCTTAAAGTACTCTTTATACGCATGAAAATCACATTTTATTAGTTAGAAATCGATATAAAAGGTGAAAGGACTATTTTGGAGCTGCAAAAGTAGAGTGCTCCACGTCGTGCTAAACAGTAACGAACAGTAAGCGTTTTTCTCAGAACTGCATATTCAAAATTCTAGCTACGTCAATTTGGAATCAAACCACTCTGATTTTTTTTTTAATTAATTGTTACATATTTCTCTAGTGAATTATGCAGGGTTTTTTCCAAAATATTAATATATCGCTTTTCTGTTTAACTTTATGTAACGAAATGTTTGGTTAAAAAGCTACATTTTACTTTTAATCAATGACATTTCACTAAAAATGCATATTTATTTAAACAGCTTGGTATTTCACGAGCTTTTGGACTAAAAATCTTTTTGGTGTTTATTGTTCTACGTCAAGTCTACGATGAGTTATCGTGTACACCGCTTTCGAAGTGATCTCGCCTATCAGGTGTCAAGCCACCATTTTTTATTATATCAAAAACAAAATACTATTTTCTATTTTAATATATGTACAGGGTGATCATAAAAAAAAAACTTCCTCGATGTATGAACTCTAACGGTCTAACCACTCAACCGATTGGAAGGAAATTTCAAATATTGTTAATTGAAGGTATGCGCTCGAGGTCGTGATGATTTAAAACAATACAGCTCTCAAGGTTACGGTTACAGTAAAAAGATTAGAAATTTTGAATGGCAACACCCACTTTTTCCTGCGCAGATTCATCAGCGCATTAAAAACCATAAATGTCGTTGAAACAATACACGTATGACGAAAATTGTCGGCGTAAATCGTTTGCAAAGAAGAGCATTGTAAAGGACCATGACAACACAAGAGAAAAGAGGGAAAAAAACTTTTATTAGAATTAGATGTTTTCAACATGCCCACCTTTCTAGACAATAACGCACTGCATGCGGGAGGCTGTTGACAACAATAAAGAACGTAACATCGCAGGAGGAATCTGTATAACTTCACGTTTTATGGCACCTATCAATTCGGACAAAGCTCTTGGGTTTGATATGTACACCTTCGATTTCAGATAACTCCAGAACCAGAAATCCACCGGAGTGAGGTCGGGGAATCACTGTGGCCATGAAACTGCAAAATTATGGGAGATGACTCTATCACCAAAGTGCTGTTGTAGCACTTGTCGAACACATGTAGCGATGTGTGGAGGAGCACCATCTTGCATTCATACAATGTCATTAACGACATTTCGCTGCTGCAATTCTGTAATTACGTAGTTCTGCAACATTGTTGTATACGAGTACACGTGATGGAGCACGTTTTCATATGTATGGAATTAACCTATTCGAAGAAATACGGAACGAGAAGAAATGTGCTTGCGATTCCTCACCACACCCAGTTTAGCTTCGCGTAAAGGTGTTAGTGCCGCATTGTGAGGAATTTCGTCAGCCCAGTGTACGCAGTTCTTGGAGTTCACGTTCCCAGTTAAGAATAAATGTGCCTCGTCGGTCCATAATATCCGCAGCGGCCACCTGCTATATTCATCATATCTAATGAGAAAATATTTCACAAAGTCGAAATGCTGTTGCTCGTCTTCTGGTTGCAACATCTGGACGCGCTGGAATCGATAAGAAAACGTCCGCAGAATCTTAAGGACACATAAAGATTACGGGTATTACAGTATGGAATGGACCTTCAGCAATCATATTATGCACTTCCGCAACAATTTCAATAGGAACAGATGGTCCTCCGGATCACAGTCTATCACATGTGCATCCAGTTTCTTCAATTTTTGTTTTACCAAATCACGTACAGTTTTTACGGAACATGGGCCTTGTCGTAGCTTATGATTTCCCCAATAAACTGGCACTGCTTCGGCAGCATTTTCCTCGTTAACAGCTTTATCAATTCCCCTCGTTGATTTCCCGCAAGTGTCATCTTGTTGGCGCGTTTGAACACCTGATTGAAAAAACAATCTTCCCACACTGCTTATTAAGGGTATTCAAAACGCAATGCTTTGCACATGGTGTTCTGTGATTTGAGCTTCTACTGCCTATCCCTGTCAATTATGTAAAGTGCGTCAATGGGTATCCTCTCTGTGTTATCATTGGACCTTTACAATGCTCTTCTAAACAAATATTTTACGCCGGAAACTTTCGTCATACGTGAATCATTCCAACGCCAATAATGGTTTTTCAATGCGCTGATGAATCTGCGCAGGAAAAAAAGTGAGTTTATCCATTAAAAAAAATTTTTATCTTTTCACTGTAACCGTAGCCGTGAGAGCTCTATTAAGCAAACTCTTCGAAATTTTATAATAACAAAGAAAAGGAGGATGAATCAAAAATTTGTAACTGGAGCGCAGTAAGGTAGGTTGTGTCTATGAAATTCAGAGAACTTATAAGAGTCAAATAACAGATCATTGTTATATTGTTTATTTTTGCGCAAGAAATAACGTTATCTGCTATTCAATTTAATCGCACTGGTATTGTTACATTATTGAAACTAATGATGTTTCAGTCTTTCGTTAACTGTGGGTTACTATTTACTCAAAATTTTCGTTTTTTTTTTTTTTTTTATTATTATTAAACTGAATCGAAATCACCCATAAAATTTGCATTAGACTTTTAATTACTAAAGCCAGAGACTTAATTTTAAAAATCTTACTATATAATTATTCTTTTCTTTCTAAGATCTATGTTAGTAGCAAATTTTATTGCAATTCATCTATCCATTGCCGAGAAACCTTGTTCGTTTCATTATGACAGATTGGAATAGGATACATAGAAAGCTTCGGTCGCCTTCGGCTCGCAAAGCTTCAATAATTTGCAGTGTTTTCTCTTTTTATATACAAATAACGCATATTTAATAAGTGCAAAAAAATGTAATTAAAAGTGTTTCTATTCAAATTAAAAATTAAAAAATACAAAATATATTATTTAATTATGCACATGCTTCGGAAGTAATTACTATGTCAAATTGTAGATGGATTTAAAAGATGAAAAATTTCATAAAACATAATATGTCATAAATCTCTTAAATTCTTTCTTTTGTAGGTTGTTTAAGGGCAATAGAATATTTTTGTTTATTCTGCACATATTTTAGATACCGTTACATTGTCAAAATGTAGATGGCCTTTACAATATGAAAAAAATACATGCTATAATTACAATATGTCGTTAATTTTTTATAGCTTGGTTTAGATTAACCGAATATGTTTATTCTGCACATATATAGAAGTAATTACACTGTCGGAATATAGATCACTTTTAAAACATGAATTTTTTCATATACTAAATACAATGTATCCTAAATCACTTAAGCTTTTTCTTTTGCAGTTTGTTTAAGTTGTCTTACATAAATTATCTTAACTTGAAATTAAAATGTGTCTAATTTTGATTCAACTTAGCTCATGTAAAATGTTTAATTTTGATGAAAATCTACTGCAATAAATCTCTTTTATGCTCATTCTCAATGTCTTATTGTAATGTCCATTTATGAGGGATATTCGGTAGATTCTATGTTTATTGACGTGACTCAATAGGTATATCTGATGAGATTTGTCGTCGTAAATTATTCTAATAGATGTCAATGCAATTACAATATCAACGATTTCTAGATCTGAAATGCGTAGTATGCATCTAATTGACATGTAAAATGCTAAAGGTGTTAAAGCATTCATTCAAAATAAACATATTTTACACTGGAAATTTTTCCTAATAAATGAATGTAAATAATAACCACAAATAAACAAGGTACGTTTTATTAGACTTATTTCTAGTTCGAAACATGTTTATTTGCTACAGAAGATAGCATTACAGTTTTATGGAAATTATTGGTAAGTTGGTAGTTATGTTAATATCGTTAAAATATCTTCATTTTTATTAAAATTTTGACCAAAATTCTGGGTTTAGACTGATGTGAAGCACCCTGTATTTTTGACTGAATAAGCAGAATTCGACCTTAGTTTCATATACAAATATTGTTTGTTGTAGTGTGCTCTATCACCTGTTAAAGTTTGTAAACCTACTGAAACACCCTGTATACACTCACACACACACATACATATATATATATATATATATATTATATACACACACACATATATATATATATATATACATATATGTATGTATGTATATAACAATATAGACAGTGAAATAATTCAAAACATTTTTTAAATGTATCAATAATACCTTTAAATTGTCAAGATCATGTACGTTTTTTACATCAAACTATTACAAATCAAAAGAAAATTTACTCAAACCTTCTTGAGTAAAAATACATATTTTTTATGAAATTAATGTATGTTGCTTTCTAACAATACCTAATTGTTTTCATATTTCAGATCTGACATCACAACATGCTAACGCACTCCCTCCCCCTGTCACTCTGTGTCACACTTTATAAAGCCTTTAACCCTCTTTTAATTGTGACGTATTTAATCCCAAGTAGCACAATACAGTTGGGCCAATGTTGACTAATTTTAGAAACCCACGGTGGCCAACAGTAAGAAATGTCCTTCTTGCCGTACCATTGGCCACTATTCTATTTGCCAACAAAGACCAAACTGTGGTCCAATCGTTATCTGCTCGGATATCCATACAATTTGATGTAGGTTGACGAAATTATTTTTGGTTTGCGGAACAACCCCCCGAATTACAGGGTTCTCTGTTGGCTTCATGTTGGCATATCCACTATATCATTTCCCAAGGATTCCAGAATCTGCCAACGATAAGCCAACTAACGTGATACTTGGGATGGTAAACCACCAAGTTTAAAAAAAGAACGTTTCAAAAACATTGATTTCTAAAATTGTTCATTGGAAGTTATCCAAGAGATTTAGAAGATAAGAGGAGTTAGCAGAATTCTTGGTAAATATGCAATTGTCGTAAACGTTTTCTTCATGTTAAAAGACTTTCTCTTTTTTCTGAAGTGCATTTTTAGGTGCGTTCATAATTATATAAATACGTAGCACTTATAGTCGTCGTCTGGTCTGTCCGTCTGTCCATCCGCATATAACAACACAAAAACTACCCAACCGAATGGTTTGAAATTTAATATATGTATAATCGTTGCAAAATTTTGTTGAGTCATTTCAAATTTTAAGAAAATAGAATCAAAACTTAAAAAGGTATTAATAAAAGTTTTATTCATTCTATTAAATCTTATCAAACGTAATATATATAATAAATGTGCAAGTCATGTGAGTCAGGAAAACAAATACGAGCTGACCACTTCGCTTTTCATATGCTAAGCGGCCTTTTTTACTCAGAATTATTTTTTCGAATAAAAGTTCATAAAAGTTACATTTTTAGAAATATCGTTCAAAAAAATTGCAGGTTTGAGAGGTGAGTTACATTCAAATGTGCATAGATTCTGAGATTAATTTCAGTTGAAATTAGGTTGACTGGCCAAAATATCACTTCATTAAAGAAAAGAAACACAGGAGATTCGTTCATCATGAATCATAACATATTAAACCATAATAAATTTTGCAGCGCGGTCTGGTGTCAAAAAAATATGCGTGGCACACTTAGTAAGAGAAAAGCATGCTCAATTTGCGGAAAGTTGCCGAAGGGTAGCCTGATTCAGTACAAACACTGAACCAAAATTCTCATTGGATCAGCGGGATCTTTGTAATAATAGATTTTAAAATCTCTGCATTAGCGAACATGTTGCAACTGGCAAGCAAGTGGACATGAAGCATAAATGCCTAAGCTAGTTAATATTTTAGTTAACTTAACATGTACTTATTTTATTACGGAAATTAATCATATCATAATAACAGACGATATAATTTATTTCACTGAAATAAAGATAACCAAGGTCTGAATATTTATAAAACTAGTTAGAGTACGGACGCACCTCATTTGCACGCTTGACGTACAATTTCCAACTTGTTTATTTTACTATACCTTATTTCGTCATACTTTCTCTAAAAATAGGCTACATCTCGTAAAAAATATATAGTTTTTTCCATTGATTTTTAGGTGCGTTGGTAATTATATAAATATGTAGCACCTATTGTAGTCATCTGGTCCGTCTGTCTGTCTGTCTCTCTGTCTGTCCGTCTCTCTGTCTGCCCGTCCGTCCGCATATAACAACTCAAAAACTACCCAACCGAATGGTTTGAAATTTAAGATATATTATCTTTACAGAATTTTGTCGAGACATTTCAAATTTTATGAAAATCGAATCAAAACTTTAGAAGATATTAATAAAAACATTTATTAAGAAATTTGAATTTTTTTTTTAAAAATCGATGTTTTCTTGTTATAGGAGCTTCCAAGGTTGAATCGTCAAGCGACCGAGATACTTATTTTATGACAGAAATTAATCTGCAGACGATATAATTCATTTCACAGAATTAAAAATCATCAAGATCTGAATATTTATATAACTAGCTATAGTACGAATGCACTATATTATTTCTAACGAATGCATTATATTATTATTCCTAAAGAAATAAAAGAGCTACAGTCATAATATTAAGAAAATATTTTGTAAGCGTTGAAAAAATATGTGTAAAAACTCATTTACCGTAAAACAGTTTCGCTCTTAGCTATCACATTACGCTATTTTAGTTATTTAAATACTTGAGAAAAACCTTATTTTTTTGCTGAGGCCTTTTGAAACGAAAAAAGATAAAAATGCTAACTAATAAATAAATAAAAATACTACTTAGCAATAAAATGGAAGAAAAATCAAGTTAAGATACCAAAACATTATCACTGTAAAAAAATACAAGAAATATTGAATTATTTTATCCTTTTACGTGCTCTTTCCTTGTCTCATTAAATTTGACAGAATTGCTCAAAATTCGGTTGCAGTTGTGCCTATGTAAAGAAAAGTAAAGCTAAGACAAACAAATATTTAAATTTGCCAATCAATGCATTCAATAATTTAAAAAAGAAATAAAGGCATAAAATTTTATTTTTCATTCTGTTTTAGTAAAGCAAAATAAAGAAATTACATGAAATATTTCCACATAGTCTGTTATTTGCATCCGGGACGTTATAATACTCAGTTGTTAAAAAAGATTTTTGCGTAATTTTCATAGGAAAATAAGTAAAAAATTGTAGTGTTAATTTTTTAACACTATTCATCATAGTTGCAAAGTGTTTATGGTTGGTTGGTTGATTTTATGACGGCCGATTATCTACACGAGTAATATAGGCCCCAGGGGGAGTGCCCTCCGTGGGGGTCTTTCTAAGGGATCCTAACCCGTTTTTACGGCAAGGTTCGAAGAAAACCACGGAAAACTCCAAACGGTTAGGTCGACGAGCGCGACAGGGGTTTGAACCCGCAAAGTGTTTATGAGATCAGATTGTCTGGCCGTCTCTGCTTCTAAGTCTGACCGTGCTCTAACTCGCGTAAATATAGTCAGGTTTCCATGTAATTGATAAATGTTATTGAGGATTACCACGGCATGTTCTATAATGAAAATGAAGTATGTAGCATTTATAGTTCATTTACAGAGACCCTCAAAATGAATGCCGTTCCATTATGGTCAATAGTAAAAAAATAATTTTCCAATGAATTTTAATGATGTTTGACTATTTCAAACATATTGAAATTAATATACTACATCACTGGGGTGCACTAAAAGATGAATACTATAGAATAGGGTATGCATATCATTTATCGTTCACTTACAGGGACACACAAAAGAATTCGATTACCGTACTGCATGGTGTGTATAAATTCTATAGATCTATATACACGGCTGCACGTTTGTGTTGTGCGCGTTTGAATTGTGGTATGCGATTTTAAATGTAACTATTTTTTTGCATATTACATGATATGTATAAATTCTATAGATCCTATACAGGGCTGCACGTTTGGTGTTGTGCGTGTTTGAATTGCGGTATGCGAATTTAAATGTAACTAATTTTTTGCATATTACATGGTATGTATATAAATTCTATAGATCCTATATACAGGGCTGCTCGTTTGCATTGTGCGCGTTTGAATTGTGGTGTGCAATTTTAAATGTAACTAATTTTTTGCATATTACACATAAGTGCCAACCTCTCATTAATATTCCGTAATATGCGGATTAATTTGACCCAGTTTAACAACGCTTCAAGTCAGAAAAATTATTGGATGAATCTTTATTTATTCAATTTCAGGTTTCTACGTGGAATTTATTTAATTTCATTTCTTAAAAAATTTCTGGTGCGAAACGTGTTAAACCTGGGTCAAATTAACCCGCATATTACGGAATATTAATTAGAGGTTGGCACCTATGATATTACACGGTATGTATAAATTCTATAGATCCTATACAGGGCTGCACGTTAGAATTGTGGTATGCGATTTTAAATGTAACTAATTTTTTGCATATTACATGGTATGTATAAATTCTATAGATCCTATGCAGGGCTGCTCGTTTTCATTGTGCGCGTTTGAATTCTGGTATGCGATTTTAAATGTAACTAATGTTTTGCATAATACATGTTATGTATAAATTCTATAGATCCTATACAGGGCTGCTCGTTTGAATTGTGAAATGCTTTTTTAAATGTAACTAATTTTTTGCATATTACATGGTATGCATAAATTCTATAGATCCTATACAGGGCTGCACGTTTGTGTTGTGCGCGTTTGAATTGTGGTATGCAATTTTAAATGTAACTAATTTTTTGCATATTACATTGTATGTATAAATTCTGTAGATCCTATACAGGGCTGCTCGTTTGCATTGTGCGCGTTTCAATTGTGGTATGCGATTTTAAATGTAACTAATTTTTTGCATGTTACATAGTATGTATAAATTCTATAGATCCTGTAGAGGGATGCACGTTTGAGTTGTGAGCGTTTGAATTATGGTATGCGATTTTAAATCTAAGTAATTTTTTTGCATATTACGTGGTATGTATAAATTCTATAGATCCTATACAGGGCTGCTCGTTTGCATTGTGCGCGTTTGAATTGCGGTATGCGATTTTAAATGTAACTAATTTTTTGCATATTACATGGTATGTATAAATTCTATACATCCTTATACAGGGCTGCACAAAAAAATTTGAGTACATTACCGCTTATTGGCGGAAATTGCGTAAACGTAATTTTTACCTGTGTTAGGCGTTTTCTAACTGAGCTAACTTTCTCAGTACTATGTAGTACATATGCAAATCTATAGATTATATACATAGCTTCACAAAATAATTCGGATATTCTTTTGACTATAGATAGTAATTGCTGAAACTAGGCTTTCGGATGTTTTATGCGTTTTCTGTATTCTTTACTTGGACATCCTCGTTCAGCTTATTAAATGTGAAGTTTTGTTACAGTATTCTGAATGTATTGGAAAGCGTTTGATAATCTATGCTTGATGCATAATTTTTCTTTCTTGTTTTATTCTTTCAACGAGTGCGCCTGCGCAAATTTTACGACAAAAATAATCTTTCTTATATAGTTTTGAAAAACGGCACTGAAACTCTCTCCAGGTCATTAGTTTTCTTCAAATCATTTCTTCCGTTGGGAATAGAACCGGATTCTCTACTTCGCAATGCAATATTGTGCGTCTTTAATAGAACTTGAATGGCGCGAACACTTTTGCAAGTAGTTAAACTAATTAATTATTTCTCGTTTTAAAGATTTATTTCTGTAATAATGTAAATGTTTACGCTGAGTTATTATTTTGTATATGGTCAAACGAAAAAATATTTAGTAGAACTTTTTCAATCATGGCCTCAAAACTGAAGACAATTCAGAAGAATCAGTAGAAGTTAAAAAAAATTATATTGGTAAAAAATAAAATTAAAAATTGGCGTAAAATAGTAATATGCCAAGGACTTAAAAGCGAAAAAAGTTTAACATTGTGACTCTTTTTTGTTGCATAAATTTTTTTTGAAAAATGTAGAAGATGAAATTGGATCATTTCTTAATAATTATAGATTTGTTTTTAATAATACAACTTCTTATATTTGTTTTCTAGTATTAAACCATACTTGATACATATTTTATGAGTTGCTCTTGTTTCAAATGAAAGTAAGTATCATCCTTCATCTATATTTTTCTTTTAACATTTATTAAGAGTACTTTAAAAACTGTAACTACTATTAAAAAATGGTGCTTATCTTCTTTAAACGAATATTTATAAATACAGGGTGTTTTTTTTTTTTTAACTGACGCTATTCAGAGCCGCCTGTAGCTCGTTCTAATAACTGGATTGATACAAAATTTTGTGAATGGACTAAGAAAACCATGGGAAAAAAGATTCCAACAAAAAAAAAGTTCCAATCACCACCGATAGGGGGAAATGTGGCGCTGTGGTAATTTATGCAACTGAGAATTAGCATAAAATACGGGCAATAAATGAAAATGCAAATTTTTACTTACGCAAGCGACAGTAGCGCCAATAGTTTAAGTTATAAATGCATGCGAAAAACACCGAGAAACAATTTCACCTCAAATTGAAAATGAATCTCACGTTACCGCAGCGCGCGTTACTTGTGAAGTTCTATTATTGTAACCAGTGCAATGCACCAGCCGCTCTTCGTTTACTTAGAACACGCCATAAACTGCGCAAAGGACCTTTATCCGTTAATGTATTGAAAGCAATGATTCTGAAATTCGAAGAAACAGGCTCGCTAGCAGTTCGGTCAGGCAGAGGACGTAAACCGGGGGCAGAAAAAATGATAATGGATGTTTCAACTGCAATCAACGAAAGGGAAACTGTAAATGATGAATAAAACATGGCATTTTATCCAAATTATTAATTTTGTCTGTTTCTGATTTTTTTTTTCAATGTACAGCGCCACATTTCCCCGTATCGGCGGTGATTGGAACTATTTTTTTTGGTTGGAATCTTTTTTCCCATGGTTTTCTTAGTCCACTCACAAAATTTTGTATCAATCCAGTTATTAGAACGAACTACAGGCGGCTCTGAATAGCGTCAGTTTAAAAAAAAACACCCTGTATGTCTTTTTGTTTGCAAAAATTTTATTTTTTCTATTGATATTCAAAATTGATTTTCTAACATACCTGTTTTATAACTATTATGATATAGCTTGCATTATAACCGAATAACCAAACAAAACACTTCTGTCGTAAAAAGTAAGATTCGCGCCCGCTGAAAGGCTAATAAACAGTAAGAATAATTTTTCAATTGAAGTTCTAGAGTTCAGTTACATTTTATATTGAATTATTTACATAATCTGAAGACTAAGTGAAAAAAAATGCAAAAAAGCTGACTAATGTAGCAGAAACGTTTACAAAAATTAAATGTAACCTCGTATTTTACTAGGAAAGCGGGAACCATTTTAAGAAGAACCATAACTCAGAAAACAGTTAACTGGTGATGGGAAGAATTGATGATTTTTTTCATTCGGGCATGCGCAAAATCGTAGTTGCCAACATTCGTGTTTTTTTTTTAATCAATTATTACCAGAGATTTTGTAAACAAATAATCAGGAAAAGCATAGTTGCCAAAATTTGTATTCCATTTAATCAATTTCCTCCAGAAATTTTGCAAAATGAAAGACATTTCATACTTTTATCTCGCTCTTTATCTAATTCTAATTAAAATCTGAAATGTCTTTTTCTTTTTGAAAATTTCTGGTAGTAATTGAATAAAAATTTTTGAAGTTTGGCATATATGCTTCAGTGAATTCCCGAATGATTCGTTCGAATATCAAAATCATTCATTCTGCCCATCACTCTACAGTAAACGGCACTGACTGAGCTCCATAATAAAAAGGAGAGCTCACTCACTGGTTCACTTTCTGCCGCGACCGTATCACACTTTCAATGCTCGCAAGTAATGAATCCTGCACTTTTCTTCATATTAGAGGCATTTGTTCAAACTTTTCCGCATACTTTTATTCTCTTTTCGTTATTTCTACACTTTTTTCATATTTTTATGAGCAATACTTAACCATTTTTTTTCTTTGAGATTTCATAAAATTTTATTTGTAAATTGTAATATCAAATTAGATATTTGTGATAAAATTAAATAAAATCTATGGAGTTTTTTTTTTTTCAATAAAAATATATATCAGTGAATATTGTAGCAACTTCGTTCTATTTTAAAAAGAAAATCCAATTTGAAAATATCTACACCACATTAAATTATCACACCATATTATATACACCACATTAGAAAATATCTACCTATGAGAAGAAATCCGCGTTTTGCCATAAATTTTCCTGCGAAATTCTATGTCATTGTATTCATGGGCGGACCGCTGGATTCAATTTAACAGAATAGGAAGTTAGCCCTACGTACTAGTGTGGGGCTCAGTGTTATATAGTAGACACGCGAAGCTACTTAAAATCTTTATTTTTCTGACAGAAATCTCTAACCTTACCTAGTAGTCGTCAGCTGCCACTCTCAATGCACAACTCCTACTCAGTCCGTGCCAAATGTCGCGAAAAGGGTCCTTCCCTGGCATGGCCGGCTTATATATGATCTAGTCCAGGGGTTCTCAAAGTATGGTACGCGTACCAGTACTGGTACGCGAAGCTCTGGCTACTGGTACGCGAAGCTCTGCCTACTGGTACGCAAAAGTCTGATACTAGTATGTGAAATGAAATATAGCATATTATTATGAAATCAAAATCGGCTTAAGATTATCATCCAGGAAATTTTCGAACGCTATTTTCTTTTTTTTTGTTACTAGATTTTAGAACAACATATCTATGTGAATGTACTTTTTCTTCAATTCTTCATATGAAAAACAAATACGGGAAAGAACTAAACATCGAATCTGTTTTACGACTACAGCTAACTAATATTGAACTAGACATGAGGAATTTGTGCTTGATAGATCAAGCTTACCTTTCTCATTAACGATATTAGGGAATTGCTGCAATAAAGCTACTATGTATGAATCAGTAGGCCAATATGTCATAAGTATTGTGATTGTTTTTCAACCAAAACACTGTATTTTGATATGGTATGTATTATTAAAATGTAATGATGATAATATTGTTTTTAATTTGAATGTTAATATAAAGCAGTCAATCTAAGTACCAATTTAGTAATGTAATCATGCATTTTGAAGTACAGTTAAACCTACAAAGACGAAAGCATAAAAGACCTAGGAAATATTCCGTTTTAGACAGGTTCAGTTTTAGCAGTGTTTTTTATATTAGCTTTATGTTTGTTGTCTATGGTGGAACGCGGAAACATGAACTTCGATTTAATGGTACGCCTGTCTAAAAGTTTGGGAACACCTGATCTAGTCCTTGACCATAGTTTGTATTTGTCTTAAACTTTCAGCACCGCTCCTTGTCGCGTTTAACGGCGTGTCCAGCTTCGGCTGTAGATTGTAATTTTTTTCTTAAGACTTTAATAAGGGGGACCCGGAGGGACACTATGCTCTACAGACTTGTACAAGTCTGAGCAGTCCCTCTTACGCTATCAAATCAAATTCGAACTCAATTAATTCGAACTTACGATTAATTCAAACTAATCATACTGTACGAAAACCTTGCAATATAACTAATTTTAAAACCAGCTCATTAATCAGATTTCTTCTTTTTATATCTCATTGGTTAATTCAGACTAAAAAGTCTATATTTTCAAAAAAAAAAGAAATAAGCGTGATAATTATACAGAATAGTGAATTGCTTTTTTTATTTTCTTACTTACAAAAACCCAACCATTTCGTCAGTAACAGATAAGAAAGCATTTTAAAATTCTAAAATTATCGCATGATCAATACATAAGAATCCAAAAATTGTTTTATGTTTGATTCACTGCCCGGAAATTCGTGGTTACGGACTAGCGTCTAAAATCTGAAACAGAATAATTTGATAGCATATACATTTTTATATAAAAAAAATCACTTATTATCATTAAAGTAAATATGTTGCTTACGGTCAATTGTAAACGTGAAAATTATTATTATTGATGCTATTATTATTATTTGCATTTTTTTTAATTTGGCACGAGATGCTTTACAGACTAAAAAAGCAATAAGAAAATAATAATAGTAATAGTAATAATAATAATAATAATTTTCACGTTTACAGTTGACAATTTTTTAGCACCTGCTTTCATTATATATGTGATCTCGTGATTTATGTTTATCAAGTTCTTTTTCAAACATTTTTGCGAAAAGAGTTTATCATTATTGATCTTGAAAATGTCATCGTTTGAGCGTTCGAAACATGTCTATCTGTATATTAAAAGGTATTTATAAGCCTTTATGTGTGCTGTTCATCATTTTAAGCAAATACATCTTTACTTTAAGCATATCCATTATACCATAATTTTACAACTTCAAAGAAAAATTCGACTTCGAAAATGTAACAGTACCTGAATATGTAGCATAGAGATCTGCACGTTCCGTTATTTTCAGGCCCGATCCTGGTCTGATTATAATTTTGTAGTTTACGATGTTTCTTAACATACGATAAAGATTCTTTTAATAAACACTGCATACATATTTATGGGAAAATTTTACTGTATATTTTAAATTACTATATGTTCACAAGCCATAGAATAATGTATAGCAACATTAATGATCACTTAGACCCTTAGTAGACTATTACATACAAATAAAGACATTAAAGAAATTAATGTAGTTTAGAATAACAGAAAAAAGATGATTATACATCATAACTTTTGTTGCTGTATAGTAAAAAAAAAGTAGATTTTTGAAAATGCTTCTCTATAATTTATTAAAGTATATTTCCAAAGATTCCGTTAACAGAAATCCATTATCGCAATTACTATTTCTGCAAAACGTATTGCTTGCTTGACATGTACTGGGAACAATTAAATTCAGTTCCGACCGGCCCGAGTATTTAAAATATAGTGTAAGCCTGCACCCGGCCTGTCCCAGTCTGCTGAAAAAATTAATCTCGGGCTTAGACACGATGTAACTGTCTGATGCCGATTTCTACGCTGGACATGTTATATTTCTGTATTGATGTTAAGCTAGCATCGGCTCGCACAACACATTTATACTTATTCTCGTCCTAGCCACATCCACTGAAAAACGTTCATATTTAATCAGCTTAGTTTGAACGTTTTAAATTTGTTATATCTAGCCGGTCGGCCCACTTTATGTTTTTATCAGCTTGGCTGACGCATTTGAATCCCTAAGGGAGGCCACTTGGCCCAGCAAAGCCAGGCCGTAGAGCGTTAGCACCTCCCCCGGGATGTTCCCTAGCACGCGGGGATTCGTTGTGGGTGATTCCAGCCACCGGCTGCAGGGATGGCACGACGCCGAGACCGCCAGCGCAGCGCGCACATGGCCCGAACAACAAATATTTTTAAAAAAAGAAAGAAAGAAAGAAAATACAAACTAGGTCAAAGGCCAGCACTGCCAGTACAAGCCTAAGCGCGACAAGGTGCAGGCAAGAAAGCTAAAAACAAAAAAAGAAAAATTTCAGGAAAAAGCCTGAACCGCTGGAGCCTGCACTCCCTCGCGAAACGACAGCGGTAGGTGCAGTGATGAATGGCTGGCCCATTTATTATTTTTTATCGGCCCGGTCCGTTAAATATTGTCTTTATGCTGCCGGCCCGGCCCGTTTGAAAATTGGCCTTCATTTTGCTGGTCCGCAACCGGACCGGATATGGTGCAGACCTCTAATGTAGCAGTATATAATGATTTCGAAATTTGTGGGAAATTGAATGATGAAAAAAATATTAAATATTCTAAAAAAAAAATTCCGTTGATTGTCAGTACAGTTTCCGGATTTTCAGGGATTTGATTCCCGATAAAAGCGATTTCGTGAATTTGTCAAAAAGTAACAGTTTTTAGAATATCTTTGACGGATATTGTTAAATTTTCGTTTTCTCTAAAGTTGTGGGAGTTACTTTTATTATTAAACTGCAAAAGAAAAACATCCGTAAGAATACGAAATTTGTACTGGCAAAATACGGAAATATTTTTTAGAGTGTAAAAAAGCAAAAAGTCCGAAAGCCTTATCGAAAACGACAAACTAACAAGACTTTTAGCACTATTATTTGTCAAGGATATTTATTCTATCATCCATATTTGCTAATTTATTACGTAGTTACGAAATCATTTTATCGGAGAAAAAAATTCGGTAAAAGTGCGAAAATTGTACTGAAAATCAACGGAATTCTTTCAACAGTGCAGGAAAAGAAACAAAAATTTTTACTAATTTGGAAGTTGGCCTATCTTAGATGATGAGACCCGTAACTCTTTAAGGCTGGTCTGAAATCCAAACCGGAGATTTTATGATATATTTTTTTAATTCATTTTTGTACGGAATTGCATGGAAGTGGCAAGTGTTCTTATTCAGTAACTATGTAATCGAAACACGTTTTCCACTTTTTGGTAAAGAGAGAAGATCCTTCAAAAAATACTGTCAAAGACGGCGTTTTGAACCGAATTCCCGTAGATTCAACCCGAGAAAGGAGAAAAACGTGTTATCACGTGACACGAATCGCTTATAACTCGATAAGTAATTTGTTTATCAAAAATTGCAAAACTCATCTCGATTCCAAATCGTTTCAATAGTCAGGCCTGGCAATTTTATTCCTTGGCGTTTAAAAATGAGTCAGAAAATGTGTCAGAAAGTTTCGCTTTGCTCAGCAGGTTATTTGGGAACCACCTTAAATGCAATCTGTACTTTGAAAATGTATGTATAGTAATATAATAAAGAGCGAACTCCAGACTGAGTGACTCATAAATACAGAGCTGAAACTATTAAAGAAGGGTTACGAAATTTGGACAGTTGATTGCTGTTATGGCAAGCAATAAAAAGGGATTTTTGAAAATTTACCACCCTAAGGGGGTTAAATGAGGGGTCGTATTAAGGATATATTATTGAAAAGCACACAGTGTCCCGTTATTTTGATCACCATATAAACATTTTTGGGGTACGAAACCCACGCGGCCCATTTACAATGATCTCCATATATCTTAGGCTATTCCATTTCTGTTTATTTTATCCGGAAGCTCCCCATTCCCTCTATGAGCACGGGCAGGGCAGAGCAGGTCTTTGTCATGGGGCTCATGAATAAAATTTATTATTTGTGTCGGGAAATGTTTATTTGCTTGCTTTTTAAAATTTATATTTCGTTATTTTCGTATAATTAAAAAAAAAATATTTATATATTTTTGTTTGCATGTAAAATGCACTTTGTGGACCCCAGGCGAAATCTGGTCTTTCAATTCAGAAAGTCATCCCCTCATCAACCCACGTTCCTCCCAACAAGCAATCGTCTAGACAGACGTAGACCGGCTAGTATTCAAATAAAGCCTTAAGCAGACAAGGAGCTGGAATGTTTATGGGAAATAGAAAGATTGGCTGAAAACGTAGAAATAACAAATTACATATAATGTAACTTTACTTTTGAAAATGTAATTATTTTCATTGAATTTCTAGTTCAGTATCTATTTCAGTTTCCTTTGCTGTTTTCCTGTTATTATTATTATATTTACGTAAAAGTTAAGATATTTTTGACATTTAAATATTAATATGTTTAACTTTAAATAACTTTAAATTTAGAATGTAATTGATTCTCTAAATTAATATGTTGGAAATAATTCGAATTTTACAAAAAGTATCATTTTTATAAAGTTGAATAAGTAATTTTTTAGTAATATCATAAAAAAAACATTTTCCATTTTCGAATCTGATAATTCGAACATTTTCCACGGTTCCTGCGAGTTTGAATTAACGAGTGTCGACTATTTCCAATGTTTACGACATGCACTGTAAAAAACTGCTGCAGTAAAATTAATGCAGCAGAGATTCCAGGAAAACACCCATGAAAATACGTGTTTTTTTCCTTAGACCTTCCTCCTATCTCAATAAATGGGTTTTGCTCGTAAAAGTATGCAATTTACGGAACTTGGCCGTTTAGGTTGAAAAGGTGACATTTACCGTAAAATTACTGCAGCAATTCACAATAAAATACCGTGAATTTACAATTTTTTGTACAGTGTTTGAAGTGAAGCTTCGGCGAATTCATTTTTAAGTATCTAATTATATTAATATCCGAATGCATGTTTCAATTTCACAACTCCTCTTCCTAGAATATGGAATGTAGGGCGATGAAAGTAACACCATTTATGCGATGTATTCTAGGATGTCATAATAACTCCTTGAATTTTTAAATTTAATTAGTTTCCAAGATATTAAATTTTTGCATTTTTTTGGAAAATTTCTGTAATGGTGGATACAAAATTACTCAATTGCTGTGGAGAGGAAAAAAAAAGAAAGAAAAGGCAATTATTGAGATTTTCAAGTTTTTGTTAGCCTTTTATTTTACAAGTGAAAAGAAAAAAAATTGAATATTTGAATACGTGTTATTGCCCGCTAATCAAACTGGTGAAGAAATATCTTTGGTTATATTTTGTTTCTATAGATCAATTTAATAATTTTTGTTCAACATCTCTTTAAAAAATGTATTATAAATAATTATGAGATTTACCCCAATATTTACGCACTTATTACCAAAACCTGAAAAAATTACTTAAAATTTTACTAATATTATTAGTCCCTGTGAAATACTAATTCATAATAAACAAGTTGGAAAATGAACGTCAAACGTGACAAATGAGGTGCGTTCGTACTATAGCTAGTTATATAAGTATTCAGATCTTGATGATTTTTAATTCTGTGAAATGAGTTATATCGTCTGCAGATTAATTTCTGTAATAAAATAAGTATCTCGGTCGCTTGTCGATTAAACCTCGGAAGCTCCTATAACAAGACAGCACCGATTTTTTTTTAATTCAAATTTATTAATAAATATTTTGATTAATATCTTCTAAAGTTTGATTCGATTTTCATAAAATTTGAAATGTTTCGACAAAATTCTGCAGAGATAATATATATCTTAAATTTCAAACCATTCGGTTGGGTAGTTTTTGCGTTGTTATATGCGGACAGACGTACAGACAGACAGACAGACGGATGGACCAGACGACGACCATAGGTGCTATGTATTTATATAATTACAAACGCATCTAAAAAAATTGATAACTTTAAAGGGGAAATTATAAGTGTAAAACTAATTCACGGAAAATAACTTTGCTTATATAACTGTCATTTTACGTTATGTTAGTTATTTAAATACCAGGTTAGAAAACCCTTTTCAGTGAGGGTTTTCAGACAAAAGCTGAAAAAGGTCAACAAACAAATCTGAAATATACTACTCAGCCATAAAAAAAATGATGAGATTAAAAACCAAAACATGATCATTGAAACAAAACAAAAAACATTTTAAGAAAGAATAACGTTATAGCTTTACGTGCTTTTTCCTTATCTCATTAAAATTGAGAGCATTGCTGGAAGGTAAGCCGCAGTTGCGTCTCTGTAAAAGAAAATAAAGCTAAGAGAAACAAATACCTAAATCTGAAAGTCAATGCAGTTATTAGTTGTTTTTTTTTTTTTTTAAAGCAGTAAAATTTGTATTCGTTATTTTTTTCAGTAAATCGTCAGAGAGTAATTACTTGAAATATGGACCAAAATCTCATAAGTGTGATTTCTGTGTCTCCAATATAGCTCTAGGCATTTCTTTGCATTGTGTTAGGGGAACCGTCGGTAGCATAATTAATTTTCTATCTTAATAAATTGTTATATCAGTCTTCATATTTTAATATACATTTTCATCTTTCGATAATGGTAAAAATATTTGTTCAGCTTACCTGAGAACTGCTTTTGCGCAAAGTAATATCCACAATAATGCACTGATATTTATCCTTTTGATTCATTGAAGTGTCGCTGTATGGGAGTAATAAACAACATTATTAGAAGAAAGTAATATTGCGTGAAGTAAGAAGTAGATCCATTTTTCTTTGAATATAATATTATTATTGTAATTCTTGGCTTTATATGCACATTTAAATCGCGTTTTGGAGACTGCATAAAAGTGCTCCAATTTTACATTATAATTGGGATATATACAAGGGCGTCTTAACTGTTCGGTGACATTTTAGATTCTGAGAGATTGTTATTGAGTTCTAGCGCACGGTATCAGCTGTAGGTTGAAGTAGGGAGGTCTGCAGAAATTCTCAGCTGATCAGTTTCGACAGTCTCTGGTCTTATTCACTTTGGCTTGCAGCTGCGTTTATTACTTGAAGTACTTACAGTTAATTGGGGTCTGGTTTTTAACATGTTCTAAGTGTTCTTTCGATCGTTCATAACACGTGGAGATTATTAACGGCGTAAAAAGGTTTCTCCGTCACATTGTAAATTCTAATTTAATGTTAAAAAGTTTCTTTGTGATTCTTCAACAATATTATATTACTTCTACTATGAAAATCTGTTTTTTAATCTTTAAAATGGAATTTAAATATGTCAAAAGTCACTAATGTCCCCTGTTCTCAACCCATAACTTGATCATTGAAACCATCTACAAGCAATAATTATTAAAACTTTTGAAAAACCAATGCGTTTATTATAAATATGAATCTCTTGGAGCATAATAATATAATTTTTATATGAGTGAAATGTGTAATATTTGTTTTTGTTGGGTTTAAAGTTGTGTCCCTCACTTTTTTGATTACTGCTGTCTCGGTGTATATGAATTTCCTCATATTCACTCTAGATGGTAGTATGCAGCCATTTTCAGTATTGTTTCCAGTAGAGGAGCACATGTTGTTTTTAAAAAGTTTCCATTGCTCGCTGTTTGTTCATAAAGAAGATTTTCTTGATTGAAAATAATGGGAAAAGGTAAGCGTACTTTTATTAAACGTCACTACTGTTTTCATTGTCTATTTGAATAATGATATTTATTCATGAACCAGTATCCAGCGATTTAATCGTAGGTTTGATATGTTTTTGAAGATAGTGCATACTACATTCTAAAAGTTATCTTTTTAACCCTGTAACGGGTGGTGTCCACAAAAAAGGACACCTAATTTTAATTCCAAAACTGACAAACGATACCAAGAATATTTAATTAAAAAGTTACTTTTATTAAGTACCGGAAAATAAGCAAGTTTTTATTATCTAATGAATTCGTTTGTAAATTCTGGTTCCAGTCTATTATTTCATCATTTTACCAACAGACTTACTCCGCGCCGGAAAGGGTTAAAGTAAAGTAGCAAAATTGCAAAAATGAACCTACGAGAAAATGGCTAAATATTGGTTAATCTATAAATATCAATATTTAAATTAACAATGGGTACAGTAGTGATGTTTAATAAAGGTACTCTTACCTTTTCTCCATTCTTTTCAATCCAGAAAATCTTCTTTATGAACAAATAGCAATCAATGGCAAATTTTAAGAAAAACATGTGTCCCTCACATGTGATTGTCAGTTTTCACCATCTTAAAAAATACGTAGAAGTAACTCAAAATGCTATTGTAGCTGCTGCAATAAATCTTTGGACATGGCAGTACGCAATCATTTTCAGTATTTTTTCCAGTAGGGGAGCACATGTTGATCTTAAAAAGTTGCCATTGATTGCTGTTTACTCATAAAGAAGATTTTCTGTATTGAAAATAATGGGGGAAAATGTAAGAGTACCTTTATTAACCATCACTAATGTCCCCATTGTTAATTTAAAATATTGATATTTATAGATTAACTAATATTTAGCCATTTAATCGTAGCTTTGATGAGGCTTTGAAAATAATGAATACAACTTTTCAAAAATTTTCTTTTTAAATAAAGGGGCAAAATTGCAAAAAATGTTACGACTATACTATCCCTGTTACTTCTGTCCCTTACAATTTGCGTTTTGTCTCATAAAACTGCCATATCATATTTATTTCTCAATAAAGTTTGTATTCATCTACTAATTATTATTCTATAATATATCAGTGATTATTAAAAAATCAAATGGAGCATAATGAGATTTTTAAAGGTCAGATATCAGCAGAAAATCAGCAGCCAAAAATCACACTTATGAGATTTTGGCCCCATATGTATATAAAGGTATACATATAAGTGTATACATTCCATGTGACTCCTTTTATTTGCAACAGGAACGGTAATATAACATTGTTAAAAAGATTTTTGCTTAAATTTTCATAGGAAATTAAGAAAAAAAATCCTGCTTCAACTTTTTTTAACCCTTTCCGGCACAGACAAATTCTGTTCGTAAAATGCGGAATTACTGACTTGACATCGGAATTTACAAACGACTTTTTTAGAAAATAAGAACACCTTATTTTAAGCTTTCATTATAGAAGCAAAATTTTATTAAAATATTCTTGGTGCCAAATGCAAGTTTGGAATTAAAATTAGGTGTGCCCGAAGTGGGAGCACTGTGCCGGAAAGGGTTAATAACCGTTTTAAATATGCTTTTCAAAAGGCATCAATTAAAATAAAAAGTTCATTTATATTTACATATATAAATGGCATAACTTCAAAACACACTGTAAAATATTGCAAAAAACTGTCCTAATATAGAAAAAACTTACAAAAATTCAAAAAATCCTTATTTTTAACGTTGATTCTAAAAAATATTCCATTATTTTCAGAAACCATTTCAAAAAGGATCAATAATAATGTAGTGAAAAGTATAGATTCCGAAGGTTTATGATAGAAAATTTTTCATAGAAAATTCAGAAAAAAATTTCAGCTTCAACTTTTTTAATAGTCGTTTTAAATATAATGTTTTTCAAAAAGTATCCATTAAAATTCTAGAGTTCCTTTATACTTTACATATATGAATGGCATAACTTCAAAACAAACTGTAAAATATTGCAAAACTTGTCTTAGTATAGAAAAAACTTACAAAAATTCCAAGTATGCTTATTTTTAACTAATGGTTCCAGAAACAATTCTGTTATTTTCAGAAACCGTTTCGAGAAAAACAAATCATAATGTTGTGAAAAGGGTAGATTCCGAAGATTTATGATTAAAAAATTTCATGGGAAATTAAGGAAAATAATTCACCCTAAAAATTTTTAATAGTCTTATTAAAATATAATGCATTACAAAAAGCATTAATTGAAATTCTAGAGTTCATTTTTATGTTACATGCACTGTAAAAAAAGACGAATGTTTCTTTATCTGCGAATATATAAGATAACCACGAACGAAAATGTACAATAACCTCTTCCGAATTGTCCAATGTTCCGATAAGCGTTCTTTATCTTTAGAAAACTCAGAAACAAATGTATTTTCGAAATAAGAAAAATTTATAAAAGCAAAGTTTAATTTGCTGCTACTGATATCCGGAAACGTTTCCAAATAGTTTTTGTAACGTATTATTCAGTTTTTTCATTTCGGAATATCAGTTTTTTAGGATACTCTCAATTCTCGATTAAACATTTTCGTCTGCTAATTGAATGTATGACATGTAAGAGTGGCAAAACGATATTAATGTTAATATTGTTAATTGATCATGTCTGCTTGTAAAACATGTTTCTGGAACAGGAAAATATTTACTTGAGAATGGATAGCATCCGAAAAATATATGTTCCTTGTTGAAAAAAAACTGATTATTACACTATAACAAGTTGGAAATTGTACGTCAAATGTGACAAATGAGGTGCGTTCGTACAATAGCTAGTTATATAAATATTCAGATGTTGATGATTTTTAATTCTGTGAAATGAATTATATCGTCTGCAGATTAATTTCTGTAATAAAACAAGTATCTCGGTCGCTTGACGATTAAACCTCGGAAGCTCCTATAACAAGAAAGTACCGATTTTTTTTAAATTCAAATTTCTTAATAAATATTTTTATTAATATCTTCTAAAGTTTTGATTCGATTTTCATGAAATTTGAAAGGTCTCGACAAAATTCTGCAAAGACAATATATCTTAAATTTCAAACCATTCGGTTGGGTAGTTTTTGCGTTGTTATATGTGGACAGACGGACGGACGGACCAGATGACGACAATAGGTGCTACGTATTTATATAATTACGAACGCACCTAAAACTATACTGTTTCCGAATATCAGTGACTGCAAAAAAAACTTTGTTTTTATAAACACTTCTTTAAATCTCAAAAATACATTGGTTTCTGAGGTTTCTAATGATAAATTACTCTTTTCGGAATTCTCGGTAACTCGGAAGAGGTTATTGTATATTTTCATCCGAGGTTATATTAATTTTCCTAGATTAAAAAAACATTTGTCTTTTTATTTTAAAGTAATTATAAATGGCGTAACTTCAAAAACCACAATAAAATACTGGAAAAACTCTCCTAATATACCGGGTATTTCACGAAGAACGCCTAAATTTGAAAATAAATAACTTGGAAACGGTGATAGATAGAAGCATGAAACCAGTGGTATGTTTATTAAAAAACCCGTAAGAATCTAACTCAGAAACCTCAAAATTTTAGTTAAAAATGCGCCGATAGTTGGCGCCACATGCAGCATCACGGTTCCCTATAAAGAGAACTCAGACGCAGGACGATCAGTCGTCGAAGATTTCGCCGTTGAAACGTGATCGCTATTAGCGTACAGTAAAAGGAATTCCGGAAGTGACACCGAAATATATTGTTTACCGCAACAATCCTTTAACGCTCGACGAGCTGGAAGGCTATTTGTCAAGCTTATGTGTTGATTTCCGTTAACATACTACAGAAAATCACTGATAATTTCATTCTTTGTTTGCGACATGTTTGTTATGTGAAAGGTGCACATTCTGAATCGCTTTTGATGTGATACAGCCTACGTATCGTTATGCCACATGCAGCGCCATCTATCAGTGCAATTTTTTACTAAAATTTTGAGGTTTCTGTAACAGATTTTTACGGTTTTTTTAAAAACATACCACTGGTTTCATGTTTCGATCTATCACCGTTTCCGAGTTATTTATTTTCAAAGTTAGGGATCCTTTGTGAAACACCCGGTAGAAAAAACTTCATTGTACCCTCGTTTTTAACTATGCTTCCGAAAACTGTTTCGTGTATTTTTCCGTATATTTCCAGATACCATTAGAAGAAAGATCAAACATAAAGTTGTAAAAAGCGTACATTTCCAAGGTTTGCGATATAAAAAGTGGAACGAGAAATGAAGTAAATATATGGTCATCCGGAAAGTTCTGCGGTCGGTTTTGTCCAGTTATTTTGCTACTGCTGACCTTGAATGACCCAGATATGTACATTCGGTTATTTCCGCTTGTGCTGTGGCGTATTTTTTCTCAGTGTAGTGATAAGAATGGAGAGCCAAAAAGTTAATTTTCGTCATATTATACTCTTATTTCAAAAAAGGTAAAATATACTAGTCAGAATGCTCGTAAAATTTGTGCTGTATATAGACAAAGTGCTGTTTCAGATGACACAGTTCAAACGTGGTTTTAGAAGTTTAAGCGCAAAAATTTGAGCCTCGAATATGACTCCCGCTCTGGACGACAATCATCCTTAAAGGAGGACCTCTTAAAAGAGAAGCTATCACTGAAAATACACGTTAAACAGTTCAAGAGCTATCACACAATAAATATTCCAAACAGTACAGTGCATGATCATTTGATAGATTCTCTTATGAGGTCATCCTTTAAAGATGATGGTCGTCTAGAGCGGGCATAATCTTCGAGGCTGAAATTTCCGCTATTAAACTTCTCAAACTACCTTCGAACTTTTTCATCTGAAACAGCACACATTTTACGAGCAGTTTGACTAGCAATTTCACTTTTCTTGAAATAAAAGAGCATAATATGACGAAAATAAACTTTTTGGTTCTCCATTCTTAGCACCGCACTGAAACAAAAATTATTCTATAACACAAGCGAGAATTATGAAGCGCATGCATAAAAGACCGAATATACATATCTGGATCATTCATGGTCACTTCTAATCAGCAGTAGGCAAATAACTAGCCGAAACTGCGCTTCGCTTTTTGAAAAACTGCAAAAGTTTCCAGATGATCCAATACTGAATCCGAAGGACCATTTGTACGAAAACCTATACATTTCTCTCGACAGTCGTTTATAATAAATTTTATCAATGTAAACTCAAACCAAAATACCGCTTGGGAGTTACTGTGTTACCTCACACACACTTAGAGATCATGGTTACATTACTTTCGTATTACCAGATGTTTTGAATGTAAAAAGAAAAAAGAGCCAGAGTCCTAAGACAGAATTAATAATTTTTAAGCCAAAATTAAGAGTGTAAAAACAATTTAACAGTAAAATAATTTTACTTATAATTGTCATTTTACGCTATTTTTCAAGGTGGGACCCAAAAAGTAACAGGAATGGCACCGCTGTGGGCGGGGCTTGCGTAGAACACATTCCACCCGCTAGGTGGGTGTCCCGTAAATCGTTCTGAGTTGAGTGCACAAAGTGCTGTAGCCGGGAAAATTTGTGCCTTGTCCCAGTGCATTATTTTGTTAAAGCATTTTCACTTGTTCTTCCTTTTTTTGTAATGTCGTGCTTAAGTGAACAGCCTGCCGCCATGTCAGTTTATCAGGCATTATATTTGTATGTTCTGAGAAGACTACGTACCACTGTGTGACAGAAGAGGCCGGAATTGTGGCGGACGGGGAACTGGTGTTTCCACCATTCGTCTGTTCTTGGATAAAAACGGCATGACACTTTTGCCCCATGATCTCCCCACACTCACCTGGCCTTGCTCCTTGCGACTTCTTTTTGTTTATACGAATGAAGAGGGACATGAAAGGACATCGTTTTAACGACGGGGAAGAGGTGAAGAAAAAAAGAGACAGGAGTTTGCAGCCATATTGACAGGGGAGTTTGAACAATGCTTCCAAAAATGGAATCGTCGATTAGACAAGCGTATAGAGTTAAATGAAGAGTATATTGAAGGTGTAAAGGTTGTTTTGTAAGAAATTTAAATACTGATTTTTATAAATGAATTCCGGTTACTATTGGGTCCCCCTTCGTTGTCATTTAAATACTAGTATAGAAAACCCTTATATTTCACTGAGGTTTTTGTACTGAAAACATTAATAAAAAGAACACAAATTAACCCCAAAAAAAAATGAACAATCAGATTTAAAAACCAAAACATGATCATTGAAAGAGAAACATTTTAAGAAAGAATTATTTTATTGCTTTACGTGCTCTTTCCTTATCTCATTAAAATTTAGAGGATTGCTGAAAGTTGGACTGCAGTTGCGCCGCTGTAAAAAGAAATAAAGGTAAGAGAAACAAATATATAAATCTGACAGTCAGTGCATTCATTAATTTTAAATGAGAAAATAAAGAACGACAAGAAATTTTATTCGTTATTTTTTTTTTTTCGAGTAAAACGTCGGAAGTTAATTACCTAAAATATATACATATGATTTCCTTTTATTTGCAACTAGAAAGATAATACCACGTTGTTAAAAAGATGTTTTGCAATTTGCGGCAGAGTAACAGGTCAGTCGACAGTTTTTGTAAAAAAACGTTTATATAAACGTAAATTAACAGTGTACTGACCCTAATATGAGCAATTTTATGGTCAAAATACCGTTAAATTGTGGTTATGTGCGGTTAAGTACGGTCATTCGACCGTTTTTATAGAAAACAGTCGACAGACCTGTTACTCTGCTGCAAAATTTTTTACAGTGTTGGATTTGGTAATATTACAAAAGAAAAAAGAAAGTTTCCAGTACCGCGAATAAACTTAGTGAGAATCTAACGTGAATAATTACGAAATTACACACATTTTCATAAATATTTTTTCCATATCAGGAAAGGTTTAGTATATTTTTTTCATTACAAATTTATATTAATAGAACATTTTTCATCATAATTTCTGTAGAAAAAATCCCTCTTTATCGCCCATAAGTTTTGGAAAATATATCTTTGCTAGTCTCAGAATTCTATTGGTTTTTGAAGTTTCTGATTGGTACTTCTCCAAAAAAATTACAAAAGAAAAAATAAAGTTTCCAGAATCGTGAATAAACTTAGTGAGTATCAAACGTGAAAAACTACGAAGCTACACTAAATTTTAATAAACAATTTTTTCCATATAAGGAAGGTTTTTGTAATATTTTTTCAGTGTAATTATATATTAATAGAACATTTTTCTTCATAATTTCTGTAGAAAAAAATTCCCTTTATTGCCCGTAAGTTTTGGAAAATATATTTTTGCTAGTTTCAGAAATCTATTGGTTTCTGAGTGGTAACTTATTGGATTTGGTAATATTACAAAAGAAAAAAGAAAATTTCCAGTACCGCGAATAAACTTAGTGAGAATCTAACGTGAATAATTACGAAATTACACACATTTTCATAAACATTTTTTCCGTATCAGGAAAGGTTTAGTATATTTTTTCATTATAAATTTATATTAACAGAACATTTTTCATCATAATTTCTGTAGAAAAAATCCCTCTTTATTGCCCGTAAGTTTTGGAAAATATATCTTTGCTAGTCTCAGAAATCTATTGGTTTTTGAAGTTTCTGATTGGTACTTCTCCAAAAAAATCACAACAAAAAAATAAAGTTTCCAGAACCGTGAATAAACTTAGTGAGTATCAAACGTGAAAAACTATGAAACTACGCTAAATTTTAATAAACAATTTTTTTCCATATAAGGAAGATTTTTTTAATATTTTTTCAATGTAATTTTATATTAATAGAGCATTTTTCTTCATAATTTCTGTAGAAAAAAATTCCCTTTATTGCCCGTAAGTTTTGGAAAATATATTTTTGCTAGTTTCAGAAATCTATTGGTTTCTGAGTGGTAACTTATTGGATTTGGTAATATTACAAAAGAAAAAAGAAAGTTTCCAGTACCGCGAATAAACTTAGTGAGAATCTAACGTGAATAATTACGAAATTACACACATTTTCATAAAATAAATCCATATCAGGAAAGGTTTCGTATTTAATTTTTCATTACAAAATTTATATTAATAGAACCCTTTTTCTTCATAATTTCTGTAGCAAAAGCTCTTTTTTACTGCTCGTAAGTTTTGGAAAATATATCTTTTCTAGTCTCAGAAATCTATTGGTTTTTGAAGTTTCTGATTGGTACTTCTCCAAAAAAATCACAACAAAAAAATAAAGTTTCCAGAACCGTGAATAAACTTAGTGAGTATCAAACGTGAAAAACTATGAAGCTACGCTAAATTTTAATAAACAATTTTTTTCCATATAAGGAAGATTTTTGTAATATTTTTTCAATGTAATTTTATATTAATAGAGCATTTTTCTTCATAATTTCTGTAGAAAAAAAATTCCCTTTATTGCCCGTAAGTTTTGGAAAATATATTTTTGCTAGTTTCAGAAATCTATTGGTTTCTGAGTGGTAACTTATTGGATTTGGTAATATTACAAAAGAAAAAGGAAAGTTTCCAGTACCGCGAATAAACTTAGTGAGAATCTAACGTGAATAATTACGAAATTACACACATTTTCATAAATATTTTTTCCATATCAGGAAAGGTTTAGTATATTTTTTTCATTACAAATTTATATTAATAGAACATTTTTCATCATAATTTCTGTAGAAAAAATCCCTCTTTATCGCCCGTAAGTTTTGGAAAATATATCTTTGCTAGTCTCAGAATTCTATTGGTTTTTGAAGTTTCTGATTGGTACTTCTCCAAAAAAATTACAAAAGAAAAAATAAAGTTTCCAGAATCGTGAATAAACTTAGTGAGTATCAAACGTGAAAAACTACGAAGCTACACTAAATTTTAATAAACAATTTTTTCCATATAAGGAAGGTTTTTGTAATATTTTTTCAGTGTAATTATATATTAATAGAACATTTTTCTTCATAATTTCTGTAGAAAAAAATTCCCTTTATTGCCCGTAAGTTTTGGAAAATATATTTTTGCTAGTTTCAGAAATCTATTGGTTTCTGAGTGGTAACTTATTGGATTTGGTAATATTACAAAAGAAAAAAGAAAGTTTCCAGTACCGCGAATAAACTTAGTGAGAATCTAACGTGAATAATTACGAAATTACACACATTTTCATAAACATTTTTTCCATATCAGGAAAGGTTTAGTATATTTTTTTCATTACAAATTTATATTAATAGAACATTTTTCATCATAATTTCTGTAGAAAAAATCCCTCTTTATCGCCCGTAAGTTTTGGAAAATATATCTTTGCTAGTCTCAGAATTCTATTGGTTTTTGAAGTTTCTGATTGGTACTTCTCCAAAAAAATTACAAAAGAAAAAATAAAGTTTCCAGAATCGTGAATAAACTTAGTGAGTATCAAACGTGAAAAACTACGAAGCTACACTAAATTTTAATAAACAATTTTTTCCATATAAGGAAGGTTTTTGTAATAATTTTTCAGTGTAATTATGTATTAATAGAACATTTTTCTTCATAATTTCTGTAGAAAAAAATTCCCTTTATTGCCCGTAAGTTTTGGAAAATATATTTTTGCTAGTTTCAGAAATCTATTGGTTTCTGAGTGGTAACTTATTGGATTTGGTAATATTACAAAAGAAAAAAAAAGTTTCCGGAACCATGAAAAAACTTAGTGAGTATCTAACGTGAATAACTACGAAATTACACATATTTTCATAAAATAAATCCATATCAGGAAAGGTTTCGTATTTAATTTTTCATTACAAAATTTATATTAATAGAACCCTTTTTCTTCATAATTTCTGTAGCAAAAGCTCTTTTTTACTGCTCGTAAGTTTTGGAAAATATATCTTTGCTAGTTTCAGAAATCTATTGGTTTCCGAAGTTTCTGATTGATACCTCTCCAAAAAATATTACAAAAGAAAAATAAAGTTTCCAGAACTATGAATAAACTTAGTGAGTATCTAACGTGAATAACTACGAAGTTACGCTAAAATTTCATAAACACTTTTTCCATATCAGGAAAGCTTTTCGTAGATTTTTTCAATGCAATTTTATATTAAAAGTACATTTTTCTTCGTAGTTTCTGTAGAAAACAGCCCACATCTGCTGAAAGATTTATTATTATTTTTCTTTTTTTTTTTCCTCGGTAAAGCTTTATTTTTTAATTTAAAAGAAAATTTTGTAATTTTTATATTTTACACGATTAATGTTCTGTAGTTTTGAAAGAAAAAAGAAAAGAAAAAAGAGCTAAAGTCGAGGAGAAAAAAAATTCTAAGGAGAAAAATCAAGAATAAAAACTAATTCATCAACAACTTTATATTTTGCACGATTAATGTTGATTTTCTTCTCTAAAAAGAAATAATTTTTAAAAAATGGAAACAAAAAATCAGAAAAGAATAATAAGTGTAAAAGATTACTCTCCGTAAAAAAATTAAACTTATAACTGTCATTTTACGCTATTTTAGTTGCTAAATACGAGGATAAAAAACCTTTTTTCTTTTTTTTTTTTTTTTTTTTTTTAATGAAGTATTTTAGATTAAAAAACAGGTTAACATACACTACTTAGCCATAAAAAATTAAGAAACAGATTTAAAAAGACAAAACATGATATTTAAAATAGATATACATTTCCTTATCTTGTTAAAATCGAGAGAATTGATTGAAGTTAGACTGCATTTGCACTTCTGTAAAAGAAAATAAAGCCAAGATACAAATATCTAAATCTCACGGTGACTGCATTCATTAATTTTAAAACAGAAAAAAGAACGGGAAAAAAATTTATTGGTTATTTTTTTTAGTAAAGCGTCAGAGAGTACATAACTGAAATATTTTCACATGACTTCCTTTTATTTGCATCTGGAACGGTAATACCACGTTGTTAAAAAAAATCGCTTCAATTTCCAAAAGAAATTCAGAATAATATTTCGGTCTCAACTTTTTTTAATAGTTTTTTAAAATATAATATATTATGAAAATCATCAATTGAAATTAGAGTTCATTTTTATATTACATATATAAATTTCATAACTTCAAAAAATACTTTAAAATATTGAAAAAACTTGCCCTAATATAGAAACAAAAACGAAAAATTATGCGTCAAGCATAGATTATGAAACACTTTTCAACACATTCAGAACACTGCAACGAAACTTCGCAGTTTACTAAGTAAACAATTTAGAAAACGCATAACACTTTTGAAAACCCAATTTCATCAATTGCTACCAATAGTCTAACAAAATATCAGAATTTGTTTCTGCAGCTCTGTATATGATGTTGGTATGAGTATATATGATCTACAGATTTGTATGTATACTACACAGTATGTTAAAATTTACTTCCCTTAGTAAATACATAGCATAATTGAAAATTCCCCTTCAGCAATTTCCATCAATAAACGGAAATGTACGTGAGATCTTTTAAGCAGTCCTGTATATGATTAATAGAATTTATATACACCAATTCATATTCAAACAAGTTGGAAATTATACGTCAAATGCGACACACAAGGTGCATTCGTACTATAGTTAGTTATATAAATATTCAGATCTTGAGGATTTTTAATTCTGTGAAATAAATTATAACGTCTGCAGATTAATTTCTGTAATAAAATAAGTATCTGGGTCGCTTGACGATTAAACCTCGGAAGCTGCTATAACAAGAAAGTACCGATTTTTTTTTTGTTCAAATTTCTTAATAAATATTTTTATTAATATCTTCTAAAATTTTGATTCGATTTTCATAAAATTTGAAATGTCTCGACAAAATTCTGCAAAGATAATATATTTTAAATTTCAAACCATTTGGCTGGGTAGTTTTTGAGCTGTTATATGCGGAAAGACGGACGGACGGATCAGACGACTATAGGTGACGTATTTATATAATTACGAACGCACCTAAAAATTAGTTACATTTAAAAAGCGTACCACAACTGAAAACGAGTTACCAGTGATTATTGTACATAGACAGTACTGTAAACAAATTAATTTGAGTACCCCTGGAAGTAAATGAACGATCATTCTATACATACCATATTCTACAGTAAGCGACTTGTGATGCACCATAGTGTTATGTGTCAATTTGAATATGTTTAAAATAGTGTAACGTCATTAAAATACGCCGCAAACAATTTTTCCCCATGGACCGTAATGTAACAGAATTTTTTGAATGTCCTTGTAAACGAACCATAAATGCTACACCCTACATTTTCAATACCAAGAATGCCATAATAAACCCCAATAACATATATCAATTGCATGTCAATCTTAGTATATTTACGTGAGTTTGAGCAAGGACAGGGGACAGATAGATAAACAAACAAATCGAATTCATAAACACTTTTCAATAGAAAAACCATAGCCCTGGCAAGATTATATAAAGAAGAAACCATCCAAATAAATTTCAATGAAAGTAAAATCATTTTTCCCTCCAGTCTATACTATTCATCCATAATAAGAGAAACCATAGAGATAGTAACACGCAAAAATACAATATGTAACGATGGAGCATCTTTTAGCTTACAGAAATTGTGGCTCGAGTTACTCCATGATTACAAATATGGAAACAAAAATCAAAGTACAAATAAAAGATAACGTGCGTAAATTTCAAAAAAGTACATGAAAATCAAATTATAGCATTTCAAATAATAACTTCAAAGACCGTGCAATTATAGAATATTCCCATTTGTTTTCGAAAATGGCTCGGAGTCAGCCGAAACATGTGAACAATCTAATAAAATTATTTTACTGTATATTATGTCGTTAATTTACACCTTTTAGCATTTAAAAGAAATATATCAATGTACCCTCGTTTTTAACTATGATTCAGGAAACTATTCCGTTATTTTAAGATACCATATAGAGAAGGATCAATAATAAAGTTGTGAAAAGAATAGATTTCCAAGGTTTGAGATATAAAAAGTGGAACAAGAAATCATTTGCAAGGATTCTGATATAAAAGTGTCCCTTGCCGCCTGCAAGTTTCGATAAAGATATTTCCGCCAGTTACAGAAAGCTATTAGTTTCTCACGTTTCAAATTGGTACTTCTCTGAAAGATTTCAGGACAAAAGTGGAAAATTTCCAGAACCGTGAGTAACTACGAAGTTACACAAAACTTTTGTAAATGTTTCTTTTATATGAGGAAACACTTCAGTATTTTTCTTATTAGTTTTTTATATTAATCAAACATTTCTCTTCATATTTTCTGCAGTAAAAATCATTGTCTACTAATCGTTTTATTATTTTTTTTAATTATTTTTTCAGTAAATTTTCAAGTAAAGTTTTTTTACGTCTTTATGTATTACACAACTAATGTTATTGCGCTTTTGTAAAAAAGAAAAAGAAGACAAAAACGAGCTAGAGTCATTTTAAAAAGTGAATAATTTTTAAGGAAAAATAATAAGGGTAAAAAGAACTACACTGTAAAATAACTTTGCTTATATCTGTCATATTACGCTATTTTACTTATTTAAATACCGAGCCTTATTTTTAAATGTTTTTTTTAAGAGAAAAATATTTATAAACAAATTAAAATAACACAACTTAACCATAAGAAAATGAAATTCATATTTTCTGTAGTAAAAGTCGTTGTCTACTAATCGTTTTATCATTTTTTTTTTCACTATTTTTTTCAGTAAATCTTCAAGTGAAATTTTTTTTTTACGTCTTTATGTTTTACATGATTAATGTTACTGCGCTTTTGTAAAAAAGAAAAAAAAGAACTAGAGTCATTTAAAAAAATTAATTATTTTTAAGCAAAAATAATAAGGGTATAAAGTACTTCATTAATAATTTTGCTTATATCTGTCATTTTACGCTATTTTACTTATTTAAATGCCGAGATAAAAAACACTTTTTTAATGGATTATTTTTTTTAGAAAAACAAATTACAATCAAATCAAAAGTACGACTTAACCATAAAAAAATGAACAATCAGATTTAAAAACCGAAACATGATCACTGAAAAAAAAACATTTTAGGAATGCATTATATTATTGCTTTACGTGCTCTTTCTTTATCTCATTAAAATTTAGAGAATTGCTGGAAATTAGTCTGCAGTTGCTCCTCTGTGAAAGAAATAAAACTAAGAGAAACAAATACCTAAATCTGACTGTCAATGCATTCATTAATTTTAAAAGAGAGAATTTTTTTCTTTTTTTTTTTTCGAGTATAGTGCCAGACAGTAATTACCTGAAATATTTTCATATGACTTCACTTTATTTCCACCTAGAACGATAATATTACGTTGTTAAAAAAAGTCGCTTAAATTTCCAAACGAAATTCAGAAAAAAAAATCAGCCTCAACTGTTTTATTAGTCTTTTATAACATAATATATTCTAAAAATCGTGAATTGAAATTATAGAGCTAATTTTTGCATATATAAATTATATTACATATATAAGTAACACAACTTCAAAAAACCCTGTAACCTATTGAAAAAATTTGCCCTAATATAGATTTTTTTTTTTTTTTTTAATTTAATGTAACCTCGTTTTTAACTATGATTCCGGAAACTATTTCATTATTTTCAGAAACCGTTTAAAAAAGAATCAATAATAAAGTCGTGGAAAGAATAGATTTCCAAAGTTTGCGATATAAAAAGTGGAACGAGAAATCATTTGCAAGGATTCTGTTATAAAAGTGCTCACTTGCTGCCTGCAAGTTTCGGTAAAGATATTTCCACCAGTTTCAGAAAGCTATTGGTTTCTCACGTTTCAAATTGGCACTTTCCTGAAAGATTTCAGAACAAAAGTGGAAAATTTCCAGAACCGTGACTAACTAAGAAGTTACACTTTCGTAAACGTTACTTTTATATGAAGCGAAGCTTCCGTATTTTTTTTTATTCCCTTTTAATATTAATCAAATATTTCTATTCATATTTTCTGTAGTAAAAGTCATTGTCTACTAATCGTTTTATCATTTTATTTTCAGTAAATCTTTAAGTAAAGTTTCTTTCACGACTTTATGTTTTACACAATTAATGCTACTGCGATTTTATGAGAGAAAAAAAACGAGCTAGAGCCATTTGAAAAACTTAATTATTTTTAAGCAAAAATAATCAGAGTGTAAAGTACTTCATTAATAATTTTGCTTATATCTGTCATTTTACGCTATTTTACTTATTGAAATACCGAGATAGAAAACACTTTTATTTTAATGGATTTTTTTTAGAAAAACAAATTACAATCATATCAAAAGTACGACTTAACAATAAAAAAAGTAACAATCAGATTTAAAAACCAAAACATGATCACCGAAAAAAAAAACTTTTTAGGAATGCATTATATTATTGCTTTACGTGCTCTTTCCTTATCTCATTAAAATTTAGAGAATTGATGGAAATTAGTTTGCAGCTGCTTCTCTGTGAAAGAAATAAAACTAATAGAAATAAATACCTATCTGACAGTCAATGCAATCATTAATTTTAAAAGAGAGAATTTTTTTTCTTAATTTTTTTTCGAGTAAACTGCCAGAGAGTTATTACCTGAAATATTTTCATATGACTTCACTTTATTTCCATCTAGAACGATAATATTACGTTGTTAAACAAAATTCGCTTAAATTTCGAAACGAAATTCAGAAAAAAAATTCAGCCTCAACTTTTTTAATAGGATTTTATAATATAATATATATTATTATAATATAATATAATTTTATATTAAAAAAAATCATGAATTGAAATTATAGAGCTAATTGTTGCATATATAAATTATATTACATACATATAAAACATAACTTCAAAAAACACTATAAAATGTTGGAAAAAACTTGTCCTAATATAGAAAAAAATTACAAAAATTCAATGTAACCTCGTTTTTAAGTATGATTCCGGAAACTATTCCATTATTTTCAGATACCATTTCAAAAAGTATCAGTAATAAATTTGTGAAAAGAATAGATTTCCTAGCTTTCCGATATAAAAAGTGGAACGAGAAATCATTTGCAAGGATTCTGATATAAAAGTGCTCCCTTGCTGCCTGCAAGTTTCGGTAAAGATATTTCTGCCAGTTTCAGAAAGCTATTGGTTTCTCACGTTTCAAATTGGTACTTTCCTGAAAGATTTCAGAACAAAAGTGGAAAATTTCCAGAACCGTGAATAACTAAGAAGTTACACTTTCGTAAACGTTTCTTTTATACGAGAAAACGCTTCCGTATTTTTAATATTATTATTATTATTATTCGCATTTTATTTTAATCAAACATTTTTTTTTCATATTTTCTGTAGTAAAAGTCATTGTCTACTTATCGTTTTATCATTTTTTTTGCTGTAAATCTTCAAGTAAAGTTTCTTTCATGACTTTATGTTTTACACAATTAATCTTACTGCGCTTTTATGAAAAAGAAAACCAAATGAGCTAAAGTCATTTTAAAAACTTAATTTGTTTTAAGCAAAATAAGGGTAAAGCGTACTTCACCGTAAAATATCTGTCATTTTACGCTATTTTACTTATTTAAATACCGAGATAGAAAACGATTATTTTTAATGGGGGGGGGGGGGGGGTTAGAGGAAAAAATTTACAAACAAATTAAAAGAACACAACTTAACTATAAAAAATGAACGTTATATTTTATGTGGAAAAAGTAATTGTCTACCAATCGTTTTATCAATTTTTTTCATTATTTTTTTCAGTAAAGCTTCAAGTAAATTTTTCACATCTTTATGTTTTACGCATTTAATGTTACTTCGCTTTTGTAAGAAAGAAAAAGAAACGAGCTAAAGTCTTTTTAAAACTTAATAATTTTTAAGCAAAATTAACAAGGGTAAAAAGTACTTCACCATAAAATAATATTTCTTATATCAGTCATTTTACGCTATTTTACTTATTTAAATACCGATATAGAATACACTTATTTTTTACTGGAATTTTTTTTTATAGAAAACAAATTACAATTAAATTAAAAGTACACGACTTAACCATAAAAAAATGAACAATCAGATTAAAAAAACCAAAACATAATAACTGCAAAAAAAACATTTTTAGAAGGCATTAAATTATTGCTTTACGTGCTCTTTCCTTATCTCATTAAAATTTAGAGAATTGGTGGAAGTTAGCCTGCAGTTACGCCTCTGTAACAGAAACAAAGGTAAGAGAAACAAATACCTAAATCTGACAGTCAATGCATTCATTAATTTTAATAGAGTAAAAAAAAAGGGAATTTTTTTTTCAAGTAAAGTACTAGAGTGTAATTACCTGAAATATTTCCATATGACTTCATTTTATTTCCATCTAGAACGATAATACCACGTTGTTAAAAGGCTTTCGTTTAAATAGTCATAGGAAAATCAGAAAAGATTGTGTCAACTTTTTTTAAATAGCTGTTTAAAATATAATATTTTACAAAAGGTATTAATTTAAATTCAAGACTTCTTTTATATTTACATATATAAATGGCATAATTTCAAAACACGCGGTAAATTATTGCAAAAAACTGTCATAATATAGAAAAAAAATCGATTATTTTTAACTACGATTCCAGAAACTAAACCGGTATTTTCAGAATCCATTTAGAGAAGGATAAATTATAACGTTGCGAAAAGTATAGATTTCCAATGTTTACATAAAAAAGGGGGGACGAGAAATTATTTCCAAGGATTCTTATATAAAAGTGTTTCTTTACTTCCCTTAAGTTTTGGAAAATACACTTTTGTCCTTATCAGAAAACTACTGTTTTCTTTATTGGTATTTGTTTATTTGTTTATCTTTCTTATTAATTATTGATTCTATTTTATATTAAATCGATGTTAATTTTTTACGAACTATAAATAAACTTTAGTGTAACCTCAAATGTAATTTTCGAAGAGTTCAACAACGTTTCCTTTAGTTAATGGAAGTTTTGTCCCATTTTCCCACATTGCAAATCCATTGTTTATCCGTTTGTATGTAAAGTCACATATCCTACCCATTAAAGTACACTTTGTTTTGTTTCTTTTCGTCAGAATCCCATAAACTTGATGATATTTCACAGCATTCTGCTCCGTCGGTGAAAGTATCAAATATTTATAATTCATAAAATTCACCTCTGAAGAATTCTGGAATTGTTGAAGAAGATATAATTTGAAATTTTACTTCATATATTTAAAATTGATAGTAAAACACATTCTGTGCTTATCAAAATTTTAACCGCTTCAGACCCGACGTACATAAATGTGGACCTCTATTTTTTACCTCATAAAAACTAAATTGTTTGATTTTTAACACTTTCCAACCTAGTTGAAAAGTGTTTATGACTTCGGTTTGTCTGGCCGTATGGCCGTCTGCCGTCTGGTCGTCTGCCGTCTGTCCGTGCTCTAACTCCCGTAAATATGCTCTCATTGCGCTGCAATTTTTATATGTTATTGTCGTTATCTATAGCATGTTCCCTATTTCAACTGAAGTGTGTAGCACTTATAGTTTTTTACAGGGACACTCAAAAGAATTCCGTTACATTACGGTCTATGGGGAAAAATCATTTGCGGATTATTTTAATGATATTACACAATTTCAAATACATTGTAATTGATATATATCACTAAAGTGCATTACAAGAAGCTTAATATGGAATAGGGTGTGCATAGCACTTATAGTTACTTTACAGGGACAGTCAAAAGAATTCCGTTACATTACGTATATGAAGAAAAATCGTTTGCGGTTTAATTAAATAATGTTTCACAATTTTAAACGCATTGAAATTTATATACAGTGGTGGCCAAAAGTGTGGACATTTTTTGAAAGTTTCATATTTTTCTAATTTGTGTGCTTGTAGAATATATTAATTTTCACTTAAATACAAACGTTTATATATCAAATTGAAGGTAATTTAATGTAGAATTTAATAATAAAAACAGTATTACAATATCTGTATTACAAAAAAGTTATGCAACTAATAGTAAGATCTATCTTAGATTTGCATTTTTTTAAAGTGATACTTACACAATCAATACTTAGTAGGATAACCCTTATTTTTTAAGACAGCTTCACAGCGTCTTTTCATCGAGTAAACGAGTGTTTGGTGTTAATCTTTCGTAATCACATGGTGCCAAGAATCAATTACAGCTTCAATAAGTTGTCTTTTATTGGATGGACGTTTTTTTCGTACAAGAATTTTCAAACGTCGCCACAAATTTTCAATTGGATTGAGATCAGGGCTGTTTCCTGGCCATGGTAATATATCTATGCCTTTATTTTGAAACCATGCTTTGCATACTTTTGCTGTGTGGCATGGAGCTGAATCCTGCTGAAAAATAAATGGTGCGTTGTTGGGGAAGAGATCCCTGATGGAAGGTATCAATTTTGGTTCCAGGACAGTTTCGATGTATTTTTTGGCATTCAGGATGCCATCAATCACTTGAATTCGGCCCACACCATCTGCAGACATACATGCCCAAATCATGACATTTGTTGGGTTTTTTGTAGTTGCTTCAATGCTATAACGATGAAGTGCTTCTCCTACTCTACGGTGGCTGAGAGATTCTGCTCTCGAAGCTGGTAGACGGCAGGTGCTGGGTTCGATCCCAATCGCGCCCGTCGGCCTAATCGTTCGGAGTTTTCGTGGTTTTCTTCGAGCCGTGGATTTATCCATGCGTAAATACAGGTTAGGTTCCCTTAGAAAGACCCCCCCGAAGGGCACTCCCCCCGGGCCTATATCCCAAGTGTAGATAATTGGCCGTCAATAATCAACCCAACCCAACCCAACCTACTCTACGTCTCGCGTATTTTCTACCATCACTACCAAAGAGCGATATTTTACTCTCATCGCTCAATATTAATGCTTCCATTGATTTTCTGACCATTTAATGTGTTCTTTTGCCCACTTAACTCGTTTTTCACGTTGCTTTTGATTTAAATATGGTTTTTTCCTTGGAATTCTAGCTTGTAGTCCAAATCCTGATAACCTTCTTCTTATTGTTCTTGAACTTACTGCAATACCCGCTGCATTCATTTCACATCTAATGGCATCTGATGAAATTTTTCTATCTTGAAGGCATAGCCGTTTAATTTTTCTATCGGCAGTAGCACTTGTGCATTTTTTTCGGCCTGATTTGGCCTTATTTTCCATTGATTTCGATTGTTTATAACGTAAACAGAACTTTCGTACACCAGAACAAGTCACTGAACCACCAACTTGTTTTGCAATTGCAGCATAAGAGAGGCCATTTTCTCTCAACGTGACAATTCGGCTTCTTTTTGCAGATGTCCAATTAGTTCTTCTTGTTGATGACATTGTTTAAAATTAGTTTAATTAAGAAAAAAGACTTTAAATATTCAAAAACAGCAATACTCTATTTAATTGTACTAGTATACATCATTCCGTAAAATATTTCCACAACAATAACTCTTTTACCATCCAAATAACCTAAACTATAGTTACAGACATTTGATTGGTCTTCAGAACAGTGTTTGTGATTGGCTAGTACGCTTTTATTACAAAACACGTCCTTATTCAAAACGATTTGTGTTTGTTTGTTCTACTAAAATGAGCATAACTTTTTTTGTAATACAGATATTGTAATACTGTTTTTATTATTAAATTTTACATTAAATTACCTTAAATGTGATATATAAACGTTTGTATTTAAGTGAAAATTAATATATTCTACAAGCACACAAAGTTGAAAAACATGAAACTTTGAAAAAATGTCCAAACTTTTGGCCACCACTGTATATCACTAAGGTGCATAACAAGAGGCTTACTACAGGATATTGTGTGTATAGCAGTCATCGTTCATTTTTCATTTACAGGGACACACAAAAGAATTCTCTACTGTCTGTTAACAATAATTCCTGGAAGTGCGTTTTAAGTTACTGAACGCTATTTTAAATTTAACTCACTTTTTGTCTATTACTTGGTGTGTATAAATTCTGTATTTCATATACATGGCAGCACAAAAGTTCGCGAGCACATTTCCGTTTATTGACAGAAACTCCAGAAGGAGAATTTTAAACTGCGCTACGCGTTTCCTAACTAAACTAAAATTTAGCATCCTATGTAGTATATATACAAATCTATAGATCCTATACAGGGCTGAATAAAAGTATATTCGGATATTTTTCCGAATGTTGTATATGTTGTAACTATAATTTGGAAATTCCTGAGTATAAGTTTTTAAATATGTTATGCGTTTTTGAAATTGTTTACTTAGATGTTATCTTTCAGTATATTAAACAGTAATGATTTGTAAAATTATTTTGGAAGCGTTGGAAAGTGTTACATAATCTATGCTTGACGCATGATTTTTCGGTCTTGTTTTTTATATTTTGACTTCACTTTTCTGTATAGCTAAATGTTTTTTCTGCTTAAAAACAAAACCAATAAATGGCAGCATCGATGCTGATTTTCTCATACAATAAATTTTAGTTTCATCGGAGTTTACAAAATGCCTTTAAGACAGTGTTTCCAAGAAAGTAAGTATTTTGCATAATTATTTAACTTTAATACTTAACAATAAAACTTTTTGAAAATTTGTAGATCATTCACTTGTTCAAAGCGCTTAAGTTTGTGATCGTGTTAAATTAGGTTATTGATAATTACATTAATATTTTAGAAAGATCCATATTTGTGAACCTAAATTACATAAAAAGTATCACACTAAAGTATCAATTTCAGACAAGGTCTTTTTTCTGCCATCCCATCTATGATGTCCTTTTATTTGTACAAAAGCAATGAATCAATATTTGTAGCATTATTTTTGTTTGAGGCCTCAAGAGGTAAAAATACTTAATTCCTTAAATATTATTAAAATGTACTCGGTTTTTTTTATATAAACTAAACAAGGGATATGTTAAGAACTTATGAACCCACCTGTGAAAATTTGCTTATTAGATGTCAATTCAGAATCATCATAAAGCGCATGCGTTAAGTAAAGTTTAATGTATTTATTGTGACATGCAGGATTTATTGAAGATACCGCGGGGGAAAGAATTATCTGAGTACGAGGTGAGACAAATTTATTTTGTTAGAGTGCTGGTAAATCTGAAAGAGGAATAACGCCGTTAATGATACGTTCCAAAACTGCCATGGTTAATACACTAGTGTGCAAAACTTAAGCAACAAACACAAAATGCTAATTTATGAACACGTGAGTACTCAAAAGGAAAATCTATAAACAGCAAGTGTAGAAAATAGGTACTACCCTAATAGCACAGACAGTCGATGTGAAGTCTTCTTGACATCACAAATGGTCACAATTGTCACAGTCACTACAATGAACAGAAATGTGATATCTTTCATTCGTCTCATTTTTACTCTCATTTAGTCACTCCACTGAACAGTCACCATGCCTGCTGCTTTTTAACGAGTCACCAGGTGACTTTACAATGAACTCATCTTGCGACTGTCATTTTGACACTCCATTGTAAAGTCATCATGATAGCTGTTCTGTGACGAGTTCCCAAGTGACGGAAAATGAAATCATCTGGTGAGTTTTTCTCAAAGGAGTGCAATGATGACTTCACAATAGAGTTTCGATCACCTGAAAGTCACCATGCGACTTCATTGTGACATAATTTGGCGACTCATCACAATGCAATGCTCACAATGACTTCAATGTTCAGTCTTCAACTGAGAGTGATTTGAGAATCACAAGGTGACTTCATTGTAATGCCACCTGGTGACCCATCACAAAGCGACAGTCACAGTGACTTTTCAGTGTTAACAATCATTTGAGAATAATAATGAGACAGTGAAATATCCCATATTTTGATTCACCATAGTGATTGTGACACTTCTAAACATGTGTGACGTCAAGGGGACTTCACATCGACTGGCCGTGCTGTTAGGGTAGTACCTCTTTTCTACACTTGTTCGTTATAGAATTTCTTTTTGAGTACTCACGTGTTCAGAAATTAGTATTTTGTGTTTGTTGCTTAAGTTTTGCACACCAGTGTATTATTCGTGAATATGACAGAGGAATAGCGACGTTATTATGACATTCAGAAACTACCATTCACAATGTCATAATTAAAATGATTCTCAAAGCAAAATAAAATTATCTGTAAAGATAAGATGTTGACAGCATCTAACAATCGACCAATGTTTCGGCTATCTTCAAAAAATGTCTTTCGACTCGTGAGATTGCAAAACGTTTAAGCAAAAATCCATGGTTTGGCAAAAATTCCATGCCATTATTGGTATGAATCTTTATTCAAATGCTAATACTAAAATTAGAAGAAAATGAAAAAAACAATCTTCGAGAGGAGAGAGTCAAATGGGTTTAAAATGTCATAGGACGATGAGTGTAAACAAATTATATTTTCTGATTAAACAAAATTAAACTTTCTGGCCCAGATGGCTATAAATACTATTAGTAAGACTTAATGAGATTTAGATGACTTAATGGGAAAAAACCACAAGAATGTTTCATTCGACAAATGAGAAGAAGCGCCAAAATGGTATAGGGAGTGTTTGAACATGATGTACTGTATGATTTTCAGCTATTTTCGGGACGTATAAACTCGCAAAAATATTACGCTATTCTATGTGATCATCTCATACCATTTGGGTCATTATTAGGTGGTGCTTAGAGGATGTTTCAGCAGGATAATGCTTCTTGCCATACACCTAAATCCACTCAGAAATGATTTAGAAAATAAAAGGTTTATATTTTACCATGGACCAGTCGAATCCCAATTGAAACCCATGGAAATTCTTTAGGGGTATTTTAACTCGCACAATTTATGCTAATAATAAAGTTTTCTTCCGCGAATGAATTGGAAGTTGCTATTGTAAGAGAATAGCACAATATTCCTGAAACATAACCTAAAAACCTGGTCATTTCAATGAAAGACTGAGTGTTTGAAATTATAAGAAAATACAGAGGATCGATACCATATTAATTTTGATATCTTTGTTTTTGGACACGAGGTCTTATAATTTGTTAACAGTGTGTTTTTCATTTTTTTATAACATTTTAATTATTTTAATCATATATTATAATTATTCAAATTTACTAAAACCTAATTGTAATACTTATATTATAATATCGTATTATATATGTTTAAATTACGATTAGAACGTTTATTTATTTCATAATTTGTAAAATTAAAATTTTCTTATAATTTCTTAACGACTATAGTTTTAAAAGTGCGAGAGGAAAACAGACCAATAACAATTAACTTATGTCCGTCATTACAGAAGCAAAACTGGCTTATCCACAAAAAAGTAAAAATTTAATATATACATCGCGTGCGACGTACTGCACCGGAATCAACAAAAATGAATGTATCCATAATCGTATACTATTAAACAAATAATTCTTGTTTATAGGGGAAACTGTCACAAAATGACATACTTGGGGAAAATGACATATCTTATGTTTCTTAATATTGTCGCTAGAGGCGAGCCATTAACAATACGCAGTTATGTTGTGGAACCAATTGGCAATGATAAGCATTTAATGGTGAAAGTTTCAAGTTTGTATTTTTCATTGTTTACAAAGAAACTGTTTACACCTTCGTCAGAAATTTCTTGGGAGTATTTTTTGGTGCTAATTCACGTCTGTTTCATTTCAGTGATTACATATTTAAAGTATAAGGTGTGTACTTATTCCTTTTTAGATTATTTTCTGTATATGCGAAAATTTGTAAATGCATGTGATGTCAAATACTGCCTCTGTATGTACAATATAGGGATTGTAGGTAAAATGGCAAGCCGTCAGACATCTTTCCCGCACATGTTTTCTGTTCTTCAGTTGTGGCAAAAAGTCCAGTGGAAAATGAGGAAAGCAACGACAGCAACACAAGTTCTACAAATAACAGCCAATCTAGACCTAATCCGTCAATTTTCACAGTTCCAATGTCACCTCCTCCAATTCTAGCGCCAAGAACACCTGTATCCGATTTTCCGAAGACATGTGTATATTTTAAACTGGCAGCATCTTCCAGTTCATCATTTATCAGACAACTTAATGTATCTCCACTTCCTTGTGCACCTCATGTTATCTCATCCTCTAAAACGAGGAAACATGAACGTGGAAAAGTTCTGACTAGCAGTCCTAAAATTGCCGAAGCGAAGGCAACAGCTGCTGAGAAACGCAATTCACACTCAAAAAAAGTAGTTTTACAAGCTAAGAAGAAAATTCGCATTGTTTTAAATGTCACATGTTAAGTAACATTGAGATATATTGAATCTCATATTGATATTTTATGAAAATTACACTAACAATAATATTGTATTAAATGTATAAGTTTTATAATAATAATGATATTAAATATGCAAATTGGCTTTGGATTCGATTACGAAAATTTTCACCAGGAAAACAACCGCAGAAGGAGTTTTTCCCATTTGTCCCAAGTGAAGCTCTGTCAGTCAAGTACTAGACGTTAAATCGCACTGTCTGCCGTAAATGGTCGACGGGAAAGTAAACAAGTACCGAAAAGACATTTCTGTCAGTTTATCGGTCATATGAATTACTGATGTTTCTTACTGCACTGTAAAAAAATTTCCTGAAAAAGAAACGGAAATTGTACGGGCAATCGAGACGCCAGTACTATTTCCGTATTTTTACGGAAAAAAAATTCCGCAAATTCCCGGAAATTTTCCGTGATTTCTGAAATATCACTTTTTTAAATTTCCGCTTTATAACAGATATCTTGCGTATTTTTTAGAAAATTTTCTGTCGTTAAAATAAAATTTATAGGACCAAAGAAAAAAGAAAAGTTACTTCACAAGGATAACCTTAGAAGGGATAGATACATTTGTGTTTTTTTTCCATTCCTGAGTGAGTTTACAGTAAATAACCAATCCTTGCCACGAGCAGAATCGAACTCGGAATCTTCCGTGTACTAAACTGACGGTTTAGACCACTGCTCTATGACTGGTCATGCCAGTTTATCAAATGTTGTTACTTATTTTTGTCTCTTTTTATGATACAAAAACTTGATGTTTTATCGATAGATGGCTTTTTTCAGAGAGTTCCACTGTTTTTAATATTTTCTTTTCATGATTTTCAATATTTTGCTGTTTTATTTGATGCCTTATAACAGATAAATATTAATTTATTATGTATTATATGCGTAAAACATTGTATTAAGAGTAATGATTGCTTCTTTTTGCAATAGTACCAACATTTTCTTTTTTCGAACAGATACTTTTTAAAAATTATTTGCCTGATTATCTATTTATCATTTCCAATAAAAATAACAATTATCTTAAGCAGCCATGTTTATTACATGCTTTAAAAAAAATTATCTCTTATTTTAAAAAACTTATGTAAATAAACAATTTTATAATAAATTAAAATGTTATATTTCAGCTATGCTGAGATCTTTTGCATACGGTTCTGTTAAACTGAATAGTTTTTAAAATATTAAAACAAAAAAATAGATTTTTAGGGAAAATTTTGTAATTAATGATCTTGGTATAGGTAAGTTTAAATCTGGACTTATTAATTTAATTTAAATTAATTTAGTTTAATTTATAAAAAATATAAACTAGCGAAATAAATTAAAAACTTTAAAAAAGTAAAAATTTCATTTTTATAAAAGTAAAGAAAAAGTATAAACTAATTTTATAAATTAAAAAAAAATCTGAAACTTTGTAAAATTAAAATTTAAAATAATAAATTTTAGTGTAATTCATAAATTTATAAGCTAAATCAGTTTAGTTTAATACCAATTTGCATAGCGATAATTTAAAAAAAATATTTTTTTGTAATTTATAAAAATAAAATATATTTATTAATATTTCATTTAAAAATATAAATATTAATATTATTTTCAAAAAATTTCACATGGCCTCGATTAGAATGGGCCAGCGAATTGAGCCGGGCCAGGCCTGTATACTATAAGAACTCCAGTAAATACAACAATCTTAAATCGCATTTCAAAGAAGGCGATTTCTGTACGCAACCTTTAAACGTCATTTACGGAAATTGCACTGTTTTGGAAGAAATGCGGACATTCTACTGTTTTGAAAGAAATATGGAAAAATCCATAAAATTTACGGAAAACTTTCTGCATATTTACAGATTTGAAATCTCTTTAACGGAACAAATGTCATTTACGGAAATTGTACTGAAGTTTTGAAAAAATGAAACTTCTCCGTAAAAATTTACGGAAAATCACTTGTATTTTCACGGATTTTTTTTTACAGTTTTATCTTTTCAAAAGATATTAACAAATAAAGGAAAAGTTTCCGGGATCGTGGGTAAATTCGGAAATACACTCAATTTTCAAAAATTTCAAAAAATATTCTCGTAATTTTTACAGTGCATTTTTATGTTGTTAATTTTATTTTTTTATTTCCTTTAAAAATAATCTACACCAAGCTTATATCTCGACAAGTTACATTGTAACATGTTACATTTGGCACGATTAATATTCTTTACTTCATTAACAAAAAAAAAAGAGCTACAGTTAAAATAAAAAAATAAATAAGTAGAGAAAAATAAGTGCAAAATCTGATTCACGGTAAAACAATTGTTTCTTAAAATTATCATTTTACGCTATTTTAGTTATTTAAATACCAGAATCAAAAACCCTTATTATTTTTTTTTAATAACAAAAAATAAAAGTCAACAAATAAATCCGAAAAAAAAACGCTCTTTAGCCATAAAAAGGAAATTGAAAATCCAAATCATAATCATTGTAATGAAAAGAAAAATAATAAACATTTTAAGAAAACATTATTTTATCGCTTTATCTTTCGCGCTCTTTCCTTATCTCATTAAAACTAAGAGAATTTCTCGAATTTAGACTGGAATTGCGTCCCTAAAAAAGAAAATAAAGCTAAGTGAAACGAATATCTAAATCTGACAATCAATGTATTCATTAATTTTAAAAGAGAACAAAAAAGAACTGCAAAAAAAATTATTCGCTATTTTTTCGATTGGAGTAGAGAATAATTACATGAAATATTTCCACGTCGCTTCCTTTTATTTGCATCCGGAATGATAATACCACATTGTTAAAAGGGTTTTCGCTTAAATGTCCATAGAAAATTCACACAGAAAAGAATAACGGTGACTTTTCTTAGGTACTTTTTGCATTAAAGAGATAAGACCAGTAGAATTTTTTTATTATCATTGCAGTTACCTCTTTCGATATCCGAGCTAATTTTCATCTGAGCTGAAAAAAAATGAGCCGTGTTAAATAAAAGATTCATATTAGTGTGTTACAAGTATTACAATACACCTAAATTTAAGATATTAAAAGTATTGCAATCGATATAAAAATGAAACATTTGAAACATTAAAACCGATATAAAATTAAAGATGATCTATATATGGATAGTAAGAGTAAATATTTTGAATAGAAAATTTTATACAGAGAGGTCATAAAAAAAACTTTCCCCATATACAGGGTGCCCGAAAAATCTGGAAACGGTCCAATAACTCGAGAAATATACATCGGATTGAAAAATGGAAAATATGTGTTCAATATTTTTGAAAAATCTATTTAGGGATATCAAAGTTGCACTCCCAACTCTGCCTCCTGGGGAGAAAGGGAGGCAACTTTGAAATCTTAAACGATAAGCCCTCTTTCTTATTGCAGACTTGGATTCTACGGGAAAAAATACGCAACTTTTGTACTTAATATTTTCTTCGGAAAATCGTAGATGGCGCTGTAATCGAGTAAAATGCTGTGAGAATCGTTTCCATTGAAAAGTCTGGAAACGGTCAAATAACTCGAAAAATATACATCGGATTGAAAACTGAAAAAATGCATGTTCAATATTTTAGAAACATGGCAACTTTGATATCCCTAAATATAATTTTTCAAAAATATTGAACATGTATTTCTCCATTTTTCAATCCGATGTATATTTCTCGAGTTATTCGACCGTTTCCAGACTTTTCAATTGAAATGATTCTCACTGCATTTTACTCGATTACAGTGCCATCTACAATTTTCCGAAGAAAATGTTAAATACAAAAGTTACGTATTTTTTCCTGTATAATCCAAATTTGCATCAAAAAATGGGGGTATCGTTTAAAATTTAAAACTTGTCTCTCATTTCCCCCCAGAAAGCAGGGTTGGAGGCCAACTTTGATATCCTAAATAGATTTTTCAAAAATATTGAACACATATTTTCCGTTTTTCAATCCGATGTATATTTCTCGAGGTATTCGACCGTTTCCAGGCTTTTCGAATACTCTATATGAGTCTCTAGCAATCGTATAGTTCAAAGAAATAGGGATTGGGATGTTGGTATTTTAACACGTTTACCACCGTTTAAAATTAAGGCACTCGAACTATATATTCCATCATATTCTCATGTTTGCGACGTTCAGTACCGACGACGCATACGTGGCGTTGATTTGGCGTTCATTTGATAGACCGTTGGCGCCGCATATGTGTCAGTCATCCAATTTTACAAAACGTAGCGCTATGTGATATGTAGAGCTTGTAATTTTTCTCAGGAATGGTAACGAACGGTAACTAACGTGTTATGCTCAGAGAACGCATAGGTGGCGTCAGTGGAATGTCAAATGAGTGACCAAGCGACGCTACGTATGCGTCCTCGGTATGACAGGTGTTAAGACATGGGCCCGAGAATGGGGTGAAGAACAACAATCAGGCTCTCGCAGTTACGATTACAGTTGCAAAATTTAAAAATTTTTCATTGGTAACACCAACTTTGTTTCATCTCAAAATGATCTTCACAAAGAAAAATTGTACAAGGAAGCGGTAAAATTTTTTCAATGGCCACCCTGTATGTATTTTTTTCATTTTGTACCACTGAAGATAAAACGTTTCATACCTTTATATACACGGAAAGTCACAAACGGATTTGATGCATCCGCCATATGGTATAATATGCACTACATTTAAAGTAATTAAACAAAATATTTCCCTTTTGCATATGGAAAATTATTAAACTTTTCTCTTGAAATCAGTAATATGTAAAATGAAATAATACGAGATTATATTTATGTGAGTATAAGGAAAGTGCATCTGACGTCAGGACAGGAAAAATTTCGTCTTATTAACTGGTCGTCTTAACGCCCTCCACCCTCCCCCCCCCTCCCACACATACACACCGCACGACTGTTTAATTGTATAACAGAAACTACAATTTCACAGAAAAGTTTTTATATTTTTATTAAAGTTTTAAGAAATATCATTTACACCATTTTCGTGCTATAATTATCTTTTCTTTTCTTTTTATTTGTTTAGATAAATTATCTTAAACAAGTGTTACACAACTGGCATGAAATAAGTATTATTGTGTAGATATTTATTTTGATTTTACAGCAAATGCATATGAGTATAATTCTTATATTAGGTCAGGGAATTTCCCTGAGTTTGGGTCAAATAAATACCAATTTTTATTTGAAGAAAACCGTATGTAATCACACGATTGTAGAAGTGAAATTTTTCTACACTGTTAAACATTTGCAAGGAAACTGTCCAGCCATTCGACCGTTTTTATAGAAAACGGTTGGTTACATGACCGTAATTTATCTCTATTCTGAAAAAAACATGGACAATTATATGGTCAAAATAGAGTTAAATTATGATTATATAACCGTTTTCCATAAAAACTGTCAAATGACTGGACAGTTTGTTGAAATTTTTTATCAGAGTATGAAAAACATGGGTATTTTTTCTGCAACTTTAAGAATCCTATTTAAATATAGTTTTTCTTAAATCGTGTTATGATTGATATAAGAAAAATCACTTAGTATTTTACTGCGTGCTAAAATTATAAACTTAAAGTATAAAATTTTAACTGAAATAGATTCTTAAATTCTCTTTAATATCTTTAGGAATTCGAATTAAGGATCATGCTCGTTCACAGCTTTAAAACTAAATTTCACTCAAAATTTAAGCTTCCTATCACCTGGTTTCTAATACCATTTGATTGTCTACGATCTAATTATATCTTCTACTCAAGTAATTAAACTTGCCAGCTGTGGTGATTGAACGTTGAAGAGCTAACTCGCTGATTGTCTGAAGAACTCTAATCTCTACAAATTAGAATAGCTTTCTATTGAGCCGATCCAAAATTGATTCTCTGGAGTACTTTTACTGCTCTAATTAGCAAAAGAGCCGATAATAAAAATGTCTGTAATGTTATTTCCTTAGACTTTATGACTCACATTATTATTTTCTTGAAAATTTTTACACTCTTTGTATCATATGGTATCTTACGTAAAATATCAAAAGTCTAAAATTTAACAAACAAATTTTGAATGTGCATCGAAAGTAAATTAGAGTTTTTGGAATGATATCAGTTTGAATTAGTAAACTCATCTTGATTTACTTAAACCTTCTGGTTTGAATTAATTACGGGAAAGAACGACATTATAGTTAGGAACTATAAAATTCATTGGAATATCATGCAATGTTCTGATTATTTTATTATTATAAAAATAGATTTTAGATCCGTTATTGACTTCCTGAAACACGTCTTAGTATTCAAGTGACTAAACCAATGTTTTCAAGTGTGAAAATTATTTAACCACAAAATGGCCATGTAATTAAAAAATATGTGTTTACAGCTCAATTATAAAGACTATACTGGGGCAACACCATTTCGTGTACATAACTATTTAGACCATGTAGAATCGATTTGTAATGAAAAAATAGTTTACATTTTCGGCAAATGTGGCGCTACATACTGATTTGGGGCAGTGAAATAGGCATAAAAACCAAAAAAGGGAATGTTTTACGCGATTGACTAACATTTAATGAACATTTTTAACACAGATATGTATTTTTTTAACAGTAACAGTTTTTTAACAGAAGTATTTGTTTTTCAACAATTACAATTTGTTTTCTAATAAAAAAATTGTGTAAATATTGATTGTATTTTACTGCTCATTATTAGCCATCAGCGCAACTTTTGCCCCTGGTGTCGAAAATGTAAACTAATTTTTCATATAAATCGATTTTCATATAATCAATCCCGATGATCTAAATAGTATGTTTACAAAATCGTGTTGCATTTGCTTTAGTACATTCTGTATAATTGAGCTCTAAAACTTATACTTTCATTTTTGCCACCATCTATTTGTAATATTAAGTCTATAATCGTACAGACCTTAATTTTAAGGCAGAAAGTTTATATTATTGTATCTCAATGCAGAATACTCTCTAGAGATGACCCATGCGCAACTGAGTGATCTTTCTAGAAGTTAAAATTTATGAAGCCATAGAGCTAGAGTATTATTCGAAATTTGTAGTGAAACTTTATTTAAAGATTAAAGTTGTGTGATGATTTTTGAAAAGTAGAGATTCCCTTTTTTTCCAGCAATTTAATTTCTCACCAAAGTTTCATGAAAGTTTGTGATTGTGCGACTTTTAATGTAGTTTTCTTTATTTCAAGAATGACCCGGTGTGAAAATTTTACTTGTAATGTACGAAAAGTCGCGCGAAATCGCAAAAGGTATGCCAGTAAATTTTGAGAAAAATACGACAAAAAGTCCCAAGCAACACACTGACGTCCTAGTAGAGTAGCAAAAAACCGTTTTATTCCCAGGTTTATTTCCAAAAGACCTGGTTTATAATAACTAAAATATCTTCTTAAAACACCATCAAAAATTTTAAAATGCGCTAGGCCTTTCGAAAGATCTGAGTCTTTTTTCGTCAGGCGCAAAAAGACGTGCTTCTACTATGAAAGCAGCAGCAAAACTGAAATGAGAGATAAGGGAGAGGAAACAAGCTGAAACAACAGCCAATAGGAAAGTAGAAATCAACAGCCAATAGGAAAGTAGAAATCAACAGCCAATAGGAAAACAGAAGGAGAGGACAACAGCCAATCACAGAAGAGTAAAATCAAGACAATAGAATACAAAACCGAAGGGGAATAAGGAAGGAAAAAAAACACAGATATATTAAAAAATGGAAACAGATGAAAATTAAGAAATAAATAAGTAACCAAAATATATTAATATATATAAAAACAGACTAATATTAATTAATAAAAAAATAAATTATATGGTAGTACTGAAGAGGTTTTTCCAAGCAGCAGAGAGCATTGTGGAATCAGATTTATCATTAAAAATAACATCACGATTAAGATAAATAGCTAAATTTTTAAGAAAATCCAATTCAGAGATACTATTGGCATTAAAGATAATTTTAGCATTTTTAAAATTAAAACAATGGCCGGAATCCCAAGAGTGCTTGGCAATAGAAGATTTAGAAATTTCTTGATTAGTTACATAACAAGAGTGTTCTTTTAAGCGGATTTCGAGATTTCTTTTAGTTTGACCAATATAAGATAAATCACAGCCATTACAAGGAACATTATAAATTCCCCATTTACGAAGATCAGGAACAGGAGAATTGGTGGAGGGGAATTTGAATTTATTGACAGGTTTAAAGATAATGTTAAAATTGAAGCGTCTTAAAACTTTAGCTAATTTGAAACATAAAGGAGGATAAAAATGGAGGACAACCAAATTATCAGGTTTGCTTTTCACAGATTTGGAAAGAGTAGATTTATTAGATGGTCTATTGAATTTCTTCATAGCATTATTGATAACAGAAGGATTGAAACCTCTTTTGACAGCAACAGTTTTTAAGTAATTAAGTTCATCCTGTAAAAATCGGTGTATTTTATACGTATGTAAATCGTGCTCTCAAAATTTGTTCCGACTCTGCATCCTTTAATGCAGAGTCGGAACAAATTTTGAGAGCACGATTTACATACGTATAAAATACACCGATTTTTTGGTTGACAGGATGATTTGAGAGAGCATGAGGTGGGTTAGAAACAGAAAAAGGTTTTCTATAAACACAAGTTTTGAAAGAAGAATCACATTTGATAACTAAAACATCAAGGAAAGGAAGTTAGTTTTTGCGCCTGACGAAGAAAGACTCAGATCTTTCGAAAGGCCTAGCGCATTTTAAAAATTTTGATGGTGTTTTAAGAAGATATTTTAGTTATTATTGTTTCACACCAGTTTCAACTTATTTTATTTGACCTGGTTTATTCCCAGGTTTAAACCGGGTTTTTTCCAGCCTTTGCAACTGTACGTCCTAGACACATCCATGGGATATCATTTTCAGAATAACTAATACCCTCTGGATGGTTGAAATTGTCTTGTAGAAAGTCACATTATATCCTCTGGATGTGAAAATGTCACACCTATAGACATCCTGTGGATTAATTTTTATAACATTTTCTGAACAATTATATGATAAAGTAACACGGCAAGAACCAATATAGAAGTCCCAATGAGCATACATACATCCGATAAGAGAATCCACACACCATTCTAAAGAAAATATAATTAGATAATTTAATCTCTGTATCCTCTGGATATCTCGGGGGTAATTCTCATAGGATAGGACAGCTACATCTTATCTGTAGGATCATTGTAAGATATCCGGAGGACGATTGTGATTGTATGAGGTCTCATTTTTGATACGGCAACTGGTAAATCCATGCTTCTTCCCCAATATTTGAAATGAAAAAATCGCGAAAGAATAGCAGCAAATTATATGAAATGAAACGTGAAATATGTATTTATATACGTTATATTCCAGTTTTTTATCAGGGAGAATAGCCTCCAGTCGTTTTCCTTAAAGTCGTTAGTTCATTTTACTTATGATCACTTTTCTTTCGCAGATATTTTACTAGGCAATCAGACGGCTCCCCATCTTTATCTACATTGTAAAAAAGGCAAATGTTTCTTAAACTAAGAAAATACAATATAACCACACAAGAGAATAAACAATAACCTCTTAAGAGTTGCCCACGAAATGCGTTATTTATCTTTAGAAGCCTCAGAAATTTATAAAATCGCATTTATAGAAAAAAAAAGTTTCTTTTGCTCACACTGTTTTTCGGAAAGCTTTTCGTGTACTTTTTATAGTGTATTAATTAACCTGGAATATATATATATATATATATATATATATATAACGTGCCAGATTTCCAAAAAGTTAAGGGGTCATAGGAGTTTTAAATTGTCGAAAAGTGAAACAACATATTATCATTTTTGTCATTTTATACCTTAAAAGTATACATTACAAAAACACAATTTTGAAGGTGCTAATAGATATCTGTTAATTCTTTTTTTCATTTCTTATTCAGATCATAAAGGGGAAAATTAGTTGTTATAGGAGTTTTTAAATTTGTCGAACAAAATATTGGAATCACTGGTTGCGCTCATGATTACAAAAGAATTTCTACATGTAAAACAAAATTTTTGGTATATAATTATACTTGATAGTCTGGTATTTTATTTATAGTATTTTTACGTTTTAAAAACAAAACTGTATAGGGCTCATATAAAATTTTCAGAAATGATTACTCTTTAAAACTAGCTGGCTCGCGCCCTCTAGCGGGCCTCTAAATACATAGGGGCCTCGAATTCATAGCAAACCTTGAAAAAAACTGCCCTAATATTTTGGTAACACCAGGCAGCGCTGCAAAGCATATTTTTAAACTACATCATAAAAAGCACAAAATACGCATTTTACAACATAAATTTCAAGTACACTGTAAAAAAAGACCAATGCTTCTTATTTTATAAAAATATTCTATAACCAAGAACGAAAATATAAAATAATCTTCTGAGTTTTCCGAAATTCCGAAAAGCGTGTTCCATTGTCTTTTGAATCCCCAGAAACCAATCCATTTCACAAATTTAAAGAATTATTTATAAAAGCAAATTATTTTTTGCTGCCCGTATTTTTCAGAAACGTTTCCGAATAGTTTTTATAGTGTATTAATCAGTTTCCTCCGCCTGGAATACCTGTTTTTCGAATGTCATCCATTCTCAAGTAAACATTTTCAGCTGCATAAGTAAATTTATACATGAAAGAGTAAAGAAATAAGCTTAGTTTTAATTTTAATGTTAACGCTGTTAATTTTGCATGTTTGTCTGTTAAACATATTTGTTGAACATGAAAATGTTTACTTGAGACTTGATAGCATCGGAAAAAACTATATTCCGGGCTTAGAAAACTGATTAATACACTATAAAAGCTACTCGTAAACGTTTCGGAAAATTACGGGCAGCAAGAGAAATTTTGTTTTTATAAAGGATTCTTTAAATCTCGAAATGCCATTGATGTCTGAGGTTTCTAAAGATAAAGAAACACTTTTCAGAATCATGGTTAACAAGTAAAAATTTATATTATAAATTTATTCGTGATTATATTATATTTTTGGAGATTAAGAAACATTTGTCATTTTTTACAGTGTAATTTGGGCAATCTACGTCATTTCGATCTTTTAAACTGCCCTGCTATATCGGAGTAAACATTTTATTATTCAAATTCCAAATTCAGAACTGTATAAAACTGTAATAAATTTCGATCATTAAAAAAATATATATTTTCTTTTATTTCATAACTAAATTGTCGCTGTTAATTGCATTAATATGACGGATCTTTTTTTTTCACTACAAAGTTACTATGCTAAAATTAAAAATCTTATCTACATTGATATAACTAATAGCTATATTGTACCAAAGTATTGCATAATATTTTTTATACTTTAATTATATTTGATATGAAATATTAATTTTATTTACAATGCAAGTAAAAGTGATAAAATGCAGAACAAAGTACAATTTCAACTGAAAGTTTATTTGTTTATATTAATTACCGATAGATGGCGCAAAAATAATATTCATATAACTTAAATTTTAAAAAGTTTATCTCAAATTAGATCCTGAATTTTTTTTTTTAAAACACATTCCTACAGAAACCTGCAATAAATTTAGATCATTAAAAATCATATTTCATTAGATAAGTAAATTGCAACTATTAATTACATTAATATGATTGATTTTTTTTTTCAAATTCTCTTATTAAAGTACAAATTTATATTCACTACAAAGTTTCTAGTATGTTAAAATACAAAATTTTATTTGCATTGATATAATTAATATATGTAGTACACAGCATTAAATATTCCTTATATTCTAGTTACATCTTATAAGAAATATTCATTTTATTTGTAATGTCTTCAAAATTCATAACATGCATAACAAAGTTTCAAAAGAAATCTTTTTTGTTTATATTAATTACCAATAGATGGCACCAAAATAATATTTAGAAACGAAACGTAATCGATGTATACGTTTAACATGTCTATCATATGATTGGACTACATCGCCCTGTCGATTCCTGCAATAATCGCTACGACAAAAATGCAGTTGTAGATTGGTTGAAGGAAGTGCATGATTGTTGGAGAATTTGCTTTGCGAATAATTACCTATTTAATATTTTTAATGTTGAGTACGAATGCAATTGATTTTTTTGACACTAGACTACATCGCCAAGCTTCATCGAGGATTAGCTTTGCGAACGATTACCTCAATGGTTTAATATTTTAAACGTTTACGACGAATGAATTCTTTGTTTGTTTACTTTCATGGAGCAAGATATTCAGCTGCCAACCTAATTTCAACTGAAGTTATCTCAGAATATGTACATGATTGAATGTATAAGTCATCTCTCAAACATTAATTTATTTCGAACGATCTTTCTAAAAATGTAACTTTTAAGCAGTTTTATTCGAAAAAATAATTTTGAATAAAATGGCCGCCTGGCATATGAAAAATCGAAGTGGCCATTCCGTAACTGTTGATGAGTGTCAAATGCTTTGCGCTTTTATTATATAGTTATATATATATATATATATATATATATATATATATATATATATATATATATATATTAATATTGAAGGATTTGAAGGTTTAAAAGTCGACTCCTTAACTAGTTTAAAAATAATTAGATAAAATGTCATGACATATGTAAACTTACAGTACAAATGATTATTTACTTGACATTTTTTTAAATAAAATATTCCTATTGCTGAATATCGGATCTGTAATTTCACGAAAGGCATATTAAGGATCGTCCATAAAAACAAATAGCGAGTCTATTGAAGAGGATATCTTTAAATTTAAGCATTTTGATCATACTGATACAGATAAAAACCACAAACTGAGAGAAATAAATTTAGAGAGTGCAAAAGGAAATGGATGCAGTAAAAAAACCTTTTTCGGATATTTTTAATTATCGAATCTTAACGATATACTTCGTGTTGATATATTGCGGTAATTCATTTTAAGCAAAAAAAAATGGAATCCTTTTACATTAAAAAGGGAAGGCGAAATATGTTAATCCTTTTTATCGAAAATAGGAATAGAAACGAATTTATTCGCATTTTGATGACCAAACCAATATTTGTGACCAAGCATTTCGCTAAGATAAAATCTTTAAATAATGCGGAAAGTAAATTAATGGCTTTTCGGCAATTGCATCCATAAAGTTTAACATTTTGAAAATATATTTAGATTAACCTTAAAAGATGTTTGCTTCATTAGTAATAACAAATACTGAACAATTTATATGAACTATTTATATTGTTTAAAGTGCAATATTCCGTAATCGGGCATCGCGCGATAGATAGATCTTTTTAAAAATTCATTCTTGAAAATTATTTTAAAATCCATAATTAATCAGTAATTTGAGATACAGTTTCCAAAACAATTATATTTGAAAGTACATTTTTTCTCATTCGGCGGTGTAAAAATTGAAATTGTTTGATTACATATAAATTTCTGTTGCATAAATTAAGTAATTAATTAAAGTAATAATATCGTTATGGAATATTAGCCGAAGACATTGCTGAACTATTTATATTGTTTTAAGTGCAAACATGTTTTTATTCCGTAAGCGAACTGCACGCGATAGAGATACACTGCAAATAAAGACGTCTTAAATTTGGGCACAATAAAAAAGCAATAAAAAGTAAGAGCAATTAAGATATTTAAGTGCCTGAATGTGAAATTTCAGACATCATAGATGTCTGAATTTAAGACACATAACTGTCTTACTATGATCAGGGTATAAAAGAACTGTGAAAAATATCAGAATAATGATGATACGTTTGAAATTAAGACATTTAGAAATTCTAATTTGATACAATTGTATGATATGTGCGATGACTGTGATACAATCGTATCACTATATATGCCAGTACCATCAGAGAATGTTTCTGAAGAGATGAATGTTGTTTAAAATACTTTGCCATCCAATAAAATTTTATTATACCATAGATCGAGTGTCAAAAGTTTACACCAAATCATGGAACTAGTTGAAACAAATTCATGCAAAAATTTATAACAAGTGGCGCCATATATTATTAAAAATGAAGTACTCCTCAACGAGAGACAAGACAATGAAATGGATAGTTATAAGTAGTTATTATAAACGAATTTAATTTGGTGATTAAGTATGAAAACAATTGCATTTCAGAAAAATATAAAGTCCTTCAAAAATTACTTGCACTCATAGGAGTACGCAGGGAAATGTATTTTGTATTTCATTGATTTGGGAAATGCAAATCAATTGTACATCTCCGCGGGCCAACGCCACCTGAATTCAAAACTATCTTGAAATATCCGTTTGAAATAAATTTTTAACACATAAACATAAAAAAAACAGAACTAAAAAAATAATTTCATGATGGATTTACAAATGAAAGCTCCCTTCCACCTCCACGGAAAATTCTTATCTGTACTTTCTTTTAGTGTTCAATTATATTTAAAGTTATTCGAAAAGAATAATTTTACTGCTTTTTTTTAATCGGTCAAAAATAAATCTTAGTCATTTAAATTTCATTATCCAGGGAGCGTTTTATCATTTGAGAAATGTATTGATAACAATCGAATCGAAAATATGTATAATTCATATCTCCTCCACACACAGCGGGCACAATGTCTTGCGGGGCCCTGGCATATCACTTAGCGGAATTCCTAACGTCTCCGATTGCAATATTTGACTAATAAAAATCATTTTCAAAAATTGTATATATCATAGAAAATTTATAATATAGAGTATAAAATGTATGAAAAATAACATACAAATTCTTTCACATGTGAAGTGTGTAATTATTTTTAATTGTAAAAAATCTCTTATCCTTTAGAATATTTTAAATGTTTTTTTTTTCGTTTACGGTTCTTTTCTGGATCCCCACATCTATACATTCTCCGACAATTATATCAACTTTTGCAGTAAGAAATAAAGTTAATACTAAGACTTTTTTCGCGAAAAAAATTTTTAAGTCAAATTTAGAACAATAATATTACACAGGATAACGTTATTTCGAATTATACAGAGGCTCTCGAGGCCTCTAACAAGACTCCAACTGGCGATGGGCCCTAGACGTCCACCCCGTTTGCCCCAGCCCTGCCTCCACCCACATAAATAATAAAGTTTTGCAATCTTAACCAACATCTCAAACTGACAATTTCTCCCCAAAATCCTCTTCAAAATTTCCAATTTTCTCTGCAAGAATTGAATTAAACCATATAACCATTTGTTAAACAAAGAAAATTTCTCTAATAAAATATATTAATCAAATGACATTCTAAATATTCATTAACCATAGAAAAACTATAGTAATAAATTAAGCTCAATAATTAAAAGTATAGTATGTATTATGACAACGTCGATAAATTACAATCTTTCCTGTCAGAATATCAACACGCAGCCCAATTATCCATTACTTGCATTTAAAATGAAACTTTCACGTGGTACCGTTGGCGCAATAGATAATGGTGTTCGATTTCTAATCCTCGGGTCTCGGGTTCGATACCGCCTTGACGGAAAAAGTAATTCTCGCGTATCATAAAATTAAAATGCCATCCATATATGGCAGCACTGGCGCTAAACTTTTTTTGCACAATTTTTTCCTAGCTGTTTTCCCGAGTAAAAAAATTGCAATATTTCAGATATTTCATGTGTCTGAAATTAAGACACATACAATTGTCTTAAAAATTAAGACACTTTAAAGTGTCTCTTTATTAATCATCCGTTTCAGACACTTATGTGTCTCAATTTCAGACATTTCAGTTTACAGCGCACATACCATTACGTTGTAAATTTACACTTTTCCTTTATATCTTTCTTTTTTCGGGGGAGAGGGGTAGAAATAATTTAAAGATAAACATTGTTGGTTACATTTTTATAATATTAGGGATCCGTACTTAAAAAGTAAAGACGAAATCATTATAAGATCACTCGTTTGTCTGTCTGTCCATCTCTCACTGCCGCTTTTCTCGAAACTATGGAACGAGAGAAATCTCAAACTTGGCAGAGCTATAAAGGCTATTGACCCACATATATATATAGATAGATAGATAGATAGATATATTATTAGCTATTCACAAATAATTTTAGAACAATTTAGGAGGCTAATTAAGTTATTTGAATTTTATACATATATGGTGTGGGATATCGTTCAAAAGATCTCGTAACACCAAACTCAAAAATATATTTGTTTTAATTTTCGATATTATATTGTCAGAGATATCGTCAAAAATGTACTGCAAAAATATGTCCCCCTACCTTCTATTTTCGAATCTACTGAAACAAAAATTATAAAAAATATTTGGGGTAGTAGGAGTTTATTTAAATCTTGCAAGAAAATTATTGCGATTATCCTATAGGTCACATAGTTTGAGAAAATCGCATTTTTCCTTTACACACAAACTTTACTTTGCGGGCGCCCACTGCGGGAATTGAAGGATTCTCGAGGTACCTATACAAAAGGATTGTTTATAATGATTTTAGAAAAACAATTATCGTTAATTAGAAAAGATATTAATTAAAAACCTATCTAGAAAAACACGGCAAGAGCCACGGCGGCGTTGCAACTTTGCGACCTCCTTTCGAAGCGCGTTTGGCACAATGCCAAGTTTAAACTTTGTGCAAAATCTTTGTTTTCGGTAAGGCGAATCATAGCAACGTTTTTCACTTCAATTCAATTCAATTATTGAAGGCCATTATTGAAAAATAATTCATAGAATAATTGGAATAGAATCTTATTATTAGAAGTCTTATTATTCTTTTAGCAATGATTTTTTGTAACATTGCAGTTAGTAATTAATAAATTTATTGTACGGAACCCTTTGTACACGAGTAAAACTCGCACTTGAGCGATTATTCATAACATTATTTCTCTAATTGAATTCACCGAATTCTGTAAATAAATTTATAAATTAAAAACTATTGACAAGCTTTGAAGCAAGAAATTAATTAAGATGAAAGATTGTGGTAAGAGAAATTTTAATTACATTGTTTGACCAGGTTTTAAACAAAATGGTAGAACACACATGAATTGCGACATTTTGTTTCGAAAGAAAACATTTGGAGAATTTCAAAAGTTTTCCACATAAAATCTGATTTTTAATCATTAAAACTGAGGTTTTCGTAACACATTTTTATATTATACCCAACATTTTACTTTCTCGTTAAAACTAAGTTCTCGGTACACCAGTCATTACGTACAGGGTGTCCTAAAATAGACTTGTGGTTTTTAAAAATCGATAACGTGTTAAACTATTGAAGTTATTTTTGTCGGAGATTAATGTGTGAAATCGGGAATTAAATTAGTTCGCTTCCTTGTTTTAGTTCTAAATGTTACTGATAGATAGTGCTGTTCTGCCTCAGACAGTTAGAATGCTCAAACTAACATATAAATATGGATTAAAGTTCATTCAGTTTTTAACCCCCATTCTTTTTATCTGTAAAAACGCGACAAATGTGCTTTGCGTTTCGAAGTTGCAAGGTTATTTTCAGCATTATTACAGGTTGAGACAATGCAGCGCCATCTATAGGTGATATTTAAAACTAAAACAAAGGTGCGTATTAAAACATCAGACTTCACACATTACTCTCCTGCAAGAATAACTTCAATAGCTGTTACTACTTACCCATCATACGCAATATAGTGTAAGTCTTGTTACTTACCCTTCATACGTAGTATAGGGTAAGTCTTATTACTTACCCATCATACGTAGTAGGATAAGTCTTGTAATCGTTTCGAAAAATGAAAACATATTTTTGACGGATTTACACGTTTCAGACACTGGAGATTCTGAAAAACATATGTTTAGAAAAAAAAATTTGCCGTCCGTCTGTCTGTGTGTATGTAAACGCTCTATCTCTCGAACAAATTGCGATAGAGACTTGAAATTCGGTATATATTTAGTATGTAATAATGGGAAGAAGCTTATTGAATTTCAGTAACCTCAATTATCTTGAACTATTTTTTTCGGACTCTTGAAATATTCGTTCTGCTAAAAGGTATATAAAATTTTTTGAAATTGTTTATTTTAAGGAGTGAATATAAAAGACAATAAAAAAACATAAATTTTGCATACAGATTGAATTCTATCGGATAATGAGTTGCCGAGATATTTGTAATCATATTTTCAACACTCTTCGTTTTTTCATGACCCTGTATTTCATCCAAATTTCAATTCAAAGATATATTTTAATTGGAAATGAGACGCTTAATCCGACGCAATAAACCATTAGTTAATAGGATTAACATTTGTGGAGTTATAAGAATGTTTCTTTTACGCAATTCAATAATAGAACATTTAAAGTTTATGACGTCATCAAGCCACGATTTTATTCGAATTGCAATGCATTTTATAAGTAGTTTACACGTGTTTTATTTTCATATTTTATATTATGCATATCCCTGATGAGTAAGTATTACGGCGGTCCCCAACGACTAGTCTTTTACTTGTTATTGAATTTTTAAAACCGTCAGTACATTTTAGACACCCTGTATGACACGTAATGAAGGATACATAGTTCGTACACAAGTTCGACAGTATTTGTGATGTACAGATAATGTTGATCTGTGTACTTCCTACAGTTATCTGTGGGCACGGTAGTGTCACCGCCAAGTCGAGAAAGCACAGCCGTAAGCATCCTTTTCTGGAAGCAACTCAGGGCACTTCTGACCCTCCCCCCCCCCTGTCTTTAAGCTGGAGTTTTCCAAAAATCTAGAGTATATTGCAAATGGGACCAAATTTTCAAATTTCACATTTCTATCTTTTCTAGTTCAGAAGATTTATGAACTCAAATTTTCCATTTTTTGACACTCACTCATTCACCGATCATCAGAAAGATAAGGTACATCCCATAGCCCTAGAAGCTTGAAATTTGGGATGTTTAGGATAATGTTAGGATAATGTTTAGGATAATGTTTAGGATAATGTTAGGATAATGTTTAGGATAATGTTTAAGATACAAAATCAAGAAAAAAGGTTAAAAATTCGGAAAATCCGAAAAGAAAATTCTAAAAAAATTGAAAATAATTCGATCTTGTAGTCTTAGAAATTTAAAGTTTGGTGTAAAGGTAGGGTTTAGAATTCAATAAAAAAATTAAAAAATTCGGAAAATTCGAAAATAAAATAAAAGAAATCGGAAAATTTGTAAGAAATCGAAAAAATTGTAAGAAATCGAAAGTTTGAAAATAATTTGATTTTGTAGTCCTAGAAACTTAAAATTTGGCATAAAAGTAGGGTTTAGGATTCAAAGAAAGAAAAATTTAAAAATCCGGAAATTTAAAAATAAAAGAATCAAAAATCAAAAGTTTAAAAAAAAAATCGAAAAATCGAGAATAATTTGATTTGTTTGAATTTTCTTGAATTTTTATTTTTGTCTTTCTTTTTATTCTAAACAGTATTTTTATGCCAAATATCAAGTATCTAGGCTGCGAGTAATAACTCAGATGGGTAGCAACTTTGTTGGAAGCAATTGAGAGTACTTTTGAATCCACCTCCTAATAATTTAGTGCTTGCCTAGGAACCTCAAGCTTTTTTTTTTTTTTTTTATCTAGATGTCTTTGCAAACGGAGCTAAAGCTGAAAATTTTTGGTACCTTCAAATAATAGGGACAGGGTGGGGGCTTGGCAAGACCAGTAGATGATGTCCAAAAAGACCCCAAACACAAGAAAAGGAGGATTACTTACAAAAAGAAGTGAAATCCCATCAAAAACATCACATTTAAAAATGTAGCCAAGCCTCATGACTCTTTCACCGTAAAAAGTTCTGAGATCGTGTAAATCCAAGTTTACCTATTTTATTAACTCTGAAATTTTCATTCACACATCACTCCTAGTTTTCTACATCTTTAGTTAATGATTATTTTGTAACTTGACAATTTCTCAGAACAGGGAAGTTATTACACTTTAGTATGTTACGGTATGGGATGGGATTATTTAATTAAGGCTAATTATATACGTCACATTCTCGGTCCGCGTAATTGCTAAGTCACAAAATAATCATTAACTAAAGATGTAGAGACTAGGATTTATATGTGAAGGAAAGATAGTTACACTTGGCTTTACATGATCGCAAAGCGTTTTACAGTAAAATAGTCACGAGACTTGGCTACATTTTTTACATGTGATGTTTTTGAAGGGATTGGAGTTTACAGTAAACCACATTTTATAAGTCGCTAAAGGGAATAATCGTAAAAGACACAGAATAAATAATAAAAAGGAAATATAAACTGAAAACTTTTAATTAACATTGCTTTTAATCTAAAATTTAATATGATTCCATGCGGGGTTTTGACACTATAGACCGCTCCTTGTTACGTATTTCTCTGAAAATACTTAAATATGCATTGACATCAACAATAGACTTATATATCTAGGTTACCTCTATATGAGAGTGCGACACAGGTTTCAATCAGAAACGTAAAGGAGATTTCTCCCCTGCACCCTGACGCTGATGCGGTACGGTCCTGAAAATACTTGGATATGCGTTTTCATCAGCAACGAATTTGTGGGCGCAATTTGAGCTATGTTGTTTCATTAATACAAACATGATATTTATATGTGTATGTTAATGGGTGATTTCAATGAAAAACTTAAACGGATTATTTTGATTCTAGAGACTGATGAGAAGTGTTGCCAGGTGTTCCGATTTACGCCAGGCGTCCCGATGTATACCTACTCCAAGGCTATTCGTTAGTCTACACATCGAGTGGAACTTGATATAATAAAGCCCTTAAAGATATAACCTGTCTATAACGGAAATATTTTATAGTCCTTTTGAAATGAATACCTTATAGATCTACCTGACTATACGTAAGACTGCTTAAAACGGTATTTTTTGCGGTTCATAGCAATTCTGTTTACAAAGTACTTTGTTCAGTAAAACCTAAGAAAAGGGACCTGTTTATAAATTCATTATTTTTTTTAAGTAAAAAATTTCATTGTCTCAGTGATTTCGCTTTTACAGGTTTTACTGTATAAGATTGTTGTGTTTATTTAATATAGTAAAACCTGTTAAGACTGAATCAAAAGGGACCGGGGGAGAATTTCTTTTTAAACAGGTTTCAGTCTTATCAGGTATAATTCTATGATGACATTTTTACTTTTTAAACAGGATTCCGTTATAGACAGGCTCCGTATTAATTGAGTTTACTGTGTTTTTATGTCCCTATTTAGAAGCAATTGCCTCGCTTTTTGTGACACCAGACTTGGCAACACTACTGATATGAGATACGGTCCTGGGACTGCATGAATATCTACAACAATGAACTTGAGTGCAAAATTTGAGAAAATCTATTTCTTAGAAATATGTTTTCAATTAAAAAGTAAAAGAACGTTTTAACTCCTGGGTCCTGCCCTTTATGGGTACGGCCCTGAAATTACATGCATATTCTATTGTCATGGACAATGAACTTGGGTGCAAATATCGGTTTGACAAAAATTGTTCAAAAACTGATTGTAAGATTTGAAACAAACAGACAACCAGACAAAGCTACAAACAACAAATGAATAAACGGATGATTTTGCCTCTGGAGACTGATGAAGTATGGTCCTGGGTCTACATGGATATCTACAATTTAATCTACAATGAACTTGTGTGAAAATATGAGAAAATCGATTTTTTAGAAATGTGATTTCAATTAAAAAGTAAAAACATATTTTTGCTATTGGACCATGCCCTTGATGAGCACGGCCCTGAAATTACATGCATATTCTATTATCATTGACAATGAACTTGTAAGCAAAAATCGGTTTCACAGAATTTGGTCAAAAACTGATTGTAAGATTTGACCCAGACAAAGCGACATACAAGAAACGAGGTTAAATAAAAGCATGAGAAAACGGATTGATTGCAGTTGACAATGTATTTTGTATAGTACATGAACGGCAAACCCGCGTGCCAGAAATCCAATTATCCCCACTATTTTTTTGTCTTCGACTTATTTAATGAAAGTAATTCTGAGATTAAATAAAACGAAAAAACTATTCGTGAAATGTGATGACAACTGGCCTTCCGGCACATGGGTTCGCCATCCCTTGTATAGTGTCTGAATACTTCGTATTTTCACAGATGAAATAGTTTCAAAGAATATTCGTAGGATTAATAAGCTCCATTAAAATTTGAAAGTGAGGAAATATTAAGTTTTATCTTCACAGCAGCTTCCATTCTCTAGTTCTTTAGACGCAATCAATTCATAGAGGGTACCCACTAAACCCTTGCCCACGACCATTAACTTCTGAATGGCGACAACTATTGTCATAAACTTACAGCGCCGCCACGTAGCAACAAACTTCAGAGTTACAGTTCACAGTGGAAAACGTCAATTACAAAGTTGTAGAACGTCAATCATGTAGTATGAAATGATATCATATATATATAAATAAATTTACTAGAAGCCCTGAAATGTAATTTTTTATATCCATCACCAGTTTAAATACACCACTAACTGCATACAGAAGTACGAAATTATAACTCATTATTCATAAAACTAACACGTGTAAGCACGGTAGAGTTTATTTTCATAAGAAAAAAAAGTTAAGTATGCTAAAAGTGTCCATCATGCATTCTGTGTGTGTTTCGATGGTGGACACATTTAACATACTTAACTTGATTTTATGAAAATAAACTCTACCTTACTTACATATGTTAGATTTACCTGTAAATGTGTATCTGCCTTATAATGTCATACTTCTGCACACAATTAGCGGCGTATTTAAGCTGGTGATTTGATAAACAATATTTACATTTTAGAACTTTTAATAAAGTTATTTTTACATGTAACAGATCATTTCATACTAAATCGCGGACGTTCTAGATCTTTGTTATTAACGTTTTCCCCGTATCTCGTACCGTTTTCCAGATAAGAACTCTAACAAAAAGTTTGAGACCAGGTAGCGCTGTAAGAAATCCGATCATCGACAGCTATAATCATGAACATGGTCTCTAGGTGTAGCAAAAATGCTATGTGCTAGGAGGTTGATAGGTCTTTAGTGAGCATTTTGTAGAGTAGGGCTGTCTAGCCTGGCACCCGCGGAGTATTACTAATTTTTAAAAGTAATTTTTCCTTATTTAATCGCAGAATTCTGAAATTAAATAAAGCGCAAAATACATTTGGAATTCAGTGGTATTCCACCAGCGCCAGGCTGGACAACTGTGATATAAATAAGATATTTTTGACGCAGGTAAATCTACATCAAAATTCATTCCTCGGAAGCAAAATTGCAAGTGAATTCCCACATACGACATACAGTAACATCTACCGTTTATATTTCTGATTGGTCAGCGTAATTATTTGGGCTAAAATGTCAGATTTGTCAAAACTACAATGTACCATTTGGAACAGATGTGTTGGCGCGATTTCTAAGCCCGCGCCTAACCAAAAACTTAATACAATAGTCAGGTTACCATTAAAAGAAACAATCCTCAAAATTTGGCTACTTTTTCCTTTTTATAACCGATTTTTAAAAAACGGTGCGTGAGTGTAAAACATCATAGCCTACCATTTTACACTACATCATGCAGCAGAAATTAGATTCAGTATCTTAAAATATGAGGTTTTTTGTTTAAGTACATAGGGCGTTCAATAAAACAAAAATGTATCATAATTTTTGGTAGGGTAAAATAGCAATGACATTTCTTCTTAGATACACCGGGTATTTTTACAGTGATGTAATAAAGAAAGTTAATTCAAAATCCGACGTAATAAGAAATATTTTAAACTTCTTACATATAAAACGCGTCGGAATCAGGAAAATCAGTATACAATCAATAATCACATATAAAATAAAAGAGTGTTACTGGTTCTTGACTGAAAATAATATGCAAGGTGAGTCAAAATTATTACCGTGAATATAAATAACAATAACTTCTTTGCAAACAAACGACTGTAAGAAAATGCAATACAGAAGGACACAATATAGAAGGAAGTTCAAAGTATTGATTCCCTACTTTATAACTGTTCAGTGTGACTCCCGTTGGCCACACAGGCAACTTCCAAGCGGTAGTACCTATCATGCCAGACACTTTGAAACATCTTTAGTCACTAATGCACCATATCTGTATAAATTGTGACACGAATCATCTGTAACGTATCCAAATAACAGTTGTCTCAGTAAAGAAAAGTTGATTATACAAATTTCCTTTTTCAAAATCGTACAGAAAACATTGATTTGAGGTGGCTCCATTTGACCATGGGAAATCACATATACCAGTTAAAAAGTAGGCAGGTATGACCACCTCAGGAAACCCGGCCTAAGCCTTAGAGTTTGTGTGCAATCCTGAGGGGCTGACACGCCTCTATCACCAGCGAGACCACAGTTACAGAGTTATGTATGCAAGTTTTACAATATAATATTACAATTTTTCTTCTTCTCAGAAAGTTTACTTTTACATGTGATTTTCTTTGTAGTGAAAGTAATTGAATTTTGTCTGATAATACAGTTATTACTTTCATACATACGATTATTATTATTATTTCAATGTATACAGAATATACAATTTCCAGATGAGCTATTTACAAATACTGTGCAGGCACCATGCCTAAAATTATTATTGGTTAAATATGATGGGTTATTCTTGGCTAGCATATTTTATACAAATACTTTACTACAATTGATGTATATGGAAAAATATGATGCACACATACAGGTATTATAATTAATTCGATTATACAATTATACAGTTTAGACCATTTCCAGAATATGACTATATACAAGTACTGTGCAGACTTTATATTTAGGATTTTTGGTTAAATGCGAAATTATGAACTTCCTTCTGCATCTTGTTCAAATATTTTCTTCCTATCGTTGTTTACAACGAAGATATTTTTATTTATCCGGCCAATCGTTCTGACTCATCCTGTATTGTCCGGCACAAAATAAAAAAATTCCCTATGAGACATAGAAGAAACTTTATATTCTAAAACTATATTCTGATTACTTACGTGTTCTTGCTATCTTGAATGGGTCTTCACTGTCCACATGGTCAATGACTGGTTCTACTTTAAAGCGCGCTTGTGTATCATTGGTATTGTGAATATGAAAAGTGTACTTAAGAGCCGTCTGAAGGTCGTCAGTGCCCGGTGGGAATATGGCTCCTAGAAAAATAAAAATTATACATTTTTAAAAAGATAAAATGAAATAAGAACGAAAAATCAGACGTCAAGCATAGATTATGAAACACTTCCCAGTACATTCAGAATACTTTAGCAAAACTCTGCCGTTTAATAAGGTGAAATAAAATGTCTAAGCAAACAATTTGGAAAGCGCATAACACATCTGAAAACCCAATTCCAGCAATTACTATTTACACTCGGAAAATTATCCGTATTATTTTTGTGCAGTGCTGTATATAATCTGTAGATTTGTATATATACTACATAGTATTCTAAAACATAGTTCAGATGGGAAACGCATAAAACTGTTGAAAATTATCCTTCAGCAAATAGAAATGAATTCGGAGGATTTTGTGCAGCCCTGTACATGATCCATAAAATTTAATATGCAAATAAATTGTTAAATTTAAAACGCATAACAAAATTGAAAATACACTTCCAATAAATATTGCAACAGTAAATACTACACACACCATATTCTATGGTAAGCCTCTTGTAGTGCATCTCAGTGATTTACATCAATTTCAATGTGTTAGGAAAAGGGTAACATTATTAAAATACATTGCAAACGATTTTCGCCATAGACCATAACGTAACAGAATTCTTTTGAGTGCTTTGTAAACAAACTATCAATTCTACACACTTATTTTCGATACCGAACATGCCATGGTAAACCTCAATAACCTATATCAATTAGATGGCAATCCGAGTATATTTACCTGAGTTTTATTGCACGGCCAGAGAAACCGAATTCATAAACACTTTTCAACTATATTAAAAAACAATTTGGCAAGAAAACTAATTCCATTAATTGAAATAGTCTCTCCAAGATTTTGTCTTAAGATTTTTTTGTTTTGTTGCCCAAAATGTGAACTTGCATTCTATGTTATAACTTTTTAGCAGAGTAAAACCTGAATATTGCAAAAGCTCTAACAGAAAAAGAAAGGTTCTCTAGTAGCAATGATTCAATATTACTCCAATGTTTAATTCATTGTAAATATTGTAACATCTATATAGGTTCAATAATGATTTTACATTGGAAATATGTACAATAAAATGCCAGTATTAGACAAATATTGGCTTTACGTTCGAAATATCTCCACTGAAATGCCTAATTCGGCATTGGACGAGTTCTATGAAATACGTGAGACAAGTCAACAAACATTAGATGGCAATAATGGAATGTTTACCGACTCCAATATAGGGTGCCTGTATAAGAAAGTGGCAACATACGAACTATAGAATGTGATTGGTTAAGACGATTTTGGAGAAAACCTAATCGCCAAACATCTTGTCGAGCCTCCCATTATCGCCAAACTAACGTTTGTTAACATGTCTTACTTGTCTATTTGAACACATATAAGCGAATATGACCAAGTTCTGGAACGTAGGTTTGCCATAGTTTGCTCCGAAACTGTAGTCTGAGCGAGGCTAACGAAAAAGAAACTCTACCGCCTTTCTTTTTTTTACAGACCGCGAAAGTCACGTGATGCTCGATTGCACCAATGCAGGTGTACGAAAAGAGCATCACGTCAGTCTAGCGGTCTGTAAAAAAAGATAAGTGGAATGCACCGCGGTAGCCTGTCTTTTTCGTTAGCCTTGAGTCTGAGCGGGACCCACGTTATACACGACTAAAGTTGCAAAAAACCGGTTTATTCCCAGGTTTATTCCCAAAAGACCTGATTTATTCCCAAAAACCCCGGTTTATTCCCAAAAAACTCGCTTTATTCCCAAAAAACCCGGTTTATTCCCAAAAAACTCGGTTTAGTCCCAGGTTTAAACCGGGTTTTTTCCAGCCTTTACAACTATATACACGGCCGATGCATGACGTTTAAAACGTCACATGTATTGGATAATTTTTTCACGGCGTTTGGTGCAAAGCGACGCGCCCCCCCCGTTTTTCACCAATCGTCGTGAAAAAATGATCCAATACATGTGACATTTTAAACGTCATGCTCCAGACGTGTATAACGTAGGTCGCGGTGTGAGCATATGCACTGTGCATATGTTGCCACTCTCTTATATAAACACTCTAACGCAAGATAATGGCAGGCTGGCGAAGTTTTCCTTTCAAATCCCCTCAACCAATCACATTTTGTTTCTCGCATGTTACTACTTCCCTATGTATATGGGAATTCTGGTTGGTCACTTCAAAACATCCATCTGGAAGAAATTCAGCTTTGGAAAAAATGAACAGAAATGGTCGTGCCTTAATAGCACCTTGCGTTTTCATGTTTGTTTGTTTTTTTTTTAATCAAAATATCTCTCATTTTTACATATGCTCTTTTCTTCGTTTTGACAAAAAAAAGTCTTTGTGAATATAGTGCGTATATTTTAGAGTTTTTCAGTAGTTACAGTGTAGCAAACTTCTTTATGCATGAATAATAAATATATGAAGAATGACTTTCGAAAAACTTGGGCGCATTCTCTAAATTGATGGCGCAATGTTGAATATAATAAAATATTTGCAAACTTCGAGCTTAAGGATATGGATTATAATAAACAAAGGGAAATAACTTTTCTGTCATTTCAACAACTAAAAAATATTTGGTCTATAATGTTCTGTATATATAAAAATATTAATGCAGATTTGAGATTCACCAGATAATAAATAAAAAACATTCAATGGAATACATATTTAGTATCAAAAAGAAAAAAATGATATTGTTCTTTCTTCTTCAGCAGCTCAAAAAAGGAAAAGTTTTTTTTTTAATTGTTATGCATATAAAACATAAGCCAAGCGTGATTATTCCATAGAGCTAAAACTGCAAGGGTTATATAATGTAACTGGGCACACACAAAGGCATTTTTTCCCTTTTTGTCGTGTTCTATGCATTTTATATATACATAAATTAAATTAATACAGTTTTTTTCAAAATACATCCCAATATATTAACCAAACTGTGTTTCTCACATGCAAGAATTCTCTTGGAACTGTATGATATAATTAACAATAACTCTTGGAAGTCAAATTGTTTACATTTTGAACCTTATTTATTGCTGATTATTACTCGGAATCACGAAAATGACGCATGACATTACATCAATTACTTCAAACTGAACGAAAGCAAAAAAATTACATTTATATGATATAATTAAATTATTTTATTATTTAAAGCCGCTCGGTTTCATGTGGAATTATTTATAATTTTGGCTTTAATTTATTTGTTTAGTTTGTTTGATATTTATTTATTAACATTTCTAATGAATGAAAGGTAGAAGCAATGTTTTCGGCATTCAAATATTCTCAAGACACAAAGGCAGTTTTTCTTCTCCATAAATTTGTTTTTAGACTATGCCAAGATACCATACCCCTCACGAAAACGAAACAACCAAACAGAACTCGCTTCAACTTTCTCGATTTTCATGGCCTATGAAACTAGTCGTTGGGGGCCATCGTAATACTTACCCATAATGAATATGCATAATATAAAATATGAAAATAAAACATGTGTAAACTATTTATAAAATGCATTGCAATTCGAATAAAATCCTGGCTTGATGACGTCATAAACTTTAAATGCTCTATTGCTGAATTGCGTAAGAGAAATATCCTTATAACTCTAAAAATGATAATAATATTAACTAACAGTTTACTGCGTCCGATTAAGCGTTTCTTTACTAATTTAAATATATTTAAAAATTGAAATTTGAATGAAATACAGGGTCATGAAAAATTGAAGAGTGTGGAAATGTGATTACAAATATGTCGGCAACTCATTATCCGATTGACTTCATTCTTTATGCAAAATTTATGTTTTGTATTGTCTTTTATATTCACTCCTTAAAAAAACAATTTCGAAAATTTTTATATACCTTTTATCAGAACAAATATTTCGAGAGTCCTAAAAAAATAGTTCCGGATAATCGAGGTTACTGAAATTCAATAAGCTTCTTCTCATTATTACATACTAAGTGCATACCAAATATGAAGTCTCTATCTCAATGTGTTCGGGCGATAGAGCGTTTACAGACACACAGACACAAAGACACACACACAGACAGACGGACGACAATTTTTTTTTTTCTAAAAATATGTTTTTCGGTATCTCCAGTGTCTGAAACGTGTAAATCCGTCAAAAAAAATTCTATTTTCAAAACGATTACAAGACTTACCCTATACTACGTATGATGGGTAAGTAACATCTTTGGCTTTACCATCCTCTTTAATAAAAAGGTACGTGTTGCTGACGACTGGGATTTTCGATAATCGTTGCCACAGATTAATCTCGGAAAATGAAACGTTTGAAGTTACTGAAAAAATTAATTGCTCGAAAACTGTTTGTCAGAAAATTGTTAGACAAACTGCGTTAGAAAGGTAAAAAATTGTATTTTTCTGGATATAAATTTCAAATCGAATGATTATGCCGTTTTTCAAATATTGAATTTAAAAAATTACCAAATTTCACAATGGAGTACCGTAGCGAAAACTTCACGCGTAAAAAAATAATAATAACAGCAATGTGTCAGCACGAATCACAAATTATAGTAGCCGTATTATTCTGTTAAAATATAAAAGTGAATTATGATGTCATGAGTGCATGATTTTTATTTAATTTTTCGACAAATACTAGCGCCATTTCTTTTTAGTTGTGAATAATGTAATTTAATTCACGTTATTAAAACATTTAGCTATAAAACATATAAATCGATGGAAAACAGTAAGTAATAAATTGTAAACGTAATAGTAAACCGTATTAAAAAACACAACTTAGAGAAATAAGTATCCGTTTTTATGTTATTTTAGGATATTCCAGGTAAAGGTGCAGATTACTTTAAAATACAAGGTTAAATTCACCGATATATTTCGTTTGATTCAAGGTTCTTTTGGAGAAACCGACCAGCGCAGCGGGCGTAGTCTGCTAGTGTAATATAGTTTCTGACATGGCAAATGTTTTGTTTTACATCTTTAAACAAAGTGTATACATTTTTAATAAGAAAAAAATCATGCGGCAAGCATAGATTATGAAACACTTTCCAACACATTCCGAATACTCTAACAAAACTTCACAGTATAATATGGTGAAAGATGATGTCTAAGTAAACAATTGGAAAACGTCATAACACAGTTGAAAAACCAATGCCAGCAATTACCAACTATAGTTAGAAAAGTATCTGAATTATTTTGTGCAGCACTGTATAAAAATTATAGATTTGTATATATACTACACAGTATTCTAAAATTTACTTCAGTTAGGAAACGCATAGCACAGTTGAAAATTTATTCCCCCACAGCAAATTCCATGGATAAAGGGAAATGTACTCGAGATCTTTTGTACAGCCCTGTATAGGACTTGTAGAATATACCAAGTAATAGGCAAAATTGAGTTGAGTTTACAAATGTGTACCTCAACTAAAAAAGCACTTCCAGCAATTATTATTCAAATATTATTGATAGACCGTACTATAACCGAATTCTTTTGTGTGTCCCTGTAAATGAACGATGAATGCTATGTACACCTTATTCTATAGTAGGTTTATGTATCAGAACGCAAATTTTCCCCCATTCACTCTCTCTTCTTCCGAATGATTTGAAAAGTCAATGCCGAAAACCGTATCTTAAGTATTTTCCCCTATTTTCCCCATTTATATCTCCCTCTTAGTTGCGTTTCCAAGATCTCACCCTATAGTAAGCCTCTTGTAGTACACCTTAGTGATATATATCAATTTCAATATGTTTGAAATAGTGTAACATTATTAAAGTCACCGCAAACGATTTTCCCCATAGACGGTAATGTAACGGAATTATTTTGAGTATCCCTGTAAATGAACTATAAATACTACTCACTTCATATTCAGTACTAATCAGGCCATAGTAAATATCAGTGACATATGAGGGAGTTAGAATGATAGTGGAGTAAGTCAAAAATTTGAAAAATCTAGATAACCTTTTTTTTATTAAATGTATGTTAATTTATGTTCAGTGCGACAGTCAAATAAGCCATAGTTCACTTAGGGAGTGGCTAGAGGGCAAAACAAGTTGGACCACTTAATGCAACGGCAATACGACAAGTTTCACAAAACCCTTCACTTCTCAAATTACTAAACATTGACTTACTCCATTGTCATTCTAACCCCTCATATATCAATCTAATGGCAATCCGAGTATATTTACGTGAGTTAGAGAACGGACAGACAACAGACAGACAGAAAAACCGAATTCATAAACACTTTTTAACTATGTTGGAAAGTGTTAAAAATTGATTGATAGTCTCCAAATCGCATTGCTTTCCTGATTGGGAACGTATTAGACCTTTCAAGGAGCTTCAAAATTTCGTCGTTTTCTTTTCACTTTTGCGACATCGAACTGACATCTTCTAGAACTTACTGCTGCTATAATATTATTTTTTTTCTTTCGATGGAAATTGTTTTATTTTATTTTATTTTATTTTTTTGTACTGGATCATTACTAAAAAGAAATCTAACTCCAAATGTGTATCAGTTTAGAAATTCGCTAATAAATATAACCAGGACTTGACAAATACGGTCGTCAGGTCATCACTGGCAACCAAATATTTTTATCTGGCGACCAAGTTATTTAATCTAATGGGGTTTTGTTGTTGTTTCTTTTTTGTACAAAAATTGACCTAAGCTTTCTTTAAATGAGCACAAATGCCACCCCCACCCCCCTTTCCCAATATTAAAAAAGTAAACTTTGAAACTATATTCATACAAAAAATATTTTAAACTTTTGTTTTTAATTTGGCAGAAATAAGTTCGTCAAATGTAAATTTAAAAATAATCAAATCAGAATTATTTGAGACTTCGACAGAAAAATAGGCGAAAACTTATTTTCCTGCTTCACTATTTCGTCGATGCGCTTCTCAACAGATATAGATTTTATAGCATTCAACTAGCCGGACATTTGAAGCATTCGGCCATCAGCATTTCCCGAACACGCCGGTTAATTCACTCTTTACAGTTTTCTTTTTTTGAAAGATATATTATTTCGATAAGTTTCATTAGAAAACTTAGTTTACATTATCTTTCTAAACTATGTAACTAATAATTCTAAACAATGCCTGTTATTATTTATTTTCAATTAATTCATAAAAACTTTTGTGTTTTTTGAAAATTAATGACGAGGAAGGAGGGGGTGGTAAATATTTTTTACGGGATACTAGAATTTTTTTCTGGCTACCAGATTTTATCAAATTTGTAAAGCCCTGGATACAACTATTTATCGCCATTCGACAAATATATTACGAATTCGCTAATAGATACAGCTATTTATCACCCTTCACTAAATTCAAAGATAGATTTTTGGATTTCCTACATTTTTTAAATGAGTATAAAGGCAAACCGAATAAACTAAGAAGAAACGCGATTAGTTGTGAATGTGAAGGAAATGTTTCTTTACCTTTTAAAGATGCGCATAAGGGAGAAATTTCACCCTGTCTCCGGAAAAACAACTTTGAGATGCGCTGAAAATTCGAAGATCGTGGAGTGGTGAAAATAATTTTTAAAAAAATGTTTTGTTTCGAAATCCTAGTTTTTTGATAAATATTGCTTTTCTTGGGAAGTCAGCTTTCGTTTTATTATTTTTAAGAATTCAATTAATTCGTTAATCTGAAATACGTTGACAGAGTGGATTTTTTGTTCGAATCCAAATAATATTCTTTAAAGTGACATTCGTTGTAACGAGATTCTACCGTACCTCTATTTTCGAATAATAATCTTCATGCGCATATTGGAGAAATTTCACCCTGTCTCCGGAAAAACAACTTTGAGATGCGCTGAAAATTCGAAGATCGTGGAGTGGTGAAAATAATTTTTAAAAAAATGTTTTGTTTCGAAATCCTAGTTTTTTGATAAATATTGCTTTTCTTGGGAAGTCAGCTTTCGTTTTATTATTTTTAAGAATTCAATTAATTCGTTAATCTGAAATACGTTGACAGAGTGGATTTTTTGTTCGAATCCAAATAATATTCTTTAAAGTGACATTCGTTGTAACGAGATTCTACCGTACCTCTATTTTCGAATAATAATCTTCATGCGCATATTGGAGAAATTTCACCCTGTCTCCGGAAAAACAACTTTGAGATGCGCTGAAAATTCGAAGATCGTGGAGTGGTGAAAATAATTTTTAAAAAAATGTTTTGTTTCGAAATCCTAGTTTTTTGATAAATATTGCTTTTCTTGGGAAGTCAGCTTTCGTTTTATTATTTTTAAGAATTCAATTAATTCGTTAATCTGAAATACGTTGACAGAGTGGATTTTTTGTTCGAATCCAAATAATATTCTTTAAAGTGACATTCGTTGTAACGAGATTCTACCGTACCTCTATTTTCGAATAATAATCTTCATGCGCATATTGGAGAAATTTCACCCTGTCTCCGGAAAAACAACTTTAAGATGCGCTGAAAATTCGAAGATCGTGGGGTAGTGAAAATAATAATAAAAAAAAAGTTTTGTTCCAGAATCCTAGTTTTTCGCTAAATATTGCTTTTCTTGGGAACTCAGCTTTCGTTTTATTATTTTTAAGACTTCAATTAATTCGTTAATCTGAAATACGTTGACAGAGTGGATTTTTCGTTCGAATCCAAATAACATTCGGTGTAACGAGATTCTATCGTACCTCTATTTTCGAATAGTAATCTTCACATTATTTAATCGCAAGAATTCTGTGATTTAATAAAGTAAATAATACTATTCGGAAATAGTGATATTCAAAAGATCGAATATCGTGGAAATTCGAATGCCGTGGTGTCAATCCTTAACATTTAATTACTTGCCGTGGTGTATTTTGTACACCGTTGGATGTTACAAATTTAAATATGCATGCTACAAATGCACATTGTTCGAAAATAGTGTCACCTATGTCTATGTTAAGAATTCTCAATAATATTGTACTACATGGTAATTATATTTGAATTAAAATTAATATTTTCTTGGGTGGGCGATCTTAACAGTACAAGTCAGTTTTGGGTCAAATCAGTACATTTGCATATTTCACAGTGAAAATATGATATCTATGGGCGGATAAAATAGTATAAGTCAACGTAGAAGGTAACGAACTGTTTTGGCTAGTGATCATAAAAGTGCAAGAAAGAAATGTTCGCTATTATACGCTGTTCAAAGTATAATTTAAAATAAGATTAAACGCTATCCTAATTTAGATGACAGTGATTTCTACCATAAATTTTATTATTTTAAATAGATAAACAGCATTTTGTGTTTCTTACGACATCAATGATAAAATTGAAACTTTTGACTTAAATGTTGAAGTAATATTTTAAGATTACCAGGCGATCCAACCCGATCCTCCCGGTTTACCGAACATACTGCCCGTTAAACAGAAGATATATTAAATATGAAAAATATAAACCTATTTTTATACATCGTTTTTAATATAATTATAAATATTATTTTAAAAAATAACATGTTAGGATTATTTTAATTCAATGAATGGAGACATAGAAATAAATCACAACTGCACAACAAGTCAAAATCGTGGAGTTTGTTTTTGAAAGTCATGTTATAATATTTCAGATGTAACGTGCATAATGTCACACATCTATGACCTTTAAGAGTAAAATATCTTTAGACCAAAATACCAAAATTTGTTTTATTTACACATATTACAATTTAGCTAATGTGTAATTCATTTTACACTTTATGCTTCAACCAAAACTACACTTCAAATATCATGTTAGACCAAAAGTTTGAATAAAAAGAACTCATGATAAAAGCCATATACAGCATGTCAGGTTTCTGACTTTAACAGAACCTATCTGGTATATTTCTAATTAATTTAATTAATTATATTTAACCATTATTATATATTACTGTATTCTGATATATATTTTACTTTTTCTGTAAAACTTCCGTATGTGATTGACAAAGGAATTTCCATGATCCGATTATATATTTGTGGGATGTTCACGAGATTATTGTGAAAAATGCTAATCCGGCTATGGAAGGAGAATACAATGAACACTGGATTCCTAGCGAACGAGGTTCAGAGGATAATAGAGTGGTGGAATGTTCGAGAAGAAATGCTTCTACAGGTATGGAAACTCCGTGAAATAAGAAACACAACCCCGTTTATTTGGAAAGTGACGTGAACAGGGTGAGAAGTGTCAGTTACTGGTGTGCCACGGAGAGTGTAGGACGTGACTCGTTGATGTGCAACGGAGAGTGTAGGACACCAGAGTAATTGGTGTGCAGCGTAGTGAGTAGGTACAGGCAGTGTACTGGGAGAGAGTAGAGGGTAGTCGTGCAGAGCCAAGAGTGCAAAGGAGTGTGTAGAATTGCAGAGAAAACGTGCATCGGACAGCTTGGTCCAGGGTGAATTAATAGCAGCGTAGACGGAACTGTGCGTACGAGTGGTGCATAAAGAAATAGAGTAAAACGTGCGATCAGGGAGATTGTCATTCGACAGTCACATACGGCAAGTTGAATATTTAAAAATAACTAATTTGACGTAAATGAAATTTCATATACTGAAATATTTTCAACTAAATCTATACCTATAAAACTAGCGGTTTAAAGATTAGCTATTGGTCAACGAAAAAGAGCGACACCTTGTAAAGAATGCTATTATCATAATGAATACAACATTCTGTTTTTGCTGCAATAATGCACAAAGTTTTAATAAAATTAATAAAGTGTTTTGTAGTTACTTTATGTTTATCAGATTCTCGTGACTTCCAATTTAACTTTTCAGAGTGAAATATAGAGAAAGCTTTTCAAAAGGAATTGTTTAGAATAATGTCATTCAGTGAAGGTATTCGTTGTGTGCCTAATCGATATTCAAGCGCTTTATCAATCGGGCATTAATAGCTACTGTTTCTGTTTACATGTGTACCAAAATATGGGTTTTAAATATAAAATTCGAGATAAAGTTTTATCAATTTATTGCTCAGTTCAAAGCAAAAATTGCAATTGCAATTTAAATTACAAAGGGGAAAGCATTAAAAAGAAAATTCTTGAAAGTGAGTATTTAAAAATAATGAAAACGGACTCGTTTTTGTGTATTGTTTTCGGCTGATAAATGTTTCGAGTATTAATGGATTTATTTGGGGTTTTCGGCTTTAAAAAATGAATTTTGTTTTACATTTTCTGAATGTCTGACGTTTCACAAATATTCTCTCGAAGAAAATTTTAAAAGTATAAACACATATACCAGTTATAGTGAATCCTGTGACGCAAAAAAAACAGCAAGGGGTACTTGTTGCATAATTCTAGACACCATTTGACAAATATTTACTATTTGTAACTTTAATAATAAAAATGAACTATTTTGGCTATTTAAAAATAACTATTTTGACGTAAATGAATTTTCATGTAACGATATGCTTCAACTGTATCTACAGGGTGTTTCACAAAGGACCCCAAACTTTAAAAATCAATAACCCAGAAACGGTGATAGATAGAAACATGAAACCAGTGGTATGTTTATTAAAAAAACCGTAATAATCTTATACATAAATCTCAAAATTTAGTTAAAAATAGCACCGATAGATGGCGCTGAGAGCGTTAAGAATCCTTCTAAAGAGAATTCAGAAGCATAGAAAAACTAGCCGTCGAAGATTTTGCCATTGAAATCTGACCGCTATTAGCGTATAGTGAAAATAATTCCGAAAGTGATGTATACCGTGGTGGAACGTGTGTTTATTGTGTTGGAGTACCACCGATTAAATCAGAGTCCTACTGCGACAAGGAGGAGTTTTCAAAAGCGATTTCAAGTCACAAAAGGCCCAGATGGGAAAACAATTCGCGAGCTTTTCAAAAAAGTTCAACAAACAGGTAACGTGTCCCATGCTAATTATTTTCACTATACAATAAATAGCGGTCAGAATTCAATGGCGAAATCTTCGACGGCTAATATCTCTATGCTTCTGAACTCTCTTTAGAAGGATTCTAACGCCATCTATCGGTGCTATTTTAAACTAATTTTTGAGATTTATGTATAAGATTCTTACGATTTTTTTTAATAAACATACCATTGGTTTAATGCTTCTATCTATCACCGTTTCCGGGTTATTGATTTTTAAAGTTAGGGGTCCTTTGTGAAACACCCTGTATATGTATAAAACTAGCGGCGTAGGAATTAGCTATTGGTCAAAGATAAGAAGGAATACCTTGTATAAGAATTTATTATCATAATAAATAAAAAACAACATACGGTTTTTGCAACAATGATGTACAAGCAATGATAAAATTAATAAAGTGTTTTGCAGTTATTTTATGCTTATCAGATTCTCGTGACATCCAATTTAAGTTCACAGAGAGAAATAAAGAGAAAGCTTTTCAAAATGAATTGTTTAGTGTAATGTTATTCATCAAAGGTATTCATTTTGTGCCTAATCGATATTCAAGCGCTTTATCAATCATGCATTCTAAGATTTTTGTTTACACATGTACCAAAATATCGGTTTTAAATATAAAAATCGAGACATGTTTTATCAATTTATTGCTCGTTTCGTGACAAAAAATGCAATCTTATATATTAAAAGGAAAGGGGATTTTCGTCAAATAAATTTTTCACATGAATTTGCTCCTTTTGCGCATGCGTAAACTTAAATCTAGAACCTAACGAGTTTTAGAACACACTGGAATGAGAAAAGGGTGGCCCAGTGGTATAAGGCGCGTGCTTCTTCTCTGTTCCTATCATCGTGTCGGTTCGATCTCCGCTGTGAGCCGAATGATTTTTTTTTTTATTAGCAATAATTCATTTTAATAATGCCATATTTAATTCAGGAGGAAAATTCAGATAATTTATAATTTTTTTTTTATTCGAATACTTTATAATTAAAATTTAACAGCCAAGAATTCTTTTTTATTTTTTTTTTTTACTAAATTTATATTTAAAGTATTTAAATTAAAAGATTGTGCATCTAATTAACGATTAAATAAATTGAAGTGGTCTACAATTTTTATTATATTTGGTATGACCATTAGCAAGATGTCATATATATAATAAGATAAATATGTGATCATTTTTCGTAAAAAAGCAAAAATAAAAGGAGAGAAAACAAAAGAAGGGAAAATATTCATACAGGAACTCTAAATTATCTTGATATCCATTATTTAACAATTAAATAATGTGTGAAAATGGAAAATATAAATTCAAGTAATTACAAAATATGTATTATAAATCGTTAGCTACAAACAGCAAATTTTAAATTCGGGGTTTTAGAATCAGGCTGATAAAAATTAATTTAATGAAAGATTTTAAAGGTCGTGTAGTTTAAAAATAAATAAATAAATAAATTAGAAATACTAAATATTGTTATTTTTTCAAAATATTGGGACTGTGGTACATAAAATTTAACAATATTTTTAAATTACTTATTTTATATTATAAATATTTAAATTAAAAGATTTTGCATGTAGTTATCGATTAAATACAGTGATCTAAACTTTTATCGATATATTGTAAGACAATTATCAACAAGATATATTTGAATAACTAAGAAAAGTATATTATTATTCCCCTTAAAAGAAAAGAAGAGAAAAAAAAGGCGCAAAAATATCCATATAAGAATTATAAAAGAATTCACCTTTATATCCATGGTTTATCTGGGTTTTAGAGTCAGGCTGATAAAAGTAAAATTAATGAAAAATTTTAAAGGCCGCGTAATAAAATAAAAAAAATAGAAAATACTAAATATTGATATACATATATTTTAATTCTTGAGACTGTAGTAAGTAAAAATAAATCATTCAATTAATATTTTTAGTTAAATTCTTGCTAAAATAATTCAAGTATAATAAGATGTAAATTACAAGCTTAAAATTATTTCACTTCATTAGTTGAGTAGACTGGACTGACAACACAATCTATCGTTTTACATCTATAGAAATCGCTTACACAATATAACAATTCATAAAATTTTCAATATTTAATTAATTTAAAAGCAGCTAATTAAAAATAAAAGTATATTTCTAAAGGAGCTTTCAAGTTATTTACCGTCAAATTTTGACGGGTACCATCTAGTTGCAATTTAAATTTCAAAGGAGAAAACATTGAAAAAAGAAATTCTTAAAATTGAGCATTTAAAAATAATGAAAATGTATTCATTTTGTGTTATTGTTTTTGGCTTATAATTGAATCGGTCATTTCAAAAACCACATAAGTCAAGTTTTTTTCAAATATACTCATTTTGTCGCAAATACTTCCTTAAAGGTAGAGCCATGATCTGGGTAATAACCACATAAGTTAGTGTATTCCTTCCTCTTCAAACAATACCTTCTAATTTTCGTTAATTTCTTAAACGACATAAAGTCAGCGACTTAAATGTTTTTTCCATGCAATACCAGATTACATACGAATACCAGATTACATTACACTCTAAAAAAAATCCGTGAAAATACAAGAGATTTTCCGTAAAATTTCACGGAGAAGTTTCATTTTTCCAAAACAACAGTATAATTTCCGTAAATGACATTAGTTCCGTAAAGGAGATTTCAAATCCGTAAATATGCAGAAAGTTTCCCGTAAATTTAATGGATTTTGTCCGTATTTCTTTCAAAACAGTACAATGTCCGTATTTCTTCCAAAACAGTGCAATTTCCATAAATAACTTTTAGAGGTTTGCGTACAGAAATCGCCTTGTTTGAAATGGGAATTAAGACTGTTGTATTTACTAGAGTCTTTCATGGATCCAGCCCTGACCCGGCTCGACATGCTGGCCCATTCTAACCGGGACCATGTCTGGACAGTAATTTTTTGTGAAAATAATAGTAATATTTATATTTTATTAATGAAATATTTAGAAATTGATTTCGTTTTTATAAGTTACAGAAAAGTATTTTTTTAATCTATTTTTTTATTTTAATGACAGTGCTTCAAAATTAAAACTTTTTTTTTCAGTAATTTTTTAAAATTTTATTTTAACTTTTCTAATGTGAGGCAATATTGGGTTATTTAAAGGTTTCATAACATATCTCTGCCAGTTATCGCTATGTAAATTGTATTAAACTAAACCGATTTGGCTTATAAATTTATGAATTAAACTAAAATTTATTATTTTATAAATTATAATTTTACAACGTTTATAATTTTTTCCTTAAATTTATAAAAATAGTTAATATATTTTCTTTACTTTTATAAAAATGAAGTTTATAATTTTATTAACTTTATAATTTATTTCTTTAGCTTATAATTTTATAAATTAAACTAAATCAATAAGTCCAAATTTAAATCTTACCTATCACAAGATCATTAATTTTGAAATTGTCTTTAAGAATCAATTTTTTGTTTTAATATTAGTAAAACTATTCAGTTTGACAGAACCGTACACAAAAGTTCTCAGCATAGCTCAAATATAATAATTTAATTTATTATAAAATTGTTTATTTACGTAAGCGTTTTAAAATAAGAGATAACGACGAAAAGTTATTTTAATAGCATGTAATAAATACGTTCAGATAATTATTATTTTTATTGGAATTGATAAATAGATCATCAGACAAAAAATTTAAAAAAGTATATGTTAAAAAAAAAAAAAGACAAATAATACATTATAAGCTAAAATTTGTCTGTTATAAAGCATCATATAATATAAGCAAAATATTGAAAAATATTAAAAGAAAATATTAAAAACATTTGAACTGAAAAAAAAAATCCATGGAACCTTCAAGTTTTTGCATCATAAAAAGCGGCGCAAAGAAGTAGCAACGCTTGAAACAGTTGAATATATAATCATAGCGTAGGGTTGGGACCTCCGGTTCAGTAAGCGAAAGATTGCGGGTTCGATTCTCATCGAGGGAAGGGTTGGTTATTTACACAAAACTCACTCAGAAATGAGAAAAAAAAAGCAGTACATCTGTCCTTTATAAAGTTGTTCTTGAGAAGAAACTTTTTTTTTTTTTGGTCCTGTAATGTTTATTTTAACATTATAAAAATTTCTAAAAAATACAGAAGATATCTGTTATAAAACGGAAATTTAAAAACGGATATTTCAGAAATCACGGAAAATTTCCTGGATTTTACGGATTTTTTTCCGTTAAAAAACGGAAATAGTACTGGCGTCTCGATTGCCAGTACAATTTCCGTTTTTTTCAGGAATATTTTTTTACAATGTACCATATTACTATTTGCATGCAATACCATATTAAAACATAAAAATGTTCCTGGATAAGTGCTATCTTCTTTAATTTTGATTAAAAATATATTTAATACGACTGTTTTGTTCAAATTAAATACCACCTAACCTTGTTTCTTGCTAAAACAACATAAGTCAGGAACAGTTTTTCTGTTATTTTTTCTTTTTATTATTCATAAATTATCTAAATTATTCGATATTTACAAACTTTGAATTCCAAACTTTGTAATCAGCCAAAAAAAAACATAAAAATTTGTTTACTTGTGAATAATACAGGTTTTATTATAATTTCTGAAAAGTTCTGATTCTGTAACTTGTATTTTTGAAATGACCGATTCAATTGCCTCCACTATTAAGGGATTTATTTGGATTTTTCTGTTGTGAAAAATGAATTTTGTTTTGCGTTTTCTGAATGGCTGACGTTTCAGAAATATTTTCTCGAATGCAATTTTAAGAGTATACGAGTTATAGTAAATTATGTCGCGCAACTAACCAACGAGGGGTTCCTGTTGTTCCTGTTACATAATTTTACAAATATTTAAAATTTGTAACTTTAAAAATAAACAATAACTATTTTGACTATTTACAACAACGACGCCTACATTCACCGTCTAGTGTTAAGTTTTTTAAAGCAACAACACAGCATTCTATAGATAATGCTTAAGAGCCTACATCAGTCATGCGAAAAAACGCGCAAGCTAATGTTAAGTCTATGGGAAGGTTCTTGCGCGATTTCTCGTACGCATTTTAATATTTTTAAATGATTTTTTTTTACATAGGATAGCTGACATCGATCTCTAACGTTGTTAGTTTTTACTTTTACGATTTTGGTTCCAGTTTTTTTATATAAGTGTCTTTCACTTTCAGAACAGGTTCCAACTGGTTCCAAAATTGAAAATGTCCACTTATAAAAAAACAGTAACAAAAATCGAAAAAGTAAAAACTAACAACGTTACAGGTCGACGTCAGCTATCCTATGCAAAAAAATCATTTAAAAATATTAAAATGCGAGCGAGAAATCGCGCAAGAACCTTCCCATAGACTTAACATTAGGTGGAGCGTTGAAATTGGAGTTGAAATTTGAACCCCCTCCCCCCCTGAACACTGTTCAGTTATTCCCGATCTTGGTTTCATAGACCAGGCAGAAATTACTACCCTCTACAAGTAAAACAAACGACAGAGGGATGACAAAATTAATTAAAAAACTTATTCATAACAGACATGAGCAATTTATCCGCGCAAAATAACAAGAAATGCGTAATTTACAGTTACGTAGCCATTACGTAGTAACGGTCCGTGTCACCCGATTGGCCGGCAATGTGTAGTACAGAAGAATGTAACCTCCAGATGGCGCTGTGATCGAAAGTACTATAAAAGCGCTGGTTGTCCGCATTCATCGTGTTTTCGTTTTTGACGGCTGTAGGGATGTCCAGCTTTACTAATCAGAAAATGGCCGATATGCATTTCAATTATGGCGCTGCGGATGGGAATGCCCTGGAGGCAGGGTGATTGTACGGGGAGCGATTTCCTTCGAGACGCTTGCAGGACCGAAAATTTTTCGAACGCTTGCTACGACGTCTCGGAGAAACCGGTTCGTTTGTCCGCTGTATGCACGACACTGGGCGCACCAGGAGTGCATGGACACCGGAACTCGAAGAGCATGTGTTGCCTGAATTCGAGGAGCAACTGGAGACGAGCACGCGTGCTGTATCCACCGCCGCAAATGTGAGCCAGATGACGGTTTGGCGAGTGTTAGGAGCCGAAGGCCTTCGACACTATCATGCAAAGCGTGTACACGCCTTGAAAACAGCCGACCATCAGCCACGTGTAGATTCACGATGGTTCCTACACAGTTGGAGGCGCAACCAGACTTTGCCGCACACGTGCTATTCGCCGTTGAATGCAGTTTCAGTCGGGAAGGCATTCTCAATGCGCGCAATGCACACAACTGGGCGTACACGAACCCACACGCCACCCGTCCTCATTCATATCAATGGCGTTTCAGCGTCAATGTGTGGGCCGGAATTATCCACGATCGTTTGATCGGGCCATCTTTTGCCAAGGCGCCTAGACGGCGCGCGGTACGTATCTGGTATTCCTGCAAGAGGTGCTTCCAGTTCTACTGCAAAGTGTTCAAGCCAACATAAAGGCTGGTATGTGGATCCAACATGACGGAGCGCCTGCATATTTCAGCGCGGATGTACGATATGCATTGGATACAGCATATCCAGGGCGATGGATTGAACGGGGTGGTACAATAATTGGCCGGCACGCTCGCCTGACCTCTCCTGCCTAGACTTCTTCCTCTGGGGCCATATGAAGAGTCTTGTTAACGCAAGCCCCGTCGACTCCGACGACGACCTGGTTGCGAGGATTTCCGTCGTAGCAGGCGATACCTGGGAGATCCCCGGGGTATTCACTAATGTTCGCAACTCCCTCCACCGGTGGTGCGAGGCCTGCATTGTTGCTGGTGGGCACACTTTCGAGCAGTTTTTCTGATTCCGCACGAACATCATGCGTGTACCATTTTCTACGTGTCAACCTTCATTCATATTGCGCACTAAGTGTGTACATCAAATTGTTTCTTTTTATTTTGCGCAAGATTGCTCATGTCTGTTATGAATAAATTTTTTATTTAATTTTGTCATGCCTCTATCATTTATTTTACGTGTAGGGGGTAGTAGTTTCTGCCTGGTCTACGACACCAAGATCGGGAATAACTGAACTGTGTTCAGGGGGCTTCAAATTTCAACTCCTGAACACAGTTCAGTTTGCGCTACTTAACCACTCCCAACGATTAAGATTTTGAGCTCAAAATTTAAGTTTAAATCTAAGCTTTTGAAAGTATTTAATCAGATACAGAAAATAACAGTAAAAAGTAGTTGTTCGTTACTCCAAAGTCTAAAGCGCCCTCTATCGGCATTTTTTTAACTTTATCTTTAAATTTTATTTTCAAGAAAATACTGACATAAAGAATAGTTTTAGCGAAAACCGCAAACGAATCGACAAATTTTTCCGTTTTTTATAATCATTTGAAATTTTGGACCCTAAAATTTATTGTCGCCTATCTCCTTCGGAAGACATTTGGGACCCTTAGTTTCCTTTATAATATTGTTTGTCTTGATGTGTACGATCACCCCTTAAAGTTTTGTCCAAGAGTTTAGATTCACCCTGTATATATATATATATATATATATATATATATATATATATATATATATATATATATCAACATTTGAACGGAGGGTGGTTTGGGGTTCTGGGAGTCGTGATCGGTGAAAATATACCAAAATTTTTTGGAATTGCTTTCTTCCGGACGGCTGCAATAGCTAGCTTTTTGTAATGAAAGCTACCTAAAAAGATACATGATACGATTACTATTTCTGGCGTAAAACCTTCCTTGGTGTACTAGAATTGTAATGTAAAAGATACATTTAAATCCGTTCAGTGGTTGTTGAGAAAATTTCGGACATACATACATAACGGCCAAAAATAAAAGTTTCTCTTTTAATTCGCTTATAAAAATACAATAATTAGCATAGCAATAGCGTCGAGTAGACGGACATAAATGGTGTCATTTGATACGTCGAATTACTTGTGACGTTGAAGAAGGCTCTTTTATAGAAATGTACGGCACATGGGTAAATATGTAGCATTTATTATCATATATTTTATGATAGGAGAGTGTGGGTCACCTAGGCACATGGACCACCTTGGGATACCTTATGTTTCAGGGGTCGCAGTGTAAATAAATTCTAAATACTCATAGCTTATGATAGATTTCAGCGCAATCTAATCATGAGTGTAATTTTCAATGCAAACGGATAAGATTTTACAATTTCCTTTAATTTGACGAGGTTGCAGTAACGTTACTGAAGTGATTTGTAAGGGTTTTTTTTAAATATACAGAATAAAACCTTTTTAAAAGAAACGTGAAATATTAAAATATTACACACATTTAACATGCTAACAAGTGTTAAAAATGTCAGTGCACACACAGAAAAAAGTTTTGCTGAATCAACAAAAATTTGTTTGCCCCAACGAAACTTTTTGTTTAAATATGGGTCAATGGAAATTTCGTTTGAATCAACAAAAAAAATATTGTTGATTTTTTTTTGCAATTCCAAAAAAAAATTTTATATCGTCAGCAAAAAAATGTTTTGTTAATTCAAGTAAAATGGTTCAATGTTACTTGAATTAACAAAATTTTTTTTGTTACTAGATATATGCTATGTGTTATTTTAACAATCTATTTTCTTTTTTCAACTAACTATATTTTGTTTGTTTAATCAATAAAATATGTTATATTACGAACTTGTTTTGTTTATACTACAAAAACATTTGTTAAATGAACCAATCTACATATGCAATTTTAACTAATTTTTAACAGTGAATTACGCTTGTAAACCTTGAACAATAACAAGTGAATTTTATCCGACTTTTTTTCAAACGCAAACCGAGAGAACGAAAATTGCCCATGCCGGGTCCTCAGAACAGCAGCCTGACGCTTTACCACTGAGCTACCAGGAACGATATCTGAGTTCGGCATTTCTCACTCTTATATATGTCGGAACGGCTGCAATCGCAGCACAACCCACACAGCACACTTGGTCCCAGTGATGTCTCGAGTACATCGCAAAGTCTCATTATCATCACGTCTCTGTGTGATGTACATGAAACATCTCTGAGATAACAAAACAGGCTGCCACTGAGATGTATCTTTGCGATAAGGAAAGGGCATGTTTACAAACAAACAGTTCCATCAACCAATCTACCACTGCATTTTTGTCGCAGCTATCATTGCAGGAAACGTCATGGCGACATAGGCCAATCATATCATAGACCGGTGTAACATAGACCAATCAAATCCCTCCATCTCATGTGTACTGTAGGAGCCGTAAAGAACGAACAGGTTTTTCTCCCAAACCAACAGTAGTTTAACCAACAGTGACGTCAGTTGCCCTTTCCTTATAGCCTGGAGACGCAAGCTGCCGTTTTCGCCCATGCGCAAATACGCGATGGTCATTCACGCATGTGCGAGCTAAATGGCGTCTAATGCAAAGCGAATTCATAGTGAAGGATGTGTATGCATGCCATATTGTTTGCTGTGTGTTGGATTTCTGTCTTTTTTTATATTTGAGTGACGTTTCTTCAGTTTTTAGGAAAAAATCAAATAACTATGGTTATTTTTGAAGACTAAGCGTACATATAAATGGTTATGTTAATATAATCAGGCTTGATAACTGCACTTCCTTTCGCAATTTTAAAGTAGATTGCTGTTTGCATTATTTTTCACATCCAGAGGAACTCTCAAAAATATTAATCTTCAAATATAATAATAAAAACTTGTCATAATAGAAAATTTTGTCATAGCAAAACATATTAAAAAGGCTTTGCGATGTTATAATTATTTTATTTACATGTGATATTTTCAGCTTTTAGGTATCTAAATAAAATTTCCTTTTGATGTTTACTTTTTGTACTTTATTTAGATTTTTTTATGTTAAAAAATATAATTAAACAATTGTTCATTGCAATTCATTGCAAACATCATAAAACATTTATATTAATATATATAAATCTACAATATCGAGTAATGGTCTAGTCTAATAAAAAATAATAGTTTTATTTGCAAAAGTTGAGAGATCATGAAAGGTAAGTGTTATAATTTATTAAACTTTATTATCGTGTTATGTATTTATACATTTTACATTTTCTTAAATATATTTAAATGTCTTATAAAGCTTATTCTGCAGTTTTATTTAATGTATATTAAATAAATATGTGTTGCGATTTTTAAGTAAAAAATATAATAAAACTGTAGAAAATTAACATTTTACATTATCCACCATCCATGCAATACTAAATATTTTATATATATATATGGTAATTGTGTAAACAATGCGAGTCAGTGTTCAAGTTGCAAGCACTTTTGAACTTTTTTTCGGTATAAAAAATAATAATTTTAGTCTCTTATTTAATGTAAAAATGAACCATTCATTCAAAAATAGTTATATAAAGTTTAGAATTTGTTTTGTTCCTTTTTAAAAGGACTATTTAATTTTATTTTCTTAAAAGAGTATTGCTTTTTACAAATATGTACAGTTCAGATCTGTGAGGATTATGTTTTAAGGATTAAGATGTATTACATCAGTGAAATTACTATGTATTCTTAAAAACTGAGAGTGCATCATAAGTTGAAATTTATTTCATCTATTTGTGCTGGGAGGGGGGGGTGGTCCTTTTTTTACAATGAAACTCATGCAGTATTTTCTTAAAATTAAACACAGAATATATTTGTTAAATTGTGAAGATTTGGGTAGTAATATCTTTAAGGTCAGATAAAAAAATAATACTAGTAATAAAGATAACTTTAGTTTCTCGATGGATTTTACATTATATGCTTATATGCTGCAGCAGGATTATTTTAGAGGCTGCATTAATTGTGTTTGTTTAAATTATTATTCTAAAGTTATGTACTGCCAAAATTCAAGATAATTTTAAATATGCATTAAAAATAGGACATAAATAATAAAAAAAAACGAGCCCATTTGTATCAATATATATTTGTGCTATACAATAGGGACATCAAAGTTTTCTCATTTCTGTAAATGCTCGCTAAATATGATTTGATAGAAAAACATAGCAATATTTTAATTGAAACCTGGTTAGTATAATAAGGTTGGTTTATTTATATTTTAATATTATTCATGAATTTATTTTTGAGCAATGAAAAAATAAATTTAAACATTTCATTATGCATTTTAAAACTATTTAAAGTTAAAAAAAATATTTAACACTGGCATGAGGAATTATTTTTAGAAACATGTTGTTTTATCGAGATGATAAAATTCTTTAATTCTAATACAGCACATGTTGATTTCTAGTCAATGAAGAAAATTGTTAAAATTTGCAAATTTGGTATACATCAGAAAATTTTCTCAGCATTTAGCACAGATTGCTTTTAAATAATTGAAATTAAAACAAATATAATAATTAAATTCTATCTGTATTAAAGGATGTAAAATTTGTTTGTATGAAAAATGATTGATTCATCAATAACATTTTATCGATTCAAAGAAGCAATTTTTTAATATTAAACTGAATTATTTTAATCTGTAGGTATGTGGAATTTTATGATTAATAAAGTAATTATTAATTTCTGATACCATAGTACAACAAACTGCAAAGTTTAACCCTTTTCACTCCAAATGCTCTGCTGGAAAGGGGGGGGGGGGTCGATATTCAATAGATTGCTTTTAGTAAGAGATTAATATATAATTTTCTATTACTGTTAATCATGATTAACAGTTGATCTTCATGAAATGCAAAATGTTTGCATTAAAAAATATGATTTTTTAAACAGTTGAGTTTGAACCAGTAAAATTCATAAATTGAAATAGTGACACATATGACATATGATGTAATGTAAGCAGCCACAGGAGTGTTAAAAATAAAAAGTTGTCTTAGTTTCGGTTTGAAATGGATGAGAAAAATTGGAAATAAACATTGAATAAATGTATTGTATGAGTTTTGATTTTTAAGAAAATTTCAGGAAAAATTCATCAACTATGAACTAGGATGGAGTTTAGTCTCATCAAGTAAATTTCAATACATACACACATTAAAAAAAGTATTATTGATTATAAATTTTACTATGCAAACACAATTCCAATAATTTAGGTACTCAGAATACAAATGATACAAGTCTATGAAAGCTAATTTTTTAGAAATGTAAACAAAAATTTTGAGTAGAATGGTAATGTCCTGGAATGAATTGGGATGATAAAGCAACACTGTTCATACTTAGAAAGAACTTGTCATTAAGCACTTTTTCAGCAAATTTTCATCTTTGAATCAGGTGTATTCTGGATACCTCAATAATCATAATAAAAGTTGTCGAGTTGTCACACAAACTTCCAGAAAAATATAAACTAAAAATCCTGCTTCATATATAGATTATGTAACACTTTCCAACATTTCCAGAATACTTTACCAATTAATAAAGTGGAAGTTGATGTCTAAGTAAACAATTTTGGAAACACATAACAATTTTGAAAACCCAATTTCAGCAGTTATTATCAATTGTGGAAAAAATAATTACATTATTTTGTGCAGTCTTGTATATGATCTGTAGATTTGTATATATACTACTTAGTATGTTAAAATTTAGTTCAGTTAGGAAACACATAACGCAGTTGAAAATTCCCCTTCAGCAATTTCCATCAATAAACAGAAATGTACCCGAATTCTTTGCCCCCCCCTCCCCCCAATCACTGAAATTTTTAAAAGTTGGCTCTCTGACACAAAAACAAATGAATATAAACAGATCTTATCAGGGAGTTTGATCTATTTCTACAGAACTTCTTTGAATATGTAAACTACTATTATAAATATAAAGATAATAAAACTGTATTAGTCATTGATATTTTTGCACAATAAGTACTCATGAAAGTATTGTGATTATACATGTGACAGACTTCATTTATCATTTAAACATTCTCATTACAAAATCAGCAGGAATATTTTAATTTAAACCTGATTAGTTTAATGATGTTTGAGTTTTTTTATTGATATTATTGATATTTTTATTGATATTATTCATAATTTTTTTTCATCAATGAAAAATAAATTACAAATAAATAAATTTAAACTTTTCATTAGGCATTAAAACTATTGAAAGTTACAAAATGTTTAACATCTACATGAGAAATAATTAATGAATTATTATTTACTAGAAACATATTGTTTTATCCACATGATAATTGTGAAATTTTACAAATTTGGAAATTATCAAAAGATTTCCTCAGTAATTACCACGAATTACTATTGAATAATTTAAATAAAATAATTATTGTAAATAATGAAATTACATCTGTATTAGAGGATGTAAAATTCTTGTACATCCTCGATGTATATGATGTAACGATGTACGATGAATGTAACGATTAATAACATTTTTATAATATTCAGAGAAGCATATTTTGAAACTTGTTTAGCTGAATTATTTTAATCAGCAGATATGTGGAATTTTATGATTAATCAAGTAATTATTGATTTATAATATTATATTATAGTACAGCGTACTACAAAATTACCCTTTTCACCCCAAAGACTCTGCTGGAAAGGGGGGGTGGAATTAATATATTCCTTAATAAGTTTTCTTAATAATACTAAAGAAATTAATACGTAACTTTTGATTTAAAAAAAAATAAATTAAGCATGCAAATATTGTAACGTGTAAGAGTTAACATTTTATGACAATCTTTTCTTAATCATAATTAACAAATGATTTTCATCAGAAGTAAAATGCTTGCATTCAGTAATATGAGTTTATTTTTGTTAAATAATTAAGTTTGAACCAGTAAAATTCATCGATTGAAATAGTGAAACATATATGATGTAAAACAAGGAATATTTAATAAAAGGGGTTGAATATAATTTCTGTTTAAAATAACTGAGAAAAAAAAACATCGAATAAACACTAATAGAATTCTTTGTCTTACACTATTATATAATATTATTACTCATCATAAATCATGTATTGCATGAGGTTTCATTAAAAAAGTGTGCAATGAGAAATTCTTCAATTATGTATTAGCATGGTTTTATCTCTACAGTAAATTCTAATATCACACATGCATTTTTTAAAAAGTGATTACCAATTATAAATTTTACAATGCAAATACAATTCCAATAATTTAGGTACCCAGAATACAAATGATACAAGTCCAAAAATCACTGGACTTATTTTGAGAAATTTAAACAAAGATTTAGTTTAAAATGGTAATGTCTTGGAATGAATTAGGATAATAAAGCAACTTGGACTGTTTATACTTAGAAAGAATACACACTCTTTCACCAAATTTTTAACCCTGTATCAAATTTGCTGAAAGTGTGTTTTCAAAAAGTATTCATTAAAAGTGTATTCAGGATTTCTCAGATATCATAGACATATCCTAAGTAAGTTGTCACACAAACTCACAATACAATAACACAGTGGTATTTCTGTGTCATTAAAGGATGGAAGATTTTATTAAATGCAAGATGATTTAGGAACAAAGAAGAACTTTTTGACATTTACTTGCTTAAGTTAAGTGGGACCCTGCAGTATGAATTATTTACTAACAAAGTATTTTACTTATGCAATGTCTTTTTAGGTAGATTTCGTAAGAAATACTACCTATTACATTCTCCTCTAAGTTGGAATTTTTGAAAAATTTTGCACATCTACGCCAATTATGATTCCCAGAACCCAAAAACATCCCTAGTTCAAAACGTTTTCTATCTATCTATCTATATACCTATGTCACTTTTTTATGGACACAATAACTGCAATCATTCTACACAAATCGCTTCCAAACTGATACATAAAATCAAGGGGCATAAAATCTCGGTCAAGTTCGTGAATGGGCAAAATCGAACCAGGGGAAGGGGGAGGATGGGGGGGCTTTTTGTGAAAACAAAAAAACCCTATAATTTCTTATTTATGATACGTATCGAATCCGTTGAACGTTATTATTACTTCTAGCAGAAGGACCGAAAATGTATGTAGGACAGATTTTTGATATAATTATAAATGGCCCCAAAAGGGGTATTTTAGAAGAAAAAAATTCATAACTTCGTCAATTTCTAAGATATCAAATCCGCTTAAATTTATTATAAACCCTCTTAATATTATCTAAAACTTTTATATTGACAAGTTTTTTATAGGACCAACACTTATAGCAAAAAAAAAAATTAAAACCAAACAAAAATCCCTGCCGGCTCCGCCTGCAAACAAGTTATTTTTCGAAGTAGGCGGTTCCAACTTCCGCCTCTCATCGAAACTGATACATAAAATCTCTGTCAAGTTCGTTAATGGACAAAATCGAACCAGGGGGGGGGGGGGGGGGGTAGGGCAGCTTTTTGTGAAAACAGAAAAAACCCATAATTTCTTAATTATGATTCGTATCGAATCCGTTTGAAGTTATTATTACTTCTAGGAGAAGGGCCGAAAATTTATGTATGACAGATTTTTGATATAATTAAAAATGGCCACAAGAGGGGGGGGGGGGGGGTTTAGAAGAAAAAAAATCATAACTTCGTCAATTCACAAGATTTCAAATCCGCTTAAATTTATTATAAATCCTCTTAATATTATCTAAAACTTTTATATTGACAAGTTTTTTATAGAACCAACTCTTATAGCAAAAAAAAAAATAAAAAAATAAAAAAAAATTCCTGCTGGCTCCGCCTGCAAACAAGTTAGGTTTCGAAGTAGGCGGTTCAAATTGCCGCATCATGGCAAAAAGGTCGTTTCTTCCGCAATTCCCAACAAATAGGCGCCCCACGGTCTGCGTCTTCGAAATCTACCTGTGCCTGTAGGCCGAGCCGTCAGGGATTTTTTTTAAAAGTGTATCGATTACAAATTTAGTATGTAAACACAAGTAGAATAATTTATATACCCAGAATAAAGCCATACAAGTCCATCAAAACTAATTTTTTGACATTTAGAGTAGGGTAGTACAGTCACTCAAACTGTTATATATACTTGGGAAAAATAGATTATTGTGAAAGAAGAAGAGTACTGTTTTCAGATTACTTGTATTCAATGTGTTTTCTCATATTATAGATAACTCTTAGGAAAGTTCTTAAAACATGAATTTCCAATTCATTACTAGAATTTCATTTCAGTTTTATTAGAGGATGCAAGAAGTTGCAGGATTCAGAGAAGGGAAGTTTTGATATTACTAGGACTATCTTGAATTGAAAAATAACAGAAATGTGAAATTGAGTTATTTTGCAATGCCTTTGAATAACAGTCACACCTTGCAGGGGTCGATGCAGGTTTTTTTTCTTGGGGCCCATTTTATGAAAAGTAAAGATTATTTTTGTGAAATTTATCATATTTTTGTGAAAAATAACATTTTGTAACGAGTGTTGAAATCCAGTTAATCAAATTCGAACCATAAGCATTTATAAACAAAACCTTTTTAAAATCCTTTTGCTGAAGTTTTCCTCTCTGGTAAAGTTGTTCGTTTACAAATTACACATTTTAAAACATCACAAAATAATAAATAGTAAGTTTTTATGGAATAGAATTTTGTGAAAGGCACATTTTATCAAATTGATTTTTGTGAAGGGGCCCATTTTATCAAATTGATTTTTGTGAAAAGGCCCATTTTATTAATTAGATTTTTGTGAAAGGGCCCTAAATAGGCCCCAAATTTTTCCTGGAAAATGCCTTGGGTAATTAATTTGATTTACAAGTAAGTGAGGTCCTTAAAAGTAATTTTTTTTAAGTTAGAGAAATTACAGCAACAAAAAAGTCAGGGTAAATTTACATATCAGCAGGCCAATTGTCATCACTATTTCCGACTAGTAATTTAAATTTTATTTAGGATATAAATTTGTTATTAAATAAGATTAAGATTGGTAATCAGAAGTTGTGGTAACAATTTGAGACCTGTAGATGTTACAATGTGACGTCGCATAGGTGTTGCACTGCGATATTGCTGAAAAGGGACATTCGCACATTGCCAGAGCATCTCTGAGACCATCTGTGCGATGTAGTGTAGACATTAAAATGCACTGTTGCATAGATATCGCAATGTGATACCTCATAGATGTTGCACCACGACGTCACTGAAAAAGGACATTCGCACATCGCCAGAACATCTCTGAGACCATCTGTGCGATGTACTGTAGATGATAAAATGCAATATCGCACAGATATCGCAATGCGATGGCTCATAGATATAGCAATGCGACGTCGCTGAAAAAGGACATTTGCGCATTGCCAGAACATCTCTGAGACCATCTGTGCGATGTACTGTAGATGATAAAATGCAATATCGCAATGCGATGGCTCATAGATATTGCAATGCGACGTCGCTGAAAAAGGACATTTGCGCATTGCCAGAACATCTCTGAGACGTTCCGCGGGACATCACAACGTCGCAGTTCGATGTATATGCGACGTTCTAGAGATGAAAGTGTGCTGTATGGGAAGATGGAATGTCATAAGGAGCACGCAAATTTCTGCGGCAAACATGAGACGACAGTACAAAGCACAGCATACGGCAACACATAGTTAATTTTTTATTCATTTTCAGCAGTGAATTACGCCTGTAAAAGCAGGATAAAAATTTCCTTGTTATTATTCAAAGATTACAGGAGTATTTGACTGCTGAAAATGAGATAGAGCTATTGCAGAAATCACGAAAAATGCAACATAGCAGCGCCACCTGTTGCGCGATTTAAAGTAAAAAGTAATCAGCAACAATTTATATCAGAAAGTAACTGAATAAAAGGTTTTATTAAATTCCGTGCATTAGTTCTTGAGATAAAAACAGCGAAATCGCGTTCAGGACAACCGGAAATCGAAAATTTTCATGAATCCAATTCTTTCTTCTTGCAAAGATAGAAGACGGTAATAAATGGGACAGGGGGAATTTAAAACTACCTTTGTCCGTCCCAGTGAAAAAACGTTTTAATTACCCCCAAAATTATGTTAATCATGTAATTATATAGCTATATAAGTCAAATAAATCAAGTTACGTAAGAAAGATATGACTACTACACAAGAATTTAAATTTTTCAAAAATAACAAAATTTTGCTGGAATTACAAAAATATTGTAAAATTAAAAGAAACAAATTTTGTTAGTTCAAGTAAAATTGGTGAAATTTTGTTAAAATTTTGTACGAGTGTTAACAATATTTTTTTGTCCAAGCAACAAAACCAATTTTTTTACTTGAACTAAAAATTTGACTAAAACAACCAAAATGTACTCAACAAAACAGGTTTTGTTGTTTTAATCAATTCCTTTTTCTGGGTGCAATCTCAAACGTAACAAGCGAAAATTGAAAAATCAGAAGACAGGAAAAAGAGGCAGGTTGCGAGACAGTCTAAGATGCTGAAGATATAAAATTTGCATTTTTAATATATAAAATTAAATTAATATGCAATTATGAATAAAACATATGACTATAAGTAGCAATTTATTGCTAAACTTCGCTCAATTACGATAACTATCACTGTATGTAATTATTTTAAATAATTTCTCCTTTAATGCTTCTAGTTACTGGTGATTTACATCATCATCTATCACTAAATCCAATCCTTCTTTACTGAATATTGTATCAACAGTATTGATATAAATCAACGTTCAATAGCCTTTATTAAAACCCTCTGACAGCTGAGAAAAATGGAAAAATTGCAATGTTGTTTCATCTGTATTTTTTTTTTATTATTAAAAAAAAACATGATATTAAACATTTCTGTTAGAATTATATTAATTTGAATAATGCTAACATTGCAGTGAAACCTACAGCATAGTAAACGGATATATCAGTTCACGGCGGTGAGAAGGTTAAAATAGTCACCAAAATCTTTTGAAAAAATTCGCTCATTTGTGGATCGCCAAAAGTCGTGAATATAATAAATGAATTTTCAAAAAGATGATAGAAAATATGAATCATTTATTTATGCTAGTATAGCAGAAGGATTAGAACTAATCTACAAATTGAAAAACAATTTCTGGAACTGAAACAGCAGTAATTGAATTTTATGTTTTTGTCAAAGCTGAATTAAAAAATGAAGTCAATTTTACTCGATCACGCATTACATTTTTGTTATACAACCTTGAACTTAGGGGCTGTCTGCATATAGAAATTGTAACAAACTTTGAAATTTTCAAAGCGAACACCCAATTTTGACACCATATTTGCATTCTTCGTTAATTTTTATCTTCGGATATCAAGCAGGAAATCATTTGATAGACTATTTTAGGAATTATGCAGATGTAAAATTTGGAGAATTCCAAAGTTAAATTTCTTTTTAATAATGCAAAACAAACTGCAATGCGGGTGGGTTTTAAGCATAACTCAATAACTACCTGGCGGAATGAGTTCTAATTTTGGATTCGCATATTTAAAGTTTCTAAAAACAGATTTCTGTTAAAATAGTTATAGGTTGCAATATATGTTTTTCAGAATATTAATTTCATAATTAAAAATATTAAAGCTATATAACTAGAAAACATGACGTGACAAAGCATTTTTGATTACATTTTCTGTTTCAGCAAATAAAATACTTTATAAAACACATATTGACTTATTAGTTCCAAAAATTGTTTCCAAAAATCGTTTACTAGTGCTATTTGATGATGGCATTAATATTTTACTAAAATTAAAAACTTGGAAAGAGCCACTAAGTAAATTACATGTTTCATTATATTTTGAAGCGGAAAAAAATCATTCACGGGAAATACAATATGTTATAATTCTCCTAATTACGTACTACTATATGTTCTACGTTTTATTAAATTAATTTTTTTAGTTATTTGATTGTTTTGCATTTGTTACCATTTTAATAATTATTATTTGTGCTCAGCTGTTCCAACCTGCCTGATTTGGTGGAGCAGTTTGAGTGGCTAAAATAATTCTATCAAAATAATGTATTATCAAATTATTTCAATTTACAAATTTAGCCATGCTTTTAAATTTTGATATTCTAAGTAAAATGAAATTCAGCAATTTAATTTAGAATATTTAGATATCAGAATATGATTAATTATGGAAATGAAATTAGTCTGATCGTAAATTTTCGGCACAATGAAATTATTTTAACAGTAAATAATTTCAAAATAATTGAAATTTGATTTTTTATTTTATTTGGCACTAAATCTGCCTAATAGACTTCTAGTAAAACCGCTATAGAGAAATTAGAAAATATATAATTTCTTTTTTGCTTTATTCTTTTGAGTCGTTAATAAAGAAAGTAAGTAAGAAAAGATACCAAACAACATTGACTCAATATTACTTTAATACTAGGGATACGTTATGACCCTAATATCACAGCCAGTCGATGTAACGTGTATGTGATGTCACAAATGGTCACAAGTGTCACACTACCAAAGTTTATCAGAATGTAATATTTCATTTCGTTGTATTATGGTTCCCAAGTAACCATCACTTCATGACTTCATAGTAAATTCAACGCGACAGATTTTTTGGGTCACGCATCAGAAGATCACTGCAAATCAACGCCCCTTGAAATTCGTCACAGAACCATACATATCGATGTGACACGAACTTATTTTTCACGTCAAGTGACAGAAATGTGGGCAAAAAGCATGCGTATAGGCCAAATTCTGCAACAAGAGTCATAAATTAATTCTTTGGACTTTCTTTTCCAAAAACTCTGTGGTCAGTTGTTTGTGACCGTCTTTGTTGCTTTTCAAAGGTTTCAAAGCAAAGCGCACACAATTAACAAAATAAATTATTCCCGGAGAAGTTGACAAATATGTCAGAGACTTTCCTTCACTTCGGTCTATTTTGATGTCGTGTTACAAAAGAATGCCCACAAAAAGACTCCGATAAAGGTCCACAAGTGGTCCGGTGTGGGCCAAACTTAAGACGTAAATTGACGTGAAGGTGTTTTCATACTTTGGCCAGACTCGGATCACGGTGCTAACTAAAGAAAGTAATAAAAATAAAGCAAATAATTTTCAAGCAACAAATAAAAGAAGACTTGAAATTAATGTTTTTTATAATCCGTGACTGACTTCCAATTTAACAAAAGCATCCATGTTTTAACTTTTTGCCTTTAATTTTTGTTTCTTTCTGTGCACAAATTGACGTATTTTAACTAGAGTGGTTGGTTCGACAGGGTGTTTTTGTGGCATCCCTTTATTGTTATCCACATTTAATTCAATCTACGTTGTTTCCAGTAGAGTGCATTTATGCATAAAAGAGGAGTGACATACGCAATGGGTGCATGCTCAGATTGGAATTTTTTTCACTCCAAACGTAGCAACCCACATACCTGAACTTGACAATTCTCGCTTAGACAAGTTCGATTAGACTATATTAACGTTCCCGGGTAAGGCATTAACGCTCAACAGTCCGGATTCGCCTGACCGAGTGGCCTCACTCAGGCTTTCAGACTATATTAACGATAATGACAGCCCACAAAGTTTTGTACAAATTTTATTGGTCCTATACCGCAACTCTCTTATTTATAAAAGCACTCTGATTGCATGCATCGCTCACGTTTGACACATTGTCGACAAAAATTGAATGATCAAGCAAAAAAGTGAAGTAAACCAAGCGATACAGCCATAGTGTCATAAAATGGGAAGTACGCCTACATTAAAGCATAATACAGAACACAAGATTCCACAACTTCATGTAGGGCATTATTTATTGATAATGCCAAGATTATGAAGAGACACCCCAAGGCACAAATTTGGATACCTGTAATTGACAAAAAAGTGTTATTTGAAGAGGATAAAAGATTTTTCACATGATGTATGGTCCTCTTGAAAAGCCAGAACTGTTCCATACCTGTTCCCGATGGATGCGATGAGGTTGTTGATAGAGTTTGGAGTATAGCAATCTCTATGTCCCAGACAATCTACTGAGGCATTTGGTCTCGCTGCAATTCGTCGTCTGAATGTGTCCCAGACATGTTCGGTCAGATTTGAGTAAGGAGAACATGTTGGCCACTCCATAGGCTGTATTGTTTTCGTTTGAAGCAATTTCTCCACACGTCGAGCAGTATGAGGTTATGTGGAGTTATCATGCAGAAAGAGAAAGAAATCCCTAGTGCTTGTAGGGTAATTTACGACTTGAGATCTGAGTATCCCGTCCGTATACCTATGGGCCGTCAAAGTTCCATTGCGGATAATATGCAGGTCTTTACGTCCACCTATGCTGATTCCATTCCATACCATCAATCCACCTCATTTGTACTGTTATATTTTCGTACGAAAGTTGGGTTAATTCAAGTGCCCGTTTCCCTCCATACGTCGGATGTCACACTCCAGACTGAATCGGAACTTGTCAGTGAAAAGCACTTGAGTACAATCAAGTTGCATCCAAACGCTATGTTCAGCTGTCCAATTTCAAATAAATACACACCATTAACCTTCATGCATAGAGGTCAACCTGGTGAAGTCTATTTCAGCTGAATAACATTGTGTATTCTGTTTCGAAGAGCTGTTAACTTCAGATACCAGTCATCAATTACTGCGGTAGCACGTAGGTGACCTACCCTGGCCGACGTCTAACATTCCCTGTTTCATCGAATCGATTCCACACCCTTGAAATGACACTCCTTGACATTCCACTACGTTCTACTCCTTTGTGTTTGACCGGACTCTAGCCTCGAGATAATTCGCAAGACTATGGATTCTGTTACATCATGTTGTTGCGACATTTTCAAACCCCTTTTTCTCAAACAAATTTGATGAATTGCGCTTTACGAACGAGTTTTTAAAAAAAGCTTCTGTGAAATCGTGATTTCAGCACTTACATCCTTTTTCAGGTACTTGATATCATGAACGTTGATTTTCGTATGAAGGTTTATTCTTCCGCTTTCTGCTGTTTCGTTTTCTGTTAATTATCCATAGACTTATTTGAATAATTTCGTTATAAATCTATGTGCTCACTAAATCATTTTTAACAGTGTTGCTTAAAACCTCTCCAATTTTACTAAATTTGTATTGTAAATAGTTACATTCAGATCCGTTTATGTTTTGTATGCCTTAAATAATGATACTTTTTTTAAAATAAAGTATTTTCATCCTAAAATGTTTTTGATAAGAAAAAACAATTAACACATAATGAAACATGGAAATCTCCACTTTTCTTAAACCATCAAATTCACTAATTTTCTCAAAAACGCATCACACAATTTTTCTAAATAAGTGAAACATGATTCAAGAACCCCAAGATTGACTAAATCGATTCGGAAAGATTTTACTTTCAGAAAAGTTTAATACTAAAATAAATGAAAAATAGGTAAGGAAAAAAGTTTTTAGTTTAGATTAAATGACAAAGGCAACAGTGATAAAACTATAAAAATTGCCTTACAAGAAATTAATCGATCAATATAATACTTGCTATTAGAAAAACGGAAATCATTTTTTATTTTCTAGATGATAGTAATTTTTCTTATGGATTTACTACAAAATGATCCACAATAGAAGAAATCTTCCATTTTCTATAGTTTTTAAACATTGCGTTGTATTATTTGCTCTTGTATATATATATAAAGGGATTTTCTTATGTATTTAAAAACTGTATTCTATCAGATGGAAACCTATGATTACAATTATATGATAAATGTATTTTTATATAAATGATATTCGTTAAAAAGAAAAAAAAAGAAAGAAAGAAAAAAGAAAAGAAAACAAACTTTTTTTTCCGTTTGAGGGGAAGCTTGAGTATTTGTCTTTATCATTAGCAGTATTTATTATTTATTAAATATTAGTATTTTCATGGTATATCTATAATAATAAAAGAAAGTTTTGCTCACGCTGTGTGTGTGCCTGTTTGTCTGCGATGGCTAGCGAAATCTAGCGCACCTAGAAGTCTGAAAATTTATATTCAGGTAGTCCAAAGCCTGATCTGATGCATCTGAGACTCAGAATTTTAATATTTTGATAATTACCTAAGATATTAATTAGAATCGCATTAAACATCGCATCGAAAATGCCATCTCTTTTATCAAAATGGCTAAAGAAGATAACACATGTTATTGATTTGCAAACAGAAATGAACGAATTTGAAATTTATTTAATATTTAGCGAATGTTTAAGAAAACTAATTAAGATATCGATTTGAAATTTTCTGAGCATATGTAGAACAATTTTCTGCATCCGACAATGCAAATTTTGTAAAATTCGGCCGGTAATTTTGCAAGAAACTGCCAAAAATCTGGCGGCGCTAGTCAAAAAACTCCGAGAAAGTTTCAGACAGGCATCTGCTTTCATTAAAATCTAAACTACAAAGAGATCTGTTTCTCTGGCCGATCCCTCCATTTACTTTGCGAAAATCAAAGGAAATAATTGCCAATTTTTACTAATGAACAAAAATTAAGATAACTAATTAAGATATATATTTGAAATTGAGGATGGGAAGGGGTGCCATCTGGCAACTATTTTAGCTTAGCGTCTACGTTATCGTCTAATTATCAGAAATATATAATTATTTTTTTAATGATCGCGTTAATGTAGAAGAAGGTGGTTTTCTTGAACAAATTATTCGTTATATTTGCGTGTATCTGGAGTGAGGGGTTTAACGCCTTGCTCCGATTTACACAAAACAAATTCCATTTAAGAAATTTAACATTTTTAGCTTCTCCCGTAGCGTTTCATAAATGTTATATGTACAGAACACCGGAAATTTCAAATAACGATTTTCGTAAAAATTAAATTTATGTTCCTAATAAAAGTAAACAACCCGTATTTACTTGGAGTATACCAACAAACAAAGTAAATGATTTGTTATTGAGCACTTGCATTCTTATCTCGGATTCTATGGGCTCGATTACAACGGGGTTTAGATAATTCGACTTGGTTTTTGATCGCTTTACAGATTTTAGTTCCACCTTCCACCGCCAGGGGGCGCATCATTTTCTCGAGTTCTATGACCCGATTTCGAAGGGAATTGGTTCATTCTACTCCCTTGATACAACGGGTATCCATGTCGGATGTTCGTATCGAACAAATTGCGCCACCTGGCGGTGGGAAGTGAAACTAAAGAATTTTGCAGCGCTTGCACAGCACGCCTGCTATACGGTACCGGAGGCAGCGGGGACACGTGTCAGGGGTTCGTTTATATCAGAATGCATCCTAATCGGCTGAAAATGGAAATAAAGGATTTTCCTCGCGTGCGCAGCACTTTTAAATAAATAATTTCATACTAAAACGGGATAACGATATAAAATCATACAAACTTTAGGTTTGTTTAATTTTATCACGGACCCAGGCAACGGTGGGCGGGTCAGCTAGTTTAATTAATAAACGATAGATTTATTCATAATTTCAATAAATGTAATTTTACAGGGTGGCATGAAATATCCCGAACAAATGTTTGATAATAAAAACCCACCATTGAAGTAAAAATCCACTATTTATATCCACGATTAAACTTTTTTCATCTCAAGGAACTTCAAATGAACAAGGTTTTTGTTAATGATCATTATGCATGTATGTATGTATATCCACAACATTCTACACAATCACTAAACGGATTTGGATGTAATTTTTGGAACTACAATTCTAGTAAACCAGGGATGATTTTAAGTTATAAATAGTCATCGTACCGTGTATAGCATTTTTACAAGGAGATGTAAAATTTTCCATTATGTGATTATTTATTGCGTTTCAAGCATAGAATTTCAAAGGTAGAAAAAAATCCGGTAATGTGGAAATAAACTTGTAGTTTTACAACTCTGGTTAAAAAGGAGCACTGCTGGAACTCATAGTGACTTTAAAAATACGAGAGTGGCTACATATGACCAATAAAATTTCACTGGTCGAGAGGGTTTTGGACGAGAACTTTGCGAGCGTGCCATTACTGCCAAAAAAATATTTGTTCACGTGTCTCATTCGTCTAATCGAACTTGTCCCGATAAGTACTGCCAAGTTCTCGAGTGTCGATTTTCATAGTTTGAACAAAAATTCCAATCTGAGAATGCCTTCTGTATCCGGTACCCAAATAGGGATTGCACTAAGCCCCGCAAAAGTGTGCACTTACTGAGGAAACCTCTTCAAGAGAAATGAGAAAAACATCAGCGGGTTGGGTGCAGTCCATCCCTGAATATTTTCTCAAAAGAATTCGTCTCATACATAAAAGTGACAGGGGGCAATTAATAAACTTGTAGTTTTATTATAAGTCATGGGTTTATATTCTGTATATTAGCAATCAGATTTTCGTTTAACCGTATATAAGAAGAGTTATACGCCAAAACATCTGACCGAGTTACTTCTAGTCTCCCCGTATAAAGTACACTGTTTTTCAAAAAATCGGTCAAGTGCGAGTTTTACTCGAGTACAAAGAGTTCCTTTCAATAAATTTATTAATTACTAACTGCAAAAAATCTTTGCTAAAAGAATAATAAAAAACATTCTATGAATTATTTTTCAATGCTTGCTTTCATTAAATGAATTCAATTGGAATAAAAAACGTTGACGATTTATTACTATAAGTTCCGCCTTACCTAAAACCTTGTACAAAGTTTCAACTTGGCATTGTGCCAAGCGCGCTTCGAAAGGAGGTCGCAAAATCGCAATGTCGCTTTGTTCCGTGCCGCGTTTTACTAGATAGGTTTTAATTAATATCTCGGCTTATTACCGACACAGTTTTTTTTTTCGAAAATCATTATCAACAATCCTTTTATAATAGGTACCTCGTGTACCCATCAATTCCCGCACTGAGCGCCCGCAAAGTAAAGTTTGTGCGTAAAGGAAAAAGGCGATTTTCTCAAACACTATGTGACCTACGATAATCGCAATAATTTTCCTGCAAGGTTTAAATAAATTCCTACTACCCCTAATTTTTTTCATAATTTTAGTTTTAGTAGATTCGGAAACAGGTTAGGAGACATATTTTTACAGCATATTTTCAACGTTATTACTGAAAATATAATACCTAAAATTAAAATAAATATATTTTTGTGTTTGGTGTTATGTGATTTTTTGAACGATACCCTACACAAAAAAAATTCAAGCAACTTAATTATCCCTCTAATTTTGTCCTAAAAATATTTATGAATGGCTGATAATCTATAAATATGTGGGTCAATAGCCTTTATAACTTTGCCAAATTTGAACTTACCATGTTCCATAGTTTTCGAGAAAAACGACTGTGACATACAGACACACGAGTGATCTTATAATGTTCCTTTTTACTTTTTAAGTACGTATCCCTAAAAAGGAATACCATTTCTCTACTTACGGGAATGCTTGAATCTCTCTCTTTACAGTTAGCATCATCCGTTATTTTTTACTAAAGATCTAACAAGGAAGGTCTCCTTAAAGCGCATACTCAGAATATTTTGGAAAAAAATGCTAATGAAGCTATTCATGTACGTAATAAGAGATCAGTCAAATTTAGCTGCGGAATCCCAGCAGAAAATCTGTAAAAAAATAAAATACTTTCGAGTATTTGACGCAAAAAGACCGAATTGGCGAGCAAAACTTTTTCGTCTCCAAATGCAAGCGATTTTAATGTATTTGAAAATGTCTGGCTAAATGAGTGTTTAAATACGTAGCAGTTTATGAATTTAAACTTCAACGATTAAATAGTTTATTATTTTTTCTATAAAGTTACGTAATACATATACAAATTAACTATAGCTGAAGTTATTTAATTTTATACAGTTTTGAAGGCTGGTAAAGTTTTAAGTGCATTTTAACAGCAATGTTCGATTAAACACTCTTTCATTATACATTTCGACTTTGAATAAGTCATGGTTTCTACGGCAACAAGACTTTTCTATAGTTGTCTCCGGCACTAACAATATCGATGACAAATTGACAGTGCTCAGAATCACAATATTATTTTTTAGTTTAAAGCAATTTTAATCAATTCAAATTTTGTTCTAAACCGTAGAATACGATCGTTAATTTTCTTTTAGATGTACATATAAATATATATGGCAAAACCGTAGTTATAAAAGTGAAATTATTTAAGTTAAACTTACTTTAACAAGTTCAGTATAAAGAGTAGAAAACGTTTTTCCTAAAAGAGAATTTATCGTAAATGCATGTTTTTATTTTTTTTAATTCATTGTGTCGCCAACCCAGCGATAAATCGCCAAAACACGAAATTTTCATATATTTTTTACAGACGTTATATCGAGGTTACGCAGCAATTTTTTTTTATAAACGTATATATCCTCATGAGAAAAATATCCTGTAATTTTTTCAAAATTTTCTGAGTATGCGCTTATGGAGACCTTCCTTGTAAGTATTAGACGGCACTTTGAATTCATAAGCTTTAGATTTGTTCATGGTTACGGTTTTGTTTTATTGTTATTCATTACAAAACATCATATAACCGGAAGCCTTATAAATTCACTTTGAAATATTAGGACACGTAGTGCGTTTTGAGATTTAATCGTGAGATATTAATGCATTGCTTTCTCATCGCTATCATTACTTACCCATCATATATACGCAGTATAGGGTAAGTCTTGTAATCGTTTTGAAAATCAAAAAAAAAAAAAAAAAAATGACGGATTTACACGTTTCAGACACTGGAGATTGCGAAAAACATATTTTTAGAAAAACAATTGGCGTCCGTCTGTCTGTGTGTCTGAGTGTGTGTCTGAACGTTCTATCTCCCGAACAAATTGAGATAGAGACTTGAAATGTACTTAGTATGTAATAATGGAAAGAAGCTTATTCAATTTCAGCAACCTCGATTAAACGGAACTATTTTTTTCGGACTCTCGAATTATTCGTTCTGATAAAAGGTACATAAAAATTTCAGAAATTGTTTATTTTAAGGAGTGAATATAAAACACAATAAAAAAACATAAATTTTGCATAAAGAATGAAGTCGATCGGATAATAAGTTGCCGAGATATTTGTAATCCTATTTGCCACACTCTTCGATTTTTCATGATCCTGTATTTCATTCAAATTTCAATTCAAAGATATATTTTAATTGGACATGAGACGCTTAATCCGACGCAGTAAACTGTTAGTTAATAGGATTATTATTTTTAGAGTTATAAAGATGTTTCTCTTATGCAATTCAGCAATAGAGCATTTAAAGCGACGCTAACGAAAAAGAAAGGCTACCGCGGTGCTTTACGGGTATCTTTTTTTACAGACCGCAGGAGTCACGTGACGCTCGAATCCACCAATGCAGATGTACGAAAAGAGCATTACGTCACTCTAGCGGTCTGTAAAAAAAGATAAGTGGAATGCACCGCGGTAGCCTGTATTTTTCGGTAGCCTCGATTTAAAGTTTATGACGTCATCAAGCCACGATGTTATTCGAATTGCAATGCATTTTATAAATAGTTTACACATGTTTTATTTTCATATTTTATATTATGCATATCCATGATGGGTAAGTATTACGGTGGCCCCCGACGACTAGTTTTGCTTTTCCTTTGAAACTTCACCTAAATGTGTTTCGCCAAAAGTCAATCAATATCACCTTTAAGATGCTTTATAAAAATGTATAGCAATCGTTCGATGCTTCATACATTTTTCTAAAATATTAAAGACGAGATATCTCATTGGTAGAATTCTTTGTATGGTTCATATAAAGCGTAATACCTCAGACAGTGTACATCATGTGTAGAATTTAAGGGAACTGGGTCGTTAACAACCATCAAAAAATCGATTTTTCAATTATTAGTTTAAAAAATAGAGCAAGTTCCGCTGTTTTTTAAAATATATAATCTATGGTCAATTTATGATGCAAAAAATCAGCAATAAATTTCATTTATGAAAATAATCCTGGAATGTTTTAAATATCAATATGCATAAAAAAAAATTGTGTTTTCAAATTTTCTCAAAATAAGTTTTTTTTTCCAAGTTTAGATACAATTTGTAAAAATTCTGTCTAAACGAAAATATTAAAAATTTACGGTTACGGATATTATAAATTATTAAACTGCATCTAGTGAATTTTAAAAAATCTTATTTTGTGATAAATATTTTTATAAATACCTAAATCTGTTCGAGATAAAAATGCCATTTTTAAATAATTTTATTTAATATAAATTTTTAAAATGTATAATTGAAAGAATTAAAGAAATTAATTAATTCACCGTGCCAATCATTGTTTTTGGAGGATTCCAATATAGGTACACTTCACGCAAAAATAGTTTAGCATTTATATAACACTTTAAAAGTATTTTTTATAAAATAAATTTGATTCATACTAAAATAATCTTCATGATCGGTGCTACCTATGGTAAAAGAATAATAATGTAGCATTTATTAGGAAGTGTGCAATGTGGGTATAAACAACAGCAACATTTTCATGTTTTGAAAGTGCCGAAATTTACTAAGTGCCTTCAAATGTACCCATTGAAGGGCGGTGGTATATCATGTATCCCACTTAATTTTAATCACCAAATGCCACAATGCCACTAGAATTTTGGGATAAAATTTTGCTTTTCTAATGTACGTGAAGAAAAGCTTTTAACTATTTTCAAATAAACCTGTTCATAAATTCTGGTGTCATTCAATCATTTTAAAATTTTAGCAGGAGAAGTACTTTGTCCCTGAAAGGATTAAAGAACATTTTTAAATAAAAATAGAGTTTCAAAAGTTTTTTCGACTGAAAAATCATTACATTAACTCTTATATGGATTTGATTTCAGTTAATCCTCTTGGTAAAATAAACAAAAAATAGTTATTCAAAAAATATGTATTTTTTAGATAAAACGTGGAATCTTATACATAGTAGATCTGTCGAATTTAAAACTTTGGCTTTTTTTGAATGTAGAAAGCAGAAAGCCAAATCATTTCGATATACAGGGTGATTATAAAAAAACTATCCCGATATATGAGTCCTTAACTATCACATCGTTCACAGAAACTGACTGAAAATTTGGTTTTAAGTATTTTGAGGTATGCGCTCAAGAATCGTATGAAAAACAACAGTTAAACTCTAACAGTTACGGTTACAGTGACAAAATTTTGAAAATTTCAAATGGCAAAACCTATTTTTTTTATTGGAATGTGAAATCTTCATAGTGAAAAACCATAAAAAGCGTTGAAAAGGTACCTGTAACACGAAAATTGCCGGCGCTAGAGAGACTAAGAAGAAAAGTGAAAACAACCAATAAAGGACAGAGAAGCAATAGAATGTAAAACCTTTTATTATTCAGTGCTATCCACCATCTGCCGCATGCAACGTGTCTTCGTGTGTGATGTGGAAAATTTGTGAAACACAATAAAATGTTCTGTTTTCTGTTGATTCTCTGTCCTTATTCGTTGTTTTCACTTTTCTTCTTAGTCTGTCTAGCGCCGGCAATTTTCGTGCTACAGGTACCGTTCCAACGCTTTTTATGGTTTTTCACTATGAAGATCACATTCCAATAAAAAAAATAGGTGTTGCCATTTGAAATTTTCAAAATTTTGTCACTGTAACCGTAACTGTTAGAGTTTAACTGTTGTTTTTCATACGATTCTTGAGCGCATACCTGAAAATACTTAAAACCAAAATTTCAGTCAGTTTCTGTGAACGGTGTTATAGTTAAGGACTCATATATCGAAATAGTTTTTTTATAATCACCCTGTATTTTGCAACTAGTTAAAAGGCTATCCTATAAGACTGCACATTCAAGAAATACAAATTCCCAACAAAATCAAAGGTTAGTGAAAATAAAGAAGTGTTTCTTCACATTCGATAAATCTGCCGAACTTGGTTGCAGAGAAATTGAATACAAGAGCCTGGTTTTAATGAGCAAAATCAAAGAAAATGGTAGGTGTAATATAAAAATACATATCAAGAAACTTTGTTATTAACCTCTTCAGCTTCATCATACACACCTACCAGACGTAGTAACTGTACGTCATGTATAATATTGAAGTGCGTGGTGTTCAAGGAAAAAAATGTATTGTTCATTTCATATAAAATAAACGTATATGACAATTTAAAAAAAACATAAAATAAACACTTAGGATACAATAATCTGGTGCCGAAGGGGTTAAGAGTAGGATAGCTCAATTAGCAGAGCATTGGCTACTCAAGCCAAAGTTCCCTGGTTCAAATCCTGGAATGGACACTTTTTTACTCAGTTGAAAAATTACATGATTTATTTACTAATTAGAATAACTGTCTTAAAAATTAATTAAATGCAATTACGTATCCAGCGTTTAGTTGGAGTTCCATTACCTGCAACTTATTTTGTTGAGTTGTTTCAAATAACAAACTAGATGCTCTTATCAAATGGTTGACTGAGAGAATTGTGTACACGATAGCTCAGTTGGAAGAGAATTGGCAGTTCAACCCAAAGGTCCCTGGTTCAAATCCAAGCCTGGAAACTTTTTCACTCAGTTGAAAAATTACTACTTATATTAAGAGTAAACCTCGTATATAACGAGCAAAATGTCTACGGATTCAACCAACAAAGTTCCGTTTACCTCTCATCCTCTATGAATATCTATTTAAATCTACACTATTGCCAAAATCCTGTGAAACATCTCAAAAAGACCATCTGTAGTCAATTTTAACTGACTTTAAAGGAAAGGGGTTATACAATTAGTTTCTATCTTTTGTTTATGTATGTCTACGTATAACTATTGAACGGAAGATCCTACTTTCAATTTTTGTAAGGTATCCTTCTGCAGATGGTTGACGAAACCCGTTGCAATATCATTAGGATCTAAAAATGATATGTCTGTCTGTTTTTTGTTTTTTTGTTATAATGTACTTTTTTTTAATTTACAGGCAGGCTTTAACTTTCACAAAAAACCAATCGTCACGGATTTTGAGTATGGTGTTAAGGTCCACAGAAATACTTTATTTTTAAAATACCAGTCGCTGTAACGTGTATAGCTTTATTTTTACAGAGACACCTCAAATATTTTCATATATCATCGTTTATTACGCGTGAAAATAAGAGATATTAGCAACAATTATATTTAAAATGATTGTGGTATAGACACCTGGATCAATTCGAGTAATCTGATTTTACCCGAAAACGAGCCAATTTGCAGTTTCGGTCGAGTCTGATTGGGATTAACGTTTGTCGTTGTGGATCAATTCGGGCTGATTCCATTTTTTTCGTAATTTTTTTTTTATTATTATTACTGAGGATAGGGTTTGATAACCTATTTTCAAAAGAAGGTTCACAATATTGTTTAAGATTAAAAAACTGTTTTTGAAAATAAAAAAGTATATGTATGTTCCTTTTTTATATAAAAGATAAAATTGATATCACAGATGTAATTACTAACTAAATTATGCGGTGCTACAATACCTAGAGATCTTGGCCTACAGAGCCCAACTGTGTTCTCTTGACCATGGGTCCTGGGAGTATATGTCCCGGTCAGGTGATCAATCCAACGCGGGACCTCCGGTGTTCAGTTCCCAAGCAGTTCCGCGATGAGCTGGAACAGAGTCTTGCTGAAACACCGAATTTTGTTCACAAAAGTGTTTTTGATCAAAAGGCTTGAGCACTTTCTGCAAAATCTCGTCCTGATAATATTGATGACTGAGCCATCCAAAACTATTTCCGTACCTGTAAACGCTCCATAATTCGAAATGTAATTTGCAGTGAATATGGGGTTACTGATTTAATTACTGTTCATCACTTCCTGTTATATCATCACATTTTACACAAAATAAAGTTATTTCGTCGAATAATTCGATAAATTATCTTCATCGTCTTGAAGCTATGAATGGAATTCTGTGCTCATCTTGCTGTGGGACGCCCTATATTTATGGGTAAATAACTGGGATAGGACCTTGGTTTACTTTACAAAAAATAATATTTTCTGTAATATGCTCTATCCCATTTTAAGGTAACTGCACGAAATTTTGGGGCAGGCTATATACACTGTGAGGAAAGAGAAATATTTCTTGATCTAGCAAGAATGTTTACGAAAAAGTAATATAACGTCTTTCAAGTTACGCAGGATTCCGAAAAACTTTCTTTTATCTGCAGAAACCTCCTAAAACAATAGATTTCCTAGATTAAAAGAAGCATGTCTGAAAAAAAAAGTTTATTTTGCTACCTGTAATTTTACCCGCTTGGCTCAAATCTTTTTACTTGCCCGCTTTGACTCAAAATATTTACTTTTTAATAGCTATATTGAAAGCTTTTTTTTTATATTTAACTCTGAAAACTCTTTGAAAGAAAACTCTTAAAAATTTTGCTGCCTGTAATTTTTGAAAAATTTACTAAGTAGTTTCTCCATATTCATTGGTTGGAATATCATATTTGAGATTTATTCCAACAGAGCAAAAAATGCCGGTACCAGGACTCGAACCTGGGTACTTTGGCTTATAAACAGAGGAAAGTTATAACCTAATTACAGGTATACAGGAGTTTCCGTGTTGTATCACATTCAACATGTAAAATGCTATAGTTATAGCTCGGATGAATAAAATTAGTGCTGCAGTTCGCAGCCATGTCCAAAAAATAAGAGTGAATAATGCCAACCAGGATATCGTTGGGATAGCTCAGTAGGAAGAGCGTTGCCAAAGTACCCAGGTTCGAGATCTGGTCCCGGCATTTTTCGCTCTGTTAGAATAAATCTCAACTATGATACTCCAACCAATACACATGATTTACCTAGTTTCTCCAGTTTGTTAATTAGTTCGCTCGACCCGGTATGAACACAAAATGTCGTTTTTTTTTTCATATGTTATTGATCCTTAAGCTAACATTTCATGTTCAATAATCATCTTCAACAGATAAACATGCTAAATTAACAGCGTAAAATTAGCATTATTTTGTTACTCTTGAATACCGAAATTCTATTACGCAGCTGAAAATTTTTACTTAAGAATTGATAGCATCCGAAAAAACGATTTTTCGTAGTAATACCTTGTTGAAGGAACTTATTAATACATTGTAAAAACTGCTCGGAAAAGTTTACGAAAATTATGGGCAGCAAAAGAAACTTTTTAATTATTTTTAACACAATTAACTGATTGGTAAATAATTCATACGAGTTGCAATTTTCAAATCTGAGCGAAAATGTGTCCAGGCTGGCACTCGAACCCAGAACTTTTGGTTCAATTGCCAATGCTCTCCCGATTAAGCTATATGGACGACATCTAAGCCAACACAATATTCGCTCAGAAAAACCATTTGGTCATGACATCTGGATTTGAAACAGCACAACAGAATAAACCACGGATAAAGGAACTCCAACAAACTATGGATGAGTAATTACACAATAATTATTTTTAACACAATCAACTGAATGGTAAATAATCAATACGAGTAGTAATTTTCTCATCTGAGAGAAAATGTGTCCAAACTGGTACTCGAAACCAGAACCTTTGATTTCAATTGCCAATGGTCTTCCAATTGAGCTATCTGGACGACATCCCAGCCAACACAATATTCGCTCAGAGCAACCATTTCGTCATGACATCTGGACTGTTATTTGAAAGCACAGCAGAATAAACCGTTGATAAATCGACTCCAAGAACTAGGGATGAATAATTACACTTTAATTATTTCTAACACAATCAACTGATTGGTAAATAATCCATACGAGTAGTAATTTTCTCATCTGAAAGAAAATGTGTCCAAACTGGTACTCGAAACCAGAACCTTTGGTTTCAATTGCCAATGCTCTTTCAATTGAGCTATCTGGACGATATCACAGCCAACACAATATTCGGTCAGAACAACCATTTGGTCATGACATCTGGACTATTATTTGAAAGCACAGCAGAATAAACCGTTGATAAAGGGACTCCAAGAACTAGGGATGAGTAGCTACACTTTAATTATTTTTAACACAATCAACTGATTGGTAAATAATTCATACGAGTAGAAATTTTCCCATCCTAAAAAACTTTTGTTTGAGAAATGCTTCTTTAAATCTTGAAAATCTGTAGGTTTGCTGAAGACAAAGGGACATTTTTCGGAACCATGGGTAACTCGGATGAGGTTATATCATATTTTTGTAAACCTTTTTGATAGATAAAGAAACATTTCGCTCTTTTTAGTGTATGCATTTAAAAAATGAGTTAAAATATTTTTATTTAAAAAAGTAAAATTGTGTATCCCGGACCACCTGAAAATGTACAGAATAAAAATATCAATGCACATTATAAATTCTTCCGTACTTGAGATATTGCGTCTGAAAGCAATTTCCTTAACCAGAATAGACGATTCTAAGAAAGAGAAGTAATTTACATTCTATTTTTCTGTAATACATTAATAAAATGCTGTAGGCAAAACTGCATAGTTTGATTTCCAACAGAGAGATAAATATATTTTTTGGACGCATTTCGGCTTACGGTAAATAGATTACGCCGAAAGTATATAATTTTAGAATAGCTGCTCAATTTATTTAAACATAAATTGCTACATCCTTTTAACCTATTCGTGATTTATTTTTTAAAGGGGTCCGGGGGCAAAAATTTTACATTCTTTATTTATAGGTATTTTTTAATGAACTTTTTCCTTGAAATTTGTCATTCTAAAAAGATTACTTTTTAGATAAAAAAGTTTAAAACTTGGAAATTTTTTATAGAATATTTTAAATTTTAAACTTATTTAATTTTTAATGATGTTTTAATGATGATATTTTAATGATGATTTTTAATGATTTCTCATGTACCACTTGCCCGATTTCATTACTTTTTTCACTATTGGGTGCTGAAAATGCTTGTTTTTTTATTTGTCTTCAGGATTTATAAAAATATTACTTACAAAATTTATAATAAATTTAAAAGTAAAAAAAAAAGGAGGATTTTTGAGAGTGATTTTTTTTTCTTCAAATAATATATTTTCAAAAGTTTCACATGAAATTAAAAATTTTGAAGACACTTTATTAAAAACATTACATAAAAATAATTTCATGCACATATCTGGTAAGAAAGTTTAGATACATATGTTGAACATGACAACTTATGAAAAAATCCATTCTGAAATAGGTAATTTAATTACAGAAGCGGCAGGGATGATAATTCAGCACAAAAACTGTTATATCTGCTGATGTAATCATCGTAAAAATGCGCGGTTTGCTTTATTTAATTTATTTAATTTTGAATTCTTATTAGCAAAAAAAAACGTTAGAAATTGTACGTCAAACGTGACAAATGAGGTGCGTTCGTACTATAACTAACTAGTTTTTTAAATATTTATATCGTCTGTTATTATGATATGATTAATTTTCGTAATAAAATAAGTACATTTTAAGTAGGCAATATTTTATCTTTTGTTGACATTTACTGAAAATTCCAATGAAAAACTTAGCTTTGAAAATTACAGAACTTGAAATCCATATTTAGACTCTTTTTCCATTTAATATATATTTTCCGGAAACATCTATCCAAAAAACTGTCGGTAGATTATAGGGTTGCTATAATTAAACAATTTTGGTACACAAATTCGTTTTCTAAAATTCAGTAATACGGAAATAATATAACTCCATCTTAAATATAAAGTAATCACCATGGCAACCTAGAATCATTACCTATCATGGGATATCATTGAATTACTTACGTATGATAGGATTTAATAGAATGAAGAAAACTTTTATTAATATCTTTTTAAGTTTTGATTCGATTTTCATAAAATTTGAAATCACTCGACAAAATTATGCAACGATTATATATATTAAATTTCAAACCATTCGGTTACTCTGTTATATGCGGACAGACGGACGGACCAGACTCAGCCTATAGGTGCTACGTATTTATATAATTACGAACGCACCTTTTAAGAATTTTGAACCCCGAACCACTTTAAGGATGGGGGGGGGGGGGGTTACTTTCAGGAAAAATAAATAAAAGTAGCTATTCAAATCACAACAGTTAATATTTATTAAAATTTACCGAATATGTCATTTAATGAAATTTAACGAATATAGTTATTTTGCGTACTATTAATGTGACAACAGGCTAAGGACAATTTTTTGAAGACATGTGTAAAATGTATTAAAAGGAGATTGAATAGGCGAAACAAATTTCCGATATTTTAAATTTTTTTATCATAACTTACTAGTTTGGAAAATTAGCATCTATTTTAAATTTAAAGAATTAAACATGTGTTTAAAATAAAAGAATCATCAATGGTATACAAATAGATATAAGCAAACGTTTTAATTTTGTTTTACTACTAAATGCTTAAACATAAATGAAGTGATAAACACTGTTAAAAATAATCTGAAATTCAAGGGTATTTTTTTCCTGAATTTCACAGAAAAAGGCCCTTTTCACGACAAAAGGGGCATTTTCCGTTAAAAACTGAAAAATTCCTCACATTTCCTGAAAACAACGGAATAGACGGAGAAGAAAGTGGCCTACGGAGATATTCTGTTATCTGCTGCATATTTATTTTCAATGTTTAAAAAACTGACATGTTGCAGCACAGAAAAACTAAAAATTCAATAAATTAAAATTTCGAGTTTATTTAAAAGAACTAAATAGTTCTTTCGAATTTAAAAAAGCAACAATTAATTTTCCCATCCTTTAAAAAATATTAGAAATTTATTTTTTAAAGTTATAAAAAAATATTCACACTTAAAATATATTCTAAACAACTAGCTTAATATATATATATATATATATATATATATAATAGTTAAATTAAGTGAAAAAAAATCGATTTTACTCAAAAAAGCAACAAACAAAAATAATGCGTTCGAATTTAAAAAATAATAATAATTTTCTCATTCCTTTGAAATTATTCGCAATTTGTTTTTTAAAGTTATAAAAAACACTCTCACTGAAAACATATTCTAACCGAACACATTTAAAAAATATATAGTTGAAAAAAAATCGATTTTCTCAAAAAAGCAAACATACTTTATCAAATTTAAATCAAAATAGAAAATTGATATTTTGCATCTAACAATCAAATTAAGAATATATATAATTCATGTTTTAATCCTCTATTAATACAAAAGTTTTCCGTCATAATCTTATAACAAAATATCCCCCAATTAATTAAAAAATTACCAGGTTTCTAAACCCTAGATTGTTTAAGTTTCGAGCCGCGATTTGAAGAAATTCAGTATCATCGTTTCAATTCCTTATTCTAGCAAGTGCCCACTGGTCTTGTGGTAAAACACTTGGCTCAAGGCGCTACCGTCTCGGGTTCGAACCCCAAGGTCAGCCAGAAGATATTCTTGAAGTATATCAAATATTAAATACTCAAGTTATAGTCAACAGATGGCAGCACTAACAGAGGTATTTTTTTTAAACCGAGGTCATTCATTATGGAAAGCTACCGTTTCTTCAAACGGAGATTTTCCTTCTGTTATCTTTCAAAACGGAAAATCTACTAACGAAACGGAAAAAGTCCGGCAACTTTGCTGCCAGTAGTTTTACCGTGAATTAACGGATTTATTTTTAACAGTGAAAGTAAATGTATAAACATATACTATCAACTAGTACCGGGTGAACCAAAAGTTCGTTAAAACTTTAAAAATTCATAAAAAAGGAAAAAATTATGATAAAGAGGTGCGGTTTGCAAGAAAGGGATCACAAGATAGTCGGATTTTTTTTTAGCAGAAAAAATAGTTTAAAAAGTCACCTGTAGATGGCGCTAACATGCCAGAGATTCAGCAGAATTATGCAAATTAATCCTGCAATAAAAGACCGGGATACACGAGAATTTCTCATTCGCTTTCAGAATGTTATCATTACCTGATCGAGCGTTGTTGGTGAAGTTGTTCTATTTGAACGGAGAGTCCGCAACTGTTGCGAGTCGAAAGGACTGAAAACGAAGAATGTGGTCTGGAGGTCATGTTGAACAGTTATTGCAAGAATAAATGGATGGAGCGTACTGTTGTCCTGTTCATTGTGTTTCGGGTCGTCAGATCCCTCTATCAGTGACATTTTTAATTGAAAAATTGTTTGCTGCAAGAAAAGAAAAAAAATCCGACTACCTTGTGAGCTCTTTCTTGCAAACCTTACTTTTTTTATCATAATTTCTTCCTTTTTTATGAATTTTTAAAGTTTTAACAAACTTTTGGTTCATCCGGTACATGCAGATAATAATAAAAAAAAAATGTGAAGACAAAAAGTTGTGAAGTGTGTTTTCTCTTGAAAAATGGGAATTTCCTGTAAAATTACGGGAGAAATTTACTGAAAATGCCCGTGAATTTACAATTATTTTTTACAGTGCATGGTTATAATTTGCCTGTATATCACTTATTATTACTGATTCTCTAACTTTTAGAAAAATGTTTAGATAGTTCCAAATGTTAGCGTATTTTGAACGATTTATAAGAAAAATATCTATTGCAACATCAATAGTTTCGGTACTATTATTAAAAAAATAAATATTATATGGCGGGTTCTATTTTTCCCTCCAAAACGATTCTAACTTCTGAATATGTATATATTTAAACAGATGGCAGTTAGTCTTGTATAAATCTTGTCTTATTATTTTTTAGCTTTAGTTTTAGTCCTGTCCAAAACGGAATTTTTCACTGTTCATTTGCGTTTTCCTCGAAGCAGGTTTTATTGTATCATACTTATGGTGGTGGGGGGGGGGGCTCGCATTGGAATTATTACCGGGTCCCATGACCCCTCTGTATGACCATGGTGGTAGCGAAAATAATTTAAAAAAATAGTCGCTTGTGGTAAACCTGTAAAATAATTCCTGATTTCACACATTACTTTCCTGCAATAATAACTTCAACAGCTGTCGCCTTTTACTTGTTATTGTAATTTTTTTAAATCAATCCTTTTTAGGGCACCCTGTATGTCAATCATCTATCACAATCTAAAATATTCAAATCATTCTTAATATTTTTACACGGAGAGACTTCCATTCATTGACCCACCGCCATTAATGAATAAATTTTAAAAATGTCCATTTCTTAACGCTCTTATAAAAATTCGAAAAACGTCCTGATGTTCATTAAAAAGACGGCACGATGAATTTAGTTTCTGGAAGATAATTAAATATGAATTTATAATGAAAACTGAACTCTCTAAAAGTTCTTTATGTTGTAAAGTCTGATACTGAAATAAATTGCATTTCTTCTTAAAGAAAACTGTATCGACCTGCGGCTTATATTTTTAAATAATAAATTTCATGCAAAATTATTATGCATGAATATTTTCTCTTCGATGTTACACTCCTGTAAGAATAGGGTTTTAATTATAGGAAATTTGTAATTTTTTTTTATTATTATTTTTAAATCTAGGAACTAGATAGAAATATGTATATTTTTGCCTTAAAAAAACACATATTTTGAACTTACAAAAACACAATATTTAATACTTTTATAGAAAAATGCACTTTTTGAATTTGCTTTTCTTTGATATTACAAAGCGCACAGTGGCGAAAATTCCCTAAAGTCTGGCCAAAATCCGGAAATAAAAGTGTTAGTCATTCCCCGCACAACTGCGCTTTGTTGCAGATCAGGAGCGGCGAACCCGCGTGCCAGAATGCCAATTACAACCACTATTTCGGGAAAATGTTCGTCGACTTATTTAATGAAAGAAATTCTGAGATTAAATAAAGCGAAGAAAACTGTTCATGAAATGTGGTGACAATTAGCCTTCTGGCACACGAGTTTAACGTCCCTTTTGTAGATTAATATCCTTGGAATATAGATAGCTCATTCTTATTGTGTAAGTTATTCGAAAAATAGAATGTATTTATATAATTACGAACGCACAAAAAAAGACAAAAGTTTCTTAATCTACGAAAATATAATATATTCACGAACGAAGATTTATCTCTTCAGAGTTACCCACTGTTCCATAAAGCGTTCTTTATCATTAGAAATCTCAGAAACCCATATTTTCGAGATTTAAAGGAGCATTTATAAAAACAAAGTTTCTTTTGCTGCCACTGATTTCCGGAAACGTTTCCGAATAGTTTTATAGTGTATTAATCCGTTTTCTCAAAAAGGAATATGATGCTTTTTGGGATGCTATCCTGTTGGAAATAACCAGTAAGTAAACTCTGCAATTGATAGGGAAAGAAAATCTATAGGGAAAGAAAGAAACCTTGAACTCATCTAAAAGAACTTTAAAAAACTTTCTTTTTTTCAAATCATTTTATCGGATTACTGTTTCTCACGCGTTAAAGAGGCAAAATGTATTTGCTCTTTCATAAATGTCTAAAAGTAAGTGCTTAATATAAATTGTAACTCATACATTCATATGATAAATATTTAGATAATTAATTATCTTTACTGTTTCACTAAATAATAATACGTAGCGATCATTTTTTTATGTTTTGTGAAGGATATATTGGTTAGATTTGATTCAAATTCAGTTTTAAGATAAGATAGGTATCGTGAAGAATATATCGGCCAGTTTTGATTCAAATTCACTTTTATGATAAGATATATTTCGTGAAAGATATATCGGTAAGTTTTTATTCAAATTCAGTTTTAAGATAAGATATGTTTCGTAAAGGATATATTGGTCGGTTTTGATTGAAATTCAGTTTTGTGGGAGTTTTTTAGTTTTAGTTTTATTTTTTTAAATAACTGTCTGTCGGGTTGAAAATGGAATCCCTTTTTTTTTTAGTAAAGTCTTTTTAAATAACAAATGAAAAAAAAAATGGAGAAAATATTTAAAATTTTATTCAAAAGTTTTAAAAAACTAAGTAAATTTTAATCTTTTTTCAGAAACTGATTTTTTTTTTTCAAATATTTATTGAAGTCATGGTACAGACCACTTCTTTGAAGAATTTATTGTTGCAATAACATAAATAATGAAAAATGATTTGTAATGTCAACCGTACCCTTAAACGTCAGCGCCAAACACATTGTACTATGTATAAATTTCAAAACTATAGGACATTTAAATGTGTGTCATAAGTGAAAATGGAAATAACTTTCCTTTTTTGTCCAAAGATATTAGTGTTCCAATAGGTTAATTAAAAATAATATGCATTGGGATTTTTACAGTCAATATACTTTTACGATACTAATGAAACAATTAATTACGCAATGGAACAATTTTCATGGAAGCGAGAATCGGGGAATTCACTCATTATAATATTGATTAATTAACAAATCATTAGAGAACGTCCCCAGCCACCACTAAATTTAGCGAATTATTACATTCAACCTTTTACAATATTCAACTAACGTTAAATCCTTACTTTGAAAATGGCGTTGAAATAATTATTTGAACTAAATGAATTTCCCTAAATGCACCAATCGGCGATAATAGATAGAAAGGGTACGATAAGAGAATAATGCGTTAATAACTTTCTGCATATTTAGACATACTAAAATTATTTGAACGTCCAACCAAATAAGCCCAACAATGTGCTGACCAATTTTAAATTCATCGATTTAAAATTCAAAGTATTTACAATTAAATTCCAATCGTACGAATTCATTAGCATGGTGTTAGAAATATTACTTATGTAATACTAATGTTAGGGAAATGGCGGAATTTCATTATAAAAATTAATTCCAAATATTTCATCAAATTTCACATTTCATTGTTCGTATTTCCAGATTTATACAGAATTTCGTTATTACTAGGCAATAATATATACACTGATGCCCAAACATTAAGGGGCAGTGACCGGACACTTTCGATTTCAGACGTTTTGTCGAATATCTAGTGAAATTCGTAACGAAATGTCCTTGAACTTTGAGGATGTAAAGAACATGTTTGACTTCATGATTTTCAGTGAAGATTTAGTCCCGAGGATAATTGAAGGGGTCGGGGCAAGAGAGAGCCAAGCCACATTTTTGAACTTCTGAGACATTTCAATTTGAAAATTTGATCAAATACTCAAATCACGAGATATAACATAAAGGTTTTTCGCAAATGTCTTAGTAACATTTGAGATATTCTGAGTAACAATATGGCATTATTTTAATGATATTACTATTGCGTTTTTTGTAAATTAGCTATCTTCATTGGGGGCATAAACATCTGGGGCAAAAACGAAATCTGTCACATAGGCTGCCACCAAGTGACATTAGAAACAAATGATGTGTTGGATATTATAATTTACAATATTAAGCAACAGTTTACAGTGTTAGATTTATTTCACCAAAAATGTGGCTTGGCACTTTTTTGCCCCGACCCCCTCAATTAAGGGTGGGGTAATAATAAATTTAATAATAAAATAATATTTGCGTTCCCACAAGAAACAGAAAGTGTTCAAAATGTTCCGTAACTGTAGCAAATGACTACGTAGCTCCTGTTCAACGTTTTTGTGCATTTGTATAAAAATAGCACGCATAATTCTTTAAGATGTTAACGTTTCTGTGAAAAATTCAAAAGTTTTTTGCTTATAGAGAGGCAGCGTTTTCAACCGAATTTAACACAGTTTTCCGAAAACTTGACAAAAAACAGTAGAAATAGTATAATACAATTAAAAGATCAGTATATTGAATATTTGATGAGATATGGGTATTTGTATGAAATAAATTTTAACTGCGCAAGCGCGAACTTTTACAAAATATTTTTTCATGATTTGGTAGTCAAATCTATAGAGCAACTAACATAAAAAGTCCATTCAAATATCGCGAAAATTCAGAAAGATAGAAGCGATACAGTGAGTTGCTTTCTAAAAGTAGCTGGATTATAAGGGATTTTCCCCTAATTTTTCTATCAGCTTACAGTATCGCTGGTATATTTCTGAGTTTTCACGCTATTTGACTGGTCTATTTTTATGAGTTGCTCTATAGAATTGACTACCAAATCATGACAAAAAATCTTTGCTGTAGTTCGCGCATGCACAGTTAAAATTTATTTCATACAAATACCCATATCTCATGGAATATTCAATATATTAATCTTTAATTGCAGTATACTATTTCTACTGTTCTTTGTCAAGTTTTCGAGAAGTGGTGTTAAATTCGGCTGAAAACTCTGTATGTTATAAACAAAAAAACTTTTCACTTTTTCACAGAAACGTTAACATCTTAACGAATATGCGTGCTATGCACACAAATGCACACAAATCTTGAACAGGACCTATATAGTCATTTGCTACAGAGATAAGCCATTTTGAGCCATTTTTGTTACTTGGGTGATCGCAATTATTATTTTATTATTAAAATTACTATTGCCCACCCCCCTAATTGCTCTCGCGACTAAATTTTCACTGAAAATTATGAAGTCAAACATGTTCTTTACATTCTTGAAATTTAAGGACAATTCGTAAAGAATTTCAGTAGATATTCGACAAAACGTCTCAAATCGAAATATATTTTTATTATTTTTTTTTTACTCTCACTTTATTTTATCTACAGGGTGGGCCAAAAATCCCGCATCATAGGAGTTTTTTTTTTTTTTTTTTTTTTTTTTTTTGTAGGTGAAAGCTTCCTATGAATTCCTATGAATATACTGTAATATTTAAATCAACTCTCTATAATTTAAAACAAGAACGAAAAATCATGCGTCAAGCATAGATTATAAACCCTTTCCAACGCTTCCAAAATAATTTTACAAATAATTACCGTTTAATAAGCTGAAAGATAACATCTAAGCAAACAATTTGTAAAACGCATAACATATTTAAAAACGTAATTTCAGGAATTTTCAACATATATTTCCAACATATACGATATTCGGAAAAATATCCGATACTTTTATTCAGCCGTGTCTATAGATTCTATAGACCCGATCTATAGATTTGTATATATACTACATAGGATGCTAAAATTTAGTTTAGTTAGGAAACGCGTAGCACAGTTTAAAATTCTCCTTCTGGAGTGTCTGTCAATAAACGGAAATGTATTCGCGAACTTTTGTGCTGCCCTGTATATGATCTACAGTATTTATACACACCAAGTAATAGACAAAAATTGAGTTAAATTTAAAATCGCCTTCAGCAACTTAAAACGTTGTAATGTTCAGCAACTTAAAAGCCTCTTGTAATGCACCTTAGTGATATATATAAATTTCAATGCGTTTAAAGTAGTGAAACATTATTTAATTAAACCGCAAACGATTTTTCTCCATAGACGTAATGTAACGGAATTCTTTTAACTGTCCCTGTAAAGTAACTATAAGTGCTATGCACACCCTATTCCATATTAAGCTTCTTGTAATGCACCTTCGAGATATATATCAATTACAATGTGTTTGAAATTGTGTAACATCATTAAAATAAACCGCAAATGATTTTTACCCATAGACCGTAATGTAACGGAATTATTTTGAGTGTCCCTGTGAAAAAACTATAAGTTCTACACACTTCAGTTGAAATAGGGAACATGCTATAGATAACGACAATAACATCTAAAATTTGCAAGGCAATCCGAGCATATTTACGGGAGTTAGAGCACGGCCAGACAGCCAGACAAACCGAAGTCATAAACACTTTTCAACTAGGTTGAAAAGTGTTAAAAAAATCCCGCATCATAGGAAATTTTCACCTACAAATTAAAAAAAATAATAATAAACGCCTATGATGCGGGACTTTTGGTCCACCCTGTATATAAATTCATATGTTTTAATTTCTGTGACTTTGACCTCCACCGAACAAAGCTCGGAAATTTGTGGTTTAAATTGAATGATTTCGTAATATCCATATATAATTATTATTCCTGGTCGTTGGAGTATCCATGTGTGACGTGTTTTCATCAGTAAAAACTGCGGGTTTGCAGGTTGATATCAACATGTGAGTGAATAGAAAGGCTTGCAGCAAGATGGGATAAGCTCCATTTAAAAAATTTTTGGCTTTCTTTTTTTTTTTTAAGTCACTCGTAGTAGATATATTTTGGGATATTATTTGTGGTAAACCATGCATAAGTGTATGCACTAATGCTTGAGTGGAAAAATACTTTTGACAAAACTTTAAAAGTGGTTTTTGTTAATTTCCCAAAGGTGCAAAATTAGAGCTAACTTCTTTCTGCTGCAAGCACTTCAAGTGCACAGCAAGTGGATGCACTTCAAGTGTGGCAGGTGAGGATCGTCTGGGTAGCTGAGGTGGCAGAGCATTGGTGAACAGGGGAGTATTTGAGGTAAAAACCTACCCAAAAGTGCAAAAGTTAAAATTTGCTCAACAATTATAAAGAGTATATTTTATAATAGCTGACTAACTGGGGCGTCGATCTACGTCTATTTCAAGAGCATGAGTCATATACGGCGGCTCCTAGCCTCAGTTGAAAAGAAGGTTTCTTTGTGAGAAGAAGTGTTTTTTTTTTACGTTTCCTCTTTGTTATTATGATTAAATGTATATTTTTATATGTGTATTTAAACATTTTATTTTTCGTTAAATAAAAAATAATAAAAATTAAAAATGGGTTATTTTTTAAGCCTTTTTAACTCTAATTTAGATATTTACATATGTTGAAAGCAGTATTTGGATATATTGAAAGCTTTTTAAAGGCGTGTCAAGGCTCGTCGGACCATTTTTTAATTATAATTGTATTGGTTATAGCTTTGAAGGCCAGTTTAAAAAATAATGTTCCACATATAGTTGTCATTTTATATATCAATTTTTATTTATTTTTCATTTATTTTTTTGCGGGGGGGGGGGGTGTGGCTTGTAATCTATTAAATACACTCAAAAATCAGAATCTCTATGCTATAGAGACTCAACCTTGCTAAATACAAAATGAAAATAACATGTATATTGCATACATTGGTTTATATAATTATTTTATATATAGTAAAATTAATAGGAACTAATTAAACATTTTCTTGTAAATAAAACAAATCTATCAGTAAGTACTTTCCTCGTATAAACAGTAAATAGTTAAGTAAATTTTGTATTATATATATTTTTTGGCTATGATGTCATACACTCAAGCACAGTTTTTTTTAATCGGTTATAAAAAGGAAAAAAAGTCGCCAAATTTAGGGGATTTTTTCCTTTAATGGCAACCTAGCCATTGTATTAAGTTATTCGTTTGGCGCGGTCTTGAAAATCGCGCCAACCAAAAAGTCGCCAAACTTATGTTTATATGTTTGCGTGAGAGTAAAGCATCTGTTCCATTTTTTTTTTTTTTTTTTTTTTATATAACTGTATACATTTATGTGTCTATAACATCAATTAAGTGTATTTACTAATAGTAAGTCAACAGCAATGGTTTTAATTAATAATTTTGGCCTGGATTTTGCCTGAAATACTCCACTGTGTGGCACGATGTTTCAGTCCTCGACTGCATCATTGAAAACTTAATACCAGCCTAAAAAGCTCTTGTTTGTTAGGGCAGTGGTTTAGGACGGAGTTCATGACGTCAGATCACGTGATCTCTTCCGAACCAATTTTAATTTGATGCTTTGAAAATAGTCTACAGCAATTACATGTTGAAACTTAACTTTATCTTTTGTGTAATTAAATGTACATACATAAATTGATTCATATTCAAATATATAGTTTTTTTTTTATCTGAAACTATAGTTTGGGACTGTCTTTAGAAAAATCTGTTCAACCCGAACCTGACCGGAAGAATCGAAACCCAATCAGAAACTGATCTGAAAACGACGTGTAGAAAAAAAGTCCTTCCGGTCTGTACTGGGAGGAAAAGGTAGCTTCCGTATTCCATGTATTTTTAAAAATTAAACGCATTTTACTCAAACACCCGAAGCTAATATGCTTGGAACCCGATTAAAAAAGATTCAATTCCGGTTTTCGTTAATACTGAATTTGATTTCTAATTTCAGCATGAGAGTACAAAACAAAAATCCAATTGTGTAAAAATATCAGCCAACCTATTACAACAACAGCTTTCAAACAGCTATATCTCAGCCATTTTTTAAGAAAAAGGCCAACACAAAAAATGTTCTGGAATCCTTGTATGACGATCTAACACTTAATGGAAACAACTTTTTAAAATTTATAACTTTTTTTATACATATTTTTGAATTTTTTAAAATTTAACAAAAATTTAACGCTATTCGAAACAAGATGGCGGACGAAACTAGGCCAACGAACTCGGTCGAGAACTTAGTATGTCCTATACACACTCAGTCTCATCTAAATAGGTTCATAAATATAAGAGAGTTATAGCATGCCATATGGCAGGACATATATATATATTTATATATATATATATATATATATATATATACAGTGGTGACCAAAAGTGTGGACATTTTTTGAAAGTTTCATGTTTTTCAAATTTGTGTGCTTGTAGAATATATTAATTTTCACTTAAATACAAACGTTTCTATATCAAATTGAAGGTAATTTAATGTAAAATTTAATAATAAAAACAGTATTACAATATCTGTATTACAAAAAAAGTTATACAACTAGTAGTAAGATCTATCTTAGATTTGCATTTTTTTAAAGTGATACTTACACAATCAATACTTAGTAGGATAACCCTTATTTTTTAAGACAGCTTCACAGCGTTTTTTCATCGAGTGAACGAGTGTTTGGAGTTCATCTTTTGTAATCACATGTTGCCAAGAATCAATGTCAAAAAGGCCAAATTTATTCAAATTTATTTATTTAGCTTCAATAAGTTGTCTTTTATTGGATGGACGTTTTTTTCGTACAAGAATTTTCAAACGTCGCGTCGCCACAAATTTTCAATTGGATTGAGATCAGGGCTGTTTCCTGGCCATGGTAATATATCTGTGCCTTTATTTTGAAACCATGCTTTGCATACTTTGCTGTGTGGCATGGAACTGAATCCTGCTGAAAAATACATGGTGCGTTGTTGGGGAAGAGATCCCTGATGGAAGGTATCAATTTTGGTTCCAGGACAGTTTCGATGTATTTTTTGGCATTTAGGATGCCATCAATCACTTGAATTCGGCCCACACCATCTGCAGACATACATTCCCAAATCATGACATTTGTTGGGTTTTTTGTAGTCTCTCTAATGCAATCAGGATGAAGTGCTTCTCCTACTCTACGTCTCACGTATTTTCTACCATCACTACCAAAGAGCGATATTTTACTCTCATCGCTCCAGATTACTTGCTTCCATTGATTTTTTGACCATTTAATGCGTTCTTTTGCGCACTTAACTCGTTTTTCGCGTTTCTTTTGATTTAAATATGTTTTTTTCCTTGGAACTCTATCTTGTAGTCCAAATCCTAATAACCTTCTTCCTATTGTTCTTGAACTTAGTGCAATACCCGCTGCATTCATTTCACATCTAATGGCATCTGATGAATTTTTTCTATATTGAAGGCATAGCCGTTTAATTTTTCTATCGGCAGTAGCACTTGTGCATTTTTTTTTGGCCTGATTTGGCCTTATTTTCCACTGATTTCGTTTTTTCATAACGTAAACAGAACTTTCGTACACCAGAACAAGTCACTGAACCACCAACTTGTCTTTCAATTTCAGTATAAGAGAGGCCATTTTCTCTCAATATGACAATTCGGCTTCTTTTCGTAGATGTCCAATTAGTTCTTCTTGTTGATAACATTGTTTAAAATTAGTTTAATTAAAAAATGGACTTTAAATATTAAAAAACAGCAATACTGTATTTAATTGTACTAGTATGCATCATTCAGCAATATATTTCCACAACAATAACTCTTTTACCATCCAAATAACCTAAACTATAGTTACAGACATTTGATTGGTCCTCAGAACAGTGTTTGTGATTGGCTAGTACGCTTTTATTACAAAACACGTCCTTATTCAAAACGATTTGTGTTTGTTTCTTCTACTAAAATGAGCATAACTTTTTTTGTAATACATACGTTGTAATACTGTTTTTATTATTAAATTTTACATTCAATTACCTTCAATTTGATATATAAACGTTTGTATTTAAGTGAAAATTAATATATTCTACAAGCACACAAAGTTGAAAAACATGAAACTTTCAAAAAATTTCCAAACTTTTGGCCACCACTGTATATATATATATATATATATATATATCAACATTTGAACGGAGAGTGGTTTTGGGGTCTAAGGGTCATGATCGGTGAAAATATTCCAAAAGTTTCTGGAATTGCTTTCCTCCGAACGGCTGCAATAAGTAGCTTTTTACTTTTTGTAATGAAAGCTACCTAAAAGTAAAGTCAACCGACCGGCAACGTAAAAATCCGGTAAAATCGCGTTATCCAAATCGAATTTTATATTTTGTTAAATCAGAAACATGGAACATTGAGCATTTTTAACAGATTTCAAAAGAAAAGGAGGATGTTCTCAATTTGACGCGTATGCATTTTAATTTTATGTATATCCACCGATTACTCCGAAACTATGCGACAGATTCGTGAGATCTTTTATTATTATTATAAGTGGATACTCTTGAATTCGTCCCATTTAAATTTCATCAAACAATTTTGATTCAGCACTGTTGTGCAGCACTTTTTTAAAAATTCAACAAAAACCAAAAAAATAAAAATAAACATCTTTAAAATATTTCATTTTCAACGGTTTTCATCAAGTGACGTAGCACTATCTGTTTAGCGACAAAAGCGCTACCCGGCGATTTTCTTCCCTCTTTATTTGCTATTGTTTCTAGGATTGTTGTAGGAAAAAACAATAACCAATGTTTTAATCTTTAAAAACTTTTATGACGTAAACAATTAGTAGAAAAAAATTGTAAAGCGTTTAAATTCACCCGAGATTGCTGCGGTATACTCGCTTCATTTGAAGAACTATATTTTTACGGTGGAGGGATTTGTACGTTAATAAAGGATGAGCCAAAAGACCCTGGCATTTTTTTTTTATTTAATATAAAATCAAATAATAGCGTACGATGAGTGCGGAGTTTTTGAAGTCTTTTTATTGTTGTTAAAAAGTTTATAGTTATCTACAAGATATTCAAAACTAAATTTAGTCCTTCAGTAAAGATTATATCCTAGGAACAAAAGTATAATTAATCAATATTGTTTTTGTTGCCTATATTTTGGCCAATACTAGATGTATCGTAGTTAATATTAGCATAAAATGTTGCCTTAATATTTGAGTGTTTACATCTTTCCAATATTGCACCAATATTGGAAAGAAATATTTCGCTCTTTCATTAAAATATTTTATTGCCATTGCAAAGCCAATATTTCTTATTTAATTGCAAATATTTCCAAAATGAGGCCGATATTTAACCAATATCGGTAGTTTGCTGGATCTATTTCCGAGGAATGAATATTGGAGCAGAGTTGGGCGCCAATATAATGAATGCTGATTTTCTACATATCCAGTATTTTATCTTTACATTTTAAAAAGTATCAAAGTATGCCAAAAATGGTTATCATGCGTGCAAATACATACTAAAACTCCTTGCATTCGCAAAACAAATATATACAGTAGAACTTATTCTTGAATGCGAGCGAAATTCGATTCGTTACTCGAACAAAAACTCGGTTCTTAAACTTTGAGTATGGCGTCACCAAACCGACCAAATGAAAAAAAATATAGCAAAAGTGACCCAATTCATTTCTTTTTTCTGAACGCAAAGCATATACATACAGGGTGTCCTAAAATGGAATGACTGTTTTTAAAAATTAATAACAAATAAACCGTGACAGCTATCGAAGTTATTTTTGCCAGAGGTTAATGTGTGAAGTCCAGAATTTCTTTACTACGCTTCCTTTTTTAGTTCCATATGTCACCGATAGATGGCGCTGTGTTGTGTCAAACTGTTAGAATGCTCACACTAACATGTAAAGATGGATCAAACTTCACTCAGTCTTTAACATTCAGTCTGTTTAGCTGTAAATACGCGAAAAATATGTGGCTTGCGTTTTGAAATTGCAAGGTTGTTTTGGGCATTATTACAGTTTCAGACAGCTCAGCGACATATACTGAAATGAAATGAAATCACTCTCTCGTGGAGATCCAGCCGTTAAGCAGAGGAACTTTTCTCTTCAAGGGGAAATGTTTATTGATTCATATTTCAGAATACAGATGTTAAATATTACATTACAGATTAAAATTAGTACAAAGTTAGTTTTTACGATACTAGTTCAGATCGCAACATTTCTTAATATTAAAAAGAAAAATTAATATAACAAAAAGTATAAAAGAAAGTAATTAGAAAATTTATGAAAAGAATACTTAATCATAACACAACTAGTAATTTTGCATGGCTCAAACAGTAAGCTGAAATAGGAACAGTATGAGTACAAAAATGTGATCAGTATGTGAACTATAATATACAAATTTAAAAAACAAAATATGTTCTATTAAAAAGTACTTTATAAATGTAGGAAAAAGGTATCATACATCCTTTTTAATGGAGAAGAAATGTGTATTTAGAATGTTTCAATTTTCTTAATTTAAACTAAAACAAGGGAGTGCAGTAAAAATAATTGCTGACTTCACACATTACTTCAGTATATACAGTGTGTGGTAGTTCTTGGTGTTATATTGCTAAAATTTTCAAAATTTTATATAAGCAAGATACAGTTTTGTTTTTAAAACATAAAAATACTATAGATTTTTTTAAGGTTCAGTGTAAGCACAAGTCTCTCAATTATAATTAGATACAGAAACTTAATATTCAGAAATCTTTTGCAATCATGCGGGCAACCTGTGATTCCAATATTTTGTTCGACAAGTTTAAAAACCCCTCTCAAACTACGATTCCCCATTATGATCTGGAAAAAAAGAAAAAAAAAAGAAACACGTATCTATTACCGCCTTCAAAAATTGTGTCTTTGTAATGTATACTTTTAAGATATAAATTGAGAAAAATGGTCGGTTTTGTTTTTCACTTTGCGACATTTTAAAAGACTTATGACCCCTTAATCCAGGACTATCATAATATACAAATGATTCTCCAGTGTGCCTCCCGAAAATAATGTTAGGCTTTGTTCTATCAATATACATAATATTGCATGACTCTCCATTTGTGATAATCAATTTCATGAACTTTCCGCTGACAGTATCAGTTTTCCCTCTGGAAGTGGCGATGGAGAAACAAATTAATCCCAACAGTACGTCTTTGGATTTCATCAATGTGACTGAACACTGGTGAATTCTAATGATTGCATAAATGAGAGATGTATTGTGAAGAATGGTTACACGCAGTGAAAATTGTCTGCATCTATATTACAATTAGAAACAAATTGTATTATTATAATTCAAGTTAAAATCAGCTTTTGCTCATATAAAAGGCAGTTACTTAGGATGGGTTAAGGACGAAAATATCATCAGTGTATAATTAGCTATATTAAAATTCACACAAAAATTACATAAATTACTTAAAATAGTAAAAGCATAAATATAACAGGACAGTTTCAGGTCAATAAAACTTGCCCATCGTCAGGGGCGGGTAGCATTTGAAGAACTAGCAAGGTCTTATTATTATATATCCTTATCGTATACATAAGACCTTGCTAGTTCTCCAAATTCTACCCCCCCCCCTGACGATGGGCAAGGTTTATTTACCTGAAACTGTGGGGATATATTTATGCTTTTACTATTGTAAGTAATTTATGTAATTCTTTGTGAATTTTAATATATCTATTTATACACTGATGAGCTATTTTCGTCCATTACTCATATAAAATACAGTGTACAGTCTTTTTAAGTAATTACTTAGTATTTGCACATTAAGAATTCTTCCATGTACAAGATACATGGAGAAGATACAAAGAGACTGATCGTGTTGAAAAATCCATAACAAATAAACAGTGACAACTATTGGAGTTACTTTTGGCGGGCAATTGATATGTGATGCCGGTAATTCCTTAACTAGGCTTTCTTTTTTTATATTCAAAATGTCACATATAGCACTGTGCTGTCTCAAACTCTTGAAACGCTCAAACTAACATATAAAGATGGAACAAAGTTCATTCGGTTTTAACTTTTAAAAATCAATAACAAATAAACAGTTACAACTATTGCAGTTACCTTTGCGGGCGATTGATATGTGTGCCGGGAATTCCTTGACTACGCTTTCTTTTTTTATTCAAAATGTCACCTATAGCGCTGTGATGTCTCAAACTGTTAAAACTCTCAAACTAACATATAAAGATGGATCAAAGTTCATTCGGTTTTAACATTTAAAAATCAATAACAAATAAACAGTGACAACTATTGCAGTTTCTTTTGCGGGCGATTGATATGATATGTGATGCTGGGAATTCCTTAACTACGCTTTCTTTTTTTTCTATTCAAAATGTCACATATAGCGCTGTGCTGTCTCAAACTGTTAAAACGCTCAAACTAACATATAAAGATGGATCAAAGTTCATTCAGTTTTAACCTTTAAAAATCAATAACAAATAAACAGTGACAACTATTGCAGTTACTTTTGCGGGCGATTGATATGGGATGCCGGGACTTCCCTAACAACGCTTTTTTTTCAAAATGTCACCTATAGCGCTGTGCTGTATCAAACTGATAAAACACTCAAACTAACATATAAAGATGGATCAAAGTTCATTCGGTTTCAAACCTTCATTTTGTACAATAATGTTGCTTGTGATTCGTGATCTTAAGCTGTAAAAATTAAAAGAGGAAACAGGAGAGACATCTTTAAGAAAGAGTCGAAAATTAAATATGTGCAACAGTTCTTTAATCCAGGTTCAGATAGCGCACAAGTACATCGTTAACTAGGTACAGCTGCCGAGGGCAATGGTGCCCGGGACTCCGTACGTACACTCATTCGTATATTACATGTTAATCAGGTAATGGTCAGAGAGAGAATGAATAGTTTCTGTTATCATGACATTAACTCGAATGAATTTACATTTCGATAAAGGGTTACAATATGGCGATAACTTCTCCAAATAGAGCATAAAGGCAATTAAAAAATTTAGAGAGCAGTGCCATTTTTGGCATAAATCATCCTAACGAATTTTTACAGCGGAAGCCAACATGTGTGGGAAAATTAAACCGCATGTGTGGGGCTCGGGAGAAAGTTTTGCATTCTTGAACTCGCGATTTATGAATTTGTTATGGCCTTGATATGTACGTTGGATATTTTTGGACAAAAAATATTCAGTTGAGTTTAGGAATCGTGGTAATTAAAAAGAGTGTTTATGGAGAAAGCAGTTAGCAACAGATTTGTGTGACCAAATAAGGAGAAAACATATGGGCATCTTATGCAAACCGTTGGAGATGTGGCGATTTTCATTTACTTAATCAGCACAGTGTGGAAATCTTTTTAATGTAACAGATTATAAAAAAGGTTATTATAATAAACGGAATGCAATTTGTTACGTTGAATTTAACAAAAAAAGGGGGGTGGAAAATGAAAAAAAAATGTACTTTTGTAGAATAGTGAGCCTTTAAATGATGAAAAAGGGAAAAAATTTGGAAAAGGGAATTAAATAAGAGGGGAATAAGTACTGAAATTAAGTAATATATGATGTGACATCATATAGCTATAAAAACGCCAATAAAATGTTTGCGTTTCGAAGTTTCAAGGTTATTTTGAACATTTTGAAAGTTTGACACAGCTCAGAGCCATCTATCGGCGATATTTGAAACTAAAACAATGTAGCGTAGTAAAAGAAATTACTGAGTTTACACATCATTCTCGTTCAATAATAATTCTAATAAATAAATTCCCACCGTTTACTTGTTATTAAATATTTAAAATTATCAGTCCATTTAGAACCCCCTTTAGTTTACGCATGCAGGCTGTCACCAAATTAGACGCCTGAAATTTAGCAGTCAATAATACATTAACGAAAATTCAATAATTCTTCAATTATGATAAATATAACAAGAACGAACAATCATGCGTCAAGCATAGATTATCTAACACTTTCCAACACTACCAAAATAATTTTACAAATCTTTACCGTTTAATAGTAAACAATTTGGAAAGCGATAACATATTTTAAAACGCAATTTCAGAAACTACTAACAATATACGGAAAAATATCCGAATTCTTTTGTGCAACCCTGTATATGATCTATAGATTTGTATATATGCTACACAGAATGGTAAATTTTAATTTAGTTAAGAAAAGCGTAGCACAATTTAAATTTCGACTTCTGGAATTTCCGTTAATAAACGGAAATGTACTCGAGAACTTTTGTGCTGCCCTGTATATGATCTATAGAATTTATACACACCAAGTAATGCACAAAAAATGAGTTAAATTTAAAAACGCGTCCAGCAACTGAAAACGCACTTTAATCAATTATAACAGACAGTACCGAATTCTTTTGTGTGTCCCTGTAAATGAACGATGAATGCCATTCACACAATATTCAAAAGTCTTGTAATGCACCTTAGTGATCTATATCAAATTCAACATGTTTGAAATTGTAAAACATTATTAAAATAAACCGCAAAAGATTTTTCACCATAGACCTAATGTAACAGAATTCTTTTGAGTGTCCCTGTAAAGGAAGTGTAAGTTCTATGCACACCATATTCTGTAGTAAACCTCTTGTAGTGCACCTCAGTGATAGATATATCAATTTAAATACGTTTGAAATTGTGTAACATTATTAAAATACGCCGCAAACAATTTTTCCCCATCGACCGTAATGTAAAGGAATACTTTTCAGTGCCCCTGTAAAAAAACTATAAGTGCTACACAATTCATTTTCAATACCGAACATGCCATAGTAAACCTCAATAACATATATCAATTGCATGACAATAAGTCTATATTTGCGCGAGTTAGAGCACAGATAGACAAACAGACAGACAGACGGCGGACAGACAAACAAACCGAATTCATAAACACTTTTCAACTATGTTGGAAAGTGTTAAAAATAAAATGCGTGACATTTTAATAAGGTAGTCCTTAAATTATATGTATAATATTTTTGCCAATAATTGAGTAGATGTCGGTACCCTGTCTTTACCTGTAAGAATGCTCAAACTAACGTGTAAATCTGAATCAAAAATCAAGCAGTTTAGTATATCTGATAAGTTAATATAATATATTAACAATTCAGTATATCTAAATTGAAATAAAGAAGATTATTTAATGAGAGATTTAAAAAAAAAAACCTACAATTTAGTGCAACAAAAATTTTGAAAGTATCAAGGTTTTGAGATTTTTGCACTAAAACAGTCGATATACAACTTCCAAGCAAAATTTCAAACTCATGATCCTATTAAAACGTCAGCTATCTTTTTTTTCTTTCACACTCCTGTCAACCATTCCTGTTAACGATTTGCCGCAGAAGGTGAAATCATTAGACGCATTTATCACATCATGTTATTGATTTTCTTTTTTTACTCCAAAATACAATGTGCCCCAAAAAAATGCTAATGAAGTTTCGAAAAACTTACAAAGATATTCAAAACGTATTTATTTATTGTAAACTACAATAGATGTTCAAATTTCCTTGTGTAAACTAACTAGATCAAAAATCAAACCGTTTAGTGTATATGATATGTTAATATAATATATTAACAATTTAGTATATCTAAATCGAAATAAAGAAGATTATTTTATGAGAGAAAAACAAAATCTACAATTTACTGGAACAAAAATTTTGAAATTTATCAAAGATATCGATTTTGAGATTTTTTCACTATAACAGTCGATATACAACTTCCTAGCAAAATTTCAAACTCATGATCCTATTAAAACGTCAGCTTTTTTTTTTCCCCTTCAAATTCCTGTTAACCATTTGCCGTAGAAGGTGAAATCATTAGACGCATTTATCGCATCATATTATTGATTTTTATTTATTTTTACTCCAAAATACAATATGCCCCCAAAAAACGATAATGAAATTTCGAAAAACTTAAAGATATTCAATACGTATTTATTTATTGTAAACTGAAATACATGTTCAAAAATCTCTCCTCCAACTTCAAGACGCGAAGGTACATGCTTAATCATGTGCACGGTGACTCGTTTCAGCATGGCAGGTCATTGTATGATCATTCTGTAATAGTTTTAGATAATTGATCATTATGTAATAGGCAATATTTTGCTGGAAAAATAAACTTCGTTAATGTAACAAGCGCTCTTCCGGGGAAAATATTATGTTGGTGTACTCCTTTCTCGACATTATTCTGAACCCCGTTCACTACGCAGATTTAGCCTCGAATGTAACAGATTCCATAATTGCACCTGGGGTTTTTCAAAAGTCTCTTTCGTTATCTTACTTAGCGTATGGATTATTTAACTTCTTACTAACGCTTTTTTTTTTGACACACTGAATAATTCTTAAATGTTTCTAAGATTGTTTGATTTTTTTTTTCTAGTGGAGCATTATACATTGTGTAGTAGATTTAAGTATAGTATTTGCAGTAATTTGAAAACGCATTAGAAATTTTTCTAACTTTTAATTTTTCAGAATTTTATCTGTTTTTCGTTCACTGTTACAGTTAAAATAATTTTTCTTGTAGACTGCTGCCATTAAACATTAATTCTTTTTTTTAAATACTATTGCCAGCATATAAAAAAGGTATAAAAAATAATGAATAATTTTGAAATAATAAAAAAGTAGTTGTATTTTAAAAAGACTAATGCCGATAAGACTATAAAAATGTAAGTTGTACATTTTGTTTCACGTAATATATTTAAGGAAAGAATTTGCAGCACATTAAAAAACACATTAAAAAATTTCTAACGTTTGATTACTCACGATTTTATCTCCATTTTTCGCTCACAGTTACAGTTTAAATTCTTTTTCTTAAAAACTAATGCCATTAGACATTAATTTAAATTTCGTAGAAAAAATGAATCAAAATATAATTAAAAATTTCTAAAAAATAAAACAGTAGTGGCATTTTAAAAAGAGTAAGGCCTGTAAGGTTATGAAAGTGGCCCCTACGATATTCATATAAGTTTTAAAAGATGTCACAGAGCAATTGTTAATTAACGATATACAATTAAAATTATTAAAAAAGATAAGTATATGATATATACTGGATATTAAAAATGACATATCATAAATATATACTGCAATAAAATATTTTATTTACGGACACTATAGGAGTATAATTTATTTATTGATATTGTATGAATACAACTGTATATAAATATACATAAAATAAGTATATAAACATACATAAATTAACTATACAAAAATTTAATATAATAAATTTTATTTATCTTGTAAAAGAAACGCTTTTTTCGTAAGTGAGGGAATTAGGGTCTCAGGCACAGATGTCATATACGCAATTGGCGCGATTTTTTTCCCCCGCCATTTTGACGAAAAAAATAAATTTTTGCTTCTTTACTTTTATTTTTTATTTTAATTCTATAAATTATTTTTATTATGTATATCAATATTTATTTATATCAAACTATCATATATTTATTTTTATTTCCTTTTTTTTTAAATAATGGAAGCTATTTCATTTATTACGTTATTTTATTTTATGTTGAAATAAAATATCACGTGCTATTATTGCATGCTATTTGTAACTAATATTCAAAAACAAAATTTTCTCCAAATTGGCGGTGGAAAAAAATCGCGCCAACGTGGTGCGTAGATGACATCTGTGACGGGTCTCAATTTCAATTTAAAAAAAAAAAATCCTTATACACTCTCAAAACAATCCTTGAGTTGAAAGAATTTTTCCATTGATTATATTTCGTTAAAACACGGAAATTTCTGCTCAGTTTAGCCCATTTCAGCCAAATATACAGAAAAATCCCCAATGAAACGTAAAAATTACTTAAAAGTCTCCAATCTATTCTGCAATTTCATCAAAGGGTTTTCCGACAACTGTTCTGCTTACAAGGGAAGTTCCGAAGTCGGGAACACATACTGCAGTGAACGTTTATGTATCGATGGAGTTTAATTAGTATATAAATACAGGGTGATCACTAGCAGTGCAACAAACTTTAACCCCTTAATCCGTTAAGCACCATATTCAATTTAGTGGTAGTATGCTGAATAGCTATATTAAATTTTGTCAAAAGTAGTTTATATCATTATTTTTATCTATCAGAGATACAAAAAACACAAAACCGAATGCGAAACACAACAATTTACGAAACACAACTGAACAGAATGACCAACACATAAACAAATGAATAACGAAGAAAGGAAAAAAACAGGGTTGCCAGTTTTGCCTTCTTTTAATTTAGAAATTTAAAATTCATACCGGAAACTCAAATATAAGAATTTTTACTTTAAGTGATCACGAAATTTCTGTCATGGAATAAAGCTAAAATTAAAACTTAAAATTTCTGGTATGAATTGATTATTTCTGAATTTAAAAAAGGGCAAGCTGGCAACCCTGAAACAAAGCATCTGGAAAATTAGAGTTTTTCTATACGTAATGTCATCTATTAGGTGCGAAAACAATCATTGCTATAAAGCTCGTACAAAACCAATCACAACAGCAATTAGCGACGTTAAAAAACATATGCTTAGAACATTGCCATCTGGACTTAAGACGAGGACGTACGCACGTACGTCCTGGTATTACAAATAGACGAGTTCGCTTAAGGGGTTAAGCACCATGACGTACCTGCGTATGTCATGAACTCATCTATTTGAAATACCTGGACGTATGTGCATACGTCCTCCTTTTAAGCCCAGACTGCAATGTTCTAAGCATCTGTTTTTTTACGTCGCTAATTGCTATTGTGATTGGTTTTGTACGGGCTTTATAGCAATGATTGTTTTCGCAACCAATAGATGGTGTTACGTGTAAAAGAAATCATTATTTTTCCCGCTGTGATGAAGGTTGGAACTTCAAACCTTATTCCTGTTTGTATAATAAACATTTATTCCATCTCCTTACATTACATGTAATTAGATAATTCACGTGCAATTAAAAATAATGACCTAAACTACTTTTGACGAAATGTAATATATCTGGTATTCAGTATAATATAACTAAATTGAATATGGTGATTAAGGGGTTAAGATGTGATAGATATCACTGAAAAAAAGATTGTATAGGGAAGCTGGGTCTCAATCCACTTATTCAGTCATAAATGCAGAGTGTCTCACTCCAAGCCGAAACGGTTTTTTATTTATAACTTTAACAATAATGAAAATATTTTACCGATATTTTCAACAGACTTACTTTGCTTTCTGTGAAATGTGATAATTTCCCGAGAATTGTTGGAAATGGCCACGATCTGCATCCAAACAACACTGATCTAGACACTACGCTATTTGAGATGTAGATCGCAGTAAATATAGGTTATTGAACTATTTACAGTACACTGCCCGTGATATCATCTCATTTCACACATAGTAAAGCAAGTATTTTTAAAACATCGATAAATTATCGTCATTACTGTTAAAGTTTAAATCTGGGATCGACTTGAAGTGAAACACTCTGCATTTATGACTGAATAAGTGGATTGCAACCCAGCATTCCTATAAAAAAATTGTTTGTTGCAGTGTAGACTATCACTTCTTAAAGTGTGTCGCACTGGTAGTGAACCACCCTGTACATGAAAGCCATAAAATGCAATATCCAGGGGTCTTAAGAAAATAAGCTTCAAAGTTTATGTTACAATTTATAATCTGATAAACTAGATGTTTAACCCGTCCTACGCACGGGAGTTCATGAATTTAATTCTAAAACCAAAATTAAAAATAAAAATCAGTACAACCAAATGTATCTATGTAATATGTAGAAAAATATTTTTCTACTACTGTGCATTTTTTTAATGATATTTAATTTATCATGTTGCAATGGCAGCAGACGATAAAACGATATTCCTTGGAATAAGGAAATAAATAAAATAAAATTTTTCTTGGTGTTTGTGATAAAATGTTTTTCTTTATTTAAAAAAACAGGTAATAATTAAGCGCAATTAAATAATCTCTAATTATTTGCATGCGAGGTAAAAAAATTACTGTAATACCCGCTACAGCTTCTTAGTATTGCAGCGTGGCGTACGTAATATGTATATCTCACATTGCAGTAAACATTTAGAACTGGTTAAAACGCGCGCGATTACGGGTTGAACATAAAAAGGGAAAAATTCATCAAAAACATAAAATAAAAATAATCTATTTAAAATTTTCGAATTTTTTGCCCCAATCGTTCACGGGCCCCCTACCAGCAACCCGTGTGCCAAATTTCGTAGCCCTGCGCCCTGTGGTTTCCGAGTTTTTGAGGTTACATAGATAGATACGCGCACGGATTTTAATAGGTTAAATTACTTCCTTCGATAAGCAGCTCAGCAACATGGTTGGCAGCGCGCTGGATTTCTGAACTCTTTCTTTAAGTTTGAATTCCAGTCAAACTCTGACTTTTCGCAGCAAAAATATTTATCAATCAATTTTTTTGGAACCGCATTTGGAAATGTATAATCATTGAAATTTATGAAAAAATATATATCAAATGTATGTTTTGTCGCATATAAGTACAGTTTTAACAATGAAATTTTGAATGTTTAATTATTTAATAAAAAGTAAAAAAAGTAGGCAATTTTTATTTTTATGGGTTGGGTTGGGTTGATTATTGACGGCCAATTATCTACACTAGGGATATAGGCCCGGGGGGAGTGCCCTTCGTGGGGGTCTTTCTAAGGGAACCTAATCCGTATTTACGCATGGATACATCCACGGCTCGAAGAAAACCAGGAAAACTCCGAACGATTAGGCCGACGGGCGCGATTGGGATCGAACCCAGCACCTCCCGTCTACCAGCTTCGAGAGCACAACCTCTCAGCCACTCTTTATTTTTATGGACCAGGAATTTTTGCTTCTATTTGAAATTATTTATAGTTGTTTAAATGCTTAATCTCCTATTTTTCACAGGGAAATAAAATTAAATTAACGATATAAATCTATAATATATTATTTAAATTTTATTCCATTACCAAACAATTACAACATTTTCATGATTGTTCAAAAATATGCTTTTAAATTTTTTTCGGATTTTTGTGCTCCTACTTAGAATAATTCTCTATGTACTTAAAAATAAGTTCTGAAAATATTCTGAATTACTAAAAATAGTTATTACATAGGCAGTTATTCTTAAATACAAAACCAAAAATTCGAAATTAAAAAAAAATATTAAAAATTTAAAAGAATATTTTTAAAAAATCTTAAAATTTTGAAATAGTTGTATAATGAAACAAATATAAAATAATATATTATGGATTTATATCACGTATGACGAATGTTCGAACTCAAAGAAAAAGTTCAGAAAACCGGTGCGCTGCCATCATGCCGCTGAGCCGCTTGCCAAAGGAAGTAATTTACCCGATTATAAACTGTAAGTAATATTTGAGGTTTATTTTCCCAAGACCCGATGGATGTTACGCTTTATGGCTTTCATATATTTATAAACGAACTATACTCTATCGATACACAAACTTTCTTTCACTGCATTCTGTGTTCCTGACCTCGGAATGTCCCTTTGTTATTATTTTTTCGTATTATAGAAATGGAATTTTTACGCATGGGCTAAAATCTCATAAGTGTGATTTCTCGTTCCCCAATATATATCTCTCAGCATTTCTTTGCAATATAAATTATCATTTAATGTTATAATGTTTCTCTGTAATTGTTCTACAATATTATGTCAGCTAAACATTTTTAACGTCTGATGAATAAATTTTAATTAAATTATCACATTTAATCAGACATAAACATTACATAAGTACATTAAAAACATTAAATTACTGCATGCAAACGTTTCGGGCTATAACTTAGTTTTAACCGGTTTATTTTGGTAAATGTACACATGTTTGAAAACTCTCCGGTCAATGTATGTAATTGCACTGAGGAGGGGCTAAATTATAGCCCGAAACGTTTGCATGCAGTAATTTAATGTTTATAGTGTATTTATGTAATGTTTATGCCTGATTAAATGTGATAATTTAATTAATATTATGTCACTTCTACTGTGAAAATCAGTTTTTTTAATCTTTAAAATGGAATTTAAATAGCTCAAAATTTCTAAGTAAAAAGAATATCTCCCCATAACTTGATCATTAACACCATCAACAAATAATAATTATTAAAACTTTTTGAAAAACCAGCGCATTTATTATAAATATGAATCTCATGGAGCATAATAATATAATTTTTATATGGGTGAAATGTGTGATATTTGTTTTTGTTGTGTTTAAAGTTGTGTCCCTCACTTTTTTGGTCACAACTGTCCCGGTGTGTGAATTTCCTCATATTTCCACCAGATGGCATTTTCAGTATTGTTTTCAATAGAGGAGCACATGTTGTTCTTAAAAAGTCGTCATGTCTTGCTGTTTGTTCATAATGAATATTTTCTGGATTGAAAAGAATAGGAAAAGGTAAGCGTACCTTTATTAACCGTCACTACAGTCCCCATTGTTAATTTAAATATTGATAGTTATAGATTAACCAATATCTAGTCATTTAAACGTAGGTTTGATATGTCTTTGAAAATAGTGTATAAAACATTCCAAAAATGTTCTTTTTTAAGTAAAGTGACAAGATTGCAAAAAATGTCACTTCTGTGCCTTACCATTTGTGTTTTGTCTGATAAAACTGCCATATCATATTTATTTCTCAAAAACGTTTGTGCACATCTATTAATTATTATTCTGGAATATAATCAATGGTTATTAAAATTTCAAATTGAGCATAATATGAGGCTTTTAAAAATCAGATATGAGCAGAAAATAAGCAGCCAAAAATCGTTTTTATGGGGTTTTGGTCCATATGTTCTTTTCTCTTCAAAACAGGAAAAATTCCCAAACCTTAAGCTGAAAATTTCCTGAAATTCTCCAGTCAAAGGGAAATTTCTTCAAAGACAATAAAAAAAATTATCTCTTCCAATCACAGGGGTGGTCTGGCAAATTGCTGCCTGTACATTTTACGTTTTTTGGCGAATTTTTTTTAGAGTGTACCTCTACTTCTAGCAAAAATAAAATCGTACCTTCGCTCGCTCTGTGTGTAATAAATAGATAAATGTTTTACAAAACGTAACAAAAATGTAAAAAATAGCCAATTTTTGCAGCCAAAAATGACATGTATAACACTTGCTGTGAACCTGAATATTATATAATATTCAATAGATATTAGAAAAATATGGCTCTGGATATAATAAAGAATTTAAAAACAATAATAAAAATCTAGAAGAAACTTTTATGTGTATTGTTGAAAGTGGTTAGTTTCATAGTTTTATTGACTTTTGTAACCAAAGCTTAAAGTTTTTTTAATTAAAAAACTCTAACATCTGCAATAGACGTCTACAAAAAAGATTATTGTTTTAAAATAATGGTAGCAAAGTGAGAAAGTTTTAGGAACGCTGTGAGCCCGGCTTCCATGTATGTATCTTACATAGAAAATACCAAATATTATTGTTTGTAATTTCGCCTACGCACTCTATATATATCTCCGTTTAATCCAAAGTGAAGTATTGTAGCTAATACAGGGTGTGCCATCAAGACCGCCCAAACTCTTCTTGGAGAACATAAAAAATGCCCGAAGAACTATACCTCTACGACCCATAGTTTTCGAGAAAAATGCGAAAGAAAAGTATGACGTCATATCCTCTGCAAGGGAAAAAACTTTACTAGAAACATGAACATCGGCATTTGCATATATTTGCAGACGAAGATTTCCAAAATATCCACTACGCCGTAAAATGACGTCAAGTCGTAGTTTGCATCGTGTGTAAAAGGCTGCATCTAGTGGCTACCTTCGAATTATGATAATGTATTTCGTACGTGAATATTGCGACATGTACTTTATCTTTGGTCAAGGTCAATGCTAGGGAGTATGCCAGTCGCTATCATCACGTGATATGACGTCATAAGTTCGCATTTTTCTCGAAATTTCTTTCGCTTTTTTCTCGAAAACTATGGGTCGTGGAGGTACAGTTCTTTGTGCATTTTATACGTACTCCAAGCGAGGAATCTGGCTGAGTTTGGGTGGTCTTGATAGAACACTCTGTTTATATATTCGTTTAAAAAAACATTTTCGAGAAAATGCATGTTTTATGCATGTTTTATGCATGTTTTTACTATTTAATACTAGTTTTTATTTCAGATTTAAATAAATAAATAAATGTCTGTGTATAAACTTGATATTATTTTATTAAGAATTTGCTGGACTATTGGATGCATATAAAATTTTCAATGGGATTCAAAAACTTTGAGAGTTCATGAGAAAAAGTACATTAATTTAACATAGACTCTATAGGGAATTCCGACTGCATTTAACTTTTTAAACTTTTTTTATAATATAAAAGAAATTTTTAAAAGTACTGATTTCCCTTACTTTCCTATTTTTAAAAGACCACGTAGAAATCCTTTTTCATTACAAAACATACTACACAGACTAAATTTTAAGATTCAGCATCCTACGGTAAAAAAAAAAGAAGAAAACTATTCGAGGAAAAGAACTATATTTGTTCTTTATATAACTGGGGAATATAAAATAAAGAAAAAGATGAAAAAAGATCTAGTACAAGAAATCAAATAAATATATTTTGAAATTTTCTGGAAATTGAAGGAAAAATTTATTCATTAACATTAGAAAATACTTTTCTCGATAATTTTATAAACTCACCTAGCAAATATTTGTCTGCCGAATAGCAAAAAAAATCTTTCTTTGAAATTAACCCATTGTAAGCCAAGATCAGAAAAAAATAAAAACTCTTTTTTTTCTTAGTTACTTTTTAATTGACATGTCTTTATAAATAGATACAAGATTGTTAAGATAAACTACTGTCAATGTTATTGGGATTTCTCTGACTTAAAATGCCAACGCTCTGTCTATTGAACTCCAGGACCCACAATCGGCCGTCAAAATCAGTATGATTGAGTTAAAATAATAAAGTGTATGTTTTTTATAAATCGAAGAATCTTGTTGATTTTTATTTAAAAACAATTTTTTAATGTGTAAATATTACAATTTTTAATGGTCATAATTATAAAGAAACAGATTCCATTTTAATAAGAAATGTAACCACCTTTATTGTAGTGACACAGAGTTACACGATTCGACATGCTTGGAGCAAGTTTTGAAAATTATGAGGTGAGTTTAGATGGCCAGCGATTGTAAACAGCTTCCTCAAGATCAGTAATGGATGAATATTGTTTGCCATTTACATGAAAGAGTTCATCATAGCACTCCTTTTTTTTGGAGGGGGGGGGGCGGGTCGTTCATCTGACGAAACCCTATTCGTCTCACTCCTGTGTCTGTTTCTTACTCGCAAACTGTATCAGTTATAGACTTGAAATTTTGCATACTTATGGCTGAATACCTCCTATCACACGACAAATCATAAAAAATTGTGAAAAGTCTTATATTATTTTAATTAAATGAATAAATTTAATGACATCTGACCATTTCTGCGATTTTTTTATATCTTAAAACAGAACCTAAATTTTAATCTTCTTCGCCTAGGCTCAGTGGTAGCGCGTTTTCCTCCTAACCCAAAGGTTCCGATTTCTATTCTCAGGGACTGAAGCTGAAATTTTCGATTTTTACGTTTCACATTGTCCGATGGATTTAATTAAAGAACTTTCGTATTTTTTTGCCATTTTAATGGTTTCTTATTTTTTTAAAAGCTAAAATTAAATCATGTAATTAAATATGCTTTTCAGATACACAAACGTATGCTGTTACAATTGTCTGAAAAGCTGTTCTTGAATATTTTTAATTTGTTTTAAAAAATAGCTTCCTCCTGTTATGATTTTAATATTAAATTCAATGGTGCTGCAATCTATGTTCTTGTTAATAAAGTGTATTGATAATGATAAGGACAATTATAAATTAATGATTTGTATTTATTAATTAAAGGATAAAGTGTTTTAAAAGGAATATTAAAAGAAACCCTTTGTGCGATCTTCGATCACGCTTACCCGCTTGTTTTATATCGTGTGATCGAGGTGGCCAATGGTAAAATGGGACATTGTTATCATTGAATTACTTTTCCGTAACTTTTGAGGTATGGAACAATGCATTATATTGTGGGAAAATGAATTTCAACTCCTAAAAGCAACCATAACTAATAAGCAATAACCACTCCTAAAAGCAACCATATGCCAAAAGTTGTGTTCCTAAAATACAGGTGTACACTAATAATTTCATTTTATTAGAAACAGTAATTTGATTAATTTTATAGTGAGTGGACACAGCACCCCAATACATGACTGGCCCTCCTTTATTTTAGAGGGTGATTGTGACGTTTCTATATTCTTCTAAACATTGTGCATGTATAACTTCAGACAGATGTAAGGCACCTGAATTTTGACGGGCCTAAAGTTACACGTTAATACTGGCACGATTTGATGAGGAATAGAAAAGTTGCATGGACCCGTCAAAATAATGGAGGACAAGTCATGATTTCGGGTGCTGCGTCAACTCAAGATAAAACTAATTTTTTTATTGATTCTAAAAGATGAACTCAAAAGTGTTTACTCGTATTTCATAAACACAAATTTTGTCATATGGTGGTTTTTAACAGGTGAAAAAAAAATCAATTCCCAACATAATGCATCGTGTCATATCTCAAAAATGACGAAAAAATGATTGAATGATAACAAAATCCCTTTATTTGATTGATCAAGTCAATCGCACGATATGAACGTTATAAACAAATGAATGGAGTGCAATGGTGAACTTTTTTTATAAAAATAGCAAGCAATATTCGTGCATTACATAACTATAGGAAGCTATTTAGAATCCCTTTGAAACGATATCCACATATCACAATTATCAAAACTTGTTACAAGCATGTCGAATCGTATGGCTGAGTGTTCCCAAAATACAAGTGGTAAATTTCTTATTAAATCTGTATCTATTCGAACATATAAACAGTGTCCTTATAATTATGACCATAAAAAAATTTTAATATTTCATATTTCATTTTTTTTTTTACAAAAATGAGCAACAGAGTTCTCTTATGATTATAAATACATACAATATAATGTTTAATTAGAGTTGTATAATATAAAATTTAATTAAATTAAATTCATGATTCTTTACATGTTTTTATTGTCCTTAAAATTTTGACCAGGGGTGCATAATCCATTAATTCACTCAAACGCACACAGTATCTCTCATGGAAATCCGAAAATACCTATTACTCAAACTTTTACCAAAGATAAAAGCATTTACTCAACACACACTTTGTTGGAAATGGAATGACATCACAAAAGTGTCTATCATTATGTTAAACTAGCTGACGCGCCCGGCGTTGCCCAGTCCCATCCAAAAAATAGCATGAAACATCAAAAAAGCTCTGAAAATCGCAATAAAAAATCGCCAAAAATAGAAAAAACTCTGCAAGAAATTCCGAATAAACTTTATTGAAAAGATGACAGAATTTACTATATTGAGCTAAAAGATTAAAACCGGAGGCATTTTACTAATATGGAAAAATCACATGAAATTGTAAAAATCCCGAAAAAATCGCATAAAAAATCAGAAATCGCAAAGTTTACTACAGTGGGCTAAAACACTTGAACCGAAAATCGTTCATGTATGTTAAGAAATCGGCACAAAACTCGAAAAAACGCTAAAACTCGCATTGAAACTCGCGGATGACAAAATGTTGGAAAACGAATTCCTTTTACGAATGTCAAAAGATCGCTGAAGAACGCCAAAAAATTGTACAAAGGGCACTGAAAGTCACAGAGGACAAAATTTACTATATTAGGCTGAAAATTTTAAAACGAATTCATTTTTCAAATGTCAAAAAAATCACAGCGGATCGTTAAAAAACGCTAAAAATAATATTAAAAATCGCTAAAATATCAAAAATCGCAGAGAACGCTAAATATCGCATTAAAAATCACTAAAAAATTAAAAAATAGCGGAGGACAGAATTTCCTATAATTGGCTAAACTTTTGAAACCGAATTCCTCATACGAATCTCAAAAAATCGTCGCGCGATACGAAAATGCGTTAAAAATCACATAGAAAATTGCATTAAAAGTTGCTAAAAATTTAAAAAACACGAAGGAGAAAATTTATTATACAAGGCTTAAAAGTTTGAAACCAAATTCCTCTTTCGTCGGTCAGAAAACGCCAAAGAACGAAAAAAAACTCTAAAACTCTCAGAGAACAAAATTTACTACGGTGGACTAAAAGTTTGAAACCAAATTACTTTTACGAATGTCAAAAAATCTTCGTAAAACGCTAAAAAACTCTAAAAATCGCATTAAAAATCGCTAAAATACAAAAATCGTGAAGGACGGAAATTACTACATCAGGCTAAAAGTTTAAAACCAAATTCCTTTTTCTATTATCAAAAAATCGCATTAAAAATCGCTAAAAATAAAAAAAAATTAGGAGGAAAACATTTACTAAAGTAGGGTAAAAGTTTGAAACAGAATTCCTTTTACCACATGTCAAAAACTCACCGCGGAACCCAAAAAATCGCATTAAAAATCGCTTAAAATACAAAAATCGTGAAAGACAGAATTTATTATATTATGTTAAAAGTTTGAAACCAAATTATTTTTCTGGATGTCATAAAATAGCAGCGGTATTCGAAAAAACGTTAAATTTCGCCTTAAAAATCGTGGGGAACAAAATTTACTATATTAAGCTAAAAATTGAAATTAAATTCCTTTTCTGTATGTGAAAAAATCGCCATGGTACTTGAAAACACGCTAAATATCGCATTTAAAATCGCTAAAATTAAATAAATAGTGGAGGACAAAATTTGTTGTTTTAGGCTAAAGGTTTAAAACCGAATTTCTTTTCCGAACGTCAAAAAATCGCCGCAAAATGTGCAAAAACTCTAAAAATCACTTAAAATATTCGCGAAAAATTCAAAAATCGCAGTGCGGATTCCGAATAAACTTAACCGAAAAGAGGACGAGATTTACTATATTGGTTTATAAATTTAAATCTAATTATTAAAACTTCGTTTAGAAATAAAATGGGTGATTTTATTCGGGTCAAACATCAAGCAATTGCCATTTAAAAAATATAAATATATAAACACATGAAAATCAGCTATAGCAAGTTCTATTTAACTATCTTATATTTTGTAATATTTCGGAAGTAAAGTACACTTTAACCATTTTGAGACTAACTGGACTTAAAAGTATCGGTTAATTTAAATTGATTTTCTTTTGTCTTAATAATTATTGTTGTTATCTTCATGTAGTAATGATAGTATATGTCTATACATACTTTATTATCACTTCATTTATCTTTCAGCATTTAGCAATGAAACAAAAATAAAACATATACTTAAAAATCTTTGCAGCGTTGGGAATTCTTTTATTTAAAACATACGTTTCATTCTTTAAATTTAAAATAGGTGCTACTTTTCTAAACCAATAAGTTATGATAAAAAATATAAAACGCTGGAAAGTTGTTAAGTGTATTCAATATTGTTGTAATTTAACATTTTCGAAACGGCTTCAAAAATTCTTCCTTAGCCTATTGTCATATTTTCGACATAAATTTCGACAAACATTAACGTTTGTGATTTGGATAGCTAATTTTAATTTTAAGTTTTTAAACCTAAAAGTAATTTTTACCCAAAATTTTCAAAAAAAATCATTCTGAAAGGGTTAAAGCTTCATTAATCTTCATTATCATTATCATCATCTTCATTAATTTTATTTACCGGTATGAGAGGAATTTACGGAAGACAAAAAAGGAAAACAAGCTTTTAGGGTGTGAATTGCGAAATTTTGGAAATGTGTAATATAAAATGTTAAAGTAATATAAAAAAAATAATATATGAGAGACTGGGGATATATTTAATCCACTATTTACTAAAATGTCCGTAATTAGATTTTGACATACAATAGCATCTCAGTTTACCAAAACAAGCAAAAACATCTTCTATCAAAGACATCTTCTGTCTTTTAAAGCAAAGACATCTTCATTAATTTTATTTACCGGTATGACAGGGGTTTACGGAAGAAAAAAAGGAAAACAAACTTTTAAGGTGTGAATTGCGAAATTCCGGAAATATGTAATATAAACTGTTAAAGTAATATAAAAAATAATAATATAAGAGACTGGGGAGATATTTAACCCACTATTTACTAAAATGTTCGTAATTAGATTTTGACATACAATAGCATCTCAGTTTGCCACATATAAACAGCTTATCATGTATTATATATTTTAACAATATCAAAATTTTCAAAAGACACCAAATTTTTTTTTTTTTTTTTTTTTTTTTTACAAATTCACCTATAACTCTGTAAATTCGGTCCAAATAGTCCCACTTCATGTAGATTTGACCCACTTTGAGGGATGTTTGCCCCACTAAATAAAAACAGTATATTTCACCAGAATTTTAATTAATGAAGTCACTATAAATGTCTGAAAAAAAATTAACCATTAGAACAGGCTTGTAATAAGCTCAAATATGCTCCGATATGGTCAAAGATGCTTAGTTTCTATATTTATATTTAATTTTTCATCAGAAATATAGAAAATTAATTCCTTCAGATAATAGCTTCAAATAAATTCTATATTTTTTAAAAATGCTATTTGACTCACTTTGAGGGATGTTTGCCTCACTAAATAAAAAAGTTTATTTCCAACAGAATTTTAATTAATGAAGTCACTATAAATGTCAGAAAAAAAATTAACCGTTAGAACAGGCTTGTAATATGCTCAAATATACTTGTAACATGCTCCGATATGGTCAAACATGCTTAGTTTCTATATTTACATTTAATTTTTCATCAGAAATATAAAAAATTAATTCCTTCAGGTAGTAGCTTTTCAAATAAGTTCTATATTTTAAAAAAATGCCATTTGACCCACTTTGATGGACGTTTTCCACACTAAATAAAAAAATATATATTTCCGCCAGTAATTTTAATTAATGAAGTCATTATAAATGTCTGACAAAAAGACATTAATAGTTAGAACAGGCTTGTAATATGTTTACACACACATCTTTTCCTTATCAGCAATTTAAAAAATAAAATAAAATAAAGGCAGTGTGTCAACCTCTGATATGGTCAAAAATCCCTATTTTCTATATTTATATTTAATTCTTCATCAGAAATATAAAAAATATTAATTCTTTCATATAATAGCTTCAAATAAATTCTATATTTTTTAAAAATGCTATTTGACTCACTTTGAGGGATGTTTGCCTCACTAAATAAAAAAGTTTATTTCCAACAGAATTTTAATTAATGAAGTCACTATAAATGTCAGAAAAAAAATTAACCGTTAGAACAGGCTTGTAATATGCTCAAATATACTTGTAACATGCTCCGATATGGTCAAACATGCTTAGTTTCTATATTTATATTTAATTTTTCATCAGAAATATAAAAAATTAATTCCTTCAGGTAGTAGCTTTTCAAATAAGTTCTATATTTTAAAAAAATGCCATTTGACCCACTTTGATGGACGTTTTCCACACTAAATAAAAAAATATATATTTCCGCCAGTAATTTTAATTAATGAAGTCATTATAAATGTCTGACAAAAAGACATTAATAGTTAGAACAGGCTTGTAATATGTTTACACACACATCTTTTCCTTATCAGCAATTTAAAAAATAAAATAAAATAAAGGCAGTGTGTCAACCTCTGATATGGTCAAAAATCCCTATTTTCTATATTTATATTTAATTCTTCATCAGAAATATAAAAAATATTAATTCTTTCAGATAATAGCTTCAAATAAATTCTATATTTTTTAAAAATGCTATTTGACTCACTTTGAGGGATGTTTGCCTCACTAAATAAAAAAGTTTATTTCCAACAGAATTTTAATTAATGAAGTCACTATAAATGTCAGAAAAAAAATTAACCGTTAGAACAGGCTTGTAATATGCTCAAATATACTTGTAACATGCTCCGATATGGTCAAACATGCTTAGTTTCTATATTTATATTTAATTTTTCATCAGAAATATAAAAAATTAATTCCTTCAGGTAGTAGCTTTTCAAATAAGTTCTATATTTTAAAAAAATGCCATTTGACCCACTTTGATGGACGTTTTCCACACTAAATAAAAAAATATATATTTCCGCCAGTAATTTTAATTAATGAAGTCATTATAAATGTCTGACAAAAAGACATTAATAGTTAGAACAGGCTTGTAATATGTTTACACACACATCTTTTCCTTATCAGCAATTTAAAAAATAAAATAAAATAAAGGCAGTGTGTCAACCTCTGATATGGTCAAAAATCCCTATTTTCTATATTTATATTTAATTCTTCATCAGAAATATAAAAAATATTAATTCTTTCAGATAATAGCTTCAAATAAATTCTATATTTTTTAAAAATGCTATTTGACTCACTTTGAGGGATGTTTGCCTCACTAAATAAAAAAGTTTATTTCCAACAGAATTTTAATTAATGAAGTCACTATAAATGTCAGAAAAAAAATTAACCGTTAGAACAGGCTTGTAATATGCTCAAATATACTTGTAACATGCTCCGATATGGTCAAACATGCTTAGTTTCTATATTTATATTTAATTTTTCATCAGAAATATAAAAAATTAATTCCTTCAGGTAGTAGCTTTTCAAATAAGTTCTATATTTTAAAAAAATGCCATTTGACCCACTTTGATGGACGTTTTCCTCACTAAATAAAAAAATATATATTTCCGCCAGTAATTTTAATTAATGAAGTCATTATAAATGTCTGACAAAAAGACATTAATAGTTAGAACAGGCTTGTAATATGTTTACACACACATCTTTTCCTTATCAGCAATTTAAAAAATAAAATAAAATAAAGGCAGTGTGTCAACCTCTGATATGGTCAAAAATCCCTATTTTCTATATTTATATTTAATTCTTCATCAGAAATATAAAAAATATTAATTCCTTCAGATAATAGCTTCAAATAAATTCTATATTTTTTTTTTAAATGCTGCAATCTCTAAAAGTTACAAGAATATTTATTTAAACGTTCACTTGTAGCAAAAAATTCACCTAATTTCCTTGTATACTTTTCAACTTTAATATATGAAAGGCTCGGGGTCAAAAGAAGACAAGTCGGTGGGGGCCACCGTAATACTTACCCATCATGGATATGCATAATATAAAATGTAAAAATAAAACATGTGCAAACTATTTATATAATGCATTGCAATTCAAATAAAATCGTGGCATGATGACGTCATAAACTTTAAATCGAGGCTAACGAAAGAGACAGGCTACCGCGGTGCATTCCACTTATCTTTTTTTACAGACCGCTAGAGTGACGTGATGGTCTTTCCGTACACCTGCATTGGTGGATTTGAGCATCACGTGACTCTCGCGGTCTGTAAAAAAAGATACGCGTAAAGCACCGCGGTAGCCTTTCTTTTTCGTTAGCCTCGCTTTAAATGCCCTACTGCTGAATTGCGTAAGAGAAACATCCTTATAACTCAAAAATTTATAATCCTATTAACTAACGGTTGACTGCGTCGGATTAAGCGTCTCATTTCCAATTAAAATATATCTTTGAATTGAAATTTAAATGAAATACAGGGTCATGAAAAATCGAAGAGTGTGGAAAATATAATTACAAATATCTTATCAACTCATTATCCGATCGACTTCACTTTTTATGCAAAATTTATGTTTTTTTATTGTATTTTATATTCGCTCCTTAAAATAAACAATTTCGAAAATTTTTATATACCTTTTATCAGAACGAATATTTCGAGAGTCCGAAAAAAATAGTTCTGGATAGTCGAGGTTACTGAAATTCAATAAGCTTCTTCTCATTATTACATACTAAGTGCATACCAAATTTCAAGTCTCTATCTCAATTTTTTTTTTTTTTTTTTTTTTTTTTTTTTTTTTTTTTTTTTGAGATAGAGCGTTTACAGACACACACACAGACAGACAGATGGACGGCAAATTTTTTTTTCTAAAAATATGTTTTTCGGAATCTCCAGTGTCTGAAACGTGTAAATCCGTCAAAAAAAATTTTCGATTTTCAAAACGATTATAAGACTTACCCTATACACGTATGGGTAAGTAATAACTAAAAAAAATGAAAGTTTTGAGATAATCAAGTTTTCTAAAAAATCTAAAACGCAAAACTATTAGGACTGCTTCCTCTTAAACAACTGATTTGTAAATACTGAAACTTCAGTTAACTTATGTGCAACGTATTCTGTATGATAGATTTGATTTCATTGGACTTGTTGAATTTTAATTAAAAAATCTCGTTAGACATACCTAAAATTTATCTTTAATTATGATCGCACTTATTGGTACTAAATAAACCTGGAAATTTTGAAAGGATGTCAGGATGTATGTAAATATTTTTCCATGAAAATCAGAAAAAAAATCAAAAATTTCAGTTAACCATGTTTTAGTGTGTTTGTCTCTATAAATAGAGGGTGTCCGAAAAGTCTAGAAACGGTCGAATAACTCGAGAAATATACATCGGATTGAAAAACGAAAAAATGTCTGTTCAATAGTCTTTAAAAATCTATTTAGGGATATCAAAGTTGTCCCCTCCAACTCTGCCTCCTGGGGGGGATTGGGGGCAACTTTGAAATCTTAAATAAATAACCCCACTTTTTTATTGCAGATTCGGATTCTACGGGAAAAATGCGTAACTCTTGTATTTAACATTTTCTTAGAAAAATCGTAGATGGCGCTGTAATCGAGTAAAATTCAATGAGAATCGTTTCCATTGAAAAGTATGGAAACGCTCGAATAACTCGAAAAATATACGTCGGATTGAAAATTTAAAAAAATACGTGTTCAATATTTTAGAAAAAGCTATTTAGGGATATATAAGTTGCCATTTTTCTGAAATATTGAACACGTATTTTTCCGTTTTTCAATCCGATGTATATTTCTCGAGTCATTCGACCATTTCCAGACATTTCAATGGAAACGATTCTCACTGCTTTTTACTCGATTACAGTGCCATCTAAGATCTTTCGAAAAAAATGTTAAACACAAATGTTACGTATTTTTCCCGTAGAATCCGAATCTGCAATAAAAAGAGGAATTATCATTTAAGATTTCAATCATCATTTAAGACCCTTTCCCCCCAGGGGGGGGCAACTTTGATATCCCTAAATAGATTTTTCAAAAACATTGAGCATGCATTTTTCCGTTTTTCAATCCGATGTATATTTCTCGAATTATTCGACCGTTTCCAGACTTTTCGGACACTCTGCATAAATGACCGGATTTTAAAAATTTGTATTTTCAAAACTGTTACAAATATTATAATGTTATGTGTGAAAACAAAGAAAAACATTCAATAATTCATAGTAAAGATATCTTATTTTGTCGAATATTGTCAGCATTAAGCCTAAAATTACAATATTAAGGACCTTATAACATATAGAAAATCAATGATTGAAAGAAATTGAGATAACCAAGAAATAATTGAAAATTCAACAAAGGGTAATAATAAACTTAAAGCTATATTGAACAACTCACCAAGTAATAAAGAATTGTCGAAGATACAACCGGAATCAGAATCGACTCTATGAACAATGGACAACATATGTATATTAACACAGCTACTGAATTTGTAAATGTTTTTTGGCAGCATGTGCAACTTTCTCAAATCATGCAAGTTTTTCTAGATTTTTTTTTTTATGAGGAAATGCTTCTTCACTTGTATCTTTCATCTATTATTTCTTATTTCATTCATTTTCTAAGTTTATTAATGTCCGATTGCCCAAATCTTGTATCATTTTTGCTTTTTATAGCTTGCACAAGGATGAAATAGTACAATTTTGTAGAATCTGTTATAATTTGGGCCTCACGATTCTGCCACAGTTCTACAAATATTTCATTAATTCACTATTTTTCATTTGTATTTATCTTTTCTTGGTTACGTATATTTATTATTTCTTCTTCTTTTCTGAATATTATTCAAACAAGTATCTGTTCCTATTTCAATTTACAATTTTTATTTCCCCATTTGTGCATGATGTGTCTTACAACGTTTATTTATATAGGGTGTCCCAAAAACCTTCACATCGGCTTTTTTTCTCATTAAATATTGATCATAGACATATATTATAAATTACAAAGTTTCGTAAAAAAGGGTACAGAATTTTAAGAAATCGATTAAAAATTCCAGGGAATTAAATTTGAAACATTGAAAATTTTAATTTTTATACGGCCCCCGTACAAAAATTTCCCAATGAGTAAAATGTCCCATAAACTAATAAAATCATGTACAAAATTTCAGCATTTTATCATAAAAAGTCGCAGATATATGTTTAAACAAAGTTGGTGAGGGGTTACAATAACTACATCATAACAATTATTAGTTATTTATCCAATAATTGTTTTCTTTCGTAATTTGCGCACGACCCCGGAAACACGATCATCCTACATTTTCCTCCTTTGCTCAATTCCTATTCAGCCATCGAAAAGTGTTTGAAATCAGCATTTATGTATTTTTATATCTCTGCGACTTTTTATGATAAAATGCAGAAATTTTGTACAATACCTTATTAGTGTGTGGGGCACATTTTACTCATTGGGGAAATTTCTGCTACGGAACCGTATAAAAATTTAAATTTTGTATTTCTTCAAATTTAATACCCTGAAAAATTTAATAGATTACATAAAATTCTGTACCATTTCTTACGTAATTTTGTAATTTATAATAATTTCTATGATCAGTATTTAAGGAATAAAAGCCGAGGTCAATGTTTTTGGACACTCTGTATATGTATATATAGTATATTGATAGTTTGTACCGCTTAATTTCAAAGAGTGTAAAGTATAAAAAATTAAGAAATCCTAACATAAAATTCTAAAGTAGTATGAAAAACTAGTCGTTGGGGGCCACCGTAATACTTAACCATCATGGATATGCATAATATAAATTATGAAAATAAAACATGTGTAAACTATTTATAAAATGCATTGCAATTCGAATAAAATCGTGGCTTGATGACGTCATAAACTAAATGCTCTATAACTCCAAAATTGATATTCATATTGACTAATGGTTTACTGCGTCGCATTAAGTGTCTCATTTCCAATTAAAATATATCTTTGAATTGAAATTTGAATGAAATACAGGGTCGTGAAAAATCGAAGACTGTAGAAAATAGGATTACAAATATCTCGGCAATTCATTATCCGATCGACTTCATTCTTTATGCAAAATTTATGTTTTTTTATTGTCTTTTATATTCACTCCTTAAAATAAACAATTTCGAAAATTCGTATATACCTTTTATCAGAACGAATATTTTGAGAGTCCGAAAAAAATAGTTCCGGATAATCGAGGTTACTGAAATTCAATAAGCTTCTTCCCATTATTACATACTAAGTACATACTAAATTTCAAGTCTCTATCTCAATTTGTTCCGGAGATACAGAGTTTACAGTCACGCAGACACGCAGATACACAGACAGACGGACGGCAAAAAAAAAAAATTCTAAAAATATGTTTTTCGGAATCTCAACTGTCTGAAACGTGTAAATCCGTCATTTTTTTTTTCGATTTTCAAAACGATTACAAGACTTACCCTATACTACGTATGATGGGCAAGTAATATTACATACTTATCATTAATTCTTCTGAAGAAATCTAAAAAAATATATATATATTCCTCTAAAAAAACATAAAATACAAGATTATATTTTAAAACTTGCATTTTAGTCAAATGAACTCATCTGCCTCTCATTTATACCGCTCAGCATTTTAAAGGGTCTCGCTACCCTTCATTTGGCGAAAGATGACGAAACTATCAATAATTCAGTTACTTGCTAAAAATGCATTTAGATACCCCTAGTATATTCTGACAAAGTTATGCAAAGATCGGATAGAAATAAATACACGAAAAAGTCTTTTTAGAACATTCATTTCCCTTTAAATGATTCAGAATAACAATCTTTAAATTCATTATTCTCACTTTGTGATTTTCAGTAATATCAGAATGTTCAAAAAGCTAAAACTTCAACAAATTTAATTTACTAGATTATATTTATACACGTTGTGTTTCATGAAACTAATTAATGTATCAGTTTTCCTATAATTTATTTTATAGTTTATTTTTTTAAATAAAAATGTTAAATTAAATTGTCTTTATTGTTCTACTTTCATATATTTTATGATACTTTATTTTTTCTCTTAAATTAGTTACATTTTTTTGGTAAGTAATCCTGTTGTTGCACATCCCCTTAGGACAGCAGAGCTAGACCAGGTCCATGATATTATGCACCCTAAGGAAATCCAGCACCATCAAGGGATCATCAGCAAGATCCTGCTTGGAGGGCCCCAGGCACATAAGGATCTGATCAGGGGAGGCCTGCTCGGTGGAACACTTAATTTGTGTGCATATTTTGCACTATGTGCATATTTTGCACTATGTGCATATTTCGAAGCACTTGATGCCCTCAGAAATTTTTATAGTTCGAAGGTGCCCACTACGAAAGCGAGCAAGAGTTCGAATTAGCCGAAAGTTTGAATTAACCGAGTTCTAATTATCTCGAGTCAACCATATATTTTAAGACGTTGATTCTAAATAGGAAGTAAATGACTTCCTAATAAATGGAAGTAATGAAGTTTGCCTAAAGTGCAAGTTTAAAAGTATTATCTTGTATATTTTGGAGATTATGATGTTTTAAGTGATCTCACTACCCTTTTAGCAATCTTTGTAATTTAAAGGTTTTATAAAACCCTTTTTATTTGTTGTTTGTTTAAACCCTTTTTGTTAAAACCCTTTATGTTTGTTTGTTTATTTTATCATGATCCTTAATGTTATAGGCAAATCATCTAAGAGTAGTATAAAAAAAATTACTGCAAAATATTTATATTTATACCTCTAAGGAAAGATGTGTTTTAAATTTGTCTTTAATTTTATTTATTTTAATTAAATTCTTCATATTGTACTAACATAAAAATTAACTATTTTTTTTGATAAAATCATTTTTCTCCATAAAATAATTTAATAATATGTTAAAAAGGGTTTTCTATAATCCTTAAAATAAAGTTTCTTAAAAATGTAGAAAGACTACTTAAAATATATTATAATCTACAAAAAACACAAGATTATATTTTTAAACTTGCACTTGAGGCAAATGAGGCAAACTCATTTCCTTCTTATTTAGACCGATCATTGTTTTAAACTAGACAGAAGACTAGAGATAATTAGAACTCGGTTAATACAAACTTTTGGCTAATTCGAATTCATCATAAAATTCCGAATACCATGCACTCTCAAAATAAATTCCATCAAAAAACGTAAAAAATACAGACAGCAAGTTGCCGGAACACCCCTGTGATTGGAAGAGATTTTTCTGTTATTTGAAGAAATTTCTGTCTTGTGACTGGGGAATTTCAGGAAAATTTTATCTACGTTCCTTGAATTTTTCGTGTTTTGAAGGAAAATAACATACGTAAAAATTCAGTTTCTAATGCAGAAAAGTAACACGCAGCACAGTTGCCGGTACACCGCTGTGGTTTGAAGAAATTGCAGATTTAGATTGGAGAATTCCAGATATATTTTATGTTATTTTGTTGAGTTTTTCGTATTTTGCGGGAAACAAAGCAAATCAAAGAGGAAAGTTTTGTGTTTTAACGAAAAAAAAGCATCGGAAAAATTTGTTCAATTCACGGATTTTTTTGAGAGTGTGCATTAGAACTAAATTATTCATATCGTACTAACAAACTTGATTATTTCATTGATAAATCTTTTTCCTTCATAAAACCATTTAATAATATATTAAAAAGGGGTTTTTTCTAATACCTTTAAATTACAAAGATTGCTAAAAGGGTAATGAGACCACTTAAAACATCATAATCTCCGAAATATACAAGATAATACTTTTAAACTTGCGCTTGTTCAAATGGTATCGAGTTCCCTTAAATAATAATAATAAAAAAAAGTTATAAAAGTGTTTATAAAAATGAATATAATTATATTCACATCGATACTGATTGTTGATAGATAGAATAAACACAATTACGAGTACTTCTATTTACCAAGAATGCGCAAACGAACTCATTTACTTCCTATTTAGATCAATCAACGTCTTAAAATATATGGTCGACTCGAGATAATTAGAACTCGGTTAGCTCGAACTTTCGGCTAATTTGAACTCATCATAAAGTTCCGGATGCCATGCATTAGAATTAAATTTTTCATATTGTACTAACAAAATGTACTTTTTTATTGATAAATCATTTTCCTTTATAAAACCGTTTAATAATATATTAAAAAAAGTTTTCTAAAACCCTTAAAATACAAAGATTGCTAAAAGGGTAGTCAGACTAGGTATACATCAACTGCACTCATCGATGGTAGGAGATCATCAACTGCACTCAAAGCTTCGAACCCCACCTGTACGAGCTGCACTCAAGGGGTTGGGGTAAGCAACTTCATAAAGCAATCCATCAAGGGTTGCCTTTAATATGTTTCTTCCAAAAAGTCTTCTGGGTACAAGTCGAAAATCAAAACAGGGGCAGAGAATTATAAAGATCCCCAGTCTCCGTTGTTCAAAAAAATGCTAATACTTATAAAAAATAAATAGAAAATACTTATTACATAAGCCATTGACTCTAACTTTCTTTTATTTCGAAAGTCGGAGAGGAGTGATGGCGCTCATTAACATCACATTATCCACATTAACATTAATATTATTTTAATTATGTTGAAATGTATCAACAATTAAAAATACTTTGAGAGATTTTCTTTCAAGATATTAGAATACTTGTTTTAAAATGGAATTAAATTTTTACTCTATATATTGAAACAATCACATGATCCTTGCTACATTAAAAAAAAAAAACCTTTCTTTTAAATAGAGCTACAACAGTTTAAAAATAGAAGTACTAGTAATTGTGTTTATTCTATCTGTCAACAAATAGTACCGATGTGAATATATTTATATTCGTTTGTATAAACACTTTTATAACTTTATTCATTATTATTATTTAAGGAACTCGATACCATTTGAACTTTTTTTTATTTGAGTATTTCATAATACCTTTTTGACATATTGTTAAATGCTTTTATGGAGAAATATGATTTAAGCAAGAAGAAAATGCCATTTTAATGATATATATTTTTTTTTTAAACAAATTTAAGGAAGTTTTAAAACCGCACTTTTTTTTTCAAAATCTTTTTATCATATTCTTCTTACAAATATGCTTTATAACTATAAAGACCATGCATATTTCTCAAAAGTTATTTATTTAAGAAAAAAATAAATAAAATTTTATGACACATGTAAAAATATAGTAAAAATGACTATTTGCTTAACTTTTTTCTTTAAAAAAAAAAAATAATAATAAATATATACTATTGCAAATCTGATCCTTTATTCCATACCATAAGGAACGTTAATTAAAAAATATCAATTACATTGAGAAATATATGTTGAAGTTTTAGCATTTTGAACATACTGATGTATTGAAAAAAAACATAAACTGAGAAAAATAAATTTAAAGATTGTATCTCTGGATCATTTAAAGGAAAATAAATGAAGTAAGAAATCTTTTTTCACATATTTATAATTTTCTGATCTTTATGTAACTTCACCTAAATAATTTTTTTTTTCGTGTCAATAGCCGAAATTATCGTCAAAACGTCCAATTTAGCAAATTAATTTCAATAGGCAAAATCTTCCTAAAATTTATTTAATGATTGCACAAACCTTCTCAAGTATTTTCAAAAATTTGCGAAAAGTGCTTTGCACGGTTAAATTTTCATTGATTCATAATTTGGGAGATAAAAAATCCGTATTGTAGGAAACTACTGAACCTTTCTAAATACCGATTTAGTTTATTAATTTCAGCAGACAAAATCTTCCTTAAATTTATTTAATGATTGCACAAATCTTCTAACGCCAAGTGTATTCAAGCATCTCAAAGAGAAAATATATTATTACTTACCCATCATACGTAGTATAGGGTAAGTCTTGTAATCGTTTTGAAAATCGAAAAATTTTTTTTGACGGATTTACACGTTTCAGACACTGGAGATTCCGAAAAACATATTTTTAGAAAAAAAATTTTGCCGTCCGTCTGTGTGTCTGTGTGTGTGTCTGTGTGACTGTAAACGCTCTATCTCCCGAAAAAATTGAGATAGAGACTTGCAATTTGGTATGTACTTAGTATGTAATAATGGGAAGAAGCCTATTTCATTTCAATAACCTCGATTAACCGGAACAATTTTTTTCGGACTCTCGAAATATTCGTTCTGATGAAAGGCATATAAAAATTTTCTAAATTGTTTATTTTAAGAAATGAATATAAAAGACAATAAAAAAACATAAATTTTGAATAAAGCATGAAGTCGATCGGATAATGAGTTGCCGAGATATTTGGAATCCTATTTTCCACACTCTTCGATTTTTCATGACCCTGTATTTCATCCAAATTTCACTTCAAAGATATATTTTAATTGGAAATTTGACGCTTAATCAGATGCAATAAACCGCTAGTTAATAGGATTATTATTTTTGGAGTTATAAGGGAAACCCTCTTTCAAGCAATTCAGTAATCGAGCCTTTAAAGTTTGTGACGTCATCAAGCCACGATTTTATTTGAATTGCAATGCATTTTATAAGTAGTTTACACATTTTTATTTTAATATTTTACATTATGCATATCCATGATGGGTAAGTATTACGGTGGCCCCCAACGACTAGTCTTCTTTTAACAAAAGAAACTCACTTTATGCCCATAAGTAAAGAGATCGGGATTACAGCGATATCTGCGTATGCTGAGTGCAGTTCGTACATTTCTTAACAAAAAAGGGGTTAGCTTGAGTGCAGTTAGCCGGTCTCCGTCACACTTAAAACATCATAATCACCAAAATATAAAAGATAATATTTTTTAACTTGCACTTTAGGCAAACAAACTCATCTCCTTATTTAGACCGCTCGACGTTTTAAAATATACAGATAACTCAAATTCGGTTAATTCGAACTCATCCCAAAGTCCCAAATACCTTGCATTACAATTAATGCTTAACCCTTTCCGGCGCGGAGTAATTCTGTTTTTAAAATGATGAAATACTGGACTGATACCAGAATTTACAAAAGAATTTATTAGAAAATGAAAACTTGCTAAATTTCCCATAATTTATAAAAGGAAAAAATTTATAAAATATTCTTGGTGCCGATTGTCAGTTTTGGAATTAAAATTAGGTGTCCTTTTTTGTGACCACCGCCCGCTAAAGGGTTAGAATAGTTCGTTAATTGGAACTTATTTTTATCACATCAGTTAATTCGAATTAAAAAATCTCATTATTTCCAAATATATATTTTTTTTAACTTTATAAAGATAATTAAAAATAAAAATTACAAATGTTTAAATATAAGACTCCCAAAATTTTTAAACGTCCAAATGGAAAATCATTTATAAATAATATTAATATTTTGAAATTTTTTATTTAGATGGATTATTCAACAGACTAATAACTTAAATGTTTATTCGAAGTGTAGAAATATAAACTGAAAAATGCAGACATAACAAATTAGTGTGAACATTTTTTTTTCCAAAATGCAAACATTTTTTATTAAATTCTTAGTTTATTATATATTTCCATTATTTTTTATGCTTCTATTTACGATAAAAGTTAAGATATATATAGATATATATATATATATATATATATATATATATATATATATTTACTTTTTAAAGATTAACACGCTTTTAATAATTTTTATTTTAGAATTTAATATTTTTTAATCATTAATTATATCTAAAACAATTGAATTATAGAAAAGATAGCTTTTTCTAATATCAGCCATGTACTATTTCTTTAGAGAGAGCATAAAAAGTCGTTTTTATTTTTAGTGTCGGATAATTCCAATTTTTTTTCGGTTACTGTTAATTCGAATTAACGAGCGTTGGCGGTATATGGATGAAAATAAAGAAAGAAATTCTACATAACAATGGGTATTTTTTCTGGAACAGCGGCAGCTACGACAAATTACTAAATGACTTTATCAATAAAATATTCTGTGTCAATTCTGTTAGTACAATGTGAAGAAACACTAAATCCGTACGAAGCTTTCGCCTTGCAATCTCTGCGATTACTTGCTCATATCAGCTCATATCAGCTTGCTCATATAGTTTTATCATTATTTTTTGCTAACTGTGATTTTTAATAAAACATCGGGTTATAACGTAATCTGAGTGTACTATGCTAAAAGCCAGTTCAAAAACTTTTGTAGGATCCCTCATTCATCGTTGTGTGTTTTGTATGTGAATTGATAAAGGTATGTTGATAAAAATAATATATATCATTTAATTTTCTAAATAAAATTAAATTTTTCGTATTGTACTAACAGAAATAATCATTTTATTGATAAAATGATTGAATAATACTCCGAAAATTCCATTGTAAAAGACTTAAAATACAAAGATTGTTAACCCTTTGTGACTCAACAACTCCGATTTCAAAAATATTTACTCAGATGTTAGAATACATCATTTTAAACATGTAAAAAATAATTTAAAAAATTAGAATATAAAAATTTAAAAAAAAAGACAAAAAGGTACTTTTTTCATATCTGCAATAAACAGAAAATTAAATACTTATCATAAATATTGTCCATTTTCTAATCCCAAAATTGTAAAGTATACGAACTTACCTTTGTAAAAAATCTATTTTTGTAAATCTCCAGCCTTTTTAATTTGACAAAATTTACGAAGTTCATTTTAGCAATAACGATGCAAAACTCCTCAAATGTTACATAAAACTTTGGCATGAAAGATTACCACATTATTGTCGTCTGTTGAGAATTCTATGAATAATTTATATTAACTGCTGTATTGGGAGAGAGCAGCAATAAATGAAATATTCTTTTTAAAGCCCACTGTATAGGTAACATTGATATTAGAGTATGTTTCAGATATGGAACGCGGTGATACAAAGGATTAAAAGGGTGGCGAGACCTCTTAGAATCACTATCATCTCCAAAAAATACAATGTTATTTTTTTTTAACTTTCACTTGACGCAAATGAATTCATCTCCTCTCATTTATACTGCACAACATTTTAACTCTTTACTTTAAAGTACCTTTAAAAAACATGTTTTAAAATTTATTTAACTTATCAATTGGCAGTAGTAGCATCTGGGATGAGTTATAGGTACTTTACTTTATCATGTTCTAAAAGAATTACCGTTTCTAACACAACAAACATATTTTTAAATGGATAATTTCTTAACTCCTCAACTTTCTTCACGTTGAAAAACATGGAGGGGAATTTTTCAGTTCTGAAAAATTTCTATATATACAATCGGACTTCTATTTAACGAACCTCTATTTTAAGAATTTCTCTATTTTACGAACATTTCTTTGGAACCAAGAACATTTTACGAATTTCCTTTTAAAATAGCCTCCAAATACCGATTTAACGAACAGCTATTTAACGAACTTTTCTTGTGATCTAAACTTTTTCTTCTTATTTCTCAAAATATTTCTGGACATCTCATCCTTATTCATTTTTTTACACATTTTATGACGCCTGAAGAGGCTTTTATAGAGCATTTCCAAAATGCGGGACTTTTAGAACTTTTTCAAACAAGATTAAGTCAAAAAAAATCAGTAATTAAATTGAAGAACGCATTTAGTAATGCATTCTTAAAATTACAATAAATACGTTAATATCATAAAAAAATAATTAATTAATTTTAAATATAATATTATTTCATTGAACTAAAATTACAGTTTATTTCTGGATAGTAATCTTATTTTATTCTTGTTTTTCATTCAATTCCTACTATTAGTTCACACTCTCCCTATATATATTTATATATCTTGTTCAAATTTTCAATCGTTAATAAAATACTTTTTATTCATCCACTCAAGTTCAAATACATTTTTTTAAACTTCTAGTGGATGACACTTGATGTTAATACAGTTTTTTCAAATATTAATTCATTAATTAAATTTAATTTAATAAAAAGTAACTAAAATAATTTTTTTCTTTGTTGACCTAAGTAGGAATTGACTTAAGAATTATTTTCTTTTATATTACTTGTTTATGATTATAATGACTAAACTAAATGGATGTAATTTATAAAACAGTGTAATGAATTACTTTTATAAATGATATTTACTGTTTAATAATTTGAAATATGTCCTTATATAGTTTAAAGTATTTTAAAAGATGAATCTCTATTTAACGATTATTCCATATAACGAACGTTTTCTCTTGATTAAGCGAATTCGTTAAATAGAGGTCTAACTGTATACGTTAAGGCCATTCTTTATATTTGTACATTTTCTAATTCTGCAGAATACCTAAAAAATGACTTGAGAAAAATTGTAAATGTTTCATTAAATCCTTCTAAATAACGATTTAGTTTATTCATTTCAATAGACAAAATCTTCCTAAAATATATGTAATGATTGCAAAAATCTTCTAACGTATTTTCAAAAATTTATGAAAAGTGCTTTGGATGGTTACATTTTCATTAATTCATAATTTGGGAGATTCTGTATGTATATATATACTAGGATTTCTATATATATATATATATATATATATATATATATATATATATATATATATATATAGTATAAGGCCGTTATATTTGTACATTTTTTAATTCTAAAGTATACCAAAAACCCTATTTCAAAAAATGACTTCAGTAGAGTTGTAAATGTTTCACTAAACCCTTCAAAATACTGATTTAGTTTATTCATTTCAATAGGCAAAATCTTCCTAAAATTTATTTAATGATTGCGAAAATCTTCTCATGTATTTTAAAAAAATTGGGAAAAGTGCTTTCCACGGTTAAATTTTCATTAATTCATAATCTGGGAGAAACAAAATATGTATTGCAGGAAACTACTAAACCTTTGTAAATACCGATTTAGTTTATTAATTTTAATAGACAAAATCTTCCTTAAATTTATTTAATGATTGCACAAATCTTCTAACGTATTTTCAAAAATTTAGGAAAAGTGCTTTGAACGGTTAATTTTTGATAAATTCATAATTTGGGAGATGAAATCTGTATTGAAGGAAACTAAGAAATCAATCCTACATACCAATGGGTATTTTTTCTGGAACAGCGGCAGCGACGACCATCAGACAGGTGGTGAGAACGCCTTTAACCGGCATCATTTGCCCACCACGGCGGACAGCAAGCCCTCGCATGACTTCTGCGGTGGCTGCTTAGAACGCCCTCCGCTCGGCGAATGGCTTTACTACCAACTTCCCAGAGACGTGCCCCTTCCTTTGCCGCCAAGAAATTCGCCAAAGAGGGAAACAAAATAGTGCCAAAATTGCCCTCTCTTGGTACGTTTTAAGACAGATCTCAGTATCTCATATAAGATACGTGAAAGGTAAAAAAGAAATAAGTTTTGTCGATATTTCAAAATTGAAAAATTTTACAAAAATCAAGTGAACATCAAAACAATTTAATCTTTTAAAATACTGTAGATTTCAGTTAGTTGAGACACATCGATTCAACACGATTTGTCCCGCTAAAGCTGGTTAACCAATTTTCAAAAGTAAATTTAATGATATTTTTAAATTTTGTTGTTGATATTTTGTTCCGATTAAACATCTGCGTCAATTAAACGGTGTCCGAAATATCCGTAATTTATTTCATTGACGTATTATTTTAATTATGTATATATTTTATAAATGTCTCTATTAATTACTATTTAAAATGCGATATGCGTAATACTACATGTACGCATAGTACAATCATGAGGGAAAAAAAGTTACCCTTTTCTAGAGTTGCAAAGGCTAGAAAAAACCCGGTTTAAACCTGGGAATAGACCGGGTTTTTGGGGAATAAATTTGTTTTTTGGGGAATAAACCAGGTCTTTTGGGAATGAACCTGGGAATAAACCGGGTCTGTTGGAAATAAACCTGGGAATAAACCGGATTTTTGCAACTCTACCCTTTTCTAACTCTTCCTCGGATCGTCATATAACAAGAACGAAAAATCATGCGTCAAGTATAGATTATGTAACACTTTCCAATGCTTCCAAAATAATTTTACAAATCATTACCGTTTAATAAGCTGAAAGATAACATCGAATAAAACAATTTGGAAAACGCATAACATATTTAAAAACGTAATTTCAGGAATTTCCAACATTTATTTCCAACATATACAATATTCGGAAAAATATCCGAATACTTTTATCCAGCACTGTATATGATCTATAGATTTGTATATATACTACATAGGATGCTAAAATTTAGTTTAGTTAGGAAACGCGTAGCACAGTTTAAAATTCTGCTTCTGGAGTTTCTGTCAATAAACGGAAATGTGTTCGCGAACTTTTGTGCTGCCCTGTATATGATCTACAGAATTTATACACAACACGTAATAAACAAAAAGTGAGTTAAATTTAAAATCGCATTCAGTAACTTAAAACGCACTTCCAGGAATTGTTGTTAACCGACAGTAGATAATTCTTTTGTGTGTCCCTGTAAATGAACGATGACTGCTATACACACAATATTCTGTAATAAGCCTCTTGTAATGCACCTTAGTTATATATATAAATTTCAATGCGTTTAAAATAGTGAAACATTATTTAAATAAACCACAGAGGATTTTTCTCCATAACGTAATGTAACGGAATTCTTTTGACTGTCCCTGTAAAGTAACTATAAGTGCTATGCACACCCTATTCCATATTAAGCTTCTTGTATTGCACGTTAGTGATATATATCAATTACGATGTGTTTGAAATTGTGTAACATCATTAAAATGAACAGCAAATTATTTTTCCCCATAGACCGTAATGTAACGGAACTCTTTTGAGTGTCCCTGTAAAAAAAACTATAAGTGCTACACACTTCAGTTGAAATATCGAACGTTCTATAGATAACGACAATAACATATAAAAATTGCAGAGAAATCCGAGCCTATTTACGGGAGTTAGAGCACGGCCAGACGGTCAGACGGCAGACGGCAGACGGCCAGACAAACCGAAGTCATAAACACTTTTCAACTAGGTTGGAAAGTGTTAAAAATAACACTAGTACTAAACAATTAGTGTCTAGGGGAAAGTAAGGTAAAATCGGATATCTTATTACAGTAGTCAATCAATTAAATTTTTTTTCCTGTATGTGGCTTGTAAATGGATGCATTTAACTAATTTTAGGGTACATTTAACTAATTTTATTCGGTAGAATAATCAGATTCTCTTAATCACGTCACATTTATTAGATACACGGCATTTACGTAAAGTCAACAGTGACATATTTTACAAAAGGTGACTGTTTGAAATGCAAACAAAACATGATATTCATCAGTACAAATGTTTTCTTGATTACTTAACAAAAAACTGTGAACTAATACGAGCACGAAACTGTTGCACAGAAACCCATAATGTTATTATTAACAACGTTATTTTTCAAAATAAGATGATGTCTTTCTTGATGTTAGAATGCATTTAAATAAAGGTTTTAACGTACATAGTCATTCATTTCCTCATTATTTGACCACAAAATGTAAATTATATTTTACATTTCACCACGTATTTTACCATGTATGTAAAATTTACATTCTAAAATTTTGTAAAACCTTTATGTGACAGAAAAATTCTGATAGCAGATTCGGATTCTACATGTAAAAATATATAATAAAATGTTTATTACAAATCATATACAAAATGGCTGTTGATTCGTCTATTAGTTGCTTCACTGAGAAAATGACACTTTCAAATCTGAGTAAATCAATGTTTTCATTTTGTTATAAAACTTCTTGTTTCAAACATGACAACCCAATGGTTTCAATTCTGAAATACCAGAAATACTCAGAATATTGATACATGGACATACTCAAAACTGAGCACATAGAGGTCAGTTCATACTCATTTTTGAAACATGTAATACTCAAAAAGGAATAGAATCATTTCAAACTCATTTTTGAAACATGAAAATACTCAAAAACGAGCACATAGAAGTGAGTTCATACTCATTTTTGAAACATGGACATACTCACATAGGAGCACATGATTTTTTATTCTTGAGTGTGTGCATGTTTTCATAAATGAGTATATACATTTTACAAACTTGAGTAATTTTGATTCGGAGCCATTTTGACTATGCGACATACTCAGATGTGAGTATTTTTCCTCAGTTTTGAAAATGTCGTTTTAGAGTGTTCTTGTAGACATAATTTCTAACAGAATTTAATGAAGCTGTGGAAACACTCTGCTCTTATTTTTGTAATCACTACAAATATCAGATTAGTTTATGACATTGTTATTAATAAATGTTTTCTATAAAAAGTCAAATCATCCGGTCTTACTCACCGGTGGGAAAAACGCATAGATATGTTAATCGTATAGCAGATGAAACAGTTTAGACTTTCTTCTGAAAAATAACAAGACATTTTATTAAACAGTCTTAAATGAGCTTAACTAACAACACAAAAACTAAGGAACAAAACTAACAATAGTTAACAATAAGCATAATGATATTTAATTTAAAGATAGATTCACAACTATCTTTATTACACATAACAGAAACAATTTGAGAAATTACATAAAAGAGATAACTTCGTTTTTAGCTTTAGAAAACAATAACTTTTGTATTTATAATTTAGCCTTCCTTATCTTCAAAAATTGTTTTTCCGGCACTTCAAACACTGTTTTCTAATATCCTTTGACTTACCCATCATACATAGTATAGGGTAAGTCTTGAAATCGTTTTGAAAATCGAATAAAAAATTTTGACGGATTTACGCGTTTCAGACACTAGAGATTCCGAAAAACATATTTTTTGAAAAAAAAAATTGCCGTCCGTCTGTCTGTGTGTGTGTCTGTAAATGCTCTATCTCCCGAACAAATTGAGATAGAGTCTTGAAATTTGGTATGTATTTGGTATGTAATAATGGGAAGAAGCTTATTGAATTTCAGTAACCTCGATTATCCGGAACTATTTTTTCGGACTCTCGAAATATTCGTTCTGATAAAAGGTATATAAAAATTTTCGAAATTGTTTATTTTAAGGAGTGAATATAAAAGACAATAAAAAAACATAAATTTTGCATAAAAAGTGAAAGCCATCGGATAATGAGTTACCGAGATATTTGTAATATTATTTCCCACACTCTTCGATTTTTCATGACCCTGTATTTCATTCCAATTTCAATTCAAAGATATATTTTAATTGGAAATGAGACGCTCAATCCGATGCAGTAAACCGTTAGTTAATATGATTATCAATTTTGGAGTTATAAGGATGTTTTTTTTTTTTAAGAAATTCAGTAATAGAGCATTTAACGTTTATGGCGTCATCAAGCCAGGATTTTATTCGAATTGCAATGCATTTTATAAATAGTTTACACATGTTTTATTTTCATATTTTATATTATGCATTTCCATGATGGGTAAGTATTACGGTGGCCCCCAACGACTAGTTTTACCCCACTTAGGTTATACGGTTTTTGAATTATACTTAAGAGAACTACCAGCATTGCAATCCGTTTTCCAAAAATTAAAAATTAATCTAACATTAGGAGTTCAAATTTTACATTTACATAATTCCTAAACTACTTGTCCGAATGACTTCCCGTTTGGTATCCGAAGATAAAATGTACCAAATAATCCAAATATGATGTCAAAGGAGTAACTTTTAGGGTTCCGTGCTTAAAAAGTAAAACGGAACCATTATAAGATCACTCGTGGGTTTGTCTGTCCCTCTGTCACAGCCGTTTTCTCGAAAACTATGGGACCAAACTTGGCAGAGTTATAAAGGCTATTGACCCACATATTTATAGATTATTAGTCATTCACAAGTATTTTTAGAAACAATTTAGGGGATTAATTAAATTCCTTGATTTATTTATCGTGTGGGGTATAATTCGAAAGATTTCGTGACACCGAACACAAAAATATATTTGTTTTAATTTTAGGTATTATATATTTTTAGAGATATCGTCCGGAAGATATATCGTTGGACTGCAAAACTATGTTCGCCATACTCTATTTCCTAATCTACTGAAACTAAAATTACGAACAAATTAGGGGTGGTGGATATTTAAACCTTGCAGGAAAACTATATCCATTATCCTAGGTCACATAGTTTTTGAGAAAATCGCATTTTTCCATTACACACAAACTTTACTTTGCGGGCGCTCGAGATACCTGTCGGCGGGGAATCATCCAAGGATTGTTGATAATTATTTTTGAAAAAAATTGTCGGTAATTTCCCAAGCTATTAACCTTTAAAACATGGACGATTTGTACACACTTAAAGACACGGACGGCGCACTAAATACACCATCGGCTTTTAAAGTCTAAATAACAACATTTAATGATATATTTGTGTAATACAATGCCCAGTAGTAGTATAAAAGCAATAAACATCAAATTGTTAAAAAAAAGACTAATTTAGTTGCAATTAATCAGGTAATTACTTTGGGATTCGCAACTGGTTTTCAATGAGTGGCGTACTCAATACGCCACCCGCGTTTTTAAAGACTAATTAAAAACCTATCTAGAAAAACAATGCACGGACCGAGGTGGTGTTGAAACTTCGCGACCTCCTTTCGAAGCGAGTTTGGCACATTGCCAATTTTAATCTTTGTACAATGTCTTTGTTTTAGGTAAGGCGAATAATAGTGATAAACGGTCAACGATTTCATTACAATTGAGTTCAATAATTGAAGACAATTATTTAAAAAAATTTCATAGAATAATTCCAAGACATTAAAAGACAGTAGTTTGGAAACAACAATCGCTTACAACTCAATATGTTCATTTATAATGGAAAAAATTTTCGGTTACAAATCACTTCAATAATCATGCCTGCAAGTATCATGCTTTTATGTTTAAAAATGAGTCAGAAAATTTCGCGTTGTGCAGCGTAATTTTTTTTTAATCGCCTTAAAATTGTCTATTGTTATGGCAAATTTGATTGACAAAAGACTTCTCGTGAGAAACTTTGCGACTTCTTTCCGAAGCGTGGTTGGCACTCTGCCAAGTTTAAAATTTGTACAAGATCTTTGTTTTAAAAGGAGAAATATTCATCGTTTTCCATTCCAATATAATTCAATTATGATATGTGGTATTGTTCTACGTATACGAGTATATTGTCTTTGAACATTTCTGTTATTTTGTTTAACTGACTACATTTTTTATTAAGAGTTTGTTGTTGTTGTTGTTTCATATGTCTTGCGTTCTACCATATTCCTACCTCTTAGACATTAGGTATATCGAGTATTCCTTTAGCAACGACTTTTTGTAATATTGCAATTAGTAATTAATAAATTTATTGTACGGAACCCTTTGTACATGAGTATAACTCGCACTTTACCAATTATTCTTTTTATAATTCCAATATGTAGAAGCATAACGTAAGTAGAGCATTAATTAATAGATGGCGTTACTAATAGATTGGTACAGGTATCATTTTTATACGATGATTTTCGGAAGGGTTTGCAGGGACTGTTTACTTCTACGACTGTACATTGTAATGTAAGTTAACTACATTTATAGAAAATTGTGACCGATTCTTCATAAGTATATTAGAACAATTCAAAGAAATGTTAAAAATAATTTTTAAAAAAGCAAGTCATCTCGTATAAATAAAATCACATTTTTCCAGATTGACTTTATTAAATATTGACTTTATTACAATGAGCTTTATTACATAAATTGTTTGTTCTGGTTTCTCATCTTCAATAATGCATTGAAACTTGAATAAAGAAAGTCATCACTGTTAAACTTTCAAAAAATTGTTTTTTTTATTTTTCATATTTTATAAAATTGTATAAAATTCTGAATCAAATTAAACAAATCGGATGAGAATTTTCAATTTAGAACCGGGTCAGTTTTTAATTAAAAATGTATATTTCGATACCGACTTTAATTGATTTTTAATTTTGCTAGCATTCTTTTCAAAACTATCTGGGTTTGTTTTTTTTTTAGTATTTGCGTATACTATAAATTAAAAAAGCTATAAAGCGCAAAAATTACACGTAGACAGATTATTTATTATGCACAGGTATTTAAAAACTTATTATACTTACAATTTCCACATGCATTTTTGTCAATTAAACGATGTAAAGATTAGGTTTTGAGATTGTGTGTATTAGAATGTGTTTCAGAATGCGATATGTATTATAATTTAAACATAAATATTAATTTAACACTAATTCAAACATTTTTAAATATTAACAAAATTCTTTTTTTTCTAGTTCTGTGATGTCAAATGTAAATTTTAAAATTCAAATTTAGTATTTTTAAAGAATAATTTTTTTAAATATTTTTTTTTAATGGGACAAAGTCATCTTGTCTTGGTGTGACTTTGTCTCATAACTAAAAAATCATTGAAGAAGCCTTATAAGCATTGTAAGACAATGCAACCTCACTATTATGATAGAGTAATAAAAGATAACAAAAAAATGTCATTTTATTAGAGTTGAAAAGGCTAGAAAAAACCCGGTTTAAACCTGGGAATAAACAGGGTTTTTTGGGAATAAACTAGGTCTTTTGGCAATAAACCTGGGAATAAACCGGATTTTTGCAATTCTACATTTTATCATTAAAAAAACACAAATTTCATATGAAAATGAATAGAAAAACGAAATTTCATTCAAAAATGACCATTATACAAAACATATAAAAAGAATTAACAATTAAGACATGGCCTCATTTCAGTTACTGCCCTGGTGTGGTGGCACTAGAATGTTGTGAACTAGCGATGACAATAGTGAAAACTTACGCCTCGCCACTACTTCTGATGTATATCCATACATTTCTGTTAATATTCTGCGAATTCCGCTTAAATGAATTTATATAGCCGCACTCTCATGAAAAGAAGATATCAGATATTTTCAGCTTTGCTTAGAGTTGCAAAGGCTAGAAAAAACCCCTTTTAAACCTGGGAATAAACCGGGTTTTTTGGGAATAAACTTGGTTTTTTGGGAACAAACCAGGTCTTTTAGAAATTTACCTGGGAATATACCGGGTCTATTGGAAATAAACCTGAGAATAAACCGAAATTTTGCAACTCTAGCTATGCTAAATGAAATCAGCAACTTTATGTCGGCCGTGCAACGAAGTTATTATTTATTTTTATTCTTTGCAAATTTTCTCTCTATTATGTAGAGTTGCAAAAATCCGGTTTATTCCCAGGTTTATTTCCAATAGACCCGGTTTATTCCCAGGTTTATTCCCAAAAAACTCGGTTTATTCCCAGGTTTAAACCGGGTTTTTTCTAGCCTTTGCAACTCTACTATTATGCGTTTAATAAAATAGTTATTCATTATGTCATTAAGATTACCATTCCCATTTTATACCTAAGTTAGCTTCCGCGTACACTTTTAATAATAATTTGCGAATTACATCTTTTTTAAATTTAGTGCCAACATTTGCACTTGGCTCTACACTGTAAAAAATTTTCGTAAAATTTCAGTAGATGTACCGGAAATTAACGGTACTTGTACCGTTTTCACTCTTTTCTGTATGAGTACCGTACTTCTAAGGTATATTAAGCGTGCAAAATCCGTATTTGTGCCATTTCAATTATAAACGGTATTTATACAGTAAAATAATTATTTTTCAGTAAGGAAAAAGCTGGTAGCCCCGCCTCGGTGTACGACAACCCCTGAAGTGATGCTCTTGTTCTTGTTATGCAATGCGTGCAAGCCTGGGGAGAGGGGGGGAGTGCAGCCGGTACATATACTTTAAATATTTTACGGTACATATACCGTCTAGTTAAATTACGATATATATACTGGTCACAAAGTTGCCGTCATTTTTGACAAAAAAATTTTACAGTGTAAATTGTGTTCGTCTAACGGAAAAGTACCAAGCGCCATCTACCGGTGACATTTCTAGCTAAACGGAGGAAGTGTAGTAAAGAAATTCTCGACTCCACACATTAATCTTCAGAAAAAATAACAATAGCTGTCACCGTTTAATTGATATTGGTTTTTAAAAACCGTCTGTCTATTCTAGGACACACTGTAAATTTATAGGAAAGGAATAATTGGGACGTTGAGAACCAGCATCGTCAGCTATGATTTCGAGAAGAATGCTTTATTAAATTGTAAAAATTTTTGTCAAACTCTTTATACAAGTTTTGAAATTGCCTTCTTACTTTTCTGGCTTTTTTAATTCAGAAAGAGACAGATTTTTAGCTCACAAGATTTTTAGCTCACATTTTTAGCTATCCAAGCCTGAGAGCTAATGTGCCTGACGGTTCTGTATGTACGTATGTACGTAACGCGATAACTCTTGATAGAACTAATCGTTTTGCTTTAAATTTTGTTTATAGGTTTCTTGTGATAAGGCGCTTCCCTGATTAGTTTTTGGGGTTAATTGGTTAAGTATAAAGGGGGGGAACGGGGGGGCTAACCCCCGTTAATTTAGATAAATGGGTTTTTCATGCAGAATTATCCGATTTTCTTCAAATTTTGTTTATAGATTCATTGTGATAAGGTACTTCCCTGATTAGTCTTGGGGACTCATTGGTTAAGTATAAAGGGGGAAAGGGGGGCTATTTCCCTCTCTTAATTTAGATAAATGGGTTTTTCATTCAGGATTATCCGATTATCTTTATATTTTGTATATAGTTTCATTGCGATAAGGGGCTTTCCTGATTAGTTTTGGGGGTTCATTGGTTAAGTATACAGGGAGAAAGGGGGGGGGCTAATCCCCTCCTTAATTTAGATAAATGGGATTTTCATGCAGAATTATCCCATTTTCTTCAAATTTTGTACATAGGTTCATTGCAATAAGGCGCTTCCCTGATTAGTTTGGGGGGGTGTGCATTAGTTAATTATAAGAGGGGGAACATGAGGATGTTACCCCCCCTTTAATATATTGTCAATTTCTTTATTTTTCAAGAGCTTATTTCAAATTCTTTGAAATAAGAGTTTAATATACAATTAGTGTGAATAGCCTGTGAGCTCAATGCCCTAAGTTTAACTGGGCAGTCTTCTCTTTTTCATTAAAATATAAACTTGAAACCAACCCACTCTATCCACTCTTGCACTGGCTATTTCATATAGAAGTTACCTTCTGTAAAACTGGCTGTATCACTTGAATAGTTTCGAAATTAATAAATTTCATTATACAGCCAATAGATGGCATGACATACAATGCTTTGATACTTCAAATTCATTTTTTACAAAAATATGGGATAGTCCACTCTGGTTCTCAACACCTCAATTGTAACAGTTGCCATCTCTGCATAATGATTATTAAGTGACCATCACTTACTCCAATATTAAGTTGCCGTGGGAATATTTTTTATGGCATTTGTAATCCGTCACAAAATATGTAATATCGTCGCTACCATGTCAAACTATCGAATATGAAAAAAATGCATTTTTCATTATTTTAAAAATTGGCCAATTGTCACCACTAAACTGTATTAGAATTCTTTGCCTAGTAAAAATAGTAATAGTATTTCTGTGAAGAGCAGGGTTGCCCGTTTGGGCTTTGTTTTTATTCATAGATGCCGAATTCATACCGGAAAGTTTGAGAAAATATATTTTACTTTATGTAATCACAAAATGTTTGTCATTAAATAAAGAGAAAATTTCCATTTTAAATTTCTGGTATTGATTCAAAAGTTCTGATAGAAAAAAGAGGCCAAACTGGCACTCCTGCTAGAGAATACTATTAAAATTAGTGGTGACAATCGGATCATTTTTAATGTAATGAAAAATGCATTTTTTTTCACATTGGACAGTTTGACATGGTAGCGACGATATGTGTCTTTCTGCCAGAAATGTACATTTTCAGTGCTAAGTTTCCTGAACAAAAAATTCAAATTTAAAAAAAAAATGTTTTTATAGTGCTTAGGGTTTATGTAACGTCATGCCAGTAATTTCTCAGACTGAGAGGAATATTTTATTATAGTTGTATTTGTGTAGATGGTATGTTCGTAACCACGAAGTCCGCGAAAATGACGTAAACATTTTTTTTTCGTAAATTATTTGTAAACACTAAATATTAGACTGTATTGAATGATACTGCTGAATTGAGTTTTGTATAATTATTATTGTTCGTTATTCTATTTAATTAGACTATTTTATAACCCTTAACTGTTTTTATCTTCTTTGGGGAAATGATAGTGTCATCTTTACGTTCGTGATTTTTAAAATAAATATTTTAGACGGGTAACACTTGCTACGCATTGCTACTTGCGCATTGCTAACTAACAAGCTTATCTCCCACTCTAAAGCTATTAATTTTGTGTCAACAAATATGACTTAACAACAGTTGATTATCAGTTAGAACCATAAATACACAAGAACACCCTCTGAAATTGAATCTGAGATCAGCGTTCAAAATATTGAATATAAAAGTAAATAATGTGCCAGGAAAAATAAGTTTTAAATTAACTTTACAGACCCAATCAATGGTACAAACTAGGGCTGTTAGAGTCCACCAGCATGATTCTCAAGGCTATGCGGACCAATTACATATGCTAAAACAATATTTTTTCTCTTTAACTTTCAACTTCTGATAACGGTTTCACAGATCACTGCTGTTTTCCATTTTCACAGTTTAACTTGTAATTTTCAGTTTAATAATATATACTGGTGAAATTTTATTTCGTTTGAAGCCCTAGTACTATATCACTAGAGACTTTTGAATAGGTGAATTTTAATTGTAATATTCCTGTACAAAACGTTTAGTACAGAAACAGTATCCTATGAGTTAATCGAGTCATTTATTAATATTTCAATCGAGCGGTCTCAGAGACCGCTCACATTAGTAATGCGACAATTTCTGTCACAGCAGGTAAGGGTTAATTATTTACACGTTTTGTTCGATTAGACCACGCTATAATTATTTTATAATACTTTTTAAACTGAAATGATTAAAAAAAAATCTGTGGCACTATTTTGTATATTTCTAGAAGTATAACATCCATACATGTCACAGTGACTTGGATGACTTATTACTTACTCATCATACGAAGTATAGGGTAAGTCTTGTAATTGTTTTGAAAATCGAAAAAAAAATTTGGGCGGATTTACACGTTTCAGACACTGGAGATTCCGAAAAACATATTTTTAGAAAAAAAAATGCCGTCCGTCTGTGTGTCTGTGTGTCTGTATGTCTGTAAACGCTCTATCTCCCGAACAAATCGAGAAGGAGACTTGAAATTTGGTGTGTACTTAGTATGTAATAATGGGAAGAAGCTTATTGAATTTCAGTAACCTCGATTATCCGGAACTATTTTTTTTCGGTCTCTCGAAATACTCGTTCTAATAAAAAATATATAAAATTTTCGAAATTGTTCATTTTAAGGAGAGAATATAAAAGACAATAAAAAAAACATGAATTTTGCATAAAGAATGAAGTCGATCGGATAATGAGTTGCCGAGATATTTGTAATTATAATTTCCACACTCTTCGATTTTTACTGACCCTGTATTTCATTCAAATTTCAATTTAAAGATATATTTAAATTGGAAATGAGACGCTTAAACCGACGCAGTAAACCATTAGTTATATGATTATCAATTTTGGAGTAATAGGGCATTTAAAGTTTATGACGTCATCAAGACCCGATTTTATTCGAATTGCAATGCATTTTATAAATAGTTTTCACATGTTTTATTTTCATATTTTATATTATGCATATCCATGATGGGTAAATATTACGGTGGCCCCCAACGACTAGTTTTTCATTTAGAAACAATAACAGTTGCATTTTGTCATGATGCATTCACTTTGGTCATGGTGCTGTAAGAAAGATGAACAAATCCATATTTTGAGATAAACATTTTAAACATTTTTCTTCATACGTCAGCAATGAAGTGGGTTGAGAAACGGCCAAAAGTTTTATACTTTTCAAGTACTAATCTGATATATCACTGGAAGTGGATATTCTGCTCTAAGAAGATAATCTGTTCTTAACGGGTAACATCACTTTGACGGCCTGAAACTTGAGGCTTTTTCGAGAATTTTGTTTTAAAGAATTGCAAAGTGTTTAAAAAAGTCCATTTGCATTAAATTATTATGTATATATTAAAGTAGAAAACTGTATTTATTTTCCTTGATATATAATAAGATGGCGGCTTCACAGGTGAAAGGCGAGAATACTCCGAAAAATAGACGGTAAAGCGGTGGACATGATAATTTATAGTAGACTTAACCTAGAAAAATAAGATAGAAAAGTGGTTTTTTTAGTTCCAAATCTAGTGAAATACGTAGCTTTTTTCTAAACTATGCACTTTTAGTAAAGTGGCAACAATTCAACGGAAAATGTAAATTTGCAAGTAAAAGTTTTGTTACTTGAAGTAACACAGAAAATATAGATATAAATATTTCGAAACAAATCCTAGGTATTTCACTAGAAAAGTATATGTCGATTTAATTTTAAAAAGATCAAGTCGCTTAATTGAAAATTAGCGAAGCAAGAATTTTGAGCAATCTTGAACATGCTGTTCTGCAAAAAAAGCTCTTAATGTTTACGCTTTTGTTTACTCGCTGCGGCACCCTCTATTTCCATAGCTCCAGCACCTGATTACCAAAGAGGCAAACTTCCACCAGTAAAAATAAATAGAAAATTTCGCCGTATTCATGACAGTAATTTTGCATTAATACGGCGTTCGAATAAAACGAAATTTTTTTTTATTTACTAGTGGAAGTTTGCCCTGTTGGTAATCAGGGCCTATATAGCTCCAAAATTCCCCTTTAGTTTTCGATATCGATATCTATTTAATAAAATTTTATTTTCGTGTGTATAAAGAGTGACAAGCAACAAAAAAAAATCTCGAAATTCTGAACCGGCCAAAGTAGCATTAACCCTTAGCAGAACAAATGAAAGTCAGCTTTTCCGTTTCTTGTGCCTTTTCAAACATTTTAATAACTAACTAACCCATTTAATTTTCTGGGCAAAATTTCCTTCCAACATAAATATTAAACTTTTTGTACCACAATTTTTTAATAGTAACAGTTACTTTATTTTCTTTGCGATTAAATAAGGCTAATATTATACTACTTGGAAATAGAGCTATTAAAAAGTTTAAAAGTATGAATCCTGTTTCTTTGCACCTATGCCAGATACGTAGAACGCAAAAACAATATTAATTCAATTAGCCACGTATTTATAACTATCTACTATCTCAGTCAGTTTTTGCTTACACTATTAAAGCCGATTTGGTGTTTTCCAATTGACTTTCACTTTATTTGATTGTGCTGTTTCGCATTGTCAAGTTGTCCTGAGAGGCAAAACTCAACCAATAATTCAATATTAAATGCCAAATGTATTCTCAAGGATAAATAATCATTTGGGATACAAGATCATGGAGATTCTGTCAAGACTACAAAAACTGTGCATAGCGAGAATCCCCGTTCGCAGTACATAAAAATTTATTAAAGAACTGTATCGCTTACGATGCATCGTTTTCGAGAAGAATACAAAAGAAAAAGTATGGTCCGTGCATCAAAATTAAGATTTATTGGAATCATTTGAAAGAACAAATTGGATGAGAAACACATATGCTGAAAATATAAATAAAAATAAATTCGTTATCCTTATCAGTGGACCCGTACAAAACTTTCGCATTGCAATCTTTGAGATTATTTGCTGACACGTTTTTTCATTAATTTTTAATTAACTGCAACTTTTAATCAAACATTATGTTTTAATGTGAAATACTTGTGAACTATGTGAAAAGACTGTTCAAAAACCTTTCTGTTTAAAACCTTGAAACTACAAGACGTGCTTTGTACTTTTTACCCTTTTTAAGGGTTTTTTTAATGCAAACTCGTTTACTACCCACTGTTGTAGCATTTTATGGAGGATAAAAAAAAAACAAAAATCCTTTCTTTTATTCATCATTTCAAGTTTTTCCTTCATTGCAGCATTTCATTTCCCGCTTTATGTATTTACTTGTGCATCCACAAACGATTTAATAATTTCAAAATTGTAAAGTTCATGTTGAAAGATTTCATTTAAATGCGAATCCTCAGAATCACTAATTAACCCTGACAGTTTTATCACCGCTCATGGCGCACTCTAGGTCTCTAAGGCCTCTGCAATGGCCTCATCAAAATTTCCATAATTTCCATTCCATAATAAGAGGTATTATGGAAAACATATTCTGAACAAAGATCATAGGAATGTGAGACCTATAAAGGTTTATTTACATTATGGCGTTATCATCCAAGGCGTTGGCGGCCCAGGTGTTAAATTCTAAGGCCCAACCAATGAAGGACACTGATTGGATGGATTTAATGATTTAACTCCAAGAACGCCAACGCCTAGAGTGATAACGTCTTATTATATTCGCACCTTAAGTCGTTTAATCAACACCATACACCTTACAGGGCTGTGGTGTTAATGTCACGGTTAAGCATGATTGGTTAGAATCACTAGGTTAATTTAAAATTTCAACATTAGGATGTGTAGTTTTACATTTGAAATCCAACATATCAGGTTCATAAGCGATTTCATTTTCCACCAATATTTTTTATGTCATTTAAAGATCTAATTCTTTTATTTGGAATTGTAGGATAGTAGTTGGTTTTTCCAGATTTTTCAACTCTTTACCATTCTGAAATATTTAACGAACTTAGAGTTACTTTCCTTTCCTTTACTTTTTGTATTCATTTTCGTTTTAGCTTTCTCCTGGTAGTTCATGATTAAGTAGTGTTTCTAAAACAGTTTGTTTCAATAACTAGAGATTCATTAAAATTCGATATCGCATACTTATAAATATAGCCTGGATTATATGTTATTGCATGTGCACATATGGATTTGCATAGTTTGGCTTATTTTCTATAAATGCATATAAATGTATATAAGTGCATAAAAGTGAATAAACATTTATAAAATTCATCAAAAGCGCATAGTTCGCATAAATTTCATTTGGTAAAAAAAACAAATACATAAATTTACGATTTTGCATATCCTTATCAATTCTCAGACAGGAAATCGTTTAATGGGTGATTGTGAAACTGGCGGTCAAAAAATAATTTTTATATTGAAAAATATTTGGGGCCTCCTCTCATATTTAAATGCATTCGATTTACAAAAATAAAGGGCGTATGAAATCTATTTCATGTTTGAAAGATGTTCATTTACTATCTCGCTTTATACTGCATTTAATATTTATTATGGCTTTGAGGTTTTTGCTACAGGTACTCGCCGACATGACCTCTTGATCACAGTTAATTTTATTCAAAGAAACAGTTAATATATACAGGACTTCACAATTTTTTTCTTCCAATACATATATACTTATTGTTTTATTCCTTCGGCATACAGGGGGACAACCGAGTTACAGATGATAAACACACAATTACATCCATGACTCATCCGGGATCCGAACCCAGGCCTTCAGCGTGGCAGACGCTTCCGCTACCGACCACTCTGCCTGATCGGCATTTGTACTGTACATTTTTATATAAAAGAGATATTTTCCCAAATAAAATACTGTGATGTAGAAAATGCCTAAAATAAAATGAAATAAAAGTTTCATTGAAATGTGGATTAAATAACACAATGGAGAACGTGTATAGGATGATGAAGTTATACATTGTATCATATATGAAAAACTATACAACAAACCAGTTGACCGTTCAAAGGTATAAACATTTTTGACACATCAATCACTCTCAGCTAAGGAAAGGAAAAATTCAAGAGAGAAAAATGTCTTTGCTTTGGATTTTTTGTCAAGAAATGATTGGGAGTAATATGTCATTAAACAAAAAAAAAATAATCCCAATTTCAAAAACTTTCTGGAGAAATACTGCATTAAATCAGTTTATACTCGATGAATCATCATTTAAAAAAATATGTTATATTGTATAGGGATAATTATAATTGATTTTCGAAGTGACATTGGAAATTATGCAACATGAATAAGTGCAGATGAAATAATTGATAAGTGTCGTTGCTATATAACACATCATGCGGTTATGATGAGTATTGATCTCTCTCATCCGCATCTCGTTGTTTGCAGAGAACTAGAAAAAAGTGACAACTCTACTATTACAAGATTTAATAACAATTTTTTGCATAATTTTTGGTCTGATAATGACACGTTTGGGAAAAAGGTTATTGTACTTGTAAGTGATGCTGCTCCATATATGGTCAAAGCTACAATGTCATTAAAATATTATATCCCAATTTAATTCATGCGACATGTTTGGCTCACGTACTTCATCTCGTCGCCAAACAAATCAGGGAAAACTGCGAACTCGTAAATAAAATCGTTTCTTGCTTTAAGAAAATCTAAAGCACCAATGCCAGTAAAAAATTAAAAGGAAATGTATCATAACCTTCTGCTACCACCAGAACATGTACTAACAAGATGGAGAACCTGGATTCATGCGCATTTTATTTTATGTGAAAAATTTAAATATACAGAATGTGGTTAAAACATTTGACAATGTCGACACTTCTGCAATTGTTTTAGCTAAAAAAATTTCGTCAGATCATAAAATTCAAAAAATTTTATTTGTGATTGAAAATCATTTTTCTTGGTTACCCAAGACGTTAAAAAAATGGATACGTGTAATACATCTCAATGTAGCAGTTAGAGAAATAAAGTTAAAGATCATATATCGTTAATCCTAGGACAAAATGTGCAAGAAAAACTGAACAAAGTGTTAAATAAAAATTGAGGTTTTCTCAAGCTTAAACAGATATATAGCTTTATTGATGGGGGATTAGAATTGACCTATCAGAAGAAGTCACATCTTCTATTATATAAAACCATAAATTATTGCTGTATTCCATCAGTAGAAGTTGAAAGGATATTTTTCTCGCTAAAAAATATCATTGACGATCGAAAACAAAGTTTCACTTTGTGTAATTTTGAAAAATATATAATTCTGTTATTGCAGCAAAAATTATTTCCGAAAAAAGAATATACTAGCATTCAATATTAATTAATCGCCCCTCTTTCCCGTGCGTTTATTTACAGTGGAAATACGTATCTTCCTGTAAAAATTAGAAGTGAAAATTTATTAGTGTCTATTTTTGCATATCTACTTATAATAAAATCCGAAGACAAGAAAGTGTCTGTAAGCATTCCGGGCGGGACCACTCTGGTCTGCGAATCGACCGTAGTTAAACTCCATGTTAGGCTTAATGAAAAACCTATGCTAACATATGACAGCTAAATGATAATATCTTCTACTTGAAATCATGTCTGTTCAGAATATTTTTCCTATAAAACATGTATATCATATCCTATTATAATGCTTTAAGTTCTTAATTAAAAATCCAGATTAAACCACGGAATCCCAGATATAAACAAACGAACACTGTTGGCATTCAGCATCACAAATTCAAATGAATCACAAATAAACGACTCTTTGAAAGCTTCACATCCGATTCTGCTCTTAAAATATTTGTAAAAGCATATTAAAGCATTTAAATATTTTAATTTTGTTTAAAACCTTCAAAAACTATTTTAACAGCCATCTATCGGCAAATCCAAGTGTAGAAAAGTGTAGGTAATCATTCCAGAGTGAATAGAGTCGGAGCTGCGAACCCGAGCGTAGTTAAACGCTATGTTAGGTTTAATGAAAAACATATGCTAACATATGACAACTAAACGATAATTTCTTCTACCACAAACCATGTCTTTTCAGCATAATTTCATATAAAACTTGTATTCTGTAAACAATTTTTTCTGTAAACATTTTTTTTTCAGAAATAGCGGTGATTTCTTTCGTAGGGAGGCTTTGCGGTGATCGATCCAGTATTACGCTTCTGTTTTAAATATTGTTTTGGCGCCATCTACTGGCTTTAAAATGTACTTTTCTACAATACAAACCTTTCAATAATAAAATCTTCATGCTGTTTGTTTGTATGAAGTGTTATGAAAATGGAACGCAGATCAACAATCCGTCATTTTTGACGGGAGTTATATACTAGTTTTAAATGTTTTTAGTGCATATTTGTATGCATATTTTGGACATTATTTAGTACATATAATCCGGACTCTCCTTGTAACTATTATTTCCCCCAAATAATGTTCTGGTATATGTATATGCGTAATATATAGTTCATACCATTAGTCTTGTTTCTGGAATGTAAATCCTAATGCCTTTAGTTTTAATGGCATACCAAAATTAAATGCCTAGTAGAGCTTTAGGTTGAAGTTTATTTCGTTTAACTTTAGGAGCATAAACAAACCAAAACGGTAGGACTTAAATGTCCTACCGAAGATTTGAATCATGTCGCTCTGGAGTATAAATGGATGACATTTCGATTTTTATTCAGAAATAAGTTAAGAATTTCTCGAACTGCGTTTACAGATAATCATTGTTGCCAGTTAGGCGGGATTTTTTTAATTCAGATTGCGTGATTGCTACCACTTTTTTCAAAAAGTAATATTTACCAAGTAATATAAATATTTAATATTATTAAAATAATACTATTACCAAGTAATAGTATTATTTTAATATTTTAATTATTCGTAAATAAGACGAATATTTTTATTTCAAAAAAGTGATAGAAATCCAAGCAATCTAAATTAGAAATCCCAACCAACTGGCATGACTTAAATTCAAGCCCATTATTTGAACGCACGCACTTTAATTTTTTACCCGTCTGTCTCTCAGCTTTTACTAAAACCTTTTTAAATCATTCGAAAACTTCCGTTTTAGTCTTAATTATACAGATTTAAATTTTTCTAGAATAATCGTCAATAATTGACAAAAAGTATTTCCCCATTCCTAATCAGTTAACAGTGGAAGGTTGGTTGGTTGGTTGATTTATGACGGCCAATTATCTACTCGAGGGATATAGGCCCTTGGGGGGCGTGCCCTCCGTGGGGGTCTTTCTAAGGGATCCTAACCCGTATTTACGGCAAGGTTCGAAGAAAACCGCGGAAAACTCCGAAGGGTTAGGTCGACGAGCGCGACAGGGATTTGAACCCAGCACCTCCCGTTTACCAGCTTTTGAGAGCAGAACCTCTCAGCCACTTTTGGGGCAAACAGTGGAAGGACTCTACAAAATCCATCTACTCCCTTATCGTGAATCTTATTGGAAACGCGTTTGTACAAGTATCCTCTTTCAACCGATGTTCTATTAGATTTTACTACTACATAAGTTTCAGCTATTTTATTTCCGTACCTACAGTAAATGTTTTAGATACATTTAACACAACTAATTTTAAACATTTTTTCAAGTGAAAGCGAATTACTATGAATAAATCTCAGATGTACAACTTCTGAACTTAAATTAGCAGAGAAATCAAAATTTTTGCATTTTAAAACATAACCTTTTACCTATTTCGATACAGTCGAACAGTGTCTGTTAAATTTATCACACGCAATCATTTTATTATTTTCCCCATTGAATTTTGTTTTTTGCAATGTCTGTATTTGTCCCCAACAATGAACCTTTTCCTCATTTTTGCATATAATATAAAGTTATTTCAACTTTATGTTTTACATCTAGTATGATAAAGTCAAAATCTCTTACATACAAAACTTCCGACGAACTGTCTAGTACTTGTTGAGGGTGAGTTCTTTGTAGGTTTTGAGCAGTTCCTTATTATATAATAATAAGGAAAGAAGTTTGTCTGCTTGTGTGTGTGTGTTATGTTTTAAAGAGACCGCTGCACGCAAAGCTAAAACAATTGAGGGGGTCGGGGCAAGAAAGTGCCAAGTTTGGTGAAATAAATCTAACACTGTTATCTGTTGCTTAAAATTGTAAATTATAATATCCTACATATAATTTGTTTCTAATGTCACTTGGTGGCAGCATATGTCACAGGTTTCGTTTTTGCTCAAGATGTTTATGCCCCCAATGAAGATAGCTAATTTACAAAAAACGTAATAGTAATATCATTAAAGTAATGCCATATTGTTACTCAGAATATCTCAAATGTTACTACTAAGACATTGGCAACAAAAGTTTATGTTGTATATCTTGATTTGAGTATTTGATCAAATTTTCAAATTGAAATATCTCAGAAGTTCAAAAATGTGGCTTAGCACTCTTTTTCCCCGACCCCCCTCAATTGGGAGGTAGGCTCTGTTGTAATGCACAAAGAAGCACGATTATGGATATTTTGATTAGATTTCTTTTTATGGCATTTTTAGCGTTTTTTCACTTTTTGAGACGACTTTTCTACATTATTAAAAGAATTCGGTTTAAATTCGGCCCAACATAGTAAGTAAATTTTATCCACTGTTCAATAAAGTTTATTCGGAATTCGCACAGTCATTTTTGAATATTTCGCGAATTCTTTTATGCGACTTTTATATATTTTTTTGCATTTCACGGTGATTTTTTGACGTTGGTAAAAGGAATTCGGTTTCAAACTTTTAGCCTAATATAGTAAATTTTGTCCTATACGATTTTTGAATTTTAGCGAATTTTAATGCGATTTTCAGTGAGGATTTTTAGCGACTTTTTGCGTTCAGTGGCCATTTTTTGACATTAGGAAAAGGATTTTGGTTTCAAACTCTTAGCTGAATATAATAAATTTTGTCTTCCAGAATTTTTGCATTGCAGCTATTTTAAAGGAATTTTTGAAGTTGTATCACGTTACGAGGCGATTTTTCTGCATTTAAAAAAGAATCAGCTTCTAATCTTTTAGTCCAATATAATAATTTTTCCCTCTTTACAGGAAAGTTTATTCGGAATTCGCACAGCGACTTTTGAATTTTTCGCGACTGTTTTATTCAATTTTTAGAGAATTTTTGCATTTTGCGGCGATTTTTTGACATTGGTAAAAGAAATTAGGTTTCAAATTTTTATCCTAATATAGTAAATTTTGATCTCGAAGATTTTTTTATTTTAGCGATTTTTAATGTGATTTACAATGCAATTTTTAGCGTTTTTTCGATTACTGCAGCGATTTTTTGACATTCGGAAAAGGAATTTATTGTTTCAATCTTTTAGACTAATATAGTAAATTTTATCCTCCAAGATCTTTAGTTTTAGCGATTTTTAACGTTTTTTCGAGTGCTATTTTAGTACATCTGGAAAAGGAACTTGGTTTCAAACTTTTAGCGTAATATAGTAAATTTTGTCCTCCGAGATTTTTGAATATTTAGCGATTTTTAGCGCGATTTTCCTTAATTTTTTGAGGTTTCCGCTGCGATTATTTTACATTCGAAAAAGGAAATTGGTTTCAAACTTTTAACCTAATATAGGAAATATTGCCCTACATGCTTTTTAATGCGCTTTTAATGCAATTTATAGCGTTTTTATGCGTTTCACAACGATTTTTGACATTCGTAAAAGGAATTCGGCTTCAATCTTTTAGTCCACTAAAATAAATTTAGTTCTCTGGGAGTTTTAGCGTTTTATTTTTTTTCTTGCGTACCGCGGCGATTTTCTGACATAAATTAATGAAAAGTAATTTGGTTTCAACCATTTAGACTTATATAGTACATTATATCCTCCACGTTTTTTTTTTTAGTTTAGCGATTTTTCATGCGATTTTCAATTAAATTTTTGGGCGTATTTTTACGTACCGTGGCAATTTTATGAGATTTTAAAAGGAATTATGTTTGAAACATTTAGGAAATTATAGAAAATTTTGCCCTCCGCTATTCTTAATGCGATTTTCAATGCGATTTTTAGCAGAGCGATAGTTTAGTTAGTTCAATAGAGTTACAATAGAGTTAGTTCAATAAAGTTTATTCGGAATTCGTACAGCAATTTTTGAGTTTTTTGCGAATTTTGCATGAATTTTTTACAGTTTTTTCTTGTTTCGCAGAGATTTTTCGACATTCGTATAAGAAATCCTGTTTTAATCTTTTAGCCCAATACAGTAAATTTTGTCATTATATTTCAAGAGATTTTTGATATTTTAGCGTTTTTTCGCAATTCGTTGAGATTTTTCCACAATAGTAAAAGGAATCCGGTTTCAATCTCCTAGCCCAATATTCGTCGCTACCATTTCAAACTATCGAATTTGAAAAAAAACATTTTTCATTACTTTTAAAAATGGACCGATTGTCACCACTAAATGTTAATAGTACTCTTCAGCAGGTTTGCCTGTTTAGCCTTCTTTTTTATTCAGAAATTTTGAACCCATACCAGAAATTTCAAATAGAAATTTTTGCCTTATTTAATGACACACATTTCGTGATTACTTAAAGTGATTTTTTTTCCTCAAAATTTCCGGTATAAATTCGGCATCTCTGAATAGAAGAGCAGGCCAAACTGGCAACTCTGTTCTTCACATAAATTTTATTAGTATTTTTACTAGGCGAAGAATTCTAATAAAATTTAGTGGTGAAAATCGGCCTATTTTTAAAATTAATGAAAAATGCATTTTTTCATATTCGATAGTTTGACATGGTAGCGACGATCAAATTTTGTTCTCTTTTCCATAAAGTTTATTCGGAATTCGTGCACCGATTTGTATATTTTTCGTGATTTTTTATTGCTCTTTTCAGAGTTTTTTCTCGTTTTGTGCTATTTTTTTAAGTGACCGGACGGACAGCTTGTTATATATAAAATGAAAAGTGGATGCTAAGTACAGAAGATATTCTACATGTTTTCCATCATTTAAAGAAGTTATTAGAGTTATTAGTTCATGCTACCTTGTAGTTTCACTTTAAAATACTTGTTTTTTCACTCTTTGGTTCTTCTTTTTAAAACACATTTTATATGAGTGACCAGATTTTTTGCAGTAACTACAAATTAGATTCAGTCCAGTATGATTAACTGGTGAAATATTTGAACATCTAGAGGGTCCCAAGTCACTTCCATTGCTTATAAACTACGGCTTTTTACTACTTACTAAATTCTTCTTTGGAATGGTTGCTTTAGCGGTAGAAGTTTTAAATTCCATTGTGTAAGCATCACTTACAGCTATCACTTATTTACTTTCATCCATAGGTGCCGACTTAACGGAGCAAATCAAGCAAACTTCTACCACTAACTTAAAAATAATATTTTTTATCTTAATTAATAACAATGATTAAATAGGACAAAAATATTTTTTAATTAGTAGTAGAAGTGTGCCTGATAACCTAGTTCGCCCCCATGAAGTCCCCATGCTTTCATCTTTACGTTTTAAGCAAACTCTTCCATATTCACTATTAAGTTGTTTATATACGTTCTCTTATGTAAAGTCTTTATCCTTATAAATATTTGAACTAGATTATCGTATTCATCAGTTAGAAGGCTTATTAACCTTTAACGGCTGTAAGCGCTCTTGCATATGGCTGCTTCTTTTCAATTTTCAGAGTTTAATTTGTAATTTTCTGTTTGATTACAGACACTACTGCAATTTTGTTTCGTTTGGTTCCCCAATATCATCGCTAGAGACTTCTCAGTATATAAATTTTTATTATAAAAATCCTATATATAAAGTTTAGTACAAAAATAGTATGCTATGCGTTAATCTAGCCTTATATTCATATTCAAGCTAACTCAGATACCGCTCACAGTAGCTTATGCAACAATTTCTGTGACGGTAATTGAGGGTTAACTGGAAGCTTGACAATAGTTCAAACATATCAAATCCTGCATCTATAATTTAAAACTTTTCGCTCCAATTTCCTTACAAAATAAACCAACGATTTCTTCTTTCGGGTTTATCGACATAAGCACTATCGACACCGAGTCGAATGAGCTAAACCGCGTTGCGATTGGACTCGTAGAATTCGAGATATTATGAAATGAAAAAATAAATTCTGATATTATTATTCGAAAAGAGTGGTATAAACAGGGGGTGCAATCTGTTCTATATGAACATCACCGAAATCTGTAAAGCTATCGAAATCCAGTCGAATGAGCTAAACCCCGTCGTAATCGGGCCAATAGAACCCGATTTACGGAAGTGCCCGCTCGTGGTGAAACTTGGAACTGAAATATGTAACCGATATCAATATCAAGTCGAATGAGCCAAACCGCGTTGCGATTGGACTTGTAGAACTCGAGATATTATGAAATGAAAAAATAAATTCTGATATTATTATTCGAAAAGAGTGGTATAAACTCAGAAACTTTTTAAAATGTTATAGAGGGTCCTTATTACTTTAATTATAAAGTTTGGAATCAGTTTGGTGGAAATCCGTAACATAGTGTCTGAGTTATTTAAACAAGCCATAGTTAAGAGACAAAACCGTGAAGGGGGAGGAGGGGGAGGGGCGATGACACTGTTTTTTTTCTCAAACAACTGATTTAGACTACCGGAGTACTTGTTCAAAGACAGAGACCTGTAGAAAAGCTTAGAACTAAAAAAAAATCTGAATTTACTATTCGAAAATACTGGTAATTTCTATACATAAAAACAATCAAACGCTAGAGAGGAATCTAAAAAAGTTAAATTTGTTAAATGGAATTAGTCTTCTCCAACGCCATTCCCTCAAAAATATTATAAATATACAAATATTTCTTAATCACATCAACTGTCCCTATCATAATATCTGGCCGGCGCTCTAATAGAAAAACTTTAATTACCCATAGGGCAGTTTAAACATCTTACCTGAGATTCTTCGCTTATCAGAAGGCTTTTAATTTATTATTTATTCTGGGGATAGAGTCTCCTTTATGTCTACCATTGAAATTACATGTTTAAACGACTGTACCAAAGCGATGGGATTAATTAAAAATTAAAAATCGTATCTCATCAATTGATATTTCCCTTCCTAATTATCGGAGAAAAACCAAAATTACATATTTAAAATCCTCGTAAAAAAAATCAAAAATCAGGGGGGACGATGCTGATGTGGACAAGTTGATTCAATGGTTTACCAGCCATCAACCATTTCCAAAAATTAACGAGCTTTTGTCTATAATCAGAGCAGTAAAGTTATCGGTGGTAGAGAAGAGAATTGCCATCTTTCGAAAGGAAGTTGGTAATAAAGGGATGTCAAGCATTCTTTAGCAAATTTTTGAAAGCATGCTTTTTAAGCAAAAGGATGCAATGGTTTCTAATGCTACAGTAATAAGCAGTACAAAAATAAAGGAAGCTAAAGTAGCCATAGATCCTCTTGTGCAGTTTCACAGGATATGACAAGCAATCAGACGAAGAAATGAAAGAATACTTCCAGTATTAATTGGCGCCTTTCCCTTCGTCACTTTTTACAGAGGAGGGTATGCGCAAAGGCACCAAGTCTATGTTTTACTCTGCTTTTACCCCCCTACAAGTGACACAATATTGGGAGGAGTTGATGGAGGATAGTTGGGTGATAGAGTGCAGGTAGTTGATGGAGGATGTCTTCTACACAAAGTTTGTTGGTTTCGCAACAAATGTTTCTGTGCTATTTTTGCAAAATATGTGAAATACGTACAGCATCATCACAGTGGAAATGCAATCGTTGTCTTTGATGGCTATCCTGAACATAATCAAAAAAATTACAAAAAGTACAGAAAGAGCTCGTCACTTGAAGATTTATACTACTGTTGAGGTTTAGTTCAATGAGACCAAGCTTCCACAGATACCAAAGAGAAATTGTTGGGGAATGAAGAAAACAAATCACTTTTCATTTCTATGCTTTGAAATGAATTTGAAAAAGCAAAAGTGGTCACTGAAGATCCAGATTTTCTAATACTGAACACAGCTATATACTTGTCTGTGATTACGATGCTATCATTGTCAATGGTGAAGACCTTCTTGTTCTTGTGGCTTCTCTATCTCTAGATAATGTTTATTTCCGAAATGCTGGGACAGGGAAACTGGAGGATTTCTACTCCAACAAGTGTTTCAAGTTTAAGGAAGTTGCACAAAATATTCTTTTTATTCATGCTGTAAGTGGTTGAGACTCCACTTCTGCGCTCTTCAGTCATGGAAAATTAAAAAATATTGCAGAATTCCTCAAAATCGATCCCTGAACCAAAGAGTTCAAATCTTTAAAGGCTCAAATGCAGAGAGGTATAAACTTGTTGAAGCCACAGAAACTGTACTTCTTGCCCTGTATGGATATGATACCAGCTAAACTTGAATGTATTGCGGTGTGTCAGCTTCGCTACAGCAGCTCACGATATTAAATTAAATTTAACGAGAGTACCACCTACTCCGATGTTACTCAATACCATGCATTTCGGACATACCCACAAGTTCAGACATGGCTGGGAAACGAAAATGAATCTCTCGAATAGGGCTGGAAGTGGGATGGGCATAGGCTCATTCCAGTCACAATGATGAACGAATCAGCTCCTCAAACCCTACTCAATTTCATATCTTATGCCAATGCAAAAAAGGTTGCAGTACGAAGTTCCGTTATGGGAAAGCAGTCTTGAAGTGCTCAGTTATCTGTGTGAAGTTCCACAACCAACTATGTGGCAACGATCCTGATATTATACTAGACCTTATGGACTTTAACGACCAAGAACAACCAATCGAGTCAAGTACAAAGACGTACGGTGAAGAATCTGAGACAATGGTATCACTACAAAACAAGCAGCAGGAAAAGGAAACTTAAGTGACTATACTTACTATATATTTGTTGATTAATTTCTTGTACATGCTATAATTAATTAATTATATCGTGGTTTGAATATCAAAAAGTCCTTCCGGCCTGTACCGGGAGGAAAAGGTAGCTTTCCTATATCTTCGTTTTAAAATTTTAGCTAATGTTACTCGAAAACAGCAAAGCTAAAATGCAAAGAAACCGTTTAAAAAGATTCGTTAATACTGAATTTGAATAAGAAATTTGCCAAATTATTCAGCTATAGCCAAGTTGACTTCATTTATGAAGACTTATTTTTGTCGCTAAATTTGGCGATATTTCGCCAATTGTCGCCAAGTTTGACGAGAATTTGGCGCTAACGAATATGAATATATGCGTATGATTGGGAAAATGATCACAACAATGAAAGATAATAATTTGCGAGAAATCGGGTTCACTAAAACTCATAAATTAATCGTTGATTTTTTGTAATGTGCTGTCTTTGTTTCAAAATGTCAGCCACCCTAGAATTTCAAACTGCTCTATCTCAGCCATTTTTTAAGATAGACGTAAAACAAAAAATGCTCTGGAATCCTTGTATCAAGGCCTAACACTTACGCAAAAACTAAATTTGAATTTTTAACTTTTTTGTATATTTATTTTAGTTTTAAAATTTTCAGTGGCCGCCATCTTGAAACAAGATGGCGGCCATCTATATATATATAAATCAACATTTGAACGGAGGGTGGTTTTGGGGTCTAGGGCAGGGTCGGCGAACCTTTTCACATCCGCGTGCCACTTTTTGTCAAAAAAATTTTCAAGTGACCATGGCGTGCCAACGACACCCCCCCCCCCCCGCAACTCAAACGTAAACAACTTGTCACAAGAAAAGATTAATTAATGATAGTAATAATTATAGAAAGAAGATAATACATAAGAAATAATTATATTAATCGTAAAAAAGGTATTAAAATCTAAAATCGAGACAACTTGCCAAATGACTGTAATAATTATGGTAATACGTGATGTTGCCCTTGGAATCTGTTGATTTTGACATTTTAAGCAGAGTGGTGGTTTTATAATTGAGGTAATTTTATTTTAATTCTAATTTCTTAAGATTTGCAGCAAAATCTTCTTTTTTCAGAAGAAAATTTAAAACTTCGTAAAGTATGTAATGCAGCCACAGCATCTTGGAATTAATGTGTTAGTTTCTGTTCACCGAGTTCGTTATCACTCTCATTGTCACAAATGTTTGTTTCTTCTATCAGTTTGCAGCTATCGCTTGTCGAAACAAGGTAAATCTAACGAAGCGTCAAACTTTCGTTTATTTAAAGCCTGTGACGATATGAAGTTAACTATTTTTGTGATTACTGCTAAATATCACCAAGAGATTCAAAACCAGCCTATGCACCCAGGAGATGTTGACGTATGATACAGTGAAATCCAAGAATAATATGGCCAATGTGAGTTTGAAATAAACTGAAAAAAACATTTATTTTACCCATTATACTGGAGCCCCCAGCAGTTGTAACAGAAACTGTTTTAGACACATTTATTTCTTTTTCAGTAAGTGAATTGATAACTGCTGTACAAATATTTTACCTTTTAGCTACAGTTGATAATGATAATACCGAGAATAATTACTCCTTAGTAACATTTTGAACAAAACACCGTACAAGAACATCTAAACGAGCAGATTTAGTTACATCTGAACTTTCGTCAAGACAAAATAATGTGAAAGGAGAAGAGGATATCAGGCTTTGGTTGCTCTCTTACATTTTCTGCCATTTTTAAGATTCTATTCTTTGACTGTATTTCTTGATAAAGAAGCCTCTTTAATTAGTTGAATTATTTTATTTTTATTTTCAAAATCGTCAAAAAGAGATCGAGCGCATGTTAACCAGGATTCCTTCAAAAACTTTCCATCGCAGATAAATGTACCATTCCGAACAATGACATTCGCAGCCAAGAAACTTGCGACACTAGTTTGAGAATGTTTGCTGATATCTGTAATCATAGATGTCAACAGTTTATTTTTTCTTTAATTGCACTGGCAATGAATTCCTTTTCTTCTGCATAACTTTTTGGGGAAATAGGTTTGTGATTTGTTTCATAATGCAGTTTTACTGCAGACCACTGTCCCGGAACAAAAAACGCACAGAATCTTAACATCTTTATTAATCATCCCATATTTCTCAGTCCATGTTTCTGAAGTCGATACATAGAAGGACAAAAATATTTCTCGTTTTTCAGTATTGAACATATTAGTATTCTCATTTTTTTTATATTATCTTAATTTAGGCATTTTTAATGAATTAAATAATTAAATATTAGAGTAATATAATGATTAGTTAAAAATAATGATTAGAGTAAGTTATCTCTAAGCGCCGAAAAAATCTAATAGCTTTTGTTTGGTATTTATTTATTGGAAATATCTTTAAATTGTATATTGTATAAAAATCCCATTTTTTCATGTTTTTCCACTATCGGCAGACAGAGTACTTTTGAAATTATAGTTTTCATTTCATTTTATAACTGTTTTAACAACCAATGTATTATTTTTTTCTTAACTTATCGAAAAAAAGGGCATATTTTAATAGTTTTATTAATATTTTTGCCATTTTAACTGATTAAAAATTAATTAACAAATTACAGCAACAGTTGAATAAAGCCTCATATGCAAATCAACATGCATTAAATGATGTGGAAATTTCAGGAACCAAACAACCAAGAAATAATTTGTTTACAGTGCGAATCATCTGCGTCTGCAGTACGAAACCGAGGAAGAAGGTGGGGAGGGGAGGGGGGGGTCAGAGGTCAGATGTTCTGAGCGGGTAATTCAATTATATAACAAGTACACAAGTACTTATTATAACAAACAAAAGCTATTTTCAGTCAAGCTCGTGTATTAATGAAAGAAAAATAATGAGGTTCAGAATTTTTAGGAGTTTGACTGAATTTTGATTTAGAATTTAAATTAACGGCGTGCCAAAAGTATCCTCTTGCGTACCATATGTTCGCCGACCCTGGTCTAGGGGGTCATGATCGGTGAAAATATATCGAAATTTTCCGGAATTGCTTTCAACCGAACGGCTGCAATAGGTTATACTGCTTTATACTTTTTTGTATTGAAAGCTACCTAAAATAAAAGCTAGTTTTTTAAATTATTAACTTGCCAGGCGATATTTTCCTGTTTTCACCCAAAATCTTGTAGCTGTGATTTTCAAAGTGTATTACAGATAATTATAATTAATTATCTAATAAATGAAACTATAGACTATTTCATGCTCTAAAAAGTTTATTATGTCAGTTTTGTCTCTAAAATGCACTAAAAGTGGGCTATTAAGCAAAACCAAACGTCATTTGTGGTTTTTTGCAAATTTTACAAATTTTACCCTATTGGACAATTTACAAACATGAATAGTACATGTTGTAGGGGATTTCATTCTTTACAAAATGGGAAAATTAATTTTTCTGTAAAATGCACTGAAACCGATTTACTCAAGAAAAATTGGAAAAAGGGCCGAAATATTTTGGTTTTTTCGGTATGGTGAAAAACGCACAAGGTCAAGAAGTTTGAAAACTTGGTTTTCTTCACTAGAGGATCAACCTATGCAACCTATCCAAAAATCAGAGTTACCCGAATTTTTTCAAGGTAAAATGCTATTTCTACTGGATTAATGAACTTTTTTATAAAAATGGAAATCTGACATGGATTACCGTAATACAAGTCTACATGTAAGAAAAAGTAGGAATCATAAATCTATATTAAATGTAATTTTGTACTTACAGTAGAAGTTTTGGAGAAGTCAAATATCCGTGATTTATGTTAATGCTATTTATAATCTTTTAAGTATGAAAGCTGTGATAACAAGAACGTAAAACTTAATTTCCCAAATTATTATTATGTTAGCAAACTAGCAAAAAATAAAAATCGTAAAAAATCTAGTGCATATATTTAAGACCTTTATTTTTGTACTTTCATGAAGTATTATTACTATCCATTCCATTTTACGATAACATTTGACATTTTGTTATCTGGTGCTTGTTCGAAATTCCAGCAGGATAGTGTTATTTTTTAGTATATTATATCAAAATCTACTCACAATTGACTTACAACAGATAAAAATTATCTTCCACAATTTCCAATATGAAGTCCTGAATTCAGCTTAATATTCAGCTTAATATAACCTTTCGAACAGTATGAGTCACCAGATATATCCGAAAACACACAGATTTTTTTTTCTGAAAATGGACGAAATTTAATGTTAACACGTTGACTGCGTAGGACGCAGATCTGCGTCTAGTCGTTCATGAACAGGGTGTGGCAGACGCAGATTCACGTCCTGTCGAGGCTTGCATAAAATGCATTAGTTTTGCTAAAGCATTCACATTGAGCGAACGCAACTTTATCAACATATAAATAAAGCATCCCGATTGCCGTGTTTGAAAACGTTTTTCTTTTTTTTTGTGTGTGTGTTTGTGTGATGCGAAAATGTGCAATCCTGGGAAAAGTGATATTTCTCAGCAATTTGATTCTTTATGTTTATCAGTATTTTTGTTTTTTGTAGATCAAAGTATATATAATATGGTCTTATGTTTGAAATATTTTTAATTTTGCTGAATAAAAGAATGAAAACAAATTAAATCTATACATCCTTGTTTTATGACAGTGTGGACGCGGATCCACGTTTGTTAGCACTGAAAATGGACATTTCAAAAGTACTTGATTAATTTTAACACAAGTATTCTAATTGGTAAAAAAATCATATGAGTTCTATTTTTCCAACTGAGTGAAAGCGTGTCCAGGCCAGGATTCTAACCAGGGACCTTTCGGCTTAAGCTTCCAATGCTCTGCCAACTGAACTATCCTGGACGAATCAGGCGAACATAATTCACCCAGCTAACATCATTTATAATGACATCTGGTCTGTTATTTTAAACAGCTCAACAAAATAAATCGCAGTTAATGGAAGCTAGTAAACGCTGGATACGTATTTACACTTGATTAATTTTTAACACAATTATTCTAATTGGTAAATAAAGCACGTGAGTTGTGATTTTCCAACTGAGGGAAAAGGTGTCCAGGATAAGATTCGAACCAGGGACTTTTGGCTTAATACTCTGCCAACTGCGTTATCCTAGACGAATCTGGACGATTATTAATAAAGCTGGGTGAATTGTGTTCGTGAGATTCGTCCAGGATAGCTCAGTTAGCTGATAATTGGCAGCTAAAGCCAAAAGTCCCTGGTTCGTTACCTGGCCTGAACACTTTTTCACTCAATTGTAAAATTGCAACCGATATGATTTATTTACCAGTTAGAATAATTGTGTTAAAATTAATCAAGTGTAATCATGCATCCAGCGTTTACTGGGTTGCATTACCTGCGATTTATTCTGTTGAGATGTTTAAAATAACAGACCAGATGCCATTATCAATTAGATTAGCTCGGTGAATTGCGTTCACCAGATTCGTCCAGGATAACTTTCAGGTAAAGCTGAAAATAACTATTCGCCCGTTTAGATTAAGTGATTAAACTTTGAAATATGGCGATTAAAAATTTTGCGAGATCGGCCAAATAATTGGACGGACAAGTGAAAAAAGAATAACATTCCAAAAATACGAAAAATAAACTGAAACAGTTTAATTAAAATTAGCTAATAAATTAATCAGTATTTTTCTTTGAAATTTATAGGAAGAACTCTCATTGAATAGTCCTACAATCAAATAATGGTGAACATTTCTCTAAAATTGATAATATTTTATGTAATGTTTTGTGCTTCCTCAACATTTACATCAGTTGGAATGTTATCCTTTTTAGCTCACAGGCTATCAAAGCCTGAGAGCTAATGTGCCCGCCCGTTCTGTATGTATGTATGTATGTACGTATGTACGTAACGCGATAACTCTTGATAGAAATATCCGTTTTGCTTCAAATTTTGTCTATAGGTTCATTGTGATAAGGCACTTACCTGATTAGTTTTGGTGGTTCGTTGATTAAATATAAAGGGGTAAACGGGGGCTAATCCCCCCCCCTTAATTTAGATGAAAGGGTTTTTCATGCAGAATTGTCTGATTTGCTTCAAATTTTGTATATAGGTTCACTCTGATAAGGTGCTTCACTGATTAGTTTCAGGCGCTTATTGGTTAAGTACAAATGGGGGAACGGGAGTTAATCCCCCTTAATTTAGATAAATGGGTTTTTCATGCAGAATTATCCGATTTTCTTCAAATTTTCTACATATGTTCATTGTAATAAGGCGCTTCCCTGATTAGTTTTGGGGGTTCATTGGTAAATTATAAATGTGGAATGGGAGCTAATTTCCTCCTTAATTTAGATAAATGGTTTTTTCATGCAGAATTATCCGATTTGCTTAAAATTTTGTATATATGTTCATTGTGATAAGGTGCTTCCCTGATTGGTTTTGGGGTCGTTAGTTAAGTATAAATGAGGGAAACGGGTGGCGAATCCCCCCCTTAATTTATTGTCGATTTCTTTATTTTTTGAGGGGAATTATTCTGTGAAATAAGAGTATATTATGCAATTAGTGTGAATAGCCTGTGAGCTCAATGCCATCAGTTTAACTGGGCACTTTTTTTCTAATAACCAGTTCAATTTTCCTTTAAAACAATTTTCCTTAGAATTAATATTCATTTATTGTTAGATTTAAATTCACGCTATTACTTTTTAAGTTTTAAATGCTACTTATATATTTTCGTCCTATCAATGAAAGAACTCACACTGACAGGTAAATGGCTACTAAAAAAACTAACTATCTGCCAGAAACGTGCGACTAAAAAATGCCACCTTCTGGCCAGTAGCTACTAGCCAAAATTTCTTATTTTCAGTTTTATTTTTAGGATATAGGGACTTCCCTGGTGCACCTTGTAATATAGGGTGTCCCAAAAGTCTCCGTACAACTTCAAAATTTTATTACAAAAAAAGTAATAGGCCTACAGCAAAAATAATTACAACAGTACATAGAGTAACTTAAAAAGTTTTTTCTACTACTTTAGTATACTTGTACATGAGATCCTTTCGTTGCACAAAGAATATCAAGTCGATATTCCAATTCCATCCACGTGCGTTTCAGCATGCTAACATCAACAGTAGTTACAACTGTTTGATGAAATCCGAACAAAAGTTAATAGTCACATGGAATTGAAACAAAAGATCCAAACAGCAGTAGTTACTGTTGATGTTAGCATGAAAAACGTTCGTGGATTGAATTGAAATATCGTCTTGATATTCTTCGTGCTACGAAAGGATCTCATGTTGAAGTTTACAGAGACAGTAGAAAACAACTTTTTAAGTTACTCTATGCAATGTTGTAATTATTTTTGCTGCAGGCCTATTATTATTTTTGGAATAAATTTTTGAAGTTGTACGGAGACTTTTGGGACACCTTGTATCATTGAATGGAAAAGCTGAAAAGGTTTACGTGGAAAGAATCTCTAAGATTCGAATTAAACTTATTATTTACGATTGATATTTTTTTTTTCGATTGTTCATTTCATAGTTCGTATTTTAAGAAATTTTCAACAAAATTTTATATTAATTTCCAAACATTATTTAAATCTCAAATCAAAGTTTCTGTATATGTGTTTCTCAATATTATGTTATTACAACAGAGCAGCTAAAGGACAATGAAAGTCCTTCCGGCATGTACCGGAAGGAAAAGGTAAGCTTTCACAGACCATGTTTTTAAAAATTCAACTCATTTTACTCAAACACCCGAAACTAAATTGCTTGGAACGCGACTATAGAAGATTCAATCGCAGCTTTCGTTAATACTGAATTTGAATGCAAATTTCAGCATGAGAGTTACAGCATAACAAAAATCAGATTGTTTCAACATATCAGCCACCCTAGAATTTCAAACTGCCATATATTTGCCATTTTTTAAGATAAAGCCAAAACAAAAAATGTTCCGGAATCCATGTATCACGATCTAACACTTAATGGAAACAACTTTTCCAATTTATAATTTTAGTTAGCTTTGATTATAAAAATCTACCTATTGCAGCCGTTCGGAGGAAAGCAATTCCAAACAAATTTGGTATATTTTCACCGATCATGACCCCCAGATCCCAAAACCACCCTCTGTTCAAATGTTTATATATATATATATCTGGCATTTGTCATGCTGTAACTCTCTTATTTATGAACCGACCTGAATGCTACTGAGTATGTGTAAAGGACATACCAAGGTCTTGACCGAGTTCGTTGGCCAGCTTCATCCACCATCTTGTTTCAAAATGGCGGCCAGTTAAACATTTTTTATTTTTTAAAATTCAAAAAGGTATACAAAAAATTATAAATTGTAAAACTTGTTTCCGTTAAGTGATAGAACGTAATGCAAGGTTCTGGAACATTTTTTGTTTTGGCTATATCTTAAAAAATGGCTGAGATATAGCAGTTTGAAATTCTAAGGGTGGCTGAGATTTTGAAACAATCTTATATTTCTTATGCTGTAACTCTCGTGTTTATGAACCGATATGAATGCGACTGATCATGTGTACAGAACATACCAAGGTCTCGACCAAGTTCGTTGGCCAGCTTCATGCGCCATCTTGTTTCAAAATGGCGGCAAGTAAAATATTTTTTTAATTTTTTTAAAAATTCAAAAAGATGTATAAAAATTTATAAATTAAAAAAGTTGTTTCCGTTAAGTGTTAGATCTTGATACAAAGATTCCGGAATTTTTTTTGTTTTGGCTGTATCTTAAGAAACGGCTAAGAAATGGCAGTTTGAAATTCTAGGGTGGCTAACATTTTGAAACAATCTGATGTTTGTTATACTGAAATTCACATTCAAATTCAGTATCAACGAAAACCGGGATTGAATATTATATAATCGGATTCCAATCATTTTAGCTTCGGGTGTTTCACTAAAATAAGTTGAATTTTTAAAAACATGGACTGTAAAAGCTACCTTTTCCTCCCGGTACAGGCCGGAAAGACTTTTTTATACATCGTTTTGGATTTTTTTTAAATTAAAAATCAACTTGTCGCCACTTTGAAACAAGATGGCGCATGAAACTGACCAACGAACTCGGTCGAGACCTTGGTATGTTCTGTACACATGATCAGTCACATTCATATCGGTTCATAAATACGAGAGTTACAGCATAACAAATATCAGATTGTTTCAAAATCTCAGCCACCCTAGAATTTCAAACTGCCATATCTCAGCCATTTTTTTTCAGATGTAGCAAAGATGTAGCTGAATCCTTGTACCATGTTCTAACAATTAACAGAAACATTTTTTTCAATTTATAATTTTTTTGTACATCTTTTTGAATATTTAAAATTTTTTTTAATTTTTAACAGGCCGCCATTTTGAAACAAGATGGCGGATGAAGCTGGCCAACGAACTCGATCGATAGCTTTGTATGTCTTATACACATACTCAGTCACATCCAAATCGGTTCAGAAATAAGAGAGTTACAGCATGACGTATGTCAGATATATATATATATATATATATATATATCAACATTTGAACGGAGGGTGGTTTTGGGGTTGAAAATATACCAATTTTTTTTTCCTCCGAACGGCTGCAATAAGCAGCTATTTTTAATGAAAGCTACCTAAAAATATGTAAAATTAATTCAACGTAAAATTATTAATATTTATGCTTGTAAATACACGAATCTTAATGACACGAAACTTGTTACTTGAAGTTAAATTTAGCTGCAGATTAAATGTCTGGTATAAAATAAGGTATTATTGATGGGAATTTCGAAGTTTAGGATTTTCCAATATCACCCAAGCGTAATTCGTGCGCATCAGTTTCAGGTAAATACATGAAATGCAGAGTTGAATATAATTTATGAGAGTCTGCATGTTTTCGTGCATTTGTTTATTTCAACGATTTTGTTAATATACAGGGTACCCTAAATTGCAAGTTTTTTTTAAATTAATTCACAAGTAAACGATGACAGCAAGTTATTCTTGCAGAAGAGTAATTTGTGAAGTCTGGAATTTTTTTTTACTATGCTCTCTTGTTTTAGTTTCAAATATCACCGATAGATAGCGCTGAATTGTCTTAAAATGTAATAACGCTAAAAATAACCTTGCTTTTCGTGTTTCGACAGCTAAACACAATGAAGATTAAAAATCGGGTTATATTTTAGTTACCTTTAGCCAATTTTGAGCCATCTATGCAATATGCCTTTTTATTTTATTTTTTTTACATCTAAAACGAATAATTTTATTTTAACAAAAGTTCTGAAACATTAATATTAATCGCAGGTCCATGGCAAAAGGCATGCTGTCTTCAATAAATAAAATATTAGTTTAAAAATATGTAATGGTTTGAAGTGTATAACCCTTGCGTTACACCTATAGTTGACAGGCAAGCCCCAGTAGTTGACAATCCTAAATAGTAACTTTTTAATTGTTTTAAATTAACATATTTTAAACAGCAAAATAATAAACATAATTTATAGTAAGCTTTTAAACGCTTTTACATGCATTTATTTAGCCCGTAATAAACATGACATATACAGGGTGTCCCAGGATTATTGGGACAAACTTTTAGGAGAGGTAGGGAACATCACAAGGATTCAGATTTGCATAGGAACCCATGATCGGAAACGGTTTCGTTCGCCGTTAGATGGTGTTGTTCACAAGAGCATTGGAGGATTAGATGGTGCCTATACACAAGGGTGCCACACAAAGGTACACAAGGTGCCTAATCACAAGGATTCAGATTTGCATAGGAACCCATGATCGGAAACGGTTTCGTTCGCCGTTAGATGGTGTTGTTCACAAGAGCATTGGAGGATTAGAATCGACAGATTATCGCATCTTTTTGTAAGAGGCGCTACCAAGCTTACTTGACACTATGCCACAACATGTCAAACGCCACATGTGGTTTCAACATGATGGGGCACCTCCCCATTATGGTTTATGTGTTCGTGAACATTTGAATCAGATGTTTGATCACCGATGGATTGGCCGTGGTGGACCGGTTCCCTAGCCACCACGCGCTCCTGATTTAAGCAGCATGGATTTCTTTCTTTGGAGTGCACTGAAAAGTGTTGTGTACGCAGCACGTGTGGATTCCGATATGGATCATGTTACAAGACTCGTCTGTGTTGCTGCGGATATCCAACAAAATCCAGGTGTATTTGAGCAAGTCCGCCAGTCCATGATACGACGGTGTAATGCATTCATCGCTAGCAATGGTGGAAACTTTGACCATCTTGTGTGACATTTTCACATATCATCTACCCCAGCACATGTAATATCTTTGACCAATAAATTATTTCAGATGATCATAGTCTTGTGTCTCTTCGTTTCTTGTACCAGTCATGCTACTTTCCCATGACGTTTCCGACCATGGGTTGCTATGCAAATCTTAATCCTTGTGATGTCCCCTACCTCCCCTTAAAGGTTGTCCCAAAGATCCTGGGACACCCTGTATTTAAGAGAAATAATAATTGTATTTGTAGTAGCATTTTGATACAGTATAATGTTTTTAACAAAAAACTTTACACCTCTACTTGGTTATACAAATTAAACTATACTTTTTTGCTGACATTGTTTATCACAACTCCATGATATCTACTATTAAATCATATTCAATTTTCATATAGCAACGAAGATCACTAAAGATTTATTGCCGTCCTTAGTTTTAAGTACGCATTTTGTTGCTCTTGGTATGTTTTCGTTCTCTTAATCCTTCTTCCCTCTTACTTTTTTGACCACCCCTTAACAAGCACTAAAGTACTAAAAGAAATAAAATATATCTCGCCAGAATTCGTCTTCGCCACGTATCACAGTGGCGAAATTTCTCAAAAAACTGGCTAAAACGCGAAAACAAAAGTTACACTCTTTCTATGCACAACTTTCCTATTTATATATCAATGTCCTTAAAATATGCCAACCTCACCTTTATTGCTAAACGTAAATGCATAGCAGTTTATATTTTATTTTTATCCTGATGTTGAACATGTTGAAAACTAATGATCTTCATTGTTCAAAACAACATACTGAAAATTATTTTTTTCTGCTGCTAATTTTTAGTGTTTAGTTATGATTCTTGTTTCAGTATGGATATCGGCCTGTATTTCACTAGGGACCGATTTTAGAAGTTATTGATTCTCTCTCGAAAACTATATGAACTATAGCTAAAAAAGTGTCAATTACAAAAGTGTCGAGCGTCCTTGATTTAATATGAAATATCTTACACATAAAAATATATTTTCTATGAGATTTGAAATATAAGTTTTTTTTATATCCAATCACCGGCTTTAATACGTCAGTAATCACATTCAGAAATGTGGCATTATGAAGCAGATGCATATTTATTAATAGAAATAACACATGTAAGCAAGAGACAGATTTTTAATTAGAAAATCAAGTTAAGTTTTTTCAATTTGTCCAACATCAGCAGTAATGAATGTGCATGCATTTGAGTGCACGTGTACTGCTGCTGAAATTAGACACATTGAACATATATAACTTTGTTTTTTTATGAAAATAAATTGAATTTTGCTGACATTTTTTTTTATTAGTAAATGCACAACTGCATTAAAATACCACATTTATGTACGCGATTTGTGACTATTTAAGCCGGTGATTGGATATAAAAAATTACATTGCAAACGTTCTAATAAAGTTATTTGTACATGTATGATACCATTTAATACTAAATCGAGAGCTGTCTACAATTTTGTAGTTGAACTTTCTTGCTATCTCTCATAGTTGTCGAGATAGGGTCAATAACTTCCAAATGGTCCCAGTATAGGACTCTGGTATCAGTTGCATTAGATCGGGTTGAGTTAAGTCACTGCACTATTCCATTATCGCACTTGAATAGCTATAGCTCGTTTTCGAGTTTTGTCAGGGTAAAGGAAATTTCCTATGCACTCTGTATTTTTAAAATACAAATAAACCCTTTGTATCACCGCGTTAAATATCTACAACATACCTAAAAGTCAATGCTACTTATACAGTGGGCTTTAAAAGACGATATTATTTATTGCTGCTATCTTTCAAAACAGCATTTAATATAAATTGTTCATATAATTCTAAACAGACAGCGATACTGGGTTAATTTTTTATGCCAAAGTTTTATTTATCATTTGAGCAGTTTTACATCGTTATTGCTAAAATAAACTTCCCAAATTTTGTCAAATTAGAAAGGCTGGAGACGTCCAAAAATAATTTTTTTACAAAGGTAAGTTCGTGTACTTTAGAATTTTCTATTAGAAAATTGAGAATATTTATGAGAAGTGTGTAATTTTCTGCTTATTGAAGAGGTGAAAAAAATATCTTTTTTAGTTAATAAGTTTTTATTTTTATCTTCTAAATATTTTTAATAATTTTACATGCTTAAAATGATGCATTCTAACATCTGAGTAAATATTTTTCACATCGGAGTTGTTGAGTCACAAAAAGTTAAAATATATGTTTTCAGGGGATCATATAATAGTTGAGAAAGATATTAATTCAATCCTTATATATTATTTCTCCTGTCAACATCCCTTTTACTCAGAAAATATGAAACGCAGAACAACGAATGAGATACCATATGAAAGGTTTTAGAACAGGCTTCTGACATAGCCCACTTAACAATTCGTTAAAACATGTTTTTGATTAAAATTTGCTGAAATTAAAAAATTAAATCGGCATTGTTTTCATGAAAGAAATGAAAGGTTTTCCTGAAATTATTGTTGCCAAAAAAATAAAATACCACATTATATGATGCTCATAGCAATTATTATAAAAAACACCGCACGGGTTTATTTTATACTTATGATTAAAAAGTGAAATTGAAATTGAAATGTTTAGATTGATATTTCTAAGTCCCATGGTTTTCCCGAAGCGGAGGACGTCATCCTCTAATGCAGTCAAAATACGATTGTTAATTTTTTTTCTCGCGCATGCCTTTAGCAATCTTGGATCAGTTTTTAGTCTAACTTTGATGGAATAAATTAGATGATATTCTGGCTTGACTAACAACTAAATGTTGTTTGCAGATATTTTTATCCTTGCTTTTTCTTTAGAAGTTTAAACCTGCATCTAATAAATATTACATATTGATAAAAAATGATACTTCTCTATTATCCCGTCGACCACTTTTCATAACAAAAAACTATCGCCAAAATAAACGGGATAACGTTGCCATTGGAATATCAAAAAATAAATAAAATATAAGAATTTAAGGACACAATTGTTGTTTTAATTAATAAAATAACTACTAAATCAGTAAAACATAATGAAAAATACACGCAAATGTCGAATGTAATACCACTAGATGACGTAACAAACACGCATAATGATTCTGACATCAAGTAAATGGGACTGCATTTTTGGCGTTTAATCTTACAGTTTGTCGGTAGTTTTTTGTTATGAAAAGCGGTCGACGGGTTAATAGAGAAGTACCTAAAAAATATTAGATTCCAGTGCGAAATCTTTGCACGGGCCCTCTGGTAAAACTTTATTTCTTATAATGAAATATGTCCATGATATTTTTTCGTATTTTCATTTGCGAAGCATTCATAAAACGTTGTGAAAAAAATTTGGTGTATTACTCTAGCGGAATAGTCTTAGCGGGTAGTCTTAAACTCTATAAACAAAATAAGACAAGTAGATAGTAAGCGGTAAGGCTAACACATTTTGTTTTGAAACCCAGCGTGGTAATTATTCAGTCTAAAATACAAAATGCCCCATTAAACACTGAATTAAGTTTTCTTTAATAACTTTAACAATAATGTCCCAAGTAGCACAAAATGGCTCGGCAACCGTTGGCTAATTGTTTGCTGATTGTCATTCACCATTGGCTTACAGTAAGAAATGTCCACGTTGCCGTACCATTAACCAACGAACCATTTGCCAAAAAAGGTCCAACAGTGTTCCAACCGTTCACTGGTCAAAATCCTGCTCAGATACGCTCCAAATTAGATGGATTTTTGCATCTACCATTTCCCAACAATTTGCCAACTATATCATTCCCAATCTTACCATTCCCCAATGGTTTCCACAAACTGCCAACGATGGGCCAACAAATTGCGTTACTTAAGAAAGATGTAACTAAATTTTCAAAACGCTTATCTTGCTTCGTATGAAGTGGGCTAGGATCATTACAAAGAACATAAATTTTTGAAACAATAGACAATACTTATGAACATCCCGTTGTTTCATCTTTTAAGAAGTAAATCATATACGCCAGCAAAATGTGACATCACTCAAATGGCTGCTGGAGACAATAAGTTTTGGTATCCCGTTGAAAGTTAACGCAAGCTAGGAAAAAAAGTATGTAATAGCATTAATGTTTTGTTTTAAGAAATTTCTGGAACAGTACCAAAAGTATCCACTGACTTTTGTGACATAATTTTTTACCTTTTCCAAATAAATGGTTAATTTTAAGGATCAAATTTTTTCGTGCTCCATACAAAAACATTACATTTAAAGATTAAGATGTAAATGATTTAATACAACAGCAGAAATCATTATAAACTCTTTTAGAGCATTTTAATTATATGATAATTCTGGATTCTCACAGTGTCCGCTCACTTTTGTGAGTTATTATACACTGCTCAAAACAGTTAGGGAAGTACATGGTTTTAACGAAATTACACAAATACTTACACCAATAAGTAACTTAAATTAAAACATCCATAATTTAAAGCATTGCAGAAAACAGAAAAATAAAACTTCATATGCAAATCACAGTTCATGATGTCAAAAACCAGAAAAAGGAGATAAGTGAAGAAATCAGGATTTCGCAGAAATGTCTGTTTCACTGTCCTAGTTGCGAAATCCAATTGCTCAGTTTTTGTTTTGAGAAAAGGGTGATTTGAAAATGTCACAACAACGTGATTTACCGGAATCCATGGCTTGGCGTATTAGAGATAGACTTGAATCCGGGCAAACACAACGAAGTGTAGCGGACGTTTTTTTTTTCTTTGCATAATGTATGTGAGAACAATGACTAACCGAGTACTTTTTTACTTTACCGATTTTGGTTTAACATTTTTATTTCTTTTGAAAACGCTTTCTATTTCAAAATCGCTTCCGAAATTGAAAGTATCCTCATAAAAAAAGCACAACCGAAATCGAAAGACTAAAACATTGACAGATTAGATATTGATCTAAGATATCCTATGCAAAAAAATCACTTTAACATATTAAGATGCAAACGAGAAATTTGTAAAGAACGCAGCCATTGGTTTAAAATGAGCTTTCGAGTGATCTCAAGTGACTAACGTAGCTTCTTAACCCTTTCAGGGGCAACTAATTCTGTTGCTTTAATGTTGAAAACTCACCAGAATTTATGAACACTTTTATTCAAGAATAAGTTAATGTAATTTTAAAACTATTTTCATAAATTATAAAAGCAAAATATTATTCAAAAATCCTGTTACAAATTTTAATTAAAATTAGGTGGTTTACATATTAACCACCACCCTTCTATGGTTTAATGTTTTTAATTAAACTTTAATAGTAGGAAAGTCTTAGTTCAAAACTTCTTTCCACTTCCTATAAAATTTTTCGTCTGTGAAGATTTCTTCACCTTCATTAATTTTCATAGAAGATTCTTCATCTAAATTGGGCTTTTCTATTGTAAATGAATAGCTCGAATAAAGAAAAAGGGTTTAGCACTCTTCATTTTATTGCCAACATGGGCATAGAGAATGATTGACTTTTATCACTATATTAATCTCAGCTCCAAATTAAAACATACTGCCATAAGATACTTAAATATTTAATTCAAGATGAGTTAAAGTTACGTTCATTTAACTGCATTTCTCAAAAGTTCACTAACCTGGAACTAAATTTAAATAAATGCTTTCAGAAGTAAATTAAAGTTCACGTTCTTTAGAATTTTTATTTAATTAATGTAATCTATGTTATAACATTAGTTCAAGTACAGTCTTAAGAAATTTTCTTTAGATTTTCAGTGTTGTAAACAGGAAAAATTATTAAAATTTAAGTCTAATAAGAAATCAAGTAGAGGGTGGTCCCCCAAAAAGTACTAGTGGGAATTTAAATAATCTATACTATAGTAAGACACACTGCAAGATACTTTTGAAAACCATCAGGTGCAACATTGAGGTATGTTATGTTAGCGGCTAAATCGGGGTAGTGAACGAAGTTCAGAACAATGTTGAGAAGCGTGCATGCATGTGTACGTTAACAAACTGTTTTCCTAGAAGAGCGTTGTTACTATATCGAAATTGATTTTTTCAGCAAGAAATCGTTTAAAACTTGCGAAGACTGTTTCGTGAAAAGTGTGGTGAACAGTACGCTCGAACTCGACAATTAACGAAATAATACAGCGATTTTGTAACGATCATACCTGACATGCCTAAACGAGTTTTTGTGAACATGTTGAAGCATGCAAATGCGTATCTAGAAGCTGTAGGAGAGCAATTTAAATATCTATTGAAGTTTAAAACAAATAATTACGTTTTTGGAATTTCTTTGTAATTGTTCGAAATTTCTCTAGCAATTTCATTGGAAGAGACACCCTGAACTTTTATATTTAGGATTACCACACATCTCGAATTATCGAGGACAGCTGAAGTTCCAAGGATCTGTCCTGTTCCCTACAGATGAAAATAAGCCTATTATCAGGATAGGTTGTAAAATGGGACTCGTCTCAGAAAAGGACTTACAAGCTACTCATGTATGTAATAAAGGAACAGTGAAATTTAGCTGCGGAATCCCAGTAGAAAATCTGCAAAAAAATAAAATACTTTCGAGTATTTGACGCAAAAAGACGCGATTTGGCTAGCAACATTTTTCCCTCGCCAAACGCAAACTATTTTAATGCATTTTGAAACTGCTTGTAAAATTATTATTCGAATGCGCAATACTTAATGAATTTAAATTTAAACGATAAAAGTTTATTATTTTTTGTATATTTTTTTGTATTTTGAACAATGCTTTTTTAAATTTCCAAATATGTCTGAGATTTTTATAAAATTTGAAAGCGTAAAATTGTTATCAACTTAAGAAAGATTTACTAATGGATTAATTCTAGGGCTCATGATACCATACCCTCTTGTTCAGAATCGTTTGCATTTTGCGTTCAACATTTTCAACTCTCTGTACGTTTGCAGTGGTATTAATTTAAAATATTCTTTAAATCATATTAAATAAATCATTCACTTTTTTTTCTCTATTTATTACCAATTGAATGAAATTTTGCTATTATTTAATCCCCCATTCCACGATTTTTTTCTAATTTAAACGGCTTCACCGGTTATATAAGTAATTTTCAAACGTATTTTTAAAAGAAAAGCCCGATGACAAACGCATTCGCTATACATTTCCATATCGAAGAAGTCATTGTTTCCATAGCAACAATAATTTTCCCTTGATTTGACAGTGTTCAGAATCGGGATTATTTTTTAGCTTGAAACAATTTCAATCAATTTAAATTTTGTTTTAAATCGTAAATTACGATCTTTAAATTTCATTATATATACATATAAATGTGTACACAAATTTGTAGTTATAAAAATTTCTTTATTATGTAAGTTAAACTTACATAAACAAGTTCAGCATGAAAAAGTTTTTCATTAAAGAGCATTTGTCATAAAACCGTATTTAAAAAAAATTATTCCGTCGAAAAAACGGTGATAAATCGCCAAATAAACGAATTTTTCATATTTTTGTACGGCCGTTATGAGGTTCCGCAGAAATTTTTTTATAGACGTATATATCCCCAAGAGAAGAACATTCTGTAATTTTTTCAAAATTTTCTGAGTAAGCGCTTATGGAGACCTTCCTTGTTAGCCCCATTCATGTCTTACTTCAGTTGACGTGCTCTAACGCGGGTAGCATGGTAGCGTTCTGTAATGACACATGCCATATTTCAACGAGCATATTGACCTATAGCCTGGAAGTGGTTTCGAAAAGTTTGATTCGAAAATATGGTGACAGTAGCCGGGCGAATGCGTTGTTGGAGAAGAATAACATTCATATATCAGTTTCTTCCAGCGATAAGCTTTATCCTTATTTTGCATTGTTGCTTCTCCGCGACGTTGCCCTGGGTTTCAGTATACATTTACAGTCTCCAAAAGACGATTCCACATCTTCGAAGTCACACTCTATATTACTCCAATGGCTTCCGAAATCACAATTTACATTTAACGCGATTCTAAAAATAATTCTCCCGAATCGGTTAAATGATTTCGTTCAGACATCGCCCTCTCTCATACAAAGCAGTCAACGCATTTCAACCATTTTTTTTTTACCTTTTTCTTCGAATAATCTAAGGCCAAATTAAATTTCATTCGCTACCACTAATGAGTGATTTTAGACATCACAGACTAAATTTGCATATTTCGATATTTGAAAATAAGGAAACATTTGCGCTTTTAACTCCCTTCTTCCTCTTAAAAAAAATCCGATTATATCATATATTCACAAAAACTTGCGATATCCTTTAATCCTCAAAATTTTACTCACAAAATGTTATTTATATTTAATAAAAAGTTTACTATCAGTAAATGAAATATCTGTTTCCATTTTTTCTTATTTAACTATATTTATTACTTATTTCTTTCTTCTTTTTGCTTTCACATACAATATTTACTTTTTATTCGCTATACTGAAAGTTAAATTTAATTTTTAAATATCTAACTGTCAAAACAATTTGAAAAATGTGTGGTTATATTTTGTGAGTAAGCGAAATTTGAACAAATTTTTGCGCCGTCACTAATAGCACAACAACAATATATGTGACCACACTGTGATTTCACCATGGTCACATATGGAAAAAATCGGCCAAGTGCGAGTTTTACTCGCATACAAAGAGTTCCGTACAATAAATTTATTAATTACCAATTGCCTTCAATAATTGAATTCTATTGGAATAAAAAATGTTGACTATTTATCACTATGATTCACCTTACCTAAAACAAAGACATTTTACAAAGTTTAATCTTGGCATTGTGCCAAGCGCGCATCGAAAGGAGGTCGCAAATTTGCAACACCGCCTGCCGCGTTTTTCTAGATAGGTTTTTATTAATATCTCGGCTAATTACCGACAATTATTTTCGAAAATCATTATAAACAATCATAGGATGATTCCGCGTCTGAGTGCCCACAATGTAAAGTTTGTGTGTAACGGGAAAATACGATTTTCTCAAAAACTATGTGACCTAGGATAATCGCTGTAGTTTTCCTGCAATGTTTAAATAAACTCCTACTACCCTTAATTTTTTTTTTCATAATTTTAGTTTCAGTAGATTCGGAAATAGGATGGGGGGGGACATATTTTTGCAGTACATTTTCGTCGATATCTCTGAAAATATACCTAAAATTAAAACAAATATATTTTTGAGTTCGATTTTACGAGATCTTTCGAACGATACCCCCACGCGATATATATAAAAAATCAATTAACTTAATTAGCCCCCCTGAATTTTTCTTAAAAATATTTGTAAACAGCTAATAATCTATAAATATGTGGGTCAATAGTCTTTATAACTCTCCCAAGTTCGAACTTTCCACGTCCCATATTTTACGAAAAAACGGCTGTAACAGACGGACAGCCAGACACACGAGTAATCTTATACACTGTAAAAACTACTTCGCAACCTTTCCAAAAATTACAGGTAGCAAAAGAGATTTTTGATTCAAAATGCTTCTCTAAAATCTAGGGTTTCTGAAGATAAAGGAATGCTATTCAGAATCGTGGTTATCTCGGAAGAGGTTATTATTTTATTTTTGTAAAGCTTCTTCCTAGATCAAGAAACTTCTATCTTTGTTACAGTATAGTCTCTATACAGTGAAAAAGGAAAAATGTTTCTGAAAAGATACATTTCGCTTTTATTTTTTTTCAGTGCGGCCACAACGGAGGGCCCACCGTGGCTGAGTGGTCAAGGCATCACACCGCTAATCGCTTGCGAGTGTAGGTGGGAGCGGGTTCGAATCCCGCTGGCTCCGTTGCACACTCTTTGTGGAGGTTCCGGCTGTATTTCTGTGTGTTGTAAATTTCCTTGTGTGTGCTATCTAGTCCCTGTATATATTGACGATGACTTATAAGCGGGCGCTTGACGCCAAGCATACGGGTCAGATGTATGTCAATAAAATGTCAAATGTCAAAGTTCCACAACGGAGACTAAGACTTCTCTTTTTCGTCACATTATGATTCACAGGTGACCGTCACTGTGAGGTCGCCGTGACCGACTTTTTAGTCACGCACCAAGAGGCGACTACATAACATCACTTGCAGCTTATCACAAAACGGGACAGCAGCCAACGAAAAAGCAGGCCGCAATACTTCCACCTCACTTGGTTGTCACGTGATCAAGATAGGCCCGTTTCCTTCATTGTCGAACTGCCATGTGATGTAGATTGACTGAGGCCGTCGAAATCTGTGTAGTATCAAGGCTTATCTCTGTCGTTGACGGCGAAATGAGATATTTCGACGTCATAGTGACGTTAATGCAAATCATTTTTCACATCAAGTGACGACAGTGTGAACGCAGCCGATGAATGAGACAGGCCGCTCTTGGTTTTCCATAATCAAGATAGGCTGGTTTCCTCCAATTTGCGAACTGCCATCTGATCAGTGTAGGCGAAAAGCAATCGACATCGGTGGAGTACCACGGCCTATCTCTTTCGTTGCGTGCGGTACAGTAAGAAAGTTGGGTCACGGTGCTTTACATTTTGGTCACATTCAGATCACGAAGCTATTAGGTTATCTACCGGGTGAACCAAAAGTTCGTTAAAAATTTAAAAATTCATAAAAAAGGAAGAAATTATGATAAAGAAGTGCGGTTTGCAAGAAAGGGCTCACAAGGTAGTCGGATTTTTTTTAGCAGCCAAAAAATTTCAGTTAAAAAAGTCACCTGTGGATGGCGCTAACATGCGAGAGATGCAGCAGAATTATGCAAATTAATCCTGCAATAAAAACCGTAATACACGAGGATTTCTCATTCGCTTTCAGAATGTTATCATTACCCGATCAAGCGTTGTTGGTGAAGTTTTTCTATTTGAACGGAGAGTCAGCAACTGGTGCGTTGCGAAAATTTCGCACGGCGAAAGGACTGAAGACGAAGAATGTGGTCTGGAGGTCATGTTGAACAATTATTATTGCAAGAATAAATAGATGGAGCGTACTGTTGCCCTGTCCATTGTGTTTCGGGTCGTCAGCGCCCTCTACCAGTGACATTTTTAACTAAACATTTTTTTGCTGCTAAAATAAATCCGATTACCTTGTGAGCCCTTTCTTGCAAACCACACTTCTTTATCATAATTTCTTCCTTTTTATGAATTTTTAAAGTTTTAACAAACTTTTGGTTCTTCCAGTATAAAAGCAACGGTTTATATGTTCCTTTAATTTCACTGAAAAATATTGGAAGCAACGAGACATATTTTCAGATTTATTACGCCGTCAAATAACGTTTTCGCAACGAAGTGCGGTGTCATTTTGGAATAATTTAAAAAATTAAAGTGCGCTATCTGGATAGATAGAAATTTATTTAATTTAACAAACCTAATTTTTTACGATTTTTCTAGTCTAAATAAAGTTATGGTTTATTTTGAACACGAATTTTGGGTTTCCCGTATTTTAATATATCTTATATCCGATGTAATAATTGAAGTACGTTTATGTAAGTTCAATTGATTAAAAATCAAGATATTCTGATTTTAATAAGCGAATAATATTTAAATATAAATGTATTGCTATTTTGAAAACAAGTTAAGTGCTTCATAAGACTTCTATTAAATAATTTTTAACTTTAATTCGTGATACGATGAATGCAATCCATTGCTCAGGAAATATATATTTGCATGTCTAGTTATTATTTCCTAATACCTCAATTATTGATGCGAAAAGATCTTATAAAGGTAATTTGATTTTGCTTATTAGTATCGATTCCCTATGAACGGAATGTTAATGGAAACATTTCTATATTGAGGTAGTTTACTACAGAAACCTTATTTTTTTATGCAAAGAAAAACCAATAACCAATGAGTTTTTTTTTACTTTTCAATCTAAGAATTCTTAATAATTCCAGGATGATCAAAAATAATTGTATTAAATAAGAGATTTAAATGATTTATTTTCATTATTATTGTTATTATTCAATCAAAATGGTATGCAGAATGTTAATTTTATCAGAATCTCATCTGAATGCATTTTTTCATAGATATCGTTAAGTAGATTATTTTCAAGTTCAGTGAGTTCAATTTTTACTTTTTTAATTTCCATGCTTACATTTTATATCTAAATACAGTGACCTTGTTATACTACTAGGACAGGGATGGTGAATCTATGATACAGGAAAAGTTCAAATTGCATAATCATTATATTGATAAAATTAATTTTTCTTTTTGTTACAAGAACAAAATTTAATATATACAGACTATCACAAATAAAGTAATTATTTTTGCATGAATTAACGCATTAGGAAATTTTATTTTGTTGTTTGTGATACTATACAGTGTTTTCGACATTTATCTATTATGCCTTTCTGTCTGTATTTAAAATCTTTATTTCTTCAAATAAATTTCGTAAGAAAGTCACAACATTAAAACGACAAGGGGACTGAATTTTGCTATGTATATTACAAAAGATTGTTAAATATGAACCAGATATAAAGTATTCTCTATCAAACGTGCGGCTTCAAAAATTTCATTAAGTTGTTGGTTCGTTTTTTATGATTTTTTTAACGCGTCAACTACCGAGGTAAGGGATGTAAAAAAGGGTGTATCTCACATAAAGTTCTCACATAAAGTTCAAATTTCATAATCATTACATATCATAATGAATTATCATAATCATCATATCATCATAAATATGAGCCAGATATAAAGTATTCTCTATCAAACGCACGGCTTCAAAAATTTCATTAATAAGTTATCGGTTCATTTTTTATGATTTTTTTAACGCGTCAAATACCGAGTTAAGGGATGTAAAAAAGGGTGTATCTCACAGAAAGTTCTCACATAAAGTTCAAATTTCATAATCATTATATTGATAAAATTAATTTTTCTTTTTGTTACAAAAAAAATTAATATATACAGACTATCACAAATAAAGTAATTATTTTTGCATGAATTAACACATTAGGAAATTTTATTTTGTTGTTTGTGATACTATACAGCGTTTTCGACATTTATCTATTATGCCTTTCTGTCTGTATTTAAAATCTTTATTTCTTCAAATAAATTTCGTAAGAAAGTCACAACATTAAAACGACAAGGGGACTGAATTTTGCTATGTATATTACAAAAGGTTGTTAAATATGAGCCAGATATAAAGTATTCTCTATCAAACGTACGGCTTTAAAAATTTCATTAATAAATTATCGGTACATTTTTTATGATTTTTTTAACGCGTCAACTTCCGAGCTTAAATACAGGGTTTTAAAAAACTTTTTGGTGCATCTGGTTTTTGGTTCGATATGCTGATGCAAACTCCTACTGAAAATTTTTTTTTTCATTTTATTGAAGTACTTTTGGACCTATGGCTTTATAGTTTGTTCAGGGATGTAGTATTCTTTGTAATATTTTTGATTGGTTTTAACACTAGTTTTCACAAAAACTAGTAGCGTTTTTGCATCTGACGTTATCCAGAGTGATGTGAAGTTCATTCTACAGGAGCTAATATCTTATCGGGTTTTATTTTATTTATTTATTAAAAAGTGACAACACTTTGTCGCCCTGAAATTTAAGAAATTTTCCGAATTTTTTTCATTGTGAAGTGTTTTTAAAAATTGATATACACTAAATTTTAATACATATATTAAAGTAGAAAACTGTATTTTGTTCGAGGCTAACGAAAAAGACAGGCTACCGCGGTGCATTCCACTTACCTTTTTTTACAGACCGCTAGTGTGGCGTGATGCTCTTTTCGTACACCTGCATTGGTGGATTCGAGCATCACGTGACTCCGGCGGTCTGTAAAAAAAGATACGCGTAAAGCACCGCGGTAGCCTTTCTTTTCCGTTAGCCTCGATTTTGTTTTAATGACATATTAAAAATGTCTGCTTGACAGTTGATGGACGGGATCGCTACGAAAAAAGAGGTTCAAGTTGTCGACACGATAATTCATCATAGACTTAACCTTGAACAATTTGAAAAAAATATATTTTTTTAGTCCAAAAGCTAGTAAAATACGCAGTCGTTTTAAAAATTATTCCTTTTTGTGAAATTGCATCAATTCAACGTAAAATGTAAATTTTTAACCAAATATTTTTTACTTAAAGTTAAACAGAAAAGCGATATGTGAATATTTCGAAAAAAACAGATATTTCGCTAGAAAAATATGTGATGATTAATTTGCAAAAGATAAAATTTATTGATTGAAAATCTGTTGAACTAGAGTTGCCAAAGATTTTGAAAATGCTGTTAAACTTTTCGTTACTGTTAACTCGCTGTGGCATGTTATATATCTATAACTCTAAAATAGCCCTTTAACTTTTGATTAAAATTTATAACTAATAAAATGTGATTTACGTGTATATAAAGAGCAACGACAAAACAAAATTCGAAATTTTGAACCTTTCAAAGCAGAGTTATCTCTTAAACGACTATTTAAATGTAAACAGCTTTTCATCTGTCCAAAAAACATTTATGTGTATTACATATGTATGTTTTATTTAACAAAAGAAAAACAATAATGAGCACTTGAAATATAAGACGTACATCACCATATACCATCAGTATATTGTGAATATTTAAATATCTAAATAGAGGAAGCGATATTTTTCTGATGCACCAAAACTTTTCCTGCACCCGTGTAGTATCCAGTCGAGCGCATCTAAACCTACATTTGTGTACACTGGTATCTTTTTTATAGATTTTTTCACGTCCACCTATTCATTCAAAACTAGAAAAGTAGATAACATATAGTGAGAATACCTTCCACGCATCGTTTTTGGACAAAACGTTACTTGATTCATACGAAACGTCATACGAATCTTATCGAAGCACAACTCGTTATAAATGGTCTCAACCGCCTATTCATTCAAAACTAGACAATTGGATAACATATAGGGTAGAATACCTTTCACGCATTGTTTTTGGCCAAAACGTGACTTCATTCATACAAAACGTCTACATAATACGAATTTCATGAAAAAACAACTCGTTATAAATGGTCTAGACAAACGATAAAGTTAAAACGTCAGTCATAAAAAGAAGTGATATTTCATGTGACGTATGAAAATCTATCCCAATTCATAATTGTTTCAAATGCTTGGGAGTGTGGTATAGCATATGTGCAGCATATTATATGAGTCCACATGAGTCCACAATGAGTCCATATGAATCCACTGCATGTTTAGTCGGTTATTCCTTTGTATGTCTGCTCTATTTATACGCATTACAAACTTCTGCATGACTATTCCTAAAATTGATCAATGCCTATTTTGAATTATCTGCTTGAAGAATTGATCAGTTTATTTTGTCACGGTCATCCTATCATCAATGTATGCTTAAGGATACCTTTGGTATGAGTTTTATACATGCAAAAATGAAAAAATAACATGTAGATTAATGTCGGTGCATCATAAAATGGGCATTTAAGCTGTAACGAATGAATTAGTGGTGAAGTAGTAAATATAATATTAAAGATTATGTTTAGAAATAATTACTAATGCAATTTCCACGATGAGTACTTGCCACGGTTGGTTACATACAATTTCGTGTATAGCAGTTTACAGTGTTTTATGCTTTATTTACTGATTTTTCTTGTAAAATTAATTACAACCCTTTCGGGTCCAATTTTTTTTAAGGGGAAAGTGAAATTAATTTTATGTTTAAAAATTAAAAGCACAAAAGTTAAGGTTTATTGAAATTTAACAAATATCCCCAATCCACGAAAAACTGGACATCTAGTGGAAAAACTGAAATTATTCAAATATTCCTCTGTTCAAATTATAACTCTTAAAAATGCAGCTTATAAAATTTCGCATTCAATTAAATCCAATGTTTTTATTTAAATTGTTGTTTTTATTAGTAAATTTCTGATATATACAGGAAAAAATATTCTTCTGAAGTTGGGGAAATTCCAAGAAGTTGAGTACAGCTACAGATTAAATATTAAAAAATCCTGCTTTTCAATACACAATCTGTAACTATTAGTAAGAAGAATTTCACTTATGAAGAAAATTTCAACGCACGTTTATTAGTGAAAATAAGCATATTTAATTTCTCTTAATTTTTGTCACTCCCGCAATAAAAAAGTGATATTTATATTCCTCACCAGAGAATGACTGAATCATTTTAAATGACACTTCTGATCTAAATATAGTTTAATATGATATTCAGGGGGACTTTTAATTAACCTACAAATTTAACTGAAATAACTCTTGAGTCGTTGCAGATAGTACTACAAAGAGTATTTTATTGAAAAAGATGTGGAAAAGGAATTTAATGGATACGATTTTCAAAGTGAGAACCTTCAGAGGTGATACAATAGCGCAACTTAGTCACAAAGTTGTCAGTTACAAAATCGAGCGTTTCTATTTTTATGCTTGAAAATGAGACAGTTGTGGAACTTTTGAGGCTAATAAGGTCTGTAGGCTTCTTCTTGTAAACCAAATCTTTCATATGACCCCAAAGATATAAATCACATGGATTCATATCTGGTGAGTAAGGTGGTCAATGCAATACACCAGGATAACGATTTGGGTATTGATAGGTGATAACTCGGGGTCCAAACTCACTATTAATGGTGTCAAAACATTATTCAGCATTTTCACCACATAAATACCAATTTTTAACAATACAAATACGATTTTAAGTTGAATATGACGCTTTGGGAGACATTTTCAAAATTGCGTGGAACTGACACTAAACAAATTCCTTTTATGCCTTCTCTCACTGCACGCATTCATGCCGCCATCTATTGAAGCTCTGAGAAGTTATTTCAGTTTAAAGTTGTAGGTTAATTAAAAGTCACCCTGGAAATACTTAACCAAAAAATATTTCTATACCGTTTTAAAATGTTTATATTTTACGTTGTGGATATAACATATCACGAGTGTGAATCTTTGTTAGCTTGACATTGATTAAATGTCACACCCGCAAAGTAAAATGCAAGATTCTAATGTTAAATGTAAGGTTCTATATTTAAAATACAATATTCTACAGTTAAAAAACAAGAATTTATTGTTAAGATGATTGATGAACGGTGGGATAAAACGAAGATTTTTCCAAACATTCAAAGCATGCACTATATGTTGCCAGTTAAAGCTATATGTTTATTGTTAAAATGCTTGATGAATGGCGGAATAAAACGAAGATTATTCCAAACATTCAAAGCATGCACTATATGATGCCAGTTAAAGAAGAAGTTTCTGATGTAGCAATGACATGCTTAAATTTAAAATATTGAATAAATATGGTAAAATTAAAAGAGAAATGTTAAGAAGATGCAAAATGCAAGATTCTAATGTTAAAATGTAAAGTTCTATATTTAAAATACAATATTTTATAGTTAAAATGCAAGATATTATTGTTAAAATGCTTGATGAACGGTGGAATAAAACGAAGATTATTCCAAACCTTCAAAGCATACACTATATGTTGCCAGTTAAAGAAGGAGTTGCTGATGTAGCAATGACATTCTTAAATTTAAAATATAGAATAAATATGATAAAATTAAAAGAAGAATGTTAAGAAGAAGATATTTTTACAGTAATCACTGGTATTGTGGAGTTGTTTTTGTAATCTTCCTCTTCAAAAACCAAAATAAATATTTTATTTCTAAAGTATTTACTTTTCCCACTCATTTAAAAAAAAAAAACAGTTTGCTAATATACTGCCAATATTTTTTCTGAAAAATGACCTATGCACGGTCACCGGGAAATTACAGCAATTGAATTTTGAATAACAATATTTTCGTAGAGAAAATGTCATCTCATTTAATTACAGAAACTCTTTGATTGTATAAGGCAATTTTTTCTATTGGAAAATAGCGGAAACAAAAAAAAAAGTAAAAGATGGTAACTATGGTTGTAAAAGATGAAAATTTGTTTTGGGAGCTCCGCGACACTCGAGACTGTTGGGATATTTAAAATGTCGGGCTACCCAGCCTTTTGAGAGATAAGGGTTTAAGCTCAATGGCCAGGACATTAAGCTAAAAACCATTTAAAGAATGTTTCAGAATATGCATATGTTTGGCTAGAGAAACACGAATTCATGGAGATAAAAATATGACATCTCCACACATCATAAACCGAAGACAGAAAACCAAATTTATCTAATTTATGCACATATATTTTGAAAAAAAAATATTTATACTATGTTAAGATTATATCGCATGGCAAAGAACTATTTCAATCAATTCATTACACATATGTATCATACTGGTCACATATGCAACAAAATTGTCACGCCCACCACGCAAAATTGATTATTCATAAAAATATATAATATCATGTGATAATGCAATTTTCTTTCTAGAATGATAGGCACTGTTAAAAATCTGCAGCAAACTGTCAAGTCATTCAACCGTGTTTATAGAAAAGGTTGCATAACCGTAATTCATCTATTTTCTGACCAATGAAAATGCTTCACCATATGGTCAAGTAACCGTTAGCTATAAAAATGGTTGAATAACTGGGCAGTTTGCTGCAGATTTTTAACAATGTTTGGTAGGTTTTACTTTAATGTTAAATGTATTATCTTACTGGTTCGTAGCTCGCACGTAATTGGAAACATGCATTACAAGGTGTAAATAAATGTCGATTTTATGTCAGTCTTGCAACGTACAGAATTTTTTTTCGGGGGAGCGGGGGGGGGGATAAATTGTAAAATTTTTATATTACTTGGTAAAAGAAATAAAAGCTATTTCTATTAAAAACTATTTACAGTTAAATATTGGGCCTTAAATCCTTTACGTGCAGCGATAATTAAGATTTATGAGTATCATACCGATGGATTTGGCGTCACATCACTTACTGAAATCTAACGAATATAGTTATTTTGCGTACTATTAATATGGCAATAGGCTAAGGCAGAATTTTTGAAGACGTTTGGGAAATGGCATATTATAACATGATTAAACAGACATAACAATTCTATAGCATTTTATTTTATCACATATTATTCGTTTGGAAAATTAGCCCCTATTTTAAATATAAAGAGTGAAACATGTGTTTGAAATAAAGAATCCCTAACGTTGCAAAGAGATTTAGGCAAAATCCTCACCTTTTATTATTATTATTATTACTAAATGCTGAAATATAAAGGAAGTCATAATAAGTGCTATCATTACTATCATACATCATACTATCATTATTACATGCAGATAATAACAAAAATTATTGCTAAGACAAAAAATAGTTAATATAAAGACGTGTCCAATTAATAGAACACCAGACCCAAACGGGTTAAAGAAGAAATTTTGATACTTTAAAACACATGATCATCTCAATATTTATAGATCTTTATTTGAAACTTCACACTATACACATGCCTGCAAGTCGCCAAGCAGTTTTCATATACTGTATCACACTCCGAGGCATTTGCAACAATTATGAATAGTGATAAATTTTCACACGGCACTCCCATTTGAGATGTCACTTCTTTATATGGCTGGCATTTTAAATTTATCGCTTGGCGAGACCATTTACAGTGAGTTGTTTATTGGTGAGATATCCCTCCTTTTTGCAAGATAATCCGTTTAGGTATTATATTTCAATGTAATTCAGAAAATGAAGAGAAATAAAAGAAAATGCAAGGGTTTTTTTTAATATAAATTGCAATTTTTTAGAAATGCATAAAAATTAATTGTGTGAGACAAGACAATTACATAGTTTAATTGAGAAAAGAATAATATCGTTCAAAAAATTAAAATCTGAAAAAGTGGGCAAAACTTTACGGGGTGATAGAACGCAGCTATACGAGCATATTTCGTCATAAAATGTATGGCCGCGCGAGCCGCTAGTTGGCGTTGTAAATGGTATAATACATTCCTACGAGAGGTGTTGCCAGAGCTGTGCTGCGTCCAATTCCAACCCCCATCAGGCCGAGAATGTGGTTTCAACACGACGACGGTGCGCCTGCACACTTTGCCTTGGATGTGCCGAACACTTTAGATGCAACGTTTTCAGGCCGATGGATTGGTCGAGGGTCGAGATGGTCTCATAGCTTGGCCAGCAAGATCGCTGGATATCTCGTGTTTGGACTTATTTCTGTGGGGCCATATGAAAAGCATTTTCTACGAGTGCCCCATTGAAACCGATATGGATCTAGTCGCCAGGACTGCCGTTATTGCCGGGGATATTCGGGAAATGCCTGGTGTCTGCGTAAATGCGTGTCTGTCCCTATCCCGCAGGTGTGAAGCGAGCATTACAGCTGGCGGAAGATCTTTTGAGCAATTTCTTTGAGCATGTACATTAATTACATTGCTGTTAATAAAAAAAATTCTGAAGTAACTGCTCTCATTCTTGTGTTAATTATTTAACTGCGACAGTGAAAAACTACCTTTTAACTTCTCACCGCTTGCGTTCCGACCATACATTCTATGATAAAATTTGCTCGTATAGCTGCGTTCTATCACCCCGTAAAGTTTTGCCCACTTTTTCAGATACATCCTGTAGAACATTAGATTTAGAATTACAAAACGCAGGGCGTCCTTGTTCTTAATGTATGGATAATCATTTATTACATTCATTTTTAACAGTGGATTTCCTGTACTTTGAATGTTTGTAAGGTCACCAAGATTGACCAGTCGAAAGTATTATATTGGATGCATTCGATTTTTGAGAAAATTGAATTGGGTAAGCGAAATTATCAAAACAAGCTTAAGGATTCTTGACAAAAACAGTTATTTTTGTTTAAGAGTTAATTTCGATTGCATGCGAAGGACACATTTGGTCACAGGTTCTGCCGGTGTAGGTTCTGGTGGTATAGTTGGCGGGCAGCGATTTCTTTGAATTTGGATGCTTAAAAGGGATATTGCTATATACTCCTGGAGTTTGAGGTTTTTTCTTTTTATTCTGACGTTAGAAATTTTTCTTAGCCCTGTATTTTTATTTTATTTTATTTTTTACTTTTGTCACTACTGCGTTTTTAGAAAATGAGAGTCGGAAAACATTTATTTTTTTTGTCCTGTGATTCTATTTTAATAAAAGAAAAGAAAATAGCATCGCATTATTTATGCGGGTAATTAATTTTTATACAATTGTAATTAATTTGCAAAACGTACTGAAAGTTTGTTTAGATGAATGGAATTTAATTAAAAGTGTATAAATAATCTTTTCAATTTCTTGTGAATAAAAGGGATTCTTTTTAAAGATGCGTTGATAGATATGAGGGGAATGAAGTGGAGGATCAAATTTGTTTTCCTACAAACCATGTTCTTAAAAATGTGTTTTATTTTTGTTCAGGGGTCCCTTCTTACCGTTGACCAATAGCTAATTCCTATAACTATTATTTTTAGAGATATAGTTCCAAATGCAAAAATATCTCAAACGTTCTTCGTCATCGTATAAAATCAATTTGCGTCAAAATAGTTACTTTTTAAATAATTACTAAATTAAAATTTTTTGGGGATGCCTGGCTCTTATAAGTTTCATTTAGAAAACGTTTATCTATGTTCTATCAACTAATATAGCAAAAATTCATTCTTCTATGACCAAACTTTACATATGATATTTAGTATTTTATTGTTATGATATTTAGTATTTTACGAATTTTCGGCGTTTTCTGTCACTAAAAAGGAAAAAAAACACGTTTTTAGTGCTAGAAAACGCTGAAAATTCATGAAATTCAAAGTATCATAACCAGGTAAGTTTTTGTCGCGCAGAAATTGAATTTTTTCCATGTAAACAGATTTTAATGATGTGGATTCATCTCAGCAGAAAACAATGTCTATACTTTCTTCCCAAAATTATTTCAAACATTATGTTTAAAGGTCTTTTAAGTAAAATCTCCGTTGGCAGAATACATAGCAATTGGTTATGCGTTACAAAAATAACAGATTTCGGAACCTGTTACCAATGCTACTGTAGAACGGTCTAACCTGTTAACTAAAAGTTTCAAGAGAAAAATAATTGCGGTTATAATGGGTTAACATTAATTCTTCTGGTCTTCAAATGAGCCCACCTAATGATAATATTGTCCAGTTTGATAAAATCTCCTATTTCACTTTTACATTTTAAAAGCATTAGGCTGCCAAGTCTGTCATCACTCATAGTAGTTCGCAATACATTTTTTTTATAATTTTCAATTGACTATTTCAATTGGCTCTATTTTCGAGCTGAAGCCTCGAATGGATTTTTAGGTGTTCCAAATTCCTCTATTTCAACTGTGAAGGGGTCTTTCTTGCTAAGATTTACAGTCATAATTAAATACAGCTTTACAGGCACAACACTGAACTTTATATCTCTTTGGTTTCATATTTCATAAACACATAAATATAAACGAACAGGACTGAGATATAGTTTCGCACACAAATTAAAGGAACCAAAAACTTTTGTATTCACATTTACTGATATAACGCTTTTTTCTTGACAGTACAGGGTTACCAAATGTTTTCTGGCAAAAACTTGTCAGATCTTGTTGCCCCGTAGCATTTCAAAGCAGGTGGCTTCTAGAAATGAGACGGACTTGGGCTCATTATTTTTGAAACAGAAAATGTTATTTATTTACACAAAGAAATAAATAATAAGAACTTTTTTTTCCTTAAAAATTACCTATTCCATTTCAAGTTATTTTAATGCTATTTTAGAATGAAGAGGAGACAGATATCGTATTTTTCTTTTCTAGTATTAGAATAAAATCCTATTTTAAAAGAAAATTTGTGATACTTGCAGATTTATGTCTGGCTTTGACGGTGACGATCAAAGCCTTTGTATAACTGCTCTAGCGACGACCTGTTGATATGGCGCCAATCGGAAGAGATACGAATAATTTGTTGTTCTCTTTTCGTTTCTGGCAGTTGTATATTTTTAATTAGAACGCTTATTTATTTTTTTTAAGATCTGTGAAAGGAATATTTCCTTTTGTTTTTAGTTAACCAGCATTGATTTAAAGTTTGCGAATATTTGTCTTCTATTGTGTACGAATCATAATCGCCCTTCATATGAAAATAACGTCAATGATTCTTAATAAGAATCACTCACGATATTTTGAAATTTTTCAGAAAGCACTAAAGTTTTGGTGGAAATAATGAAGGTGTACTAGAGTCAGTTGTTGGTGGCCAGGAGTAGAGAAATTCTGGTCTGGTAGATGTATAATATTTTCATAGAACCAAGAAATACAATAATAGATTCAGTCTGGCTGCTTTCTTGTTTACTGTTTTTGCACTCAGAAACGTAGTAATCAAAACAATAAAAGTTTCATATTTTTTACTATTATTTTTTAAAAAGAAAAGTCTTTCAAAAATCTAGAATTTCCAACTCTCAGCTCAAATTTCCCAGGTTCACATATATTGGGAGGCTCCTCCCCCCCCCCCCCCATACCCGTCATGACGACGCCTCTGTTTACATATTAATCTGTATATATAAGAGTTATCAGATTTTTTTTTTTTTACATATTTAGGAAGGTTAACGTGTTATCATCAAAATACACAGGACAGTGTGTTTTTTTTAATCTACGCACCAGTCGTGTATTTGACAATTTACACATATAGACAAATCGGTTTTGTATCATCAGAATACCTGTTTTAATGTGTACATTTACGCATTTATTTTTTTAAGTGTGTCGATTTTTTTTCAGTTTTTTATCTGATTAGTAAAAAAAAATCTCTCATTTAAAAAATAATAATAACATCCAATTACCCTAAACAGACAATCCTTCTGCCACCTCCGCTTTCCTTATAGTGTTTTTTTCTATTATTGAAAACAATAAATTTTACTACTCAAAAAAATTCTTGAACCATTTGCATTTTTGACTATTTTTATAAAAATATCTATTTCAATCCTTCAATTTGGCCATTGCTAATCGAAAAGGGCTTTTTCGAAATATTGCCTCTTTCTAAGAAGTATTTCCTCTTTAATATTTATTCGCATCTCAATCCTCTCATTAAACAACTTAATTGTCTAAAACTCGCCACGATTAATGGAATTTTTTACCTACGATAATCGATAAAGCTACTAAATTTTACCGAATCCCCAATTAATTCCTTAATTTATTTCTGATACTTAAAGTTCTATCAATTTTCTATTTTATTTTACTGTGAGATTTAACCTTTCAGTCGATACGCTATAATTTTTCTCACGAGTGGGCGCGCGCAGTACTTTTTACGAGGCAGATGTTTCATTTAGTTAAGTTGTTACAAATGCAAGCTCTTCCATACATCTATATTTTTATAAAGAAAAAACATGTCCCTGAGTAACGCTGTCGTCATATTGTCAATGGCAACACTTGACCAATAAATGTCACTTTTACAGCAATTTTTATTTCTAAACATCGCACAATTTCAATTTTTATTTTGTCTAATGGGGGGGGATTTTTTTTAATTTCCCCCCCCCATTAGACAATTTGTTTGAAAAACTAACAATTTACTGATTTTTTATGGTTTTTAAATAATTTTTAAGCATGATTTTGTTTATCTATCTCTATCGCGTGCAGCCCGATTACGAAAGATTAATCCGTTTGCATTTAAACCAATATAAATAGTTCAGCATTTGTTTCAGGCTACTATTCCGTAACGATATAAAACTTCATCAATAAATAAAAAATAATAATAGTACATAAAACACAAATTTAACAGACACACTGTAAACTGAAATGTCTGAAATGGACGGTTCAAAAAAAGACACTTTAAAGTGTCTTAATTTTTAAGACACTTGCAAGTGTCTTAATTTCAGACACTTGAAATGTCTGAAATATCGCCATTTCTTTTACCCGGGCAAACAGCTAGAAAAAAAACAGTTCTGCCATCTATGGAAGCCTCTTTCGATTACAGGAGGATAATCTAAGTTCCCCTTTTTTATACACGGTGGGTATCGAACGCGAGACCTACTAATTACAAGTCCATTGCTTTATCCATTTCGCCATCGGGATCACATGAGTGAGCTATTTTAAATCCAAGTAATGCAATGATTCGGATGCATGTTGATATTTTTATAGGATTGATTCATTTGTTACAGAGAAAATGGACCACACGAACGGATTGGTTAATGTACGCAATGTTTGTTTGAAATTACCCGTATTTGATTGTCTCTTCTCGAACGCTTGTGGGGAAAATCGGGACGCTGATTCGCTGTATTAAAAAAAAGTCGCCATGACGTTGGATGACGTCATAAATGCGTGTGGTCCATTGGAAATTTTGAATGGGATTTTGGGAAGAATTGGTGAATTTGAGATGGTGGTTAAAATTGTACAACTTTATGTGGGGGCAAGAGATATGAATTAAAAATATTTTCAATTCGATTGTTAGCAATACATTTCTTAAATGAAAAAGCTCTCCCTGGATATTGAAATTTAACTGACAAAATTTTCTTTTTGACCAAAACACAGTAAAATTTTCTTTTCGAATAACTTAAAATATTTGAACTCTAAGAGAAAGTACAGCTAAGAATTTTTTCGTTGATTGTGGGGGGGGGGGGGGAGCTTTCCTCCGTATACCCTCCATGGAAATTAATTTTTTTAGTTCTTTTTTATGTATATGTGTTAAAAATTTATCTCACATGGGTGATTCAAGGCAGTTTTAAATTCAGACGATAATGACCCGACGGGGACATCCCCCCCCCCACTCCGGGTTTTGAAATTTAAATGTGATTATTAACCATTTACACGTCGCATCATGAACTACTTGTCAGATTAACTTGAAATTTTATTTTTGATAATTTAGATTAATTCTAAGGTTTTGTGCAAAATTAGCGAATTTTTATTTCCAAACAATAACAGAACTACACGCATATTAAAACAAGGAAAACAAGGTAAAGTGGGCCTATTTAGACTAGTTGTACCCTATTTAACATATTTAGACTAGTTTTACCCTATCAACAATAGTACCAGCCTATTTTGCTAGTTACAATAGTAAAACCTTATCTACTCCAATTATGGCGCACTTACTTGGCACACTACAAAATAAGATAATGGAGAAAGCACACAAACATCACTTTGGGTTCAAGAAGACATTATACATTAAAACCAGAATATATTGCTATGGAATGTAAATGTATCAAATGTATTGTGTGAATTGCACAATACATTCATCATTTCATACCTTTTGAATTATTTATCTTTAAAACATTAACGACAGCTCATATTAAGCGCTCAGAACGAGAACTTAACAATATGTAAAAGTCATATTTATAAATTAATATGTTCTTTAAGTTTACTGTTTTAACAGGTCTTCTAACCTTTACACAGGGTCTCGGACAGCATCTGTCCAAGTTTACATGTATTTTCGGACAGATGTCCGAGCCCTCGTGTAAAGGCTAATTGACTTATAATGGTAAATAAAAAGTTAAAATTTCCGCGATTATCTGTACCTGTCAGCAGCCCGGGAAATTTTTGACCTTACAACTACAATATAACAAGAGTAAGAATTAACGACAGTTGAAGGGATCAGGTTTAGATAAGTCCATTAGGTCCAGCCCTCTGACGTAAATAATTTCAGAGGCGCAGAAAAGACGAAAATCAGTGCAGAATATTTAAGGAACATTACTATGGGTTTCAAACTGATCCAGTGATATTCGTTGAGGACAGTGTGTTACGCTCTTCATAAAAGTGTTCAATTGCGTTGCACGCAATGTTACTGGGCGATTATATAGTATTTTAAGAGTTGTAAAAGCATTTTAGTAGTTTAGCCGTTCTTTAGCTCACATAGTTATATGTTTTCGCTTATACGAATATTCATCGAAGCGTGAAATCTCTTCTTTTGAGAGAAGCGATACTCAAAATGTTGTTTTCCTACTCTCTAAATAAAAGAGTCTTGTAATAGCTAATTTTGATGAAAGCCAAATCATTATTCCAGTTAATGGAATTCGTCTATTTCCTATAAAGTTCGACCACAGGTCCTGAAGAGTAATTTTTTTTTTACGTGTGTGATCATCGGAAAGTCTTGTGAATAATGATGCCAGCTTCCACTCCTTTGAGGGTATCTGAAGCCACTTCATGATTTTTTCAAGGTTTTCTTTATTACTATTGTTTGTACATGTAAATATTATGTTCTTTAATGATGTAGGGCATGTCACCTTGTACGGGCAAGAATTCATTTTATTTAATTAATGGATGTTTAATTAATTGAAAGAATTCGTTATTTCATATTAATAATAATTTGTTTGTCATTCAAGTTAAGCAATTTAAGATTGCAAAAGATTAATTAAAATAATTATCAATAATGATAATAAATATGTTGAAGAAAATTAACGTAAATGTTAATTCGTTGAATCGTGTGATCCCTGTGCTACACTGGTAGCATATTTCCGGTTTTCTACTTCTTTAAATATTTATAAACATTTCATGTAAATATTTATTTTTCGTTTTTTATTCAATTTTGTCTTTTTTATACATCATGTGTACTTAATTAATTGGTATAGGAATATAGTAAAACTATTTAATGCAAAAGTAGCGCGCATGCTTGTTTATACGTAGGGATTCTGCAAAATGTACACAATGTATTTTTTTATGTATTTTATTAATTTATATGGAAATATTAGGTTTAATTGGCCATTCCCATCCATCTTCACCAGAACTTTACGATAACTATTTAATGTTTACTTTGTTTATTTAATTACTGTATCTCTGTACCGAAAACTAAGAGGTTTCCTAGCATGTTTGGGATGGTTTTCTGATTATGTAACCATATATTTTAACTTGCACAGACCCTTCTAACAATCTCATTTCATAATTGGTCTATATAGGATTTGTAGCTGGACACTTTTAATTCGACTTAAACCACTGAAACTTCCGGTGTCCGACAACTTCTTTGTGTATACAAAACAGCCTTTATATATAAAACCAACAAAACTAAAAATCTAGTTTGTGTGCTACTATAGTCTGTGTGCCATAGTTTGGCACGCCTGTCGTAGATGTTTGACCCCTGCTGTATATACTGGCTTTCTTGTTCGGCAGGAATGTCTTGCTGTTGTAGAAGTTCGCTGTAATGAGTATTCCTGACGAAAACTCACCTGCCGTAGATGTCTGACCCCTGCTGTATACACTGGCTTTCTTGTTAGGCGGGAATGTCTTGGTGTTGTAGAAGTTCGCTCTAATGAGTATTCCTGGCAGAAAATCATTTAAGATGCTTCTTAAAGGTTTGGTGTTCAGAAAATCGGAGCCGAACGTGACCCTCGACGCTACGCCTATGCTTGGTTAATATACTGGGTGGCCATAATTAAAGTGACAGTATTAAGCGTGCTCTGTAACGCGATCTAATTGTGAGAATGGAACCAAATTTTGTATTATGATTAAACAAGACGGGGAACGATGGATTCTGAGAAAAAAAATCCAAAAGTCGCCACTAGGTGAAAATATGACACAGTGTACGCGCCACGTTTGGAGATAGCTTGGAAAAAAGTTTTAAAAATGCAGAATCAATACTGAAATAAAATTAACTTTTATTTAGCACATTTGACGATTAAAATTAATCTCAGTATGACAACAGTGGCTCAATATGTCTATTATACAGCGCCACATTTCCCCCTAGCAGTGACTTTTGGAACTAAATTTTTTTCGTGGAATCCTTCACCCCCCCCCCCCCCCCGTCTTGTTTAATCATAATACAAAATTTGGCTCCATTCTCGAAATTAGATCGCGCTACAGAGCACGTTGACTACTGTCACTTTAATTATGGCCACCCTGTATGTAAGTATTAATTTGAGTGGGCTTTGTGCCATATTTTTCAATCTTTGCTTTGAATAAATAAAATGATTTTCGTGCCTCTTATGTTATGAAAGATAAAATTGAAAATTTCGACTTAAAAAATAATTTTAAAAATATTTTTCCACTTTTTACAACCATCATAAAGCATAAAGCAATATTATTTGGTAATAGTACAAAAAATCATTTAGTAATGGGCTAATTAAATTGTGTCTTCAAAATGTATTTACTTTCATTTTTATTAATTGCTGCAATGTATATTTTGGTACCTTCTTTTGAATAACTACTGTTAACAAATTTTAACATTATTAATATATTTTATGACATTGTCTCTGTGAATGCATGATTCTCTGCAGCATAATATTTATTAATACGTAGCTGATTAACATATTTTCTTGTAAGCACTCATAATCGTTATTTTGTGCATTTATCATATTAATTTGAATTTTTGTTAATTTGCAAAAATTGAAAATATTTTTTTCAAACATACACTATATCACCCAAATGCACCAGACGGCTTTCAATTTTAGAAGTTTTATACGATATATATATATATATAAAAAAATACGAGTTGAAAGTTTTCAACTGAGTGAAAAATTTACCAACTAAAATATTTGTATTAAATTAATGAAATATATAAAAATAGTTCAAAAATTATTCTGGAATTTCGGGTATGTACAAAACATATTTGACCTGATATTTTTCAGTGAAGATTTAGTCAGAGGACAGTTAGAGGACAAAAATTAAGCTAATAAGGAAATTGCTATCACCCTGTATCATAAATATCTCAAAATGTTCTGCAGTTGTAACGAATGATTTTACAAACTCTATACGACTTCTCTATGCATTTGTGCAAGACTAGCACATATATAGTTGAATATATAAATATTTCTTTTAAAATAAAAAAATATATATATTCGTATGTGTTTTGTTTATAATATCCAAGTTTTTCAACAAAACTTAGCACCACTTTCAGAAACTTTACCAAGTGCGATAGAAGCATTATACTGCAATTAGAAAATAAATATATTGAGTATTTCATAACATATGAACATTTGTATGAAATAATTTTTAACTGAGAATGCGCGAATGATAGGACATATATCCTTTCATAAGTTGATTGTTAAATTTACAGGGCAACTTATAAAAAAAGGCCAACAAGTACTGTGAAAATTTATGAAGATATCGGCGATATAGTGAAATACATTCCAATTACTTTCTAAAAGTAACCGGAGGATAAAGGATTTTAAACAAATTGTCGTTTCCGACCTAAATTACAATATAATTACACTAATTTCCATAAAAGTTATTAATGCTCTAAATACGCACACCTTCTTATAAGTTAAAAAAAATACATCATATATATTGCATTTCATAAATCACGAGCAGACCCCTGACCCTTGATGACCCAAAATGACCCACTAATCGAATATTCTCGAACACGTGACCTAGCCCAATGGTTTTCTGGTGCCCCAAAACTGTAGGATACAAAATTTCGCCAAAATCGTTAGAGCTGTTTTTAAGAAAATTTGCATATATATATATATATATATATATTATATTATATATATAACCACACACAAAATTGGCTCATATTAGAATATATGATAATATTTCATATTACATAAATTGTAGCTCATAAACAATCCCTTATAATGAAATTGGTTTTAGAAAATTGCAGAAATGCATTTCACTATATCGCCGATAGTTCTCTGATTTTTCACGATATTTGACAGGCTTTTTATACAAGTTACAATATGTAGTTGTGGGTCAAATTAAGGAATAAAGATGTGCTATTATTTACTCATGCGCGGTTAAATATTATTTCATATATATGTTCATATTTTATCAAATATTCAATATATTCATCTTCTAATTGCAGTATAATGTTAATTGTCATGTTTGTGAAAATTTCCTGAACGCGGCGGTAAATTTAGTTAAAAACCTTTCCTTGTTATAAATAACGAAAAATGAGAAACTTTTTTTTCATTTTTTTAAGTTTATATATTCATGAATATACGTACTTTTCTTACACAAATGCGTGCAAGTGTTTTACTGGACTTATGAAATTATTTGTTACAGATACATATCATTTCGAGCATTTTATGATACGAAAATATAATTTTATTTCACTTGTTGCTGGTGCATTAATTGTTCTTTTGACTAAGTCTTCACTGAAAAAGAAAAGTTCAACCATATTCTTTGCATCCAAAAGTTCAAGAACAATTCGTCAGACATTTCCCTAGATATTCGACAAAACTCTAAAATCAAAATCAAAAGCGTCCGATGACTTTTGGATATATAGTACTAGCTGACCCACCCGTGTTGCCCGGACCAGTTTTAATAACCTTAAATATACCTAAAATCAATGTTGAATGATTTTATATATTTAAACAAAAATATTTCTACACGATCCTAATGCTGGGTTACCCCACTGCTTTCAGTAGCGTACACTCTCTATTTCGTACATATTTTTTTTAGTTTTAAATGAAAATCTATCGAAACAAACTTAGAGTTAGGGGCCCCCACTGTCTTTGGAAGCATAAACGGGTGGTGCTACACACGCTCCGGTCTATTTTGATTTTATATTTTTAAACGAAAGACCGGCGTAGCTCGGGCGTTACATGTACCTAAAATCACTGTTGAATGAATTTATATATTAAAACTAAAATCCTTCCAAACGAACCTATTAATGGGGGCCCCATTACCTTTGGCAGTAAAAAGTCTTCCCTTCTAACCTTTTTTTTTTCACATCGAGTCATTTAATATTAAAAATTAGTTCTTATGGTCCAAACGCTTTAAATTTTTTATGAGATATAAATATAATATTTCCAAATCCTTTGTATAATTTTCGTGCTAAAATATTCATATTTAGTTCAAAAAAGCAGTGTTTTTCGTCTAGCCTTTTTTTTTTTTTTTAACACATGGAAAGCCTACGGGATATTTTTTTTTGTTTTCAAACTGATTAATTTACCCCTAAATTTTATTATATCTAAACTAAAATTTTACTGGAACAACAGCTAAAAGTTACGATTAAGTTATTACAATTTTAGAGCAGTAGCGCAAAAATAAGTGTATGTTATGAGTGTATACTCAATGTTAACCCAATGGGATTTTTTTTTTCAAACTGATTATTACCCCCACCCCTCTAAATCTAAACATTCTGAACCAAAGTTATACTTGATCATTAGCTAAAAGGGTAGTATATCGTATTAAAATTTCAGAGTGATTGTATAAAATAAAGTGTATTTTTTAACCAAAATGTGCGTAATGTTATTCCTATGGACAATTGCGAAGAAAAAACGAAATTCACCAAAGTGTCTTTTGAAAAAGAATTTTTTCAAAGGGTTAATATTCGTAATTTTTTAAACCAAAGACGTTTTTTCAAATCTGAATGTGCGCTTGTTAAGCGTGTATGATTTGGATTTTCGTATTTTAATTAAAAATTCCGGGGGGGGGAGGAAGAACGTTAAACACTGCAAAAAACGGAAAAGCGAAAGTGACTTACGGAAACGAGCGTTTTTAAAAGTGTTAATATTGATACTTTTTAATACCGAAGGCAGAGTTTTAAAGAAAAAGGAACGAAGATATGGTTTGTCCATGTGTTGATTTCCGAAGCCGGAGCCTATTTTTAAAAATGGCACCAAAATAAAAGAAATTCGCGTAAGTGACTTCCGGAAACGAATTTTTTTAAGGTTAATATTCATACTTTTCAAAGCGGTTTGCAGATTTTAAAATGAGAATAAACGTAAATATGGTCTGATATTTTATATGTGTCGTAGCTTGATTAGAAACGAAGATTTGTATTTTTAAATATTGCAGAAAGAACGAAAATCGCAAAAGTGACTTACAAAAATGAACGTTTTGAAAGGGTTAATATTAATATTTTTTTAAACCAACGCCTTTGTTGTAAACGAAAGCGAACATAAATGTAGTTAGGTGTCTTTGGTTTGTATTTTCATTTACGAAGTCAGTGCATAATTTTAAAAATTGCAGAAAAGGGGAATTTTCAAAAGTGAGTTTGTCAAACTAATATTTTTAAAGGGTTAATATTCATATTTTTTGAAGCAAATTGCACATTTTGAAATAAAAAGAAACGTAAATATGGTCTGGTATTTTTAATTTTTTTGTAGTTCGATTAGAAGCGCTGACACAGATTTTTAAAGATTGCAATAATCGCAAAAATTGCGAAACGGTGTACGTAAAATAATTTTCTTCAAAGTATTAATATTAATATCTTTTAAAACCGAATATGGCGTTTGAAAGAGAAATGTACTATCTTCAATTTGATGTAATTTAATTTCCGTATTTTGTTTGGTTCGGCGCAGGCAAAGTTCGTAAAACGAAAAAAAAAAAAAAAGAATGAATTCGAAGTGCCGTAATTAATTATTTTAAATGGTTAACGCTAATATTCTTGCGAACGTATTGCGGAGTTTAAAACTCAAAACTACGAAATTTAAGAACATGTCATCCGTTTTTCCGTATTTTGTATGGTTTGGTCGTAGTGCGTTGAGTAAAACGGCAAATTAAAAATGCCGATCTCGCAGTTTGCTTTTTCTTTCCTAGTCGGCTTCGGAAAGCTCCAAACTGAGCATGCGCGAGCGTGCTTGCCAATTTTCAGAAAAGAGAATGCTTTTTTAATAAGTTTTTAATTAATATCTTGGCTAATTATCAAAATAGGAAAAACCCTATCATCGGGTGCATCAGGACCTGCCTTAGACTATCCTCACCCAAATTTTCAGATTTCTGCGTACGTTAGTTTCCGCTATCCATACATCGCCAAACGACACGCAGACAGAGCGAAACTCTCTTTTATTAGTATAGATATTTGTTTTATATGAATTTTCAATTTTCAATTGAATACTCATTTAATGTAGTCCAAGATACAAAAATCTAAAAGAAATCAGCGTTTTACTTTTATTTAAACTTGAAAAATACTCAGTTTTTAGAATAATATGACGCAAACCGCATGTAACCGCGATAATTAGTTCAAAATGTATACTATTGCTATCTATATTAAACTGTCTGTGATTGCCGCAGTTTTTTCCAGGACTTAAACGTATCTATCTCTCTTCAGGCTTTGTCATGGTTAAATTGATATATCTAATCGTCTATAAAAGATAAAATTGTGAAATTTTTAACAAACGTTTTCATTTTAAACTGTCTTCGGGACTTCTTTTTAATTTTAGTGGAAATTTTGAAAATGTGATTGCCTTAATGAAAATAATTCATAAAAAAAATACTTTTTTTTTCTTTTAAAAATTGTTGTTTTTATTAAATAACAGTTCTGTAAATCCTGAAGACAAACGAATTTATTTTTTTAAGTACTCAAAGGTGAAAAAATACACAAATTCAGGAGATATATCAAATTTTAAACGTGGCTAAAATTTAGATTTTCTATTTTATAAATTAATTTTAATTTTTTTAACATTAGAAATTAAATATACACTGTGAGGCAAGAGTCCTTGATGCATTTTAAAATTTAATAAAAAATGTGTCTGGCGTACGAAGATGCGGATTGGACGAAATTATTTCTTATGATCGAAAATTTCTTTTAAAGCAATCTAAAAATATAGTTTCAAAATACAACATAGATGGCGCTGTATCTTCAAAGCTTCAAAAAAGCATAAAAAACTCAAGATAAACTTCTACAGACGATTTGTTTTTTACAGTCTACTGCCAAATTTCGGCGAGTAGAATGAAATTGAGTACCATTTAGATGTGGTTCGAGGAGTGTACACATTGTAATGTGGTAATAGGTTGTATGAAAAAAGTCATTTGTAGTTTATTGAGTTGCTGATGCTTTTTTGCTTCTTTGAATTTGTAGTACCATCTATGGATAATTTTAGAACTACTATATTTTTTAGATTTTTTTTAAATATTTTGATTATAGAAAGCATTTTTGTCCATACCATGTTTTCGTAGAATAGTTACTTGATTTTTTTAAAATTAAATATACAGGAAAAGGTGTAAAAATGGGCACAGGTGTAAATATGGGCACTCCTCCTTAAGTGTCTATGGGAGGTGCTGAAGACTGGCGGCCAGGACTGTAGATGACGCCATTTGTTGATATGAGATAGCAGAAACCAGTTGGAACCATTCTTTCAAGTAGTGTGGATGCATCGTGAGTTATTGTGCTAATTGGTATTTCTTCTGGACTGCAAACTTTTGAAAGCTATCTGAAATCATTTTCTTTTCATGTTCTTATGGTTCGTTTAAAATAATTTCGCAGTGATATCCGGAAAGCTGAGAACAGAAGCTACTTTTAGAAGCACGTCTTTAGTCAAGCACGCATTTAAGTTACATGTGAAAGTGGTAATCTTTCTTAGTTGGGATTGGTGTAAATATGGGCCCCATTTAAAGGAGGCCTATAATTGGACCATTTTATCTCTTAAACAACATACATTATTTCAATAATTTTTAATGAGAAAACAACAATTACCTACATTATGCACATTACCAAATATATTAAAATAAACCTAACAAATGCTTTGAGGTAAGAGAACTTTAGATGTAGCTAATAATAACTTTATAGATAATTATAAAGACATTTTATTATCTATAAATCCTCAAAGCATTCGTTAGGTTTATTTTATAATATATCCGGTAATGTGCGTAATCTAACATAATGGCGTAATGCCAGGGGCAGGGGTGGGAAGACCAAAGGGCTTAAAAAAATTAAGAAAATTCGACCCACGAAACGATACGGTTCATCATCGGACTCATCAGATTACTGTGACCCTCCCCTTGTGGACTACGATGATGATATCAACCTGGATATCAACGATGGGGATAAACCATACTCCAGCGATGCAACTTGCATCTTTTGTGAAGGAAAGTTCTCTGAAAACACTCGCGGAGAAGTTTTGGTTAAATGTGTTATGTGCCAAATGTGGGCGCACTTAGATTGTGCCGGGGCTGAAAGAGCCAGTTATATTTGCGATTTCTGTAAATATTTTTTTCTGTAATAGATAAATTCTGTACCATTTTGTACTGTTTTATTCTGTTTTAAAACATTTGAAACTATTTTTTGTGACTTTTTTGGATAGGGACCATATTTGCACCCCATTTTTTCTGGTACTTTTTTAAAAGCTTTTTGTAAATCTTCGTTTTTTAATTGAAATAATTTATATTAATCATTGTTTTGCCTCCTCTCATTTAGTAAACTTGTTATAGTTGTTAATAAAGGTCAAAAATTTAGAATTTTTCAAAATGAAAATCACTTTAAATCAAAAACAAAAGAGGGTGCCCATATTTACACCCTTTCCTCTACATTTCAAGAAAAATAATCTGAAATAGCTCCGATAGATTTTCCGAACAGTTTATAGAATATCATGAATTCAGATAAATTTCTGACACAATGGAATCAGTTGGATTCGAACTGTCAGCCCTATATATATTTTTTGGACCTTGAAACTTATACATAATGTCACCTTTTGGTACTTGCCTAATTTCCATTCAATCATGTATTCCTTTTCTTCAGTAATTAATTTTCAGTCGCTATCGTTTCCATTTCTGGTATCGTTCAATCCTTTTTTTTTCGTTTTTCAAATCGCCGATAATGTTTATTTTCCAAACTGTTCGTTCTCGATATCGTTTCTCACATCGACTCTCGTTTCTCAGATCGCTAGGTCAGTTGCAATCGCTAATTACGATATCATTTCATTCATAATGTAGTAGATGAGCATGCGCTCGCCGCCGTGCCGCGGTTTCAAGGCACTCTAATTACTTTGACAATAGGCAATTTAAGAACTGCTCAACTTAGCACATGAGAAAGGGGGCGTTTTCCGAAAGCGGTATTTTGATACTGTTTAAAAGGGACGTGGATGTCGTTTGGAGAGCGAGAGTGAAGCAGCGATAATAAAACGATATTTTTGTAGCTGGTAAATTAACGATGCTAGCGGCTGTGTAAAGTTATTGAGTGCGATGATGGATTTGAACGTTTTAAAGTGTTTGTTTTTCCGTCTGCTGAAGTTCTAGTTTTTTTGTTCATGGTGATATGTGTTTTTTCTTCAAAGATAAATAATGTGTGGACTTCTCTTCATCTTGTTTGTTCTCTTCAATTCAAGCCTGCTTCAATTTGTGTTTCGTGACATTCAATTAATCGTCATGCGAGTTGAAAGTGAACTTTTTTTACAAGTGTTTAATGTCTTGAAAGCTTACTTTATCTTATGCTCATATTCATATTATTGCCACCAGTTTTTTTTTTTTTTTTGTTGCCATGCCATATGTCATTACATTTTATTTAATTAAATTTTCTGTCATATTTATCCATCTTTTATTTATTTTGTGATATGTTAATAAACGTCAGTTTCATTTAAAAACCTAAAACTGCTTTATCTATGAGTTATATCTACATCAAACACTTTTGTCACTACCTTGCCAGTATCAGACATTGGACTTCCACATACTCTGCTTAGTTTAATTCTATTTTATACCGGTCCCTGTATACGGGCCGAACACGAACATTAGAACTCCCTTCTTGAAACTGCAAACGTTACCTACGAGTCACTAATGTTTGACTACATCACTGCAATATTTAATCATTTATCTTCTGTAACATTAACCTTGGTGATTTTACCAAAAAAATCGGTATAAGAATGGTTTCAATATCAAATCCGTGAACCGATTTGTACGAAATCTATGTAGTTCTTGCGACAATGATCTACTATTCGCCCAATGGGAACTCAATTGAAAATACCGTTTTGGTGGTATTGTGTTCTTTCAAACATACACACATAAATCGGGATTACAATTCTTTCCTTGCCATATCGGTTCGGAAAGTAAAAGCATTAATATTGCATACATTTGTCTTATGTAGAAGCTAAGTACATAAAATCAAATGAAAAAAAATTAAATTGCTCCTGTTAATCTCGTGTGAGAACTGAAGGTTTAATTTAAAGCTATTAGTTATGAAAGATGAGAAAAAATTTCATATATGATTTTTATTTTGTTCTCAATTGAGAACATTGGCCCCTTCTAACTACATTATATTCAACAAGAAAGACAAATCATACATCAAGCATAGATTATGAAACACTTTCCAACACATTTCAGAATACTGCAACAAAACTTCACCGTTTAACAAGGTGAGATATGAAGTCTAAGTAAACAATTTGGAAAACACATAACAGATTCACACATTCATAACACACAATTTCAGAAATTACCATCTATTGTCAGAAAAATACACCCAAATTCTTTTGTGCAGTTTTGTATATGATCGGTAGATTTGTATGTATACTACATAGTATTCAAAAATTTAGTTCCGTTGGAAAACACATAACACAGTTGAAAATTCCACCTCAGCAATTTCCGTCAATAAGCAGAAATGTACCCAAACTCTTTTGTGCAGCCCTGTATATGATTTATAGAATTTATACACACCAAATAATATGCAAAAAATTAGTTACACTTAAAAACGCGTACCAGAACTTAAAATGAGCTACCAGCAATTATTGTTCATAGACATAACTGTAAACAAATTATTTTGAGTGTCCCTGTAAGTAAATGAACGAAATATTCTATACATACCATATTCTACAGTAATCGCCTTGTAATGCACCTCAGTGTTATGTATCAATTTGAATGTGTTTAAAAGAGTGTGGCATCATTACGCAAATTTAAAAACACATACCACAGTTGAAAATGCAGTTCCAGCAATTATTGCTCATAGACAGTACTGTAGCAAATTATTTTGTGTGTCCCTGTAAATGAACGATAAACTCTATGCTCACAATATTCTATAGTAAGCATCTTGTAGTGCACCTCGTTATGTATGTAAATTTCATTATGATTGAAATAGAGTAATATCATTAAATTACACTGCAAACGATTTTTCCCCATAGACTAATCCATATAACTCCCCATAGACCATCATAATGTAACGGCCTTTTTGGGAGTGACCCTGTAAATGAACTATTAATCGTGCACACTCCATTTTCAATAACAAACATTCCATGGTAAACCTCAATAACATATATCAATTACATCGAAATCCGACTATAGTTACCTGAGTTAGAACATGGACTTGCACACAGATAGACAGCGCTAAACAAACCGAATTCATAAACATTTTTTAACTATGTTGGAAAGTGTTAAAAATGGAACATTGACCAAGGCTATCGTGTTCATTCACAGACACACACACATACATTATCATAAAACATGATACATCGGTCAAGTGCGAGTATAACTACCACTCAAAGAATTCTATACATTAAATTTTTTAAATTAATAAACTCTTAACTACCCCTAATTTTTTCATAATTTTAGTTTCAGTAGATTCGGATATAGGATATGGCGGGACATATTTTTCCAGCATACTTTCGACGATATCTCTGAAACTATAATACCTAAAATTAAAACAAATATATTCTTGAGTTTGATGTTACGAGATCTGTCGAAAGGTACCCTACACGATATATAAAAATGTTTTTCAAGTAAGTTAATTAATATCTCGGCTAATTATCGACGATTTTTTCCGAAAATCATTATCAAATATCCTTGTATGATTCTGCGTCGATAGATAGTACGAGCGTCCGTCCACTCACCCGCTGACCACCTGAAAAGTAAAGTGTGTGTGTAACAGAAAAATGCGTTTTTCTCAAAATCTGTGTTACCTAGGAAAATCGCTATAGAGTTTCTGCAAGGTTTAAGTAAACTCCTACTATCTATAATTTTTTTCATAATTTTAGTTTCGGTAGATTCGGAAATAGGTTGTGGTGGGACATATTTTTCCAGTATACTTTGGACGATATCTCTGAAAATATAATACCTAAAATTAAAACAAACGAATTTTTGAGTTCGATGTTACGAGATCTTTCTAACAATACGTTAAACTATACATAAAAGAAACTTTTTTCATGTAACTTGTAATTAATATCTCGGCTAATTAATGATAATTTTTTTTAATCTCTATGAAATATCCTGATTTTGCGTCGATAGGTACCTCGAGCGCCCTTCAACTACCCCGCTGACCGCCCGAAAAGTAAAGTTTGCGTGTAACGGAAAAATGCGTTTTTCTCAAAAAGTATGTTACCTAGCAAAATCACTAGAGTTTTTCTGCAAGGTTTAAATAAACGCCTACTACCCCTAATTTTAGTTTCAGTAGAGTCGAAAATAGAGGGGGGGAGGTGACATATTTTTTCAGTGTATTTACGACGATATCTCTGAAAATATAATACCTAAAATTAAAACAAATATATTGTTAAGTGCGGTATTACAAGATCTTTCACACGATATACAATTTTTTTTCGAATAACTAAATTAGTCCCCTAAAATTTTCCTAATCATATTTGTGAATAGCTAATAATCTGAAACTATGTGAGTAAAAAGGCTTTGTAACTTTCCCAAGTTTGAACTTTCCGTGTCTCATAGTTTACAAGAAAAAGGGCTCTGACAGACGGACAGACAGACACAGGAGTGATCTTATAATGATTCCGTTTGTACTTTTTCCGTACGGAATCCTAAAAATGAACTGTGGCTGCTTAAAAACGTGAGGAAATACCAGCATATACAGTGAATGGTTGTAAAAATAACAAAAGCGAATTCAGGAGACTTGAAACGTAAAGATATATCAAAATTTCAGTCTATTTTTTTAATCATGATTACAATACTGTCCTTATAGTATGTGTTCGGAAAATAAAAATTAGTAAAAAAATATTTATAAATAAAAAAACTAAAATTTTGTGTCTGGGACCACCTTATGAACTGCGTCATGACCATTCATAATGCGCGTGAGAAAAAACACGCCTACTTTCACATAAAAATACCTATCAAAGTTTCATTAGATTTCCGACATTTAATACCCAAGCTCTTCTTTACGTCTACAACGTAAGTGGTAACTTTTTATTATATGTAGATATACATTTACTTTTATGTGCCTGTGTTTGATATACATGCTTCCCATAAGTCCGTTCACATTTCAAAAATTCGTAAATTAATAAATTTTCGCATCGGAACCTTAAATCTTGTATAAGTGTCGAATTGTTTTGTGGCATTCAAATTTTCACAAAAAATTGAACTGCATACATATGTATGTAAAAATCTTACAGCATATTTCAGACTATATATCCGCAAGCCATGGAATATAAAATAGTAAATGCTTACATTCAAATAAAGATATTTATAAAATTGATGTAGAAAAACAGTTCAAATTTTCTTTTGAACTATTCAGTAAACTGACATGAGACTTTTCAAAGTCTAAGTTTTGAAAATTTTCAACTATTGAGAACTATCGTATGGTTTAACCTCTTGAAGGGCGGTGGGATATTATATATCCCACTTAATTTTTATCGCCAAATACCACAATGGCACCAGAATTTTGGGATAAAATTTTACTTTTTTTTATCTACATGAAGAAAAGCTTTTAGTTATTTTCAAATAAATTTGCTCATAAATCCTGGTGTCATTCAAAGATTTTAGCATTTTAACAACAGAAGTACTGTGTCCGTTAAACCGCACTCCGATACCATAATTTGTTACATTTTTATTAATATTTGAAAACTGAACTTACTTTTGAATATGCTTGAACTATTTTTTCTATTGCTGGAAAAAATTCTACTCTTTGAAAAATCTCATTGTGCAAATCACTCTGATGTATTATAGACAGGAAAATTAGATTTTTCAGGATTTTTTTTACATATTAACTGACTTATCGGACATCCTGTTTATATTTAGTAATACAGTATAATCTATTTAATAATTCAGTTTACTATATTGATGAAAATTATCCAGTTTCCTCTACTATTGCGCAACAAATTTTAAACATATCGACACAAAATTCTACTTTTTTTTATTTAGAAATACTTTTTTGTTCATTTTATTATTCAAAAGTATATTTATTTATATATTTATTTTCAAATGTTGATTTTTAATTTAAAATTTAATTTTTTAAAAATAAAAAAATTCAAACTTTTGCCATGTATGGAATTCTGTATATCTTCTGAAATGATAACATGTTTTGCAATCCTTTTTTAGTACAAACAAATTGGAAATTGTACGTTAAACGTGACAAATGAGGTGCATTCGTACTATAACTAGTTTTACAATGTAAAAAAAAGCATTGTTATTATTTCACTGAAATGAATTATATCATCTGTTATGGGCGAAATGAGCATGCCTTTTTAACACTTTCCAACCTAGTTGAAAAGTGTTTATGACTTCGGTTTGTCTGCCGTCTGTCCGTCTGTCCGTCTGCCGCCTGTCCGTGCTCTGACTCCCGCAAATATGCTTCGATTGTCCTGAAAATTTTGTATGTTATTGTCGTTTACTATAGCATGTTCCCTATTTCAACAGAAGAGTGTATCACTTATAGTTTTTTTACAGGGACAAGTATTCCGTTACATTACAGTCAATGGGGAATAATCGGTTCGAGCGCATTTTGATGGCGCTACGTCATTCAAAACATAATGCAATTGATATATAATTATGAAGCGCATTAAAACATGCTTTTTGTAGAATATGGTGTGCAAAGCATTTATTATTCATTTACAGGGTCAAACAAATGAATTTTTTTACACATCGTTATATCGGGAAAAATCGTCTGCAGTGTAATTTAGTGATATTTCACTATTTCAACCTTATAGAAAATTATATGCATTTCTGAGGTGCACTAAAAATTGCTCTCTTGTGTACATTGCGTTTATTTACAGGGACACACTAAAGATATTGGTTACAGTACATGTGCGATATTTACTGTCTATGTGTGATAAGTGCGTTTTCAACTTTGATTTGCATTTTTTACTTTTTTTCATAGTACGTGTGTGTTTATAAACACGGTTGACCATATACAGTGCTACACAAGGAAATGCGTAAGTACTACAGACTATGGGAGTGAATTGCTTAAGGGTAGTTTTTAATTGTGCTTACGCATTTTCCTGCTGAACTAAATTTAGTAGACTAATAGAAGTTTGTGGAATATAAATAAATTCATATACAGGGCTACGAAATAAAAGATACATTGTCGTTTACGTTTGGTAATTGCTGCAAATGAGTTTTAAGTTGCCTTTTAGCTTAATAGGTGGTGTGTACAAAAGTCTTCAGATAATATACAGGGCTGTACAAAAGATTTCGAGTGCATTTCCATCGATTGGCAAAAATTGCTAAATGTGAATATTCTAACTGAACTAAATTTTATCATACTATATATCCACATCTATTGATCATATACAGGGCTGCACAAAATAATTCGATTTCTTTTTTTGACACTGGAAGGTAATTTCGAAAACTGTATTTCACCTTATGTAACGGTGAAGTTTCGTTACAGTTTTCTGGCTGTGTTGGAAAGTGTTTCATAATCTATGCTTGACGCATGATTTTTCGTTCTTGTTTTATTATTATTACGTATGCCACGTTTAAAGATGCAATTTTTTTTTCGACACCAGACAGCGCTACAAAATTCCCGATGGAGATCTTGCTTTGCGAATGATTATCATCTCCATGGTTTAATATTTCTATGACTCATAATGAACGGATCTCTTGTGTTTATTTTCTATAATGGATTGAGATATTCGGCTGTTAAACTAATTTCCACTGAAGTTATCTCAAAATCTCTACATTTTTTTAATGTAACTTATGTCTCAAACAATCAATTTTTTGCACGATCTTTCTAAAAATGCAACTTTTATGCAATTTTATTCGAAAAAATAATTTTGAATAAAAATGGCCGCTTGGCATACGAAAAAGATGTGATTAGCCCGTATTTGTTTTCCTCAGTCACATGACTTTTATTATATAGATTACGTATGATAGGATTTAATAGAATAAAGAATTTTTTTATTAATATCTTTTTAAGTTTTGATTCGATTTTCATAAAATTTGAAATGACTCGACAAAATTCTGCAACGATTATACATATTAAATTTCAAACCATTCGGTTGGGTAGTTTTTGCGCTTTTATATGCGGACAGATGGACAGGCAGACGGGCAGACAGACGGACGGACGGACCAGACGATGACTATAGGTTATACGTATTTATATAATTACGAACGCAACTAAAAAGAATAAATTTTCTTTTGCCTTCGGGATCTTTTATTTATCTTTCATAGAAACCAGTGAATCCAACACGGGCTTTCCGGGTTACTGAACATATTGCAAGATGTACAGAACATTAGTGAAAACAATTTTTTTTTTAAATTGAAAAATCTAATAGATTTTTGACATAGCCAGTAACAGACGTACAGATGTTGTGAAAAGAATGACTGAGATCATTTACAAATTAGAACAAAATGTTGCTGCTGATAATCAGTGTTGCTGAATCTGGCGGATTTTTTATTCAGAAATTCCGAATTCTTAACAGAAATTTTGAATAGTTATTTTTTGGTTTATATAACTATAGATATACCGTCAATAAAATAAAAGAAAATTACTGCTCAAAATTTCTGGTATGAACTTGGAATTTCTGAATAAAAAATCCGCCAGATTTGGTAACACTGCTGATAACTGGTTCAGTAACGTAAATTTAGTGGAAGAACTAAATGAAAAGAAAATATCTTATGTAAGTAATTCTAAGCAAAAAAAAGATGCAATTACCACTTGAACTTGTAAAATCTCAAGTTCAAGGTTAAGAAAAATAAACAAGAATTTTGCTTAATTCAAATAAAAATAGATTTATATTTCAAATATCAGGGGCAAATTCTGCTTCTGGGAATTCTTATTTCCACCAGTTTTTCTGATTAGTTTTCATCGACTTATTTAATCGCAGAAACTTACAAAAAAAGACCTTAGAAAACAATTACTAGAAATTACTGGTGGGAAAAAGCATGCTCATTTTGAATATGAGGATGCGCCCCTGCAGAATATTATGTTTTTAGTGTTATTGTTTTATTAAGTGTAAAAATATATGCTTAATTTTGGGTTTAAAATATAAGATATGAACAAAGTGCCTATCAGGCACATTGCGCCCGATTTCGTGATTATTTGTATTGTGTCCGATGGAGGGTTAATTAACCATTTACTTATATTTAACTTAAAAATTCTTTAAAATAAGGTCATCATTGAAAATTTCATAGTAAAGGCATTAAAAATTGAATTTTATATATAAAAATAATATGATGGTGATGGAAGAAAACAGATATTAGATTTGCTTATTTCAGCCAAAGATACTTTAAAAACATAAATTTTAATTTAGAATACAAAATGTATATTATCCTGTATAATTATTGTTGACTAAAAAATGTCACTAGCTTTCAAAATGTCTCTAAAATGTTGTTTCAACTATTAAACGTCTTACTGCTACATGTTTTTAATTTAAGCTTAAAACTGTCTGCTTCGAAAGATAAACTTTCATAAATCATACTATGTTTAATGATGAAAGGAGAAAAGACTATTGAACATTTTATTGCTAAATGTCATTGATTTGAGCCTAAAACTGTCTTTTTCGGAAGGTAAACTTTTATAAATCAGACTATGCTTAGTGATGAAAGGGAAAAAAAGTGATAAAAATTCACGGAAATGAAACAAGTTTTGCATAATAACTTAAATAGAGAAAAAAAAAGAATATTTTTATTTTTACATTTTAAATTTTAAATTATATTTTGCAATTGTTATTATTTCACAACGGAATTTAATCAATTTTTTACTTCGTACAGTAAAACTAAAATTATCCGCACATCCAATCATCCGGATTGATATAAGGAAGTTCAAAAAATGAATTGAAGGAAGTAAGTTTTTCACATTCTAATTTCATGTATTCATTGGTAAAAATATAATTTCCTTGAAACTCATATTTAAAACAATGTTAGAATTTATATTTAATTAGAATTTTCTAAGTCTATATTTAGATAATTATAAGTCAGTATTCATGGTCTACGGGAAAATATTTTACTTTGTTGGACGTGTTCAAACAGGGTCCACGCTACAATGTGAGATCGCGCTACTCCAGCAATATTTCCTAAAAAAATCCCACTCAAAAAGTATCCAGTTGTAGTCACACGGGGTAACGAAGATAACGAAAGTCTCGAAAATCATAAATTCCGTCAGTCGGTAACAAAAAGCATGAAAAGCCGCGATTTTCATCAATCGGCCACCCAAATTCCAAAAAAGTCAGGAATTTCGTCAACTGAGTCAAATTCCTTCGAGAGAGGCTAAGAGCGCTTTTCCATTTACCGACACGACTCCGATAAGCATACACGATTGTCGTTATCCGACGTCGGTACTCGCAAATTGCATTCATATACACTACGAACACTTCTATCTACCGTTTTGATAACGATTTTGTTGTCATATTGTATATGAATGCGTTTTGCGTGTAATCGATGTCGAATAACGACAATCGTGTACGATTTATCGCTGTCGTGTCGGTAAATGGAAAAGCGCTCTTACACTATTCAATCCTTCTTCATCCACACCATAAACGTCAATATTTGTGTTCAATTCATTTTATTAAAATCTTAAGCCCAATAGGGAATAAAAATGTACCATATTTCTTGCTTATTTTTCTTATTTGTTTAGATATATTTCTACTTGCTTAGATATATTTTTGTTGTGATAGATTCATATTTAATTTCATGACTGAACTCATTTAATCTACTGCTGGTTTACCTAAGTTTAAAATACTATGCGACTAAAGAAAAATCCTGCACACTCTGGGACAAAAAAAGGCACACTTGAAAATGTTTTGTTTCTCTTTGAATTTTCACTGTTTATGTATTTAAATGTGAAGCTTTTTGTTCGAGTTCTTGCCACAAGCGTTAGAGAAACAACAGGAACATTACGAAGTCTTCGGTGGAGGAAAAACTGTTTTTTGAAAAAATCAAATTTCAAGGCAATTTCAAATATGACGTGAAAAACAAGTTGACGATCTGTGAAAAAAAAAAACCTTCTGTTCTTGTGTGTAGAAAAAATAAAGATATATATTTTGGTTAGAGAAATGAGCCTTTCGTCGGACGACTTTTTGCAATTTTTTAAATTTTCAACACTTTAGACAGGAAGTACGGCTCAGGACGGAAGGCGCAATTGTTCGTCTAAACCAGAAGATTGTGTTATAACGAAGTTTCTTTTTAGAAATAGATTTGATATACGTTCTCAACTTAACAGAGACTTAGAAAAAAATCTGGCATGCTAATTTCCGAAAAAAAACAGCCGCGGTAGGTTATTAAAGTGTGATTAAGAGCTAAAGGATCTCTAAAAAACTACTACAGGCAAAAATGTAAATAAAACAAGACTGAAATTGGCAAAGAATTTTAAAGAAATTTTCGTAATCGCACTGTTAATGTTTGGTCTAATGGAATATTATCAGATGGATCAAAATTTAATCATTTTTGCTTTGTAGAAAGCAGTACTTAAAACTTACAAAGAAGGAAAATATAAAAAAACAATTCACATTGAGACCGCTACGCGGTCACAGCTCGCTTCGCTCGCTCGCCCCTTTTTATTTTTCTAGTAATTCTAGCCGGAATAACTACTGCATTAAATCATTTGAACATATGAAAATGACAATTTTTTTAATGTAGAAAAGTAATTGAAAACTCCGTTGAAAACACAAATAAAAATGCATTTAGTTGATGCTACTAATGGGCATATAAACCATTTATATACTATGAAAAAAGGATCTTGGAAACATAATTAGTTTAAAACTTATTGCACCTATACTATTGTACAGCACGGCTTAAATTCATTTTAAAAAAAAAATACTACGTGGTAGGAAGATAGTTTATCATCAATGATTGTTTAAATTTCGTTCGACATTTTATTATTTTAATTGATTATAGATTTCTGCAAAAGAAATTATTTTTACTTCAATAAAACAGCAATAGATGGCAGCGGGGGCATTCTAGAAAGTTTATATTTTATTATCTCCGATTTTTTGTGTGAGTGAAATTCGTAAATAAATTCTAAAAAAGAGTTCAGAATTCATTTGAAATTAACAATATTACTCATAATTAAAATGAGAAATCATCTCAGACGCTTTGGATTACGTTCATATTATTTTATTTTTAATAATTGTTAACTTGAGTTTCACTGCTCTGACACTGTCCGCCATATTGGAGGTGGAGTTAACACAATCTTGTCTGTTCATTCGTCTGAGCTTTGGAAACTACGGTTGTTGCCAACGATAAGGTAGAAATTCAGCCCTATTTCCGCGCCACGTAAGACAAATATAGATTGCACTCTTGAAACAGTCATGCATTCTCCTTATGCTTTGGTATGGTGTTGTACAATTTATCACGGAGATGACCAAATATTAAACCTGATAGAATCATTAAACACTAAAAAATATTTAAACGTTATAAAAGAGTATACATTCTCATCATATTACAAGTTTTCCTCACACTTATAAAAAAAACCACTACTTCAAGACAATAATGCTTTTTGCTGTAGTACGTCTACGGTAAATAAATTTCAAATTTCACTGCGAAATTAATGTCTAATGTTAGTCAGCATACTTATCAATCATCATATACCGGGTGGTTATAATATAAGTATCTCTATTTGGAGATGTCTGTAGCTTGAAGGAATAACCGGAATGAAACCAAAATCGGTATACTTACTATTCGAGAAAAGGGAAGAATAAAAAAAATAATTGCAATAATCGCCGACAGATGACGCTTTTGAGTGTGAAACCGAGATATTATGTAGAGTGATATTGTGTACCGTGGAGGTATCGCAAACCTCAAAGACTTTCCCGCATATCACAACATGTGCGAAACATCACTCCTGGTGCGTTACATTCCGCAGTTGAGCACGTCGTGCATTACCTGGATTGTGTCGTCCATCACAATGACCATGTAGAACCTGAACATGATTAGCACCGCCATTCGAAAGCCTATTTTTCCAGTACTTTCGACGATATCTCTGAAAATATAATACCAGAAATTTAAAAAAAAAATTTTGAGTTCGATGTTACGAGATCTGTTGAACGATACCCTACACAATATATAATTTTTTTATCAAGTAAGTTAATTAATATTTCGGCTAATTATCGACAATTTTTTTCGAAAATCATTATCAAATATCCTTGGGGGATTCTGCGTCGATAGACACCTCAAGCACACGTCAACTCCCCCGCTGACTGCACGAAAAATAAAGTTTGTGTGTAACAGAAAAATGCGTTTTTCTCAAAAACTATGTTACCTAAGAAAATCTCTATAGTTTTCCTGCAAGGTTTAAATACACTTCTAATATCCTTATTTTTTTTCATAATTTTATTTTCAGTAGATTCGGAAAAAGAGGGGGGGGGGGGATATTTTTTATGTGCATTTTAGACGATATCTCTGAAAAAATAATTCCTAACATTAAAACAAATATATTTTAGAGTTCGGTATTACGAGATCTTTCACGCGATATACAAAAAGAAAACTTTTTTTTTTTCAAATAACTTAATTATCCCCTTAAACTTTTCTTAAACATATTTGTGAATGACTAATATAAGCTGAAAATATGTGAGTAAAAATGCTTGGTAACTTTCCCAAGTTTGAACTTTCCACGTCCCATAGTTTACAAGAAAAAGGGCTCTGACAGACGGACAGGCAGACACAGGAGTGATCTTATAATGGTTCCGTTTTTACTTTTTTTAAGTACGGAACACTAAAAAGCAAATTAACCATAAGATACCGAACTTTAGTGCTAAGCTCAAAAGTCTCAACGAAAAGACAGATTTTCATTAGTTGAATATAAAATTAACATCGAATTAAATTACATTGTTACGTTGATCATCATCATTACATCAAGATACGTTGCACCCAAATATGCTCGGAATTGTATCTTAATTTTTACTTTTGATTTCTTAATTTATAACTGCACTACTTTCGTCTAAAATTGTTTAGGATTTACATTTTATTGTATAATTCGCCTTACATAATTTGGGATCAAATTACGAAGAAAACAATGCGCTATCATTCGCGTAAGCGCTTTTTAAAAATTATTTCTTAATTTATATTTTTTATTATTTATAAATAATATTTTTTAAAAATCTTGCATCTAAAAGGCTTAATTCCCAGTAGTTATGTTTCTGTAGAAAAAAATGCCAAAAAATTTGTATAGCAATATTGTTGAGTAGATGGTTGGTTGATTTATGACCGCCGATTATCTACTCGAGTGATAGAGGCCCTAGGGGGAGTGCCCTCCATGGGGGTCTTTCTAAGGGATCCTAACCCGTATTTACGATAAGGTTCGAAGAAAACCACGGAAAACTCCGAACGGTTAGGTCAACGAGCGCGACAGGGGTTTGAACCCAGCGCCTCCCGGCTACCTGCTCTGAGAACTGATAGAGAGCTGGTGAGGCCATTGTTGGGTAGACGCAATTAATAAACACTGGTGTGCAAAACTTAAGCAACAAACACAAAATGTTAATTTCTGAGCACGTGAGTACTCAAAAGGAAATTCTATAAAGAGCAAGTGTAGAAAAGAGGTACTACCCTAACAGCACGGCCAGTCGATGTGAAGCCCCCTTGACGTCACACATGGTTAGAAGTGTCACAATCGCTACGGTGAATCAAAATATGGGATATTTCACTGTCTCATTATTACTCTCAAATGATTGTTAACTCTGAAAAGTCACTGTGACTGTCGCTTTGTGATGGGTCACCAGGTGACATTACAATGAAGTCACCTTGTGATTCTCAAGTCACTGTCAGTTTAAGACTGAACTTTGAAGTCGTTGTGAGCATTGCATTGTGATGAGTCACCAAATAATGTCACAATGAAGTCGCATGGTGACTTCCCGGTGATCGACACTCTATTGTGAAGTCATCATTGCACTCCTTTGTGAAAAGTCACAAGATGATTTCATTTTCTGTCACTTCATTGTCTGTCTTTCTGAAAACTCGTCACAAAACAGCTATTATGATGACTTTACAATGGAGTGTCAAAATGACAGTCACATGAGAGTCACAAGATGACTTCATTGTAAAGTCACTTGATGACTCGTCAAAAAGCAGCAGTCATGGTGACTGTTCAGTGGAGTGACCAAATGAGAGTAAAAATGAGACGAATGAAAGATATCACATTTGTGTTCATTTTAGTGACTGTGACAATTGTGACCACTTGTGATATCAAGAAGACTTCACATCGACTGTCTGTGCTGTTAGGGTAGCACATATTTTCTACACTTGCTGTTTATAGAATTTCCTTTTGAGTACTCACTTGTTCAGAAATTAGCATTTTGTGTTTGTTGCTTAAGTTTTGCACACTAGTGTAATTTAATGTAACTGATTGCTCCTAGACGTCATGCAGTAAAGGATAAAGGGGGCGACAACAGTTGAGTAATCACATGTAAAATATCTGATATTGATTTACATTTTACTCGGGAACTACTGGAGCTATTTTAATACTTTTTTTAATAGTTTTGGCTATAGATATGCTATAAATTGATCTTTCGACAAGAAATCAAAATAAAAGTACGATAGTTACGCGATTTCGCAAACAAAAAACAGCATATGCAAACAGCTGACGTTAATGTACCTTTTTTTTAGAACCATTGAAGCTATTTAAAATTTTTTTAATAGTTTTGGCAGTATCGAAACTATAAATTGCTCGTTCGCACAAAATAGAAATAAAAAATGTAATAGTCATGTTAATTTTAAAAAATTACATTACTTTTAATTGCGAAATTGGGTAACAATTGCATTTTCTATTTTTGTTTCTTGCCAAACGATCACTTTATGGTTTAGCTAATGCAAAAAGTAATTTAAAAAAAGAATTGAAATTACTTCAGTAGTTCTCGAGAAAAGGGTACATCAATGTCAGCTGTTTTATATATGATTTCGCAACTGTTGTCGCCCTCTCAACTCGATTTCCTAACATATTATTCTTACTGAGTTAAGTGAATAATTAACCTTTTCAAACCCGAATCTGGAGTAATACAATAAATATTCAACCATTACTTTTACATATAATAACACCCTAGATCACAGAAAAATAAATTGAAATTGATACTTTTAAGGGCTAGTAAATTTAGGTTCACACATGTGTTTGCATAAATAATTATGAAAATTACTACTTTTGACACGCAGATTATGGATGCATTTTTCAAAGTCAGATAAAGACAACATTTATTTTATAAAGAAATTAGTATAGGTGCTGTCATTCAACAATACTCGGTAAATCACATCAATACTTTCAAAACAGTAGAACCAGGATTGATTTAAAACATTTTTTCCTTGTTGTGGGTATCCAAGTAACCCCCAAGCCCAAGGATCAAAGTAACTTCAGTTTACGGTAAATATAATTAATAATATTCAAATGAACTATTCAGCACTTTGGATTGCTGCACTGATCTATGGCATATGGTTCATGTCAACTGGCCTAGGGATGCTCTATCCTCTTAAATTTTTATGTAATATCTACAAGACATAGATATAAGTCTAAGATAAACATCTGAAAAATATCAGAGTCCGAAGTAGTATAGTTGTGGCTCCAGGGGTGCTACAGTAAAGTTCACTATTTCACTGTCACAGAAAAACGATCAAATCACCAAGTTTATCATCTTACTTTTTATGATACAAAAAACTTTCCACGTTCCAAATATGTGATCTCGTATAACTTGATGTTATGTATAACATAATTACAGTATTAAAGATCACAAATAAATACATCCATCACCACTCAGCCTCAAATTAGGCCATACTGCCTGCCGCCATGAATTTATCCATTACTTTAGCAAGCTAAACTACTGGGCAATGGCTTTGAAAAAAAGCACTTTTGCAATTAATTACCAATAGGCATAACATAGAAAACGGAAGTCGTTTCCTGACTCCTTAAATATTTATTAATTTATTCTCCTGTAAAATCCCCTCAAAATTTAATTCATAAATTCAATCCCATTTTCATTCTCATTCTGATTTGATTACCGTTGGCACCATTTGAAGGATCATATTTTAACTGAAATGTTTCATTATGGCGCTCTCCCGTATAAAATAAAAAAAAGCAAGGTTTAAAACACCTATTTTGTTTGAGATTCGGAAGTATATAGAGGTGTAATGTAAAATCCGGGTACAATCAAATATTTCTTGAACGAATAAAACTAAAATTGAGGAAAGAGTTCCTACTTATAATAAAACGACTTTGCTGGTCTGATGTATCATATGAGGTGTGCCTGTGGCGGCCCTAGTGATGATATTTGGACGTTATAGATCCGATCTCGAAAAGCATGAGAGAGTGCGAAAAAATGTCAACTACAATCAGTAGAGCTTCCTCTATTTAGAATTAAATGACGTCTTACATGAAAAAATAAATTTAGTAGAAGCTCTGAAATGTTAATCTTTTTATAACCAGTCACCGACATAAATACGCCACTAATTGCTTATAGAAGTGTGGCATTATAAGGCATATGCATATTTTCTAATAAAATAAACACATATAAGCAAGCTACAATTTATTTTAATAAGATATTCAAGTTATGCATGTTCAATGTGACCACCATTGACAGCACTACATATGCATTTACATGCATTGCTGCCGATGGTGGATTAAACAAACACTAAACATCACAGATTTTATAGAAGTAAATGATAAAAATATGTGTGTTGGAAGTTTATAAGTCGTTTTTTAAATATTCATCGTTTAACATAAACAGAAATAAACCATTTCGTGTGTTAAGATATTGAACAACAATGAAGAAACATCCGATATATCTAGAAAACAATATATCGGATATATCACCCATCGATGTTTTTAAGACGTTATATGAAAAAGGGTGATATATCGATATTTTGGAATTTTTTGCCATCACTATTATCTATAGATTTGTTGCCTTGATCACCTCAATACCCCCCTCCCCCACCAAATCGGGAGGTTGAGCTTGCATGACTGCCACCTTCAAAATTGAGAGAATAACGTACAAATAAGAAACTTTTCTTTAAATTATTGCGCTTCATTACATTTAAAGTCATAATAAAATTTTTACTAAGATAAATTTATTGCTTCAAGATGAAAAGCGTTTCATTAAATTCTCATTGCCTGTTTATTGAACAAATATTTGTTACACCTATTTAATACTATGTCACTACATTCTATTACATTTCCGATTACAAAATAGTTTTTACTTTGAAATGGATATAAGAGTCAGTATAATGTTTAAATATCATAAACTCTGAGAGGCTAGACTAACAAAGGATATTAAGAAAGACTTGAATATTTGTATTTAGTTCAGACAAATGCAAACATAAAACGTTTTATCAATAAATCTTTTTTCAGCAATATATAACGTTAATGATCAAGTTTAAATGTTTTATTGTGAAATAAGATCTATTAAGTCGAGTTAAATAGCTTTTGCGCAAGCATGTCAAAATCAAAGCTGAACACTGGAACAAATAATGGAGGATTATAGAAACATTTTGCAAGCGAGAAGTCAAATGTTAAAAAAATCAGCTAATAAATTAAATACTAAATGTAGATAAAGTACATTGCATTTTAAATTAAATCTAAAAAAGGAAATGAAGTAAATATATTTGATTAAATTAAATATATTAGATAAAACTTTTATTCATTTTGAACGATATATATTTCTTATCAATGATATGAACAAATTTAAAATTTGAGAATAGTTAATAAATTAAAACTTTATATACAGGGTGTTCCGTGAAATCGCACGCTCTCAGCACAGGAAGACTCCTCTCTCGGAGTGCAAAAAAAATACTCAAAAATCATTCCTGGGTCATACTCCTAGAAACGTACAAAACTATGTTGCAAAATATTTATTAAAAAAAGTAATTGTAATTGAAAATATGTTATAATGGAAATGTGTTGTAGTATAACAATGCAATGCATGTAAATAATGAAATAATAAAAACTGTTCATTATTCACATTAATAAAGTGTCCACAGAGCTGATGTCTCAGCCCTAGTTTTACCACTTATTGAATCTATAAATTTGATTTGAAATTTTTTATCGTAATACATAATTTAATTTTAATTCACTGCTTTTTAAACCACTGAACAAAGGTTCGATTTCAAAGGGACATTCTTTGAAACTATAACATTTCATAAATATTTTCTCGAAGTCGTTTTTAAAACCTTAAACGTATATATAGAAGATATAGCAATTACTGCTGCACAGTGCACGGGTTTGCGGTACTTGTTGCAAAATTTTAAACGCGATTTTTTCGAAACAAAGTTTTTTTAAGTCGGCATCTAATATATTTCGGCAGCGAATGAATCGACTTCTTTACTTCTTTTATATAAATTAATGCGTATATATTTCCCTAGTCCTTGACTGATACTTTAAAAAACAATAATAATTCGATCATTTTTTTTTTATAAACAAAGCAAAATTAAATATTTTGTTGAAAACTGATACAGGGCTAAAATCGCATAAGTGTGATTTCTCAGTCTCCAGTATATCTCTCGGCATTTCTTTGCAAAATAAATTCTCATTTAATGTTAAAAATTTTCTCTGTGAGTGTTCTACAATATTGTATTACTTCTACTGTCAAAATTTGTTTTTTTAATCTGTAAAATGGAATTTGAATATCTCAAAAGTCACTGCTGTCACCTGTCCTCAACCAATAACTTGATCATTAAACCATCAACAAACGAAAATTATTAATTTTTTTTTGAAAAACTAATGCATTTATTATAAATATGAATCCCATGGACAGTGATGGAGCAGTAGCGCAGCAGAGAATCAATTGACACCGTTAAATTTAAATTGTACTCTTTGTCATATTTAAGGACAGAGTTTTAGAGATTGTTTTAACCCCTTAATTCTCGTGCCCGTGATATTTAAAAATTCAGATTTCTTGATTCCCACCAGTTTTTAGAAACAGTGCAATTGACTTTATTTTCTCATTATTTTATCTGCTATTAAATAAGGTGAATATTTCTACTTCAAAAAAGGGGGGGCAATCAAACAATCTGAATTTTTTAAAAAGTAACCTACTCTTATCGGGGGCGACCGTTGAGGGGTTAAAGAGGAGAATATTATTAAAATTTAGTGGTGATAATCGCCCAACTGCTGCGCCACTGTTCCATCACTGCATGGAGCATAAAAATATAATTTTTATATGAGTGAAATATGCAATAATTTGTTGGGTTCAAAGTTGTGTCCCTCACATTTTTGGTTACTCCTGTCCCGGTGTATAAATTTCCTCATATTTCACCAGATGGCAGTATGCAGTCATTTTCAGTGTTGTTTACAATAGGGAAGTACATGTTCGTCTTAAAAAATCGCTATTGTTTGCTGTTTGTTCATAAATAAGATTTTCTGGATTGAAAAGAATGGGGAAAAGGTAAGCGTACCTTTATTAACCGTCACGACTGTCCCCATTGTTAATTTAAATATTGATAGTTATAGATTAACTAATATGTAGCCATTTAATCGAAGCTTTGATATGGATTTGAAAATAGTGCATACAACATTCCGAAAAAATGTTCTTTCTTAAGTAAAGTGGCAAAATTGCAAACAATGCCACTATTGTTCCTATCACTTCTGTCCCTTACAATTTGTGTTTTGTCTGATAAAAACTGCTATTTCATATTTATTTTTCAATAAAGCTTGTGCTCATCTACTAATTATTATTCTGCAATAGATAAGTAGTTATTAAAAATTCAAATTTAGAATAATATGAGACTTTTAAAAATCAGATATCAGCAGAAAATCAGCAGCCAAAAATCACACTTATGAGATTTTGGCCCACATTAGGTTTAATAGTCCGCCATTTTGTTAGAAATTCTTAACTTCAGCAACCCATTCGTCAATGACTAGACAATTATATATAACTAGGGGGCTCAGCCCCCTACTCGCTAACGCTCGCCAACCCCCGGTGAATTACAAAGCAATTCACATTGAGACCGCTACGCGGTCACAGCTCGCTTTGCTCGCTCGCCCCTTTTTATTTTTCTAGTAATTCTAGCCGGAATAAGTACTACAATAAATCATTTGAACATATGAAATTGACAATTTTTTTAATGTAAAAAAGTAATTGAAAACTCCGTTTAAAACACAACTAAAAATGCATTTAGTTGATGATACTAATGGACATATAAATAATTTAAATACTATGAAAAAAGGATCTTGGAAACATAATTAGCACCTATAATATTGTACAGCACGGCTTAAATTCATAAAAAAAAATAAATAATAATAATAAAAAAACACTATGTGGTAGGAAGATAGTTTATCATCAATAATTGTTTAAATTTCGTTCAACATTTTATTATTCTAATTGATTATAGATTTCTGCAAAAGAAATTATTTTTACTTCAATAAAACGGCAACAGATGGCAGCAGGGCATTCTAGAAAGTTTATATTTCATTATCTCCGATTTTTTGTGTGAGTGAAATTCGTAAATAAATTCTACATGAATTCTTTGAAAAAATGAATTCATTTGAAATCAACAATATTACTCATAATTAAAAAGAGGAATCATCTCAGACGCTTTGGATTACGTTCATATTATTTCATTTTTAATAATTGCTAGCTTCAGTTTCACTGCTCTGACACTGACCGCCATATTGGAGGCAGGGCTAACACAATCTTGTCTGTTCATTGGTCCGTCTATTGGTCTATTTCCGCGCCACGTAAGACAAATATACATATAGATTTTAATGTGATTTTCATTTATTGATTTAAGATGAAAATATTCAGAGAAATCTTGGGTACCGCGGAATGCTACGGGTCATTCTCGGATAATAATTTTTATGTCCTTGGCTAAAAAATATAATCGAAGCAAGTCAACCATGAATGCTTAAATCTTTTTTCAGTATTTTGTTTTCAACTATATTGGCTGACTACTTCGACAGTATATTTTGATCATGCTCTCTTGATACCATTACATCTGTTTTTTGCCAAATTTTGTACGTTTTCTTCATTTTTAACCCCCTATTGCATATTTTCCGACTATCATCACAATACCCTCAAAATACGTTTATTATTATTATCATTTGTTTGCGAGAGATGAAATTTCGTAAAATGATTTCTGTCTATAAAAACTATTCGCAGATAGTTGAAGTTTGTGAATTGTAGTCGGTTTTCGGATTTTAAACAATATCGCGATGTTGTATTGTCCCAAATATAAATAATATTCCATAATACCCGAAGTTCCTCTACCATAAACATTCGAGTTGCATAGTTTAGCCATGAAATAGGCTTAAGGGTGTACTCAAATCCAAACTGCTTATTTTGTGACTTATTTTTAAATTCATTTTTGCTCTAAAATGCATCGAATTGGCAGGTTCTCTTATTCAAAAACTTTATAATGTCCGTATTGGTCTATTTTTTGATAAAGGCAGACTATATTTCAAAAAATGCTGTCAAAGTGGATATTTTGAACCGAATTTCCCGAAGCGGTAGCGCTGGAAACAAAAGAAAATTATCGTACTGTGAAAATAATTGTTTGTATATCAATTTCTAATTAATTGAACGAAAAATAAAAACACAAGTCACTTATAAATCTCTTCATAAATCACATGTAAAAAACAAGTTTCATGTTTTTACTTTTAAAAATGAGTCTGCAAAAGTGTCAGAAATTTTTCAGTTATTGAGCGTGGAAAAATATATTTTTTTTTTTTTAGTACCGCCTTAAAGTTAAAATGTCATTCCCAAGTTGGCGTTTTGGATTTATATTAACGACTTTTTCAGGGACATAATCAGAGTTTTAGTTATTTTTAAAAACTCATTACTATTCTTTAGCTAAAATTGCCATCATTTTAGTATAAGGCACAATTTGTGCTAAAAATTAGGAATTTAAACGCAATAAATGTAATTTTTTTAAAGACAAATTTTACCATTGTAGGAGAATGACCCCTACATGTCACGCAGTATCGAAGAAAAGTTCAAAAAGGTGCTATTTTTAACAAAAATTAATACAAATTTTGTTTTTGAAAGTTTAAAATATGTGGGGAATTTTATCCAAAAATTTTAATATATTTCAACCAGTTCCTAGACGTCAATTTCATAAAGTTTGTTCCTCTTTCATGTCAAAAACTTCCATAACCCCTTGAATATGTTTGAGTTAGAATGTTAAATAGTATTTTGTTAGTCATTCCACGATGCATGTTTCGATATGTGCATCATTGTGCAGTTGCTCACATGGAGTGGCATATCCAAGGTAGGGGTTCAAAAGCTCTTGATACTCTACTTTCGAATAGTTATTTTCACCGGATTTAATCGTAGAAAATTCATTGATTATGCAGATTTTAAAAATTTATATTTTCTAAATTATTACACATATTATAATAAGTGATATATGAAAATAAAGAAACACATTCCAAGTTTCTTTTTTTCTCCAGTTACAAATGTTTGATGTGTGAACCTTTCTTAACACGACAAACATCTAATCTGTAATCAAGTTCGCTCCACGCATTTTGCAGTTTTAAACTGTAAACGGTTCTTAATGCAGCACTGGTGCGTTCTTCAAGTTCTTTGAGTGTTTTCGGCCATGGTGATTCATGAACAAGATCTTTGATGTAACCCCACAAAAAGAAATCGCGAGGCGTAAGATCCGGGGATCTTGGCGGCCATGGGAATAAGGGTAAATCATCATTACCCGCACGTCCAATCCAGTGTTGGCCCCACCAGTAGCTGAGAGGTTCTGCTCTCAAAGCTGTAGAAGGGAGCTGCTGGGTTCAAACCCCTGTCACGCTTGTTGACCTAACCGTTCGGAGTTTTCCGTGTTTTTCTTAGGGGTTTTTCTTAGGGTTAGGATCCCGTAGAAAGACCCCCACGGAGGGCACTCCCCCAATGGCCTATATCCTTCGTGTAGACAATTGGCGGTCATAAAATCAACCAACCAACCAATCCATTGTTGAAGGACGGGAAAAAACTTAGAATGTTTTTCTTTATTTTCATATATCCCTTATTATAATATGTGTGATAGTTTTGAAAATATATTTTTTTTAAATCCTGCCATTCATTTATGCAAATCCTGCAAATAAGACGAAGATTTATATTTTAAAAGTGCTGTATCCTGAACCTCTGAACCCCCACATTGCCTATGTCAGTGCTCATATAGATATAATATTATATGTAAAAAAAGAAGTTTATGCTTAGAAACAACCGTATTTTGTACGCTCTTAATTTGACATCATATATATATTTCATTTTTCTGGAAAAGAGCGGGTCTAAGACGAGTGGTTCTGGGGTCAGTTTTTATGTCATCTTAGCGAGGATTCTTGCTCTGTAGTGTTTATATAGTCTTGGTGAGACATTCTGTGAACGTAAAGGACTTAACCATTCTTCATTGTCTTCAGTGGATGTTATTTCAATTACACAGGCCTACAATGAAATTTTTTTCTTTAAAGTGAAGGGTGTTTCTGGTGTAATTTCTTGTATGCTGATTTTGGGAAAAGTTTTATCACGTACATTTTTGGCACAAATTGAGAATGTCTATCTATTTGATAAATTAAAAATTTAGTCAGAAAGACATCAGAATTTCTAATAGGTAAATTATAATTTTAGTCATAAAGACATCAGAATTTTTAATAGGTAAATTATAGATTTAGTCATAAAGACATAAAAATTTTTAATAGGTAAATTATAAATTTAGTCATAAAGACATAAAAATTTTTAATAGGTAAATTATAAATTTAGTCATAAAGACATCAGAATTTTTAATAGGTAAATTATACATTTAGTCATAAAGACATCAGAAATTCTAATAGGTAAATTATAAATTTAGTCATAAAGACATCAGAATTTCTAATAGGTAAATTATAAATTTAGTCATAACGACATAAGAAGTATTAATAGGTAAATTATAAATTTAGTTTTAATGACATTGGAATCTGTAATAGGTAACTATAATTTTAGTTATAAAGACACTATATACCACTAAATATCACAGCAAACTACTGCTAGTTGTAACAAAAAAAAGCTGCCAGAGGCAATGCACAAGACAAAAAGTTCTAAAAGTAGAAGGAGATGAATCTTTCTTCCAGGTGAAGAAAAAGCATTATAATGATTTTCCACTTTGAGACGGCTTCGACATCCGTAACAAATTAATAAAGTGTAAGATATGCAGATTATTTGTAAGTGAGTTTTCAATTTACAAGAGCTATTTCAAGTTTTCTGACTCTACTGAAATTTCTATGTGACTTTCTTAGATCTTCTTTTTCACTTTGTTAAAAAAAACCTTTTGTGAAGGAGGGGGGAAAGTATATTTGATTCGTATTATACAAATCAATTATATAAATTATTTATGAAATAAATAAATAATTATTTTTTGAGTCAGTATTTTTTAACTCAGCGTATCAAAAAGTAATTGAATCCCCCAAAGCGGTGCAGAAAATATAAAAAAATATTATTTCATAGGCTTATGTTATCAAACATAAAAGATGCAACAAAATACATATGAGATGTACACTTACAGCCTATTTACCATGCATGTCCATTTGTTAGCTTGTAAAAATAATATCATTTAGTTGATAATAACTCCCATTTGTTTGCTGTAGCTTCCGCAACCAAATAAGAGTTATTACCCCATTCAGCCTATTTATCAGAAAATGAACAAATCAGATTAACTGAAGTCATTTTCATTCAAAAGATGTGCTACATTCTTGCTTTTTGGACTTCGGGAATTATAAAAAAAACCTGTTTTTTATTTTTGCACACATCGTCAAAATACAACTCGAAGTGGCTTCAGTGCAAATATCCTGTACAAAATACACACTTGACATTCTCAAATAATAAAAAATAAGCTTAAAATGTTGCAAACTGGTTACCATTGGTGGGTTGTGACTGGCTTGTTAAGGAGCTCTATGCAGGGCTCCAACTTTTACTTGTTTTTGTTACCACTATATTTTAACGGAAATCTTCGGCTTATTTAATCATAGAAATTCCGCAATTAAATAAGGCAAAAATGTCTATTTAAAAATACTGGTAACAAAAAAGCGTAAAAGTAGAAGTATGTAGTGCCCCAAAAAGTCAGTTACAATCAGCACTGTTGGTTCTACATGATGGTCTTAAGAGCTAATACCCTGTTCACATCAGACATTTAAGATATCTTAGACCGCCATTTTTGAGTTGGTACCCTCCCGGAATTGAATACCTGTCCACACCGCAAAACTCATCTAAGCTAACTCACTGAACATCACTGTGTCCGAGATCTGAACAAACATAGAATGTGCGCATGCGCATATGTTAAAGGCAACCTCAACAGCCAATCGGCCTCCAGGGCCAGTCAGATTGAGTGGTACTGGCTGTATCTAGCAATAGAAAGTTCGAACTCATTGAGTTTCTGGAACTCCCTTAGTAAGTTCGGTGGTCTAAGATATCTTAACTACCCGATCTGAATGTAGTATTTCACAAGTCATGCGAAGAAACTCGCAAGCTAATGTTAAAACTATAGAAGCGTTCTTTTCAAATTTCTCGCTCGCCTTTTAATATTTTTCAATGATTTTTTTGCATAGGATAGCTGAGTTCGATCTCTAACCGGGTTAGTTTTTACTTTTTTGATTTTGGTTGTAGATTTATTTTATAAAATTTCTTTCAATTTCGGAACCGGTTCCGAAAGTTTAGGTGCATGTTTTCATCAGACCACGTTATACACCGTAAAATGTGGTATATTATATTGTAAATATGTTTTGAGAATAATTTGAATTTGAATTAGAAGGTATATTGAGGCAGAAAAGCAATAATTTAACTAAAATACTCAATTTTTGCAATTAAATTATCCAAAATTTGAAATTTGCTATTAATTTATTGCTTTTTTGTCTCTATTTTCGTGAAAGGGGTAAAGACATATGAGTAAATACAGATTGATGGGAACCGTATATCACGACGAGTGAAACAAGTACTTAAAAGATATTTTAAATAAAATATTTTCCTAATATTTATTTTAAAAGAAATGATTATTTTTTTAAATACTTTTTTTTATGTTTATTGAAAAATTAGTATTTGAAAACTGATTAATTAAAATAAATTAATCAGCTTTCTAAGAAAGCCATGTTTTCGCAAAAGTCTTCAAAAAATAAATAAATAAAAAGGAATTCTTCTATTTATAATTAGCAACTTAAAAAAGCAAAATTGACTAAAAGTGTTATAAGTTAGTAATATAACTATATATATATATATATATATATATCATAAATTAAGAAAAATAAATATTGCAAAATTTAACCGTATTTGTTTTTGTTTTGAATTGTGATAATTTATGTAAGAAATTATGACGTGGATCAAATCTTTCAAAGACATTTTAAATACAATTTTTGTTTCATAATATTTACTAAACAGAAATAAATATTCTTAAAAAATATTTATTTTTTCATGCTTACTGAACAAACAGTATTGAAAACTGATTAATAAAAATAACTTAACCTGTTTTTCTAGAGGCAAAAATTGTCAAAACTGTTTTTGTAAAGTCCTTCAAAAAATGAAATTTTTGCTATCAACTTTAAAAAAGAAAAGAAAAGTAAATTCATTGGAAAGCTAATTTTGTATATGTATTTGAATTTTTTCCCCTATTTTTAACGTTTATTAAAACATTAAAATGCCGTTGAAAAATAGTAAAACTAACAAGATTATTATAGCGGACATATTTTTATTTTTAAGCGTTTTTACGGCATTAAAATGCCGTTGCAAAATAGTAAAACTAATGTACTATTGCGGACCTATCGCGACTTTGAACAACGTTTTTAAGGCGGTTTTTACTGCGTTGAAAATAAAGTTAAATTTATAGTTGAAATATAATTGAATCTACCAGACTTATTTTCGAATATATTACGTCAACGAAATGTTTTGTTGATTTACAACAGTTTAAAAACGAAACTGTGCTAACGAAACCAGCGATATTTATCCTGTATTATGTACGCTGTTAAAAAAAAAAAGATAAATGTTTCTTGATTTAGGAAGAATATTTTCGAAAATATTATATTATCTATTCTAAGTCACCCACGATTCCAGATAGAGTGCATTATCTTCAGTAACATCAGAAACCAATAAATTTCCAAAATTTAAAGAAGCATTTCTGAAACAAATGTTTCTTTTGCTGCCCCTAATTTTCATAAATATTTTCGAGTAGTTTTTACAGCATATTAATCAGTTTTCTCGACCCAGTATCAACCCGAAATATCGGTATTTTTTATGCTATCAATTCCCAAGTAAACATTTTCATGTTCAACAGATTCGCATACTAAATTAACAGCGTAAAATAGTATTGTTTTGTTAACCCCTTCGCAACGAGCATTCTTTACGAAATTTTTAATCTTTTACCACCGGTTTTTTAAAACAGAAATTTTCGCCTAATTGAATCGCAGAAATGCTACCATTAAATAAGGCAAAGCTTACACTAAAAAATAACTGGTGGGAATAATCGAGGATTCTGAGCGTCTTATGCGTCACGTATAAGTGTCGCTCGTCCCTAAGGGGTTAATCTTGAATGTGTAAATTCTGCGATTGCTCGATAATTCTGAAATCGCAATAATTTGCTGCTGATTGAGGTTTTAGATAAAATAGTGATGAGCGATTCTTGGTGTTTCAGGTGAAAATAGGTTGCGGCGGGGCCGCCGCAAAGTCCTTTGTTTCTCATCGGAAGGACCAGAATGTAGTGAAGTAGGCTTGCGTTGCGTCAGCCGGCTACGGCGAGGCTAACGAAAAAGACAGGCTACCGCGGTTCATTCCACTTACCTTTTTTTACAGACCGCTAGCGTGACGTGATGCTCTTTTCTTACACCTGCATTGGTGCATTCGAGCATCACGTGACTCCCGCGGTCTGTAAAAAAAGATTAGCGTAAAGCACCGCGGTAGCCTTTCTTTTTCGTTAGCCTCGGCTACGGCCACACTTGCGTTTATTTTAAACTTTTTTTTTTTTTTTTCATCGCTGAACTTGGACTAATAGATCATGTAAAGAATTTTCTTTTTCTTTTGTACTTTTAGAGAAAGAAAAGAAGTTGGCAGTATTTATTATTTTTATGGTAGAAATAGACGTCAATATGGCTTAGTCATAGTTTTTTTTTTTTTTGTCCGGACCTCAGGCTGGTGCGGACCCGGGCTTACATTTCTTTCTGCCGATTCAGGCCGAGCCTAGTACTCATTCTTCCAGGGAAGTGTCGGGCTGGTATTTTTTTTTTTTTTTTTTTTTTTTTTTGTGAAAATAAGTGATACTGTATACTTATTTAACGGAATCTTTAGAAATTTATTTTAAATTATTAAATCAGATAATTTTTTTTAATCTACCTTATTCCTTTAGAACTTAAAAATTTTTATTTTGGTTTTGTCTTTTTTTTTTTTTTTTTTTTTAGTGTGTATTCTTTTGAATACTACAATTTTAGAAGAATATTATTCACCTTATTTAATCACAGAATTTTGCCATTAAATGAAACTAGTAATACTATTCGAAAATCGTGAAATTCAAGTGTAAGTACTCTTACGAACCCTACATTAATATTTCTCATCAGCCTTCATTTTCATGTATTTTTCTAAGTAATCAACAGCGTTGTTATTTGGTATTTCGTGGTTTGCAGACATTGCTGAAAAATGTTCATTTTGCATAAAATATGTATGAAATATTGTTTTAAAAGAATTTTAATTGTAGGGTAAAGAAATATCGTCTTTTAAAAAAAAAAAAGTAATTCAGGATTTCTTTCACTAATGAGAGGTCGGGACCGGGCAAAGTGTGTAAATGGATCGGATGCCGGCCTCAAAAATTCGACCAGTGCAGACCTCTATAAAAGCTGCTTCATGCATAGTTTATATTCATAATGTAGTATGTACATTATCGGCCTCATGAGTCATTAATTATTAGCCCGTCAGCACACGCGCTGGGATAAAATCTACCCCAGCTCACAACTATTACTTAGAAATGTGCGAAAATCGTTCGTGATCATTCTGAGCTTTATAGTACCTTTCAAGCTGAAATATATCAAGATGTGGCCAAAAAGAATTTACCTCCAGTTGTGAGATTTTCCATTCTTTTGTTATATTGTTATAAAAATGTCACGTGGGAGGAAATTTAACCCACGCGTGTTATAACGTAACCCATAATGATAAGGAAAATGTTAATGCAAATGTTAATGTAAAAAATATAGTGTGCAAATAATAATATAATTTTTCTTTTAAACGTTAACAACTCTTGCACATACAGTTTCTATATATCAATTTTATATTTTTTTGTATTTTTATGGCTGAATTTGGATTGTAAAAGCTTTGTATGTAATGATATGCAGAAACAAATCTTAGTGCTAGATTTTATGGGGTTTTTTTTTTCTTTAAATATAAAAGAACCTCTTATTTTAAGTTAAATTATGTTCTTTATGGATTTACAGTTTATTTCAAAATATAAATTTTTGTTTATAATCCAACCGGGGGGAAATTGACACAAGGAAACCCATTGGGGTAAAATTTATCCTGCGCGTGTAGTAACGTAATGGAAAGGGGCGCGTGTGCTGACGGGTTAAAATTAATTATTAAAATTTTATTCTTAATGATAATATTAACTAATAAACATACAATTTTCTTTAACCGTATATAGTAAAAACTACTTATAACGAAGCTGACGGAAACGTAAAAATTAAACGCTATATACGAGTTTCCTTATAATTAGTTTCTTTACCACATTACATTAATAACTTCATGAAGAAATTTAGACACATATATTTAAACACATCTGGCACATTTCAAAGTGCTAATTGCACATAAAAAGTTTAGAATAATGCATAAAACAAAAACAAATATTTGCTTTTCAAGATGATTAAAAAAAATTTAATTAAATTTTCTTATACTTTCCTTTATATTTCAGATTATATCATTTAACATTAGTCATAACTCATAAGTATACATCAACAACTCATGACACAATTCATCACACAACAACTTATGAGTAGACATTAGTATAACTCATAAGTAACCATCACATGTATGACGGTTTCCAGTTATTCCCAAATTATCCTTTGATACTAACCATCACACACATCATTTGATACTAATCACCACATTCATTCTAATCAAATTTTACAGAGATTACTTAATACTGTAATTTGTTTACAACTGACTCCAGATTGGTAGAATATCTAGATATGATTTTGAGATATACAATAAACGCTATATATAATGTTTCACTCAAATGAAAGTCCTTGTAAATGAGCGTGTTTCTCAGTTTGCCAAGAAATATATTTAACTCGTGTAAAACCAAGAAAACCAATATTTGTGCAAATAATGTGTTTAGTGTTTGCACTGGAAATATTTCCCACGAAAAGCCAAATTTGCGCCCATATTGACTTTACATTGGCTAAATATTTATTGGTAATATTGACGCAATATTGGGGAGCTGCCAATAGTCTAATATTGGAATAGTATTTCATGCAATACTAGCACAATGTAGGACCAAGATGTAGCCAATATTGTCTTGGGTATAGCCATAACACTTGTAAAAATTATTAAATTATGGTTAATAATTTTTTATCACGTTTTGATAGAAAAATATTTACCATTTATTTTCTGGTTTTTAATTTATTTTTTATATGCTTAAGAAGACATGACTTATATTTAAGAAAACTATTTCTCAAATATTATTCGTTGTGATGCAAAAGATTATGCTTTAATTGAACGATAAATTTATGAATAAACAAATGCTAATTCATCAACAACAAATGAATAAATAATTTAATTTAAATGAAATCATATCATAATGTTATAAACTTTAACATCATAAATGAATAAATGATTTCACTCATTCATTTAATTAAATAATAACTCAATGAATACTATTACATCATAAAGATTCGTTAAACTTATAACGTCAAATTAATAATGATCATATTTAATATTTTACAGTTTATTCATACGACTTTAGTATGAGATCTTTTTAGCTGAAACATTCAGTTAACAATTTTATGCATTTACTCCAATCTTCACATCTTAGAGAAAACCCTCTAACGACATTTAAGATAATGTTACTCCAAACAAACTCATTAACATGCAAATTTCTACATTTCCGTTGGAAATCTAAGTAGAAACTATTCTAAAATTCATTCCAGAACTTTAAGTACAATTTTTAATCACTTCAATATTCTAAAACTATTAATGTAGACGGTTTTGACCATTCTCATTTTTGTAATAAAATGTTTGCTGAATTAGAAATGTTTTCAGTTAAGAAGACTCAATACCTTTAAGTATTAAAATTTAAAAAATATATTTTTCATGTAATTAAATGATTAAATGAATGTTAAAAAATTTGTTTAATGCAAACAAACTCGAATACTCAAATGTCTTTCAAAACATTTTTTAAATATTATATTTTCGTCACGAGTTTCACAATGCTACTCAAATTTTATTACTTAATAATTTTGTGCAGTTGTTTTACCCTAGTTGTGCTGTGAAACTAACAAAGAAGGTCTCCATAAGCGCATAGTCAGAAAATTTTGAAAATATTACATAATATTCTTCTCACGAGGATATATACGTTTATAAAAAAAAAAAAAAAAAAAAATTGCTGCGGCACCTAGATATAACGTCCGTAACAAAATTATGAAAATCACATGTTTTTGGCGATTTATTGCTGGTTGGCGACGCAATGAAATTTAAAAAAAAAAACGATGTTATGATAAATACCCTTTAAGCAAAAACTTTTTCTACTCTTTATACTGAACTGGTTTAAGTATGTTTAACTTAAATAAATACACTTTTATAACTACGGTTTTGCCATATATATTTATAATATATGTATATATAAAGAAAATTATCGATCGTATTCTACGGTTTAGAAATTTAAATTGATTAAAAATGCTTCAAATTAAAAATTATTGTCCGATTCTGAGCATTGTCAATTTGACTTAGATATTGTTAGTGTCGAAGACAACAAGAAAAAAGCATTGTTGCCTTGGAAACAATGACTTATTCAATATCGAAATGTATTAATGAGAGCGTTCTTAATCGGGCAGTTACTGTTAAAACATATCTTATCCTGCCGGCAAAACCGTGTAAATCAGCAATACACAACTTATATATATATATTATATAAGCTTATAGAAAAAATAATAAACTCTAAATCGTTTAAGTTTAAATTCATAAAGTACAACGCATTTAAACACTCTTTTAACCAAAAATTTTCAAATATATTAAAATCGCTTGCATTTGGCGAGAAAAACGTGTTGCTCGACAAATCGCGTCTTTTTGCGCCAGATACTTGAAAATATTTTATTTTTTTACAGATTTCTACTGGGATTCTGCAGAAAAATTTGACTGATTCTTTATTACGTACATGAGTAGTTCCATTAGCAATTTTTTCAAAACATTCTGAGTGTTACTTGCAAAATAAAAAAATGTTATGAAACGTGTTATTTGTCGAGAGTTTTTTATGTAACGTAAAATCATGGCTGATTTCGATACATCATGAAATTGAAGAATTGAAGAAACAATTATTTTTAAATGCGCCTTTTTCTTGCAAACTTGCCCTTGAAAGTAAACTTGTACGTGTAGACAAAAATTACATAGGTTTATTTATTCGTTTCTACTCAAAAGATAGGGGAAAACTGTCACTATATTATAATGGGCAACAATAGAGCACTAAAAAAATATGACCGAACACGATGGGCAATATGATTATGTGTCTTACTGAATAATTTCCAAGGATTACGGATATTGAATATCACTAGTTTCGAATAGTAAAATTCGCCTTATTTAATCGTTTAAATCTGCTATTAAATAAGGCGACTAGTATTGAAGTGGTGAATTTATGATGCATATGAATTTATATTAGCAATGGTGCAAACTAAAATCGGGTTACAATCAAATAAGTTTTGAATGAATAAACTATATAGCCTTGAGAAAAGGGTCTGTCTATACAGTAATACGACTGTACACTAACATATGAGGGTGAATGCATAGCCACCTAGTAGCGAAATTTGTAAGTTATCGGCCCTATATCAAAAACTATGAGAAATAGCGAAAAAAGTCAATCACAAAAGTGTAGAGCTTTCGCTAATTAGTATGAAATGACATCTTATATAAAAGAGTAACTTTATTAGACGCCTTGTAATGCATATATTTCGTTATCCAATCACCAGCCCTTTTCTCGTGGAGAAGTGTGGTGTTACAACACAGATGCACATTTACTGATATAAACAACACATACAAGCAAAGTAAAATTTATTGTCATAAGAAAATTATGTTAAGTATGCTCGATAATGTGCCACTATTGGCAACAATACATATCGTACTCGAGCTACAACTTCTTGGACATTTAGCAGTATTTGAGGTGTTATGTTATTGCACGCTGCGATAATACGGCATCGAATATCATCACTATTGCGTGCTGGTAAACTATGCACTTAGATTTAAATATTTTTACAAGTAATATTCATACTACTAAATCGAGAGACTCTACACTTTTGTAATTGACTCGTTTTCGCCATCTCTTAGTTTCCGAGATAGTGTCGATATCTTCCAAAATTCGCCACTACGGGCGCTTCAGTCACTCTCATATGATAGCGCCTAATCGTTTCACTATAAGTAGACCATTGTTCCACAATTATAGTTTTATCTATTCAAAAGTAATTTGAGTATATTCAGACATTAATTTTCCTTCTGTATTTATATTATACATGTTTATTTATATTAGCGTTACACGAGAGTGGTAAAATTATTTGAATGTATGCATTTTTACTCTAAATAAGTTAATAGTTGCTCTTCAGGGGGTGTAATATTTGAAATGGTGATATTTTGAATTATAAAGATTTTCGAATGTCAGAAACAGTAAAAGATAGAAAAGCTTCTGTCTACTTCCCTGTTTACATTTCCAGTTGTAAACTGGGGTGGGCATTAGGGTGGGTCGAAAAAAACCGAAATTTATATAATCGAAACATAATAGTGCGGGAAAGATGCCATTGGTAATAAAGAATAAATTCTCAAAATATTACACCAACTAGTTAATATCTTTTACCGCCGCAAAGGGGCCAAAATTTTGAAAAATCGCAAAAAAAATAATTTTTTCGAAAAAAATAAATAAATTATCCAACCTAACAATACAATTTCTAATAGAATGCAACAGTTACTTCAAGATGTTAGTAATATTCCAATAAAATTTTATTATGGGGAAATCATTTCTATTACCGCCGCAGGGACGGTCAAAATTTTAAAAAAAACGGCAAAAATTTCAATTTTTAGTTTTTTTCAATTTTTCCAATTTTTATTATGTGTCTACAATTAAATAAATTTACATTATATCTAGTAATAACTTATAAATGTCTAGTGATTTTGATCATGGTGTTGCCAACCAAGGGCGAAAGGAGTCGCCCCACCCCCCTAAATTTGAGAAAAAAATGTCTTTTGGAAGGAATTTTAAGGAATTTCCGGGAAATTTCGGTGATTTTTTGTAGGGGAGTCCCCATATATAAATTCCCCATTATTTTCCATTTTTGGGGGCACCCTACAAAAAAATACTTAAAAATTACCGGAAAATCCCCAGGATCCCTTCAAAAAGCCCCTTTCTCACAAATTTAAGAGGGGGTGGGCCCCTCTCGCCCTTGGGTGGCTACACCATGATCAAAATTACTAGAAATTTATAAGTTATTACTAGATATAACGTAAATTTATTTAATTGTAGCCATATAATAAAAATTAGGAAAATTAGAAAAAAACTGAAAATTGAAATTTTTGCCGTTTTTTTCAAAATTTTGACCGCTTCTGCGGCGGTAATAGAAATGATTTCACCATAATAAAATTTTATTGGAATGTTACTAACATCTTAAAGTAACTGTTAGAAATTGTATTGTTATAGTTGGATAAATTAATTTTTTTTTCGATAAAATCATTTTTTTGCGATTTTTCGAAAGTTTGGCCCCCTTGCGACAGTAAAAGATATTAACCATTTGGTGTAATATTTTGCGAATTTATTCCTTATTACCAATGGCAACTTTCCCGCATTATTATGTTTCGATTATATAAATTTCATTTTTTGACCCACCCTAGGGGCATGTTCTTTATTTCTGCTGTGACTGAATAAAGGAATGGGATGTAGGGATGTAAGAGTAGTAGAATTGTACAAGGATTGTAGAATCATTCATCTACTTTGGAGAAGTGAAATGCAGTTCAACGTTTGCTTTATCAATTCTTCCCATTAAAACTACTTTAAACAAAGCAAGAAATAAAACGAAAATTAATTTTACTTAGATGTTTGTTTTTGTTTGTTGTGAATACTAACTTTGAGTTTTCAGTTTGGAAGTTTAATCCTTATCAAATTTTGAATTTTCAGTTTGAATTTCGAATTCTTGTGAAATTTTAATGTTTAACTTGAAAATGAATAGAAAATGCAAAATATTATTTAAAATTTTAGAAATACTACAAACGGTTCTCCAAACATTATAAAAAAATACCTCTTTTCTAATAAAAATTTAAAAAATGATAAAAAAGTTTTAAAAACTGCAAATGTCAACGACATAGAGTGTCCCGGTAATATGTTACGAAATTAATAGGTTATTTGGATGTTTTACAAAGCTACTGGTGGAATGATAGAACCTATTAGGTCTGGCGCTGAACGGGTTAACAGAAAGTAACTGTTTTTCCCATCTCCACATGTTTTTAATGCGTAGTCTTACAGGAAAAATGACTAGTTATAGTGTAATACAGATTATGTTTAGATATTCCTGGTTAAAATATTTATTGACATTGTATCATTGATTAAATTAATTTTAAAATATTTTCAATATCAGTTCACAAATCATAAATAATAGGTTATTTGAATATTTTACAAAGCTACTAGTGGAATGATAGAACCTATTAGGTCTGGTGCTGAAAGGGTTAACAGAAAGTAACTGTTTTTTCCCATCTCCATATGTTTTTAATGCGTAGTCTTAAAGGAAGAATGACTAGTTATAGTTTAACCCTCTGACTGACAAGCCCGTGTTAATACGTTCACTAAGCTCCAGGTTTCACTGCAGTACAAGCAATTTTAAAATTTATATAATTCGACAAATATAATGTAGTTTTAATATATTGAGTTATGATTGATAGATTCAAGGTTTACATTCATATATATAATTCAGTTTTTTAGGTAATTTTGGAATAAACACCTTTTTTTACCATTTAAAATAAAATGCAGAGAAAACAACATTACAATTTAGCCCTTTTGCTGGACTGTCAGAGGGTTAATACTGATTATATTTAGATATTCCTGGTTAAACTATGTATTGACATTGTATCATTGATTAAATTAATTTTAAAATATTTTCAATATCAGTTTACAAACCATAAATAATGACAAATCATATAAATAATTTCCTAAAAACAAAATTCCATTTAAAATCACTTAAAAGGTGTTTTATTATACACTGTACAAAATATCATCAAGGTACTTCGAGCATCCGATATGCTCATCATCAGGGTTAAAATCGTTTAAACGTTTTAACAATTGTTTTAACCCTGATAAAGAGCACGCCAGATGCTCGAAAGTACTTGGTTGATATTTTGTAAAGTGTATAATAAAACACATTTTAAGTATTTTTAAATGGAATTTTTTTTTACGAAATTATTTATATGTTTTGTCACAATAAAATCAATTAAAGATTCAAGAAACTTGATATAATTTGTATCATTTTCACTTAGCATAAATAATGATTTTATGTAATTTAATATACATTTCCATTCTAATATTTACCCATGACTGCTTAGTTGCTATAACTAATGCATAATTTCTTTATATTATTTACTTTTCATGTAAACAGGTGTCGTAGCGATAGGAAATTTTTTATTTCATCCCGCACTAAGCAATAATGTTCGTGTCTTTAATACGTGCAATAGCAATTTACTATGAATATTATTGTTCGAAATACTGGTGAGATGAAATACAATTTTTCCTATCTCTGCGATGCCTGGTCTAAAATAGATAAAAACCATTTCACAAATATATTTACGTAACATAATCTCTTTTACAGGTTTTTGGATGAAGAATGTCGGATTTCTGATTCAGACACTTATTCTCAATGCATCCATAAAAATCGGCTGTGGGAGAAAATTATAACATTAAACAACATGTCATTAGATAATTGGATAAACAAGTTCAAACTTGTATACATTGATGAGAACGTAAATCAAAATGAATCAGAATTTAATTCATCTTTTGATTCTGATGAAAATTTCTCGACTAAATCTAACACGAATTACGATAAAGGAAACTGGACTTCTCAATATCAGGAGTACTTTGAAAATCGTTCCAGAGAATGGAAAATCGTCATCATCATCTTATACAGTTTGATAGTAATAGTGTCGCTTTTTGGAAATTCTATTGTTTGTAAAATTGTATTTTTTAACTCAGCGATGAGATCTGCAACAAATATTTACCTCGGAAATCTCTCTATTTCTGATCTTTTAATGACTGCTCTCAATATACCTCTCCAATTAACTAAAATCTTGTCTCAAAATTGGCCATTAGGCCAGTTTTTATGTAAATGCTTGCCTTTCTTCCAAGCCTTTTCAGTAAATGTTTCTTCATTCACGATGGCATGCATAGCACTTGACAGGTATTATGCACTGGTATACCCTCTAAAACCTCGAGCAACCATGCGTTCGATGCTTTTAAAAATAATTGTGATATGGTTAATGGCAATGATAGTAGCTTCACCTTATCCCATATTAGCTGGTGTGGAAGAAGATATAACATATAACCCAGTGATTCGATGCCGTCTAATCTACCCAGATTACGTCTTATCTCAGTATCAATTTCGTCAGTCTTTGACTTTAATATACCTGTTTATTCAGTATTTAACACCTTTATGTATCACAGGAATAACTTACTTCAAAATATGTTACATACTCTGGCACAGAGGAAACATCGGAGTGATGTCAGAAGAACAAAGAATTCGAAGATATGTTGCGAAATGGAAAGCTATTAAAATGCTCATTATTATACTTCTGGTATTTGCAATCTGTTGGTGCCCTCTCAATATATATCATACGTATCAAGATTTCAGAGGTCTTGTAGGACATACAAAGCATAATTCATTGATATTTCTAACTTGTCATTGGTTCGCAATGAGCAGTGTCTGCTATAATCCATTTTTGTATTGCTGGCTCAATGATAAATTCAGAAATGATGCAAAATTGTACATGCGATGGTTTTTAAAAATAGTATGCATCCAATCTGATATCGGTTCAGGTTCTTATCATAGAAATCAATTCTTGAGAAAAGAAGTCATCAAGCGACGAGGTAAAAGTTACACTTTCTCATCAAGATTAAATTCCCAAAGTTCTAATAAAACATGCTTGGTGTTTCAGGATACTGAAGATAAACATCCATGTGGTGAAGAAAGCTGTTGCCCTGACACAAGCAAGATTAGAGAGGAATTTATTTTAAGTGATTTTGAAATGAAAGATCGCGGCGTCTTGCTACTGCGGTGCTTCTCCGCTGGTTGTTCTCGTGAAGACAGAATTCTAAAAAGCCTGAATTCTGAAAAGTCCGAAATCTAAAAAAGCTCGAATCGAGTAAAATTTTCTTTTGTTATATGTGATTAACCTGTAATCCATATCCCAGTGATGCCTATGCATATACATTACAATGTGCAAAAAATGTATGAGTTTGTCTCCCCTTTCTGCCCAACTATTATCTTCTCCGCTATGACAAATTGACAAACGCTTGACCCTTTTAAAACTAGTTTTATCTCTACGTGTTTTCATCTACGATTGGTCTTCTTTAACTTTAATTAATAAGTATATATTGATTTTCTGCTATGTATTTATTGAACATTAATTTGTATATGTCAACATACAGTATTTTATGCATGAATTTAAGTGTACTTATGTTATAAAATATGTTAACCAATAAACACGCAGCCACTTTTTACCAAGAGATTGTCACTGTGACTTTACATGCATATTGTCAAAAAATAGTAGGTTTTACGACATTGTTTTTTTCGTACTAATTTTCATAAAAATAAGAATATCCACTGCGCAACTCAAGAGTTATGACACGTCAAGTACCTTGTGGAAATTTTGGATTTGAGCACTAATCAGGAATCATGGCTGCAATTTTTTTTCTGCTTGTAATGAAATATTTGGCTAAACATAATTTGCAAAAAATTAAAATATAATATCATTATATCCAATGGTTGGAGTATCATAATTGAGATTTATTCCCACAGAGCAAAAAATGCCGGGACCAGGACTCGAGCCTGGGTACTTTGGCTTCCCTTGCCAACGCTCTTCCTACTGAGCTATCCCAACAATAATACAGCAATAACACGAAAACTCCCGTATACCATGTATTACATGGTATACGGGAGTTTTCGTGTTATTTCAGATTCATCATGTAAAATGCTATAGTTATAGCTCGGGTGAATGAAATTAGCGCTGCAGTTCGCAGCCTTGTTCAAAAAATAAGAGTGAATATGCCAGGCAGTATATCATTGGGATAGCTCAGTAGGAAGAGCGTTGGCACGGCAAGCCAAAGTACCCAGGTTCGAGTCCTAGTCCCGGCATTTTTCGCTCTGCTGGAATAAATCTCAACTATGATACACCAACCATTGGATATAATTTACCTAGTTGAAAATACTTTCCTCTGTTCATTATGATATAATATCATTGTTACTAAATAATCGTAAAAGCTACATAAGCATGTAGCTAGCACATGCTATGAAACATAGTGTAGCTATGTGAAACTTCTCTCCTTGTTGCAAGCTCTTGATATCCGTGTTTATGGGCTATATAAAATCCATTACATCAGCATACATGACTCAATTTTTTGTTCTTTGTATAATATCGAATAACAGTTACAATCAGTAAAACATTATTTGTTCAATGTATTAGAGTTGTTCTTTTAGTTTTTCATACTTTCTTGCCATAATTTATTATTTAATAATTTTATTCGCTGCAAAATTTTTTATGTCTTATAATGTAATCCTACAGTATTTTATGCATGAATTTAATGTGTACTTATATTATATAATATGTAAACAAATAAACCCGCAGCCACTTTTTCATCACGTGTTGTCCAAAAATAGTATGTCTTACGATTTTTTTTTGTACTAATTTTCATAAAAATAAGAACATATACTCTAAAAACGACATTTTCAAAAGTGAGCAAAAATTTCTCAAAACTGAGCATGTCGCATAGTCAAAATGACTCCTAATCAAAATTACTCAAGTCTGAAACATGTGTATACTCATTTCTGAAAACACGCACATACTCAAGAATAAAACATCATGTTGCTCATATTTGAGTATGTCCATGTTTCAAAAATGAGTATGGACTGACTTCTATGTGCTCCTTTTTGAGTATTCCCATGTTTCAAAAATGAGTTTGAACTGATCCTAATCCTTTTTGAGTATGTCCATGTTTCAAAAATGAGTATGAACTGACTTCTATGTGCTCCTTTTTGAGTATTCCCATGTTTCAAAAATGAGTTTGAACTGATTCTAATCCTTTTTGAGTATGTCCATGTTTCAAAAATGAGTATGAACTGACTTCTATGTGCTCCTTTTTGAGTATTCCCATGTTTCAAAAATGAGTTTGAACTGATTCTAATCCTTTTTGAGTATGTCCATGTTTCAAAAATGAGTATGAACTGACCTCTATGTGTTCCTTTTTGAGTATTCCCATGTTTCAAAAATGAGTTTGAACTGATTCTAATCCTTTTTGAGTATGTCCATGTTTCAAAAATGAGTATGAACTGACCTCTATGTGTTCAGTTTTGAGTATGCCCATGTTTCCATATTCTGAGTATTTCTGGTATTTCAGAATTGAAAGCATTGGGTCGTCCTATTTGAAACAAAAAGTTTCATAACAAAATGAAAACATCGCTTTACTTAGATTTGAAAGTGTCATTTTTCTCAGTGTACGTCAAGAACCTTGTAGAAATTTTGGATTGGTGCTCTAATCAGGAAGGATGACTGCAAATTTTTTTCTGCTTGTAATGAAATATTTGGCTAAACGTACATATGCAAAAAAATAAAATATAGTATCATTGTTACTAAATAATCATAAAAGCTACACAAGCATATAGATATCACATGCTAGGGAACATTGTGTAGCAAAGTGAGACTTTTTTCCTTGTTCCAGCTCTTAAGAGCCTACATCAGTCATGCGAAAAAGCGCTTAAGCTAATGTTAAATCTATGGGAAGGTTCTTGTGCGATTACTCGCTCGCATTTTAGTATTTTTAAATGATGTTTTTTGCATAGGATAGCTGGGGTCGATCTCTAACGTTGTTAGTTTTTACTTTTTCAATTTTGGTTCCAGTTCTTTCATATAAGGGTACTTTCACCTTAAGAACCGGTTCCAACCGGTTCCAAAATTGAAAATGTCCGCTTATAAAAAAAACTGTTACCAAAATCAAAAAAGTAAAAACTAATAACGTTAGACATCGACCTGAGCTATCCTATGCAAAAAACATTATTTAAAAATATTAAAATGCGAGCGAGAAATCACGCAAGAACCTTCCCATAGACTTAACATTAGCTTGAGCGGTTTTTCGCTTGACTAGCGTAGGCTCTTAAGCTTAACATTAAGTATGACATTTAAGTGTAACATTAAGTATAAGCTCTAAGTATAACATTATTTGTTCAATGTATTTGAATTGTTCTTTTAGTGTTTCATGCTTTCTTACCATAATTTATTCTTTAATAATTTTATTCACTGCAAAATTTCTTATGTCTTATTAGCGCTGCTTTATGTCCCAATAATCTCCAAGTATGGGAGAAAATGGGACAATTATACAATTGAAACAAAACAGATTTTTTTTTTAAATGGAGCGTAACTAATCACTTTTAAAGTCTATTGTACTCTCATTTGTTTTGTTAAATGATTTTATCAAAAAAAAACATTTTGCTAGGCAAAATATAGCAAAATATAAAAATGTAGCCCATTTGCTCCCACTCTCCCCTATTGTTCAAAAATGAAAGTAAGTACACACATACTATAATTGTTAAAGTTTTAAATATGTTAGTAAATAGACATTTTATTTTTAAATAATATACGCAGTTTAAAAATAAGAAATTAAAAACTTAATATCTATTTTAAAGACTAAAACAAATCTTTGCAAATTCCACAATCCTCTTTTTAAAAATTTAATTCTATGATAATTCCTGCTTTTAATAACTTAGGTTTTCAAGATTTGGACTTTTTAGAATTCGGGCTTATAAATGGTCACCTCTCCGCTGATCGTTTTTTAACTCAGGTGGCATGGGTTCGATTCTCACGTGGTGTATGCCTTCCTTGTATGTATATTCCAGTTCTTTGTGCTAGTAAATTCAATCTTGTAGATTATTTACGACGACTCATAAACAAATGCTTGAGATTAAATACACGAATAGGAAAGTATGTGTAAAACTTAAAATAAAAAGTGAAAGAACATTGTTTTATAATCGGAGGCTGTTTTACGCATACAGGTATTACTTTTCCAGTATCTTGAAAATGACTCAGTGCTGAATAGCAGCTATTCTAATAAACATTCCCAATCAGTTTCAATTCTGCCAAAGTTGTACTATCTATTAATTCATCTATTTGAGTTACTAATTCATCTGAAATTTTAGATATTGTTTGCTGAACATTATCTTTCATGTTTTATTTTTTATACATTTTTTTTCTCAAGAAAAGTTGCATTTTACTGATAGAAAATGATTTAATTTGGAGGTAAACGTCTGGTTTATTTATGTGTAAAAACTAATTATCGTTTAAATCATACGTATAAAACATAATTAAATAATTTTTTATTTTTATATATTCTATAATAATTTAGATATTATGTTCTCGTCAAAACCGGAGAAATCTGCACAACCTACAAAAAAGAACAATGATAGTAACGTCGCAACATCATTTTACTTTCTTTTTTATTCAGAAAAAGGAAGAGTTAACATGACATACGCGAGATGAAGAAATCATATCGTACACTTACTTCTAAAGTGAAATAACTCAATAATAAATTTCGAGTTATCACCACAAAATCATAGGTAATCCTTTCATGTAACAAAAGTACATTAATTCAACTTTAAAACCTCCCCCATCTCCTATATTGCATTATGTGTCGCTTTACATGTTGCAAAAGAAATCATACTATGTTCTGCAAAAGTGACACGTTGTCAGTTACACCTTAACGTAGTATAACGTTGTATCTGAAATAAAAAACGATACATTTTGGGATGTGTCACGTTTTTGCATAAAATGTGAAGCACTGACTAGCCAGGGAGGCCACTTGGGGCAGGATTCACTCCCCCCCCCCCCCCCCCCTTAAGGAATTTGATATGTCAGAGTGGATCAGTCATTTTCAGGAAAAGACTAAAAAAAAAAATTCAGTATTGCACAAAAGCTGAAATAACTTGTCATATTTGATAAAAGTAAAAACATTAGCGTTAAATAAATACAAGGTAAAGTATAAATGATTGTCCTTATTACAACTGACAATAACTTCTTTATAAAAAACAATACAAAGAAACAATTTAAACACAATACAAAAAGAAGCTCAGATTTTTGTCGGCGTACTTTATATCTGTTCTGCAAGACTCCCTTTGGTCGTAGGAAATAGCCTTTAGTCAGTGTTTTCTGCGCGATTCTGAAATGAAAGCTGTGCGGTTCTTTATTTTTACCCTCCCTTAGCCAATTGTTAAATGCAGCAGTTATTCGGATATGTTACAGACATGGCTCATGTCACAACTTGATACAGATGTTGAGTATAAACTATTATGTAGCATCCTTCGCAATACACGGCTTGAAGTGTAATCGTTTGGGCTATGTTCGTATAACAAAGCAGAGTCACAAACAAAAGTTATAAAACACGCAAATAAAACTTTGAACTTCCTTCTGTATTGAGTTTATGTTGCTTCTTCCTATCGATGTTTACAACGAAGTTACTGACATTTATCCGGGTAATCATTTTGATTCACCCTGTACTTTAACCATAAAAACTAATTATCCACCATTTTTTCTAAAGCATTCTCAAACATTGAAAAAAATGAGTTCTCAAAATTGAGTAAAAAGTACTTACTTTCACACTTACTTTCAAAGTTGCCGGAGAAATCTTGAATCTAATTTTCTTTTCACAAATATCCATGTCACTCAGCGTCAGTGCAAAGACCGGACCGACTGCCTATGAATAAACGAAGCACTTACTCATAACAACAACGCAATGTAACCTTACGCATTATAATGGCGGCGCAAGGTATAGTTCTTTCCGAGGAACAAAAACGTAAGATTATTCCTTTATTTTCAAGAGGTATTGCATTCTTTTCTTATTAATGAACATCTTTTATGCCGCCATGAATGAAATAAATCATTACAAAGTACAAAATTATCGTTTCGCTTGAGTTTGATAATATATAATGTTTCAAAATTGAGAAAGAATAGGTCCATTTTTTATCGAAATATACTTAATTCGATATGAGTACATGGATTTACTCACTTTTGAGTACTTCATTTTTTTCAGTGAAGTGAGGCATATTTACCATCAATAAGTATTTTGGCTAATTTTAAAAATATATGTGACAATAAAACTGTATCAATTGTTTCTCAACTGTGCACAACAAGATCAAAATAAATTTTTGTCCACTCAAAGAAAACTCCCCACCCCGCCGCCATGAATGAAATAAATCATTACAAAGTACAAAATTACCGTTTCGCTTGAGTTTGATAACATGTGATGTTTCAAATTGAGAAAGAATAGGTTCATTTTTTATTCAAATATACTCAATTCGATATGAGTACATAGATTTACTCACTTTTGAGTACTTCATTTGTTTCAGTGAAGTGAGGCATATTTACCATCAATATGTATTTTGGCTAATTTTAAAAATATATGTGACAATAAAACTGTATCAATTGTTTCTCAACTGTGCATAACAAGATCAAAATAATTTTTTGTCCACTCAAAGAAAATTCCCCACCCCGCCGCCATGAATGAAATAAATCATTACAAAGTACAAAATTATCGTTTCGCTTGAATTTGATAACATGTGATGTTTCAAAATTGAGAAAGAATAGGTTCATTTTTTATCCAAATATACTCAATTCGATATGAGTACATGGATTTACTCATTTTTGACTACTTCATTTTTGTCAGTGAAGTAAGACATATTTACCTTCAATATGTATTTTGGCTAATTTTAAAAATATATGTGACAATAAAACTGTATCAATTGTTTCCCAACTGTGCACAACAAGATCAAAATAAATATTTGTCCACTCAAAGAAAACTCCCCACCCCTCTCAAGAAAGTTTTGAAATGTCACCCCTGCAACGTGCAATATTTTAAGTTAAGACAGTTTTGTTGATCCGAATGAAACAAATTTGTTTTATTTATAGATGTGTCTATTTAGCCAATCTCGAAAATTATAAAGACATTGTTATGTCTTTGCTACATCGTGAATTATTTTGCTTGGACATGCATTAAAAACGTCACTACTCAAAAAGAAAATTTTTCAAAGCTCAAAAATGAAATGTTTTTCTTGCATTTTATTATTTTTTACTAATTAATTTTTACTAAATCCATTTTATTCTTTTCTTTTGCGTTTTCTGTAAAACTTACTTTTTGAAGTGTGTCACTTTAGAAATAAGTGTACGATATCATAACTTCAGAAAGAGTAGGGCTAATCAAGAAACAAATTGACGCATTTTCAGTTTCAAGTTATGAAAAACGAACATTATTCAAGTGTTAAAAATTTTGATGAAGATGGAATGTTCTGACGAAATCTGTGAAAAATTGGAAATGGTCTGTGAAAACGAATAAAGATGAACTTTTTTATAAATTGGGATAATAGTTGGAGGTATAACTCTTCTCCCTGAGTCTTTTGAGCAAAGGAGGAATTTCTTCAGTTCGAGAGTTGTTTGATGAGGATAAATATTTTTAAATATTTTCTTGCTATAGTTATTGACATTTTAACGCACTTTCATATCAATAATCAAAATTTTGCCTTTCGTTTGTTAACGAACTAATGCCAAATTCCCATCATATCACTTTCTATTTTAGCATGTTAGATATAATAAGTTGCACTTTTGTGATTTTTTTCATATTTTTTTTTCTTTAATTCTTAAAAATCTGCATTCTTTCGGTATCCCGTGATGCTACATACTAACGCAATAAATTTTAAGTTGTCATAAGTTATTCCAGGGTATTGGAATTGAATTAAATATTGGAATAATTGGAATACTGCTTTAAAATTATTAATACAATGGCACACAGTGGGGAGAAATCACTAAAGAGCGCTTAAAAATCAATTTAATATTTTAATGGGGTAATCAATAGTATACATATGTATTAAACAATATCTCAGGTCATCAGAAATCGAGTTTCAGAGCGTTACGTTTAATGGAAATCTGACAGTAGCAGTCGCATAGTAAAAAGACAGAAGAAAATGTAAAAAAAAAAAATTGCTTTAACAAAACTTCTATTTTTTTTTAAGTATGTTATTTAGGGTGAGTTAGATTTTTTTTTTTTTTTTTTTTTTGGTCCAATATTAGTATTAGAAGAAAGAAAAACCTTTTTTTTATCAATAACTTAGAAACAAAATTGAATACTGAGTACCTAAAAATCACGGAATTTATCAGTATCAGGAATCACTGTGCAATTTTTGCGCATCCTTGATTCTCAACATAATGTATTCCCCAGGGGTCTGAAAAACGAGCCTGTACAACAAATAGCTGCGGAGACTTGCGAAACTAAGGGATAGAGATCGAAATGATTTCAGCAGTACCTCTGTAATTGTCTGGGATATCAACAAATCAAAATAACAATTGCTGGATGAATCCACGTCCTTCGACGAAAATGTGTTTCTCTATTAAATTAGACTGCGCCAAAGACACTCGTACTAAAATTTCTTGAAGAAGTTGATTATGCTATAGTTCTTGATCGTGGTAAAGTGGATTTGATACTATGCGTATTTCGATGACTAAAATCATCATTACCTTCCAAGAAATCTAGAAATTCAGGAGAAATAAGAATAGGCACATTTGGAAGGACAGGCAGACATGAGTAGATGAAGGTATTTTAATTAATCCCAGGTTCTATATATAATTGCACAAGTACAGGAAACGTTCCATGGCTACGGCTGCCCACGGCAGCGCAGGGGCACCCGGGGCCGTAACACAATTCGTGAGGATATTACATGTTGGTGGGTTGATGGTCAGAGATAGAATTGATTGTTTCTCGTATCATGACATGACTCGAATGAATTTACATTTCGCCAAAGGTTACAATATGGCGATGATTTCTCCAAACAGAGCATAAAGACAATTAAAAATTTAGAGAACAGAGCCATTTTTGGCATAAATCATCCTAACGAATTTTTCGGCGGTAGCCAACATGTATGGGAAAGAAAACTGCACAAATGGGGCTCGGGAGAGTTTTTGCATTCTTGAATCCGCGAACCTTCTAAGGTTCGATAACAATCTCTAGATTGTTATGACTTTGATATGTACGTTGGACATTTTTGGACCAGAATTATTCGGTTTCGCTTGGGAATCATTGTAATTAAAAGGGTGTGTATGAAAAAATCAGTTAGCAACAGATCTGTGTGACCAAATAAGGAGATGGCAGATGGGCATCTTACGCTAGCTATTTGAAAGGGTAAATGTAGTTGTTTTCATTAACTTTATCAGCACAGTATAGAAATATTTTTGTTGTAACTGAATTAAAAGGATATTAGAATAAACGGAATGAAATTTGTTCCACTGAATTTAACAAAGGGTGGGAAAGGAAAATGAAAAAGTATTTTTGTAGAACAGTGAGCGTTAAAATAATGAAAAAGGGGAACAAAATTGGAAAAGGGAATTAAATGAGAGGGGAATAATTGCAAAAATTGAATAATATATGATGCGACATCATATGTTTCTATATGATGTCGCATCATATTGATGATGCTACGAACGAAATCAAAAACCTACTCCCTTCATCTCGAACAATCAACGACAGCTATATCGCACGAACAGTTAGTCATACGGATCTGTGGTTGGTGTCATTTGATTCAGCGTCCAAAAATACATAGATTTTGATACCCCAGATGACGTTGTTTGACATTTTTTAATTTTTCTGGGAAGGTGGCGCATTTTGGACTGCCTTTTTTTAATTTTTGGATCCATTAATGAGGTCTGATCAAGTTGATAAATAAAGCCATTTAACTCTTTCGGTAGATGTATTTGTGGTTCAAATTTGAAGTCTCAGCGCCCTCCGTTCAAAAGTTATTGATTTTTAAGAGTTTTTTTCTGATTTCAGACCTACTGTGTGGCGAGAAAAATTAAAGAAACAAATTTAAAAACTGTTGTAAATTGAATGAATGGGCAGCTAAAAAAATAGAACTTACCGAAGATATACACTATATTGTCAAAGGTGACCGGTCACTTGCGATTTTAGACGTTTTGTTAACTATCTAGAAAAATACATGAGGAATTAACCTGAAACTGCAGGTGTGTAAACAGTATAGTATAGGTTGTATATTTCCGCGAAGATTTTTTCACGAAACCCCATATGGGACTGTCAACAAATTGAAAAAGAACGAATATCTTTTGGATTACCCTGTAAAATCGAATCTAGCAAAGGCGTTCAAACTCGAGATTATTAATAAGTGGCTTATTGTAATATACTGTGTTCATTTTTATGAGGTTAGCATGTATACTCGTAGAGAAATTAAGGTTTTATAAAAACAGTCCCAAATTTCGCCTAGTTTTTTGCTTATAATTTGCAGAGTTCTTAATATAAAAAAAGTTCTTTTCAGAAAATATGACAAACAACATTGTACATAATACTCTGCAATCAGAATTAAAAAATAATAAAAATTAGAGGAAAAATGAGCAGGTTTACCAAAAAATGTTTCACTGCGCATGCGCGAATGCAATCAAAATATAATATGCATAATGTTTTAGCTAAGTATATAGAGCAACTTTTGTGAAAGTCTCAAAATCATAGCTTGAAAATTCTGAAAATTATCGTCGATAGAATAAGCTCAAAATCCGTTGTTCCCAAAAAGAAGCAAAAAGATGAGGGGTTGTATCCAAATCGAGCAATATTGTGTACGCTATCTTGGCACTAATCCACAGATATTTGATACAACTCCTCATCTTTTTGCTTATTTTTGGGAACAACGGATTTTGAGCTTATTCTATCGACGATAATTTTCAAAATTTTCAAGCTATGATTTTGAGACTTTTACAAAAGTTGCTCTATATACTTAGCTAATACATTATGCATATTATATTTTGATTACATTCGCGCATGCCCAGTGAAACATGTTTTGGCAAACCTGCTCATTTTTCATCTAATTTTTATTATTTTTTAATTCTGATTGCAGAGTATTATGTACAATATTGTTTGTCATATTTTCTGAAACGAACTTTTTTTTTATATTAAGAACTCTGCAAATTATAAGCAAAAAACTAGGCTAAATTTGGGACTGTTTTTATAAAAACCTTAATTTCTCTACGAGTATAGATGCTATCCTTATAAAAATGAACACAGTATATTACAATAAGCCACTTATTAATAATCTCGAGTTTGAACGCCTTTGCTACGTTAGTTTTTACAGGGTAATCCAAAAGATATTCGTTCTTTTTCAATTTGTTGTCAGTCCCCAATGGGGTTTCGTGAAAAAATCTTCGCGGAAATATATAAGCTATACTATACTGTTTACACACCTGCAGTTTCAGGTTAATTCCTCATATATTTTTCTAGAAAGTTAACAAAACGTCTAAAATCGCAAGTGACCGGTCACCTTTGGCAATATAGTGTATATTTTTCCATGCCTGACATATCTTCAAAATTCAGAATATCCTATTTCTACAAAGAATGAATTTAAAATATAGAAATTGTGATATAAAGTGATATAAAGCTTTTCCCTATAGGGAAAAGCTTGTGTTAATTTATATTTGTGTTAACTTTTTTGTGATATATAGAAAAAAAAATATATGGTGTGTGAACACCCCTGACCGAATTGCAAGTTTTACAGCTTTACAAGCTTACTTTAGTCCTTCCATTCTTTCAATTAAACGCCATTTCGCACAATCCGTCAAATGCCTTCTCAATGGCATGTTCCACCTTCCATACGCAAAAATGTTATCAAATTTGCATATTTCTGAGTAGCAGATATGGATACCATTGAATTACGTGATAACCGTTACCCTTGGGCTAGCAATTTACTGTTTTTCATTGGATTTCACTTAATACGTTGACTGCGTAGGCCGCGGATCTAGTTTTTATTAACCGAGTGCGGCAGACGCAGATTCGCGTCCTGTCCAGAATTGCATACAATGTATTGACAATTTGTGAAAACTGTTTAGCTACAGCATTCACATTGAGCATACAAAATTTTGTCAGCATATAAATAAAGCATTCCACTGTTGCGCTTGTCGCCATTTTATTTGTTTGTGTTTGTGTGATGCGAAAATGTGCGATGCTGGGCCAAGTTGTATTTTCCAACCCTTTGGTTCTTTATGTTTATCAGTATTTTGGTGTTTTTTTTATAGATAAAGGTATATATAATATAGTCTAATGTTCGAAATATTTTTAGTTTTGCTTAATAAAAGAATGAAAACAAATCAAATCTTCATCGTGTATTTACGATACTAGCGGACGCGGATCCGCGTCTGTTAGTACTGAAAATGGATATTGGAACTACAATAGTGTTATCGACGCGAATCCCCGTCCAAGTTGTAAGATAAGTCAAAATGAGTTAATGTGCCATCTATGTGATAGTAATCAAATTTTTATAGTCATAAGGACTTTTTCTAGCTTGAAACCCAGACCACGTCTAGCCCGTGACTACAGATAATGTTTCGCAGTCAACGTGTTAGCACAATTAACATAAAGTACCTTTTTATAGTTGTTCATTTAATTTTTCTCGCCGGTGTATAATAGATAGTTCAAAGTTACTCGCTTCTATTGTATATTTTTTGCATCACTTTAAATATGTAATAAAAATTATAAAATATGTTTGTGCTGTTGTTCTTTATGGTAATAGAACTGCTTTCACAAAATCTTAAAATATATCAACATCATTTTCAAAAGTCATTACTATCTTACATAAAGATCTTACACAAGTTATTTACAACAAAATCTCATAAACGGTGCAGAAAGCCCGGATTACGCTATTAATGTAAATCTCAATTGGGAACACTCATTTATTGAAGAATACTAAAGAAATTGTTCTATGAAATGTTTAGAAACACGTTTTTTAAGTCAACATCAGATCACTGCATATCAGACATGTCAAAATCGTTTAACACTAAGGGCCACATTGAGTATAATTCATAAGACCGTAAGCCCCATTACAAAAAAAAGGTTTTTATATTATAATTATTACCGTTGCACAAAATAATATTTGTATATACAAAACACAACAATATTTTAAAGCTTCATGTAAGATATACACCGGGATGCAAAATGACAGGAACGATCGTTTAATTGACTAAATAATAAATATTCTTATATTAATTCGCATATATACCATATAAATTGGATTTTATCAAACTAAATAGGCGATATGAGCACAAAGAAAACATTGTAAAACAATTGTTATTATTACAATATAATAAATTGCATTTTCACTGGATATGCAATAGGAACAAAATTATAAGAACGGAACAGATTTTTCTAAATTATAGAAATATTAAATGGCAATTGTGCTTCCTTTCTGTTTAATAATTTCAATGCAGTATTGTGTAATAGAGGTCTCGAACTTGTCGAGGTGACAAAACACGCCATGCCTTACAGATGGCAAATTTTAATTCTGCTTTCGAGTTATACTGGACCATTTGACAATTTTTTCGGTAGATATTGCGCACTATAATACCTCAAAAGTTCTCCATGGGATTTACGTCTGGACTAATGGATGGTCAATCAAGTGGGGGAATCTTATTATCTTCACACCACTTCTTTCTGTCTGTGAATATAGGTACGTCTATTTTGTCGTTCCTGTAGAAAAGCAATTTTATGCTTACCTCCTGGGTAGAGTTGCAAAATCCGGTTTATTCCCAGGTTTATTTCCAATAGACCCGGTTTATTCCCAGGTTTATTCCCAAAAAACCAAGTTTATTCCCCCAAAAACCCGGTTTATTCCCAGGTTTAAACCGTTCTTTTTCTAGCCTTTGCAACTCTACTCCTGGGGGAAAAGCAGCCCAAATCATTAGGGAGCCTCCACCTAGTTGACGCGTGGAAAAAACTCCCTATTCCTTTCGAAGGTCATACCAATAGGAATGAATACCCTCCTGAACATCGAAATTAAACTTAGACTGAAAATAATTTTAGACAAATTCGTTTGGTGCTTCATATGTTTCTCTCCAAACTGAGTTCGGGTTTTTCTATGGGCAGATCTTAAACGTGGACACTGACGTGGTTTTATATATTTAACCTCTTCGCTACTGAGTGTTAATGTAATATCATTGAGTATTACTGAATCATTTCTTCAGAGCAAGAATTCTAATCTATTTGCATTATTTCGAGAATCTTGGACATCAAAGCATATCATTCTGAGATCGAAATTTCAATTATGTTTGAGTACCATTAATAAAACGGCAAAAAATGGAGATCCAGATGCTGAGGAGGTTAGTGAAGATGTTAAGGATTCCCGACCTTTTTATTTCTCTTCTTATAGTCCATACTGATGCTGACACCTTTATCTGGTTTCTAATTTCCTTTGCTGCCATTCTTTTGCATGCGACTGTGCAAACAATCAAACTTTTGGACCATTTCGAAAGAACTCTTGGCCTTCCTATAGATTGTGTAGTACCGTAAGTAGTTGGATTCCATAAGAAATTAAAAGCGGCAGTCTTTGAGCGTTTAATTTTATCAGCAATTCTTTGAAGTGACATTCCGGTGTTGTTATAAGCTAAAATTTGGCCTCTCTCAAAGTCAGAAAGCATTTTTCCTCTCCTCATCGTCAAAAAGGTTTTCGAACTAAACGAATGCGCTCAGAATCTTTGAAAATATCCACCAATCACAAGCTGCAATTTCAAAATATTTATGTCGTTTTTATAATTTTGCTCGAGCGTAAGTTTAGAAAAATATATATTTCAACATAATTTAAAAAATATATATATAATTTTTTAAACGATTGCTTTAGCAGAATATCATGTATTTAATAGTAAGACATAGGTGCCAACTTCTCATTAATATTCCGTAATATGCGGGTTAATTTGACCCAGTTTAACAACGCTTCAAGCAGAAAAATTATTGGATGATTCTTTATTTATTCAATTTCAGGTTTTTACATGGAATTTATTTAATTTCATTTCTTAAAAAATTTTCTAGTGCGAAACGTGTTAAACCTGGGTCAAATTAACCCGCATATTACGCAATATTAATGAGAGGTTGGCACCTATGGCAACACAAGGATTTGCGCATTTGCATAGCAAACGCGAACTGATTTATTTGTTCTTGTGTCGTTCCCATTATTTTACCCCTCGCTGTATAAGCTATTTCCTTAAGTCACATTTTTAAAATTAAACTATAACAACATTGTTATTTTTCAGAAACTGGACAATTCATTAAAAAGATGTGAAATTTTTGATTGAATTTGTTTAGCTATACCTATTTTTTAAAATTAATTCACCCATACAAATCTAATAATCTTTATCCTTGGGCACGTTTATTACTTTATAAAGTTGAAAACAGTTGTTCACACAAATATGCGCTATCGAATCCCTGTATCGAACACAACCTGTGCATAATTTTTCGCTGGAGTTCAGCTCCGGTTACAGTTACCAAATGTCCTGATTTTTAGGGTCATAAGGTCGGTTACGCGGAACTGTTGTTCGAGTCGTAAAAAAGATCCTATTTTTCACAATTCACATTTTTTTTTTTTTTTTACGCGTATCATGCTATTTCAAATTCCATGTCAAATTTATTTAACGCCGAAAGTTTTACAAAAAATAAGTAAGGATCTGTAAAAATACTCAAAGTACTAAGAAACTTGAATTGTCTGTTAATCCTTTAAAGAGTAGTGGTTTCAAAGGGCGACCACTACATTTTAATTCCAAATTGCCTAATATCAGAGTTGCCAAGTCTCCGGCTTTTTTCTCACCAGTAATTGTTTAGAGAAAAATGTTGTTCTTTAAAATCGCAGAATGCTAAAATTAAATAAAACAGCATTTTCTGTACTAAAATACTGGTATCCAAAAAGCCGGAGACTTGGCAGGTCTGGCCTACTATCATCCAGAATTTTTTTAAAACATTTATTTTTTACTGATCAATTCGTTCGTAAAATCTGGTGGAAGTTAATGATTTCAATATTTTACCAACAGAATTAATTTACCGCTGAAAGGGCTGAAGCAAAACCCAATATATTATCTATACTATATTATGGTCAATCTATCTTACATATATTTTTAAATGGCTTTAAAAATTCTTCTTTTGAAGTTTTAAAGTCATTTAAAAATAACGAATATCTAAGGCGGTGATTGCTGGAACATTTTTACAAAAAATAAATAAGAATCTGTAAAAATACTCAAAGTACTAAGAAATTTGAATTGGCTGTTAACCCTTTCACGGGCGGTGGTTTCAAAGGGCGACCACTACATTTTAATTCCAAACTGCCTAATGTCACCCAGAATTTTTTATTAAAATTTCCCTTTTATAATGTACGTGCTGAAAAACATTTATTTATTTACTGATCTATTCGCTCGTAAAATCTGGTGGCAGTTAATTATTTCAATGTTTTACCAACAGAATTAATTTGCCGCTGAAAGGGCTAAAACAAAACACAATATATTATCTATATTATAATATGGTCAATCTATCTCACATATATATTTTTAAATGGCTTTAAAAATTCTTCTTTTGAAGTTTTAAAGTCATTTAAAAAATAACGAATATCTAAGGCGGTGATTGCTTGAATATTTTTTATTGTAACAAATCTATCATATTGGTACAATTACAGATTAAAAGTTCTTTATGTCATAATGACTAAGTGATCAACCACGCTAAGTATACCGAGTTTGAAGGCGTGAGGGAAAGTAAAAAGATAAAAGATAAAAGATAAAAGACACTTTTTCAAATTGTTTTAACGTTTTAAAAATAACCAGCGCACACAAGCGTTCATTTCGTACTGCAGTCTAATATTTTTTGGCAATCTAATATTTTTAATCAAATTATAATAATAATATAATAATAATCTATAATAATATTTTGTATCTAATATTTTTTAGATGCAGGTTTAAAATTCTATAGAAAATGTTAAGATAAAAATATCTGAAAACAACATTAGTCAAGCCAGAATAGCATCAAAGTTATTAAAATCCCATTCATCAAAGTTAGTAAAAACTGATCGAAAATAACAAAAGGCACGCTCGAAAAAAAAATTAACAATCGTATTTCAACTGCATTAAAGGATGACGTCATCGGGAAAAACATGGACAAAAAATAATAAATTGAATACATATAAAGTACAATTTAATCTAATATACCGTTTAGGCTACACGTGAAATACCACTGCTTCGATCAATAGATCGATCGATAGTGTCTTTTCTTCTAAACATTTCAATTTCAATTTTGCTTTTAACTCCTAAATATAACATAAACCCGTGCGAAGACACCACACTTTATCTTTTTTATACTATTTATTTTTTATAATCATTGCTGAGCATGATATAATGCGGTATTTTATTTTTGTGGCAACATTGATTTTAGAAAACCTTTCATTTAATTTATAAAAACAATGCTGATTTAATTTTTAATTAAAAAAACATGTTTTAACGAAATGTGAGTGTACTATATCAGAAGCTGGTTCAAAAACCTTTCAAAAGATACCTAATTCATTGTTGTGCGTTTTTTTTTTAAAAAGGGATCTTGACAACAGAAATAATATATATGATTATTTGCATTGTTTAAAATTTATATAAGATTGTCAGATATCTTTAGACCAATGCTGTTAATTAGTAGTAATATTTGTAAATTTTTTAGTAAAAGTTCGACCGTTTGCTGTATTACATCTGCCAGAATGATATGCTTTTATAAGAAATATTGATTGTCTTATGTGAAAACTATTTGAATTAAAAATATTTTTAATAACATCAAAAAGTAGCTATGTTCAAATAGCTTACCGCTGTGCCTTTTAAGGGTTGTTTAATTCATATAAATTTAATATTATTTAAAAAAAAAACCGCGTCATATTTGTATGTCCCGATTAATATTAAGTCGTCTCGCTTTTTACCATAATGGACCAGACAATACTAGCTACTGTACTTCTATTTTTTAGTGAAAATATAAATATTAGCCGCAGTCAAACGGAGCACATAAATACAGCGCACCAAAGTCCACCATAACAGCGCATCCGTGAAAACGAAGCCCCTAAATAATCATATCCTTTCCCTAAAATTATCATTGCTTCGCGTTCTTTCCTTCCTCCACCGCCCCCCCCCCCCCAATACTGGGCCTACGCAGTGACACAAAAATGGCGGCTGTCGTAGGCGGATTTTTTAAAATGTCTGTACAGTCCCCTGAATTTACACACCAGTAATTTCTAAAAGTTTTTTTTTACTTATTTGATCTCACAAAAGTAAGACGAAGAAAACTTTTAGAAATTATTGGTCTTCAAATTCGAAGGACCATACAAACGCTGAAAAAAATCCGCCTGCGACAGCCGCCATTTTTATGTCAACGCGTATGCCTAGTATATCAGGGGACGGTGCTTTCTTCACAACGTGCTAAACTTAACATCAAAACATTATCAAATTTAATGATTATCAGAATATATGGCCCTTTTATTTACAAGTTTGAGCCAGGGTAACATGCCCGTTTATGGCTAGCAAGTGGCCATCACAGTGCAATTGACAGACAATTAAAATTAGTTTACAGTGACCACCGCAAAACTTTCTTATATACTATTATAATATATTAATTTATAATAGAATAAACGATTATGAATATAAAGCATAGTGCATTTCATCGAATTTAACACGTAGTTACAATGATCAGTGAATTAAAAGAACAGAACAACTGTGCACCACATATACATTTTTAATCATTAAACTCAAATATAAAAGTTGGTGCATTTCTACACAAGATACATATATAATGTTCATTGCAAAAAGTATACGACTAATATTCCAATATCGGGTCCACACAAAAAGTTGCATATAATACTTCAGACAACGCTCGCTAAATAGCATCAATTGATTGTGAATCCGATTAGGAATTTTTCCCCAAGAATAGGATAGTAATGCTTGTTGTTGGGGGATCCAAGTCAAAATTGCATCAGCATCTATTTATGACAAGGTCTAACAGAATATGCAGTTTTATGAAGTTCCGTGTATTAGTTCTTGAGATATAGCTATCTCGGAAATCAGGAAAAACACAGCATGGCAGCGCCTCTTGTTGAGCGATATATACCCAAACCCAATCAACATCTATTTATGTCAAGGTCTAACAAAAAATATACAGTTTGATGAAATTCCGTGTATTAGTTCTTGAGATATAACTATCACGGAAATCATGAAAATGCAGGATAGCAGCGCCACCTGATAGGCGATATATACCCAAATAAAATATAAGCACCAATTTATGTCAAGGTCTATAACTGAAACTGAAGTTTGATTAATTTCCTTGCATTAGTTCTTTAGATAGAGCGACCACAAAATTTGTGTCACACACAAACTAACAGACAGACAGACCGACAGACATTTTCCAAAAATAGTCAAATTGAATTCAAGACATCCGAAAATGTATAAATCCATCAAAAAATGGAAATCGAAAATTTTTGTGATTCCAATAATCAAAAATTTTTGTGATTCTTATGTACATAGAAGAAAGTAAAACAAGGAAATTGAAGCAAATCCTAGTACATGATAGTTATGGAGAATATTTTACAGTAAAACGGTAATTTATGCATATATATCAACCCATTGCCATTAAGGCAAGCTTTTTTTCATTACATTTTTATATGCATCCATACATACAATATATTTATATATATAAAGATATTAAAAAATTTTCCTGAAGAAAAATTGTTTTAGTTTTAAAATAATGTATGAAAACAAATATGCGTGTGGAAGTGCGGGGGATACATTACGGTTGTTAGTACTGCAGAATATTTGGGCCCTCGTACTTTTTTAGAAATCAATTGTCTAGAAACACAACAAAAATACACCTACATTTAAGCTAGGAACATAAGGTGAAATCGGGAAACTTGTAAATAATTGTAGAAATTTGGAATCTTCACATCCATGGCATCACACATAATTTTGATCAAATCCAATTGTAAAGTCTCTGAAAAGTTTGACTTCAACCGATAGAAGTAACTATCGACACTGACCTCTCGCTGAAGAATAGGGGCCATCCTGAACTCAATAGTCAAAAAATTTCTCCCGAGAACAAAGGATCTCCTTTCAATTTCGGACTGAAACAGAAACGTCACAACGCCTCTCCATAACTAAGCAGCACAGTTTTGAATTTTCCCGTAATCTTGTTCAAAACTTGAATCGCTTTCTGATTTTCTGAGTTTTCTTCGGAAATAAGCAAATTGAGTGGAGAATTGTGTGACTAAATTGCTATGGATCAATATATGTTATGAAAATTAAATCTCAGGAGGTGTATGTGAGAGAAATTTTAGGAACATCAGTATAAAGGCGTAAGTTTCAAATATCGGGTTGTTTGGAAAGCAATGGCCTATTTTTGAAAGAGACAAGTTTCATTTCTATCCAACTCGTGTAGACCTACGAGAACCTACAATGAACGTATTACTTAATAGGATTATATTACAGCATCAATCATATAAGTAGTAATTCATTAATAGATGACATAGTTGGATAAACAAAAGCATTTCTAAATAGTTTAAGAACGTTCCAAAAATTATGTTGACAAAACGAAAAATTCGTGCAATTTTTTTGCATCAGTTCAAGCTGGATAGAACGGTCACCCAAGATAATTGTAATGTAGTCGAGTCATGGGGAGAGGAAGGGAGGAGCAACATCACAACATACCGTAAATCGATGGTATGCAAATTTTTGCTCCGGCGACACAAATCTTCAAGATGACACCGAGGACGACACTTCTCTATTGATAACGGCGTGTTGAAAGAAACTGTGGAAGCAAATTTTCGACTCACAGCCAGGCTAGGGCTAATCCACCGCCTCCTGAATACTAGGACTGCGCGCTGACATAAAAATGGCGGCTATCGTAGGCGGATTTTTTTAAAGCGTTTGTACGGTACCCTGAATTTAGACACCAGTAATTTTCAAAAGTTTTCTTTGACTTATTTAATCTCAGAAAAATAAGGTGGAGAAAGCTTTTAGAAATTATTGGTATTCAAATTCAAGGGACCGTACAAACACTGAAAAAAAATCCACCTACGATAGCCGCTGTTTTTGTGTCAACGCATAGGGGGTGGTGGCTGATCGAAAGGAGAGGTCACGGGATCATATCCTTCCCTCTGAATGAAAAAGTTTCTATACAACATTATATTTTTTTTAATGTAAATGCATTTTAAGGGTGTTTTCAAAACAAATTTTCCCGAACAATAACACAAATATTTCTACGCAAAGGAAAATCATCAACTGATTTCTTGGCATATCGTAATAGAACATACAATTATACTAGATTATAACAGATAGATATTTTCGCTCTGTTGGAAAAAATCTCAACTATGGTTCTCCAACCATTGGATATACTAGATTAATTTTAACACAATTATTCAAATTGGTAAAGAAATCATACGAGTTGTAATTTCCCAACTGGGCGAAAAATGTCCAGGCCAGGATTCGAGCTTGGGATCTCTTGGATGAAGCTGCCAATGCTCTACCAACTGAGACATCCCGATCGAATCTGGAGGACCTAATTCACCCAGTTAACCTTATTGATCGTAGCATCTGGTCTGATATTTGAATTAGCTCAACAGAATAAATCGCAGGTAATGGAACTCCAGTAAACGCTGGATACGTGATTACACTAGACTAATTTTAACACAATTATTCAAATTGGTAAAGAAATCATATGAGTTGTAATTTCCTAACTGGGCGAAAAATGTCCGGGCCAGGATCATTGGCAGCTTCAGCCAAGATATCCCAGGTTCGAATCCTGGCCCGGACATTTTTCGCCCAGTTGAAAAATTACAACTCATATGATTTCTTTACCAATTTGAAATTACAACTCATACAATTATACATTAACGAATAGAGATGAAAATTTTATGCATTTAAGAATGAAAATAACTTTCTAAATATGTCATAAAACAGTCAGTTTGGAGTTGTGGATAGACTTAAAATTTAAAAAATGAAGGATAATTTATGAACGAAATCATTTAAAACAAAAATGCATTAAATTGGCAAAAAATCGAACAAAATTTACATTTTCTTATGTTTGTGATACATCTGCAATTGTAACTAACTGCTCTCTCATGATTATCATTCCGTGAGAGTCGATTCCCAAAAATTAGATTAAAATGTCCACTTTAACAACATTTTCTGAAATGCATTTATCCTTTATAAGAAAATCAGAAAACATTGTTCGATTTCTTCATATATCGGAATAGTACTTGCAATTATACATTAAAGAATAGACAAATATAGAAGAGGCAGAAAATACCTTTTAAAATTTCATTGCACTTGCAAAAAGCCGAATTTCTTTCGAACTGGAATTAAAGCACAAATAACTCAATATCAGAAGTGTTTAGATGGCAATGGGACCAGTTTTTAATAAAACAAATTAGTTTACTATACTTTCTTTCATTCCTTACCTCTAAATCTGCCATTGTTTTCCGAACAACTTGGAATTAACACTGAAAAATATGAAACTTTGGATAAACTTTATTTAATCATGGGAAAGTCATCTAGCCAAAACAAATTAGAGCAAATGTTCTAGTTTTCCCAGCCATATAACGCATCTGCTCTCGCACAGCAAAAAGCTATTTAAACATTTGCAAAAGAACATTTTCTTTGATTTTTTTTTCCGTAGATGAAAATAATGTTATAATTACAAAATTGCCTTTCGTAGAAATCATAATTGGTTAAATCACTGTTCGTGTTCCCGTCCACATCCGCGTATGCTGTAGTTTGATGCTAATTATACTGGTGCATGCGAGATGATGAAAAATTAATAACTAAATTTAGAATGATTATTTAACTAATTTCGAAACTAAAAACTGAAAAATTATTTTCAGAACAGAAACCGCAATAATTGAATTTCATGCTTTTGTTGATGCTGAATCTGAAAATAAAGTCCGTTTTTCTCTATTACGCATCATGTTTTTGAACCTTGAGAAATTGAAAAAATACATAAAAGTTGCAAAATGTGCAAATATTGATATTTGAAATATACAAAATGAATTAATACAATTTGCGTTGGGAAAAATATACGATAATTATTAAATCCGCAGAACTTAACACGGATTACCGCAGAACACCACACCCGCCAATGGCTTTATCTGCTCTGACAGACTGTGTGATTTCAAATATTTTTCGCTGGATTGACTCATCGGTTAAAGAGCTTTTCATTTGTGCCGAGTAGATAACTCATTATTTATTAGTCCCATCTGGATGACTCATTGCTTTTTTTTAAGATAGCAGATATTTCCTATTATGTGGCAAAAATGATATAATAAGATCTTCATAGTTATATAAATAGAAAAAGGGACATAATTTAGCATTTTTTTATCACATTTACTGTTTCAGCATTAAAAATACTTTATATTTGTTCAAAAAATCGTGTAATCAAACAGCTGTCTTAACAGAAAATTAAAAGTTAATAAAAATTTAGCTACAGTTAAAACGTTCCTTAATATTTTAATATCATAAAGTAGATTGCGCAATTAATAAAATATAATTTTATGTTGTATATTTATACTTAATTAATTCAAAAACTGAAAGGTCTCTGGGAAGTTAATTATGATTTAAATCATGGTTACTTCACTTATATAAAATATTTTTAATGGACAATTTCTTTTCCAATTACATAACTGTTCAGCTTTCTTGATGTTGAAAAGCATGGAGTGGGAAATTTTAATTAAGAAGTTATTCTATATTCATATTTAAGAAAGAAAAATAAGAGAAAATAAAGAATTAACAAATAATTCTATCATAAAGCACATAAATTAACGTCTGAATTTGTTAAAGGTACACTTAAAGAACAATTTGTTATTTCAGTATTTGTTATTATACAATAACAAATACAAAATTATACAATAAACCAGGGCACGAAATTTCTGCTCGCCAGCTCGCCATTGGCGAGCAAATATTTAAGGTTAGCGAGTAAGTTTCGTTTTTTTTGAAATGTTGTGCTTCAACTCAAACTATATACGCTCAGAATATCGTGCCTCAATCTAGCGACACACGGAAATGTTTTAAAATCAAGCGACGGCATTTATCTTCCAAAAGAAGAAAAAATGCGGCGTCATCCACTTCCATTTCTCTCCTACGGAAGAACGAACTTCCCTCGTCTGCATTCGTTCCCCGCTTTCGCACCTCGCAAGCGCCAAGACTGCTTTTTTCACTTCTGAGGCCTAATATGATCGCTCTTCACTCCTGCGCGAAGTGAATCAGGTTTCGCCACCTAAGCTCAGCTGCTTGAAACACGGTAAAAATTATTCGTTTTCTCACGAATTTTCAACATTTTAAAAATTGTTCATATTTTTCATGAATGTAAAATATTCTGGATTTAACAGACAGCTCCTTCTAGCAATGGTCAAATTCAATTCAGTTTGTCATAAATAGTTCATTTTCTGGGCAGGTGTGGTGGCCGACGTTACTGTCTGAATGAATATAAAATAGTGGCGAGCAAAAATTTTAATCTAGCTAGTACCTTTTCAACTGAAATTTCACGCCCTGCAATAAACCCAACACGAGTGAAAAATCAGCCGGGGCCAGGACTCGAACCTGGGTCTACAGCGTAATGTACTGTTGTTCTAACCACTGATCTAACCCGACCGATATAAATCAGTCCTTTGGCATGCATAATATGAAGCAGATTTATGCAAATCAGGCTGTCAATAAAATATCTCGATGCACATAGATTCTTCATTCGATGTTATCTTTACCACATGCGTTGTTGTTTAAGCTCTTTTACAAAAACAGGGAATCAACAATCGGCGCATTGCGAGCATTTTACACGGCAAAAGGACTCAAGATGAAAAAAGAACCCGTATCATGTGCTGGGATACTGAAGATTGTCAGACACATCGAAGAAACGGGTCTTTTACTATAAGCCTAATTTATATAAATCTGCCTCATATTGTGAATGTCAGCGCCATCTATCGGTAATTTTTGAACAACAACTTTTTTTGCTCTTAAAAAAAATCCGACGTCCCTCTAATCATATTCGTACAAACCGCAAATTTTTAGCATCATTTGTCCCTTTTTAATGATTTTTTAAAGTTTTAAAGAATTTATGGCGCACCCGGTACTTGATAAAGATGTGTTATCAACCAACATACGGCGCAGTGCAGGAAAAAAAACGAGTGAAAAAAGTTTTTCATCTGTAACTATTTTAACAACAAAATACCAGGTGAACCAAAAGTTCGTTAAAACTTTAAAAATTCATAAAAAAGGAAGAAATTATGATAAAGAAGTGCGGTTTGCAAGAAAGGGCTCACAAAGTAGTCGGATTTTTTTTAGCAGCAAAAAAAAAAAATTGTTAAAATAGTCACCTGTAGATGGCGCTAACATGAGAGGGATTCAGCAGAATTATGCAAATTATTCCTGCAATAAAAGACCGGGACACACGAGGATTTCTCATTCGCTTTCAGAATGTTATCATTACCCGATCGAGCGTTGTTGGTGAAGTTGTTCTATTTGATTAGAGAGTCAGCAACTGTTGCGTTGCGAAAATTTCGCACGGCGAAAGGACTGAAGACGAAGAATGTGGTCTGGAGGTCATGTTGAACAATTGTTATTGCAAGAATAAATGGATGGAGCGTACTGTTGTCCTGTTCATTGTGTTTCGGATCGTCAGCGCCCTCTACCAGTGACATTTTCAACAATTTGTTTTTGCTCCTAAAAAAATCCGACTACCTTGTGAGCCCTTTCTTGCAAACCGCACTTCTTTATCATAATTTCTTCCTTTTTTATGAATTTTTAAAGTTTTAATGAACTTTTGGTTCACCCGGTATAAAAACACAAAACACCCTAAAGTGAGAAGCTGATTTATGACTTTATCTCAGCAAAGTAACACCAAACATTCAGGAAGTTTGCAAGTCATTCTCCTATAAACGTACAAAACAGTGTCACAGACTATTTGTTCAAAAAGTAATTGTAATTAAAAATATAGTGTGGTATGGCTGAACAATACTTTTAAGTAAATAATAAATAATCTGTCAAGTGCGAGTTTTACTCGCGCATAGAGGGTTCCTTCCGTACAATAAATTTATTACTTACTAACTTCAATATTACAAAAAAATCGTTCCTAAAAGAATAATAAGACTTTGTAAAAAACTTGGAAATATTCTACGAATTATATTTAAATTGCCTTCAATAATTAAATTCAATTGGAATGAAAAACTTTGACTATTTATCACTATTTACCTTACCTAAAACAAGGACCTTGTGCAAAGTTTAAATTTGACATTGTGCCAAGTGCGCTTCGAAAGGAGGTCGCAAAGTTGAAAAGCCACTTTGGTTCGTGCACCATTTTCTAGATTGGTTTTGAATATCTAATTTTGGTTAATATCTAATTACCGACAAATTTTTTCGAAATTAATTATCTACAATCCTTGGATGATTTCGCGCCGATAGGTACCTAGAGCGTCTGCAAAGTAAAATGTTTGTGTAATCCGGGAAAATGCTATTTTCTCAAAAATATGTGACCTAGGATAATCGCTATACTTTTCCGGCACGTTCTAAATAAAACTCCTATTACCCCTAATTCTTTTATATAATATTAGTTTCAGTAGATTCGGAAATAGGGGAAGGGGACAAATTTTTGTAGTACATTTTCGGCGGTATCTCTGAAAATATAATACCTAAAATTAAAACAAATATATTTTTGAGTTCGGTATTACGAGATCTTTTGAACGATACCTCACACGATATACAAAAAAAAAAAAAAAAAAAAAAAAAAAAAAAAGTGTTTTAAGTAACTTAATAGCTCCCTAAATTTTCTTAAAAATATTTGTGAATGGCTAATAATCTATAAATACGTAGGTCAATAGCCTTTGTAACTCTGCCAAACTTGAACTTTCCACGTTCAAGAGTAACGCTGTGACAGACGGACATAGGAGTGATCTTATAATGTTTCCGTTTTTACTTGTTAAATTCTGAACTCTAAAAATATTATTTTTTCAAATAAATAATGCGGCCCAAGTGCTCGACAAATCATGTCGGTTATCTGTAAAACAGCCTTTATTTGTACCACAACTGTAAATGTTGATTTTGAAAACTTTTTTTTTTTCGTAATGCGGGATTTTTAATTCAGTGCTTTGTAAAACTAATCTCAAGTTCCTTTTTTAAAAGGCAATCTTGTTTATTTATAGTTTTATTTGATAAATAACTATTGTCTTACGAAATTACGCCATGTCCGTGGACAAAAAATTAATAGTTTCAAATCAGCTCAACAGATGGCAGCTAAAAACAAGGGTTTTGTTCTGAAAGAAAAGCTTGTTAACAGTTTTAACCCTACACCTGCACAGTAAAACAATATGAACCAATGAAAATTTGACATTTAATAACATTTTTCACCTCCATGCTACCACTATATGTGAATAGTAATATTCGTCTAGTGTAATCACTGAATTCTATGATTAATAAGGCGAAGAATTACTATTTAAATTTAATGATATCTAACCCTAAATGTGAGTTAAAATATACATGCTCCCAAAAATATAAATCCTGCAGTGTGGGGACATTTGGACACAACGTATAACATCTTGTAATACGTTGCAAATGTTATCCGTGTAAAATATCTACTTTACAAAAAAAAAAAAAAAAAAAAAAAAAAAAAACTGTGAAAAAAATCACGAACATAACGATCACATTATCAATCTCGCGGACAAATAACAATACGTACGAGTTATAAAATAGTAAAGTAAAATAGAACAGTTAATACACTAATTATTAATTACACAACTTTTTATTTAGAAGCGCCATTCAATTCCCACTAATACTTAGCACATTACAATAAAGCATGGCTCACACCATGTAGAAAAATGTTGATTGTTTCTACCAGTATCCCTAATCTATGATTGTCAGGATAAATTAAATATATCTTGAAAATAATTACATCATAACAAACCAATAACAACAGTAACAATATAATTCATCCTAATAATATAAATGCAAAAATGTGTGTGAATGTTTGACTGAAGTAAACGTCAAAATGAATAATTTAATGGCCCTGTATCTTTGCATATAGATGGATAATAACCCAGAAATTAACATAAGCTGTGTTTTACTTTTTTTTTTTCAAATATTTTCTTAATAATTCAAAATTTCATTATTTTCATACAGAATCAATACAAATTTTTCTCATAAAATTTAACCATTTTACTTTATCGTTCCCAATAAATAACAAGTTGTAAATTGTACGCCAAACGTGACAAATGGTGTGCGTTCGTACTATAACTAGTTTTATAAATATTCAGTTTTTGGTGCAATAGCTGTTGCACTCTTATGCAAAAATGCGTGAATACAAAATTTATGTTATGTGCATATTTTCATATTATAGATATTAATTTTATTTTATGAAATTAAGTTCTAATACACGTTTAGAAACAATTAAATACAATTATGTTACATTAAAATTATACTATGCTCAAATATCCAATACAAGACAATGTAAAAAAAAAAAAACATCGTTATCATTTCAGTGAAATGAATTATATCGTCTGTTATTATGTAATGATTAATTTCTGTAATAAAATAATTACATTTTAAGTGGGCAACATTTTATCTTTTGTTGACATTAACTGAAAATTCCAATGCCTAGCTTTGAAAATTTCAGAACTTGAAATCTATATTTAAACTCTTTTTCCATTTAATATCTATTTCTCGGGAAACATCTATCCAAAAAAACTGTCGGTAGATTATATGATTGCTATATAAACATCGGTTTTTAAATTCAGTAATACGGAAATATGACTCCATCTTAAATAGGGCGTAATCATCATGGCAACCTAGAATCATTACCTATCATGGGAATGATTCAATTAATTACATATGATAGTATTTAATAGAATGAAGACAACTTTTATTAATATCTTTTTAAATTTTGATTCGATTTTAATAAAATTTGAAATGACGCGACAAAATTCTGCAACGATTATATATATTTAATTTCAAACCATTCGGTTGTGTAGTTTTGCGCTGCTATATGCGGACAGACGGACGGACCAGACCACGACTGTAGGTGCTACGTATTTATATAATTACGAACGCATCTAAAAACCTGGAACAATAGTTTTTCCTCAACCAATAATTTCAAATGAAACTTTTCCACGTGAAAAATGAAAGTGAAATTTTTTTAAATAATAAGAATTAAAAAGAAAATGAATATGACGTCTTATTTGAACCGAAAAAACAGACAGTTTCAAATATTTGTTAATATTAAAGTAAATTTTTCAAGAAATAAAAATATATTTTTTGCGTATTCAAACTTCATGATTCAATTTATTCTACATAACCAAAGAGCGTCTGTCAACTGTTGACATTTAGAAATGATTACATCGTAACTTTTTTCAGCTTCACCTTCAACCAAAGAGGCACATTTAAGCTCCTTGCATTTAGGTGGTCAATAATTGCCCATTAGTAATAAAAATTGTATTTAAAGAAAAAAATACATAGTATTTCCCATTCTTTAAATATGGCTGTTGCAACAAAACGGATTAAAAGTAATACGGTTTACCGTCAAAAAATGACGTAATTTTTTTTATGTAAAACATTCATTTTAATTCTAAAAACTAATATATTTCTTATAAATTTGACAAAGTGGCGTCATTTTCATTTCACCAGCTTCAAAATTATAATCCATTTCTTAAAAGAACAATATGTTTTTGAGAAATAATGTTTTGCATTAAAAATCACATAATTTCAAAACGCAATTTTAGCAAATTCTGTTTAAATTACATTGTAGATATAATTTCCTAGTTAAATTTAGTATTTAATAATATTAATGTTTAAATTATTTATATGTGTACAATAATATCGGATTTCTTTAAGCGCTTCCATGTTTTAAATAGATAATGTGCATGTGACGTCACTCACTCAAATAAAGGTGTATTTCTCAACTCATTGTAGGCAAAATGTAACGATTCTTGCAGAGTTAGTAATTAATAATGTATTATTTCTTGCACATAAGATAATGTATTCTAACTACTTGAAAATTACGAGAAATTTAGCGAAATTTCAAACAATTTAGCTCAACGTTTTGCCTATGTTAAGTTGAGTAGACACGCAACAAATCTATTTGTTGACAAACATGCACATTATCTTATAAGTAGCAATGTATATTTTTACATGATTCATGAAGTGAAACAATTTTTTTTAAATCTAGACAAGTATCTCTCTATAGGAAAACTATCCCCGGTAAAAGTCTCGTCATATTTTAAATCATGTGTCGGTTTTCATTTAGAAGATATTAGTATTTTATAGCAACTACACAAAGTGGCGTAATTTCCACAGAATTTATTGGTCGCCAAAACATAAGTTTAATATCCTCTTACCGTACAACCTTGCAGAATATTAAATTTCGATAACATTTAATAAATAATTTAAAGTCGATGTAAAAGTTGTTAGAATTTTCATTGAAATTTTCATGTGAAATTCAAAAAATGCTACTAATTAAACAAGAAAATACCTCCTCCTATTTTTTAAAAGCACCATGATTATGGAAAAGCGCAAGAGAAAAGCCGGTTAAAAAGCCAAGTATTATCAGTTATCCTTCTCCGATACTTATATAATTCCTTTTAACTTTAAAATATCTAAATCTATAGTTAAAAATATCTTTGCAGGGTAATTTTTGTCCTTCATTGGAATATATTCCTGTCAAATGTATAAACTCCCATAATCCTAAACTACAACACAACAATCAATATGACAATGTTTATCCATAATTGGGGTGGGTTTTTTTTTTTTTCGCCATTGAAAGAACTGAGAAACTCTATTGCTTAACAAATAAGCATTTGGGCTTTTAAAGTCTTTGGAGTGTAATAAACATTTTGATATTGTTGGTAGATCTACAGCTGTTAAAAGTGTGGCACTGTGAAATAAAAGTACAATAAATATATGAGAGTTAAAGGTATTTTTCTACTTATTTTATTTATTTTCAAACTTTGACACATTAATTAACAAATTTCCTCAAAAATATTTACTAACCTAATCATTTTAAACAATATTCTTCGACACGACAACATAAATTAAATCAATTTCCATGAACGTAATAAGTGTAAAATAGAGTAAATAGAAATTCTAAAATAGAATAGCAAAGAAATAAATGTATTCCACACTTAATCTTAGTGAAAGAGTATGAAATTTCAAGCTCGTGAGATAAATTTTAATGTTCCTATATATAAAAACAAAAATAATTAAATTGAGACTATCAGAAGTATTTTCTAGTATAAAATGTGATAAAGAGTTGTTGATATGTAGTTGCATAATTAATGCATTAATTTTCTTTAAATGTTACGTGAACAAAGTCACGGGTAACAGCTAGTAATAACAATAAAAGTTCTCCCATACGCTGTGAGGCCTGCAAAATGTTTTTTTTTTAAGTCAGGTCTGTGGACATCATGGTTACGAACATATTCCTACATGGATAATTTTTTTTAACAAATACAATAGAAATATATCTTTAAAATAATTATTTCATAATAGTGGTAGGTACAGTAAAATTTCTCCCATACGCTGCAAGGCTTGAATTTTTTTTTTTAAGTTATGTCTGTGGACATCATGGTTACGAACATAATCCTACCAGTTCCCTAATCTATGGTCTTCAGGATAACTTTCTTTAAAAAATACAATAGAAATATATCTTGAAAATAATTACTTCATAAAAGTGGTAGGAAAAATAAAATTTCTCCCATACGCAAAGAGGCCTGCAAATAAGTTTTTTTTTTTTTTTTTTTAAGTCAGGTCTGTGGACATCATGGTTACGAATATAATCCTACCAGTATCCCTAATCTATTATATTCAGGATAAATTTCTTTAACAAATACAATAGAAGTATATCTTGGAAATAATTATTTCATAATAATGATAGGAACAATAAAATTTCTCCCATACGCTGCGAGGCCTGAAATTTTTTTTTTTAAGTTAGGTCTGTGAACATCATGGTTACGAACATAATCCTACCAGTATCCTTAATCTATGATGTTCAGGATAAATTTCTTTAACAAATACAACAGAAATATATCTTGAAAATAATTATTTCATAATAGTGCTAGGAACAATATAATTCTTCTATTATAGATAGAAGAAAGTAAAAAAAAATTTAGATTTTTCTGTTTAATTATATTTTGTTTATTTCTTATAACAGATCCTAGAATAGTTTTGGCGCTGTTTCTGAAAAGAAACTGGTGGAGAAGAATGGAGGAAGAAAAAAAAAGCCAATTGAAGTTAGCGTGGTGCTTATGAAATATGACTCCTTTTATGATATAACTGTCTTTTTTTACTTACCCATCATACGTAGTATAAGGTAAGTTTTGTAATCGTTTTGAAAATCGAAAAAAAAATTTTTTTTTTTGAGGGATTTACACGTCTCAGACGCTGTAGATTCCGAAAAACATATTTTTAGAAAAAAAAAATTGCTGTCCGTCTGTCTGTGTATGTGTCTGTAAACGCTCTATCTCCCGAACAAATTGAAATAGAGACTTGAAATTTGGTATGTATTTAGTAGATAATAATGGGAAGAAGCTTATTGAATTTCAGTAACCTCGATTATCCGGAACTATTTTTTTTTCAGACTCTCGAAATATTCGTTCTGATAAAAGGTATATAAAAATTTTCGAAATTGTTTATTTTAAGGAGTGAACATAAAAATAAAAGACAATAAAAAAAACAAATTTTGCATAAAGAATGAAGTCGATCGGATAATGAGTTGCCGAGATATTTGTAATTATATTTTCCACACTCTTCGATTTTTCATGACCCTGTATTTCATTCAAATTTCAATTCAAAGATATATTTTAATTGGAAAGGAGACTCTTAATCCGACGCAGTAAACAGTTAGTTAATATGATTATCAATTTTGGAGTTATAAAGATGTTTTCATGACCCTGTCTTTTCATGACCTTGTATTTCATTCAAATTTCAATTCAAAGATATATTTTAATTGGAAAGGAGACGCTTAATCCGACGCAGTAAACAGTTAGTTAATATGATTATCAATTTTGGAGTTATAAGGATGTTTCTTTTACGCAATTCAGTAATAGAGCCTTTAAAATTTATGACGTCGTCAAGCCACGATTTTATTCGAATTGCAATGCATTTTATAAATAGTTTACACATGTTTCATTTTCATATTTTATATTATGCATATCCATGATGGGTAAGTATTACGGTGGCCCCCAACGACTAGTTTAGATAATGCTAAATTAATTAAGGTGAAATCCAATTTAGGTGAAGTCCATTTGAATTCCTCACACTTTCAATGTTTCAGATCTGACACAGAAATTGAAGAAATCCATCGAAAATTACAGGCTTCTACATTCAATTCAAGCACTGTGTATTGTAATTGTACTAAAAAAATGGAATCCAGTTTATATAGTTGGAATAAATATATATATAAAGAAGTGTTTTTCAATTAAAATCTATTAGTGTATGCGTTTGTGTCAGAAAGTATTTTATCGGCTTTTTTATTTCATACCGCGCGTTGCGGGCTTCTGCAATTCATGCATCTGTCAGTTTTTGAAGTCTATTTTTTCAAATCTGCATCAGAATATTTCAATCCTGATTACTTAAATTTTTAATTTTGCGACTTTCATAACCGAAAAATTTCATTTGCGATTTTCTTAATTTTATGAATTTCATGACCGAATAATTTCATTTGCGATTTTCTTAATTTTGTGAATTTCATGACCAAATAATTTCAGTTGCGATTTTCTTAATTTTGTGACTTTCATGACCGAATAATTTCATTTCCAATTTTCTTAATTTTCGTGACTGGTGGACATGTTGCCTCCCACCCTGACAATTTTGAAGATGGGGATTTAATATTTTTTGGCGAGTATTCCTCCATCCTGCCCAGCATTTTGCCTCTGATTTCAATTATATGCTAATTTAAAAAAATTGTTTCAAGTAGCATAAGTTGAATTAAAACTAGCACGATTTTTGAGTATATATTTTGAATACTCAATAGCTCAGTATCAACCTATCTTAAAATTCATTAAGTTACAAATAAAATTGGTATTGTTTATTTTAAGCTAAAATAAAATGAAGGATAACTACCAAAGATTAAACGTTGTTTTTATTTATTATGGGTTTTTTTTTCCCTTTGAATGAAATAAATGTAAAAATATACAGCTTTTTTAATGCCATAGTATTGATAATTAAATTTAATAAATGATTTCATACATCTAAAAGCTAAACAAATATATTTGTCTACACTTTTAAAACAAATTAGGAACACAGTTAAATTGAATTACTGCTATAACAAATTGCATAAATATGAACAGAACCTTTGAAGTAAGGTGCTACGTTTTAGAAATTATGGAATTACAAAACTATTTTTTCTTTGTCTATAGTTATTATTATTTTTTAATGCAAGCATATTCAATTTCCTATGTGTCAAAGAGGTAATTAAGTATCAGTATTTTTTGTTGTTGTTGTTGTTGTTATTTTAATATCTATAATAATATTTTAATAATGATAATATTTTAATATATATATATATGTGTAATATATCTTTGTAATAATTTTAATTTAATTAGTTTTTAAATAAATTTATTAATATTAGTACCATTATCTTTAGCTTTTAAACACAATAATTTTATTTTTCAATTTGTTAAAATCGTTGATCTATTTATTTTTTAACTATAACTTTCAACTGGCACAGTAGCATAGTTTAATTAGTAGCATAATTTAATTAGTTTTTAAATAAATTTATTAATATTAGTACCATTATCTTTAGCTTTTAAACACAATAATTTTATTTTTCAATTTGTTAAAATCGTTGATCTATTTATTTTTTAACTATAACTTTCAACTGGCACAGTAGCATAGTTGCCAACCTCCCGATTTTTTGAATACCAGTAAAATCATACAAAAATTTTCGTTTTATTAAATAGCAGAAATTGCACAATTCAACAAAACCAATATTTTTTCATAAAAATACTGGTATGAACATGTGCTATTTACAACGTTTTGTTAACACGTTGAAAAATGTTCTTAAATGGGTACGCTTTGATGCTTTATATTTCATTTTATTTCATAATTTTTCAATAAATCTTTTCATGTATATTCATAATGTTTTATTGCACCTATTATGTTTGGATATTTTATATCTGTTCATTTTTATTCAATTTTCTTGAATTGTTTGATCGTAATGGATTGGGAAATTTGATTGAATAAAACTTGGAGCAGGCTTATTCATTCAAACAAAAATCAATTACATTTAATTATAATTGTGGAATATTGTCCTTGATAAAGTGCTCCACGATGTAAGTTTCAATTTGTTTCTTATCATTTTTTTCGCCTTATGCACATTGGATTTTTTCTTCATATAACTTTATTTTTCCTATTTATTTCATTTTCAGAATCTCACATTTTTAGATATATTTCTTTGTATTTTATTATAGTTATCGGTTCTTATATTGATTTGATGGTTATTATTCACAAAAGTTTTATTATATATATTTTTTTTATTGCGGGTTTCATGCATTTCATACAATTTATTTATCTTTCCATCATTCACACTCTTATCTACATTGTTTTCTCATACAAGGCTAAATTTTATTTACTACCATCTTCCATTTGTTCTTTATAACTATTTAAACCTTATTTACATCCTTTAGTTATCATTATTTTCCAAATTTTATTTACATCAATTACTACTTTGTCTATAATTTATTTTAAGAAAACTCTTTGTATAGTTCCAGCTTCTCCTTTTATTTGATAGATGGCTGCACTAGACTTTTTCATCTCAATACTGTTTGTAGATTCAGCTATTCCTTTTTTATGTAATAATAGATGGCAGCACCAAACTTTTTCCTCTTCTTTTATTATATTTTTTACAGCTTGCAATGACTCAGCTTTTCAGTTCTTCAGTGTCCATGGAGATGTGAAGAGCTCCTGAGATTGTAAGCATTTTCAATCATGTTTCATCACATACACACTTTGTTTTTATGGTACATTAAATATCATTGTTCTATCATACTTTATTTATTTATTTGGTTATTTGTTCTTTGAGTCTATTTTTTTATACATATCTATCTCATTTTGCTCTCTCTATATGTTATAAGGGGCATAATATTGTCCTTTTCAGGCTTAATGCAGACAATATTTGAGGAAATAACATATATTTACTATGAATTATTCTTATGATGCTCCTCTGAAGAATCCAATATTCATAGTATTCCATTCTTGATTTTTCTTTTTATTAAGTTTAAGACTTGCAGTATCCTTTCCATTGCCTTTTATAATATCCCTTCCTTTGTTTTTCACACATGTGATTTCATTTTAAACACACACACATATATATATATATATATATATATATATATATATATATATATATTTGTATGCGTGTGTGTGTGCACTTCAGAAAAGGCAACATTGATAGTACAGTTGTAGAAATAGGAATTTTAAATACAGTCATATGGCAACATTATTACTACCGGAAGCAACATAAATTCCTTAAAATTTTAAAAAATCATTAAAAAGGAACAAATTATACTAAAAAATTGCGGTTTGCATGAATGAGATTAGAGAGAGATCAGATTTTTTTTAAATAACAAAAAAGGTGGGCTTCAAATAATTACCGATAGATGGCGTTGACATGGGGAGTATAGGGGACAGCTTGCCCCCACATATATGTGAACTTGGGAAATTTGAGCTTATAGTTGGGAAATTCTAGATTTTTGAAAGACTTTTCTTTTTTAAAAATAATAGTGAAAAAATATTAAATTTTTATTGTTTTGATTACTACGTTTCTGAGTTCAAAAACAGTAAACGATTCGCCTCGTCGGCAAAAACACTCGCATTGATGGTTTTTTCGGTGGTTTCTCGTGTACTGTGAAGGTTGCGTTTGCTCTTCGAATTTCTCGTGGGGTGGCGTTGAGCATAATTTCCCTGTCCACCGCCGATAGACGATTGCGATTATCATGCTTTCTGATTAGTTGTTAAACCGAACGCTTCTTAAGTCATTACTGGTTGAACTTGGTTTCTTATGTAATATCTATTAATTTCTATATAATCTAATTAATTTATAACTGTAATATAATAAATATTATAGTAATATAATCTAATCAATTTCTATATAATCTAATCTCTATTTAATCTAATATTTCTATATAATCTAATAATATATATTAATTTCTTATATTATATCTTCTTATATCTTCATAATCCTCTAAAATACCGGAAATGACTTAAAAAGCATTTGATTTTACAAATAATCAGAAAGCGTAAAAGTCCCAATCGTCGATCGGCGGTGGAGATGGAAATTATGCTGGCGTTGACCGTATTGTAGCGACTGGCTGTAGTGTTTTTTCTTCTTGGGTCTATTATTTTGGTATTTGCGGTTATTGTAATAAGTAAGTGTATCTTTTTTGGTTTTTCTTGTCATTTTTCCTGCATTTTCCGGGTGTTTATCTCTGTTATTTTGCGGTAGCTGTAAGTTGTGTTTTATTATCTACTTTTGGCTATGGAACTTGGTTAATGCATGTCGGGTATGGCAAACTCGGCTTTTAATATTGTGAATGATGCTATTTCTGAACACGCTCCAGCCATAAGTATAGAATCTGACTCCAGTTCGGAAAATCAGATAGCGAATATGGAAATAACTGACGCGGAGGATGGCGGGTCACAGTTTACCGTTAATAATCCTTTTTTCGTTCGTTCTTCTGCACCAGTCGAATTATTGTTAAAAAAGACGACTGATAATGGAGGAAGGGCTTTTAACATTTTTTAATGGGTACAGAATCAGCGACAATTCCTAAACGTAACCCTCGGGATGTTCGAATAGAAATAAGATCAAAAGTTGAGAATGCTGAGAAAATTGAGAATGTGAAATTTACCCGAACCGGAAGTATAATATTTTCTACGAAAGATGAGTTGTGTGTCATAAACATTAGTAGAGTCTCTTCATTTCTTGATGTTCAAGTATCCTCAGAGTTATATGGGAACTTTCAGATAGCTTATCAGTATTATCTACCCTTCAGTGCGTCAATTAGCGGACTCCTAAAGTGACAGTATGGCTGCATAACAAACTTCAGAGAATGGCTGACCACATGCTGAGCATTAATATCTACTGGGTTCCAGGTCACCGGGGGATTCCCCTCAATAAAAAAGCTGATTGTCTGGCCAGGAGTGTTACTGATGCTGACGCCTTGCTTGACTGGGGTTTCTCCAGAGAACATGTTGCGCTCGTGCAAATCAAATATAAGGAGGCAGTGTGAACAGATTTTCTTCGCTAGCAAATATCTACAGTCACATGGCAATATTCCCAACATTACTCAGTCCCAATCATGGACTTTGAACAGACGTGAGGATATACTTTTTTTCTCGGCTTATGTTTAAGATGGTGATCACCCCTGCTATGTTAGCTCGCTTTAACCTGGCGGAAGATGGTACCTGCAGTGCATGTCATGTTCCTGACTCTTTGGAGCACATTCTTTTCTCTTGTATCAAATATCGGCAACAGCGTGCTTTATCCTGGAACGTTTCAATTCTAAACAGTGATTGCTTTCGGTCTTTTCCGAACTTTTTAGATAAATTTATCTCTTCTAGTGATTTCCGAGCGTCAACTATAACTTTCTTGCATCGCATTAATCGCTTTTAATGGTGTTTTTTCATGGATTTATAATTTGGTTTGATGAATCATTCGAGACAACAGCCATCCCGCCCCCTTCAAACTTCACAACAGTAAACAAGAAAGCAGCCAGACTCAATCTGTTATTGTGTTTCTCGGTTCTACGAAAATATCATACATCTACCAGACCTGAATTTCTCTACTCCTGTCCATCAACAGCTGACTCTAATCCACCTCCTTTATTTCCTCCAAAACTTCGGTAATTTCTGAAACATTTCAAGGTAACTTGAGTGATTCTTATTAAGAATCGTTGACGTTATTTTCATATCAAGGACGATTATGACCCGTACACAATAGAAGACAAAAATTCGCAAACCTTAAACTACTGCTGGTTGACTAAAAACAAAAAAGAATATTTCTTTCACGTTAGATCTCTAAAAGTAAATAAAGAAAGAAAGAAACGTTTCAATTAAAAATATCCAACTGTCACAAACGAAAATTGAACCACAAATTATTCGTATCTCTTCTGATTGTCACCATATAAACAGTTCGTCGTCAGAGCAGTTATACAAAGGTTTTGGTCGTCGCCGTCAATGCTAGACATTAATCTGCAAATATCCCAAATTTTCTTTTAAAATAGCATTCTGTTCTAATACAAGAAAATAAAAACATGATGTCTGTTTCCCCTTCATTCTAATCTCAAATAGCATTAAAATATCTTGAAATGTAATGAGTAATTTTTAAGGGGAAAAAAGTTATTTTTATGTATTTCTTTGTGTGAATAAATAAAATTTTCAATTTCAGAAAGAATGAGCCCAAGTCCGTCTCATTTCTAGTAGCCCCCTGCTTTGAAACGCAGCTGGGTAACAAGATCTGACAAGTTTTCGCCAGAAAAATTTAGTAACCCTCTACTATCAAGAAAAAGGCGTTATATGAGCAAATGTGAATACAAAAGTCGTTGGTTCCTTTAATTTGTGTGTGGAAATATATCTGAATCCTGTTCATTTATATTTACGTGTTTATGAAATATGAAACCAAAGAGATACAGTGGTGGTCAAAATTATAAGGACAAGGCAAAAATCGCCAAATCTTGGCTACACTTTAATTGGCAAATTTAATAGCTGGAAACCAATGAAAAATGAAGAGTATTTTTATAAGTTTTTATAGAAATATGTGTAATATTCATATACATAAAATGTATTATGGATTTATACAGCCATGTGATATGGACAGAATTATAAGAACAACTATATTTGTGTGTTCTAAAAAGTAAAATTTGCATGTTTTTTGTTGTACACGCGGAACTCCCAGGCGAAGTAAATGCGTAGTAAGCTTTTGGGATCGTCATATTCTGTTTTTCAGTCATACCGCTAGGTAAAAAGCTTTCAGAGTTTGAGAAAGGGAAAGTGAATGCATTTAAAAGTTCAGGACTTTCTGTATGTCAAATTGCGACAAAGCTTAATAGATCAAGAACGGTTATTTATAATTGTCTCAAAAATTCCGGTAAATATGGACGGCAAAAAGACATACAGGTAGGGTAAGCCATCTTCTGTTTCTGTACGGGAGAAAAGGATGATAATACGGCGAGCTTGCTCCAAAAAAAAACGTCAACAGAAATAAAACGTGAATTGAACTTAGAATTCAGTTCTCGAACTGTTCGACGTGTTTTACAAAAAAATAAAAAAGTTCGCTATGGTAAACATATGTCACAACCGCCTCTTACAAAAGTTCATAAGAGACTGAGGATGGGGTTTGCCAAAAAAATGCAATACTATGGGAAAAAGGTGGGATGATGTTGTCTTTTTTCCGATGAGAAAAAGTTTAATTTGGATGGACCAGATTTTTTTCGCTACTTCTGGTATGATCTCCGTTGAAAAAAAAAAAAAATTCTCAAAGCGTGCATTTGGAGGTGGCTCAGTAATGGTCTGGGGAGGTTTCGTAACGGGTGTAACTACTCCAATTGTTTTTGTGCAGGGTAGAATGAATTCTGAGAGTTATGTTCATGTATTGGCCAATCTTTTACCAGAAGCACCGTTAATAACGAGTGGAGACTATTTCTTCCACCAGGAAAATGCATGTACCATGTTTCCCAAACTTCAAAATCATGGTTTGATGCTAATTTCGTGAAACTATTTGATTGTCCGGCCAGAAGCCCAAATATGAATCCAATGGAAAATCTGTGGGGCATCCTAGCACACGAAGTATACAAAAATGGTGTACAATATGAAAACAAACAAGAGCTCATGTCCTCCACCGAAAAAGCCTGGTCAAAAATTTCCAAGAACGTTCTGAAGTGAACTGTCAAACTTCATGACGTCAAGACTGATAAAAGTGATTTAGAAGAAGAGGGAGATTATTAATTATTAGTGTGTTTCAGGCAAAAACAATCATTGTCCTTCTAATTTTGTCCAATTTTTACAATGACATGTTTAGTTAATTATGTCAAAACATTCATATTTTGCATTTCCCAATGTTTTGCATTCTACAATGATTTCTAGCATAAAAAAGCATTTTATGTATAAATTTCACTTTATTTAGTTCAGAAATAAATTTTTTCTGTGCAATTTTCAGTTGTTCTTATAATTCTGACCACCACTTTATAAAGTCCAGTGTTGTGCCTATAAACTTATGACTATAAATCTCAGCACGAAGGAACCCTTCACAATGGGAACAGAGTTTCTGTGCAGGAATTTGGAGCACCTAAAACTCCATTCGAGGCTTCAGCTCGAAAAAAAGAACATTTAGTCAATTCAAATTTATAAAAAAATGTATTGCGAACTACTATGAGCATTGACAGACTTGACAGCCTAATGCTTTTAAAATGTGAAAGTGAAATAGAGAATTTTATCAAACTGGACGATGTTATCATTAGGTGGGCTTCTTTTAAGACCAGGAGAATTAATGTTAAGTGAAAAAATCTCTCACGGATCGGCCTACAGGCACAGGTAGATTTCGAAGACGCAGAACTTGGGGCGCCTGTTTGTTGGGAATTGCAGAAGAAATGACCTTTTTGCCATGATGCGGCAATTGGAATCACCCACTTCAAAATCTAAATGTGTCTGTAGGCGGAGCCTGCAGGGATTTTTTCGTTTTTACTTATTTATTTATTTATTTTGCTATTAGGGTTGGTCCTATAAAAAACGTATCAGTAAAAAAATTGTAGATAATATTAAGAGGATTCATAACAAATTTAAGCGGATTTTATATCTTGTGAATGGACGAAGTTATGAATTTTTTTCTTTTTAAACCCCTCTTTTTCCCCCTTTGGACCATTTTTAATGCTATCAAAAATCTGTCATACATAAATTTTCGGTCCTTTTCCTAGCAGTAATAATAACTTTAAACGGATTCGATACGCATCATAATTAAGAAGTTATTGGGTTTTCACAGTTTTCACAAAATGTCCCCCCCCCCCACCCCTTGGTTCGATTTTGCCCATTAACGAACTTGACCGAGATTTTATTCCCCTTGATTTTATGTATCAGTTTGGAAGAGATTTATGCACAATTATTAAAGTTATCGTGTCCATAAAAAAGTGATATAGATAGATAGATATAAAGTTTTGAACTTGGGTGGTATTGGGTTCTGGGAGTCATGATCGGCGTAGATCTGCAAAAACATTTTCAGAATTTCCAACTTAGGGGAGAATGTAATAGGTAGTATTTCTTAAGAAATCTACCTAAAAAAATAGTAAAATGTAAGTTCACTATCATTATTTTTTCTACGTTACATTTTGCTCTATCTTATTTCATATATTTATACAGTTTTCTGTAAATATATGCAATGTTTCTAGTTTAAAATCTTATTGTATTGTTTGAAATTGCTTTCTTAACTATTCCTTTTGCAAATGGGTATTTTATCTTTTTATCATTATTTTCATGCCGAATGATTCCAAGATAGGAAAATAGAAACTAATCTAGTTTTGATTTGAATTATTTAAATGAAAGAGGTGTATTTAAACTTTTATTAAACGAATCAATAATTAGAATTTTTATTTATTTATTTTTGTTTCAGTATTGTTTATTTTTTTTTGTTTTTTGTTTTTTTGAGGGAGGGGGGGGGATATTTTTCATTATCATTATTATTATCATTACAGACACGTTGTGCATATCATTTGAGTTGGAAATTAGAGTAATTTGTTCTATTACTGAATTACGTAAAAGAAACATCCTTATAACTCCAAAAATGATAATCCTATTAACTAACGGTTTATTGCGTCGGATTAAGCGTCTCATTTCCACTTAAGATATATCTTTGAATTGAAATTTGGATGAAATACAGGGTCATGAAAAATCGAAGAGTGTTGAAAATAGGATTACAAATATCTCGGCAACTCATTATCCGATCGACTTCATTCTGTATGCAAAATTTATGTTTTTTCATTGTCTTTTATATTCATTCCTTAAAATAAACACTTTCAAAAATTTTTATATACCTTTTATCAGAACGAATATTTCGAGAGTCCGAAAAAAATAGTTCCGGATAATGGAGGTTACTGAAATTCAATAAGCTTCTTCCCATTAGTACATACTAAGTACATACCAAATTTCAAGACTCTATCTCAATTTGTTCGGGTGATAGAGCGTTTACAGACACCACACAGACAGACGGACGGCAATTTTTTTTTTTTTAAATATGTTTTTCGGAATCTCCAGTGTCTGAAACGTGTAAATCCGTCAAAAAAAATTTTCGATTTTCAAAACGATTACAAGACTTACCCTATACTACGTACGATGGGTAAGTAAAAATCAGATCTCTCTCTAATCCCATTCGTGCAAACCGAAATATTTTTAAATCATTTGTTCCTTTTTAATGATTTTTAACACTTTCCAACCTAGTTGAAAAGTGTTTATGAATTCGGTTTGTCTGCCGTCTGCCGCCTGTCCGTGCTCTAACTCCCGTAAATATGATTCGATTGTCCTGAAATTTTTGTATGTTATTGTCGTTTATTATAGAATGTTCTCTGATTCAACAGAAGTGTGTAGCACTTATAGTTTTTTTACAGGGACAGTCAAAAGTACTCCGTTACATTACAGTCAATGGGGAATAATCGGTTCAAGCGCGTTTTGATGACGCTACGTCATTTAAAACATAATGAAATTGATATATAATTATGAAGCGCATTAAAACATGCTTTTTGTAGAATATGGGGTGCAAAGCATTTATTATTCATTTACAGGGCCAAACAAAAGAATTCTTTTACACATCGTTATATGGGGAAAAATCGTCTGCAGTGTAATTTAGTGATATTTCACTATTTCAAACATAATGAAAATTATATGCATTACTGAGGTGCACTATAAATTGATCTCTTGTGTGCATTGCGTTTATTTACAGGGACACACAAAAGATATCGGTTACAGTACATGTGCGATATTTACAGTCTATGTGTGATAAGTGCGGTTTCGACTTTGGTTTGCATTTTTAATTTTTTTTTTCATAGTACGTGTGTGTTTATAAACTCGGTTCACCATATACAGGGCTACACAAGGAAATTCGTAAGTACTACAGACTATGGAAGTGAATTGCTTAAGGGTAGTTTTTAATTGTGTCTACGCATTTTCCTGCTGAACTATATTTAGTAGACTAATAGAAGTTTGTGGAATATAAATAAATTCATATACAGGGATACGAAAAAAAAAAGATACATTGTCGTTTACGTTTGGTAATTGCTGCAAGTGAGTTTTAAGTTGCCTTTTAGCTTAATAGGTAGTGTCTACAAAAGTTTTCAGATAAGATACAGGGCTGTACAAAATATTTCGAGCGCATTTAAAATCGATTGGCGAAAATTGTTAAATGTGAATATTCTAACTGAACTAAATTTTATCATATTATATATCCACATCTATTGATCATATACAGGGCTGCACAAAATAATTCGTCTACTTTTTTGACACTGGAAGGTAATTTCGAAAACTGTAGTTTTCAATGTGTTAGGTGTTTTCTAAACTATTTACTTACCATATCTTTTTTCACCTTATTTAACGGTGAAGTTTCGTTACAGTTTTCTGGCTGTGTTGGAAAGTGTTTCATAATCTATGCTTGACATATGATTTTTCGTTCTTGTTTATAGTTTTAATGAATTTATGGCACACCCGGTATATTCAGCAAATAACTGCAGTTCCACAGATGGACCCTTGTGTCTGCAATAAATGCCAAAAAAACTGAACACAAAAAAATGAAGAAAATGTTTGTGAATGACAAATTTGTCTCACTAAAGGGGACAAAGAAGATAGAAAATTCTTGCAGTATGCTTTCTCTTTCTGACCAATACGAAGCATTATATGGGTTTCTTACACCAGGCCCAAACGTTCAATTATAGTAATGGCGGAAAGCCCAAAAATAAGAAGTCCTTCCGGCCTGTACCGGGAGGAAAATGTAGCTTTCACAGTCCATGTTTTAAAAAAATCAACTCATTTTACTCAAACACCCGACGCTAAAATGTTTGGAACCCGATTATAGAAGATTCAGTCCCGGTTTTCGTTACTACTGAATTTGAATGCGAATTTCAGCGAGAGAGTTACAGCATAACAAAAATTAGATTGTGCAAAATTTCAGACATCCTAGAATTTCAAACTGCCATATCTCAGCCATTTTTTAAGATTAAGCCAAAAGAAAAAAATTTCCGGAATCCTTGTATCACGATCTAACACTTAACGGAAACAACTTTTTGAATTTATAATTTTTTATACATCTTTTTGAAATTTAAAAAAATTGAACTTGCCGCCATTTTGAAACAAGACGGCACATGAAACTGGCCAACGAACTCGGTCGAGACCTTGGTATGTTCCGTACACAGGATCAGTCACATTCATATCGGTTCATAAATACGAGAGTTGCAGCATAACAAATATCAGATTGTTTCAAAATCTCAGTCACCCTAAAATTTCAAACTGCCATATCTCAGCCATTTTTAAAGATATAGCCAAAACAAATAATGTTCCAGAATCTTTGTATCACGTTCCAACACTTAACAGAAATATTTTTTTTTTATTTATAATTTTTTTTTGTACATCTCTTTGAATTTTTAAAAATTTAAAATTTTTTAATTGGCCGCCATTTTGAAACAAGATGGCGGATGAAGCTGGCCAACGAACTCGGTCAAGAGCTGGATAGGTCCTATACACATACCATCCAAATCGGTTCAGAAATAAGAGAGTTACAGCATGACATATAATATCAACATTTGAACGGAGAGTGGTTAGGTGGTTTGGCGGTCATGATCGGTGAAAATATACCATTTTTTTTTTTGGAATTGCTTTCCTCCGAACGGCTGCAATAGGTAGCTTTTTGTAATGAAAGCCACCTAAAAGTTCAAATGAAAATCTAAAAGCAATATTGTAGAGCTTTGGTTTCTGATCGGACACGTGTGTAAATCCAATATCGGATATGGAAACAGCGTAAGCATTTAAGAAAAAGGAAAATGCGCAAAAGTTTGAAAAAATAAAGGGGCAAAATGAGGAGAACAAAAAAGACGAAAATAGTATTACATATCTATTTTTGTTAACTGGTGTTTTATTAACACTCTCTTTTGCATGAATTATTTTTAAATAGATGAAAAACATATTTTGCACTTAAAATATATTTAAGATGAATTATTAAGAACAAATAACATTGATTTCTTTTTAATTTTACATTTATTACAAAATGGCCTTCATATAACGTTTACAAACGCTAAAAGATTACTATGAAGAGTTAGTAAATAGTTTTTTATGATAATTCAAACTTTAGACAGCTTTATCAAAAAGAAAAAAAAAGATTCTCAACACTTTCCAACAAAGTTGAAAAGTTTTTATGAATTCGATATGTCTGTCCCATACGATTATATGGGATTTCCTCCTCAATTTATCAATTATTGCTGTAATTTTTTAAGTTTTCACGATATTTCACCTGTCTTTTTATATCAGTTGCCCTATAGTATTGACTATCAAATCATGACAAAAAATGTTTGCTGTAGTTCGCGCCTGCGCAGTTAAAATTTATTTCATACACATACCCATATATCATCAAATATTCAATATATTAATATTTTAATTACATTATACTATTTCTATGATTTTTTTGTCAAGATTTTAGAAAACAGTGTTAAATTCAGCTGAAAACTCTGCATCCTATAAAAAAAAACTTTTGAATTTTTCACAGAAACGTTTAAATCTTCACGAATATACATGCTATGCTTACACAAATGTTGAACAGGACCTACATAGTTATTTGCTACAGTGACAGACCATTTTGAGCATTTTCTGTTACTTGGGCGATCAAAAATATTATTTTATTATCAAAATTATTATCTCCCCCCCCCCTCCTAACTGTCCTTGCGACAAAATCTTCACTGAAACACATGAAGTCAAACATGTTCTTTACATCCTCAAAGTTCAAGGGCATTTCCTCACGAGTTTCAGTAGATATTCCATGAAACGTCTGAAATAGGTCACTGCCCCTTAATTTATTGACATCAGTGTATATGATATGTGTATAAGATGTCTAAACATACATATGACTTATAAGAGTAACATGTGACATATATGATGCATATATTATGTATGTATGATGTAAATATGACATATATGATGTACACAGCATATCTGGGATGTAAATATGACATCTATATAAAAAGATAAAATAAATAAACCTCCTTTTAAAATAAAAATAAACCCTTTAAATTAAGGTTCTAAATTTAAAATCAGAAAACCCAACATTAATTGGTATTTATAAAACAGTAAATTCAGAAGAAAAGAAATTACCCTTTGCAACGTAATGTTGACATAATACACTTATGGCCATATCATAAAACATATTAAATGACCTTAAAATCATTATAACAGTAATAAATCTCTATTATGAGCCAAGATTGTAATCAAATTATATATTTCATAGCAGAATCAAGAATTGCATCAGTACATTTCATAACATAAACAAATTGGGTTTTTCTTGCTATGCTTCATTATTTAGGAAACAAATTATAAACAATAAATGATTATCATAATCCAGAATTACATTTAGATCATAAAATTTAATCAATTTTCCCCAAAATGACAGTTATTACATTCAGATCAAGAAATCAATGTAAATAATTATGTTTAGAATATAAATTCAAATTACTGTCAAAATAAGAAATTGATGTTTATACTTTAGATTGTAAATCCTAATTAACTTTTATCTGTTTGACAGTTATTACTATCATTAGTTCATAAATACAAATTAACATCAAATCTAGAATTGGCTGATGATGATGCAATCAGATTTGAGTCAAGACTATTGCTGCCATAAAACCGCAGCAATGAAAATATATTGAACCAATCAGGAAAGAAAGAACCTCTCACAATAACACTTCCACCCTCTGCTGGGAATAATTCAAATTAATTGATATTTAAAACAAGAACACACATTTTTGGATGGACTTTTCTGTAAATCAATTGCCAAAATAATCTGCCGCCGGTTGCTTCCAGAAAATAGATGGTTCCTGACTAACTGGTACTCCAGCTTTCTTTTCACTGGGCCGACTTGAAAAAAAGAGATGTAACAAAAAGGAAATAAAGTCAGGTCCAAACTGAAACTGTTACCCTTTATACCGTGAGTACACAACCAGCATAACATTGAAGTAACCTAACAGGATGAGAAACCTAAACAAACTGATATGACATATATTTCAAGATGACAAAAATTGGATGCGGAAGAATATCCTTACATATATATGAGTGGTTGATATATTGAGCATATATAGCGGATATATAATGTATGCATAAGCTTTGTGAAATCATAACTGCAACCTTGGCATGATCGTAATTGCAAAAGGTGCCATGAAAAGGAAGCACCAACATTAGCACTAAATACACACTTTAAGAACAGAAAATTATAATTATCAATAATACTTGCTTAAGTTTTGCTATTGCAATATTCTCAAAGTGACTGACATTTATCATTAATGGATAATTTGGCTAATTTAAAAAATATATGGAAGAATAGAGCTCTGTCAATTGCTTCTCAGCTGTGCAAGAACAATATCAAAAGAAATTTTTGCTCCCTCAGAAACTTCTCCCCCCCCCCCCTCTGCAAGTTTGAAATGGGCTGAGTACAGGAGAGAAAATAAGTAGAGGACACATTTTCTAGAATTACATACGAAAGTAATTTCCTGAATGATATTTCATTATTGATTTTTAGCTTTCTTCAATGTTTCAGTAACCAGATTTCATACAACATTGAAAGAATTACCAAATTGGTTAAAAAAGATATTGTTTTAGTTAAAACTATTTGTTTAATATTTTATATTACACAGTTATATATAGGATGGACTGAGATAACCTGATTGGCAGAGTATCGGACTCATGATTGGAGGATTGTGGGATTGAGGTTCGATGCTCCCAACTGTCACTGTGTATACCAGTGGCATCTGGTACATGTTAATGTTAAATCCACTGTAGATTCAAAATCCTTGATGCATGAATTGCCAGTCTTTGGGCAACTAACCAGATATGTTGTTGCATTATTTGGCCTGAGATCCAAATTATGGGGCCAGGGCTGTAGCTAGAAGTAAACAATAGGGGTTGCTCAAGAAAATGTAGGAGGGGGGGGGGGGGGAGCTCCTACTATTTCTCTCTCTCTGACACGTGCATGATATATATGATTGAAGTATTATATAGAAAGGTAAAATAGTGCATATTCCTATTGTAGGCACTGTGTTTCTTATTAAATTGTTTATAATAACTTTATTTGAAGCTAAGAAAAGTAAAGGTTGCAGATAGGGATGTAATGGAGGATATATGGTCGATACGACATATACCTTCTAAATTATTTGAAGGAATACCCTATACCCTCTTCTCAAAAACACTATAGCATATACTTTTTAGGGTATACCCTCTGCCTAAAGCGTATGCCCTCTGTTTTTTTACTACTACATCACTGGCTGCAGAATAAAAATTTTCAGTGTATAATTATACTAGTGATAGTGAAATAATAAGTGATGATGTCAATAAGTAAATAAAAAGCTGACAGTTCACCTGTTTCAAAAGAGTTGCAACCTTTAATTTTTTCTGAATATTCCCTGCCATTAAGGATTCTAAAGTTATGTTTTTATATGATAAAAAACATTAGAAAAATGTGTATTTTGCATTTTAAAATTATTTTGCATCTAGTTTTTGTTTCAGATGATTATTTAGAGTGAAATCGCTTACAGTGACCTTTGGAGGAGTTAAGATCGATTAAAATACCAATATTTTTATATAGGGTGTCCATTCTCAATGACTAATTCCTAAACCTTTAATCATAGACCCCCCCTCCCCCCCCCATATAGTTCCAATTACAAAAATGCTTTAAATGAGGTATAAAAGTATTTAAAAAGTGATTTGGATCAATAAAAACATTTCTTAAAAAATTACTACATTTAATTTTTTTTTATACGGTCCTCTGGTCCTATAAGTTATATTTAGTAAAAATATCCTATTACACTAAGAGGTTAGACAAAAAAAATCCCATTATTCCATGTTTAAAATTGACCAAGTAATAGCTGTTTAAAGTTGAAGCATCTTTTTTGCTGCAAAATAGGTGTCATTCACAAATTTACTAGAAATATAAGTAATCGTCAGATATTAAAAAAAAAAAGTTGAGAGTAAAATTAACATTAAAATATAAATTTGAAATCTATTTTCATTCTGACATATTAAAGCAAAATACTTGTACTAAAAATATAAGTTAAAAAATAAAATAATTTTTGTTAAATGAAATGATGAAAAGCAACAGTCTCAATTCTTTACAAAATGATACACATTTTAAAATGCTATTAGATTATCTAATCTAAAATTTAATTTTAAAAAATTAATCATAATACTTGTGCAATGTGACTACTTTCAATTAAACTGCAGATACATGCAAATTAAATTCTTATAAAGCTTTAAGCACTTTGAAACATATCTCAAAACAAGACCCAACTCATCTGTGTTCAGTTCAGATGCAGAAAATTGATATAAGTCATGCAATTCAAAGTTTCATAACTTGGTCAATTTTAGTGCTAGATGAATGAGACTTTTTTTTTCTTTTGTCTTACTTATTAATGTAATAGGAATTTTTTACTAAATATCACTTATAGGACTGGGGGACCGTATAAAAAATTAAATTTCATTTAAGAAATGTTTTTATTGATCCAAACAACTTTTTAAATAATATTTTACTTCATTTAAAACATTTTTGTAATTGGAACTATATGGTCTAAGACTAACGGTTTAGGAATCAGCCATTGGACACCATTGAGCGTGCACACCCTGTATAACAATAGTCGCGCATTCAGGCAAAAGTACAATAAATTTAATGCACAGTTTTTCTATGTGCATAATTTAAACAGAAAAAAGGGCAAAAATGCACTAAAAATCAAGCCAAATGAGAAGAACCTTCCTTTAATCCCTCTTTCACAGAAAAGTACCATTGCACTTTCCTGGACACGACAACATATACTTGATAAAAAAGTTTGCATACAAAGAAAACTTTTTTTTTTTTTTTCAGTAAAGACACAAAATGTTTTTCTTTTGAAATGGTATTTTAATTTTTACTTAAATATATATACAGATGGGTGACAAAATAATACGAACACTCATGAAAAATGGTGAAAAGAGCAATATCTAGAAAAATACATGAGGCATTAACCTGAAACTGCAGGTGTGTAAACAGTATAGTATAAGTTATATATTTCCGTGAAGATTTTTTCCTGAAACCCCGTAGGGGACTGTCAACAAATTGAAAAAGAACGAATATCTTTTGGATAACCCTGTAAAAACTAATGTAGCCAAAGCGTTCAAACTCGAGATTATTAATAAGTGGCTTATTGTAAGATTATTAATAAGTGGCTTATAAGTATTGTGAGATTATTAATAAGTGGCTTATACTCATAGAGAAATTAAAGAACTTTTTTTTTATATTAAAAACTCTGCAAATTATAAGCAAAAAACTAGGTGAAATTTGGGACTGTTTTTATAAAAACCTTAATTTCTCTACGAGTATACATGCTATCCTCATAAAAATGAACACAGTATATTACAATAAGCCACTTATTAATAATCTCGAGTTTGAACGCTTTTGCTACATTAGTTTTTACAGGGTTATCCAAAAGATATTCGTTCTTTTTCAATTTGTTGACAGTCCCATATGGGGTTTCGGGAAAAAATCTTCACGGAAATATATAACTTATACTATACTGTTTACACACCTGCAGTTTCAGGTTAATTCCTCATGTATTTTTCTAGATATTGCTCTTTTCACCATTTTTCATGAGTGTTCATATTATTTTGTCCCATCTGTATATATATATGTTCGATTTACTTTATACTATGTTCTCTGACCATATGAAGGGGGGAAAAATGACTAAAAATTAAAAAGGTGTTAAATCTAGTGCTGAAAAAATCTGCACACTAAAACTAAAATTAAAAATAAATATTCAGTAACTTGTAAGGTATCCCTCTTCAATTAATTGGTAGTGCATAGAATTCATGAAGGAAAAACTATGACTAAAATTTAAAAAGGCACTGAATGAAGTATTGAAAAAATAAATGTAAAAACAAAAATTAAAATATATATGTATATAATTTTTCAGTAACTTGTTGAGTATCCTCTTTCATTAATTGGTGGTGCATGGAATTCACAAAGTTTTCAATCTCTTTAATGGTGATTTGTACTGCTCCTGCATGACATGTTTCATGTCCTTTAATGCAATTTTATGTTTATGTATTTTTTGCTTCAAAGAATTCCATAAATGCTATAATACAAATAAAAGTTAGTTGAATTTTTTACATAGGTCAAAATGCCTATGCTTACTTCCATTGGAGTTGTAAGGTCAAATGGATGTTCAGATCAGGTGATTGTGGAAGGGTGTGCAGCTGTTTAGGAAAGCTTTAGAGCTACCAGACCTTTAGAATATTGGCAGTGTTTTACACTCATCATAAGTGCACACGTACTTTCATAACATTTGCTTGTATGGTTAGAAAATTTAACATAATAAATATTGCAACATTTCTGGGTACTAAATATAAATTGGATACTTAAAGGATGTCTCTTTCTTTTTTAGTTGTCAAAGTATTTCTAAAATATATATACGTAATTTATAATTTTATGTGTTAAAATTTCAGCAAAACTAATGAGCTATGAGTAAAATTTTAACACTTCAAATAAAATTAAGTATATATATTTTCGAAATGACAAATAAAAAAAGAGACTTCCTTTAAAACAGTATACAGAAAAAAGAAGTTAAAACTATTAATTTCCTGGAGATATATTTTAAAAATACAAATGTATTCCATGCCCATAGGCTTAACATTAACAAAGGGAATTTGAGATCTCCCTAACCAACACCCTTAAAAAGTTTGGGTTTTTTTTTCCAATAAAGTAAGAAAAATAGGAAATGTGCACTTCCTGGTTCTTCTGTACACTTCCACTTTTGCTGTATAAACTTTAATTGGCTGTAATTTAATTAGCCCTTGTATACATAAATTTATTGTAATTCTTAAATTGAAATCCGCATAAAATTTTTACATTACCTCTTTTACGGATTATTTTTTTTATTTATTTTTTTTTTATTCAAAAACACCACAATGTTAAAATTCAGAATGTGATGAGCCAAAATTTAATTAAATCATGAGCCAAAATTTAATTAAATCATGTGGAAGCAAAACATGTGTCATTCTAAAACACTAAATAGCTCGAAAAACAATAAAGAACATCTACTTTTATTGTTACCAGGGGTGTCATTTGGGGAAGGCTAGGGAAGGAGTTGCCCCCTGCAAGGAATTTAATATTGCAGAGTCTATTAGCCATCACATGAAAGACTCAAAAAAAAAAATCAGAAATTGCACAAATCTCAAATAACTTGAGAGATGTGTAAGATAACTTGTGTTAAAATGGAAACATTAGCATTAAATAAACACTTTAAGCACAGAAACTATCAACAATATTTGCTATTGCAACATTCTTAAAAGTGAAACATATTTATCATCAATGAGTTCTTTGGCTTTTATTTTAAAATTTGATTTAGTTTATTAGTTTTGGGTTAGTTTATTTTAAAATATACGTGGAAATAAAACTATCAATTACTTTTCAGATGTTACACAACCAGATCAAAAGAAATATTTGCCCCCTCCCCTCAAGGAAAACTTTGCCCACCTTGAAAGTTTTGAAATGGTGCCCTAGATGTAACCCAACAGCTTTTATTTCATAGAGTTAGAAATCTTACTGCAGGCAAAGCAAAAATATATTATTTTTCCATGTATTGCTTAAGTTCATAATTATTTTTAATTTGCAATGATAAAATAAAAAGCTAATTACAGTTTTTTATTCTCTTTATCTTATTTCTATTTAATATATATTTAATCAAATTATACTTATGCTATCAGTTATTCATTGTATTTATAATATTTTTACAAACAGTTAAATGTCTGACCACTTAAAAAATTCTGTTAATATGCCTTCTTATATGTTCAATAATTCCTCATATGTTTACTGAGCAATGGATAATTGAGAGTCTACTGTAATTTAATAAGCTGAAAGCTAATCAACCAACATACTACTGAAAATGAAAATCTATACACTAAATGTGTAACTAAAAACTACATAGTATGTTCACTATTAGAGATATACTCTAAAAATATATTTTTTTACATGATAGATCAAGACTTATAACACTCCATAAAGTGATTTACTGTGGTATTATAGGGAACAGGGGCAAGAAATGATCCAAGGATAATCACAGACAAATGTAACAACTTTATTTATAATATTTATATCAGTTTGATGGGACAAGTATCATATGAAAATATATAATTACACTGCACGTTACTGCATACACTGCCATGAGTGTGCATAAGATATTCATCTCTATTATGAGTTAAAACAAATATACATGTTTTTAATATAGATAATAATATATCTCCTCATCTAATAACAGTTTATCTCAAATTTGTTTAACTGCCTTCATTTTTATTAACAAATAACTAAAAGTTTAAAGAAAAATCCAGAAGAGTACCACTATCTGAACAAAATAACAGACACATGCAGATATATATGCATGCATATGTATCTTCATAATCATTAATTATAATGCACCAATCCTGTTTTAAGATAAATGTTAAAATTTCAGCAAGATTTTTGAACAAAATATTCACTAAATGAAAGCATCAGATGAATTAATAATGTTGTTTGTTTACCAATAAGTACGCAGATGTTAAAATACAGCAAATCAAACTTTATTGAGCAAAACCCAACTTGGAGGAAAATATTTTCACACTCATGTTTCTTACAATGTACATCTTTATATATATATACAGAGTGGCAAACTGTCTTGCACAACACAGCTTTTAAGAAATCTTTTACAGGTTAGAACAAACAAAACTATCACAGAACCAGTTGTTTCAGACCCTAAATTTACAATACATTTTGTGAGCTGTATGTGAACAAGTTTTAAAAAGGAATAGTGTTGTTTACACTAACAGCTGACAAAATGCAATACAACAGAAAATGAAATTTTATTTCTAAAAATGCAGCATATGGAATAAAACATGTCACAGGCATGTAACAGGTCTTTTGTTTAGCATGAGTGATTAGATGGTTAATGATCTGTAGATGAAAAAATGAAGAATTTTAATTTAATTAATTTAATTTAATTTTTAAGAAATTTTATTATTTGCTTAAAAGCATGATCTAAAGGCAATATTTGTTTAAAATTCAATTTTTAAGGTAAGAAAAATAACTCATGCATATTTTACATAATTAAGAGAATTGGATAAAATATACATGATTTTACTCTTTTCTATAAAGTTTTTTCCACTGAATATAATTTTTTTTCAAAAAGTAATACTAACCACCATACAAAACAAAAGATTTTCGCATTTAAAGACATTTTTTGTTTTGATACAATATTTGTATTTCTTTTTTGGCATTTTTAGGGGATTTAAGGATAAATTAGAATAAATTAAATATTTACAACTAAATATAAACTACAGCAAATTTGACACTCAATTAGGTCAAATATACTTGATGTCCAATGTATAACTTTATTACATTATTAAAAAAATAGATCATTGTCAGTCTGTACAATTTGGAGAGCACAAAGCTCGTATTATGACACAGAAACTTATGACAGGTAAACTGAAAGAAGTTTGTTTCAAAACTTCAAAGTCACTTCCTTACATAGCTTTATCATACATTTTAGATAATTTTAATTTTTCAAGTAGAACAACATACTTTTTTCAAACAATCATAAAAAAATATCACTTAAAATAAAAGATGAAAATCAGAAGAATAATAAAAAAGTAAATATACTCTGAAATGAAATAAGGTAAAATACTCTGTCTTCAATAAACACACAGTCATTAAAATAGAGAGATTCAACAAAATAAAATACGTGTATAAACCATTCAATAGCTTATTAATACTCTGTTTCGCCACCTTAAATTACACATAATAATGAACTGAAAAATGCTCTGGTTAAAAATAACTGTGCACTTGGAAAATATAAATCTGATAATCAGAAAAATTCTCAATTTATGCAAAATATTAAGAACTGAAAAATATTTTGGTAAAAAAAAGATAATGCACACTGTGAAAATAGAACTTTGATAGTCTGTAGACATAAATAAATATTTATTACACGTAGAAAGCTCACATAAACTTAATGAAATAACTCAATTTATATTTAATATTAAGAATTGCAAAATTTAGTCATAATTAATTTGGTTAAACTAATGACAATGAACACTAAAAGTAAAAAACTTATAATCTATAATCTAATACTTCCATTATAGGAATATAAATATTTTGGTAAAAGAAAGTAACAATGCGCACTGTGAGAATAGAAATTTGATAGTCTCATAAATAAATGTTTATTATGTGTAAAAAGCTCACATAAACGTAATCAAATAACTTAAGGAAAAATTCATTCTCAATTTATATTTAATATTAAGAATTGCAAAATTTCTTTATAACAAATTAACTAATTTTAGTTATAACTAATTTGGTTAAAATTAATGACAATGAACACTAAAAATAAAAAAAACTTATAATCCATAATGTAATACTTCTATTATAGGTAAAAGCTCATACACAGTAAATCAAATATTTTAAGCAAAGGGAAAATCCTGATATAATATAACAATCAGAATCTTTTAGTCAAAAACAATAACAAAGCACAAGCACACTAAAAATATAAATCTAATACAGTTTGGAGACATAAATATTTTTACATGTAGAAAGCTCACATAAACTTAATCAAATAACTTAAGGGAAAATTCATACTCAATTTATATTTAATATGAAGAATTGCAAAATTTGGTTAAAACTAATGACAATGAACACTAAAAGTAAAAAACTTATAAACCATAATGTAAAACTTACATTATAAGTCAAAGCTCATACACAGTAAATCAAATATTTAAAGCAAAGGGGAAAATCCTGATATAATACAACAATCAGAATCTCTTAGTCAAAAACAATAATAATGCATACTAAATATATAAATCTACTAGTTTGATGCCATAAATATCACATAAACTTAATTAAATAATTTAAAGAAAAATCCATACCCAATTTATATTTAATATGAAGAATTGCAAAATTTGGTTAGAACTAATTTCGTTAAAACTAATGATAATGAACACTAAAAGTAAAAAAAAAATTAATCCATAATCTGATACTTCCATTGTAGGTGTTTGGATGTAATATCATTTTGTAGGCATACTATAATTTATTTGTTTATAAATTGATTATGATGGGAAAAACCCTCATGTAAATACATTTTGAACTAATAGAGATAATTTATTATTCTATAATGATGTTCACATAATTTATTACCTTATAATGACTTTCATATAATTTATTATCTTATGATTTTCATCTAATTTACTGTTTATAATGTTTTGATATAATTTAATGTTTATAATAGTAATATAATGATTTGAAGGTCATTTAATATAGATTTATTAGCTTTATACTAATTTTGGAATCTTAATGATGATTTATTAGTAATTTAATAACTTTGGGATTTCTTGATATAAATTCATTTTGGGATCATTTAAATAGATTTATTAGTTTTATAATTACTTGATGTCACTGAAATGAAGATTTATAGCCTTTTATAATAATTTAGATCTAATTTAATGTGTTTTATGATATTGGAAGTGAAACTGATTATAATCATGCATATTATAAATTGATCTTGATTTTTGTTAAAAAGCTCAGTCCTGACTCTGCAACCAGGCAGAGAATACATGTTTTTTTGGCTCTGTTTCATACAGAGAATTTGTACTTGAATATGGAAAGTTTAGCATTTGAAGCTAAACTAATTATGAACAAAATAGTTCAACCTCATTCTTGAAAACTTCTTAATTCTTTATATATTTAATAATAAACTATATTAATCTTATTCAAATGTGCTCTCCCATCTTTTGAATTCGTGGACATACTACTTATTTCGCTTGGATACACGATACATACATATACTTTGTCCATTTTGGTGCCAGAAACCACAAGATGGATTATTAGAGATATTGTGTAACAGTGCATCAGCATTACCTGGAATTACCACTTGAATCAATATTACCTGGAATTAACAGGTAAGAAAGCTTCTTTCATTTATGAATTATATATTTTTTGAAAAATAAAAATTGTGTATTAAAATGGAAAATCTTGAGAAGCTTAAGTCAAAGCGCTCAGTTGAGCGATCAAGTTTCTCTAAATTGATAACAAAAATGGAAACATTATTAGCTGATGATGTTGATAATACAAAGGTAGATGATTTACTAGAAATTCAAGAACTATTAAGTTCAAAAGAATCTACCTTTCAAAGTTTGAATCGTGAAATTGAAGAACAATTTACTGATCTTAAAGAATATGAAAAAGATCTTGCTAGTACTGAAAAGTACAATGATCAATTGATAAGTGCTAAATTTAAGATAAAAAATAGATTAATTAAATGTAATAAAGATAATGTTACATCTATGATAACTGGTAGTTCCATAAATGGTTTGAATAGTTTTGTCAGTGGAACAGAAATAAATTCGTGCACAATGAAATTGCCTAAATTAAATATTCCTAAATTTTCTGGGGATATTGAACAATGGGTAGAATTTTTTAACTGTTTTGAAACATCGATTCACCAGAATAAATCATTAACTAAAGTAGAAAAATTTGCCTATCTGAAATCCTTGTTATGTAACCAGGCCTATAATGTGGTAGAAGGATTTCCATTGACAGAACAAAATTATGATACTTGTATTGATTTACTAAAAGATCGCTATGGTAAAGTTGATATTATTATTAATAAACATATGACTAATTTGTTAACTATGGAACCAGTTAAAAATTGTTCGAATTTAAATGCTTTACGAAAGTTGCATGATATGTGTGAAATTAATATCAGAAGTTTAAGAAATCTAGGTGTAACATCCAGTTCCTATGGACAATTGCTAAATCCTATTTTGTTAAAGCTTTTACCCCATGAATTAGTAATAGAATATCATAGAAAAAGGGATCTTAGTCATGAATCAGATGTAACCGATTTAATTGCATTTCTTAAATGTGAAATAGAATGTAGGGAAAAGGCTTTGTCTATGACTAATTCTAAAAATGATGCAAGTTCTTCATTCGCACATAAAAACAAAACTGAATATCGTGAAAAGAAAATATCAAATAAATATCATGCCAGTACTTTAAATGCTAATATTAAAGTTTTCTGTGTATTTTGTAAAACTAATGAACATTCATCCTCTGAGTGTAAAAATATAGCTGACGATAAAAAAAGATTAATGTTAAAGAAGGAAGGAAGATGCTATCGATGCTTTCTTAAATCGCATTTATCATCACAATGCCGAATAAAATTACAACCATGTGTAAATTGCAAAAGTACTGAACATAATAAATTATTTTGTTTTAAGAAACCTTTGAAACCAGAACTTTCGGAAAATCAAACTATCGTTTCTAATTCTCATTGTAATTTGAAAAATTCTAAGCATGCTGTTTTATTGCAAACATGTTGCGTAACAGCTCAAGGTAACTCAAAATCAAAAGTAGTTCGTTTATTGTTGGATTCGGCAAGTGAAAAAAGCTTCATAACAAAAGAACTAGCTAGTGAATTAAATTTGCCTGTTTTGAGGAAAGAATATTTAACTGTTTTTGCCTTTGGCATTAATCAAGGTCGCGAAGAAGAATATGATGTTTTTAAAATTAAATTACGAAGCAAAATGAATTATCATCGTTTCATAAATGTTGAGGTATTAGCTACCGACTTGATTAGTGCAACAACTTTGAAAGTTCCTAATTCTGACCCTGAAATCAAAAAATATGTCGAGGGTAAGAGATGGAGGTTAGCAGATCCCTCCCCCAATGAATCAGAAGTACAAATTTTACTTGGAGCTGATTATTTTTGGAATGTTCAGAGAGGAATCGTTGAAGAAATTAACGATCATTTATATGTAGCTAACACACTTTATGGTTACACAATAGTAGGAAAAATAAACACTGAAAGTACTGAAACAATTAATGCTCATTTTGTATCGGTTAATGAAGCAGAAAATTTTGATTTGCAGCGGTTTTGGAATTTAGAATCTTTGGGTATTTGTGATAGTAAAAGTGAACTATTTTCACAAAAGGATTTAGATGCTATTGATTTCTTTAATGAAAATTTAAATTTTGTTAACGGAAGATATGAAACAAAACTTTTGTGGAAGTTAAATAAAAATGAATTAGAACCCAATTTTGATATTGCTAAACATAGACTTTGGGGATTAAAATCAAAACTGTGCAAAAATGAATGGTTACTTAATCAATATGAGAAAATAATAAATGAACAATCTGGTTTGGGTATAATCGAAGAATGTAAATTTAATGAGAATGAAATAAATACCTATTACATGCCTCACAGACCAGTAATAAGGGAAGATAAATCTACAACTAAAGTTAGAATTGTATTTGATGCTTCATCTAAAGATAAGGCTGCAAAATCTTTAAATGATTGTTTATTTTCTGGTCCTAATTTAAATCCCAATCTCTTGGACATTATTTTACGATTCCGCCTTCACAAATTTGCATTCTCAGCAGATATAGAGAAAGCATTCTTGCAAATCCAGATAGAAGATGAAGATAGAAATTTTTTGAGGTTCTTATGGTTTGACAATATAACAAGTAACAATCCCATTTTGAAGGTTTATCGCATGACTCGTGTAACTTTTGGTGTAACAACCTCACCATTTTTCCTTGCTGCGACCATCAAACATCATATTAAGGGGTATAAAGATTTGTTTGAAAAAATAGTTAATATGCTGGATACTTCTTTATATGTGGATGATCTGTTCCATGGTGCAGATTCAATAAATGAAGCGTTCATTTTATCAACTGGTGCAGAAAAGATTTTGGGTGAGGCTAAAATGAAACTTAGAAAATTTAAGAGTAATTCTAGAGATTTAAAATTTTTATGGAAGGAACATGGGATAAACTTTGAGGAAGACCCTCTTGAACAAAACCTTTCAAAGGTATTAGGTATTATATGGGTAACAAATAATGACACATTGAAAATAGATATACAACCCCTTTTGGTAGAACTTGATAATAAGATTATCACCAAACGCCTAGTTTTGCAAACTGCGGCTAAAATTTATGACCCTATTGGTCAAATCTCTCCCTTTGTGATAAGAATTAAATTTTTAATGTAAGAACTTTGGGAACATGGGATTGACTGGGATTCTGCATTACCAGATCCTTTAGCTGAAAAATTCTTGAAATGGTATCATGAAATCAAGGACTTAGCAAATTTTGAAATTTCTAGAAAATATTTTGTAAATATTGCAAAATTAAATCCTGGAACTGTTCAACTTTTTGCATTTTCTGATGCTAGTTTAAAGGGATATGGTTCAGTTGTTTATATTCGTGATCCTCTCTCCTGTGAAACTTCATTTGTTATGTCTAAAACCAGAGTATCACCTCTCAAGAAAATAACCCTGCCCCGACTTGAACTTCTTGGAGCACTCACAGCTGCAAGATTAGCTAATTATTTAAAGGGAACATTAAAAATCTTGAATGAAAATATATTTTGTTTGAGTGATTCACAAATTGTCTTGCATTGGATTAAGGGTAGTGCTAATAACTGGAAGCCCTTTGTGGCAAATCGTGTTCGTGAAATACAAAATCTTGTTGCTCCAGTACAATGGAAATTTTGTAAGGGAAAAGAAAATCCTGCAGATGTTCTCTCTCGTGGTTGCTCTGCATCTGAATTAATAAATAATAATGTATGGACACATGGCCCCTCCTGGCTGAAAGAAAAATCTTTACCGATATTTTCTCTTGAAACTCCAATAAATCTGCCTGATGAAGAGATCTTGCAAGAACAACGCAAAACACTTGTTTGTTCTGTAGCCCAAGATATTCCTAAATTTGAACTTTTGTTTAAATTTTCCTCTTGGACTAAATTAAAACGAATTATGGATTGGTGTCTCAGATTCATCAAAAATATAAAATGTCCATCTGAACGAGTCACTGGTTTTTTAACTGTTCCAGAACTTGAAAGGTCAACAAATACTATTGTGAAATTGATTCAAAGGGATGAATTCGCGGAAGAACTGAAAGTTCTAAAATCAGGAAATAGCTTAAATTCTAAAAGCAAGCTACTTCCTTTACATCCTTTTACTGACGGCAATGGTATTTTCGTGTTGGAGGCAGGTTAAGAAATGCCAATCTGTCTGAATACCAAAAGCATCAAATTATTCTTCCTAAAAAGCATCATGTAACAAACTTGCTAATAAAATATTATCATGAAAAGCATCTGCACAGTGGCACTCAATTAACCATATCAGCTATTCGACAAAAATTTTGGATAATTAATGCTAAGGAAGCTGTGAAAAAAGAAATAAGGAAATGCATGAAATGTTTCCGAAACGTATCTAATTTGTCATCTCAGTTGATGGGAAATTTGCCATCAGCACGTGTGACCCAAGCTCGAGTATTTTCAAAAGTAGGCGTCGACTTAGCCGGCCCCTTTTTGGTCAAACCTCGTAAAGGACGGGGTGTGAAACCTTTTAAGCATTATGTTTGTTTGTACATTTGTTTCGCAACAAAGGCCATTCATCTTGAAGTTGTCACTGACCTTACAACTGAAACTTTTCTTGCTTCTCTAAAAAGATTTGTTGCTCGACGTGGAAAACCTCTAGAAATATTTTCAGATAGAGGTACAAATTTTGTAGGGGCAGACCGAGAAATAAAGAAAATGATGTATAAAATTGCATCTGATGAAAGAATACAGAAATACTTCACTGATGAAATGATAATATGGAAATTCAATCCACCTTCCGCCCCTCACTTTGGAGGCCTTTGGGAGGCGGGAATAAAACAAATGAAAAATCACCTCAAAAGAACTATTGGTGAACAAATCCTTACTTATGAAGAATTTCTTACTTTAATTGCTCAAATTGAGTCATGCCTGAATTCAAGACCCCTTGTGGCTGAATCTTCTGATCCAAGGGACATGACTGCTTTAACGCCAGGACATTTTATCATAGGAACTTCAATGACCTCCTTGCCTGAACCTGATGTGTCCTCTACCTATATAACCCCTTTAGAACGGTGGAAACTCCTGCAAAGGATTTTCCAAAGTTTTTGGAAAAGGTGGTCTTGTGACTATCTCTCGCAACTTCAACAACGAACTAAGTGGTTGAAAAGTAAGCCGGACCTAAAAATCAATGACTTAGTGTTAATAAAAGAAGAAAATCAGCCCCCATTAAGGTGGAAATTAGGCAGAATAGTCGAACTGTTTCCTGGAGATGATAACCATGTGCGGGTGGTTAAATTAAGAACTGCCTATGGAGAAATGAAACGCCCGATCACAAAACTTTGTCCACTGCCCATAGACAATGATGATGAATAGAACAATGTGTTTTATTATTTTTTTGTACATGTCAAATATTGTAAATTTTGTATTATGTATATTAATGTTCTTTTTCTTTTTCTTTTTTCAGTAGTGAATTATGAAGCATAGTTATGGCTGAAGTATATTTTAATTATTATATTCTTATACTTTAGTACTTTATTAATAATGAAACTTAAAGGTAAAAATGTTTAAAATTTTATAAGTTTTATTTCAGTTTATATCTAGTATTTAATTATTTAAGTTTTAATGTTTGATGAACTCCGTTTGTTCATGGTGGCGGAGGATGTTTGGATGTAATATCATTTTGTAGGCATACTATAATTTATTTGTTTATAAATTGATTATGATGGGAAAAACCCTCATGTAAATACATTTTGAACTAATAGAGATAATTTATTATTCTATAATGATGTTCACATAATTTATTACCTTATAATGACTTTCATATAATTTATTATCTTATGATTTTCATCTAATTTACTGTTTATAATGTTTTGATATAATTTAATGTTTATAATAGTAATATAATGATTTGAAGGTCATTTAATATAGATTTATTAGCTTTATACTAATTTTGGAATCTTAATGATGATTTATTAGTAATTTAATAACTTTGGGATTTCTTGATATAAATTCATTTTGGGATCATTTAAATAGATTTATTAGTTTTATAATTACTTGATGTCACTGAAATGAAGATTTATAGCCTTTTATAATAATTTAGATCTAATTTAATGTGTTTCATGATATTGGAAGTGAAACTGATTATAATCATGCATATTATAAATTGATCTTGATTTTTGTTAAAAAGCTCAGTCCTGACTCTGCAACCAGGCAGAGAATACATGTTTTTTTGGCTCTGTTTCATACAGAGAATTTGTACTTGAATATGGAAAGTTTAGCATTTGAAGCTAAACTAATTATGAACAAAATAGTTCAACCTCATTCTTGAAAACTTCTTAATTCTTTATATATTTAATAATAAACTATATTAATCTTATTCAAATGTGCTCTCCCATCTTTTGAATTCGTGGACATACTACTTATTTCGCTTGGATACACGATACATACATATACTTTTGTTCAGTAGGTATATAAATATTTTGGTAAAAAAAAAAAATGTAACTATGAGAATAGAAATTTGATAATCTGTAGTCATAAGTTAATGTTTATCATGTGTAAAAAGCCCACATCAACCTATTCAAATAACTTAAGGAAAAGTTCATTCTCAATTTATATTTAATATTAAGAATTGCAAAAGTTGGTTATAACAAATTAACTAATTTTGGTTATAATTAATTTCATTAAAACTAATGACAATGAACATTAAAAGTAAAAAACTATAATTCATAATAGGTAAAAGCTCACACACAGTAAATCGTTAAGTGAAGGGAAAATCCTGAATTGATATAAAATATAACAATCAGAATGTGTTAGTCAAAAACAATAATAAAGCATATTAAATATATAAATCTACTAGTTTGATGTCATAAATATCACATAAACTTAATTAAATAATTTATGGAAAATTTCATACTCAATTTATATTTAATATGAAGAATTGCAAAACTCGGTTAGAACTAATTTCGTTAAAACTAATGATAATGAACTTTAAAAGTAAAAAAAAATATAATCCATAATCTGATACTTCCATTATAGGTATATAAATATTTTAGCAAAAAAAAAAAAAAAAAAAAAAAAAAAAAAAGTAACAATGCACATTATGCAAATAGAAATTTGATAGTCTGTACTCATAAATAAATATTTATTATATGTAAAATGTTCACATAAACCTTATCAAATATCTAAAGGAAAATTCATTCTCAATTTATATTTAATATTAACAACTGCAAAATTTGATTATAACTAATATTTGTTATAATTAATTTGGCTAAAACTAATGACAATGAACACTAAAAGTAAAAAACTTATAATCTATAATAGGTAAAAGCTCAGACACAGTAAATCGTTAAGTGAAGGGAAAATCCTGAATTGATATAAAATATAACAATCAGAATGTCTTAGTCAAAAACAATAATAAAGCATATTAAATATATAAATCTACTAGGTAAAAGCTCAGACACAGTAAATCGTTAAGTGAAGGGAAAATCCTGAATTGATATAAAATATAACAATCAGAATGTCTTAGTCAAAAACAATAATAAAGCATATTAAATATATAAATCTACTAGTTTGATGTCATAAATATCACATAAACTTAATTAAATAATTTATGGAAAATTTCATACTCAATTTATATTTAATATGAAGAATTGAAAAACTCGGTTAGAACTAATTTCGTTAAAACTAATGATAATGAACTTTAAAAGTAAAAAAAAATATAATCCATAATCTGATACTTCCATTATAGGTATATAAATATTTTAGCAAAAAAAAAAAAAAAAAAAAAAAAGTAACAATGCACACTATGCGAATAGAAATTTGATAGTCTGTAGTCATAAATAAATATTTATTATAGGTAAAATGTTCACATAAACCTTATCAAATATCTAATGGAAAATTCATTCTCAATTTATATTTAATATTAACAACTGCAAAATTTGATTATAACTAATATTTGTTATAATTAATTTGGTTAAAACTAATGACAATGAACACTAAAAGTAAAAAACTTATAATCTATAATAGGTAAAAGCTCAGACACAGTAAATCGTTAAGTGAAGGGAAAATCCTGAATTGATATAAAATATAACAATCAGAATGTCTTAGTCAAAAACAATAATAAAGCATATTAAATATATAAATCTACTAGTTTGATGTCATAAATATCACATAAATTTAATTAAATAATTTAAGGAAAAATTCATACTCAATTTATATTTAATATGAAGAATTGCAAAATTTGGTTAGAACTAATTTCGTTAAAACTAATGATAATGAACTTTAAAAGTCAAAAAATTATAATCCATAATCTGATACTTCCATTATAGATATATAAATATTTTGGTAAAAAAAAAAAAAGTAACAATGCACACTATGCGAATAGAAATTTGATAGTCTGTAGTCATAAATAAATATTTATTATAGGTAAAATGTTCACATAAACCTTATCAAATATCTAATGGAAAATTCATTCTCAATTTATATTTAATATTAACAACTGCAAAATTTGATTATAACTAATATTTGTTATAATTAATTTGGTTAAAACTAATGACAATGAACACTAAAAGTAAAAAACTTATAATCTATAATAGGTAAAAGCTCAGACACAGTAAATCGTTAAGTGAAGGGAAAATCCTGAATTGATATAAAATATAACAATCAGAATGTCTTAGTCAAAAACAATAATAAAGCATATTAAATATATAAATCTACTAGTTTGATGTCATAAATATCACATAAACTTAATTAAATAATTTATGGAAAATTTCATACTCAATTTATATTTAATATGAAGAATTGCAAAACTCGGTTAGAACTAATTTCGTTAAAACTAATGATAATGAACTTTAAAAGTAAAAAAAAATATAATCCATAATCTGATACTTCCATTATAGGTATATAAATATTTTAGCAAAAAAAAAAAAAAAAAAAAGTAACAATGCACACTATGCGAATAGAAATTTGATAGTCTGTAGTCATAAATAAATATTTATTATAGGTAAAATGTTCACATAAACCTTATCAAATATCTAATGGAGAATTCATTCTCAATTTATATTTAATATTAACAACTGCAAAATTTGATTATAACTAATATTTGTTATAATTAATTTGGTTAAAACTAATGACAATGAACACTAAAAGTAAAAAACTTATAATCTATAATAGGTAAAAGCTCAGACACAGTAAATCGTTAAGTGAAGGGAAAATCCTGAATTGATATAAAATATAACAATCAGAATGTCTTAGTCAAAAACAATAATAAAGCATATTAAATATATAAATCTACTAGTTTGATGTCATAAATATCACATAAACTTAATTAAATAATTTATGGAAAATTTCATACTCAATTTATATTTAATATGAAGAATTGAAAAACTCGGTTAGAACTAATTTCGTTAAAACTAATGATAATGAACTTTAAAAGTAAAAAAAAATATAATCCATAATCTGATACTTCCATTATAGGTATATAAATATTTTAGCAAAAAAAAAGTAACAATGCACACTATGCGAATAGAAATTTGATAGTCTGTAGTCATAAATAAATATTTATTATAGGTAAAATGTTCACATAAACCTTATCAAATATCTAATGGAAAATTCATTCTCAATTTATATTTAATATTAACAACTGCAAAATTTGATTATAACTAATATTTGTTATAATTAATTTGGTTAAAACTAATGACAATGAACACTAAAAGTAAAAAACTTATAATCTATAATAGGTAAAAGCTCAGACACAGTAAATCGTTAAGTGAAGGGAAAATCCTGAATTGATATAAAATATAACAATCAGAATGTCTTAGTCAAAAACAATAATAAAGCATATTAAATATATAAATCTACTAGTTTGATGTCATAAATATCACATAAATTTAATTAAATAATTTAAGGAAAAATTCATACTCAATTTATATTTAATATGAAGAATTGCAAAATTTGGTTAGAACTAATTTCGTTAAAACTAATGATAATGAACTTTAAAAGTCAAAAAATTATAATCCATAATCTGATACTTCCATTATAGATATATAAATATTTTGGTAAAAAAAAAAAAAGTAACAATGCACACTATGCGAATAGAAATTTGATAGTCTGTAGTCATAAATAAATATTTATTATAGGTAAAATGTTCACATAAACCTTATCAAATATCTAATGGAAAATTCATTCTCAATTTATATTTAATATTAACAACTGCAAAATTTGATTATAACTAATATTTGTTATAATTAATTTGGTTAAAACTAATGACAATGAACACTAAAAGTAAAAAACTTATAATCTATAATAGGTAAAAGCTCAGACACAGTAAATCGTTAAGTGAAGGGAAAATCCTGAATTGATATAAAATATAACAATCAGAATGTCTTAGTCAAAAACAATAATAAAGCATATTAAATATATAAATCTACTATTTTGATGTCATGAATATCACATAAACTTAATTAAATAATTTATGGAAAAATTCATACTCAATTTATATTTAATATGAAAAATTGCAAAATTTGGTTAGAACTAATTTTGTTAAAACTAATGATAATGAACACTAAAAGTAAAAAAATTATAATCCGTAATCTGATACTTCCATTATAGGTATATAAATAGTTTGGTAAAAAAAAAAGTAACTATGAGAATAGAAATTTGATAATCTGTAGTCATAAATAAATGTTTATCATGTGTAAAAAGCTCACAAAAACCTAATCAAATAACTTAAGGAAAAATTCATTCTCAATTTATATTTAATATTAAGAATTGCAAAAGTTGGTTATAACAAATTAACTAATTTTGTTTATAATTAATTTGGTTAAAACTAATGACAATGAACACTAAAAGTAAAAAACTTATAATCCGTAATAGGTAAAAGCTCAGACACAGGAAATTGTTAATTGAAGGGAAAATCCTGAATTGATATAAAGTATAACAGAATCAGAATCTCTTAGTCAAAAACAATAATAATGCATACTAAAAATATAAATCTACTAGTTTCTAGTCATAATTTTTTTAACACGGGGTCATTCCATGACAAATCAACAAGCAACTCAACCTGACTGACCATTTCAGATTTTCATGAAACTTACACGGATCATTCTCTTTCATGATATAAATCAGAATGTACTTTTATAATTATTTTTTATCTTGGTAAATTTTCATACAAATAACATTTTTAATTTCAAAAAATCATCATTTTTTGGCTTATATAATTGTTTTCTATTTTGAATTTCTCAAGTTCTATCAGGGGTAGAGAGTTGTTTGATTCCTCATTCTAAAGAGAATTTCATAAGGTTTAATTTGATATGCAAAATGACTATGCTAGGCTAAAAAAATTAATTAAATTAAAAAAAAAATTAATGTGTGATTTTAAAAATTTTGAAAAAAATGTATGTTTTTTTTTTTTGTAATATTATAAGCTTTAAATCCTGAAACTTTTAGAGTGGGCTCTCAATGAGATCAGCAATTATGGTAAAAAAAAAAATGTTAAACACCAGTTGGGGCTGGTATTTAAAGTTGGTACTTCGCCAACTTTATGATTGAGCTGAAGACAATATTGTCTTATTAATTTTCAACATTCTTTTTTTTATAACTGCTGATCCCATTGAGATTCCACTCTACAAATTTCAAGATTTAAAGCTTATAATATTACAAAAAATATTTTTTTTTTCCAAAACTTTTAAAAAACACTACTTTAAATATTTTTTTAACCTAAAAATTTTAAATTTAATTATTATTTTTTAATGAAGCATTGTCAACTTGCATATCAAATTAAACGTTATGAAATTCTTTTTAAAATGAGGGGTCAAACAACTCTCTACACCTGATAGAACTTGAGAAAGTCAAAATTGAAAACATTTATTTAAGTCAAAAGATGATGATTTTTCGAAATAAAAAAATTACTTGATTAAAAAATTATGAAAATATATCCTCATTTATATCATCAGGAAGAATGATTGATCCCTGAAGGTTTCATTAAAATGTAAAATGGTCAGGCTGAATATTGAAAATTTTTAGTTGATTTGATGTAGAATGCCCTGCAAGTAAAGGCGCCAAATAATTTAACATAAGGAAATATCCTTAACTTATTAAAAAAAAATAAGAACTATAAAATACTTCTATGAAAATAATAGCAATTCATGCTGAAAATAGAAATTAAATAATTTATAAATATTTTCATTGTAAGTCTCATATATAGCTATAACTTAACATTAGGAAAATTCATCAGTTCATTCTCAATATTAAAAATGAAAAATAGTTTGGTTAAAAACAGTAACAATGTACCGTGAAAATATAAACCTAATAATCTGTAGCAATAAATACTTTTATTAATCAAATAAATTAAGAAATCCTGAAATTATATGTACTGAAAAATATTTTGTTCAAAACAATAACATATACAGAGAACAGCAATCCAATATTCCATACTGAAATATTTTCATTATAATGAAAAGCTCAGTTGAATCAAATAATTTAAAATAAGCGAAAATCTTCAATTTATGAATTATATTAAGAACTGAAATAAATCTGTTCAGGAGCAGTAACAATGTACACTGAAAATAGAAATCTGATAGTCTGTAGTCATAAACATTTTCATTATACATAAAGATATAGTTATTCAAATAATTTAACTGAAGGAGGAAAACCTCAACTGATAGATAATATTAAGGACTGACAAAATATGGTTAAAAATAATAACAATGCACAGTTCACTACAGAAACCTGATACTCTGTAATCATAAACACTTTCATTGCCTTAATTATATAAAGTAAAATTCTCAAATTATATATTTATAGGCAACTGAAAAATATTTTAGTCAAAAACAATAACAATGACACTAAAAATAGAAACTGAAACTTTGCCATCATAAATATTTTTCCTTCTAAAGGCTCATATATAGTCAATCAAAATATACTCTAATTATAATACAACAATTTTTTCATTGTATACAAATATACATTGAATAAAGATAATAAATTAGCATATGAAAGCACAAGTTAGGAGAAAAATCACTTATCTGCACATTAATTCCTTGAACAAAAAAATAAGTTGGTACTATATCACAAAAACTTGAACTGTAACCCAAAATATGAACTTTAACCGAAACATCCTTCTTCTCCCAAAAAATCCAACTGCATTAAAAAATAATTGCCACACATTTAAATTTAAAACAATGAAAGGAAATTTTAAAAAATACTAACAGATCATGTAAGGTAGGTGAAGGGGAAAACTATCACATTTTAATTTCTTTTTCACAAAGAAATATTTCTAACTACCCGACTGTGAAAAATAGATTTTGGAAGGTGAACTGACAGATACATCTGAAGCATGTGAATACGGTAAAGAAACATTCAATATCTGTGAGTGTCCATTTGAAGCACTATTATCAGAGATTCTCTGAGGCATAGGAGCAGCAGAAACAATATGAGGAGTGGCTGGATGAAATGCAGGATTCACACTAAGAGCAGATGTAGCATTGATGATACGATGTATTGTCTGAGGAGAAGAATGTGATGTTCCTTCAACTGATGCTTGAACAGTAGTATTTTTACTTAAGGCTGCCACATTTTCATTATTATGTACATCAGGAATTTGAATTGGTGGCACTGTAAAAGTAGCTAGTGAAGGACCAGAAATACCAACGTTGGAAAAGGTACTAACAGCTTGATCTGAAGGAAGATGAGAAATATCCAATTCATTTTTATAAGCATGTTGAAATAGTTGACCTCTTGTATATCGAGGATCACTTTCCCTCACAACAGGTTCATTAACTTTAACAAAGGAACCAAAATCATTTGGCATATTCAGGCTGCAGTTAGCAACTGAAAGAAATTCTTCAGAATGTTGAGGCTGCTGAAATTCCGGCACAAATACCTTATTTTGGGAATCAGATGCAATAATTCCTCCCTGAGGCATACTTTGATACATATGACTATCAGCAAGATTCTGCTCTTTGGAATGAAGAAAAGTATTGGCAAAACTAGAGAAAGGAAAATTTCCAGTTTGACTACTTGCAGCAGAACTTTGAACACTTTTAGCATGGAAACAGCATTTACCATCATAATGAGCACGTAAATGATGCATCTTGTAAGACAGAAGTTCTTGTTGATGACGTCTATACAACTCTTGTCTTTCTTGTTCTTGCCTAAAGAAGGAAGATACAGAAAATAAGTTGGTTGTAAAACATACAATTAAAAAAGGCATTTCTCATTAAACATCTTGTGTACTAAAATATTAAATTTTTCTCATCGAGCAAAATTTTTTGTTCGAAATGATTAAATTTAAGTATAAAAAAATTGCTTTATTAAATTAAAATTAATATAATTGTTATGAAATAAAATTTAACCTGTAACCATTGTAGCTTGAACCCAGTTTCGGCAAGAGTATGTTTCTCGAATGAGAAGGCAATATTTGTGATTATTCAAATGCAATTAATTTAATTTGTGTAATATTTGATTATTTTTATGTGAAGACCAAATTTAGTTGTTCTCTCTTTTAGAATAGACATTTAAATATATAATTCAATCGTTTCATATTATTATTATTATTATTATTATTATTATACTTGAGAGGTGGGAATCTTGTAACACTTAAGGTTAAATAAAGGTTAAATAAAATTCATAAATCAGGTTAAATAAAATAAAGGTTAAATAAAATTCGTAAATCAAGTTAAATAAAATAAAGGTTAAATAAAATTCAAGTTAAACAAAATTCTTTGGCTTTTTTTAAACCTGAAGGAATATGAAAGTAAATTTTAAAACATTTTTTTACTGCTAAATTAAAAAAAATAATAAAGTGTCAATAATGCTATTGCAATTCAATACCATAAAATTTACAAGGTTAAGATTTTGCTAATACTAGTGATGACAAAAATGCTCTTTGAACAACAAAAAAAAAAGTTGATTAAGCTTTAGAGCAATGTTTCTCAACATTTTTTATTTTATGACACACTTGATCTCATGGATAAACTTCTGTGGCACACTAGTTTTTTGGAAGAATTATTTTTCTCTCAAAGCTTTAATTTTACCTAAATATGTGAGCTTTTTTTTATTATTTCTCTTCATACACATATTAAGATAATTTAAACACTAAAAAAAATACGTAAGAAATGCAAATTTATGACACTAAACCTTACTGCATATAAATTGCAGAGTTTGGATATTTTGAAGAAATAATACTTTTCATAAAATCTTGATAAAAATTTACTGAAAGTTTTTGTTGCACACAGGTTGAGAACTACTTCTTTAGAGTATAACAAATACTATTTTGATTTTAAACAAAGTATGGCAACTCTGGAGAATTTTCACACATACACACCCTACTAACTAGCCAAGATGGAAGCTTTTTTGACCATCTCCCTCCAAAGTGTCAACTTATGCCCAAGAAAGGTTGCTATAGAATACTATGAAGACTTGCATTTTGCAGCTAAAGTAATGTATTTTCAAAAAATGTTTATATTTTTGGCACTTTTAGAAAGAGTACATTTCTAGTTGAATATTTATAAATATTACATTAATTTAATTTATTTTCCTTTTAAGTGAGACACCTATAAAACCTCTATATCTCTAAAACTAACAATTATGACTTAGCTATTTCTCAATAATAAGAAGGGACGCCCTGTACATCAGGACTTTCCAACATTCAGTAACCTGGGATGTACCTTGGCTTGTGACAAACAATGAAAAGCACCATTATTCACATAATTGGAAACCTGCAGCAATATTCTCACACTATAATAGGGATGACAATGCATGCACATCTACATGATACACATTTCTTTCACAGCCATAAAGCAGGAGCATCATGTAAAAATAATCACAGAAAAAAATGTAAATTGCAGTAAAATTGCTATATAATTTTCTGAGAGGTTAGACTACCACAAAAATTTTTGCAGAGTAAGGAGCAAAAACTTTAATGCCACCTGTAAAAATAATAAAAAGATCATGCAAAAAAAAGTGCCTGTAATAAAAGAAAAAATGATTGCAAAGTAACGTAATTTTTAAAAAGATTTTTATTTAAAAAAAAAAAAAGCTTATAAAAAAGAAATATTTCAGGGGTGCCAAGAAAACTACCAAAGGGCACCATGGCACCTATGGGTGCCACATTGGACAGTCCTGTTTGTGTATAGATGCTTAAAGGCCTTAGAATTTTTCAAAATTGTACGATTTATCTGAGAATGAATTCACCTTTAAATAAAATCTGTCCTTTCTCAGTGCCTGGGCACATCTCACATGCTACATGCCACATCTGTATAATATGTATATATAATTACAGAATGTCCCAAAAAAATGAAATGCACTTTCATTTTATTTTTTTTTTACCTGTTAGAGATACATAGGCAATGTATATTGAAAAAGTGTTCAAAATAAGGTGGGAATTCAGATTATGTTGATGAAATAGTCCTGCCATTAATTATTAAAAAGTTACACTTTTTTAAATTGTATATTATCTTTGTGTCCTATAAATTATATTTAGAGAAAAAATACCATGCTCTGACAAGTAAAACAGTAAAAATTCTATTCTTCTATGACCAAAACTCACTGAATTATGACACTTTGAATTTTATGAAATTTTGGATATTTCCAGTGCTAAAAAACAGAAAAATGCATATATATATATATATAAGAGCAAACTTGCATGATTAATGCACACACATGCAAGCTATTTTCCTGTACCATATTTCAATATCATGAATTTTCACAGTAAATAAACACAAGACTGAATATATACAACTAATTATATAAATTAAAAAAAGTTTTATGGTATAATGAGAATAAACAAGAAAAGAATATATAAAGTTCTAGAAAGAAAAAAAATTATGTCAGTATTGAGAGAATAGTGAAAGCACAGAGGCAATTACTGAATATGCATATCTCAACCAACAAAGGAATTGCACACAATATAAGTTCAAATAGCTTTTCATAAATGGACAAAAATATTTGAGAGAAGTCATGTAGCTTTATAAAGGATTTTATACATTTTTCTAGAAATAACTCTTAATTTAAAATATCCTACAAAGTTTGAAGCCCTTTTTTAAAAATAAAGCAAAAATGAGTATAATATTGATTGTTTCAAATAAATTAGTTTATATTAAAAAAAAATCATTTGTTAAATAAATTATTTTGATGTAATTTCTTTTCAACTTTTAGAATTTTAAGGAAAAGTAGTGCAGCATCTGATACTTAACAAAAATATCTTCAGGACAAAAATAAGAATAGTTAATTGAGTTTTTTAGTGAACTACAGTCTGCAAGCCATAACATAAAAACTTTGATAGATAAACCCATTCAAATTATCACTTTGGTGACTTTTATTTTATGTATGTTAATTTATAAAAATAGCTATAAAATGTCAGAAAATTATCAGATAATAAACCAATACTAGATTAATTTTAACACAAGTATTCTAATTGGTAAATTATATGAGATGTAATTTTCCAACTCTGTGAAAAATGTCCAGGTCAGGATTTGAACCAGGGACCTCTTGGCTGAAACTGTCAATGCTCTGCCAACTGAGCTATCCTGGATGAATCTGAAGGGCCTAACTCACTTAGCTATCTTTATCAATCAAAGCATCAGGTCTGATATCTGAATCAGCTCAACAGAATAAATCACAGGTAATGGAACTCCAATAAATGCTGGATACATTTTACAGATTGAACTGATGATCAATGCGGTTAGCTGAGTGGTCCTCCAGATTTGTCCAGATTAGCTAAGTTGGCAGCTTCAGCCAAGAGGTGTCTGGTTCAAATCCTGGCCTGGACATTTTTTCGCCAGTTTCACAATTTGCCAGTTGGAAAATTACAACTCATATAATAAACCAATAGTTCATTATAATCACAACATCACATAAATTGCAGGTGTTCCATTTTATTAAAATATAACTATAATTTTGGAGGGGGAAAAGTTTTTCATTATTGATTGTTCAGAAAAAAAAAATCACGTTTTTCAGAAAACACATTTAAAGTTTTTAGTTCTGAAAATCTATTAGAAATATTCAACTCGAATTCTTGAAACTGTCCAGATTTTTATGTTGAACCTTCCTTAAATCTCTATATTAGAAGTTCTTTTCTTTCTTAAGGCTGCTTGTCAGTAAATTTCCCGATTCCTCCCCGCTAATGTTAAACCTATGGGCATAGGATGCATTCGTATATTTAAAATATCTCCTCAAGAAATTAATATTTTTAACTTCTGTTTTCTTTGTACTGTTCTTAAATGATGTCTCTTTTTATCTTAGTTATCAAAATATTTCTAAAATATGTGCTTAATTTATAATTTTATGTGTTAAAATCTTAGCGAAACTGAATAAGATTTTAACACTGCACATAAAATTAAGTATATATTTTAGAAAAATTTCAACAACTAAGGAAAAAAAGAGACACCCTTTAAGAACAGTACAAAGAAAACAGAAGTTAAATTTTTTAATTTCCTGAGGAGATATTTTAAATATACGAATGCATCCTACACTCATAGGATTAACATTAGTAAGTAGAATCAGGAAGTTTATTGACCTTAAGGGCAGTTGGAAGGCAAAAACATGAAAAATAGTAATTTTGGAATTTTTTAACATTTTGAAAGCACTATTTCTCCCCTTTCTAACAATATGTTACTTTTGTTTCTACGACTAAAAGAAGTTGAAAAATTTTAGGCAATTCCTTTGTTTACATCTGATCATACTCTAATAATCTACTTCAAACCCAGTTTTCTCAAAATATTGTTTTTTGAACTTTGATGTACTTTTTTAATAGCAATTACTACATATTAGTTTTTGTCATTTTGATATCTCTTTTAATTCTGTAGTGAACAGTTATGCCAATATATGTATTCTTTTTTTTCCAATTTTCTTCAAAGACAATGTGTATTTTTTGCTATTTAACAGTGTTTTCTAATTAAGACATTAAAAAAATAATTGAAAAATATCTGTGTATAAACCTGACTTCATTTTATTAAGAATTATTTATTTGATGCATATAAAAAAATCTAAATGGATATGTTTGGTAATTTGTGAGAAATAACATTAACTAATTTAACATGGCCAGTACAGGGCATTGCGATTGGCCTTTATTTTCTTCAGTAGCTACTTCCAGTTACAAATACGTACTTTTGGTTCAAGAGCTGAAATGAAAACAGCCATAACTACACTTACAAACTACACTTTCAAAAATCTTACAGAGAAATCAAAAACTAGTTTGGATAGCTAATTGTAAAGTTTTTCAAATAAAGCAATAAAAAAATATATCAGATATTATTCTGAAATTGGCTGTTTAAATGTAGTGGGGTACCTTAAATCTCTCTCTCTCTCTCTATGAACTCTGACATATATGCATGCTTAGAAATAAACTCAGTGATTAAAATGGACAGTCAGAAATTGAGATATGAACAAAATTTCATGGATTATCTTCTACTAATAGAGCTGAAAAGAAAATGAAGATAATTACCTCTCTAATATTACTTTCAAATATTCATCATTACATTCTAACAGTTCAAAGTTCTTATTTTCCTCCTCAGCAAGAGATGGCTAAATAAAAACAAAAATAGAATTATATCATATTTATAAATAAATATATATATATATATATTGCTATTAAATTTCAGACTTCTAAAATACTAACCTGCACATGTTTCCCATCACTAATACTGTAACAACTATGTACAGTATTAGCATTTGCATCCTTCATCATTGATTGCTGCATTTGAATCATCTGCTCTGAAGGAGCATAAACTGGAGCTAGATCAGATGTCTTTGCAGAAGAATCAGTTGAAGAGGAAAAAGCTTTTGGAAGCATTCCAGCAGAATTAGCCATTCTTGAAAATGTTAATCCAGATTCTGCTTCTGAAGGTAAGTAAATAGAAGATACTGGCATTCTAGAGCCCTCTGGTACAATTAATGTAGGATATGGTGCAGAATACTGAGAAAATTTAGGATCTGCAGTTGTATAAGAAACATTTGTTACATCAGTATTAATGCCAGATGATATTCTTGAAGTTGACTGGGAAAGAACAGATTCAAATGAATAGGATGTACTGGGAAGAGAGCTCTCTAGTTGATTTGTTTGTCTGTATGGAACAGCAGTGTGTGAAGGAATATTTGAATCTTCAATAATCTGAGGTTTTTGAGCAATATCTGTACAACTAGCTACATTTTGGTACTTATTTTCATTTTGAACTGAACTAACATCAGGGGTTAATCTATCTGATGAAGAAAGAATACCAGAAACAGTAACATTCTTTAGCTGTTCCATGTTATGAGCATAATCTGCAGAAGCACTATGGGTCATCAATTGTAGCTCTTTCTCAGAAAGATTTTGGAAATTCTTATGCACAGCACCCTTGGAATCAGTCTCAAAATTCTGAACTGGCTGTCCATTGGCAAATGCTACGTCTGATACACTTCTTGTAAGAACAGAAGCAGAATTTTGAGAACATGGAGTCAGTTTATCAGGAATAGAAGAAACTAGAGCAGGATTGCTACAGGAATGTTGGAGTAAAATATTTTGGCTAACATTTGCAGGAACTGTATTCTGAATATTTGACAATTTGGCAGCTGGAATACTGATAGGTGTATCCACAGAAAGTTGAGATACGACTGAATCACTTGTTTTGGGAACTTCAACAGGTGTTTGAGCTGCACTCAATGGAAGTGAATCAGCAACTCGGGTAATTTGGAAACGGCCATGTTTCTTTGTAGAGCTTTGGATATGACTTTGCTCTGAACTTGCAGCACTTTGGGAACTAGAAACATCTGGTGGAGCAGGAATATTAAAAGTACTGTCTTCCACTACAGGAGTCACTTTGAAACGAGAAATTGAATTTGTTAGTGGCATTTCAGAAGGTAAATAATTTTCTTCACACCCTAAAATACAAGTAAAGCATTATTGCACTACAAATACAGTATATAAAAAAAAATTATCAATTTGAAAAAGTTAATACTTAAAATAAAATCAAATTGGAGCAATCAATTGGTTACAATGGATTATTTATATATTATTACCACAGAAAATAAAAAAATATTTTTAAAAAAGGGGCTCCTTGTTAGCCAAATGATATAAATTGGAACCAAAATTAAATCTAAGCCATTTTGATTAGAAACAAACATTTTTTTTTTTTTTTTTTACTATTTTATATTACCATTTTTGCATTAGCATCCAATCTGCAATATATGATGCAACTCAACCTCAAGTAATGGAACTCTACATTAAATGATAGATAAGTAATGATAGTGTATTACTTAAACTCAATCAAACTGTCTGAGATAGCTTAGTTGGTAGAGGATTAGCAACTTAAGCCAAAGGTCCCGAGTTCAACTTCCAGTCTGCTCACTTTTCACTCAGTTGGAAAAATTTTAACATATGATTACCTGTCAATTTGATTGAGTTAAAATAATACAATATCAAGTACCTCTATGCAGCATAAACAAAACATATTGAAGTGATGCTTGTGAATATGGTGGAACTCACTTCACTAGCATATTCAAATGTCATAATGCTTTTACCAATGCCAGCGTGCAAACAGACTGCAGCCAACAAAAGAGACAGGCCGTGATGTTTCCACCACTCTTTGATGTTACATGATCAAGCTAGGCTGAAAAAACCAGCCCAGATTGGTGGAGTACTGCGGCTTGTCTCTTTCATTGGCAGTGAAACAGATAGACCAGTATATGGACTAACATGTAACGAGACAAATCACAGTCAAACACTTCTTAAGCCGCACACTAAAACACACAATTGCTTAATGTCAATAAATCCACATTTTTATTAAAATATACTCTTAAAAAGTAACATATAAATGACACATATTTATACTTATTAAATGGCCTTGTAAAATAAATGTTATTGTGGTTATTTTCTATTTAGAATATAATAAAGTCAACCTAAATAACATGTACAATTTTTGTTATATTTTAATGAAAATCAAAAGAATTTAATTTTGAGCATCCAGTTCCTGCAATGGTAGCGATTGTGTGTGTTCTAAATGCAACACTAATATTTTTATATTTTAAAGATTGAAATAAAACTTTCAAGCAGTAATAATTATTTTTGGAAATTTTAGGTTTTAATCCTCTCACTAGAAATTCCCATTAATTTGAAATATTTTAAGGTTATTTTACTATACTGATTTTGTAAAAAATATTAAATTGTATTGGAATAAATGAATTAGTTGAAAGTTGAAGCTAAATTTTAATACTGAACATATTTTAAACTATTTGTACTGACTCAAAGAAAAGTTATATTTTGATAGTCTAAATTTACGTTTTGGTATCAAACTAGGGTGTTACTAATGAAAATTTTCCTTTCATAGATCAATATGAAGACAGGATGCTAAACTCAATTTATTCCTAAACATTTATAGTAGGCTTAACTTCAAATAGTTTTTTTGTGTGTGTTAATCTAGTTATCAAACAACGAATTAGTACATAAAACTATAATTGATAAACATTGATGAGTAACAACAACTTCTAATTAATGCTGTACTTAAATTTTGCTTAAGAGGTGAGAAACTTGTAGCATGTAGAAAATTCAACAAACTTTTAAATTTTCAATACTAACACCTAATTTTAATATAATATTAAGATTCTTCAGTAAATTTTGTATTCGGATACTAAACAGGAAGTCATTCAGCCAAATACACTATATTGCCAAAGGTGACCAGTCACTTGCAATTTTAGACGTTTTGTTAACTATATTAAAAAATACATGCCGAATTAACCTGAAACTGCAGGTGTGTAAACAGTATAGTACAGGTTATATATTTCCGTGAAGATTTTTTCCCGAAACCCCATAGGGGACTGTCAACAAATTGAAAAAGAACGAATATTTTTTGGATAACCTTGCAAAAACTAATGTAGCAAAAGCGTTTCAACTCGAGATTATTAATTAGTGGCTTATTGTAATATATTGTGTTCATTTTTATGAGGATAGCATGTATACTCGTAGAGAAATTAAGGTTTTTATAAAAACAGTCCCAAATTTCGCCAAGTTTGTTGCTTATAATTTACAGAGTTCTTAATATAAAAAAAAGTTATTTTGAAAAAATATGTCAAACAACATTGTACACAATATTCTGCAATCAAAATTTAAAATAATGAAAATTAGATGAAAAATGAGCAGGTTTACTAAAAAATGTTTCACTGCGCATGCGCGAATGCAATCAAAATATAATGTGCATAATATGTATTAGCTAAGTATATAGAGCAACTTTTGTGAAAGTCTCAAAATCATAGCTTGAAAATTCTGAAAATTATCGTGTGATAGAATAAGCTCGAAATCCATTGTTCCCAAAAAGGAAGCCAAAAGATGAGGGGTTGTATCCAAATATAGTAGTACATGCAATATTGTGTACGCTATCTTTGCACTAATCAACAGATATTTAATACAACCTCTCATCTTTTTGCTTCTTTTTGGGAACAATGGATTTCGAGCTTATTCTATCGACAATAATTTTCAGAATTTTCAAGCTATGATTTTGAGACTTTCACAAAAGTTGCTCTATATACTTAGCTGATACATTATGCATATTATATTTTGATTGCATTCGCGCATGCGCAGGAAACATTTTTTAGTAAACCTGCTCATTTTTCATCCATTTTTTATTATTTTTTAATTCTGATTGCAGAGTATTATGTACAATGTTTGTCATATTTTCTGGAAAGAGCTTTTTTTTTATATTAAGAACTCTGCGAATTATAAGCAAAAAACTGGGCAAAATTTGGGACTGTTCTTATAAAAATTTTAATTTCTCTACGAGTATACATGCTATCCTCATAAAAATGAACACAGTATATTACAATAAGCCATTTATTAATAATCTCTAGTTTGAATGCTTTTGCTACATTAGTTTTTACAGGGTTATCCAAAAGATATTCATTCTTTTTCAATTTGTTGACAGTCCCCTATGGGGTTTCGGGAAAAAATCTTCACGGAAATATATAACCTATACTATACTGTTTACACACCTGCAGTTTCAGGTTAATTCCTCATGTATTTTTCTAGATAGTTAACAAAACGTCTAAAATCGCAAGTGACCGGTCACCTTTGGCAATATAGTGTAGTTAAGCAATTGTGCAGGTTTAAAGTTTTGAACTCATGCTGTTAAATTCATTTCTAATTTTTGCAAAACAGACTGCAATGTGGGTAGTTTTTTAAACATAACTCAAACATTATTTCGTGGAAAGAGTTGTAATTTTGGATTTCCATATTTGAAGCTTCTAGAAATAGATTTATGTTAAATAATTCATAAGTTAAAAATCATTTACTTTTAAATATTATTTTCAAATATATTTTTTGAAATTCCTATTACATATTATTTGAAATTAATATTTTAAAAAATATGAATTGTAACCTATGATCTTTTTAACAGAAATTTTTTTTTAGAAACTTCAAATATGCAAATCCACAATTACAGCTTGTTACAACAAGTAGTTTTTTAGCTATGCAAAAAAAAAAAAAAAAAAAATGCAGATTAAAAGTGAATTTAGCATTAAGTGTTCTAAAATTTTAACCAGCACAATTTTTTTACCTATTTGACCAAATGACTTCCCAAGGGCCGGAACTAGGGAGAGAGTGAGCAGGACATATGTCATGGGCGCCAGGGTAGAAGGGGGTACAAAAGAAGAGTTGGTTTGTCATTTGGCACAAAGAAAAATAATGAAATTTAGGGGGAAATGGCATGGAATCAGACAACCTAAAGTAAAGATATATTTGTTAATTTTATACTCTTTTGTTTGAACAGAGCTTTTTTTTTTTGGCAATGTATGCCCCTGTATTCAATAATCAATTCATTCATTATAGTTCTGGGATCAATACACTGCCCCAATTAGGTTCAATATTTTGTACATTATTCAGGGATGCCACTCAGAAAATAACAAAAAGGAGAAAATTATGCGTGAAAGTAAAATTTGTCATTTTCACAACATTTATGCATGAATTTTGTCAACTGTATTATACTGAATATAAAATAAATATTAACTTATTTCTCATGTTAAAATATTTTATAGTATTTTCTGTAATAAATATATTGCATTTTCATTCTTTAGTGGAAGAAAATGACTACCTGTCAACATGTACAGTTTTATACTACATTAACATTCTTTCATCCAACTGTAGAGTTAGTTTGGTTTCATGTATTATAACCTTGAGCAAATAACGTGAATATTAAATATTTAACTATCATTTTTGTATGTACAGAAAACCATAACTTGGATCAAATTTATGATTTTTTTCCATGACCGACTATGAAAATTGCAATTTTTTTTATGTGACCTATTGACGAAATTCGCATTTTTTTTCTACAATCGTTCGACAAAATTTGAGATTTTATTCCACGATCGTTCAACAAAATTTGCGATTTTTTTCTGCGATCATTTGACAAAATTCTTGATTGTTTGATGAAATTCATGTTTTTAATTCCACGATCATTTGACAAAATTTTTGATTAATTTCTGTAATTTTTTGACGAAATTTAAGATTTTTTCCCTGATTGATTGACGAAATCCACGATATTCTTATCTCGAGCGATTGACAAAATTCACAATTCTGCAATCATTTCACAAAATTCAAGATTAATTTCTGCAATAGTATGATGAAATTTGTGATTTTTTTTATGCGACTTCTTGATGAAAATCGCACTTTTATTTTGTGATCATTTGATGAAATTCGCAATTAATTTCTGAAATTGTTTGATAGATTTTTTTTTGTGACCAAATTTAAGAAATTTAAGAGTTTTTCCTATGACCTATTGATGAAATTTGCGATTTTTTTTCAGCGACCTATTGATGAAATTTGCAAGTTTTTCTACGCTCACTTCAAGAAAGTTGCGATTTTTTGCTTTGAGTGATCGACCTAATTTTGCAATTTTATTCATGGATTGTTTGATGTAATTCTCAGCTTTCTTCCTAACAAACATCAATGCAATATGTTTTTCTAAACAATTCTGCAGAAATCACCGATTAAAAAAAACAAGAAAAGTAGAATCTCTCAGGCAAGACGGATAGTAGAATTTCGTCCCTCATGACTCCCGTGCATCTCCAGAAAAATGCACTGCTGGGCCAAAAACCATACAGGGTAGTGAGATGAAACACAAGGAAGTCATATCGTTTAATGCATATATTTTTTAATTATGGGCGACAGAAAAAAAAGCTAATATCGTGGAATTATGGAGGAGAATCCACAGTAATCATAGATTTGATATATATAAAAAAGCGGAAATCGCGGGTTTCATACAAAAAGTGGAAATTGTGGATTTTACATAAAAAAGCAGAAATCGTGGATTTAATAAAAAACAGAAATCACGAAATTTATAAAAAAGTGGAATTCTGCCTCTAGGCAGAAAAGTGGCATCCCTGTGTGATGACAAGATTTGAATAATATATAGATAAAACAAAGTGATTGCAATAAAAAAAAATAGTGGTTGCAATAAAAAAAAATAGTGATTGCAATGGGTCAATTTCTAATGAAATCAACCTAAAAACCTTAAAACTAATATACTTCCTAACACTTATTTCATATTTAAAATAAAAATTAAGGGAATGGATTAGAAACTTCTCTTTGTAAAGTTATTTTGGAAAGGAATGGGGAGGGCACCAAAATTCATGCTTGTCTCAGGTTGAAAAAAATGATAGTTTTGGTTTTGGACTTCCTGTCTGGTATCCAAAGGTAAAATTTATTGAAGAATCCAAATATGATGTCAAAATTGGGTGTTAATACTAAAAATTTTAAAGTTTGTTACAATTTCTAAATGTAGAAATGTTTTTATGTATGTTTTTACAAACCTTCAAGCAATATATTTACATTTAGTTGTATCTTAATGAATGTAGATGATCTCCTGAGCAAAATTTAAGTATAGCATTAATTAATAGATGTTATTACTAACTGAGTGGTAACAGTCACATTTTTATGATAGTTTGTGGCAGAGTTCGTAGTGGGTATACTTTGTTTTCCCCAACTGTACATTTGATATTTGCATATAGTATATTAGAAGGCTATTTATTAATTAAAAAGGATTACCTGTTGAAGTAACAGATGACGGAGGCTGTATTGATGGTGTTCGAACAGCTGATACACAACCTTCAACAGGAGTATTGAGAGATGGTGTAGAGGTGGAAAGCAACTGATGACTATGATTAAATGCATTTGAATGAGCTGGAGTTGTGACAGTTTGTGCAGCAGAGCTCATAGAAAATATTGCTTGGAGACCTTGCTCAATATTACTTTTTAAATTAACAGATGGAACAGATGGTGTGTGGATTTTCTGAAGTTCTAACTTAAGGCCCTCTATGTTAGTAGCAACAGTATGACGTCGATTAGACATGTTTTCAGAAGGTAACAGTGTTGTTTTAATTGCTGCAGGCTGAGAGGAAATTACAGGGATTGGTGCAGGAGTAACAATAGCTGTGCTATGAGCAGAGGTTATTTTCATTTGGGAAGAACTGTCTTTAACACCAGGTGTTTCTACATTACTTTGCTCCACATCCCCTCCACTTTTTGAAAGCATGGAGGAAACTGAACAAGACTGGAAAGAAAATACAGTAATTTAGATAAACAGTAACTAAAACAATTTGTAATTATTATTCTTAATAAAAAGTTATTTAAAAGAATGGTTTTCAGAATACAGAAGATAAACATTAAATTTATCATAAAAAAGAATCATTAAATTGTTGACACAAGACCAACGCAGTGTTAAAAATAGTTTATTACAATATTATCTGAGTTGTCCATTTACTTTGTAATCTTTCAATATGTTTCATAGTGAAACTATGAAACTATTCATTGGTGTTACCTACATTTGCTACATTTTAAATTATCAAACTTGAGACAAACACTAAAAGAACAGTTCTAGTTACTACGAGCCAAAAATAGCTGCCAACTTCAAACAGAACACATGAATGCAATGCTTTTAAGTTGCAATTTAATTACAGTTTTTACAGAGTAAACTGGATTCAGAATTACTATATACATGCATGTCAAAAGCAACAATTGAACATGATAACCACAGCTGCCAACTTTTAAGCTACTTTTTTTTTTTTTGTTATCATTAAATTAAGTATTAATAGCGATTTTTGCTGTATTTAAACACAAAATTTCAGTGATTAAGGCTAAAATTATTATTAAAAATTTCTGCTAAGAAAACAGCATAAAAGTTGGCATCTATGGGTACCCTTTCATTTAGCAGTCAATAAGAAATGGAAAACTGAAAAAAGTGAAAAGCATGATAGATATACTTCATGCTATATGCATGATATATACTTCATAATTTGTAATTACTTTTCTGTGCATTGCTAATAATTTTAATAGTATATTAATTTAGATTTATTCTCCTCTGCCTGAAATTATGATTGTGGAAAATGTCAATATTTTAAAAAATATGGTAACTGAAATTATGCATTATGGAATTTTGAAAAAGTTAGTAAAAAGTTCTATGTAGGTTGTTATTTATTTCACAAATTGTCATTAAATATTGTATGTAATTATTATTCTTAAAATAAATAAATAAATATACAGGAATAATCAAGTTTTAAATTTGGCATGTCTACAACAAACACTTTTTTAGCACTGTAATATTTCAATGATATTTAAAAAAAAAAAAATCTTAATCAATATTGATTCTAATAAAATAAATAATATTAAGATCAATAAAATAATTCTTACAGGATGTATAACAGCCTGTGTTGTAGTCTGAAGATTCCCAGGTATATTCACAAACCCAACATCATTTGCCATGCTACTTCCTGTTGAAGTCAACTGTGCTAGTTTTAGCTGTAAACTGCTTAGATCAGGAACAACTGGTCTTTGTTGCTGTGAGTGCTCAGTGCTACCACCACTGCTACTGCTACTGCTGAATTCAAGATTACAGTATAACAATTTGAAACAGAAACTCACAAAAGTAAAAGTATATTATAAAATTTAGAAAAAAGTACAAACAAGCTAAATTGCAACAGAATATCTAAATTTTTATCTGTGCTAGAAAAATCATTTCAAACAGACCAAAATTTTCAAGATAAAATTTTTGCAGGATACCTTTATTTAAGAAAGAAAAAAAAAACTGTAGAAAATATTCTTTAAAAAAAAATACACAGCATTTAATTAAACACACAGTATTATCAAAACTGGCATTTCTTTTAACACATGCTTTTTCAAAAAAGATCAATTAATTATATTACAAAGTTACAATCCCTCCTTTAATTTAAAGAAAAGAAATCTTTCTTGTGTACAGGCGATTCAAGCACTTGAATATGCCCTCTAGTGAAGAAATGATAAGTTCTCACTTCAGGAAAATCTTGTACAAGAATTGCATGTATTTTTAACTTGTTCATTTTTTTTTCACAGTTTTATCTTTTATGTGATATTAGTATCCTGTGTTAGATATAAAGGTAAAAATTATCCAAATTTAAATATCTAAAACTTTCAAATGAGTTTTCAATAAATAATTACAGTAATCCCTTAACATTCGCGAGTTTTGATTATTCATGAACATGAAATGTGGTAAACTTAACATTCGCAAGAATCTGACTTGATTATTCGTGATTTTTTTTAAATTATATCTTTGCTTTTTCAGAATTTACAGTGGTTAAAGATTGTTTCCCCTATGTTTTCTCAGTATGTATTTACAAATCAATTTTCAGTTGTCTACTGAAAAAGGAGTGAGTGTTGTAGGAAAACAAAATAATAACAGCAAAAGAATACTCATTGCAATGGGGATATTAAAAGTGGTAAGGTAACGGCATCTTCAATCTATTAATTTAAAATTTACTTCAGCTGGTTCTCGTAGAGATTGAGCTGAAGCTGCTGTATGGAGCTGAAGCTGCTGTATGGAGTTGAAGCTGCACTCTTTGTGAATAGAGAGATAGTCAAAATTTATTTTAAAAAAAAAACCTATGATTTTTAGCTGTAAATATTTCTTCAATCAGTTAATTTGAATTATCTTCATTAAATAAATTTCATAAATATGAATATGTGTGTACATTCATATATATATGTTATGCATAACGTACTGTTAATACATATCCTTTTGTTTTCTTGAAATACCGTGCCACTCTAATTAAAATTTTATAGAACGTTACTCCTTTTTTAGTGCAGCGAGATAGATTCCACATTTGCGGATTTGACATTCGCGAGGTTTTCCTGGAACATAACCCTCGCGAATGTTAAGGGATTACTGTATTTTATTAGCACTTTATCATTAATTAAAGGGATAACTTTCCTATACTGATAACTCCAATTAGCATTCTCTAAAGGCCTTTTTAATTACCAATTTTCTTAGCAAGAAACAGAACAATGTTTGAGTTAGTATTGTAACATATTTTCTTAAAGAAATGGAAAAGATTGATTGTAAAATTTCTGAAAACAAGCAACTGTTTCTGAAAAGGGAAAATGTAGAAACATAATAACAGGTTTTGATGGCAAGTATACCTTATACCGTAATTGTGCATTATCAATAATATAAAGAACTTTAAAATCAAGAGTTTTCATTGAGGAGCATTTTTTTACTTGATGAATTAAAATACTTAACAAAAACTGAACTGTAGGGTATGTTTCAGTCTACACATGGCATCTTTTAGTTTCCATCAGTTGCATGTTACCATTATTTATCGAGCAATGGGCTGTTTATAGCTACCTAAAAGTAGTGGTTATCAACAGAACAAAAGCTGGTAGACAACAAATAACATACACATATGAGGCCTTATGCTGACTCTCACTGAATGGACAAGTGTATAATTGTCACTTATGGCCAACATTTAATAAAATAGTGCACCAAGCCAACACAGTGAAAGTACAGAGGAATTTTCACAGTTGCAAGAAATAGGAAAACGGGCATTGCAAGTCGACTTCCATTGATTTGAACTGATAACGTTTACCACAGTACTTGTAGGTATTATATCATTCATTCGTTCATGCACACAGATGAATAGGATTAACAGTAAAAGTATTTTTCTCATATTTCTTGATTAGGAAAATGCAGATATTTTTTTCTTTTTGTGATTTTTTTTTCTTATAGTATTTTATATTTTTTCATATCTTCCAAAGAATGAAAGTCAGTATAATAATTTATAATGTGACATGTATGTACATTATGTTGCATTTACTTATTGTCACTTTTCTAACCATACAAAAAATATTATGAACTTATAAATATTAAGTAAAACACATTCTTTACACAATTATTACAATGAATATCTCCAAATTGAATAAACAAAATGCAATATTGAATGTGTTAATATTATATAAGTTAGTTCATATGTCCATTCTGGTAACTATTAACGGTAAAAAATATTTAAAATATACATATAGAAGAGAAGGTGTAAAAAGGGCACAGGTATAAATATGAGCACCCCACTCTAAGTGGCTATGGGAGGTGCTGAAGACTGGTGACCAGGACTATAGATGAGACGTTTGTTGATATGAGATAGCAGAGAGCAGTTGGAACCATTCATTCAAGTAGTGTGGATGCAGCACAAGTTATTGTGTGAATTGGTGTTTGTTCTGGACTGCAAACTTTTGACAGCTATCTGAAATCATTTTCTTTTCATGTTATTATGATTAGTTTAAATTAATCTCACAGTCATATCCGGAAAACAGATATCGTAAGCTACTTTTAGAAGCATGCCTTTAGTCATGCACACCTTTAGTTTACATGTGAAAGTGGCCATCTTCTTTAGGTGGGTTTGGTGTAAATGTGGGCCCTCATTTAAAGGCGGCCCCTGATTACACCACCTTTTCTCTTAAACAACATAAATTATTTTATTATTTTTTTTACATGAAAACAGCAATTATCTACATTATACACATTGCCAAATATATTATAAAATAAACCTAACAAATGGAAAGATGTATGCTAGGCATAACCAGAAGAGACAGAAAGAGAATAACGTGGATAAGAAGTCAGACGAAAGTTTTTGACATCATTGAGAGAATTAAACAGCTAAAATGGAAATGGGCTGGGCACACTGCAAGAAGACAAGACAATAGATGGAGCACAAACACCCTACAGTGGTATCCCAAAGATGTAAAACGACCAAGAAGATGACCTCAAGTAAGATGGAGTGATGAAATCAGAATAGTGGCCGGTGTTAATTGGATGACTAAAGCACTAAACAGGCAACAATAGAAAAATCTGCGGGAGACCTACATCCAGCAGTGGATTGAAAACGGTTGATGATGATGATGATGAAGATGATATATACACAGGGTGTTCCAAAATTCGACAAAACATTTATTTGATGTAAAGCATTATTACAATGCCATACAATTTAACGTCAGAAAGAAGACGATGAGATATTTTTATAGGAACATGTTTTAATGTGTCCGGCAATCCTTCATCCATCAATATTGGCTGTGCAATGACTTTCGTGGCTGCAACTTCGAACAATTTCTATAAAAATGTGTCCTTGTCTCCTTCCTGTCATTGAACTGCAAATGCATTGTAATCATGCTTTATGTCATATAAATGTTTTTTCTACTTATTATTGACCCTTTTTGTTCAACTCGACATTACACCCTTCATAACTATTTTTGCGATTTTGTCCCACTAAATGTGGTTTACAACCCCATGTTCTATAGTAAGTTTTTATCCTCTTAATGCCTTCTATCATCCCTCTTAATTTGTCAGTCAAATTTTTAAACACCCTGTATATATATTAATCATTTTTTAAAGTAAAGCAATTAAATGCAGGTAATTAAAAATATAAAATATATAACACATTTTAACATATGCATCAATCTAAATCAAAAAATAGTTTATTTTCCATATTTCTTATGTTTCCAGTTAATACAGAAATACATAACTCTAAAATCTGCAAATGCATAAATTCCATACATCATTCGCAATGTAAATAAAGAAAATTTCAGGTAAGATTCAGAGAAAAAATAAAGATTGCAATGTTTTGATTGGTGAATTGTAAGCTGGGTAATTTGCCTTGATACAGCACTAATCATACAGCATATCAAAGATGAAACAATGAAATGGTATAATGTAGTCTTCAAAACACTAACAGATACTGAATCAGAGAGATTTGTAATGAGACTTGCTCATGAAGATAAATATTTGGATTTTCTAATGACACGCTTTTGTGACAAAACAAGAACTATTTGCAGGGAGTAAGAAACATTAAAAGAAGTAAAATTGTGCTCTTACACTACTATTGTCAAATGTTCAACAAGTTTCAATAATACTTTGTAATATGAATTAAAATTATAAAATAGTTTTTTTAATGAATTATTTGAGGAAAAGTACGTTGAAATGTTTTTAGTTTAAGTTTCTAACTACCGAGGGTGGCGTGCTTGGAAAAGAAATACAGATGATTTTGACACATAAAATAATAAATACAGCGTGCTTTTTTCTCTGTTAAACGAGAAAAAAGAATTTTTTTTTGACAAATTTTTAGTTCGAATTAACCGAAGTGATACAAATTAGTTTGATTTAATGAGATATTTTTAACATTAATTCCAATACATGTTTTTGCGGGCTTTTGGATTAGTACGAATTAACCGAAAGTTCGAATTAACAAGCGTCCACACTTATTTATGCATATCTAATAATACTGAATACAATGCTATTAAAACAGTATGATAAGCTTACGAATTATAAATACCTATCAAATTATAGTAAAATGTGGGGGATGGGAGGTGAACCCAGTGAACTCTTGTGATGTCTTAGTACATCCTTAAATGACTGCCTTTGCATTACAAATACCATAATTTGTATGTAAGTATCCATAATTTATAAACTTATGTTATAACACTTTTTGAATATCACTGAATTCAGCATTCAGTATTATTATGTGTGTATGAATAAATGTTCTTTGTTCTAATTATGTCTTTTCAAATAAGTTTTTAAAAAAATGATAGTTAAGTATATAATAAAATAATTAAGAGTTCAAAAACTTAAAACTTAAGTTTTCCTGTGTTATTTATTAAAACTTTTGTTTATTATTGAAATATTTTCAAAGATGATTATATATTTAGAAAGTTTTGTTTTTGTATTTCAATTTCTAAATGGATATATGTGTAAGATTTTTGATTAATGTTTTTAATAGTTATAGATGTTTTTCCCTCATCAACGAAGTGTTTTTTCCAATTGGTCTCATGTAGATTTATGATAGCTTTATGATAACCTTAAAAGTTAGAGCAAAGAACTCAACAGTGTCTATGAGAATAAATAAATATTTTTGTTGTTGTTGTTGTTAGTATGCATGTATGTGTGTTTATATTTATGTGATTAAAGTAATTTTACAAGATACTAGTGAAAAAATACTTATATTTGTTTGATTTTGTTCTTGTATTGCTAATAAATGAAATTTATCTCCAGTTTTTATTTTCACTATAATTACAAATTATAATTTTAGTAATTACATGAGCAAAATATAATATAATTCATAATATTTAATCTGAGGTTTAAATATTTTGGACAACACAACAATTCTTGTTAGTCATTCAATGACTTAACATTGAAAAAAAATCACAAAAATTGAATTTCAATAAAAAAAATTAAAGCTCACGATTTCAATATTTTTACACATCAAAAACTGTTTTAATATTATTGATAGTTTTTCTGACATGCCCTGTAAACATTCATATCACTTGCCTCAAGTCCTGAATCCTTTTTGCTTGACTGATGATAGTATGGCTTGCTAAAATATTCTGCTCAGCTGTTAATCCATCAGCCATTTTAGACTGCATTGATACGTTATCTAAACCTGAACCAGGAACATCAGGAGAAACAACCTAATAAAAATTATATAAAACATAAATAACAGAAAGTATGCATAATAAAGAAACTAATGTTCATCTTTGAGTAATTAAATAATTTGAAGCTATAAAAACTATTTGACTAATTAAATGTCTTTTAATAATAAACTGGCTAAATATTAATATTTCAATTTATATTATACCAAAATAATAAGTCATTTAAATAAAAATAATAGAAAGAGATTTAAACTTTAAGATTAATATACAATTTCAACAATTAAATTGACAAACTAAGCATAGTAATCAATAGTTCTCTCAGTTAATAACCAGGTTTGCTAATTGATCTGGCAAGTAAAGAAACATTAAAAAAATAGTTTTATCATTGAATGGAATAGCAAAATATGTTGAGCACTTTCTGCCAAATTATCATAAATGACAATTTTTGACAAAATTAAATTTCTTAGGGCAAATTGTATTATTGTGTTCTTAGAAACATACTATAAATTTTGAAGCTGTTATTGTATCTAGTTTAGAAATTATAATGAAAATAAATTTATTTTGCATTTTACTTAACTTTTTAATGTATCAAATTTTACAGCTTAACCAGTATTGCAAAAAGGCAATGATGAATGCAATTTTCCTGTTCTGGTAAAATAAACAGTATAAGAAGATTTATTTTTCATTAATTGTTGTTTTAACACTAGAACAGCAGAAAAATCTTACTTACTGGAACAGCAGGAAGGGGGTCATTTTAACCCCCTGATGAAACTACTGAAATAACAACGATAAAACAATTTAAAATGCCATACCTGGGCAAAATAAATGTAATTTGCGTGTATTTCATAATTTAAATTTAATATTACTTGTTAATTTATTGAATTTTTAGTACTGTAAATGTAACACCAACAGGGTGATAAATTGGATCATACTACAACTACTCAAATTACTGATTAATTTGATATAAAAATTGATTGGTTTTACAAATTAAAACTAATGCTATCTAAAATAAAACACAATTTATAAAATAATATTTTTTATCAATAATTTCATATATATTTTTTTCCATATACATTATACATACATTATGTATATATATATATATATATAAATTCAATATTTTCCAATATTTAAAAAACTAACAAATCTAGAATGCTGAATTTTGTTTTAAAAATATTTGTTATTAATTTTTGTCATTAATTTGTTAATGATTTAGAAAAAGTAAAAAAAATTCAAATGATTTCTTCCAACCAAACAAATTTAATCAATGGACAAAAAGTGCTCAGGAGTCTGTCATTCTAGTGTTAAACAGTTATTTTTGTGTATTTAAAATGATAAGAATAAATTAGAATTATTTAACAATAAATATGACCGTGAACTTTGCCTTGAGTGAAACTGGATAGTTTTATTGTCACTGCAATTCAAGTTAGGGTTAAATTACTTTTAACTTCTAATGTTCTTTACTCAGATTGACTTGACAAATAATGTAAAGTTACACAAATTCAAAAATATATAATATTTAAATAAAGACAGGCCAAAAGACACAGCATAAACATAGAAAGGTTTTATCAATACTAAGTCGGCACAAGAGTTGCAGGATGTTGTGCACATGCTTTCCCTATGCTGTGGAAGCTGGCTTATTGGCAACATAACTCCATTAAAAATAATAAAAAGCTAAGTGTGAAATATGCCAAAGCACTTCTAAATGCTGCAACAGGATGGTCTAGAGACAATTGATTTAGGTGAAAGGTGGTGTAAATGCTTAGAGTATTAACTGAAAAAAAGTCAATTTCTATAAATAAAAATATAATTTCAAATTATTTAATTTTCTACAAAAAAATCAAAATAATTTTTCAAATAACTAAATTTTTATTACTTGCCAAGGTATATATTAGTTGGGGAAAGTAATCTCAAGTAGCATGGACAATAAATAGCTGAAAAAAGGTCCTTATCTACCCTCTCTCCTTTAGTTTATAATTTGTTTTACAAGACAAATATGTTATAACTAAATAAGCATTGATTTAATTTAGCACTAAAATTGTTAAAATAGTAACCTAGGTTTTTTCCCATTCCTTAATCATCAGTCACAATTGTATTGCATAGGATACCTAGAGTCTACACTTAGAATAACAGCAAAATTATTGTAAGTACTAAAATACTCCTTTAGATTCTTAAAGAAAATAATTCCAGTATGTACTTTGCACAAAATATAAGCTCCATTCAAAATTTATTTAGCTCAGTAAAAGCAAAAATAAAATTTTAAAAAGTCTCTTGCAAAATTTATATTTTATGTTAATTCAGCAGGAATAATAACATACTATAACAGCAAAATTATCAAAACTGATCAATTACCTCATATTCAAAGATTTTTATAGAAAAGATTTCCGGTGCTTAATTGGTAACAACTGTAAACTCAATTCAAAATTTTAGCTTGATATGAAAAAATGAACATATATTAAATAAAAAACTCCATCTTTTGTAAAATTTATATTTTGCCAGTTGAAATAATTTGGCAAGATTCAATATGATGAGATCCCTTTCTAAGACTATACTAACCAGCATTTGTACAACTAACAAGGGGACTGTCAAACATGATGTGCACAGATTTTGATGATTTTAAAATATGTTGTAGGGATCATACCCCTAACTATTCAGGTCAAAAGTTTCCTTCAAATGGGCTTTAGTTTTCGAGAAATTTTGGGTTAAAGTTCAGCATACATTTCAAATACCCATTAGTTCACGATCTTGAACAAGGTCTCCATGGTGCACATCTAGCGTTTGCTATTTGAGTGCCAGAGGTGAGGGTTCTGTCCTCTCATGCGACTTTTTACCTTTTTAATAAATTTTATATATTTGTCACGTTACAAGTTTTATGCAGAATTATGGATTCTGCTTCTTTGAACTTTTTGATATTTTCCTAATGAATTCCATTTACATTTTCGAATTTATCGTGAAAATTTACTTTTTTTTTTTTTTTTTTTTTTTTTGTGCAGTTTTGAAATTAATATTTCTATTGATGAAATTCCAAACTAATTTATGTCTAGATTTTGTTTATTATTTTTTATTATTATTTACCTTTTATATTTTAATAACCATTCTAAAATAATACTTTTTTTAACTTTATGAAATTTTAAATGAAAATTTATATTTTCTTTATAATTTATACAAAATATTTTTATCTCAAATCTTCTAAAGGTATGTATGATTAGGTAATTCCAACAATATATCTTGAAAGGAGTAATAAAATATTAAAGCAATAACGCTTATATCCAAGTTTTAGCCAGTTATACAGTTGAACCTCGAAAATCCAGACATCCAAATTCTGGAAATTTATAAAATCCGGACATTTTCCAGATTTCAGTTTTAATAATTTTTTAAATAAGGCTTAGCTGTAATTTCCATATTTCTCGTGGAATGCAAGTTAAACACTTTTAACTGAAAACTAAATAAATAAATATGAACATGTTCTGGTATATTTTTATACCGCCTAACCATTAATTAAAATACTTTAATCAGGGCTCGAAAAATAGCGTTCCCGGGATCCCGGGGAACCCAGAAATCATTTCTGGGAATGTATTTTTTTCCACTCAGGTTCCCGGCCGGGAACCCAAACGGAAGTGTACGCAAGTCGCCGTGGCCGCCGCAATCAGCGATGAATTTTTATTCTCCTAAGGACCACGGCAATGAGGGGGGAGGTGGGACAAATAACGCATGGAGCGCTGAACACACACGAGAAAATTTAAAAATTATATATTGTATGTATATATTAATTATTTGTTCTGTATATGTTTGAATAAATTAGTAAATGCAATATGTAATGCTTAATTTTAGTGGGCAAATGTAATGCAACATTCCCCTTTTAAGTTATGTATCTATAAGAATATGAAGGGAGAAGGAGGTGCTTTTGGATTGAGAACAGTCAAAATATTAATTGATAAACCATAAAACTAATATTTTTGTTTATTATTGAAAACTGTGTCTATGTGACACAATATCTTCATTCATTATGCTCTGAATTTATTAAAAAACTGGGAACACATAAATTTTTCTGGGAACCTACACTTTTTATGTAGGTTCCCAGCCGGGAACCTGAAAATTTTTAGAATTTTCGAGCCCTGCTTTAATTATTAAAAAAAACAGGCTAGTTAAAAAAAGGCATAAAAAACAGGAACAGGATTCTTAATAAAATGAGAGAATTTTGCACTTTTTAACCCTTGAGAATGTGTGTTTTAAAAAAACCATCATAAAAAATATTTTGTCAGGTTCCTTATTTTTATTTGAGTATTTTTTAATGAATAAATAATTTTAGATACATAAAATGGAGATAAATGAATACATATCCCGTTTTTTTGCCCCTCCCCCGCAATTTTGTAAAGAAATAAAAAAATTTCAAAGAATCCCAAAAAGCAGCCTTTCCAATAAATAAATAAAGCACGCTAAGTACAATATTCTGAGAATGGCCTTTAACAGTAAAGGATTCCTATCACTTTTCTCTCTTATTCACCCTTTTTCCCACTCTCTCTCATTGTTTTCTCTCCCAGCTGAATCATGATGAAACAAATGCCTTTGTTCATTCTCCTGATTTAATCTTTCGGATTGGCCGAATTGTGGGTGTGCCTTTAGACGACATAGGCTTCCTGTTATCATGAAAACCAGATTTTCTATCTTCAAAAACGTGTTCTAAGAAAGAAGGAGAAAATAAAAAGCATGACGATGTTTAAAAAATATTTTATTTCAAAGGGTTAAAATTTAAAAAAAATTTGATAGATTTTGGCATTTAAGAAAGAAAAGTATGAAATTTAAGAATATGTAGTTAGTTCTTCCATAGTTTTAAAGGTTTTGCTGATGTGAAGTTATAAAAATGATCCAAAAAAAGAACATATGTCCGACGGTTACATTCATTAAACGCTTGTATTTCGCAGAGCCACCTCTGATTATTTTACATTTTTTTACCAAGTTTGCGAGGGGGAGGGGGGGGGGGGTAATGAGATTTTACGGTATCTTGATATGTGTGAGAAAAAGTTTAAAATATTGTATAATAAAGCATGTTAACTCTTCAATCAGATGTGAAAAAGAAAATAAAAAATCTACCAATTTTTTAATTGAAAGTTTCAGTTTCAGATCGTTCAGTGTTTTGGTTTTTAGAGCGTTCTGAAATTAGGACGCCGGATAATAGATCCTATACTGTATTATCTATTGTGTACTATATTTTAATTTATTGTGTTTTAATATGTATATTTAATTTCAGCATAGGTGTTATATTTTACTGTATTATTCCTATTTTATTATTTAATTCACCAATTTGATCATAGTTTATTGGCAGTGGGGAAAAAATTGCATTTTGTATGCTATTATACTATCATAAAAAATTTCTTTAACAGATCTCCAAAATCCGGAATCGCCGCGGTCCGGCCGATTCCGGACTTTCGAGGTTCAACTGTATATATATTTTTTTATGTTATTTAAATTATTTTAAAGTTCATACTCAACATCATTTTTGATTTGCACAAATAAAAAATAATATATTACAATATTTTTTTTTCATTCTAACAAGTCGATGCCATGCAGAAAAATTCAACTAGAAATGAAAAATCGTTTGTAAATTACAATACATATAAAAAAAATCTGAAAAAAAATTGTCTGCAATGAGTTTTACAGTAATATCAGAATAAATAAAATTTTCTTTTTATCCATTTTGTTTAGCTTCCTTTGCAGACAATTGCCACGTTTAAAATAATTTCTTTTTCAAATTTAATGCATTTTTTAATATATTTATCACAATTTAAGTATTTAAAGAATATATAATATGCTAATTTATACATTCTTCCAATATTGTTTAAACAATTTACGTAAAGAATATATTTAAAGGCGATTTTTAATGCGGAATTTGTTTAGAATATTTTTGCAATATGTATCACACAATTAGTTCCATATTTAATAAACTAAAAATGTCGATGTCGGTGATGATAAATATTTTAGTATTTCAGCAATTAACATATTTCAATACATTTAGAACAAATCAAATATTAAAAGGATATAATATTTTGTTAATTTTTTCTTAATCATTTAAATTTTTTTAAATAGAAAATGCAAATAAAAAAAATGCATTATTTCATAAATACAATAAATAAATAAATAAATATACATAAATGTAAACAATAATCATTTTAAAAAGATGAGATATCCAGACATAAATTAGTTTGGATTTTTGTCAACAGAAATATTAGAATAAAAATTGCACAAAAACTATAAATTTTCACGAAAAATTCGAAAATGTAAATGGAATTTATTAGGAAAATATCAAAAAGTTCAAAGATGCAGAATTCATAATTCTGCATAAAACTTGTTAGCATATACAAAACTTTCCTTGATCACGTATACAATATTCAAATACTTTCATTTCCTTTCTTTAAACTCCTTTTCAAGTTTAATCTAAACAGCTGTTTCTTTTTCATCAAACCTCTTCAGTTTAGTGGACTACCAGTACTTGTAGCAGTTGTTTATCTAGAATCTATCTTTTAAGAGATCGCAATTACGTCACTTTGTTTATCAATACCTCATATCAGCTTGCCATAAACCACAATTTCTTTCCCTCCAACATCATTAGTTTATCTGGATCGCAGTTCTGTTATCATTAGCCACAAGAGGGCTTCTGTCAATGAATGATGTAATATGACACACCCTCTTGGGTACTACAACTTTCATTCAGCTGTTAGTTTTGACTGGAGTATAAAGGTTGAAACACTTTGTTCTCATCATCTGGTTTTATTCATTTAATGAGTTCAAGAAACCTTTTTGCCTTGCAGTGCCGAAACTAGCCTTTTTGGTGCCCGGGACAAACATGGATTTTTAAAAATTTATATATATTTTTTAAATCATAAACACTACGTCTGATTACTTTATTTTACACAATATGTACAATTTTATACACATTTATTCATGTTTCTAACATGAATAAATGTGAGAAATTGCCGGGCTAGGATGTCGATCTGGGTGGCTTAGTGGCAGAGCGTCAGCACGGTACGCTGAAGGTCCTAGGTTCGAGACCTGGCCCAGGTCAATTTTTCACTTATGTTGGTTTAGTGTATTTAATTGTCTGATAAAATGTGTGTTCTTATATTGTGTAAAATAAAGTAATCAGACGTAGTGTTTACTATTTAAAATATATATATAAATTAATTACAGACCGATGAATGGTTATTCATCGTATTATGTCATCTGAAGCTGCAAAACTGCTGGCCAATGACTGTTTCCAACATGAATAAATGTGAGAAATTGCCGGCTAGGATGTCAATCTGGATGGCTTAGTGGCAGAGCGTCAGCACGGTACGCTAAAGGTCCCAGGTTCGAGACCTGGCCCAGGTCAATTTTTCACTTATGTTGGTTTAGTGTATTTAATTGTCTGATAAAATGTGTGTTCTTATATTGTATAAAATAAAGTAATCAGATGTAGTGTTTAAGATTTTAAAAATATATATGTTTTAGTTATGTTTAAATGTTTTTCCTTGTCTTCTTTTCTATTAGCAATTATCAGAACTGTGAAGGGTTGTGGAAGGTTGGGGTGAGACTCAAACTTGGATCTGAGCTGAAAGGAACCCTGTTACTGTTAGAGACTTTTATGACTATTTAATTACCTATGACCTAATGACTAATTAATCATGACAAAGGGGCCCCTGATTTAGGGGTCTCCCACACTTGGTATGCTGTTTACATAAAGCTGATATTTAGAATGCATTTGACTTTGTTATTGATTATAATCGATATTTTGCATTTTTAGAGTAGGATAAGATTAAAAACAAAAAGAAATTGAGCTTGACTATTACAGGGGCACACGATGTATTTGCCCGGAAATTTACATCTGGATCTAAAAAAATAATTACAGCAAAAGAATGGGGTGGCAAAACACGTAAAAATGAGAAAAAGACGATTTTTTTTTCCCCCAAAGATAAAGGCAAAGACGACTTTATTAGCCATGGCACCCTGTGCGAGGTTCTTTTCTGCGTCTCTACACATGCTATATTCTTAAAAAAGAAAAAAGGGGGAGGAGAGGTTACTATTTTATCTTGCATATGTTTCATCCCCTTAGTTTTTAGTGTCGTTAGTAATAGCCAACCTCGCGCCCTTTAAAGCCAGATCTGTATGTAAAAAAGTAATTGTAGCAAATGGTATGGCAGCATTTTTCATTTATCTGGAAATAGCCAAAGGACGAGAAAATAATTTGGGAGGATAAGGCAGGGGCAGCTGCAGTTTTATTAGTCATAGCAACTTGGGTATGGTTTTCTCCCTGCACCCCTACAAATTACATTTTTTTTTTCAAAAAAAATTTTAACAAAGAGTTTTATTTTGCATATTTTTCAAATTATCCTTTCAAATATTATTTGTTTTTAGTATCCCAGGCAGTCTCCCAACCTCACCTCTCTAATAATACTAGATTGGATCTGGATAAAAAAGTAATTTCAGCAAAAGTAACAGGCCGGCATATTCCAGTTGCTGCCAAGGGCGGCAAAACACTTAAAAAACTTTCGCAAAAAGACAAGTAAAAAACTTTTTGGAAGATAAAGCCAGGGGCAGCTCCGGCTTTACTAGCCATGGCGAGATTTTTTACCGTACCTCTACAAATGCTAAGAAAAAGATTTTACTGAAAATTTTACTTTGGGTATTCATCCCCCAATTTGTGTTTATTGTCCAGGGCAGTCACCCCTCGCCCATGTCAAAATGGAAAAAGAAGAAAGCTCCACGCTGTGAGAAAAGGGAAAAAATAGAACAGCCTTCATGGAATACTTTTATCTAATAGAAAAGTCAAAGTGAGGGAATTGTTTTCCAATTATCCATGCTGGACAGTGCAGTACCGTATCCAGATAATGTTGAACAGTGCCATATACAGACATGAGTAGGGACTGACCTTGAAAAATGTTAGTGATTCTCCTAAACCACAGGAAGAGATTTAAATGATTAACGGCATAGACATGATACATTTGGAATGGGAGAAAGAAAATAGCCTAAGAGAACAGTTCGTTTTTTATTCATTTGCTAACTTGTATTGTAGACGAATCTTTTTATCTATTTGTCTATTTTAATGCATTCGGTTCAGGTTTTCTTTTGGATTTTCCGGCTGCGAGACTTTTCATACAAATTTCATATATATATATACATTTCTATATCAAACAACAAACAAAACCTGCATTTGGCGCCCCTTTCGCCTTCTGTTCTGCTGGCACCCGGGGCACGTGCCCCCTCTGCCCCCCTTAGTTTCGGCCCTGTTGCCTTGTAAGCATAATGGAGTTTCATGCAATTGGACTCTGTTTTATTTAACCAGATGTTTCTTTTATTGTAACCACATGCCAGCTGTAGTTGTTTTTCATTTCCTTTTCGTTTCGTTAATGGACAAGATGTTTTTACAGATAGTGGAAGATGTTTATGCTACTTATTTTGAGTAACGTTGTGGAATCTATTATGAGTTTATACAAACATCTTATCCTCAAATAGATGTTGTTGAAAGATGCTATTATGAAAAAGGAGATTGAATATTGCCATGTTGTCACTGTCAAGCCATTTAAAACCTTTTGTTATGTAAGTTTATTTTTCACACTTTAAGTTCATTTATATTCTGTTAGAGTTTATTTTTAAATTTTTTTTGTTAATAAACGTTTAGTTTATTTCAAACTTAATTTGTTTTGTCATTGTTCATTTTACACTCTGCCACACTTCGCCATTTATTTTTCAGCTTCCAATGCTCTGCTTCAATTTAATTAAATTTTAGGAGCCGGCATTTTTGGTGTATGCACCGGCTGTCCCGATATACCAGGCTATTAAAACTTATAACGTGACAAATATATAAAATTTATTAAAAAAAGGTAAAAGTCACATGAGAGGACAGAACCTTCATCTCCGGCTGTCAAATCGCGAGCGCCAGCTCTGCGCCACAGTGGTTATTAAAATATAAAAGGTAAATAATAATAAAAAATAATAAACAAAATCTAGACATAAATTAGTTTGGAATTTCATCAATAGAAATATTAATTTCAAAACTGCACAAAAAAAAAAAAAAAAAAAAAAAGTAAGTTTTCACGATAAATTCGAAAATGTAAATGGAATTCATTAGGAAAATATCAAAAAGTTCAAAGAAGCAGAATCCATAATTCTGCATAAAACTTGTAACGTGACAAATATATAAAATTTATTAAAAAGGTAAAAAGTCGCATGAGAGGACAGAACCCTCACCTCTGGCACTCAAATAGCAAACGCTAGATGTGCACCATGGAGACCTTGTTCAAGATTGCGAATAATGGGTATTTGAATACTGAACTTTAACCCAAAATTTCTCAAAAACTAAAGCCCATTTGAAGGAAACCTTTGACCTGAATAGTTAGGGGTATGACCCCTACAACATACTTTAAAATCATTGAAATTTGTGCACATCATGTTTGGCGGTCCCCTTGTAAGTGGTAGATTATCTGAAGCCAATCGTCATTAATATGATAAATTGTAACATTCAATATGATGAGATCACTTTCTAAGACTATACTAACCAGCATTTGTGCAACTAAGTGGTAGATTATCTGAAGCCAATCGTCATTAATATGATAAATTGTAACATTCATCCTTTTCAAAGATATTAACTAGTGTATGTGTGTGTGTGTGTGTGTGTGAGAGAGAGAGAGAGAGGGGGGGCGGGTGTGAGAGAGAACACAGTATATTATATCCTTATTCTGAAATTATGCCTTTTTTAATCCCAGGTTATTATAAATTTTTTGTCTTCTTTTCATTATTATAAATTTAACAATAACTCAACAACATTCTCCAAAAGGAGAAGTTCCTGTTGCTTTTCCACAATAAAGCCAATCTGACAACAGCATATCAATCAAAATTGGCAGCTAGGGCTTTATGTAGTCTACCTTGTGTGAAACTAAATAATAAATCTAATAGCAATAAACATTATTTTAAGCATACTTGAGAATCAGTAGCATCTATTGAAGCAGCTTGTTGATACAAAGACAGTTTATTAACAGGCACAGTAACAACAGATGGGTCACTTTTTTCACTAAATTCATTTACTTTAACATCAGTAGTAGTCTGAACAGCCTAAGAAAATAAAAATATAAATTTAAAAAGGCGATGCAAGTAAACAATAGATACATTAAAAAAAAAATAAGAGTTTGTTATTTTTTTTCCAAGTGATGGCATTATGTATAAGCAGGTGCAACTAATAAAGCTATCAACTAACTTTAAAACTTAATAAATCACAACGAAATTTAATTTTTATCGCAGCTTACAATACATAATGAATGTGCATGAGATTGTGTAGAAAACTTATGGCAAAATTCAATGCTTTAAGAGGCGAAGACAAAGATTCTAAAAAATAATCATGTAAAATTTTGTTAAAAATAAAATTCATTCAAGAAAAATCAAAACAGTATTATGTGTCATGTAACCAAAAAAGTTCTTGCTGCTTCAATAAGTTGACAAACATGGGATGAATCAAACAATTAATTTATTTTAATAATATTTATAAGTTGAATCTTTTTTTTTTCAACTGAGTGAAAATGTATCCGACTCAAACCCTGGACCTTTAGGCTTTATCTGACAATGTTCTACCAACTGAGCTATCCTAGACAAGTCTGGCAGGCATAATTCGCTCAGACAATCTTAGACATTAGCATCTGGTGTGCAATAAATGACTCAGTTCAATATTCTAAACCACAAGTAATGGAACTCCATACTAAACAATGGATACACAATGATATTCAATTATTTTAACTCAATCAAACATTATACAAATTGAATATATACTTTTTAATTGAATGAAAAAGTTTCTCACTCAGTTCAAAGGAAAAAAAATCAACTTGTATGATTTTTTATCAATCAGTTGTTTAAAAAAATTCCATCATTATGTATCCTTGATTTAATAATGAAGTTCCATTACCTGTGGTTTAATCTGTTGAATTGCAACTAATGTCTAAGGTTGTCTGAGTAAATTGTGTATGCTGGACTTGTCCAGGATATCTTACTTGGTAGAGCATTGTCATCTAAAGCTAAAAGGGCCTGGGTTCGAGTCCCTACCTGGACACATTTTCACTCAGTTGGAAAAGAAAAGAAAAAAATCAACTTGTATGATTTCTTCATCAATCAGTTTGATTGAGTTAAAATAATTCAATATTTATAAGTGTCTTCAATTTCTATTATCCTTCTTGAGTGATCAAACTGCTATTCCATGCATGTTTTTTTATAAAATTTTTGTCATCAAAAGAATATAAGTGCCTCATATCATTAAAACAAATTTTTTGATATAATATTGTTGAGTTTTTAGATATTTGATTATACAATAGCAATCAACAGGTACAACTAAGTGAATGAATTTAAAGATCTTGACCAACACCCCTAAATGGTGAGAATAAAACTGATTTTTTTTTAAGTTACATGAAATGTGTTTTTAATTTTTGAAAAGAGAAAACCATTATTTGACCTATTTAAAGTATATTTTATGTATATCAGTTACGACTGTCAGTAACGCATTGTGCCTTTAAGATATATCAGAAGTGTACATAGCTTTAAAAAAATTATAAGCAGATTTGTTAGTTTTTATGATTGATATCTTATTTTAGATTATTTATTAATACTATATATTAATACTCTGAACTCATGAGACATCATTCATACCTTTTCTCATGGCTACTAATTGGGCAATGCCATATTGATATGTATCTAGGGATCAAATGGTTATCGTGAGAATTAACTCCTTGACTACAGCCATGATTGGTACATATGTGGTTGAAACCATTGAAACTAATGTGCATTTTGATGGCGACAAGATCAAAGGGTTAAACTGGCAAGAGCTTTGTTGGTTATGTGTGACACTGGTTCAGAAATCAAAGTTAACAGACAAATTGCATAATAGCTGAAAATGTACTTAGGGAATTCTAACAAAATTTGTTAAAGTAGTACCTTCCTATACTAGAACAAAATAAAAAATAACTATGTTAAATATGCAACACAACAGGAATGTATTGGAAGATATACAGTGGTATATGTTGCATACCTTCTGAAATTTGAAAAGCAGCATAAAGCTATATATGCTTCTCACATAAAGCTATAGTATGTATTTTGCATACATCCTCTGCTTATAGCATATATCCTCTGCATATACCTTCTAGTCTTTTTACAACTACAGCACTGAGATAAATGATAAGATATAGGCAGTGAAATTTATTTTGGCTCAAGAATGTATTTTTAAATGTTGAGAGGATCATACAAGATAACCAAGATAAAAGGTTACAGAATTAGTTAATCACCTTTTACTGTTTCTGAAATTCAAAATTTTATTATTAAAAATATCACCAGTTCAAACGGTATGAGATCTATAGAGCTAATCTCAAATTTTTACACTGTAAATTCATACATTCAAGCAAATTTGCCACTAATACAAATTCATATAATAATTTCATCACTGATTAGATATATGATAAATTGTGCATTTCTGGGTTTTGAACTGTAATTATTTATTTTTTCTGGTTTAATAAAAATATTCCAGTTCTCATTCTCTTAAAAATAATAGTTTTCAATTTAGAGAAAATCCAACATTCTGTCTTCAAAAGATCTTGTCCAGAAATTAAACGCAAAAAACACCTTTGTCGGTATTTGATTGAAGTCATAAGCATGGAAATTTTACAATTTGTGCTTTATTTTTGGTTCTGCAGACTCTTGAAAGAGGGCAAAAATTTTTCAATTTTGGCATTACTTTCTGTTGTGAGGAAGAAATGTAGGAAAGAAAGAAATCCGAAAGGAAGGAAGCAATATATATACATACTAATTTCTGAGTAATTTTGGGTTTCGCGGACTTGAGAAAGAAGAAGAAGAAAAAAATAACATTTTCTAATTTTTACATGTTTTCAGGCCCCATGCAATCGAAGAAATGTCTATAACTTTGCAATTTTTATGCCCCACAGGCCTGAAAAAACCGTGGAAAAGAAAGAAAAGAAAATGAAAATTTTATGATTTTGGCAGTATTTCAGATCTTGCAGTCTCAGGAACAAAAAGATCAACAATTTTACTATTTCAACATTACTTTAGATCCCGCAAACCAGAAAAAATCTGAGGGAAAGGAAGAAAAAATGCTGCAATTTTACTTTTTTGCATTATTTCATGTCCAGTGAACACAGGAAAAATAAAAAAAAGGGGGACCATTTAAAAATGGCTGCTTTATTTTCAGACCGTACAGACTATGGAAAAAAGAGCAAAAATTTCACAATTTCGATGTTAATTTAGGTAGCACAGGCCAGAAAAATCTAAGAGAAAAGAACGGAGGAGAGATTCTGCATTACAGTGGGTCCCATGGATTCGGGGGGAAAAAAAGGTGCAAATTTACAATATCCTCATTACTTTGGGTTCTGGATACTTAAAGATAACACCAAAATTTTAGAATTTCTGCGTTACTTAGTGTTAAGCAGGCCGAAAAAATTTTAATAAAAGGAAGGGGGAAAAAATTTAAATTTTACTATTTCTACGATGTTCGTTGCCACACACCCACACAAAGCAGAATTTTACAATCTTTGGCATTTCTTTGGGTCTTGCTGATCTGAAAATATCCAGGAGGGCAGAAAAAAATGACAATTATATAATGTATGCATTGAGTCATGTGAACTTGAAAAAAAAGGTAAAATTTGTTTCCAGACATCTGTTTTCCAACATGCTGCAAAAGTGAATGTTGAAAATGGTCATTTTACAACATGCTGTAAAAGTTAATGATGAAAGTGATCGTTTTTTGCCGTTTTTATAAGATATTTTGCATTTTGCCATCGTATGAGATTTCTGAGACCCTGGTGTGAAACACACACATTATCTATGTGCAAGTTGAAAAATAGGCTGTGCATACAGACAAGCGGAAGTTGGAAAAATTTGCATTTTTCATTAAACATCATAATATTGGCAAATTTTCATATCACCATAGAAACTATGATTTTTTTTTAGTGGTTTTCAGTTTTGATTTACACATTAAGGAAGCATGTACAATTAACATGCATTTTGCCATTTTCAAAACTAGAAAATAAAAGATTTTTTTTAATGAAATTCTTTTAAATTTTTTTCGTCACTGAAAACGGACCAAAACACATAAAAATGGACTTCACTATAAAAAATAGACTTCAAACAGAAAAGAGGACTGTTTGGGATCACTGCTACCATAATGACTTTTTCAAGCTTAAACGATAAAGAAAAATGAAGCGTCATACATAGATTAGGAAATACTTTCCAAATTGAAAGAACATTGATACAAAATTTTGATCTAAAGGGAAAAAACTGTCTCTGTCAGAAGCTTTTCGAACCTCACTTATAACTAAATTCATAATTTTAATACCTGCGGTCCACTAATAAGAATCTTTTTAAAACATACGTACATATAAAATGCATTTTCTAATATAACAAAATTATAAATGCTTATTTAATTAAAAGAAAATTAAAAGAAACTTGGAATTTAAACAATCTGTTTGTGCGTATGTCACTATTCTTTCATAAAGATACTCTACAGAAATCCAGTACATTTATCTTGTCGGAATCCAAGATGTAACACAATGATGAACAAAAATGAGAAAATGTCAATGTGGTTAGAGGATACGATATTGAGCAAACAGATATTTTAAGGAATGTAAATGTGTGATTTCAACATTACCAGTGCCATTTTAACAACTGATTCGCCAAACTCAATAAATTTTAAGTAATGGTTCTGCTGAACCATTGCGAACCAGCTGAATCCCACCACAGGTTATAAATAATTTCTTTGGAGTTGCTCTTACTACAGGAAATTAATTTCTCCATTGTTTTTTGTTTGCAATAAAGAAAATTATATAATACCTACAGTTTTCTAACTGAACACACATTTGTGTATGTAACTTAAGTTTTTGCTTTTTTTTAAACACCTTGACAGAAAAGGTTTCCCTTACTCTGTAGTTGATATAAAATTTACATGATCTGCCTGGCTTAAATTTTTTAAAGCTATTTACACTTTTTGAAACAGGCCCTGATACTACAGCTTAAACTAAAAGAATGAGTGTGGAACACAGACCTACCTATCCTCTTGCCCCATTTCTATGGGTAACTGGACACATGGGGAGGGAAAAGTGAAAATTTTTCTTTTATTTTTTAGACAGGTGCAATTTTGAAAATTTCTGTTTGATAGAGTGAACCTAATTGAACACATTTACAAAAGTTCAGACTTTAATTCAAAATGAACATTGGCTTCTGGAAGCTGAATTCCTAGAAACTCCAGAGTCGCAATGTAATATCATGACCCAGCTGCCTAAAGTAACCTTATCATATACAGATAAGATATTTTCAAAAAATTGACAAATTGTATATTCAGGTCAACCTAAAATGTATAAATCCACCAAAATGTGGAAATTATTTTCATGATTCTAATACTTTCTTCTGATAAATATATATTAAAGAAAGTATATAAAAAAAGAAGAAATTGGAATTAAGATTTCCTTTAATAGCTAGGATATATTTCTCCATCAAAATCAAAAACAAAACTACATCTAATAATAAAGATAGAAGTTTTTGTGCTGAAGAGACCATTGCACATACAGCTACAAGATAGGGCAGGGGGATACCCGTATGTCTAAAGTTAGTTTTTGGATTTCTTGATTAGATTTTCTTTTCTTTTAATTTTTTATGCAATGTTTACAATTTTTTTTTCACGTTTCATTACGATTTTTTCAGATTAATGAAAGGAATCCAGCTTCAATTTTTTAGCCCAATGTAGTAAATATTTTTCTCTTTTCAATAAAGTTTATTTGGAATTTGTACAGTGATTTTTTAGTCTTTCACGAATTTTTTATGCAAATTTCAACCTTTTTTCACATTCTGCTGCAATTTTTTGGTATTCGTAAAAGGAATTTTGTTTCAAACTTTCAGTCCTAATGTAATAAATTTTGTCCTTTCACGATTGCATTTTTCTTTTCTTTTTTTACATTCAATGGCAATTTTTTTACATCTGTGAAAGAATTCTGTAAATATTTTAGCCTACTATAGTGAATTTTTTCTTCTACATTTTTTTTATTATTATTTTAGTGATTTTTATACATTTTGTGGTTATTTTTCCACATTAGTAAAAGGAATACGGTTTAAATTTTTTCCCCAATATAGTAAATGTATACTTTTCAATAAAGTTTATTTGGAATTTGTACAATGATTTTTAAATTTTTTGCAATTTTTACAGTTTTTTTTGCATTTTGTGGCAATTTTTTGACATTCTTAAGAACCTGGTTTCAATCTTTTAACTAGTAATTTTGTCCTCTTTTCAATAAAATTTATTCAGAATTTGTACAGCAATTTTTTTTTTAATTTTTGCTCATTTTTTATGTAATTTGAGTTTTGTTGTGTTTTGCAGTAATTTTTTGACAATTGGTTTCAAACTTATATTGCTAAGCCAAAATTTAAAGTGGATATTTTTAAGCTAAAGAAACAAGTTATGATAATTTGGATGTTTAAATATGTATTGTTTTTATTTATAAAATACATTATCGAAAAATTATAAATGTTATGAAAAACAAATAACACGAGAATGGAAGAAATATTTTAATTCTTGATTCAACAGAAAAGTTTCTGGAAGGGTATCGTCTTATTTGAAAGAAATTGCATTATGATAATTAAAAATATGCAAAAAGGCATTTTACTCCATCCATTTTCTTCAGAGTTGCAATCTACAAAAAAAATTTTTTTTCTTAGTTTGTGTTTTTTGTCTTCTCCTAATCCAATGCTTCCCTCCCTTCGGAATGGTCTATTTTTTTTGACAGCATGCCAAGGTCAGTCTTTAAAGACTGGTCAAGCAGTAGCTTAACATAAAAAATTTTGTCCTGTGTGATTTTTGAATTTTTTGTGATTTTTTAATGAGATTTTCAAAGCATTTTAATGTTTTTCTGCATTCCACAATGATTTTTTTTACATTCATGAAACTATTCCACTTACAATGTTTTAGTCCACTATAGTAAATTTTGATCTCTACAATTTTTTAGCTTTTAGCAATTTTTAGAGTTTTTTGCATTTTGCGGCAATTTTTCGACATTAGTAAATTTTTTGAATTTTTTTTAGACACTAAAAGGGGGGTTATGGGGCCTTTTTCTAAAAAGGGAAGAAAGAAGGAAAGGGAACCATTTGGGAGGCCTGCACTGTTCCATTCCTACACCTTAGTTAATAATATAAGGTTGATGTAATGCACAGTATTTTTAAACATACAGAAAACCTACACAAATCTCTTGAAATTTTCCTTCAGAGTTGCCAGCACACCATAATACACAGTATTTTAAAATTTTAGTACAGTGGACACTTGTTAATTTGAACTAATCCAAAAGCCTCTCAAAACTTGTATTGGAATTAATGTTAAAAATATCTCATTAATTTGAACTCATTTTTATCACTTCGGTTAAATTTGAACTAAAAATTTGACAAAAAAAATCTTTTTCCACATTTAATGCAGAAAATACTTAAAACTTTTTAAATATAGGTTCAGTTTTGGTTTTTGTCCCATCAGAAATGACATGTTTGAGGATTTCTCCTGATTCAGAGCCCTAATAATCCATTAACAGAACGTTTTTGATAACATTATGCAATGTAAAAATGCAATTTATTAAAAATGATTTACTATTCAATATTAAGATCTTTCCAATGTTTTAGTTTTAAGGCGAGAACTTATTTAAAATATTCTCCTTTTGAAAGTTAGATGAAAAAATTTTAAACAGAAAAAAATTTTTGCTTTAATTTTTAATAGTTATGTTTACAGTCAAAATTACCATTGTATGATGTCTTTCAATATATATAATTTTTCAAATTTCTCATATTAAAAAAATAGCAGAAATAACAAAAAGGTGAAATGAAGAAATAATTCTAAGTGTCAGAAAGAAAAGAAAAATCCAAAATCCTATTTCTGCACACATTTGTAGCAGATAAACCCCTTTCAAACATTCAACACAAATGTGTGACTAAAATACTATTAATATGATCACAAAAACTATTATCATAACACTTAAAACTTCTGACACAAACCTTACTATCATATCAAACCCAAATGAAATCTAAGACACAAATTATCTGTGACAACCTCCAGCAATTCACACAAACTTTTTCCAACCAACAACTGAAATCAAAATGCTTCCTTGCCGCTGATTTCATATGTCAATCTTCCTCACCAATAATTTCATATACTACAGTAGCTATATCCAAAGATTCAACACAATATCTTTTTTATTATGTATAGCTGTGAAGCGGCTATATATCATATGATGCTCCAAACTGTGTAAAATCAGATATATGCTTTTTTCTGACACTGAAACGTGATTAACTCCAAAACTTGAAATCAGCAGTAAAGAATATTTTGGCCAACTAATAGTAGAAAAAAACAATTATTCTGCTAGATATTTCCAGCTGCTAGCAATGAGAAGTTTAATCTTATTTGGCAGCAAGTAGAAGAAATTTTCTAAAGTGCTAGCAAAAGATAATTTTTTCATGACAGAATAGAAGAGATTTTTTGATTTACAAAAAAAGGTGATAGAGTGGCAGACTGGATAATAATTTTCCCTGGTGAAAGTTTGTTGTAAAAATGAGTTTAACTTTTTACACATCTACTTGCATTTTTATTAGTGTTAAATTAGGATTTTTATCAGTGATGGTGCAATAAAATTTTTGATTTTCCTTACATTTAAACTATATTTATAAGCTAGAAAAGATGTTTCAGCAATTTGCATTGCAATATAAATATTTATTTCAAAAATATTTTTTTCAGCTTTTTACTTTTTATTTTCAGTATTTTGTGCATGTAAGTCATTCTATAATGAAAACGGAGTTTTTGTTACTCTATTGCTGATACAATACTCTCAACAATAGTATTTATTCCGAATGTTAAATAATGCTCTCTCTACTTCCTACTGTCGGACAGGAACAGTAAAAAATATCTAAAAGGATTATTCAGTTATATTCCTTGAAGAACTTCAAGGGTAGTGCCAAACATTCTCATGATTGTGCAAGGAAAAAACACATAATCTTGCACATTCTCCCAACAAGAACCATGTAGATTTGAATCAGAAAACTTTAGACCCAAACTTCTTATAGACGGCATCCTGTAAGCAGTGAACATGAAGACCATGGGGCTGTTATAATGAAGAGAGCAAAAATTACAGTATCTGATTATCAATGATTCTTGATTTTTCTCAAGGCATAGCTTCATTTCAAATTGGAATGAATTACACTAAGTACTTTTGAGATAATATGCAATCTGCCTTTGTTATTTCATTTGTATACCAGCCTATATTATATTTTATCATGTAACTGAAAACTTTATTATAAATTTGTAAGATATATATTTTTTAAATAATAATTACATTTTACAGAAATGATTCAAAAAATACCACCAAAATTGTCTAGGCACCTCTAACAGTGTTTAAGATATAATTTGCATGAAAATCTTTGAGCTTCCAGGATCATGCACTTGCAACTATAAAAGCAAGCTATTATAGGCAGCGTTAGAGTAAAAGCAGAGCTTGTTAATAACACTAACCTGCCATATAAATCCAGGAAGCAGCATGTGAGGGATTTCACAACAACAAACATGATGAGTCATGGTAATCAATCTTTTCCAACGACCAATACGTTTCATAGCATGAGGTTTGCTCTTAGTTTTCTTAATTTTTTAAAAATTTAATTTAGGAAAACATATTACTAAGGCATGACACTCATTTTCTTTTAATATCTCAAATTTGAAAAAGCATAGGTCATTTTGTTATGCTAGCATCAGAAAATTAAAAACTATAAAAATATACATGCACAAAAGTATCTATTTGAAAAGAGAAATGGAGCAAGAAAAATTCAAGAACAAAATTATGAAGGCCATCATTTTGAGAAAGTATTGCCAGATAAACAAGCTTTCAATTTTTATACACACACCTTATATAATATTGTACAAAAATGTTTCAAAATCTCCTCTTGCTATAAAATTACTTTTTAATCTACACAACAATTATCATTTCTATTTAAAAATTTTGTGCAATTGTCATTTGTTAATTTAGAAGTAAAGTTAATTTTAAAATGTAATTAAATCTAAAATATATTTTTATAGTTTTGCAGAAAATTTAAACCAAGCTGAACATGAAAACACTTCTAAACCTAATATGGCTTCTATAGATTTAAGAAGCAGTATCAGATTGTATATTTTCACTTACATATCAGTGTGAACAATATGTGATACTATTATTATGATTTGCTCTCAAAGATTGTATGACAGACTAATATATTTTTAATATAATATTTTCATAAACATGTAACTGAACATTATACTGTTAGATGTAATTTTATTCTGATATTGTAACCATTTCTGCTAAAAACAAGTACAATCAAGAGACCATTGTACTTCTAACCTACATTTAAAATGTTATGGTTTGTATGAATATTAAAACAAAAACTGTAAATGTACTGTAAAAACAATGGTGTCATTGCTTGTCATCATACACTTGTTGTTTTAGACATATTCTAAATGCATACTTTCTTAATACAAACTAAAATATTTCAATTTCTACTCATTCCTTATTTTGAAACTATTAAGTTTCTACTATTAGTTTGTCTATTATTTTGGGACTTTAATAAGTGCATATATTAAAGAAAAGTAGGCCCAAAAAAACATGCTTTGAAATAATTTTTTTGTCAACTACTAAAAGGTGTATACAAAATATGATTAAAAAAAAAAAAAAAAGAGTTCCATAAACCATAAAACATTGTTCTACAAACAATATGTTAAAAAAGTTTCATAAAACTGTCGACATGTTTTGACATCACCGGTGCCTTTCTTCAGACAAACTAAGAATACTTTACTCTATATAATTCATTATCTATTATTCTGAAGCACCATCTATAAGATTTTCTTGCTACTATTTCCTTTCTGGTACTTATTTCTACAATTGTATAATTGTAGTAAAGTAACGAGAGAATCCTACAGATGGTGCTTCAGAATAATAAATAATGGATCATACAGCAGTAAGATATTCTCAGTTCATCTTATGAAAGACACTGGTGGTGCAAAAACATGTCAGCAGTTTTATAAAACGTTTTAACATAGGGCTTGCGGTTTTAAGAAACTTCTTTATACATTATATCTCTATACACATTTTAGCAATTGACAAAAAATATTACTCTTGGATGTTTTGATTATATTACTTACTTTGAAACTATGTCAGACATCAAAAGTATTTCACAAAAACAGAAAAAAAAAGTAATAAATAAAAATTCAATACAGCAAGCAGAATTACTCAAGAACACCAATAATAACTTAGTCTAGCCATTTACAACTCAGATACAAGGCCTGATTATCACACAGACCAATGAAATCAGTGCTTTGGTAACAAAATTTTGAAAGGGGTATGATATTTTCAAATATCATTATTTCAACTTTTATGCAACAAAATATCCAGGTAATTTATGAATGCTCTTTTTCGTGTACTCATCTTTTTAAATTGTTGGTTCTATTCTAAAAGAATTTGGAACAACTTTCAAGGCTATTTGATATTCTACAATTTGCCCAGCAAATTTTGTGTTAATGTTAGAGTAATTCCTAAGTTTTGTTAAAAAAAACCTCATTTTTAAATATCAAATGTTAAATTTTTTTCAAGAACTATGAAAAGATACATTTCTACAGTTTTATGAGCAGCAAAATATAAAATTTAAAATTACAATAGAAATAAAGTTTATTATTTTAAGAATACCATGAAATTTTGTTCAAAATAACTATTCTGATATGAAAATGTTTAACACGAAAAATACTAATTTACAGGAAGCTATTACAGGAGTACAAACTTGTATCAATTTTGAGCAACACTATTATCAAATAGTAATCTTAGACTTATTTAATAGCAAAATTCTACAATTAGATAAGGTTAAGATTACTATTTGAAAGTAGTGATGCTCAACAGTGATACAAGTTTGCACGCTTGCTATTATCTTTTTCAATGATTAGGGTACTTCTTATTAGTAAAATAAAATCATTTGAATTTTTTATAAGACCACTGCACCTTGAAATCAATCAACCAACATATAGGGGCACAAAAGCAGGGATCTACCCTGGGTACGAAAATCACTTAGTCACATAGCAGATCATGAGCACACTTGAAAGATATTTAATTGACTTTATGATAACAGTTCTATTTTGATTTGTAACTTATTTAATTTAGAATTTTGAAGAATTTGTCAAGCATAAAATAATAACTATTTGTCTTTTTGTTGTATTAATAGTTCTTTAAATACGTATTGAATTTATCTACTAATGATTAAATTAAAACAAATCTATTTCATCTAGTGTTATAATTTGTTTAAAATCTACCTTGGCATTTTCATCAGCATTCATCCCAAAGAAGAAAGGGGGAAATGAGTGAAGCACATTTATTTTAAAATTGTGTTTCATCTACATAAATAATTAAATAGATAGTTCATTGCTTTTATTGGGTATATAAGTTTTCATTGTTTTTTAATAGTTGTGCTTACATGTACTTTTATGAAATTGATAAGCTTTCTTAATGTTGAAGAGATGTCATATTTTATAGCAAAACTTATTTGAAATCATTATCTTTCCATTTAAATATTCATTCTTGCATTAATAATGATATTTTTGTATCTGCAAAGAAAAATTGTAAACAATGACCTATAAGATGCAAAATTCTGTAATTCATACAATCTTTGCTCCCAAGCTTTCAGGATTAGAAGGAGTTGACTGTATTTCTATATAATTTCATAAAACAACATATCTATATTAAAGAATTTGACACAAGCTTTCATATATATAGTATGGCATTTGCTTGAAGTGTCATCAAGTGTTATTATCATTTCATTCAATTAAAATGGCAATTGCTTTGCCAACAAAACAATATTTACAAACAGCATGTTTTTAAGTGCTGTTTAAAACAGCACAAACATAGAAGATAACAGTAAAAATAGTTTTTTTATCCAAAATATGAAGAATAATTTCTGTATTTTCAAAGTAGCAATTTTAACATGGAACAGGAGAGTCACTTTTTTAGAGGGGGGGGGGGGGAATCAACGAAGATTTACAGAAATATTTTTTGGACATGCTACTTAATTCAACGAGAAAAGTGATAAATTATCTTCCCAAACTCATTTTAACAAATGAGAAGTAAAAATTATGTTTATAATCATTTTTAACAAAACTGAGAAATAGCTAGCCAATTTCCAGAATTTAGATTAGATGTAATTAATACTTAAGTTACAGAACTTTATTTATAACATTGTTACAAGAATTAATACATGAAGAAAGCTGTATTTAGTTGATAGTAGTATATTCAAATTTGTGTTCAATATCAAGTTATCAAAGATTAGCTCAACTTAACTATTAACTTACTTTTAACTTAGAAGATGTCAAATATCGACCAGAATGCATCACATCTTAAAAACAGGAAAGGTTTAAATATCTAATAAGCAACCCTTTCCCCCAGTTATTGTTTGCCTGTATTGTGGGGTGGGACAGAAGAGGCTATTCTAAGAGAAATTCTCTAGTAGGAAGAATCACTTTCTTACATGGATGTGACAAAGCCATCCATTGCCTATTGTTAAACACAGATACACTTTTAGATGAAAGGCAAAGAAAGGTTAGAAAATGAACCTCATCAATCTCTCATCTTTGCAAATACCCAAGTATATAAAACAGCCCAAACCATAAAGGTTAATGTTGAAATATTCAAAATTTTGTAGAAAATATTACATAGAAAATATAATTTGACATATAGCTTGATAAAATGAAGACAACACAGCTGCACATCAAACAAAGATCTGAAAAATTACACTACTATAAAACCAATCAGTACATTTTAATTAAAATTCTTCCTAGAATGTATGAAAATTACTTAATATTTTTTCATAGGTTTTAATTTTTTGTTATTTAATTTAACCTTTTATTTATTAATTTTTAAAGAGTTTAGATTTACTAGTCTGTCGCTTGAAATTCACCAAAAGCTTAAACCTTCACAATCTCCAGTTCAGAAAATGTTTGATATTCTACCGATACAACAACTTTATATCATACATCAAACTAAAGTTTGTTTAAATATTACAATGGAAATTATAACCTTATGTAATATGAAAAGCTTATACCTGGTTATCAGAAATGGAATTCTCTCGAGGTACATTAACTGTTTTAGGTACTGAAGATACAGGAGCTACAGCTGAAGGAACATCACTTTGTGTTGAAGTTTTGATCAGTCTAGAAGGGGAACCCTGCTTCTTAGGAGACCATTCTTTTTCTTGGTCTTGGGGTGTTGATGGCAAACTACTATCTTGACTATCCATACTTAAATTCTGAAACATTTAACACATGTCTTGTCTGTATATATGAAAATATTACAAAATTCCTACAAGCTTAATTCAATATTAAAAAATAAATAAATTAAATAAAGCAGAAATAGCAGACTAGTAAAGTATTCCCTAACAAAAACATGTACAGTTTAAGCTACATGGTGAAATATATAAAGAATCTCTAATATAATATTTGATTATTTTAACTAAGTATTTTGTTTATTTCATAAATTTATTTATGATAGCATCTTTGATATTAAATTATGTCAATGAATTGTTAATATTCTATTCACGTTTCCCAACCAGAATTCCACAATTGGTTTGTTTTTGTTTAATGAACTGCAAAAGCTGTCTATAGCAAGAGACCAGAGAAAAAAAAGTGTTATGACACGACCACAGCTATTTTATTGATTTCCAATGCAAAATATGATAATGTGTAGAGGCAAGTGTGATTTAGCATTTTAAGCTAATCTTGATATTGAAATATGTTAATTTTAATAGTGAAATTTAACATATTATTAATAACTAAGTAACAGAATTTTCAATTATTTAAAATAGATAAATATGCATAATATAAGATGAATCTAATATACGGTAGAGCCTCCAAAATCTCGAAGGACTCTAGAAAAAATTTTATGTCAGTGGACAATTTTTTTTTCATTTTAACAATATGTCCCGATAATGATAAAGTATAAATAAATTCAGTAAATGTACTGATTGTTGGATTGCTCAGTGATCTGAAATAATGGATAAATGGATGGGGTTAGGTTTAGTGGTGTAAACTCCCAACAGGGATATGCTGTGCCAAATAAGGAATAATAAAAAGATGCTATCATAAGTAACAAAAAAAAATACAAAATTAATACTAAACCATCATATTTAAATTAAATTTTAAAGTGGGTAAGTTTTTTTAATCAGTAAGTATTTTTATTTATTTTTCTTAAGTGAATGTCATATAAATTACACTAGAAATCCCAATATATATATATATATATATTAGTTTTAAAGTTTTAATTAAGCACAGACCTAGGAGTGGTAAGCCACTCTTGAAAAAGTAAGAAAAGAGAATAAAAAAAAGAGACCCCAAAAAGGCAATTTTCACCTTTTACATAAACGTTGCAAGTAAACAGACAGACCTTATAGATTTAATACCATCTGCAGCATACATTTTCAATGCATATCAATTGGTTACCAAGAAAAATAAAATCCCAAATTTTGCCGAAATGATACAGTAGAATATCGCGAATCTCAACAATCTGTTGCAGGATTTAAAAAAAAAATTAATTTCATTTAGTGATCTCGAAAAAAATACTAAAATTTGTCAATCAATTGCAGAAAAAAAATTGCAAATTCCTTAACCACTTCAACAGCTGCCCTGAGTTAAGTCAGGGGTAATAACAGTGTTTCCCTATCTATGCGGCCGTTAAAGTGGTTAAACAATCATGGAAAAAAATTGTGGAAATAAATAGAGCATTTCGTCAATCAGTCACAAAAAAAATATTGCGAATTTCATCTAATGATCGCAGAAAAAAAAATCGTCAGACTATCATAGGGAAATAATCGAGAATTTTGCCAGTTGAGTGCAGAAAAAAAATGTGATTTCATCGAATGGTTGCGAAAAAAAACGCGATACACAATTAATCGGTCATGAAATTTGCAGATTTTTTGCTCTATAGCTATAAGAAATTTTTCATTAATAATTTTCTGCTTTCCTCTTCACTAATGTTCTGAACTTGTACAATTCATAAATCTCCAAAGCCCTGGCTGTTCACATTTTTGAGAGTACATAATATGATTTAATAAAGATTTTAATTAAACATTTTATAAATTTGTAATGATTGCAGTAAATATAAACATGACTGTAATAATGCTTCACCCCCCCCCCCCCCCAAAAAAAAAGAAAAAAGAATAAATGAAATAATTAAGAAATTGAGTTATAAATTCTCCCTAAAATTCATTAATGTTCTGAACTCGCTCTTCACTAATGTTCTGAACTTGCACAATTCAGAAATCTCCGAAGCCCAGGCTGTTCAGATTTTTTTTAAAGTGCATAATATGATTCAATAAAGATATTAATTAAAGATTTTATAAATTTGTAATGATTGCAGTAATTATAAATGTGACTGTAACAATGCCTCGCCACCCCCCCCCCCCCCAAAAAAAAAGAACAAATGAAACAATTAAGAACTTTAGTTCAAATTTTAGGGAGAATTTATAACTCAAAGAAGAAATCCCCCACCCCTTCCCTAAAATTCAATCCTTATTTCAAACCATGTCTTATTATATTTTTTAGTTATTACTTATCTCTTTCTTTTCCCTCCAAATAAAATATGCAGAAATTCATTGGCATCCGTTCCCTAACTGCTGTTTTCAGTAAAATAGAGGTGGGTTAATGATGATGTTTCAAAATGCTACTATAAAAATTCACATTAAATTACCGTAATTTCTGGCATATAATCGACAGATCAAATGATCATGTTTCGACCCAGAAATTTTATTTTATAAAATGTAACTTACTAGATTGCTGTAAATATTTGTCTTCAATTATTGAATAAAATTTCTGGGTTGAAACAGAATTGTTTAATCTGTGGATTATATGACAGAAATTACGGTAGTTTTCTAAATTGTGAAAATATACATCTAAGAAAATTTGTGTGTGTATGGGAAGTTTAATTTCTTCACAATAAAACTATATATAGAATTTTAAAAGAACTAATTTTTTAACAGATTTGGGTTGGTCTGGGCCTTTATTTACTTTTTATTTCTTTTTTTATAGATTGGTGCTGGACAATCATTTTTTAGATGACAATTTTTTTTACCTGGGGACTCAATACTTATTCTATGCCTCTGCCAGCTGGTAGGGTGGGATGCGGGTAATCCAACCAAGAACCTAGAAAAATTAGCTCTTACCTTCTTTATAATAAGGAAAGAAGTATGTCTGTGTGTGCGTGTGTCCACTATGTTCTGAAGAAACTACAGCATGCAGAGCTACAAAATTTCGCAGGAAGGTACCTTTATGTGTCTAGTTATGCACCTTGAAGCCTGATTTTGGTTTTTTTTGTTAATTTTTTATGCAATTTTTAACATCTGTTCCTGTTACACAGTAATTTTTTGACATTGCTAAAAGCAATTTGTTTTCAAACTTTTAACTTAATATAGTAAAATTTGTCCTCTTTTCAACAAAGTTTATTTAGAATTTGTACAGCAAGTCACAAATTTTTCATGTAATTTTTAAGAGTCTTTTCGTGTTCTGCAGAGATTTTTTGACATTTGTATAAGAAATTGTGTTTTAATCTTTTAGCCCAATATAGTAAATTTTGTCCTCTGCAACTTTTGAAATATATTTTCACAACTGTTAGCATTTTTTGACATTTGTGAAAGAATTCTGGGTACAATTTTTGAGTTTACTATAGTAAATTGTGTCCTCTTTTCAAATAAAGTTTATTCTGAATTTGTACATTGATTTTTTAATTTTTTGTAAATTCTTTTATGCTATTTTAAGCATTTTTACATGTTTTGCGTCATTTTTTCCATATTAGTAAAAGGAATTCGGTTTCATTTGTAAATTTTGTCCTCTTTTCAACAAAGTTTATTCAGAATTCATACAATGATTTTTTTTACGAGTTTTATAAGTGATTTTTAGAGTTTTTTGGTGTTTTGCTGCGATTTTTCCACATTAGTAAAAGGAGTTCAGTTTCAAACTTTTAGCCTAAAATTTCAATGCTATTTTAACCATGTTTTTGCATTTTGCATCGATCTTTGCATTCATGAAGGAACTTTGGTTCTAATGTTTAGTTCCAATGTTTTAGTAAATTTTGCCCTATGTGATTTTTTAATTTTTAGCAATTTTTTATAAGATTTTTAACACACTTTTTTTAGTTTTGTGGCAATTTTTCCACATTAGTAAATCTGGTTTTAATCTTTTAGCATAACACTGTAAATTTTGTCCTCTTTTCAATAAAGTTTATTTGGAATTCATGCAGCGATTTCTTAATTTTTCGTAAATATTTTATGCGAATTTTAGCGTTTTTTCATGTTTTGTGGAGGTTAATCAACATTCATAAAAGAAATCCTATTTTAATCTTTAGCTCAATATAGTAAATTTTGTTCTCTGGGATTTGTGAAATAAATTTTTATGACCTTTAGCATTTTTTCATGATTCACTACGATTTTTCTACATTATTAAAATTAATTCGGTTTCAATCTTTTAGCCCAATATAGTAAATTTTGTTCTCTTTTCAATAAAGTTTATTCAGAATTCATACATCGATTTTTGAATTTTTTACAAATTTTTTATGCGATTTTTAGAGGGTTTTTTTTTTTTTTTTTCATAGTGATTTTTTGACATTCGTAAAAGGAATTCGGTTTCAAACTTTTAAACAAAAATAGTAAATTTTGCTCTCCACGATTTTTGAATTCTTAGCAATTTTTCATGCTGTCTTCTGTGTTTTTCTCATGTTCCATGGTGATTTTTTGACATTTGTGAAAGTATTCTGGTTACAATGTTTTAGTCCACTATAGTAAAGCCCTCTGCGGTGTTTTGTGGGGGGGTTTTGTGTATTGCAGCAGTTTTTATACATTAGTAAAAGGAATCAATCTTAATCTTTTAGCCAAATATGGTAAATGTTGTTCTCTTTTCAAAAAAATTTATTCAGAATTTCTACATTCAGTTTCAAACTTTCAATGAATTAAATTAACAGATGATACAAAATAAAATGCAGATTAAAATGAAATAAATTGATAATGTTTTAATGAATGAACAAAAGGTTTACCAATATTTAAAAATATACATGCATATCCTCATACACTATACGCATACTGGTACCTTTCCTTTCAACACCCATTCATTCAATTTGAATTTTCCATGATTTTTAAAGTTTTTTCATGCTCTGTGGCAGTTTTTTGACATTCGTTAAAGGAAATCTGTTTCAAACTTTTAGCCTAATATAATAATTTTTTTCCTATGCGATTTTTAAGAGTTTTTTTTTTTTTTTTTTTTTTTTTTCCCATTTTGCAACGATTTTTCGACATTCATGAAAAGAAACCGTTTTTTTCACGTTTTGCTGTGATTTAAGCATTATTAAATCATGATAATCTGATATATGTTGAATATTTTGCATCATTTTCATTTTGAGATCTTTAATCTTCATTTAAGAATTATATAAAAATAGCTTGATGTTTATCTAGTTAACAAATGGTCTTGCTCACATATTTTAAAAATTAGCTTATATCAGATAACATTTAGATATTCCTTTCACAGTTTAATAGTCAAATGTTACAAAAAAAATATATCATTTTAATATTTTCAATTTTTATTAAATTAAAGTTCATTTTAATTTTTCTAAATTTTATCAAGCTTTATTCAGTTGTTTAATTAATTAAATTTTCTCAAGGGCAAAATTTAACTTTATTCACTCACAAGAAACGAACATAACTTTCTTTTAAAAGTAACATTTCTAGTAATTACAATAAATAAAATAAATAACTAACCATCTATTAAATGAAATTTTGCACTATTTTACACTGGACGAATTTTTACAGTATGTAGCTAAAATGTGAAAAGAAGCATGAATTTTATCTTTAACAATAAATGTAACAATAAGAATAAACTTTATTTAAATGAAACTATTCAAGCTTTTTTTTTGTTTAAAAAAAACCTGTGATTTCAAAATAACAGATGATACAAAATAAAATGCAGATTTAAAATGAAATAAATTGATAATGTTTTAATGAATGAACAAAAGGCTTACCAATATTTAAAAATATACATGCATATCCTCATACACTATATGCATACTGGAACCTTTCCTTTCAACACCCGTTTATTCAGTAAGTAAATCATGTTGTGATTGTGGATGACAAGGCAGAATCAAAAGGAAAGTAAGCTGATAAATTTTGAGAATTTCTACTCTGCACTTCCAAATGTCCTTGACTTTGGGTAAGCATTTTCTGTGCAATTTTTTTTCTGAGGTAATTTTTATGGGAGGGGAGGGGAAGGTTTTTAGTTTTTAATTTTATTAGACAAGAAAGAGGCTGTGAGATATCTTTACTTTTCAGCTAAAGAAATACGCGTTTCATATCCACATTTTCACACAAATCACGATTTTCCACTTATATCTAGCATACATTCGTAGGGTTGACATAGGCATATTTCTTTTTCAGATTTTAGTAAAATTTGAGAACATGATACACAATAAAAGTCAGTTTTACATCAAAAAATTTATTTTTCCTCACAATAAGTGGAAAAGTAGGCACACTTATTATATTTTGTATAATCTACGCACCAGTGCTTCTTTCATAGGTTCTTTTTTTTTAACCATTCAAATGCTAAAAACATTCTCAAATCCAAATTAGCTACTTTTCGACTCGTGTTGGTGAAGTCATTTTTATTTTTAAACACATTTTGATGTATTCTTATTCTGATTCAAGGAAATCGAATAGCATTTCCCATTTTCAGGTAAAAACAAATGAAACTTTTATGCCTACATATTATAAATTTTATGAATAATAATTTTTCCAACTAAATGGAAATGAGTAACTGCGAGACATGAGCCAAGGTAATAAAAAATATATATTCTAAATTTATTCTGCAATTCTTCCATTTTTCTTAAAGTTGGTTTTCATGTATCTGGCATTGAGTTAATTATTTTTATACACATACAAAACAATATATGACTTTATCTATGTGTTTTATGATTAAAATAATGAAACCATTAACTATATATAAATTGTTGGGAATTTAGTAAAAGCAAAAAATTTTATATATTTTTCCCTTTACACTGAATTCTGAACTTTATACTTATTTTCCAGTATTTTATTTTAGATAAAAATATATTTCAAATGATATTAAAATTTCATGTTTTAGTAACAGCCTAATTTTCATTTTCATTTTTTTCTTTCTTTTTCTTTCTCTTATGTCCAACAATAAATGCTTGTTGAAACAATCAGAGTGGCATTTTTTCCTTTTGTTGATGACAAATATTTTTTGACGGAAATTGAAAAAATATATAAATAAATTAACATTTATCATTATTTTTTTAATTATATTTACATAATATGTATGTATAAAGATTTCAGCTTACTGCTATCAATATATTATTCAAATCAGCATAGCATTTGGATGTATTTTATATTAGTATGTTATCTATTTATCTTCGCAATTACAAAATTATATAAAATAACCATTAAATATATTTATTTTTATTCCAATGCACTCACAAAAATGCATTCATTTAAAGATATTAATGCATATTTTAAAAGCATGAGCATTAAGAGTTTTATGAAATATATTTTTTTTTTCTCATAAAAGCTCTTTAAATTAAAACAGGGATTTTTAATTTTTTTTTTTTTTTATAGCATAAAATATAAATCACACAACATTTAATCTATTCACATAAATTCTGGTTTAAACTAATGAAAATTATCTTGTAAAATCTGAAGTAAAAATACTTTTTATTTTTTATAATAAAAATGTCAAGAAGATTATACTGGGACTTTTACTTATATCAGATGCTAGAATTCTATATCCTGGCTGGAAATGCACTTACATTAGCTACTGGGCATAGAAAATACATTAGTTTTCTCCCATTTGCCCGTTTTTGGTTTAATGGTAGACACCAGATGTAGCGGTGCATCAGTTAAAATAAATCAATGGTTGGATACAAATGGCCAGAAATTTCTTTGGACATAATGTTTGCCGCATGCGGCCAACAGTCTGGTGTTTGTCGGGTTGTACTATACAGTGTACTGTTTAAAACAGTACTTGCACAAGCTCAACTTCAATACAAGGAGTAACTTGGGGGAAGGAACTAATTAATGGCATTTTCATTATTTCTTATGGTAAAATTTGATTCAGCCTTCAAATAATTCTTCGGAACAAAATGTGTTTCAGAACAAAGGTACCACTGTACATAGAAAGAGAGCTATAAAAAGTACCTTTTCTAGATCTAAATGGTCTTTAAATGTTTGACGTCTAAGAGTTGGAGGACTGCTAGGAGCAGCTGGAGGCTCTATAAACTGAATAACAGGAATTTTATCAGGATTTTCTTTAAGTTGTCTGACAACTTCTTGGATGAATTCAGTAAAAATTTCAGCATGATTCTCAGCAAGTAAATTGGTAATAACCTAAAAGAATCAAAATATACTTTACGAAATGCATGATAATCTGGAAAAACTATTACAAAATATAAAATTACCAATACAAGTTTTACATATTTCTGAAAATTAAAGATTAAAAAAATTTCAGCCATAATTAATAGTTTGTATTATTAAATATGATATAATCATATTCCAACTGCACAAATTGCATTACTTGAAAATCAAATTAATAACCATTATAGATTTTTTTATAGTAAAAAAACTAAAATAATTTTTGCTTAAAAATATCAACTATTTTGTTATACTTCCCATTCTCTTTGGGGAAAGAAATTAAATGCTGTTAATCTCCATATATGTAATTAAAAATTTCAAGATTAATCATTGATCTATATGTATGTAACAGCAAAACAACAAAAACTTGTTTCTGACAGTAGTAAAACAATTTTATTAAAATGGTACAGATAATTCAGTCAGTCTCAAAAGTTTAAGCCCAAACTAAAATGTAATAATAAACTAAATGGAGAAATATATGAAATAACATCAGAATAAATATTCAAAATATAATTGAAATGAAATATAATAATGACTTTTCATTACCTAGAACAAAACTTTTTATTTAAAAATGATACATTTTTATTCTTGTTTTAAAGTCACTGTCTCAAAAGTTTAAGCACTTTCTGAAAATATTAACTAATGCTGGATTAGTTGATTGAAACTGTAAGTAGTATAAAAGCAGATATTCATTTGTGGTTTAATATTTAAATTCTGGAAAGCTATGTAATTCCTGAAAGGGAATTTTAAAGATTTTTTGTTGAGGGAGAGAAAATTATAAGACAAGTGTCTTTATAGAAATTTTTATTATTTAAACTGTTTAAAGCAAGGCATATAGCAAGTTCTTGTTTAAAATAAAAATTTCAATCAAAAAGCAAGATGTAAACAACTATGTGTAACAAGTGTTCAGACTCATTGACTAATTTAAAGATCGGCGTCAAAAATAAAATATATAGCCATAAATAGGGTTGCCAGAGTACACATTTCTCCACAAAAAGTATGTTTTACAGGCTTATTGTACATTGTACGCCTAAACCTTTTCCCATATGATGGTTTCTTCTTTTTTTTAAAAAAGCATATCTGACCTTTTTCAAGAATTTTTAGAGGTTACCTTTTCAATTTGCTTCAAAAATTTCCCTTTTGAATTTTCCTATTTACCACAAAAATGTGACTTCCAAATTCATTTGGAAAATAATAATTATAGCAATTACTTAATAACTTGTTTTTAAGGAAAACTCTTAAAAGAGACATTACTGGCACATTCAAAATAGTATAGTAGGATGAGGTATATGACAGTAGTTTGACAAAACAAAAACTTATATCAATACTAAATCTTCAATTTTTTAAGAGAGAAACATGGTAACCCTATTAGATACCCAAAAGATACACTAAAAATAATCTTGGTGTAAATGGGTCAAAGGTAACAATATATAGACACATTGAGTAAACAAAGAAAATTGTTTTAAAGAAAACATGTTGCAAAACACACCTAAAATCACATCATAAACAGACCAGAATGAATTGAATTTGATAGGAACAAGTAGCTCATCTATCATTCAGTGATGGAAAAAAGGTAGAATTTAGTTGTGCCCTGATAGCAATTCCTATAGACATTACCTCAAGAAACAGCAGTATATTAGTAGTGATAAGACAGCAAATGTCTGATGGTTTGAAAAGGACAGACTTTAATGGTCAAACCTCTTTTGCCTTTCTCCATGAGAATCAAGAAAAATTGGAACAATATTTGCTAACATTTGGACACCTCTTACAAGGAGGAGGGGGGGGGGGGGGGGAGGGAGTATTGAGTGAAGATTTTTGCATGACAATGCTTCAATCCATAACTTTTACAGTACAAAACAATGTATTTCTACACAAAATTTTCAAATTTTAAATTGACCAATTTTAAGCCCAGACTAAGATTATTATATAGAATATTTCAGATATCTTAACACATGAAATTTACAAAAATGTAAAGCAATAAGACTCTACTAAAAAACTTCAAAACATGGTATTCTCGGGCACCAATAACATTCCAAAAACTGATTGATTCAATGGAAATATGCTTATTTGAAGTTAGAGAAAACAGGCATAATACAATTAACTCATTAAGCACCGTTATATATATTAACTTATTTTTATCAAACAGTTATTTTTTCTTTATGAATAGGAAGTTTCTAAAGTACTTCTGAAAAAAAGAAATGAATATTTAAGAGAAACAGCATATTCCTAAAATGGGAAAAATGACACTTAATGGGGGTAATTTTTTGAAAATTTTTACATATGCCTCCGTTATGTTAGTTATTTTTCAGTTTACTAGCTATAAAAGGGATAATATCATTCTGAAACTTGATATTTTATGAAAAATTGATATAAATTAGTCCAACCTCTACATTTATAGTAAAAAGAAAAATGAAATTACTAGTTCTATGAGCATTATTATTATCCATCTCATTATTTTTTATCATCACATCATTTTTTTTCTAATTATTTTGCATCTAATTATTTTACATACACATTTTTGTTTTCTGAAATTTGTTTAAAACTTTTTTTTTCTTTTTCTACTTTGTTTAGTTTTTACTAGTATATCCCAATTTGAAGATTCATCTGAACTTTCATCTATAACATCAAGTCTGCATTTATTCTTTGTCTTTGTTTAAACACTAAATCACATATTTCTGATTTAGTGTTGGTTTGTCTGTTGATTGTTGGTTATCTGTTGGTTTAGAATTTACGGAAAGTTCTACTTCACCACATATATCATTGGGTAAATTGTTGTATAATTACTTTCTATTATATTTTCCTCATCTGTTACAATATTGGGATCAGGTGACAAACAAATGATTCCCAGAACATCCGAAAAATCATCTAAATCTAAAATAAAAATTGTTCAATCATCTTCCAGGTAAAATAGTCAGAAAAAAATGATGTAATGGGGAAAAATAAATAGATGGACAATGAAAAAGTTTATCGAACTTGTAATTTCATTTTATATTTTTATTATAAATATAGAGGTTGGACTAATATACATGAATTCTTTGTAATCAGTTTCAGAAGGATATTATCCATTTTATAGTTAATCAACTGAAAAATAAATGCCATAACTGAATGTAGGCTATGCAAATTTTTTCAAACAAATCACCCCCATTCGGTGCCGTTGCTCACATTTTGGGAACAACTTGTTCTTTTGGTAATTGTGATAAGTCTGGATTGGTGTTGCTCTATATAATAGGCAATCAAAATGATATTTTTTTTTAACAAACTTCTTATTACATGTTACCTATGTTTTTTTCTGTTTTAAATTAACCCCTGCAAGGCTAAAAATACCCTAATTTTTTTCATTCTCCATATTTCTATTCCCAAAATATTCCATTATAAACATATTTTAGCTAAAAATTATAATTTTTATTATAAAGTTTTTTTTTAAATAGTAGCTGACTTGCCCGGCCCCGTGATAATAATCTTAAGAAAACTCATGTTTGTATGATTTTATATGTTCAGAAAATCTTACAAATGAATATAGTTTCGGAAGCCCCACTGCATTCGGCAATGTAAAGTGTAGTTTCAAATGAACTTAGTTTCTGGGACCCCAATGCCTAAGGCAGTGCATAAAAGGAGTACTCCACATGTGCCGGAGACAATTGAAAATCAAGTTGATTGAGCCAAACCCCATAGCAACCGACCCACAGAGCCGGAGATAAGAATATGCTCCCTGTTGGTAGAAGGTGGAACTAAAACCTGGAAGACAATAGAAAACCAAGTTGAATGAGCCAAACTTCTTTGTAATCCGGCCCATAGAACCAGAGATGAGAATGCACCACCTAGCAGTGGAAGATGGAACTAAAATCTGTAAAACAATCGTAAGTTGAGAATGAACCAATTCCCATTGAAATCCACCCTTTAGAACCTGAGAAAAGAATGCACCCATAGGCGGTGGAAGATGCCGCCCCCCTGTAAATTAATGAATTACCTTTAACATTAACGCTATATTTAATTTATCAGGGTTCCTACACAATTCTGGTAAAAAAATTCTGTGACTTTTCCAGGTTTTCCCTGACATTTTTACAAAAATTTCCCTGACCTTTCTCGATAAAAATTTAGCTTATATATTGTTGTAAAACACTCCGCAATGGACACCTCCCAGTTACAGACAGTTGCTTATTTCCATAAAAATGCATTACTTTAATAGGTCTTGTCCTTTTTCTTTGATCTATCTAAATTATATTTTAGTTAGTTAAAAAACTACTAACATGTTGTCAAGTGTCAAAACATACAGCTTTATGCTTTCAATAAAGAAATAAATAATCGTTATACTAATAATGACATATTGACTACATTTGTTGTAAGCAAATTAAGTGAATACAGAAAAAAAATCATAGTTCTAAGCAATACAAAGAGGCACTCTCACCTTTTGTTTTAAAAAAAAAAGCCAATTTTGGTATTATTTAGCCAAAGCAAATGTCTTACCTTATTAAAGTAATGCCAGAGATTTACTTTAATAAAGAAAACCTGATTTATTTTGATAAAGTAATAACGGGGAGACATTTCTTTGGATCTTTTTTTAACACAAGAGCTGAGCGTGCATCCTATGTATTGATTAGAACTATTATTTAATTTATCAATGGGGGTAGTTATGCAAAAACAGGGTTTGTGCACATTTCTTTAGTTGATAAAAAAAAATAGGACTTATTTTAAGGGCTTCAAGAACCAAAAGGAGAAAAAATTTAGGACCTATAAATTTAATTAACTAATGAATCATAATATACATTTTTTGAATACAGGGTACTTCAATTATTTTTGTATTTCTATTCCTAACCATCCATTCTAATTTTTTTTTCTGATAATTTTTAATACTTTAAGTTTAAAAAAAATTGGAGGGGAAGATCTGTTTTGCATAACTACTTTAAAATATTTTATTACATTTGAGATTACTCTAGGCATATTTAACAAGGCGTGATTTTTTAAGTCCGTCGTGCTATTATTTAGGTATTCCGTGTGATTTTTTTAGTGTACCGCATAATTTTTTAAATGCGTCGACGATTTTCTGAGAACGTTGCATCAATTTTCACGGAGCCAAAGGTGATCCTGTTTCCGAAAATTTAAGTCATTCAGTTCAAAAAATTTTTTTTAATTTATCATCAGTCCAAAAATTCGGACATTAAAAAAAAAAATCTTTTTTGTTTTTATTATTTCAATGATTATTTTTTAATTTTCATGAAAGTCAGCTGTTTTTTCCTATCGCAGAATTTCAGAAAATCAATTTTTGAACCCATTGCAGAAAAAATCAAGAATTTTTTCGAACAATTGTGGAAAAATATTGTGTTTCGTCAAAAATCTCAGAAACAAATAGCAATTTTCTTGAATCGGTTGCTGAAAAAAAATCACAAATTTCAACAATCGGTTGCGAAAAAAGAAAACAAAATCCTGAATTTCGATAAACAATCGAGGAAAAATATCATGAATTTCCTCAAAAGATTGTTTAAACAAAAACTTGAGAATTAAGTTTTAATAATTCGTGAAGATTCATTATGATTTCAAATGAAACCGCCAAAGAAAGAAGGCTCACTTCCAAAGTGGAATCAAATCTTTAACACCTGGGAAATTCGGCTCGAAAGCAACCAATCAAAGTGATCCAGCAGTGAGGCTTCGTGATGAAGCTTTACCACCATTAGCGGATTCGGATTGGTTGCTAGTGAGGCGAGCTTCACAGCGGCTAAGTTTCGTAGCGGAGCAGACATGCACAGAACGCTATTCAAACATGATGTGATCATGATCCATGAAATGAAAAATCGGAACTTTTTTACGGACGAACCTTGGAACTCGGGAAAATCTTATGACATGATAGTGCATAGAAAAAAAAAATCCCTGACTTCCAGATTTTAGAAAAAAAAATTAATTTTCCCTGACTTTTCCATGACTTTTGGAGCACTTATCATTTTCCCTGACAATTCCCTGTTTTCCAGGTTTTCCAGTCGCGTAGGATGAAATCCCCCACCCCCCTAAAGTTAACCACTTATCTTTAACAGTAACACAATTTTTAATTTATAGCTGTAGTGACTAAACGTAAGTTTATGCCAAAAAAGAAGATTAATATTAAAAGAAGGTGGAAGCTGGGGTCTAAGAAAATTTTTATTAGTTTATAAAGTAGCTGGAGGACCCTAGAACTATGTTAAAGAAAATTGCAAGAGAATCAGATCATTTTTAAAGAAGCTGCACCAAGGACCTCAAGAAGGAGATTAATATTCAAAATTGGTGGTAGCTGAGGTCCAAAATTTTTTTTTGTCATTGATGTAGTAGCTGGAGGACCTAAGGCAGTGTTAGAAAAAAAAAAGCTAGTGAATTGGACATTTTTTAAGGGAGCTATAATATGGTGCCCAAAAGGGGCCAACTGATAGTTTTGAGCAGGGCCCTAAGATGAGACATCTGAAAAAGTTCCTAGTACTTAGCACTTTAAATCTTAAGTGTTACATTGATAAAACATTTGACTACAAAACATCTAGGAGGTGGAGACTCGATCCCCTCTCAGCCCTCCTATATAGTCACCCTTGGATATTAATAGCAATTTATCGATTTAGCTTCTGACTTGGAAAGAAGCACTGAGTCAACAATCAAAATTTGTTTACCCAATTGAAAACCATTGAGACAATCAATTAAAACATCTCAAAATCACCTAACACTAATTCCAAGTATATGCTGATGCAACATATTTTTTATTCAATTCAACTTAACTTGATATTAATTTTATGTTCAACATAAAATGAAAATTTATTTTTTCATTGAGAAATGTCAGTTTAGCGCCAAGTGCAATATCATATGGTTAATCTTCCAAAATCAGGTCTACAGCCATAAAAACATATTTGAGCAAATGTGATTTGGAACAAGAGTGTTTTTAAAACATTTAATGATATTTACATTCACTTTAAAGAACACTGTATCCATGATTGCAATGCTTGGAAGTGAAACTAATTAAAAAAAAGATTAATTGAAAGGAAAAAAGTGCATGACCAATCAATAGCTCTTCCCCTTTCTCTTTAGTTAATTTATATTATTGTAGCAAATAAATGTTTTTTCATCCTTGAAAATTGATTAAAAAGTCATAACTCAGTGAATTGAGCTACAGCTTTGACATAAATTTCATTTTAAAACACTTTTTTTCCTATTTGATGATGTATAAATTATGCAATATTTAGAAGTTATGTAAAAAATGACAAAAGCAAAAGTGATGGAGCAGGTTGTTGGCATCATCATTATGACACTGGCATACTGTACTACTTTTTGGGGTATATTTTTAATATTGAACAGACAATACATTTCTGATGAGGACAAAAGATTCCATAGTGAAAGAAAGAGGACATTGTCGCTAATAAATAAGAATAAATTATATATATATGAATGAGATAATTATTATAAAATATTTTCTTACCAATTTATTAGCTATTTCTTCAGGACTTGTATCTGTATGATCAAACTTGAAGGTAACTGTTTTTCCCTTAGTAGATTCTAACTGGCATTCAACCATAGTATCTTCTACTCCAATAATAGTCAGTTTTGGTGTGCGATCTTGCGTCCTTCGACGTTTAATTTTCTTTTTTTCTAATTTTTGATGCTTGGCAGACTCGGATGTTTGTTCTGAATCAACAGAAGCTTCAGAAGTAAGGGTTCTAATAAAATAAAATAAATTAATTAATGTACAACAAAGCACCTTTTATATGTTGCTGAAAAGAACAATAGAAAAACATATAAAGGAAACCATGTGTAAAAGAAATGATAAAAACCATATTGAATGATAGCAATTGACAATGTATTTTGCATAGTATCCAAATATTGAAAGGTTTTTCATTCTGTATTTTGACAGAACTGGAAAGTTTTGGAAAACATCATGTGTTTAACAAGCTTCATCAAAATTTGAGAGTAAGAAAAATTCTTGACTGTTGTATTCTCTGCAATTTTCATTATCTACTTATCTAAACTAATTAGATAAGGCACTTTTAGATTCCCATTTCACAGATTCCTCACATGCAAACAAATTGCATCATACAGTAACCCTAACTGCTTTCATCTGCATCTCTTAAATTGGTTAAATTAAAAAATGAGCTTTGGAAAAATTATTCTACACCATTTCACATGGGCTTATGCAGGATTTTTGTGGGGCAAGGGTACCTAGTTGGTACATTCTCTGAGAGAGGGGCAGGACAAGGCCATTAGCCTTAGCTGGATTTTGAAATTTAACATATTCTTCTCAAATGACTTCAGGATAATTAAACACTAAGAGAAAAGAGAACTTTTTTTTTTATCAGGAGGCCCCTGAACCCCTGTGGATGACATTTTTTAATTATGTTTCTCTTTTAAACTTCATGTGTTTTAAATTTATATTAAATGGGAGAAGGGGGGGGGGGGGAAGTTAAAGGATGAACTTTTTTATTTTCATTTTGAAAAATGCTTGTAGAAATTTGATTTTGAATATTTAACATTTCTTAATTATTAAATTTTTGTAATGCTCTTTTCTGTTTATATATTTTTAAAAAGTCTTGTTTGAGTTTTTACACACAAATTTCTTAATTTAGTTTATTTCATGTTTATATTCTGCATTTTACAATAACGGACTGGGCTCTGGATGACAGGCACATCTGTTCGAAAATCTCATCCATTCTTACATTTATTTTTGTTGACACCCATGTATCTTAGTATTTCAAGTTACATCTTACAATTTTCAAAGATTTGGGAGACGGGGGTGTCATGGCCCTTCCCTGCACTCCCTGTATATGCCCAAACCATTTCATAACAAAATATTCTGCAGCTGAAATTAAATTTAGAACCTGCAAAACAAAAAGTTTTATGGTTTTTACTGCATTAGTGATTAATAGAGCAAAAACAACAAAAATAATTTTGTTAATGAAATGAGCAGTAACTTTTATTCATAACTTCAATTCATTATTTATGAACAAGAAATAAAGAGTATTCAATTATTGATATTCTAACATAAATGCAGAATATAGAAAAAATTCTATGAGATTCTAAATGAAAAGAAAGTAAAATAAATGGTAAAAGACAAGTAACATACGGTTGCCTAACTTCATCTAACACAGGTAATGATCCACTTGAATCAACATGGGGTACATGTGATACAAATTCTGGTGTATCCTACAGGAGAAAGATAAAATTAATTTCATAAAATTTATATTAATACTAGTATGAAATTTATAAACTAATAAAAAATTTCTTCATTTAGAGATAAGAATAATTTGAAGGAGAAAATATGAAGTAAAATGATAATCTATTTAAAAGTATTAACAGAAATGTTACATACATTATCACAGACAGACTCATCTGCAAATGCAGGAGAGATATTAATGAAAATTTTTAGGATGTAGCTTAAACTTTTTTATGTTAATTGTTCAAAATGAAGCCTGTATTGTAAGTAAGAAATTTTAGAACAAAGCATTCAAAAAATACTCTGTTCAATGGGAATGCTGATAACTAAAATGCATGTAGCAAAAATACATTGACAGTTAAAATAACATGGATCAGGGGTTTTCAATGTTCATGGGCAATAATTTATCATATAAGTTATGTGGCAGGTTGCATCATCTGTTGCAATGCAAACATTTCTATGACTATGGGGATTGCATAAATAGAAGAGTAAATTCTTTAAAAATATTATTAAATGAATATAATTGAATTTGCAAGAAAATTTCCTTTTTTGTTATTAGATGCTTCTCATTTCTTAGAGAAAAAGTTTACTAGAAAATTAGTTAATTGTTGCAAAGAGCTTTGTAGGCTGCAAAATTAGGTGTCGCATGTCTAGTGCAGCTTGTAGGCTAATGCTTGGTACCTTTTATTTGATATACTATTAGATTGAAACTGAGTTCAAACAATGAACATGGATACAAGAATAATCAGCTGAGAGTTACATGGCCACCAACATCACAATCTCACTGTCCCCCCCCCCCCCCAAACATCGCAAATAAATATGTAGTTATATTTTAAGTGAACAGCTTACATATTTGCAATTCAGTTACCATCACTATATATACAAAAAGAAACAAACATATATTTTTGCAGATTAATCTAAAATTAACATAGCAACTATTGCCAAGAAGTACAACATTAAGAAATCAGGTCATGTCTGTCCTATGTTGTGACATCAAATTGAAACCAATCACAATTCAACATATGAATCAGCAGTGAAAAACTACTCAAATTGTTGTAAACATTTTCATAAAAATGTTTTAACACAATTTACATTCTCACTCAAAAAAGTACTTCCTTAAAAATAACTCATTTTCAATTTTATATTAATAATAAAAATATTGATTTAATATTCAAACTAGATTAAGAGAAAACTAGGATTCCTGAGGAATGCTGACCTTGCAAAAATTTAGATTTCAAATCTGCATAAGTTAAGAAACAATACTATAGTATGATTTTGTATACATTTTTGCTAAAATAACAATAAGAAGAATTATCCGATTTTTTTATATACATAAACTTTGAATTATTCTTTATTATAATTGAATAAAGGTTATCAGCTATTGAAGATTGAATATAGTTTTAAGACATTAGACCCAAATGCATTAATTGTATGTTTTTAATTCTGTATAATGCAAAAATATTAGCATTAAATAAATAATAAATGCATCAAGTACATTTTTATTAGTTGCGAATAAAAAGTTATTTTACAGTTGAATAATTTTAAAGTAAGATTTATTTTTTACAGATTTAGAGATTAACAGTTGCATTTCACATAAGTTTTCTGTTTGTTTGTTTAATGTAAAATTATTATGCACTGAGCACTTAAAGATCTACATATAGCTGGCATTACTTAAAAATATTTTCAAAAACTTTTGGCAAAATGTTTTTTAAAGATACTCAAGTTTAAGATTGTTTGAAAGGTCATTCAAAAATTGGCTAATAGCATTCTACCTTTATTCTCTTTTCGTTAGTTTTTTTCTTTATATTATCATTTTTTAGAGAGTTGCCTCATTTGCTCTTCCAATAGTACACTGCAGCATACTTATATAAATATACTATAATTTCTGGCATATAATCCGTGGATCAAACAATTATGTTTCGACCCAGAAATTTTATCTTATAAAATGTAACTTACTGAATCACTGTAAATATTTGACTTCAATTATTAAATTAAATTTCTGGGTCTAAACATGACTGTTTGATCCGTGGATTATAGGCCAAAAATTATGGTATTTGTAGATTCAATGTAATTATTATAAAAGTTTAAAAACAAGATATTAAAAATGTAATTTGTGTTTAATAAAAGCAGAGTAGTAATATATGTATATATATATATATATATATATATATATATATATATATATATTCGTTTTACCAATCATTTTACTGATGCTTATTATTTTGCTTAAAGAATGATCCAAAAATATTTTTCTATGTTAAATGTAATTTTTATTTCATTTTTAAAAAAAAGTGTAACAGCAAGATAGCACTATTTTTAGGGGACATATAACTCTCCAACTTGTTAGACTAATGTGTGTGTGTGTGTGCATGGATAAAATTAATACAAATTAAAATATTGAAAGGAGTTGGGTGAAAACTTTTTTCATTTGAAAAGAGAATACTTTTTATATAAAGCACATCTTTTAAAAAGCTACGAACCTCAACTGAGAAATAAAAACATAACTATTCTAAACTTGCATATCTTGCAACATGTGATTCAACCTATTACTGTTAACTTGTAAGCTCTAACTTCTTCAAGCGTTAAATAATTACCACTAAGAAAAATTATCTAGCAAATAATAAAATGAAAGAACAATATGCAAAAAAAACACATACACAGGTCAATAACTAAAACAATAAAAAGAAAATAACACAAAATAAAATCATGCTAATAAAAGAAAATAACATAAAATACAATCTTGCTAATAAAAGAAAATAACACAAAATATAATCATGCTAATAAAAGTTTTAATTATTAATAAACTCCATCAAAATAAAGCATGCATTTCCATGAGTAGAGCAAGGAAACAGCCATGCAGAGTTATGGAAAAAGCAAAATAAATAAAATCATGCATTTTTGACAATGTTGAAACTTAAAAATAAATAAACATACAAAAACTTAAATAATATAGATTTTTGTTAAATAAATAAATATACCAACAAAGATGCACAAACAATTATTATGTTACAGAAAATAATAACTTTTAGTACATGCTAACACAAATATTTTGATTGAAAAATTGAAGTCCGAACAGTCAGTGTATGATAATTTCAAGTTGTTTTTTCATTATTGAGATAACTGTGATTAAATTATATATTGTTATAATACTTACAGAAATTTTTTTTTGTCCAAATTATTCATAAATTATGATAAGTTGTGTGTTAAATTTATTTAACTTTAGCTTTCTATATTTTAAATTTTCTCTTTCTCTTATTCTAAATTTAATTCATGGCTCCAAGCTTTTAATTATTTCATTCTCTGTCCATTAAATAGCATGAATATAAGAATAAAAATCAGAATGAAAATCTCATCCAGTTGGTGGTCACCTAGGTAGTGTGTATTTGAACCACTCCTATACACTTTAAATTCAAATCATCTACATTTATGCTCTGTAGATTATAAAGAAGACTATGATTGCCTACTGGAGTTATTTTTGTCTTTAGTTTTTTAAATTTTTTACATTTACAAATTAGACCTGTTGAAGTATTATATCTGAGAAGTAAGTATCAGACTTTGTTATGGTAACAACAGCAGACAAGTTTTGTTCCAAACAAAAAAAATCCAATCTAAGTATGAAATTATTTGCTTTCTTTTGCATTAAAACTTTTTATAAACATTTTAATAACAAACTTATTCTTAAAAGTTTTCAGAAAACAAAATTAATGACATACTGTACAAATGTAACACTGGTTATGATGCTTTTACAATCTACAGATTAAATAAGTTGTAAAAATGAATTTTCCAGGTACATAAGTATTTAAACTGTCTAAATTTAAAATAAATGTCTTGTAGCCTGCTTTATTAAAAACATATTCATGTGTCCTGCTTAATGTATTCATCTTTTATTATCATCATAAAAAAATGATTTGAAATGACGTTATAACAACATCAAACAAAAAATATAATTTTCATAATATTTTCTTCTAATTGTGCAGAAAAATCTTGAAACAAAAAAATCAAAACTCATGTATACAAAATAAATTATACAATGCAGTACAGAAGGTGTTATTTTAATAGCAACACAACTGAAAAAAAATAAGCAAACAACAGAAAGGTTATTTACATTAAAGCTACTGTAATAAGTAAGGTACAAAAGGTACTGAAGGTATAAAAGTACAAAAAGGTACTGATAAATATATTTACGTATCTTCAAACAACAATGCCATATTTGCCGTCTAAATTAAATAGTTTAGTGATTGGTTGAAGAAAGCTAAAATCATAAAAAAATATTGCTTTAGTAGCCTACGGTGAAAAAAATATTAGCATTAGTACAGAAATAGTAGTAAAAATAGTTGCATCTTACTTAAAAACTAGTATGCTATGGACCATCACAAAATTATCTTCTATATTATTATTCAAATATATTAATTTAAATAGTGCTGTTACACACCAACAATTACAATTTCTTTGAATTTAACTTGGCATTACAGTCATCAGTGAATATAAAAAAAGCACAGTTCACAGGGCTGCCACTCAACTTTTGTAGCAAAAAATGGGAAAAAAGGACCATTTTTTTTTTAAAAAGAGACAAAAAACCCACATATTTGTAAAGAAAGGACCTATTCTGGCAAATCACAAAATAAAACAAACACAGAACCCCCCCCCCCTCCCTTATTTGTCACTTATTTATTAATGTTCAATGTATAATTTGTTATATTTGTACATTTGCTCTGATTCAAATTCATTTAATTCTGAAATTCATTATCTTAAAGCCATTGCTAATTGGCAGAGGTTAAAAACTTCTATTATTAATGCAGCTTTATTTGAATTACAAAACAATGGTCAGTCAGTAAGTTAGTTGCACTGCTTAAGAAAACAAAACAGGATCAAAATTTTACAATAACTTTATTTGTATCCGAAAATTTCATGTAAAATCTGCTTTTCAAGATCCATTATTTAAACATTTATCGAGATGTGGTACAAGTTTTTTAATGTGTTCTGCAAAGAAATCCCATCTAATGTCCAATAATCATTCTTGGGTCGGCAATAATTTCATGCACACTTACATGAGAAATATTCACTTCATTTGAGATTTCGTCTATTGCTATGTGTCTGTTTGCAAAAATGCATTCACACAAGCAGCGATCTCAGAATTTTATGCAGGTGATGGTCTTCTCTTGCGCTCAGTGTCATCAATATCTGTACATAAATTCTCAAACTTGTTGCACTACATCGCGATAACTGTATGTAACATTGCATTTTTACTATACATTTCATAAAACTGACGATAAATTTCATAAAACTGATGATAAATTTCAATGCAGTTACACCTTTTCACCCACAAAAAATGAATCACTGCTTGCATTTCCCACTTGGATGCCACTTGCAGCTGCCAAGACACGTTTACAACTGATTATCAGATAAACTAAAACTGCCACGTGAAAGCCAAAAATTATTATTGAAAATATTTATTTATAAAAAATCAAAAACAAAATTTTTCATATCCCTATGGAGCAAAAAATGTGCAAGTTTTGTAACCTATTGATGATGGCTGTGTGCTGATTTTAGCATGATCTATTGAATTTCATAAATTTTCCCATGATCATTTGAAGAAATTAATGTTTCTTTCGCAATCCTTTGACGAAATTTGCATTTTTTCGCACTCTCTGACAAAATTTTATCTTTTTTCATAGTTTTTTTACCAAATTCGCACTTTTTTTGTGATGTTTTGATGAAATTCGTGTTGTTTTCGCGATCCTTTGATGAAATTCGTGATGTTTTCAAGATCTTTTGACGTAATTTGAATAATTTTTTGATCTTTTGACAAAATTCGCGATTTTTTCACGATCCTTTGACGAAATTCGAGATGTTTTTGGGATCTTGTGACAAAATTCGTGATCCTTTGACAAAATTCATGATTTTTTCCTGATCCTTTGAAGAAATTCGTGTTTGCAATCCGTTGACATAATTCATAGTTTTTTTGCGATTCTTTGATAAATTTCGCATTGTTTTCGCGATTCTTTGATGAAATTCGATCTTTTTTTCGCAGTCTTTTGACGAAATTAGTGTTTTTTTTTTCACAATCCTTAGATGAAATTTGCATTGTTTTTGTGATCTTTTGACGAAATTCATCTTTTTTGTGGTCTTTTGACAAAATTTTAGATGTTTTTGCATTCTTTTGACGTAATTTGCGATTCTTTGATGAAATTTGTGATTTTTCACGATTCTTTGACGAAATTCGTGGTATTTTCTCAATCCTTTGATAAAATTTCGTTTTATTTTGCAATATTTTGATGAAATTCAGAGTTTGAGATATTTTGACAAAATTTGTGGTATTTTCTCGATCCTTTGACAAAATTTCATGTTTTTTTGCAATATTTTGACGAAATTTGTAATTTTTCAAGATCTTTTGACGAAATTCATGGGTTTTTCGCAATCCTTTGCGGAAATTTGTGCATTTTTCCACAATCCTTTGACGTAATGCATATTTTTTCGCGATCCTTTAATGACATTCACAGTGTTTTTGTGGTCCTTTAATGTAATTTGTGTTTTTTCCTGATCCTTTGATGTAATCGTGTTGTTTTGACATAATTCTCATTTTTTTTCGATCCTTTGATGAAATTTGCCTTTTTTTCAGAATCGTTGACGCATTTGCATTTTTTTCGCAATCTTTTGACAAAATTCTTGTTTTTTTTTCGCGATCGTTTGAAAAATGCACTTTTTTTTTTAATTATGCTTTTTTTGCAATCCTTTGCCAAAATTAGATTTTTTTTGTTAACATTCCCTCTACAATATTGTTTTTTTTTATCAGTGATCGATTGGTGAAATTTGACTGTATTTTCCAGAACAGATTTGTGAAATGCGCAATTTTTCCATGGTGCTTGGCTAAATACTGAACATCAATAAAATTTAAAGTAAAAGGCAGTTAACAGTATTGAAAAACAGACTTTATGGACCTAATAATGAAAAAACGGACCAATATGGACTCGAAGAAAAAAACAGACCAGTTCCCTAAAAATGGACCAAGTGGGAGCCCTGAGTTCAACAGTGTCCCCTGTTGGGTATTAAAATACAAAAGTGGACTAATACTTTTGAATTAATAACTTCAAATATAAAATTTGATGAATTGCTACCCAATAGAAACTGAGATACAGTGCAGCTATAGTGTACATTGCAAAAAAATAGCACAACAGCACCCTCTGTTAAGTGAATAGTCAAAATTGAAACAATATAATCTATACTAATATTATAAAGAAGTAACGATTGTTTTTTTGTTTGTAGGGGGTAATCTCTAGAACTACAGAACCATTTTCAAAAGTGATGGTGGCAAATTGATGGTGACAGACCTTGCTCCAACATAGGCTATATTTTATGTCGGTGCCGCTACCCCCAGAGGGATGCAGGAACGAAAAACGTTCTAAAATTTCGATTTTGTTTTATACCGAAAAAACTAGAAACATGAAATTTGGCATGGTAGTTATTTATAAGATGTAAATGCTCTCTAAGAACAAATTCTAAAAAAATTCTAAATTTAAAAGGGTGAGAAGAGTGAAATGCATTCTAAAAACATTCTAAATTACAATTTCTATGAAATCTCTGGAACTAAAGAACCATTTTCAAAAGTGATGATGGCAAATTTATGATAACAGTCCCTGCTGTAACATAGGCTATATTTTATATAGGTGCCACTACACCCAGGTGGGTGCAAAAGCAAAAAACGTTCTAAAATTTTGATTTTGTTTTAAACTGAAGGAACTAGAAACTTGAAATTTGGCATGGTAGTTACTTATAAGATGTAAATGCTCTCTAAGAACAGTTTCTAAAAAGTTTGAAATTTAAAAGGGTGAAATGAGTTAAATGTATTCTAAAAACATTCTAAATTACAATTTTTATGGAATCTTTGAAACTACCGAACCGATTGTAAACGTAATGCTCGCAAATTTATAGTGACAGTCTGTGCTTTAACACAGGTTATATTTTATGTCACTGCCACTACCCTCAGTGGGTTGCAAAAGCGAAGAATGTTCTAAAATTGCAATTTTTATTATACCGAAGAGATTAGAAACTTGAAATTGGGCAAGATAGTAACTTATAAGATATACATGTTCTCTAAGGACAGTTTTAAAAAAAAATTCGAAATTTAAAAGAGTGATATGAGAGAAAACTGTTCTAAAAAAATTCTAAATTACGATTTCTATGGAATTCTTAAGGACAGAAACTTGATTAATTGGATTTATCCGAGTTAGAAACAGGAAATTTAGTATAGTTGTAACCTTTAAGATGCAGACGCTTGGTATAAACAATTTATTAAAAATTTGAAGTTTAAAGGTGTAAACTGAGCGGAAAACGTTATAAATTATGTTTTTTTCTAAATTGTTAGCGATAGAAACTTAGAATTTAACATGCCTGTTATTATTTATACGTAAATGCTTCCACAGAACAGGTTTTACAAAATTCGAAATTTAAAAAAGGCGCAGAAGCAAAAAACATTCCAAAATTGCGATTTTAGTGATGCTGATGGTATAGGAAGTTGAAATTTGGCATGGTGGCTATTTTTAAAATTTCAGTGCTCGCTAAAAATGGTTTCCATAAAAAAATCGAAATTTAAAAAAGTGAAATAAACTGAAAAAGTTCCAATAACCTTCTAAACAATGATTTATCTGAAATTGTTATGGATAGAAACTTGGAATTTTACATGGCTGTTACGTTAGAGACACAAATGCATCCATAGAACAGTTTTTAAAATTTTTTTAATTTTAATGTGAGCAGGAACAGAAATGTTTTAAAATTGCAATTTCTGTGATATAGTCATTACAGAAATTTGCTTAATTAGTGTGGCTTAATTAGTAATTTCTGAATTATCTGTGGCAGTAAAATTTCCTCTAATGAAAATAGGCCAACGAATACTACTTGGCATTTTTCAAGAATTACGCGAACAAAGCCGCGGGTTTTGCTAGTTTTTAATAAATGTCTTACATATTGAATTTGGTGAAATTCCATCCCATAGATGCCAAAATATAGCTATTACAGAAATTGTAAAAAACATAGCCCAGCAGTGCCACCTATTGAGAAATATGCACCTATGCCTAATTAGTACAATTTTATGACAAGGTCTGTGTACAAAGTTTGATGAAATTCCACCCTATAAAGGCTGAGATATAGCTCACAAAAATTGTTAAAAACACAGCATAGCAGCACCACCTGTTGGGATATATACACCAAAATCTAATCAACACCTATATGTATCAAGATCTAACTGAATATGACATTTGACAATGTCATTTCTCATAGATACTGAGATATAGCTATCATGGAAATCATGAAAAATGCTACATAACAGTGTCACCTGTTAGGCGATATACACCTAAACCTAAACAGCACCAATTTATTTCAAGATCTAACAGAACATGAAGTTTCATGAAATTACATGCATTAATACTTGAGATGCAGTGCACATAAAATTTTTGTCTCATACATACAGACCATATTTTTTCAAAAAATAGTCAAATTGTGTTCAGAAAATGCCAAGACATGTAAATCTATCAAAAAATTTCATGATTTCAATACTTTCTTCTTATGCATATAGAAGCTGATAATCATAATATTAAAATAACAGCAATGCATATTTGTACCAATACATATTTCAATTAATATCTTGTTTTTAGTGACAGTGTAGCTTCTAGTGTTCTTAATGTAGCCTAGAAGTGAACAATATTGATGACAAGAAATAGAAAGTCACCACATGCATCCACCCACAATAAATCAATATTACCCATTAAATTTAGACTGTTAGACACAGAGATGAAGCTAATGATCTAATGTAGTAAGAACAAGAATTCAATATTAAGCACATAATAATGTATAAATGAAATGAAAAATTGATACATAAGAAAAGATTTTTGATTCTTGAACAATACCAGAAAACAAAATTGTTAAAAAAGTGGACTTTGAGATATTTTATTGTTTCAGATCAGGGCTTGATTTCTAAGAAAAAAGTACCAGTGTGTTAATATTTTGTTGTACTAACAACTGTAGCGCAACCCTCCTCCCCTGGTGAGCTCTGGCTAATAAATATTCACTAAAAATAAAGAAATACCGGAGTTGCCTTCAGGTGCAAATTAAGCACTGTTTCAGATGAATATATACATTTGAGTGAAACTCTTAAACATTTTTATATTAGAAACATATATATATGTATATATATTTAAAGATCATTTAGAAATTTAATGAAATAATTCATGATTAGAAATAATAAATGACTAGTAATACCCATTTAGGGGATCATAAAAAATGAACATGAAAAAATTTCACAAAGATCTGTATTTTCCAGCATATGCATTATCAAGTACTTTATATTAAGTAAAATAAATGTCTTGAAAAGGAAACTAAAATTAGTATAAAATCAATGCATTGCCATTCAGTAATTGGTTAAAAGAGACCAAAGAAGCAAAAATTAAAAACACCTGATATGCAGTTATTAAAAAAAATAGTTTAAACATGCAAAACTTTAACTTTTAATAATTTAGATATAGATTGTTTTCACGTTAGCCCCTCCCCCTCCCACTTCAATAAACTTATATTTTAACAATAGTAGTTGAGCTGCAATTTTTTGTAAAACATTTAACAAATAGGGCTAAAATACATGGATTAAGTTTTTAAACACATTTTTTAATACATAATAATGCACTTAGGAGTGTATAAAGCTTTAAAGTTTTACCAAGGGAATCTATCCATTTCAAGGGAAGATATGAAGCTTTTAAACTAGAAATTTAAAATAATAAGCATTCATAAATAATTTTCTAACTAATACATTTTCACAAAGAAACTGTTAACTCACGTGGATTAATTTAACGTTGAGATAAATGCATACAAAATGTGTATTTTCTTTAAATTTACACAACTTAAAAAATATCTTATAATATTCTTGAGTTCTTAGTTCAGTAACAGTTTGATAATGCAAGATCAATAGGATCATAAAATCATTTGAGATTCTCCAGATTTCATATTAAACTTGATTAGCAAAAAAATCATTTGAAAAGAAAGAGAAATCATTTTATACTAAGCAGAAATCACAAGTGCATTTAATACAAAAAATGTGTGATTAAAGTTGTAAAAAAGTCTACCTCATCATGTCAGGCTTCGTGTGTACATGTGCGTTTAACAGAAAGATAAATTTAGATCACAACTACTCAGGTTGTGAAAGACTACATACAATATTTCTACCTTCTATATTAATACTCTACATGAATGCTCATCAATATATAAACACCAGACTATTAAAAAAATGCATATTTGAACTTTTTAGCTAGGCATTAGCAAGTTTTGGCTATACTTACTATCATGGTGAGTATACCTTCCAAGATGAATTTCTAAACATAAGTAAATTAGAACTTTTACTAAAAGTAAGGATAACCATGACAGTTTTAAGCAGTCATAATTACATATATCACTAACAATGCTTCTAACTGAATCCATGAACTGTAGCTCTAAAACATACCATAATGGTACACACAAATGCACAAACTATAGGCTGTTGTGTCCAAATCTAAATAAAAAAATAACCATAGAAGGAATAGTTTGTTGCCCCCTTGATTCAAATTGCATTAATTTGAAAACCTCTAGTCATTAAAATAGCATTAGTATTGTGTTATAATACATCTTTAATCTACATCATTAAATTGCAAATAAACAGCTATGTCCAATTTTTTTTTTTTTTTTTTTTTTTTTTTTAAATATTGAATTTACAAGAATTTTCGTTCTGTGATTTATTTTTAATTTGTCAAGAACATTCTAAACTACAAAAAATTTCCATTAAAATATCATACTTTATTATGACTTAAATCTTTGAAGATGAGAATTTAATGAGAGTTAATTCTTTTATATATATTTGGGGGGGGGGGCAAAAGTAGCATATCATACAAATATCAAAAACTATCTATAATAAATGTGCAAAAAATATAACCATTATTTAAAATCTTTCACTTATATTACTTAAGTTCATCAGATTTCTCTTTTGGTAAAAGCACAAATTTTAAGGTAGTAAATAAATGTGTACATTGGAGTTTGGATTGGTACAGCAAAGAAAAAATAAATTAAAGATATATGACACTGAAATAAACTTGGAGGTTGAAAACTTATAACATTCTTAGAGAGATTTATGTTTAAAATTAAGCATTTAAACATGTTCTGAGCATGTTTACAGTTTGATTAGAAACATCTCAAACAATTCAAATTTTGAAAGAAAAAGTATTGATTTGGAATCAATTATATTCTTAAGTATTCTGCAGTATTTAATAGTAAAAAGAAAAAGTTCTAATAATCATTATTTGCAGAGTATAAACTTGTTTAACTTCATAAAATGACTGTTGTATAAATAATCTTGTGCTAACTGGTAATTATTTTGCATATCGGACTTCAAACAATGAGCCCATTTGGTGGCAAAGTCTGATTGACTGAAAGGAAGAATTTCATGTTATTACATATGTTGTATATGAATATATCTGTGTACAATATGACAACATATTCTATTCATACGATAACATTTAAATGCATACAAAATATTTATTTAACCCTCTGAGCATCTGAGGGCTTTCCTGCATTTTCACATAAACACTCATAAAACTAATATTAATTGAGATTTTCATTCACGGTTTGTTTCTAAAATACACTTCATATCTCTTTATCATATATATATCTTAAAATACAATTCCATTAAAAATATTTTTGTCTACAGCCAATTAAAGTTGTTTCTGGGAAATGGAAAAATATGGGCAAAACGCTTAGAGGGTTAAAAATATTAAAATCATTTACAATTTAAAGAAATAAGCACATCCACATAGGTATAATTATTCTCTCTAAATATTCTTATAAAAAATAATGCTTATAAGAATAATTATTAATAGGCAATAAATTAACTAGATATAATTCAAAAGGAGGGAGTTTTTTTTAACATTAAACTTTTTTATATCAAATGTTTTTTAATAAAAATTTCTGAAAAAATAAAAGTCTGAAAATTAAATGTATAGCTTATTTAACATTTATAAAATTCATTATAAAAGTTAAAAAATATATTTATGTAACATTTTTTAATAGTAATGCACCATATCTCATTGAACAATCAAATAGCTGTTATAATTAAGATATACTTCTCCACATTATTCAAGATATATTTACAATTTAAACCAACAAACTAACATTCTTCAAAAGTATTCAGAGTGATTTGAAGTCTCACCTAGAAGACAATATATAAATTATATTTTGAAGTATCCATGAAATGTGAAAATGACTTTAACTAAAATACATTTAATATAAACAAAACTTGACAAATACATGTTGAAGAAGGAAGTTTTTGTAAGCTAGAAAAAAAAATTAATAAAGAAATTCGCATAAAATGTTTTCTAGCAGAAAGATTAAACTGGAAAAGAACAGAGAATAAAAGACTAAAAGAAACCCCTTACAAGATAAAAATCCATAAACCCAAATGAGAAGAAAGAAAGATTTAAAGAAATCAATATAACACTGCAATGCACCTTTAATGTAACATATATTTAGAATAACTTCCTACAAAATAAAAATCCAAATTATTTGCATTTATACTGTGTTCCATTTTACCAGCCGGGCTGAATTTTTTAAAAATTCAGAATACTACCATTAATTTTGAATCGTAAAATTCCTCTTTTTTAATCTGCCTTTAATTAAGGTGACCATTTCTATTAAGAACAAGTGGTCACATTTTGAATAAAAGAAACCCTGTCCAACTGGCAACACTGTTTATGTTTAAATTTAACAAGTATTTTACTCATAAAATCATTTGCTTAAAATTTATGTATTCTGCTTTTTAAAAAATAATTTAATTTGTATTTCAAAAATAATTAAAAAAGAAAACTGTCAAATCATAAAACTGATTTTTAGAAAAAATAAAATGCTTCATTTAATTTTAGAAATTTTCAGAATTTTGAAGTTAAATTCACTTCTACAAATTTCACAATGATTAGTCAATTATTAGATGATTGCAGTACTTTATTGATTTGGACACAATTAGTAAGCTGCAAAGACTATGAGGTCTACTAAAGCACATGCATTTTGATGGAGAAACGACCATCAATATTAATGATTCACATCAGATACCTTAACTGGATCAACTTGCGATGTGTTTGCAGCATTATAAGATGAACCTGTTGTGAAACCTACTGGACTCAGCCTTCCACTGTTTGTATCAGGAAGTACTAGAGCAGCAGAACTGGACCCTTGTCTGAATAAATAGTTGTCAGCAGTTTTCTGTTGCCTATGGACAGCAGAATTATACTGCAGAGCAGAATTGCTGTGGTTATCATCAAGATTACTATGCATTCTTCTGAAATCAGGCCTCATAGAAGTGGTCTCTGGAGAATTTTGTTTACGAGAGTTTTCAACAGCTAAGGACATAAATAAACGAGAAGAGGAAGATGAAGCAACAAAAGGACCATTATCAGGCAAATGAATTGGAGAATATCTGCATGATCGATCAAATGGAACAATAGTATAGCTATTTCTAGAAGGATCATTATTAGCAAAACTCAACTGATTAGCAACAGATGTTGGCAAAGGTGATAATCTTTGTCTAGTTTCGACAGGAGGTGATACAACTTGATTAGGAGTAGCAAGCATGTTATTAATTCCACTTACTGTTTTAGATCGAGTACGATAGGACTGGCCCTGGGAGTTAACAGGCAAATTTGTGTTACAAGTATTTGACACATTTGAATGAGCCATCAATGACTGGGGTACAGGATTTAAAAAACAAGTTTGTGGGTTGTGATCTATTGATACATTAGGTACAGGAGTTGCTGATCGAGATTTCATATACAATGGAGTAGGTGGAGGAGATGTTTTAGGGGAAAACAATACTGGGTACCCAATCCTAGATTCTGGTTGCAACACATGGGCAGCTAAGGTAGGAGGGGATGAAATAATTTGAGGAGGTGGAGTAGACAGTGGAGACTCATTTTCATGTTTATTTGTAAAAGCTGGGGATGCAGGCCTACTATTTACAGGAGTTACATACTTAACAAATTTCCCAACATTTCCTGAAAAAGATTCGCCATGGGATACACCATGTGATGGGATAAGAGATGGTCCACCCAAAAACGAATTTCCATATGATTTAGCAGACCTATTCTGACTAATATCAGTTTCATTAACATTAGAAAAGAATGGAGTATTGACTGCAATTGGTGCAGCATCAGTTGAACACAAAATTGGATTTAAAACACAAGGTTGAGGATTAGAAAAATTTCCCACAGATTGTAAAACATAAAATACAGGTGACTGAGAGCCATCATTTCTTAAACTATGGAAACTGGATCCTCGACAAAATAAATTATTAGAAGTAGAAGGTAAAAAACAAGTGGACATAGAAGAACCCCTATGAAGTGGAGAAGTAGATCTAGCATTCCAAACACTTGGATAATTTTGAGATGCATAAGAAAATGAATAATTCTGTTCATGAGGTGAAACATGACCAACATCTGGTCCAGCTGTCACATGAGAAAATGATGTAGAAAAACCTACTAAAGGTTTTGCTGACATTCCAGCATTGGGAAAATTGGGATCTGGATACTGCAGCTGACCTCCCTGTTGCCCTTGAGGCAAAGGAACACTTGCTGCTTGCTTTGGAGGAATCCCTTGGTTCTCAATGCCAGGAGCTGCAGGTTGGGGAATACCAGGAATCAAAACATATTTCTGTCCCATAATTTCACCAGTAGGCTAGAAAATAAGAGATATTTTAATATTACTCTATTTAATCTAACACATAAATTTTATTAATACTATATCTTTAGAATTTAGCATGTACATAAAAGGTGGTTCAAAACAAACTAAACAGACTGCATATAACAGAAGAAAATTAAGTATTAAGTCAGGGGTACCATTTCAGGACTTTCTTGGGGGGAGGCGGGGGGCAAACTTTTCTTTGATGACAGTGGCATAACCAAGCGTGGGGTTCGGCGGGGCTGTAACTCCCCCCCCCCCCCCCCGCCCTTTTAAACAGGAAATGTTTACTCAATCATGAATACAAAAGAAGTAAGAACTTTGAATACGAAATCGCAAAAAAATATGAAAAATTCCATCTTAGCAAGTATAATTTCAAGATATTGACTATGAAAGTGTTCCGTTATAAAGAGGTTTTGTTACCTTTATTAAAGGTAGCCTCTAAGACTATTAAAACATTCTTTCTATATTGCACCTCTGAATTGCACAGGTGTGTTACAATAAAATTTTGAAAACAAAACCTGTCTATATCAGAATACTTCTCAACCAGAAAAAAGTTTCAACGAAAAAGCACCATACAATTATACCTGCTAAGACAGCGAACTCTCTAAAATGGAGGTTTTTTTCCCAACCTTTTTCGACTAATTCTTTGTAGGTTTTACTGCAGGGGTACAATTTCAAGAGTTTCTTACGAGGTGGTGGGGGCACTTTTCTTTGAAAGACACAGTTTGAAATAGCACACGGGATTGTGCAAATCGCACACAAAATAAGAAATCCTGCACAATAAAAAAGTCTGCACAGAATTTTGATTCAAAGACCAGGATTTTTTTTTTTTTTTTTTTATGAAAGTCTGATTTATTTATTTATCAGAATTATGCAAAATTAGCTAATTTGTCAATCGATCGCAGAAAAAATAGCGAATTTTGTCAATTGGACTTAGAAAAAAATGGCTAATTAGGCGAATTGTTAGCGTAAAAATCACCAATTTTCTCAAACTGCCATAGAAAAAAATTGTGATTTTTGCCGAAGATCGCAGAAACAAATGGCAATTTCCATTAATCAGTCGCGAAAAAAAATCTCATTACAACATTCATTCACAGAAAAAAATCTAATTTGTCCATCGGTAGCAAAAAAAAAGCAAATTTTGTCAAAAGATTTTTCTTTTTAATCGTAAATTTTGTATCACAGAAACAATCACGAATTTCGTACAAAGGCTCCACAACAAATCCCAAATTTAGTCAAACAATCGCACAAAAAAAAATTGAGAATTTCATCAAATGATCACGCAAAATATTCTCAAATTTTGTCAGTCATTTTCGAAAAAACAAATCGCAAATTTCAACAAACGATCATAGAAAAGAAACGCAGATTTCATCAAACGGTAATAGAAAACAAATAGCAAATTTCGTAAATCGCAAAAAAAAAAAAAAAAAAAAAAAAAATCTATAGTTTCGACAGGTCATGCAAAATCAATTTTGGAAAATGATCAAGAAAAACAAATGATTTCCATGAAAGAATCACGGAAAAAAAAATTGCGTATTTTGTCAAATGTTTGCGGGGAAAAAATCGTGAAATTCAACTGGTCATGAGGTAATCAGCCCCACAAACATTACCAATATTAATAAACCAACATTAATAAATTTAGTGATCCATGGAAATAAGAAAATTTTCATTAATGATTTTCTGTCAATAAAAATTTTCCTTAATCGTTTTCTGCCTTCCTCTTCAGGCTATGATCTAAATTTCATACAATTCTGAAATCTGCTAAATCCTTGGTCTCAGGTAAAGATCTGCATTAGATCAGGCAAACTGATTTTACCCGAAACCAACACAATCCGTTCCCCGGTATGGATCATGCCAGGTTGACTTTGACCATATGGCTACGGTCGAGGCATATACATCCCAGTGGAGTATTTTTATTCTATTAGTACAACTTTTTGAAAACTAATTTCTGCCATATATTTATAGTAGGATATTTTCAAGAGAAATTTGTCACAAAGAATTTTTTTGGAAATAGGGGTACGATTGCAGATAAAAATTGTCACCAACCCTGGCTTGTAATCAAAGGGTTAAATTGTTTTGGGTTCAGGTTGGGTTTTCACTAGTTTGTGCCGGGTTCATGTTGATCCGATTTTTCAAAGAAATTCTGAATATTTTTCAGATGAAAATAAACTATATATTCCAACATTAATGAGCATACTAGCTGGCTTCGTCCACTAGTGAGTCCCTAACTATATATCTGAACATTAATGAGCATATATATGTTCATTTTATACATGAGAGATAAAATTGTAGACTACTTTTCCATAAATGTATTAAAATATAGATTCAGGTTCTGGTAGGACTATTTTAGATTTGGGTTGAAGCCATTCGGGTTCAGGTCGGGTACAACCTGATCCATGCAGGACACAAGTGTCAGGCTGTGGAGATTATTATACTTTTTCTTTTGTCAATTGGTATGCTGTCACCACCAGTATAAGTGTGTGATACCAGACACGGTGTAAGTTCTAAATTACTTGACTGTGACACTTCCAGGATTGTAAAAAACCTGGTTTATTTATTTTTTTAAAACAGCTCGGGTGGGCAGCTGGGCGGGTAAACCAAGGGTTTAGAAAAAAACAGCTCAGGCAGGTAGCTGGGTGGATACCCGGGCAGTTACCCACTACAACCCTGGACACTTCAAATGAATATTAAATTAATGTTATTAAACACACACTAGAACATTCAGCACAAAAATAATATTTACAATCGTTTGACAAGAATATAGCAGATCCTGCCCACCAACTAAATTACACTTAGTATACTCTCTACGTACTCAGTGAAAATTCATCACAATACTGTTCTCATTTCTTTCAGATGTGTATTACAAACTTTATCCAATATAACGACCACCCAGGTCTAAAAAATTAACAGTCTGCTCTTAGAATTCCTCTTACAGGACACTTCTCTTAAAACAAACTCTGGCGGTCAGCACACAGCAAGATCAACATAAAAAATCAATTAGAAAACAATCTCTCCACTTGCACACAGCAAGCCAAACTTTCATGCTGAACTCCAGTACACTATCCGGTCTGCACCCGATGTCAACCAAAATTCAATCTGCACTGCCTCTCATCTGATGATGCATCTCTCCCTTTCTCCCTCCAAAGCTACGGGGCTTCTTCTCTATTTTCCTGGACAACTCCAGCCCCTATTGCCCCTAGTTGAAATGCAATCTATTCCTCTTTTATTCATGAGCTCCTCCTTCTACTACAAAGGCTACTCTGTTGTCATTTCCCTTGCATTCCAAGGGATTATAACCCTTTTGGAATTTCTTCTCATAAGATCTAGTTAAACAGCGTAGGTAATGGAATGCTTCTTTAACCAAGTACATAGGGGAAAAACAGATAAATACAATACATAGCAAAGAAATAAAGTTCATTAAATAACCAATTATTTATATAAAATATACTTCTCATGTAAACATGACACCCCCCCCCCCCTTAGCGGAAAATATGGCATTTAGGGGATAATTTTCTTCAAATATATGATAAATGCTGAACCAGTATGCAACCTTATAAAATTTTTAACAGTTCATCTAACAGAAATAACTTCTGAGTTCCATCTGAATTATCGTTATATACACATTGCAAGATGTCTGAACATTATCTACTGACATCTCCAATGAACCATATGAAAATATAATTATGAAAAACATTACAAAATTTGCTGATATAATTATATAAATATAAACACATATATATACAGAAAAATAGAATTAAACCAGGCACACATTACTATTTTATTAGCTGCCATTTGTCAACACCTACATATTTACCATCCTCTAGTTGTGGCTGAGATCTTTGCAATTCTATTTTCTGTGCAGGTTTATGAATTAATGATCTAATATGTTTTCCACTACTAACTATAGAAGAATATACCTGAATGGACATCTGTATTGATTTAGGTTCTCTTTCAGGCTGAAACTCTAAATAATCATAATGTCTACCTTCTAAATTTATTAAATGTATTGTGTCTCAACTCTCATTAAACATGTTCTTAATGATTCCACTGTGAGTATGTTCACAATAATTCAACCTATTTAAGTAACAAAATGCTAATATATGATTAGTGTTTCCCCAAGCACCATCAGTTCACAAAACCTTACAAAAACCAAATTTCAGGTCATATTTTATGAGTTTGGTGTCATCTACAGTATTTGAAAGTAAATGTGTTCTTACGAGGTCTTGGTTTGCCTGATCTTTAAACATATTGAATAATGCTCTAAAGCAGCAATTACCCAAATTTTACCACAATTATATTTACCATTGCAAACTGTGCCAACCTCAATAGTAGCATGAGTTTTCAATTTAGATAATTTAATTCTATGATCCACAATTGGTTTTGATGTGTCAATGTCCCCTGATTGTTTATCACTATCACAGACAATCTTAACTCCATTACCCGTAGCAATAAAATTTCTTATTTTATTTTGGTTCACCTGCTTTTTCCTACCGTCCTCTAACTCAACTAGAAATGAATGTTGAAACTCTTCAAATTCCTTCACTCTTTCTTACTTCAAATGAATTACTAATAAACACTTATATGTTATTATTCTTTAAAATATATGTGATAGATTAATCAGTTTTAATTCTGAAGACAAAAATCTGATTTGAAACTTACAAAAAAAACTTGAGCATTTTTTAGCATTGTATCCAGTTTTAGTTGCCGCCACTAAGGCTATATTGACATGATTTCTTACTGTTTTATTGAATGCTCCCCCCTCTCACATTCTAATCACGCAGCATGGCTATAGCAGAAAAGAATAGTGTTTTCTGTGCATGAAATTGGAAATGCCTTTTTGCTCTTCCATTGACAGTACGATAGAAGATGACAATCAGTGCTTTCCATGCATGAGTAGGGGTGGGAGAGGGAAGAAATTCCATTTATGCTCATTTCTTTAGGTCAATTTTTGTAAAGGAAAAAAAAAAGAATAAATAACTTGGTTACCAGATTTAAAAAAACCTTCGTCGCCAGTGGCAACTGCATTTGTTGAGCCCTGCTCATGATAATAGTTGATACGAAATCCAATAGATGTCAGTATTAATATAATTATGCTTGCATCTGAAAAAGTTGCTCCAAAGTATCTGAATTACAGAAAAAAAAACCTGTTAAAATCACCAAGCACCTGGCTGTTTTAATGATGGGGTTTTACGATTTTAAAAATAATGAATCTTCTCAGAATCAACATTGGTTTGCAAGTAAATAATTTTGCAGTCGAAGTTGACAAGGGCTGAGCTACAATTGACTTCACAGGCTAAAGCAGAATTGCTCAAATGCTTCAGAACAAGTTTTTGAGGAAGAAGGATTATTTTATGGTCCTGGTATAGTGGATTAAATGTAAGTAATCATGAAATGTATTTTAATACACAAATCTATTTATTTATTTTTTATTTTTTTTAATTTTTTTAACTGGCCAATAATTTTTCTCTGAAACTGTTCAACCAATTGATTGATCTAGATCGTGAAACTTTTTAATAGGCGTATTTTTTAGTAGAACCTAAACCAAATGTATTGTTAATTCTGCATTATATAATATATATTTTTTTTTGGAGACCAAAAATAATAGGGAAACTTTTTTTTTTTACAAATAGTCGCCATTTTGTCAATTTTCAACTTTCTTCCATAAAAGTTGGTTTAGGTTCTATAGAATTCAATACACTTTAATAATTGTATTTGTTCATATGTTTCAGATAAGCAGCAGCTGAGAAAAATGTAGGGGCTCTCTGCAATAACAAGACAAGTGGAGTTACTTTGATTCCAGGTAAACCAGGTAAAAAGAAGACTTGTTGACCTTCCTTGCAGGGTCTGATCAACTCTATATGGGACCCGGGGCACGCATGTCATGTAGGGACCCCCTTTCTCAAGAAAATTGTATTACAAAACATGACAAACGCATTATGTGCAGTTTAAAATTTAAACCATAGTTTTATGAAAAATGATATTATTATAGACACACGTAAAAATGCATTAAAAAACTGTGGTAAGGAAATTTTTTTTGTGCTATATGCTATTTAAAGTAAGTAAAACTCTAAACCTAAGGGATTGAATGAAGTGTGTTTAATGCAATATCCATTCTTCCAGGAATTTCAAAATTTACATTACATTTCATTAATGAAGAACACTGAGATAGTTTAATTTACATGAATGGGAAAAATTCTTTTTCTTTTATAGACTATAAATGGAAATAGTTGCATTAATTTGTATCTTCAGAGAGTGGGGGAAATGCATTTTGAGGCCCCCTTAAAATGTGGACCCGAGGCACATGCCCCGTGTGTCCTGTGATGATCAGCTCCTGCTACCTTGCTATTCCTCAAACTCTATTTCATATTCAAACCGTCATGGCTTGTAAAAACTTTTTTCAACTCTCACATGTCTCAGTTTCCTGATTCGGGTAACAGGCTGAGGGCAGTATTAGGACTTTAAAAAAATAATTACCCACTAAGATGATTTCATATTTTGTAAACTCTTGTAAAGCTATACAAAAGTTGTAAAAAAAAAAGTCATTATGTGTTCCAAATGTACTTTTTCTTTCACCCAAAAACCACAGGATATGCAATAATAAGGTAAGTGTTGAATTTTCAGATTTATGTAATGCATTAAATCAGCATATAACGAAATATAAATTTTACAATCATAAGCAAAGAAAAGATGTTAGAAAACTCTCCTCAAAAGGAATATATGCAAAAAAGTTATATTCTAAATTAAAATTTTGAAAGTAAATTTAAAAGTTTTGTAGCTGAAAACTCCATTTTTCACTGTCTTGTTATTGCAGAAAGACCCTCAATTATTCGCCAGCAGATGAGAATCTAAGTCAACAATATTGTTGCATCTGGCTGTTAATATGGCAGTATTATTGATGAAAAAATTTAGATATATATTTCAATGCAGGATAAACTATGAGAAAAAAAATCGAAGTTGTTACCTTTTGTTAAATATGAAAAGAAAAATCAATAAAAACGTATAAAAATATGTTGTTGAAAGTAGAATACCCCCTTAATGGTGTTTATTTGTTTCTGTAAACTCTTTCTAGAATATTCCCAAAATAAATACTTTATCATTCCAAGGACTGTTTTTAAGTGACTTTCAATTTATGCAAACCCAGTATATTTAAAACAATATATATTTTTCCTCACGACTCTGATCCATTTTATACAGCCAAGGCTGGGTTCGATCCCAAGGCTGGGTTCGCGCCCGTCAGCCTAATCGTTCAGAGTTTTCGTGGTTTTCTTCGAGCCGTGGATTTATCCATGCGTAAATACGGATTAGGTTCCCTTAGAAAGACCCCCACGAAGGGCACTCCCCCCCCGGGCCTATATCCCTAGTGTAGATAATTGGCCGTCAATAATCAACCCAACCCAACTCATACAGCCAAGAACACTATCTAGTTTCTCAGAAAATCAAACTTATTTATATAAAGTCTTGAAAATGCATGTCAAACTCCTCTGATTGTTTGCTGATGATTATTGCTTATTTGCAGTTCTTCCAACTTTGTTTATCCCCTTCGCTCCCAGCATTTCTTACATGCAATGCTTGAGATGTCTTTCCGGCACACAGTGATGCTACTTTAGAAGGGGCTGAGAGTACCATTATCCAACTTGTGTTTAGCTTTTTGTCACTTAAGTTGTTGCTGTTGTCATGTTCAGTTTTTATGGAAGAGAGCTAACCCTAGGCCTGATCAACTCTATGTGGGACCCGGGGCATAAAAGTCATGTTGGGTTCCTCTTTCTCAAGAAAATTGTATTTTAAATATGAGAAACATTTATAAGCAGTTTAAAATTTGAACCATAGCTTTATGAAAAAAAAAAAAACACATAGCATGGACAGGTGTAAAAATGCATTAAACATTATGAGAAAGTAAAAATTTTCTGCACTATATGCTATTTAGAGTGAGTAAAACTCTGAACCTAAAGGATTGAATGAAACATATTTGATATAATATCCATTCTTCCTGGAATTTTGAAGCTTACATTATGTTTCATTGTCATTAGTGAAAAACACTGAGATAGTTTAGTTTACATTTACATGAATAGAGAAAATTCATTTTTTCTATGAATTATAAATGGAAATTTGCATTAATTTGTATCTCCAGAGAATGGACAAAACTGATTTTTGGGCCTTATGAAAATGTGAACCTGGGGCCCTCTGTTATAATCAGGCCCTGGAGCTGCCAGAGTCTTGAAAGAGGCTGGACTTGCAGTTTGAACCCTTAGGAATTTGCATTCATGACAGTTTTAGAATACACCAGACGCTTTTAGTTTATAATTGAATATATGACTGTTGTCAAGCCTCAAACTGTAATCCTCCTATCCTGAGTTTGATGCTCTGTCAGTTGGACTATTGCGGCCTTTTGGCAGTTATAAAGAGTAATGAAAGACATTGCACATCAAAATCAAAACATGTCAATGAAAACAAATTTTATATCAATTTTTGCATTGGGCTTTATATTTAACAATTTTTAGGCATAGAATGTTCTACTGCATTCAGCAATAGAACAAACATTTCAGCAGAGAACATCTCAGCAATAGAACATCTCTGCAGAATACTTAATTTTTGCTGCACTAGTTGCAAAAGGATTAAACAAGTGAAAGACATAAATAATAACTAGTCTTAAAAGAGTTATCACACACAAGTTATTTTGACAATGTAAAATGCTATCAAATCTTCACCAAAGCAATGCAAGCTAGTGTACTACAATAAAGTGGAAACTAAATGCAATTTTTGATTCAGGTATTATACACTAATGAAAGTGTCCAGTATGTTTTTGCCCTAACATAAGAATTGCTCATATTTAAAACTAGAAAAGTACATATATGTATATATAATATTTCTTACTTGTGTTGCATTATTCATGATGCCCGAAGGAAGAGGCAACTGTGAAGCAGTATCTGGTACCGTATCTAAAGTGAGAAAATGTAACTTTAGTTCTTATTTTATCATATATAAAAAGAGAAAATAAGTGAAAAATTTGACAATACCTGGTAATCCTTCAGATGTAACACTAGTAGACATACTAGGAGGTGCAGCTATTTCTTCTGTAGCTTCTACAACCAGTCCTTCTGATTCCACAGATGGTTGTCGTGATAACTGCTTTAACTGGTTGTAGGATACTCCATCGAGTGTTTCCTGATCAACTGATTGTTGATTTGAAATATTATCAACTGGAGTGAAATTTGCCATCTGACTTGATGTATTAGAAGCCTGAATCTGTACAGGCACAAATGCTTGGGAATCGTGAAATGTCTGGTATGGTGTATTTAGCTGAGGATGAACATCTTGAGTTAGATATTGAGATCCAGTAGAGAAAGTAGAATCTTGAACAGACAGTTGCTGGGCCTGAAGTGGCTTAGACGATTGTTGAAACTGTTGCGAATTCATTGTATTAATACTATTTGAATGACTAACACTAACTTGGGAATGGTCCATTACAGCAGAAGACACCGGAACATGTGATATAGGTAAACTACATGGAGGATTCTGCATTGGTGATAACACTTTTTGAGGACTTTGAGGCTGAGACTGCTGAACATATATATTGCATTGATTAGCATTCATTTGTTGAGAACTGACATTTGATATATGGTTTGAAATTTGTTGAGGGGGAATGACCTTTTGAGGACTTTGATGTACCTGATTTTGGTTTTGAGAATGAGCTGCAGTCTGCTGGATGTCTTGAGTGTAAACAGGATGACAAGTCATTACATTAGATGTTTCCTGAGGAGGGGTTGCAGCAGAAGTAGTAAAATGGTGAAGAGTTTGCTGTTGGGAAGGAATATTAACTTGATATGTCTCAGCTGCTGAACCAGAAGGAAGTGTTCCATTAACAGGCTGAACAATATGTTGAGGAGCCTGTTGCTGAGTTTGAAATTGCTCTGGGGATAAAGTGGTGCTGTCATCAGATAAAACTTGTGGTACTGCATTAGTATAACAAGGTGGTGAAACTTGTGTTGACTGATTCTGAGACTGGACATGCTGATACTGAGAATAGGGTTGATTTGCTTGATATTGAGGAGGGGACAAAACTACTTGGTTCTGCGATGCAAAATTTTGTGAATGCATTATTTGTTGCTGAGTTTGATATTGTGATGCTGGGATAGCAACAGAAATATTTTGACTGGGGACATGAGATTGTTGAACTGGAATTTGTGACTGAGTATGAATAATGTTAGACTGATTCTGAATTTGTCCATGTTGGACTTGAGATAATAGTTGCTGATTAGGATTTTCAGATAAACTATCTTGGTGGGTTATCTGCATATGCAACTGCTGAGTTTGATAGTCAACATTTTCAAAACCTTGTTGTGTATATTGTGATGCTTGTGGATTAACTTGCTGATTTATATGCATTTGTTGAATTTGAGCTTGATAAACTTGCTGCTGATACATATCCTGCTGCATTGCTTGTTCAGCCTGTGACTGAGAAGACATATTCTGAAATGCCTGAGGTACTGATATTTGCAGTTGTGGTACTTGCTGCATTTGTGTAACCTGCTGTAGTGGTTGAACTTGCTGTTGAATCTGAGACATTTGCTGTACAGGTTGCACTTGAGGTACCTGTTGCATTGATTGCATTTGAGGTACTGGCTGCAGTTGTGGTACCTGTTGCACTTGAGGTACTTGAGATGATACTTGTACTTGCTGCATTTGAGTTGGTGCTTGTTGAACTTGGGGAACTTGTTGAACCTGTTGAACTTGTTGAACTTGTTGAACTTGGGGAACCTGTTGAACTTGCTGAACTTGGGGAACCTGTTGAATTTGCTGAACTTGGGGAACCTGTTGAACTTGGGGAACTTGTTGAACTTGGGGAACCTGTTGAACTTGGGGAACCTGTTGAACTTGGGGAACCTGTTGAACTTGTTGAACTTGGGGAACCTGCTGAACTTGGGGAACCTGTTGAACTTGAGGAACCTGTTGAACTTGGGGAACTTGTTGAACTTGGGGTACCTGTTGAACTTGCTGCACTTGGGGAACCTGTTGAACTTGCTGCACTTGTTGAACTTGGGGAACCTGTTGAACTTGCTGCACTTGTTGAACTTGGGGCACCTGTTGAACTTGCTGCACTTGTTGAACTTGGGGAACCTGTTGAACTTGCTGCACTTGTTGAACTTGGGTTACTTGTTGTTGCATTTGCTGAACCTGTGTTTGAATTGTTTGAACCTGTGGTACCTGCTGCATCTGTGTTGCTTGTGGCACTTGCTGAACTGATTGATTTTGCATTGAAACATTTTGAATTTGTGATATAGGTTGTTGCTGGGATGCAGCTCTGTTCTGATTATTCTGCTCTTGTTGTGCCAATTTATTCTGATACCGCTGTCTTTCTCTTGTGAGATAAGAAATTTGATTTCTTACCAGCATAGCAACAGTCCTAATATCTTCATCTAAAATAATGTTGTTCTTGGCCTATAATGAAAATAAAGAATTTACAGTTCACAATTAATTGCATGACAAATAAATTACTACTTATAATTGAAGCTTATTCCATAATTTTAAATACTGGAAGCAATATGTATTAACATAAATTAAATTTACCTTGCATGTTTTTAGCACCATAAAACACTGAAAATTCCTAAAAATTCAAAGTATCAAAACTCAGTAAGTTTTGGTCATAGGGAAAAATGAATTTTTACTGTTTTATTTGTTAGACCATAGAGAAAGTTTTTCTAAAAACTACTTACAGTAAGTAACCCAAGGGCCTCATAAATTTTTTTGTAAGTTTTTAAAAATAACTATTTTGACATAAATGGATTTTCATAAGATGTAAAACAACACTTGACATTTTTTTGCAACTGGAACTATACCTGTAAAACTAATGGTTTAGGAATTAACTATTAGACAATGATAAGGAAAGACACTTTGTACATATTATACAGGTTCAATGAGAGAGTAGAGACAACAGGTGCCACAGAACTGAGATTCATATTATAAGAGTATAATACAGAAATGAAAGAAACCTAAAACTTTTTGCTGTATTTTAACAACATTTTTGGAAGTCTCATAAGTCTCTTATCCATAATTTCTCACCATGGATCTGATCAACACCAAAAGTTTTGAATAAAGCTAGTAATACAACATTTTATATATATTAGTCAAACAACAATATTCTAGACCTCTTTATCTTGGATCTTTCAATATAAAAAAAAATATATACTTCCTTTTCTTTCAGGGAACCCTCTGACTGCTTATCCCGCAATTTCCACAGGCAAGACATTTTTGTAGAAAAATTTATATAATACACAATTTTTGAAGCAATTTTGTTTTAAAAATACCACAGTCAAAGGCTGAAAATGCAAATTATAAATTTACTGCATATTTCAAATACATGATGATTTGAAATATATAATAATAGAGGAGATACTGGTTGATCACATATTGGTCAAAAAGATTTTGAAAAGAAATTGAGTGGTCAGAGGGGTAAAATATATAAATTTTTCCATAGCTCTCCAAATATTTTCTTTGAAATACTTGCTATCTGGAATCAGAGTTGGCAGGTTTTTGACATGTGTCAGTTTTTGACGGTTTAAACTGACATTTCAAAAACATCTTGTCAAAAACCTCAAGTACTACATTGATATGTAAAATTTCACATTAAATGTCACACATATACAACATTAGATGTAATGTTTAAAATGTTACTATTACTATATATCAATAATTAAAAAGTGTTATTGTTAAGTGTAATTTTTTAACTCGGTAAAATTTTTATTTAGAAATTTTTTGGGGTAAAATTGTGCTTTTAAAAAAAAAAAAATTATTTGAAACTGCTCACATGAGCTGCACATTTTTTCCCTTACTTAAAATATCTTAAATGTCCCAGTAATTTAAAACAATAATGATATCACCAGCTTCCTGCAGCATTGCCTAAAGAGTGTAAAGAATCAGTAAAACTGCAGCTGCCAAGTGATACCTGCTGGAATAGTCAACTCACTTGTCTTGAAACTTTTTTATGGAATAGGTCAATATTTCAGAAAATTCTGGAAAAGCATGAAGATGCAATGAATATTAGAATTTCCCAACTGACTAATGATTTTAATTTGTGCAGTGCAAAGATTTTATACTTCAGCTATAACCCGTAGGTGTTGCATTAGATATTCTTCAACAAGATACTGCTACAATTGCTGATGCATGTCATGTTTGGCCCAGTCTTCTAAAAAAAAGTTCACTTAAGCCATATATTGAAAATATGCGTAATAGAATGGATCAAATCATGAAACCATAAAATTTTTTGGTTTAATTTTGCATCTCAACCATAAGGGTGAAAGGTTGACTGATGCACAAATTAATTCAGCTTGCACATGGACTATAGAGAGAATCGATGGGTGTTTATCTGTGCTGATTGCATACAAAGCTGAAGAATCTCCTTTCCCTTCTTATTTCAGGCTACAGGGAGGACAGTTAACCCTATGACTTGGCGGAAAGGTATTATTAGATACAATAGCTGTTCAACTGAGCCTGCCTCCAAACTTGCTCAACTAGCAATGCTTTTGCTATCAAGTCCTGCTAGCTCAGCATCAATTGAGAGAGTATTTTCAAACTTTATTTAGCTTCATCCCTCTAAACTCAGATATCATTTGGGTGTAAATAAATGTGCAAAACTGGTTATATGCTATAGGATGTGGTGGATAAAATTGATCTGGATTATTAATTGTACAATGTTTTTCTTCTGATTGAAAATTCCAAAAAATAAAAATATTTTATTACAATTAATAATTACAAAAATTTTTGTAATTAATAAATTACTATAAATTTACTAAAATAAAAGATTACATAAATCATTATGACTTATTTAATGTATACCCATTGTCGTTAAAAAATTTTTAAAGCACGTTACATGTTTTCAATGGTTTAAACCAGTTTATGACAGTTTAAACCAGTTTTTGACGCTTGTCATGTAGTTGAATCTTTTTCCAGAAATACTGTACACTACTGTAAAAGGACTTGCCTTACAAAAAAAAATAAAAATATGATCATAAAAATACCGATATTGATACAGAAAGTTGCTCATGTTCAAACAGACTTAAACAGATACCAAATTTTGTTAATAAATTATTTTTAGCTAATATATATCGTAATGCACATGACATTTTAAAAAATTTATTAAGCTTCTGTTTTTAGCTAAAACATTAAAATTAACATTAATAGTACTTTCCATTTTTATCAATACATTTCATGCCTTTAAATGTTAAATAATGTTACTCTGGAGTTTATTTTTAATTGAACATTGATAGTTTGAAAAATCTATTTTAATTTATTTTTCTTCCTGTGATAGTCAAGAAATCAAGGTTTGACTCCATAGCATATCAAGTAGAAAAGTAAAATCACAACGTCAGTGCTGCCAACTTCTACACCTTTTTAAATCAAATATTCATGTTTTTAACCAGAAAAATATTTAATAAATTGTATACTGAATTTAATTTATTTATTGACATGCAGTATTTTATACGTTAACGCGTTTGTTGAGTGAAATTTCCAGTACTAAAATAATTATTTCATTCAAAATAAGCATAGTAGTTGGCAGCCCTGCAATGTTTGCATCTCAAAATCTAGTGTTTCATACTATATGTAAAATACTGTTTTAAAACAGGGTTTCACAAGAATGGGGTACTCTGGTACTTTACTGCACCCATGAATTCTGAAGAAAAGCTTATGGACTCACTAACAAAATTAAAATAGTTATATAGATACCTTTATAAAATGGACTATTCAGTCTGCAGCCACAGGATACACAAAACATTGTTTCACTTTACCATATTTCAGATTCTATATTAATACTGCAGAATTTTTATCTCTTATTCACAAGTACTTTTAATATCTCATATGTTTGCCTTCTCATTTGATCATGCTATTTAAAACATAAAAAACATCAGGCATTTTTGTCATCAAATGAACAACAGTAAATTAGAAACTCCATACACATAATTTTAATGATGAATAGTTTATACATATATATGTAAAGAATACGTAACGCATTCTCGTTACACCATTCTTTCATATGTGGCATATTGTGAATTTCCTTTGAGGGAAGTATTCATGTCTGAAATAAAATCAGTTTTTTCCTGGAATCTGACTTTATTTCCTTTTTAGTTACAAACTCTTTTTCTAAGTCAAACGCAGAAGTTTGAGGGTTAATGGATGGTATAGAGCCTAGCCAGTTAATTTTCAAGATGGCCGAGCGGTCGTAATTTGTTTTAGTAGTTGGTAGATGGAAAAAAGGCTCAAAAAGCTCTCGAAAAATGCCTGCCCCCTGTATTTGTAGGGCATTTTTGATATTCTCCAGCAGAGGGTGAACAGATATAGGCGTGAACTTACTTTTAATTGGATAGAAGGCTTGATTAATGTGGTCTTATGATGCCATAAGTTTTGCCAATTGCACTGACAACAGCCATTTCTAAATTTAATGTTAATAGTTATTTATGAACCAATCATATTAACCCTTTATATCCTGAATTAATTTTCCAGCTACTTTTTAGATGCTCAGAATCCTCGATTATTCCCACCAGTTATTTATTTTTTTTGTAAAGTTTTCCTTATCTAATCATAGCATTTTTGCGATTCAATTAGGAGAAAATTTCTCATTTGAAAAACCGGTGGTGACAGATTAAAAATTCTGTAAAACACGCTCGTCGCGAAGGGGTTAAAGTGGTACTTATAAGTACCGTCAGGATAAAAAGGGTTAATAACTGTCAAACAGACAAAAGTTAATTAGGATTTACAACCTAAAATATAAACATTAATTTCATATTTTGACAATAATTTTGAATTTATATCTTAAACATAATTATTTACTTTTATTTCTTAATCTGAATGCAATAACTATCATTTTGGGAGAAAATGATTAAACTTTATGATCTAGATGTAATTTTGGACTGCAATAATAATAATAATAATTTGTTTCTTAAATAATCATGCATCATAAGAACAACTCAGTTTGTTTATATTGCAAAATATTATGATGCAATTCTGATAGGATATATCTACTTTGATTACATTCTTGATTCATAATAACTGTTTTGTTGATAAAAGCTAATTAAAATTTATGGCTAAAGATGTTTATGACTGGTAAATTAGTTTTAAGTATTGGTTTTTCCATGTCAGAGAAACTGTTTTGGGAATTTTAACTTTTAAACTTTTACTTTCATTTTTGAATATTACAAAGATATATATATATATATAAATGATGTCAAATATTATAATTATCACATACACAAATTACAATGGAACTCCAGATATACATTATCTGAGTTATACATTTCCCTCAGTTATACGTTTCAACTCAGCGGTCCCAAACGCTTGCCATTCAAAATTAGCTGAGTTATACATTTTGAATTACACATTTCCCTCAGTTATACGTTACGTTTTTGTGTCCCCGGATGAATTTTTTTTTCATTTATACATTTTGAAACTGGAAACACTGACAAAACAACTGCATCCAAGGAGTCTGATTTGAAAGATCCCACTCAAACTTCAGAGCTTTTGATGTAGTAAAGAGGTGTGTCAGTAGTAAAAGCAGTAATGATAAGGCGGCTGCATTATTAACAGAAATGCAAAGTTTGCTGTTCAGTGTCAGCTCTGCCAAAAAGAAACAACCGAAGATTAGTGATTATTTCAACAAGATTCAGGAAACTACTGAAATGTCTTTTGATAAATGATTTATATGCCAAGGAGATTCCAATGATTTCTTTTAAGTACACTATATGTATTAAACAGTGGCACAGCCAAGGGGGGGTTTAAAACTCCCCCCCAGGGCTAAAAAAAATTACTGTAATTGCCGCTTATATGAATCAAAACTAAAGTTAAAATTAAAGTTTTTGGCCTTTCCGCCTTGGCGGAATCCGCCGCTTTGTTAAATCAAATTCTATTTAACAATGTGATTCAATTAAACGGCGAAAATTCTACTTAAAATTGCGAACCCGCATATTACATGCATCGGTTAAGTCAAAACGAGTTATTCGGACTGTGTCACTTTGTCGAGACGTCTTATAGTAAAAGAGGGGTCATATATACTGCCACACAGACGCTTTGAGTTATATAGTATACAGTGGGCCGTTTCTTAATTGCATTTCTGTCTTTGTTCCATGTTCGAAACAATAACATATCTTCGAATGCAAGGGAAAAAATAAAACATACATTTTGTAAGTCTCTCTCAGTTTCAAACGGCTTTTTATTGCGTTTTTCGCTCTCAGTTATATCTAAGACTATGTGTGTACCCAGGAAAAAATCTTTGTAAAAGTAAGAATTAAAAAAAAATACTTTAAAGTTATAAAAAGCCATTTTTTGATTGTGAACAGATTTTTGCAATCAATGTTTCTTTCGAATCATTTGTTTCGTAAGGGGTCTGTACACAAATTTAAAGACTATATTTCATTTGTTGGTAATGTAGCAAAGACGTCTTGCTCTCTCGGGGAGGTACTGCATCCTGTCCCTCGGAGGAAAGAAACACTGATTGTAATTTCATTGACTTATAGATACATTCCTGTGAGTAGTGCTTAATTTGCTCTGGAGCTTACCGGAGCTCAGCTCTGACACTTCTTTGTTTTTAGTCAATGTTTAAACATTGGTCAGACTTCACCGAAGCTCATAAACACTGCGTTCCGGTTAGATGTAGAAGATCATTTTGTCTCAATGGTTTTCGAACAGCGATGAGAAATTCCAGAATTAGCCGCACCGTATCTGCTATTTTTACTTGTGGTATTGTTATGTTTAGTCGCTGTAATTTGCTCGTGTTTGTAAAACATTGTAAATTTGCGATGAAACTCACAGGCGCACAGCTCCAGTTTTATGTTTTGCTAGTTCATATAAAGACATCCTTAGCCAGTAGGATTTTCTGAAAATTCCTAATTTCCAATTTCAATGTTGTTTGCTCTATTATTATTTTTTTTTGTTGTTGGCTCTATTTTTTGCTTATTTTTTTGGTTATTTTCTGCTCTATTCATTTATTAAATTTTATTATGTGTAATTGGATATAGATACAGTCAAAATGTATTATTATTTTATTTTTTTTACAAAAGACGAAATCGCTTTAAATTTTACAAATAATGTATGAAATATAAATATGCGGGTGGGATAACAATCATAATACATCTCTCCTTCTAATGAAAGGGTATTTGGGTTGATGGTTGTTATTACTGCTGAAAATTAGAGCTACGGAACTCTTTTTGCTAGAATTTAAGCTCTGCCTGCAAGTATGGATTTTGAAAAAAGAGGCTTTAAATGTGAGGCATTTTCTTAGAAAAATACTATCTATAATTACACACAATTTTATGCTAATCATGCATTAATTTAAATTAATCTGCAATAAATTAGTTATACATTGATTTACACTTATTACATTTTAACGAATGCTACCTACATGTCATTAAAATTATACTAGCTGACCCGTCCAGCGGTGCCCGGACCCACGATAATTACCGCAAATTTGTATGATTATATATCATATCAATTTTGTATTTTTAAATGAAATTTTGGCTAAAAAATATTGATTATTTGGGAGAAAACCATTTTTAAAAGACACTTTCTTGTTTTTTTTTTTTGTTTTTTTTGTAAAGGTTTTCTCCAGATCTCTGAATTCTATAACTTTTTCATCAGTTATAAATATAATGGTTTTACAGACCGTGGAAAAATATTGATATCTAGCTGTAAAAGAAATGTTTTCTTCTCACTTCTTTTTTAGGATATCATTCATCTCACGAAACTCTATTCGTCCAGCTATGTTGTCTGTCCGTCCCAAAGCTGGTTCTCAGAACAACACCAAAAAAGTTATTGTCCGAACTCTTTGAAATTTTAGTCGATTGTAAATATAACTGTATCCAAACTCCTCCTTAAAATTCTGTGAAAAAGTCTAAGTCTTTGACTAAAGTCAAAGAGATCAGAGTCACAGGTTAACATAAAAAAAACTTAGTGAAAACATGAGCCGAAGCTGAGCGAACCCACGCCGAAACACCTAAACTTTCTTATAGCATTTCATCAAAAAATTCTCAAATTTTTTTTTAATACTTTTATTTATCAAAGCATTTCAAAATTTTTGTAGGTGCTGTAAATTTGATCTTCTGAGATGCTTTTAAAAGACTGTGTCGAAATACAGACGTTTAGTTACTTTTAGCATAGAAAAAAGATAGTCTTCGAAAGGCGTGATATTACGTGCGGTTCTAAATATATCGTAGTTTAGAATGCTTTCAGCTATTTCACACCTTTAAATTTCCCATTTATAATAAACTCTTTATGCCGAGCATTTGCATCGTAAAAGTAATCTCTATACTAAATTTCAAGTTTCTAACACTAACAGTTTCAACTAAATCATAATTTAGAATGCTTTTAGAAAGTTTCCCACTCATTTCATCCTTTTAAATTTTGATTTTTTTTAAAAATGTTCTAGGGAAGCATTTGCTACATAAAAGTAATCATCATGCCAAATTCCAAGTTTCCATACCAATTGTATCACATAAATCGCAACTTTAGAATGCTTCTTTCTCTTGCATTCTTTTAAATCTGAAATTGAAAAAATAAATTCTAGGTGAGCATTTACGTCTCTTAAGTAATATCCATATAAAATTTCAAGACTCTAGCCCTAAAAGTTCTAAATATATTATGATTTAGAACATTTTTAGAGCGTTTTTTGCTCATTTAACTTTTTTAAATTTCGAATTTTTTAAAAACCGCTTTGAACGAGTATTTATATCTTAAAAGTAACCACTATGTCAAAAACCAAGCATTTATACTAACTGTATCACACAAATCGCAATTTTAGAACTTTTTTGTTCTTGCATCCTTTGACATTTCAAATTTTTAGAAAACTGTTCTGGATGATCATTTACATTTCTAGAGTAACAGCCGTGCGAAATTTTACATATCTAGCACAAACAATTCCTAATTAATTGTTTTTAGATCATTTAAAAGACCATTTTTCGCTCATTTGCTCCTTTTAAATTTAGAATTTCTTTAGAAATCGTTCTTAGAGAGCATTTACATCCCAAAAGTTACCATCATGCCAAATTCTAAGCTTCTATACCAACTGTAACACACAAATTGCAATTTTAGAACGTGTTTTCTGCTCCTGCAAACTGTTCTGGGCAAGCTTTTAAGTCTCTAAATTAACAACCATGCCAAATTTTATGTTTCTAGACCTAACTATACAAATAAATTGTAATTTAAAACATTTCCTGCTCCTTTCCCCTTTATAAATTTCGAACTTTTTTGAAACCATATTTAGTGAGCATTTACATCTTTTTAAAGTAACCGCTAGACCAAATTTAAAATTTCTAGAACCAACAATATCGCAGAAACCGCAATTTTAGAATGTTTTTTGTTCTTGCACCCCTTTGGAAATTATTGTCCCGAAAAAATTGTTTGGAAATTGTTGTATAAAATATAGCCTATGTTAGAGAGGAGATGGTTACAGACTTTTGACACCATTATTAAGGTTCCATACTTAAAAAGTAAAAACAGAACTGTTATAAGATCACTCATATGTCTTATTTTTCTGGTGCTCAGCGGGGAGTTGAGGGTTATTGACGCAGAATCATCTAAGGATTGTTGGTAATGATTTTCGAAAAAATGTGTCTGTAATTAGCTGAGATATTAATTAAAAACCCATCTAGAAAACAAATAGACATGGATCAAAACAGTGTTGCTACTTTGTGACCCCGACCTCCTTTTGAAGCGCGCCAGGCACAATGCTAAGATTAAACTTTGTACAAGATCTTTGCTTTAGGTAAGACGAATCATAGTGATAGTCAACATTTTTCATTTCAACTTAATTCAATTATTGAAAGCAAATATTGAAAAATAATTCATAGAATAATGCTAAGACATCGAGTCAGTAATTTTGAGACAACAATCACTTATAATTCAATATATAATTCATTTATAATGAAAAATCTTTTCGATAACAAGTTACTTGAATTATCGTGCCTGCATATGCTTTCATTTTTGAAAATGAATCAGAAAGTTTCGCGTTGTTCAGCATACTTTTTTTAAATGCTTTAAAATTGTCTACTATTACATCAAATATGATTGACAAGTAACTTTTCGTGTGAAACTCAGAGACTTCTTCCGAAGCGTGATTGGTTCTGTGCCATGTTTAAACTTTGTACAAGGTCTTTGTTTTAGAGGGAGATATATTCATTGTTTTTCATTCCATACCAATAAAATTAAATTATGGCATGTGGTATTGTTTTAGGTATGTGACTAAGTGAGTATACTGTCTTTGAACAGGTCTGATATTTTGTGTGGAATCCTTTGTACGTAAATAAAATTTGCATATGACAAATTACTTTATAAAATCCATTCTGTAATTCCAGAATTGCAAAAAGAACAAATGTTGCTGTTTTATAATATTAGTATAGATACGACTTCAATTCAAACTCGGAACTTTAACAAAAAAAAATATATTTTAACGAAATTTTCATCAAATTTACGTTACTTAATGCGAAATTCGATTAAAGTACTGGAAGGGCACGGTAATTTAATCTACAATACTTGTTTAATACTATCAACTACATTCCTACTACCATAGGCGTAGCGTGACCGAAAATTTTGGGGGGGCACAAATGTTTATTAAACACACACGCGCACACTCGCACATTCCCATATCATATATATATACAGTGGTAATCTTGGTTAAAAACGGCCTCGCAGAAATGTTTCACATTGTGTAAAAGGAATTCAGTTTCGATCTTTTAGCCCCCTAGACCTAAAAGTTTATTTTTCTTAAACATTCGTCATACAGTAATTTTTGAATTTTTTGCGAAATGTTTATATGATTTTTAGCGTTTTTTCGCGTTTTGCAACAATTTAACATTTGTGTTAGGAAATAAGTTTCAATCTTTTTACACAATGTAGTAAAATTTGTCCTCTGCCTTTTTTAAATTTTTCGCGAAATTTTTATACATTCGTAAGATAAATCTGGTTTTATTTTTTCAGCCGATATAGTACATTTTCTACTCTGCAATTTTTTTATTTTTTGAAAATTTATTATGCAATTTTTCTGGTTTCGTGGAGATTTTTTGACATCCGTAAATGGAATAAAACTTCAATCTTTTAGTCCAATATAGCAAATTTTGTGATCTGCGATTTTTAGATTTTTCACGAATTTTTTTATGCAATTTCAAGCGTTTCGCAGCAATTTTCTTAAACATTCGTAAAATACATCTGGTTTAAATTTTTCAACCCGATATAGTAAATTTTGTCCTCAGTGATTTCTAAATTTTTCTTAATTTTTTTGTGATTTTTAGTGTTTTTCCGCGTTTTGTGGCAATTTTTTAACATTTGTGATGCGAATCTGGTTTCTACCTTTTAACTCATTATTGTAAAACTTGTCCTCTGCGATTTTTAAATTTTTCATGAATTTTTTATGAGATATTTTGCTGATTTTTCGCGTTCTGCTGCGATTTTTAAACATTCGTAAAAGGAGTCCAGTTTTAATCTTTCAGCCCATTGTACTAAATTTTGAACTCTGCGATTACATTTTGTACTCACTGATTTTAATCGCGAATTTTTCATGCTACTTTTTGCGGGGGTTTTTTCGCGTTTCGTGGAAGTTCTTAACATCTGTAACAGGAATCAAATTACAACCTTTTAGCCCAAATTATTTTAGCCCAATATAGTAAATGTTGTCTTATTTTCAATAATGTTTATTCGGAACTCGTTATAGCGAATTTGTTATGCGGAGTTTAGCACTTTTTCGCGCTTTGCGACGATTTTTTTGACATTCATAAAATGAATCCAGCTACAATCTTTTAACCCAATATAATAAATTTGGTTCTCTGCTTAACTTAAAAATCAAGTTTTTCGTGAATTTTTTTTTTCAGTTTTTACGCATTTTGAAGCGATTTTTCTAACATTCGTAAAATAAATCCGGTTTCAACCTTTAAATACAATACCGTTTATTTTGTCCACTGCGATTTTTTAAATTTTTCGTGAATTTTTTTATGTGATTTTTTTTCATGTTTCGTGGAGATATTTTCACATTCGTAAAAAGAATCCGGTATTAAACTTTTAGCCCAATAGAGTAATTTTTTTTTTCTCTTTTCAATAGTTTATTCGGAATCCGTACTATGATTTTAATTTTTCATGCGCTTTTAACGCTTTTTCGCGTTCCGCGGTGATTTTTTGACATTCGTAAAAGGAATCCAGCTACAATTTTTTAACCTAATGTAATAAATTTTGTTCTCTGAGATTTTTAAGTTTTTCGCGATTATTTTTTGCAAATTTTACGTTTTTATGCATTTTGCAGCGATTTTTCTACATTTGTAAAGGAAATCTGGTTTCAATCTTTGAACACAATATAGTAAATTTTGTCTTCTGTGTTTTTTGAATTTTTCATGGGTTTTTTTTTTATGGGATTTTTTTATGGAATTTTTTTTATGGGATTTTTTTTTTTCGCGTTTTCTGGAGATATTTTTACATTCATAAAAATAATCCTTTCAATCTTTTAGCCCAATACAGTAAATTTTTTTCTCTTTTCAATAAAGTTTATTCATAATCCGTACAATGATTTTAATTTATCATGCGATTTAACCTTTTTTTTTATGCGTTTTGCAGCAATTTTTTAACATTTGTTATAGGATTCGGGTTTCAATCTTTTAGCCCAATATAGTAAATTTTGTCCTGTGCGATTAAAAAAAAAAAAAAACAGAGAGAGAGAGATTTAGCGATTCTTCGCATTCTGCGGCGAAAGGAATCCGGGAGGGATCGTAAAAGGAATCCGGTTTAAATATATTGTATTAAAATCGCGTACATAAGAAATTGCACGCGATTTTCTGCGGTTTTTCGCGGTTAGCGGCAATTTTTTAACACTTGTAAAATGAATTCGTTTTCAAGCTTTTAGACCAATATAGTATATTTTGTCCTCTGCAAGTTTTGAATTGCTCGCGAATTTTTTTTCGAAACGGAAAGAACTAATGCTGTTAAATTTTGCTTTCCTGCGATTAAATTAAAGTTGGAAGAATACAAAATCGTCGTAACGTGAACTACGATGGTCAAAATATTAAACTAATTTGCGTCGAAATAAAAAAATTTAAAAATTCAAGGTTAGTTTGATTCGAGACTAGATCAGGCATAGCCTGCACGGGTGTACGCTGTTTACAGCAGTTGGACCCCACTACCAGGTTCATTTAATTCGAGGTTAACTTGGAAGAAAAACGACCAAGTAAATGAGGAAAGCTCGGCTAGATCATTTTATTGAAATTAATATTTTTTAACAAATATAATAAACAGCATTACAACAACTGTATCTGCCGCCTGGTGGGAGGGAGGGGGGGGGCACCGCCCACATCACACTTGGTATGGCCCTGATAATAAATAAAAGACATTTATCAAACTTTTAAGACATTTGAAATAAGTTTAAACAGCACTTTTAAGAAATAACTAATCATTTAAGGCATGTGCACCTGCAAAATTGTATGGAAAATTGCACCTTCGATAGCAACGGTTTTGCTTAACAACGGTATTTCTGGAACGGATTACCATCGTTTACCAAGGTACAGCTATATATTAACTTTAAAACAGCTCATTCAAGAAGGCTTACATTTTGAAAAAAAAAATCATAACCATTGCATCTCAAAAATGCGAAGGTATAGTAGAAGATTAAGTGCTGTCAATGAAAAAAATAATAAGTAAGAGAGAGGAACATATTTAATAACTAAATGTAGAACATATTAATTATTTTTTACAATCTTAGTGATGTGTGGTTGCATTCCATTGGTAAATAACTCCAGCGACACAGCTTGGAAAAGCAGGATATTTATGACTTGATTAAATTATAATTAAAGTTACAACAAATTAAATTAAATATATATTGCGGGGAAACAGAACTCCCGCTCTGATAAACACAACTACACTTTTTAAAGTCTACAGACGGAATGAGAAGAAAAAAAAAAGTACATGTAGATACTAACCACAGACAGCGGAAAAAACAGCTGACACATTGAAATTGTCCGCAGCTGTAAGAGAGTGATATAGTTCAAACTTTCGTTTCATTAATGTTCGTATCAGGGTTTGTACTGCACAACACAATTTTTGCTACCAAATTCATTACTTCAAAGAAAAAGAGCTGAGCTATCTATACTCATCTGACATCTAATTAAGAAAAAATTAAGAAATATAAAATGAAAATTAAAGTAGTTATTTCATTTCCATTTTGGGTCAATACAAGACAAGTCTTAATTGACTGTATCATATTTTAGAAATTGATGTTCAGAAAGTTGGGGGGGCACGTGCCCCCTCGTGCCCCCCCCCCCCCCCCCCCGAGGCTACGCCTATGCCTACTACTTTTTATAAACTACATTCCGAAACATCGATTACCCAATTGAGTTGTTACATTTGGCAAAAAGCAAAGTAAGTATGTCTATTGAAAATGTTGTTAAAATTGCTTAATTATTATTAAAGTTAGGAATAAGAATTCGTGATTCTCTTGTAATAAAACCTTGTGTATTCTTGATTGAACAAATGGATTGCAACTCTGTTATTTTCTATGTAAAAATTATTTGCTGTACTGTGCTCTTCCATCTTAAAGTTTTCCTCTCAGCATTTTTAAACACTTTATAAATCTAATCTAGTTTTGTGTTATTTCTTTGGTGAATTTTATAGTTTGTAACTCTAATATTGTAAACATTGCTTAAATGAATCATAACCAACGTAATTGCAAAGAAAAGCATTATGATTTCCTTCATTTAAAATACTGATTCCATTAACAGGTGATTCATATAACCGGCGACCCCCTTTATCAGAAACTCACCCCCCCCCCTAGAAACGAATTCTGGCTACGCCACTGTATTAAAAATATTTTTAATAAAGCTTTTATGATAACATAACTTCATGTGTACTTTTCTTATGTACTTTTTTTCTACTCTGTTTCATTTCTAAAAATTTATGTCATGAGTGCAATACTACTTAGGAAATTTCTGTTTTCAATAGAAAAGGTAACAAACTCCTCAGCAGAACAAAGTTTTCATGATATATTTAAAAAATATTTTCGGTAGATCATTAATTGAGTTGTACGTTTTACTGAGTTATACGTTTTGTTGTCCGGTCCCAGGCAAAACGTATAACTGGAGTTCCACTGTATCACAAATATTTATCACATACATCATAATTCCTGAAATTATATGATCTAGGAAATAACTTTAATGTCTAGAAATAAATGCATAAAACAGAAGCCAGGTGATGAAGATTTTGGTACTTTCATGTTTGTCCATGCCAGGATGATACATCACCTTAACAACAGCACTGATAATGCTAATTACAGCAACCTTTTTTTCTTTCTACATTATAACTGCATAATTAATGCTGATACTTCCTTTTTATAAGTGCCTTCATACCTCAGTCATAAGAAAGTGCAATATTATGTCAAATATTATAACAGTTGCGAAAATGAAATGGCAACCAATGAAAAAATATTTAATCTTTTAATGGCTTATTTGTGTAACTATATGTTATAAATTTTGTATTACATTATTTTGGGGCTTTTTTTGTACATATTAAATAAATTGCTTCTCAATATATGTATTAAATGGTGTAAATATTGAACTAACTGATTGTGCAGTTGATACATTGATAGTTATTTCATAAAGATATAACAATTTGATGTTTTAAAATGTAATTGTAAATAAAGGTTGGTAAAAAATGTGTTTGAAAGATTTGTTTTTCTCATCAAATTCAATCTTACCAGTTTTGATATCATGCCAAAGCCCCTATAAAAAAGGAAGTGCCTTAAAATTAGGGAAAGTGTGGCTGATATCACACCCTTCCTAATATCGCATCCCATGATTTCAAAGTGAAGTATCTGCTGCATTCTGTTGATCATTGTCTAAACTTGATTCTCCATTAGTAATTTTAGTCTAGTGTCATTTCTGTTGCATAGGGAAGTGCTGTTCCAAGTAATGAAAATTTTATTGTTTTTTATAATTTAAAAATATTTTTTAACATTATCTTCAGATAATTATAAATATACACATGTAAGTAATAAAAGTTTTGAATTATTATGGAAATTTTGTTATGGATCCAAATTTTAGTTTTCTATGTTTCGATTGACTTATTTCCTGAAGTTGTCAAATGGCGGTCATTTATATTTTTGTTTATATGTTCCTAATATCGCACTTACTAACTATTCCAAATTTAATTAATTTTAAAACTTTTATTTGTGAATTTTGTTTAGGTAGATTTTAGTTTATTATTTTAAGCAATTTATTCTATGCCTATTTTTTATTTCTATTTTATAAAATCAAATAAAAAAATATCTAATTAAATCATGTTTTTTACAACTTGTTTGCTTATAATTAAGTATAATTTCCTATAGACAATTTCTTGGCTGGGCAAAAAGGTTCTTTGTTAGTAATGTTACAACACATATATCATAAAAATTCTTTTGAAAAGAGTGAATTTTATTGTGTTCACATGGAGAGTGCAATATTAGGAAAACATTTTGAAAGTGCTACTAAGATATTTTGCATATTTATTTGCAAAAAAAAAAAGTTTCTTTTCTTGGAAACGTTTACAAGTGAAAAATGTTTTATTAGAATGTTTTATGAACCCATACCATCAATCACTTTCAATTTGTTCTGCAGTCAAGCCAAATTAGATCAAAATTTCAAAATGGGTGTGATATTAGGCACACTTCCCCTATATAGTTGGCATGGGAAACTGGAGAAATAGTTATGTATAACTACGTAATATAATACAGTATAGATATAAATATGTATATTCTATTTATAGATATAGTATGTGTATAGGATTACATTATATTCATTCTAGCAGGCATAACATCCTGTCAGAAATTAAACTACCATTCTAAATATGGTTTCTCTAAAATAGTGTCAACTCTAAGCCAATTTGGCAGGGTGCAAGCAGTCCTTTCTAACTCTTTCAAAGTACTTGGTAGCCCTTACTTCCCTGTCTAAATGTTTTGTGGCCTTCACAGAGAGTTTCATAGTACCTGAATAAAGTTCTTTGTCAATATCTGCCATTTTGTTTCCTCCTACTAGCATTTGCACAAGTACAAGTGTTACTAATAAAAGGTTGCTCTAAACAAGTTTTAAATGTGTCTTTTGAGTCAGTCACAAGAGTGTTTTTTTTTTTGCTTTATAGTCAAGACTTAAGCTTCCAACATTATGTAATGTTTTTAATAAATTTATACTAAATTACTGTTTTGTATTATTTTAGTTTGTTTTTATATTATTTACCATTTTTAACAATGTTATGTATTTAATAATTGAATATTAAATTATTGTTTTGAACAAGACTGGCAATTAACAACCATTTTTGGTGATATATCTTCTTGGCATGGATAATACATAAGTACCAAGATTTAAAAAAAATGTGTTTCACCTACTTTTTTAAAATGTCTAAAATATCAACTATTTCATTATTTTTTTATTTAAAACAGTAATATTAATAAACATATACACTCAGAGAGAGAGAATAAGATTGAAAATAAATTACCATGGCTTGAGCAACTTCTTCACAGTTATCGGTTTCAATGTCAAATTCAAATTGTATTGCTTCATTTTCTTTGTGCTTCTCTTTTCTTTTCTTTGGATCAAGCAACCGAAGCCATAGCTCTACTTTACTTGAAGTACTCATAATGCTTTCTTCTTTATTGACAAACTCTACTTTTAACCCCAAATCCTCTTGAAAAAATTCAAACTGGAGAAGATCTTTCACAGTTGGTCTATGAAAAATAGTTTGGATTATAAGTCATCATTGTATTAGACTTGCACTGTGTACAAAGTTTTTATATATTTATAGTTACATTATTTTTTACATTTAAAGTTAGAAATGGTATATCTAAAGTGCTTATCTAAACTGTATTTTTATATTTTTTCTCTGTAACACTTACCATATTATTCTACATCCTTACTTGAACTGAAATTCAACTGTATACATAAATAAGAATAATTTTCATTTAACATTTTTAAGTCAATTTAAAAAACAGTTTTTCTTACTAAAATAAGAGAATGCTAGTGACCCAAAGGTTTGCTTTTGATGCAGTGTTACCAATATGGACCCATAAAAGAAGACTTTAGATATTGAAACAAGCTTTTGTGACTGTGTGGTGGAAAATTTCCCACAAAATATATATATGTGCGATATAATGAGGGGCTGCTTTTGTACTATGCACAATCATATCACTGCACAAATTTCATTTTACTATTCTTAGAGTAATTAGTACATTGGTATATTAAATTACTGTTGACATGTATTTACCAATGGATTTGTTTACTTAACTCTCCTATACACTCTTAATAGGTTAATTGTATGGATTTCTGTTGAGAGTTGATTATATTGAGTTGTCTAATTTTATAAGCTAGAAAATTACACAAAAACAACTTTAAATGCAAACAGTAAAAAAATCTGTAAATAAAGCAATTCCAAATACTAAAAATCCTGGCATTAAAACATGGAGACCTAATAATGAGTAAATAGACAAGCGTTGCCAGCAAAAAAATTAATTATTTTGGTAAGTTAGTACTTGATTTTAGCTATAGTATCAATGGGAAAAAATGACGACTTCATGCAATGCATTGCTATACACTGTAACTGAGATTTGCTGCTGAGATTCTCAAATTGTTGAGTCAAACAAATTTTGCACAAAAGAAGCAAGTTACAGTCACATGATTCATAGAATGGCACATTTTTCCCCTGAAGTAGCGTTAAAAGTTGTATCGGTTATTGCTACAAACTACTGATTTTTGTATTGCACTACTTGTTACACTACACTGTTCAAAATGTAGCACACTACATTACAAACTACTGGGAAAAGTAGCAACTATTGTAGTTTTGCTACTTGTAGTGTGCTATTTCTGACCCATGCCCCTTTTTTAGTAAACCATTAGATGATTTAAGATTGAGGAAAAGGAAAAGGGTTTTCATTCTAAATTTTTAGATCACTGGGAAGAAAAAGTTAATTCTTTGTTTTTCAGTTTCAAAATGCATATGTATTCATTAGCACTGGGATCACTATACCACATATAAATGCACTTCAAGCCCATGAAAACAATAAATAAAATAATAAGAGAAAAATAAATTAAAATCACTGGATTTAGAAACTTTTCCACATGAAAAAACCTCAAAACACATTAATTTTGTTAACACTAGGATCACTGCATCTCACGTATGTACACTTTGTGTTCATCAAGGGAGAAAAAAAATTATGTTTTTGCTACATTTTTTCATTCTGTCGATTTGGTAAAAACACTCACACTGTTCAAGAACTGGATCAAATTTTGCTTGAATTTCTTGTCTAAGAACTGAATTGTTCAACAACTGGAGTGTTTGAAATCGGAGATTCTATTGTACTTATCAAATACTAAATCGCAACTTCTTAAAATAAAAAGAAAATACATACACCTTCAATTTTGAAAATGAAAATGACTCTATACAAAAGAAATTTCATTTATGAGAAAGAAACTTACCTATCTTCTTTCGTTGAAGATATACAAATGCCAATGATTTCCTTTAACTCTGGATTATCAACTTTTTTGAAATTCTGTGGTAAGATGCCCTGTAAAAAAGTAAAACAGAATACTTATTTTCCAGGAAATTTATATGCCAAAATACATCAATTTGTACATTTAGAAAATCCATTAACAAATATAAAAATCACAAAATAATTTGCAACAAGCTGAACATTTTTTTTCTATGAATTTTTTTCTCTAAATTGCATGCCTAAATCTAAATTGGAGGATAAAAGCGCATTTCCACATTTTTTTTTTCTTTTACCATTTATTCAAAATAAAAATTAAAAAAATTAAAAACCTTTCTATACATGTAGACCCTTTTTCACCCACTTTTTAAAAATGGAAAATGACTATGAAAGGAAAATTTACAAATAAAGATCTCATTTGAAAATAATACTAATAACAAAGTCATAGAGGCCACACAAATTTACATACAAAACAGCCATTATTAAGCCATTTTACCACAAGAGATGGTTTTGGGAAAGACCTTGTCAAAAAAAGTAATATGCTGAAAGAAATTCCCAAAAATTTATTAAATTCCTTTTCATGCAAATGAGCTAGATGCAGCTTTTAACATACTTTACCAAAATTTGTTGAAAGCAAGCATGCTAACATCTACATCAAAATGTTTGATTAATGTGCAGAGGAGAGAGAATTCTAAAATTTATATGAAACTAGGGCATCCAACCTGGGTTTCCCAGGATAGAGAATATATGTGAAAACCATTTACTTATTTTTAATTGAAAACTCTAATAGATTTTTAACATTTAATAATTTTTTTTTAGATTACCCCCTAACAACACCAAAGAGCATTTTTACATGGAATATGTCAATTATATATTCAAATAAAATTTTGAAACTCATTAAAAGCAGTAATTTCGTATTGGCCTTGAGCCAGACGTTAATAGCCGAAGAAATTGCTAAACATTTCATTATCTACAGCAGTTTTTTTTTATTCTGATAATTTCAGCGGTTTTAAGTGCTTATTTCAATTACATGTCTGTTAAATTTGTATTTTATTTATTGCTGAATGAAGTTTTAATTTTGTTATTGAATATTAGTTGGAAACAAATGCTGAACATTTTATATTGTTTAAAGTACAAATGGATTTATATTTTGTAATCGTCTGCAAGTGATAGAGATAGATTTTTTTTTTAATCATGCTTGAAATTTAATTTAAATGCGATAATAAATAAGTAAATTGTGATACAGTTTTCAAACAAATTGCATTTGAAAGTAGATTTATTTTCTTATATAACAGTGTAAAAATTGAAAATGTGTGATGTTTAGGAACTTTAAAAAATTGTAGTAGCAAAAATTGCAAAACTGAAATTTCATGGTCAAGTGTTGCCATTTGCAAAATGGCATCAGCATTATGCATGGACACATTTGTTCTTTATAATATAGACTAGTCTGTCTTCACCCATCAAGATGGGGGTCCAGATGCTTTCTGCAGCATATAGCCAGGACTTCGCCGGGACCCACAAAGTGCATTTTGCATGCAAACAGAAACAATAGAAATAAAATACTTTGTCTTAAAGTATACAAAAATGTATACTTATATAGAAGAACATGTCCTAACAAACTCAAAATCAACGAGCCTCAACCATTGCTCCTAGGACAATGAAATTTAAAAGGCATGTTCCTTACATAATGCAGACACCCACTAAGAAAGGATTTTTGAAAATCCACCCCTAAGGGTTTTAAATGGGAGGTGGGGTCAAAAGTTTTAGGTCATTCGCCATACCTCAGCAGCAATTTTAGGTAGGAGCATGAAATTCAGCAATTAATAGATTAGTTAATAGTAGTTAACAGAAATTCAGAAATTTTAGAAATTAAACCACTAAGGGGATTAAATGGGGGGGGGGGGATCAAAACTTTTAGGTCATTCCACAATATCTCACTAACAGTTTTAGGTAAGTGCAGTAGATTTGTATTTCAGCGATTTTAGAAATTCAACCACAAAGGGGGTTAAATGGGGTGGGGTCAAAAGTTTACTTTATTATTTTATCGATTGCTTTTGCACTTTTTGACTTTTAGTGATCATATTTTATTCATCTATCGAGTCACTTGGGGGGAGGGGGGAGGGGAGGGAGATTCCTTCTGTAGCGTAAAGTCTGAACATTGCTTGGGGCCCACAAAGTGCATTTTACATGCAAACAGAAAAATATAAATAAAATACTTATTTCAAATTATATGAAAATAACTAATAAAAATATCAAAAAAGCATGTAAAGAAAGATTTTGCAACATAAATAATAATTTTTATTCCTGAGCCTCCTGAGAAAGAACTGCTTGACCCTGCCTGTGCTTATCTAGAGGAAAAGGAAGATAAAATAAACAGAAATGGGATAACCTAAGATATATGGCGATCATTATAAATGGGCCTTGTGGGTTTCACACCCATAAATTGTTATTGCGGTGATCAAAATAATAGGGCCCTGTGTGCTTCTCAGTCATACATCATTAATACAGTGATCACTATAATGTGACCCTGTGAAATATCATTAAAATGACAATCATTTTAACAGAGCCCTGTGAGTTTTACACCTATAAAATGATTATACAACCATCACTATAACAAAGTCTTGTGCATACCAGAGCCCATAAATATGGCGATTAGTATTTAAATCATAAATCTTTACTTCCAAAATATGTTTTTTGAGAAGAGGAGGAAATGTACTACCATATATACTCGCGTATAAGCCAAGAAATTTTGCCCTAAAATTGTCTTATGAAGAGGGGGGGGGGGGTCGGCTTATATGTGGGTCACATTTGAGGAGAAAAGTTGTAAGCCATACAGCTTTCTGACTGGTATAGCAAAGAAAAAGTTAAAAAGTAAGAAAAAGTTAAAAAACTAAATTCTTCGATGGTTGTTATACCAGGTGGACTCACATCACTATTGCAGCCACTTGATGTTTACATCAACAAACCCTTTAAAGATAGATTATGAAAATTTTGGATTGAGTGGATGTGTTCGACAGATGTGCAGAGAACAAATGGTGGCAATTTAAAAAAGGCGGGAATCTATGTTTTGCCTCTTGGGTCAAAGAGGCGTGGATGTCAATTCCAAGTGATATGATTGTTAAATGATTTAAAAAGTGCTGTATTAGCAATGCGATGGATGGCATTGAGGACGATTTCATCTACGAATATGATGATGAAAATTCATCCGATCCTGAGTCAGATTTTTATGACAAAGAAGCAACAGTCCCGTTCTGTTCATCGAACCTTTTGGTATTACAGATATTGATTCTGAATCTGAGTGAATCACTTGATGTTTCTTAATTTTTTAGGTAATTAATTTTGCTTGTTTAGTATTTTAATAAAAATGTAATTTTTGTCCGAAAACATTTGGAATTTGTTTTGTCTTTGGAACTTTTTAGGGTCGGATTATACGCGGGTCAAGAATTTTACCAATATTTTGTCCTTCAAAATAGGGGGGGTCGGCTTATACGCGAGTATATACGGTATATTTTATAAAAGATTGAAATCCGATTGTTAAAAGATGAAAAGTAGAAAAGCAATTTATAAAATATGATTTTCCTTGGAAAAATGTTTTATGCAAAATATCTGATAAAAAATAAATTAGCAATAAATGTCTTATTCATCTAATCTTCCATAATCTAGTTCATAGCTAATGTTGGCGAAAAAATCTCTAAAATCGCTGAAAAAAGTGTTTAACTTTTTTTTTTCGTAGATTTGTTATGCTGCATTTTATACTCCTACCTTAAACTGCTGCTGAGATATGGCGAAATGACCTAAAACATTCGCCCCCCCCCCCTCCACCCCTCTATTTAACGCTCTTGGAAGTTGAATTTCTAAAAGAGCTGGAATACACATTTAACTGTGTTTTTAGCTGATTTGTTATGTTGAATTTCACACTCTTACCTAAAACTGCTACTGAGATATGGAGAAATGTCCTAAAACTTTTGACCTCCCATTTAAGCTCCTTAGTGGTTGAATTTCTAAAATCTCTGAAGTACATGTTTAACTATTTTTTTAGCAGAATTGTTATGCTGAATTTTACACTCCTACCTAAAACTGCTGCTGAGATATGGCAAAATGACCTAAAACTTTCGATTCCTTATTTAACTCCCTTAGAGGGTGAATTTTCAAAAATCCTTTCTTAGTGTAAGGAACACATTCCTACATTGTGTAAGGAATGTCTTACAGATTTCATTGTCCTAGGAGAGACGGTTGGAAGCTTAGCATTGATTATGTCAGTCAGGATATGTTTTTTTACATAAGTACTAGCTCTGCCCCACTGTGATAAAACCTTAAATAACCCTAAATTTGTATTATTTCATTTTGTATGAATTTATATTTTTAATGACAAAATTGTGAAAAATACTGATAATTAGTGATAAAAGTGCTCATAAGAAAACATTTTCTTCTTTTTTCACATAAGATCATTTAATACACTGCTCAAAACAATTAAAGGATATTTGAAGTTTTATATAAAATAAAGATATAAATCAATTTTTTTTTGCCGAAAATAGAAGAAGAGAATCACAAATGCAAATTTTTCTGGTTTTCAAACTGTGGAGTATGCAAATTTTGAGTTTGACGTCAAAAACGTCGCTTCAGCGGCAGCGAATGAAATTTGACTTTCAACTGGATAAAAGAGAATGAAGACAAGGATGATCGGCATTCAGTGATTGCTTTGTTTCGATGAGTACGATGTCTCAGCGAAGTCATTTGACAGATTCAGAAGCTTGAAGAATTGTTGGTAGGTTAGAAGGGGGCCAAACTAAAGCCGAAGTAGCGCAAGCCATTGGAGTGTCACAAAGTGTCATTTCCAGGATCTGGAACCGTTTTTTGGAGAGTGGATGTGCAGGCCGAAGACCAGGGCAAGGTCGTAGACGGGCAACAACGCCCAATGAAGATCGGTATTTAGCGTTAACAGCTCGGAGACACCGAAACATGAACGCTACTCTTCTCCAACAACACCTTCGCTCGGCTACAGGCACCCCGATTTCAACTCAGACTGTCCGAAACCGGCTCCATGCTGTAGGTCTGTATGCTCGCCGACCGATGGTATGTGTTAGATTAACATCAAGGCATCGTCGCGACCGAGCATGTCAACTGGAGGAGAAATGAATGGAGCAATATTCTGTTTTCTGACGAGTCCCGTTTTTCTGTGCATCCGGGTAATAGGCGTATTTTCATCTGGAGGGACCGTGGCAGTAGGAATAATCCTGCGTTCGTGCACGAAAGTGTCAGATTTGGCGGTGGAGGAGTGTTGGTGTATGGTGGCATCTCCATTGACGGGCGCACTGACCTCTACATCATTCGAGATGGAGCTCTGACTGGTCGCCGATATAGGGATGAGATCCTCAGACCTATTGTAGTCCCTTACGCTGCAGCAATCGGAGATAACTTCATTTTAATGGACGATAACTGCAGGCCACATCGTGCAAACCTGGTGGAGGATTTCCTTTTCGAGGAAGGAATCGTTCGCATGGAATGGCCAGCGTGTTCTCCAGACATGAATCCAATCGAGCACGTTTGGGACGCTCTAGGAAGACGAGTTTCTGGCCGCCAACAACCCCCACAAACTCTCCAAGAACTGGAAAGAGCTCTTCTGGAAGAGTGGGGCAGAATACCCCAACTCGTCATTAATAGCCTCATTGAGTCCATGCCTCAAAGGTGTTCAACGTTGCTGGCCGCCCGTGGAAACCATACCCCCTACTGAAAATGATTTTCTTTGAAGAAAACACCTTTTCTTATTCTTTTTTTCTCATATGCACAAATTGTGTTTTTTTCCTTTTGTACACAAATGCGCAATAAAATGCATTTTTTTCTGCCAAACATGTGTAATTTATTCTCATATAACCTACTATGTCTGTCGACCATGTATCAATCAGCTAAAAAGTTTCCCAGATACAAAATCCACCTAAAACTGCAATATCCTTTAATTGTTTTGAGCAGTGTAGTTTAAAAAAATAGCTTTTGTTTTTCAAACCCTTTAAAATTTTTGATAGTTATAAATACAATAGTTTTAAAGCCCTTGTAAAAATTACGTCATAAATATTGTTGTCTGGTTGTAAAATAAATATGTTTGCTTTTTGCTTTTTTGGGTTTTCGTATCGGTTCTGTTAACATAAAGAAAGTAGTTTTCATCATCCAAACTCTCTGAAATTTTAGTCATTTATGAATATAACTGTTTCCAAGTCCTCTAGAACATTATGTAAAAATATATACATATTGAATATTGAAAACGACCGAATATTGAAACTTGACCGAAGCCGAGCGTGACCACACAGAAAACCCAGTTATTATGGGTTTTTGCCAAAAATTTCTCAGATTTTATTTTATTTTTAATATTTCTGCTCGTTTGAATGTTTCAAAATTGTTGTAGGTGATGTAAATCTGGTCTACCAAGATGCTCTAGACAGATTGAGAAGAAATATGAATGTTTAGTAACTTTTAGCATAAGAAAAAAAATCTTCTCGTGAGGTGCGAAATGACCTGCGTTCGCCGTTATTTTTGAAAGGGTTAAAATTTGTATTTTTTAAAACTAATTATACCATAGATTAGAAGAAAGTTTTTGCTTTAAGAGCATATGTTTGATTTGTCTATATATCTAAAATTGTGCTCTTGAGGAGCGTTGCTGTAAGGGGGAAAACATTCACCCGGGAAAATGACACTTTTCAAAAATGTTTTTCAAGGGGTTAATATTAATTTTTTTAAATTGATAATGGCATTTGACACATAAGAGTGTGATCTTTCAGAATATATTTTTCATTTTTAAATAAACCAAACGGTTTAGTCGTTAGAAGTTAAAACAGAATTTCAAAATAAACGCATTCTTCATTCTTGTTTGCTGACGTAAATTGGGTTCTGGGGATGCACGAGTGCTGAAAGCCAGCTTGGAAAGAAAGAGATGATTTATTGATTAGTTTTTAATTAATATCTTGGTTAATTATGAAAATATTAAAATTCTGAGACTCAGGTGCATCAGGAGAGGCCATGGACTATCCTCACCTAAATTTTCAGACTTCTAGGTGCACTAGATTTCGCTAGTTATCACAGACACACAGAGCAAAACTTTCTTTTATTAGTATAGATAGATATTTTTTATTGTAAACTGTAGGATATCAGGTAGAAATAAGCAGCGATCCTATAAAGCTTACTTACTTTACACCACATTTTAGAACAGAATAAAATGAGCTTTCATATAATTTTCCAAACAATATATATATTTTTTAAATCACAGTATGCAGAAAATTATATAGCATTCCTCCCAAGTATTCCTTAAGAGTTTAAATAAAAGACACTGTTTCTTTTACTGCCTAATATGTGTAAGATGCTTGCAAATGAATGCAACACACACATTATGAAAATGTGTAACAAAGTATGAAGTACTAAAAACATACCTAAAACTTACTAAACACCATAAATTTACAAGTAAGAACACATATTTTTGCTTCAGTTACTAATTTTAAATTAAATTACAAAATCTTAAAAATATTTTACCATTGCAATCTCTTTTGATTTTGTTATACTTAATAATGTTTAATGTATTACCCCCCCCCTCCCCCCCCCCCCCACACACAGACTCACCCATTATATCAATCATTCATTTTCTGTGTTTTCAGAATAAAAGAGAGAAAGTTCTAAAAACTTTTCTGCATCTCTTAACCCCATACATATTTAGCTAACGATAAAAAAGTGTAATTCTCTATTGTTAATTTTATTAAGGAAACTGTAATATGCATGTAAATTAACATTTGGAAACAAATATAAAACATTTACTTGTAAGTATCACCTTCCTTAATTTTCTCAATGTTCTAGATTAATATTGGGCTTTTCTTTCTTTCTTTTTTTTTTTTGTCTTCTAACATGTGCAATATAATGACAGGCTACCACTATTACTAAAAAAATTTATAATAAAGTGAAATATTAATTACATTAATTATCTAATGTGCAAATTTTGTTAGCTTAAATTTCATTGTTAATTATTTTTTAATTATATATGTTTACATTACCAAAAATAGTTTATTGAACATTTCAGCAAGCTACCAGTGTGACATATCCACACCAACACAAAACAGAACAATGAAAGTGTTGCCAATTTAATTTATACAGCTAAAAAGCATATTGCTACATATTGAAATATAATTTTGGCAGGTGAATTAAACAAATTAATAATTATAATATTCATTTAAAAAAATATAAATATAAATCAAAATCCATTTTAAACCAGTTTCAATGACAACATGCAGAATTCTTTTACAATTTTAAATGTTCTAAGCCATTTCCACATCACATTCTACATACACCATGCAGTCACGACTAAGAAAATTTTGCAAATTATCTTATTTTTTGGTGCTGATAGATTCTGAGTTACATTTTTGTTCTCCTTCCTCACCTTTTAAAGGCAAGGATAGAGTATATTTTGAAAAAGATTTTATTATCCCTTTTACATATGCCCAAAGACCTATGATTCTATAAAATTTCTCATCTCCTTGTGGAATTCAAAATACAAAGGACAAAATGAGCAGGATCTTTTAACATCTTTGAAGGAAGGGAAGAGAGAGAGAGGGGCCAAATTTTGAAAAATTCCTCTGTAACCAAAGTTTAAATCCCGAAGACTTTCCATCTTGCAAAGTTTCTTCTCTAAAGTGCTGATAAAATTTTGCATGTTCAGGTAGGAAGGAATCAAAATTTCAAGATTGTTTTTAAATATAAAAGCCTGTTATCTCACAATGTGTTTTTCTTCAGTAGTAATAGGTTTCTTTGTGAGTGATATTTCTTATAAAAAAAAATAGATTCGCTTTGTTCTTTAATTTTTTTTTAAAGTGTTTAGCTGCTTTTACTGTTAATCTAACTATTCATACTTGCATGTGCAGTCAATATGATTCTACCATATGATAGCATTTATTAGTATAAAGGTGGAACAGAGTAGTCTGCTTACATGAGTCACAGTTTCTGATAATAACATATGCAGGATAGTGAATAAGCAGTGAAAAGTAAAATTTGATTATTTTTTTCTTCACAAAGCGAAAAGGCAAAGAAGAAAAATGGCAGATGCAAATAAACATAGCTGAAAAATAAGGATATATTTTGTAGGTTTTTTTGCTCTATTTTTTTCTTATTTCTATGCTCAGTATTTCCAGTTGAAAATCCCAGGGAATTTCAGATTTTGAGACTAAAATTGTAATTTTTCACAACATTTCCTTTACTTTTTTTTATCACAGCAAAAGTCTCTCTCACTATTCTCAATTTTCCAGCCATGTATGAACCTTGAAAGAAGTTTATAAAAGTCATACCTGTACACTTTTAAAGTAGACCATTAAAGAAAAAAAAACAATGTTACAATGTTTTTTTTTTAAAATCACATCAGATATAAAGTGTAGAGAAAAATGACTTAGGAAAGAAATTCCTTAAAAGGAATAGATATAAGTGACAAATTTGATTCATTTGGCATGCAAAAGAAAGCACAGAAAAATCTATGGCCAAGAAAAAGCAACATAATACAGAATTTTCACAAATAAGCTTTCTCAAGTAGTACATTGCTGAAATTTTCAATTTGGAGCAAGTTGGTGTTCAGTCCTCCCATGATAATTTGGCCAATGACCTTGAAAGAATGTGTAATGCTGTGTGGAAAGAAAGTTGTTAACAGACACAACTGGTGCAGGAAATGACAGTATAATTATTTAATTAAAAAATACATTTTGCCAGTTGCTAATATTGGTTGCCACCTAAATTAAGAATAAATTCATCTAAATTTGAATTACTCATTTACCAAGTTATTGTAGGAAGACTATAACTGGTGCAGATGTAGGACCACTGAGATAAATACAATCACTCACAAGTAAAGGTACTGTAGTCTGTGGCAGCAAATTTTGATTTTTATAGCTCGTTTGTCTTATCGAGCTTAGTAAATTTATACCTCACATATCGGCTATTGAGTTTTTATAATGTCAGGGTGCTGGGTCAAAGTTCAAAATTTCGTTCAGTGAAAAACAGATGCCTTTAAAGAAATAAGTGTGATTTAAGTTTACTAATTTTTTTTACAATGCCATACATTGCCATAACTATTATTGCTGTTATTACAAGAATTTGTAACTGCAAATAAAATATTTGTATGCTACTTGACAGGCAGATTTTCACAAGTTATGATGTCCTCGTCTAGTTTTGTTCATCCTGTCAATACTTTTTCCCTGAATTACGAGCAAAAATCTTTGTAACCACACATTGTCGGTTCTTTTGTCAGTATTTCAGTCACTTCGTAACTTGCGGAACGTCTGCATATGGTTGCATGGCCCCCTGCAAGGTACCCAGCCTCCCCATCATTATAAAAACTCAATAGCCAATATGCAAGGTATAAAATTACTGAACTCGACGAAACAAATCGAATGAGCTATTAAAAATTGAAATTCGCCTCCTTCAGACTATAGTATCTTTACTTGTCAGATACTCAAGAATAAATAGTATTGCCAGTAGAACACTGTGATTATAATAATTGTGTATCTCCATATTTTTTGTTTCCAAGTAACTATAAATTACTTTAATATATGAATGTTTTATATAAGAAACATCAACAGACCTGCCAACCTTTGAAAATGAGAAATAGTAGCACAAAATTCAAATTAATCTGGAGGTTGGTTGGTTGGTTGGTTGCTATTTTGTACGCTGTAAATTTTAAGTGAACAAATACTAATCAATTGATTGTATGTGTATATGTATAAGCATACAAAATAGGGGACTCTTTTGTTTTTGCTAATTTCTTTTGTTGCAGATGGGATTGATTAAATGTAATTCTTTCCATACAATTAATGCTCTATCCACTCCTAAGCCAAATTTCTGAACTTCACAGTGAATTTTCTGAAAGATTCCAGGGTGGTTGGGAAGGGGAGGGGGTGGTGGGGGGGGGAGAGATGCCCCTCTTCTGACAGAACTACAGATATTTCTCCCAGAGAAAAATGTCTGAATGCATCTCTCCCGGAGAAAAATGTCATGCACCAGGTTGAGTAAGCCGACCCAACCCCATATGTCGGGTCTGTGCTAATTTTTATTCAGGTTGGATTAACCTGATTTTTCAAAAGTTAGTTCAGTATATTGTTTCACAAGGAGAGTGCCAAGCTTGGTAATCACGGATTTTGATTATTTTTATATATGTTGTAGGGTAGAAGCCCCTTAGTCTCAGGTTCATAGGATTTTATACAACGCTCCTTAGTTCTCGAGAAATGGGGGGGGTCTAATATTATAACATAACTTAAATACTTACTTTGTAACGAAGTAACTGCGTTGGTCATAGCTCAGTTGGTATGGCGTCTGCTTGTTGTTCCGAGGGCCCGGGTTCGATGCCGAAGCGCGCTATGTTTGTTTTACTCATTTTTTTAATAAATATACTTGTAATTATAATTTAATAATCTCAATTAAAAATTTTGTTAACATAATAAAATTTTAATTTAGCATCTTTGATTTTTAAACCATTATTAAACATTTCTCATCATTTAAGGAGCATTTAAAAATTGGATCTATTATTGACTAGTAAAAATTCAAAAATCGTTCCAAAATAAGCATATTTACTATCGAATTATAGAATTCTTCCCCCATCGCAATAGAAAACGAAGATATTTCGGATGCTGGATTATTTGTTAAAAATCCATTGTTTTGCAATAAAATTTTACAGTGTTTCAACGCATTTGTGACATCACTTTTCTGATTTTCATCAAATCCCAACACTTCAGATTGATCTTCTTGTGAACAACAGCTTGCTTCTTCCATTTTTATACGATTATAAGCTGTTATAGAATGATACGCACTTGTGCGATAAAGATTGAAAACAAAAACACCACTTAACTGCACCCAACTAAAAAAAAGAAATAACCAAAGTCTGTTGTGGTGCCCTCTAGTTACAATGAAATAAAACATAAATATGTTGTTAATTTAATTCTTATTCTAAATTTTAATATAATTATGCGTCTTACTTTAAAAACAGAGTAGTAGTATCATCGCATTGACTTTAAGGCGTTTCGTTATGGCAATTTATAAATGATGTTTCTTTACGATCACGAATTGACACAATTGTTCAATATCGTTGCATTGATGAAGCATATATGGAATACATTTTTTAAATGATTTTTAAAAAAATCAAAAATGCTAAATTAAAATTTAATCGTGTTAAAATTTTTTTTTGAAATTATCAAATTATAATTACAAGTATATTTATAAAAAAAATGAGAAAAACAGACACAACGCGTTCCGGCATCGAACCCTTGTCCTCGGAACAACGAGCAGACGCCATACCAACTGAGCTACGACCACCGCAGTTATTTCGTTACAAAGTAAGTATTTAAGTTGTGTTATAATATTAGACCCCCCATTTCTCGAGAACTAGGGAGGGTTGTATAAAATCCATTGAACTTGAGACTAAGGGGCTTCTACCCTACAACATATATAAAAATAATCGAAATCCGTGATTACCAAGCTTGGCACTCTCCTTGTCAGATTAAAAACTATATCTATAATAATAAACATAGATGTTTGTCTCTGTGTGTGCTGTTTTGTGAAGAGAATGTTGTGATGCGCACAGAGCTACAAGGTTTAGCAGGAAGGTATATATATGTATGAAGTTATACACTTTGAAGCCAGTTTTTGGATTTTTTTAAATAGACTTTTTAAATTTAATTTGTTTCCATGCTTCACGGCAAATTTTCTATATTAGTAAAAAGAATCCGGTTTCAATCTTTTAAGCCAATGCAGTAAATTTTGAAGAAATTTGCACTTTTTCAGCAATCATTTGACAAAATTTGCATTTTTTCAGTGATCTTTTCATGAATTTCACATTTTCCTCACAATCTTTTGGCAAATTTCATTTTCTCAGAGATCCTTTGGCAAAATTCACATCTTTTACACAATCCTTTGACTAAAGTCGTATTTTTTTTAACTATCCTTTGACAAAAGTCGTATTTTTTCAGCTATTCTTTGCTGAAATTTGTGGATTTTCAGAGATACTTTGATGAAATTTGCATTTTTTCAGTGATACTTTGAGGAAATTTGAATTTTTTGCATGATCCTTTGACAAAATTCACACTTTTTTTGTGATCCTTTGACAAAATTTACATTTTTTACAAGATTCTTTAATGAAATTTGCAGTTTCTCAGCAATCCTTGACAAAATTCACATTTTTTTCAGCAATCCAATAACAAAATTCACGTTTTTACAATGATCCTTTGAAAAAATTTGTGCTTTTTTGCATGATCCTTTGACAAAATTCGTTTTTTTTTTTCAGAAAATCGTAGTTTTAGGCAGATTTTCATAGCATCATAGTTTTTAGCTCAAAATCGTAGCAACTACGATTTTTTCATAGCAGTTGGCAGCTCTACATCAAATAATCATAGCATTGATTAAAAACAATACCTATTTACTTACATTTGTAACCTTTTTATAAATTTGAGCAGGACCAGTACATTCAGAATAAGGATACTCAGATGTTGCCATTTCAAGTATGCACATGCCAAATGCATAAATATCAACAGATTCATCATAATGCTCTTCATACATCTCAGGGGCCATGAACTCTGGAGTTCCTGTAAAGCATAAAAATACATCATTAAATATCCTGATATTCTTAATCAAATCCCAATCAGTAAAATAATTCCTTTTGAGGGAAAGTATCATATATTCCAACATAAGGGGCTGTTTCACTGAAACTCCCAATCACGAAATCCTATGTTAACCTATAGTAAAACTTAAAATTTAAGGAGACAATTTTTAAAAATGCACAACTTTGACATCTGATGTCTACTTTCTGATGGTGAGATCCGTATTTTACTAATTATATTAGGTAATGAGTAATTGCACGGGATTTTGCGATGAAGGAGTTTCAGTGAAGCAGTCCCTTAACAGCATTAGGGTCGAAAGTAATGTTTTTCTTACTCCCAGTTCAGCTGCTTAGAGATACTGTTTGTGCAGCAGCAACTGAAAGCAAAAACTGCTTTGTTTGAGAGATGGGAGGATCTTGTGGCTAAAAAAAAAAAGAGCTGGACTACCATAAACAATTACAAATGATCCTATGGGGGGGTAGGGGGGATAAACTATAGAAAAACATTTGTTATGCTCATATTATTTAATTATTAGGCTTCTATGTATAATCAATTAAAAATATAGTGCAATAGTTCTTATGAAGCATTCATTATTTTATTGTTTAATTATTCACACATTGTGTATGTATATACATATTTCATATCAATAAAATGTGTTGTTTTTCTATATTTAACATCAATCTATATTCAACACAACTTTCTCTTTTTGTTTTCTACTTTATCCAAGTATTAGATTACCTAAAGTTTCTATTAGATTCAACAACTTTTTGGGCAATTTTTGAGCCAACTCTTGATTTGAGCTGATTTTCTGTGAAAAACTGTCTCAACTCCCAGTGTGATAATGATCAAGAATATCCTCAACGTTTATCCCCAGCTCATAAATAATCATTCCTACCAGCAATTTCTCATTAATGAAAGAATGATAAATAGTATCAACCGGGAACAGTAACACCTGGTTTTCTTCCAACTTTTGCTTTGTATACAGAAAAGTTAGTGTCAAAATCGGCTTAAAAGTTGGTTGCTTGAAAAATTAGTGAATCTGATAGCAATTTCAAGTGCTATTGTACTGTTTGAGTACACTGTTTCTATATGAATGTATACATTTAAATGCACAATTTAATGTTTCAAAGCAAAAATCTAATTCGCAAATACTTCATGCAAACGAAAAAAAAACTAATAACTAATGCAAAAAGTACTTTTTTTTACATTAGAAAAGTAGTGTATCCAAGATTTCAAAGAAAATAGACATACAAAATATAGTATTAAGTTAATAAAATGAGTCTAGGTATTTACTGTGTAGATTACTGTGTGATTGTTAAAATAAACTTTTGACATTTCCTGTTTTCTCAGAAAATTCTGTATTAATTTTTCTTTCTTCAAAACACTTGATTGAATGGTTATTTGTTATTGTGACTTACAAAAGAAAAAAAAAACATCATCACTGACTAAAAGTGAACTTTTACGTCATTTATTTTACATTGTTTATTCAGGATAAGTTTTCAAAAAAAAAAAAATAGAAAATTAAATTTAAAAATAAAATTAATTAAAAATTAATTTCATTTTAAAATAACAAATTTAATAAACATTATTAAAACTGTTTTTTTAAACTAAATTCCCCCCTTCCCTTTTATGTGAATACATATATAGCCCCAAGAAATTTTATCACTGGGGCCTAAGCTGTTTCACTGCACCTTTGTTAATGACTGCAGATATAAAAAAAGCATATCAGAGTTAAAATATCTCTATTTGATAGCCACACTAAACTTCCAAGTGTTTTACAAAATTCTGAGATTTTGCCTAGAACCAAACCAATATTGGCCTAATACAATATGAATATTGCATTCATCTTGTAGCAGAAATATATATTTTATTTGGTTTACATTGGCAAAAATATTTCTTGCCAATATTGCACCAATATTCGCAAAATGTAAAGACCCCAATGTAGTAGTAATATTTCATACCAATATTTAGTCGAACAGTTGTCCTATAGGCACAATACATTATTGTTACTATAATTATTCAAGGTGAAGACAGACTTAAGTGCTGCCAATTTACACAAAGGAGTGCTAGTTCTGTGCTTTTTTCTCTGATTTAGGGATATTCAGAATTAAGCTGTAATTCTAATTTAAAATTTTTAAAGTTATATCTTTCTCATCTTTTTTTAATTATGATCTTTTTTGCCTTTTTTGAAGAACTTAATTTTTATTTCTTGATTTCTTCATCCATTTTTAAATGATATAAATAATCATTGATCAAAGTAACAGAAAATAACTTTTTTTTAAAACACTTTCCAACATAGCTGAAAAGTGCTTATATGACTTCAATTTATCTTCCAGCTGTCCATACTCTAATTCTCATAAACATACTCAGACTGACATGTAATTTTTATATGTTATTGAAGTTTACTTCAGCTTGTAAATGAAATGTATAGCATTTATATACAGGGACACTCAAAAGAATACTATAACAATATGATCTATGGACAAAAATTGTTTGTGGTGCATATTAATGATGTTACAATATTTCAAACGTAATGAAATTGATATACATCACTGAGGTGAGCTACAACATCCTTTCTGTAGAGTATAGAATAAGCATTCATAGTTTATTTACAGGGCTGAACAAAAGAATTCCATTGCATAATGATCTATGGGAAAAAAATATTTGGTGTATTTTAATGATGTTATGATTCTTCAAACATAGTGAAATTGATATGCATTACTTAGGTGTACTACATGTTTTCTACAAATTATGGAGTATGTAGCATTTATCATTCATTTACAAAGACTGACAAAAGAATTCGGTTACAGGAGTGATTATGAGCGATAATTGCTAGAAGTGAGTTTTCAGCTGTAGTATGCATTTGTAAAATTAATTAATTTTTAGTGCATTATGTGGTGTGTATAAATTTTATAGATCATATACAGGATGCACGAAAGAATTCACACACATTACCAGATATAAACAGCAATAGCAGAAAATGGATTTTTACTGTGTCATGTATTTTTAAAATTGTTTATTTTAGATATCTCATTTCAATGTGTATTAAAAAATGTTTTTTAACAATATTCTGTTAGTGTTGGAAAGTGTTTATACTGTATGGCTGATGCATGCTCATTTGTTCATTTAAATGTAGCACTGTAATGTTCATTTAAATTATAATATGTTAGGTTGGCAATGATTGTAGCCAAGGCATTACAAATGCTACCAATTTGCCTGTCTTTTTCTTTACTTCTAGCCCATTTATATCTTGAATAGATTAAAAGAGGTTATTATAATAAAATTTGTTAGACCATATATGTGGGCGTTATCAGAGAAACTCTTACATCAATGAAATAAAATGCAAAGTTTGAAAAAAATTAGAATTATAGTTTGATTATCAATAGTATAAACAAATGAACTGTCTCTCTAAATTCTATCAAGATCCCTTGGAGATAACAAGCTGGAAGCCACCACATTTGTTCATGTGTTAAATGCCCCAGGCCTCCTGAAACCTACTACTTGGTGTCATTAACTTAAAGAATTTTGCATTTAAATTTTTCCAGTGAGATCTTCTGTGATCTCACATTGACTGTGATCTCACATGTGATCTGACATTAATAACCCTTCTTGCCCTTCTGGGCAAAAAGGGTTATTAATCTTTGAAGAGAGGTAATTATTTAAAAATTCTGTTATAAATTTCTTAAATGAGCAGGAAGGATCAACCTATGAATGGCAATAGCTTATTTATGCATGTTATGAAATTTGTTGCAAACTCACTTGCCTCTTTCGTTAACCAGGATTAGCAATACTTCTCACCATAACTGTAACTGTCTGAATTGAAAAAGAAATCAGAACAGAATAGAACATGAAAAAATAAGATGTCTGACATCATCCGGGCAAATAAGATCAATAGAATAGATTACTGAACTTCTCAATTTAAAACTTCCTCAGAAAAAATGTTTACAATAGAGTTCTAAGAATAAGATTAAATTTAATTTCTTGTAAATATGTAATGTGTGTAGTGTATATTTGTGTTTCAAGTCTTTATGCATATCTTCTGTAATACAAGCTTGTTAATTATCTTATTAATTTTGATAAATTAACAAGAATTTCCAGAAAAGAGAAGCCTACTGCTGCTGGGACCTTTTGAAAATATAGGTACGATTATATTATTTTATCTATTTTTTAAGAAAGTGAATTGGTTAGAAATAAATGCTAGATTTATTAGAACTAAAATGCAATATTATGGCATCCTGACAGAATAGGCCATGCAGCAAAATAATACAAATATGTATACTATGCATTACAAGAAGAGATATTTCTCACCAAAACACAGTTCATAAATATTTTTGAAAAACTCTCAATGATATCTTTCTGCAAACAATGGACTTTTTGGAATATTAAATTGGTAAAAGTAATTTTAAACTAAGTAATTGCAAATAATGAACACTATATTTGTACTCCTTAATTTAATCTAAATTTGAAAATTTAGATGCAAAAACAAATAAAAAATAAGCTCTATCAAAACTTTTAGAGATCAGCCTAACAGATATATATATATACACTATATGGCCATTAATGACCGGCAACTTTCAATTTTAGACATTTTGTCGAATATTTAAAAATATACTGGTCAGATTCTTCTGGAATTTTAGGATCCAAAAGAACAGGTTTGACTTCATATTTATCATTGTTGATTTGACAAGGAGGACAAATAGGGGACCAAAAAAAATTAAAGAAAAAAATAATACTTGGGATCATTCTGTAAAATAAAATGCACCAAATGATCTATCGCTACAGAATATACATAGGCAGACATTGTACAATATGTGTATTCATTTGTGTAAGAATAGCATGTATATTAATAGAAATATAGCGATTTTTTTAAAAAATGAAAAATATCTTGCATGTTTTTTGCTTATAACATACAGGGTTTTTAACCAAATTTAATGCCAGTTTCAGAAAAATTGACAAAATGTAGTAGAAATAATATAGTGCAGTTGGAATATAAATATATTAAATGTTTAAGGAAATATGGGCAGTTGTATAAAATATTTTTTATCTGCTCATGCGCGAACGATAAAAAGGAACTTTTTGCATAATATAATAGTCAACTGTATGGAGCAACTTATTAAAAATAATCAGTCAAATACCATAAAAATTCAAAGAGATATCGGCGTTAAAGTGAGCTGTTTTTTAGTTTCTCACTAAAACTCGCTGAATGATAAGGTAATTTTTTTAATTTTTTTAAAAAATTGCTATATCTCTATTAATATACATGCTATTCTAATACAAATGAATACACATATTGTACAATGTCTGCCTATGTATATTCTGTAGCGATAGATCATTTCGTGCATTTTATTTTACAGGGTGATCCCAAGTTGTATTTTTTTTCTTTAATTTTTTTTGGCCCCCTAATTATACCCCTTATCAAATCGACGTTGATAAATATGAAGTCAAACGTGTTCTTTTTAATTCTAAAATTCCAGAAGAATCTGACAAGTACATTTTTAACTATTCCACAAAATGTCTAAAATTGAAAGTTGCCGGTCATTAATGGCCATATAGTGTATATATATATATATATATATATATATATATATATATATATATATATATTAATGAAGGAATTATATTTTATATTTATATTGTTATTCATTTAGTTTTTACTAATACAATATAATTTATGTATGATTTGGATGTTATAAAATTTACTTATATGATCAGTTCCAAGCCTTTATTGCTTAAGAGAAATTATATCAAAGGATTCAGCATAACTCCATTAGACAGAACAATAAAGTTTGCTTAATCAAAACTCTTATTTATTTCATATGAGTAGACAAGAATTCCACAGTATTGTAAAAAATATTTTAACAATAAATAGGTAAAAATGTGTACCCTAAAGCCTGACCATGTGAATCTCAAGATGTATAAGGTTTTATTCAGTGTAAGCAAAAACATTTGTTTTGTTGATACTTATATCAAGTGTTAAAATAGTGGCCACAAAAAATGTAGTAGACCAAAATTCTTCAAATTTTTGCCTTGTGTATCAGTTTATCTCCCACTTGAAGCTCTTCTTTCTCCCCTAAATTTCTCAACTTATATGCAAGTATGCATGGTATTAATTTTAACTACTTAACAGTGTAACAAGGTTTCCCCCTTCCAGTTATAATAAGAATAATATGAAAACAGTACATTATGTATTTAAAAATCGACTCTGAATAAAAATGAACTCAATCCAGCATTCATGTAAAAGAATCAAACATTACACAAATCAAATTTCATTTGAATACTAATAACAAACATGGTTCAATTGAATTGTCCAAACTGAGTTCAGGTGATACTAGTAAGGGGTTACAGATTAGAATTATTATTTTCGGCAGCCAAATGAAAACTATTTCAGTCATTTCGGACAACTTGCTATTTACAAACTTGGCTTATATGTGGTGATTGACTTGCATATTGAGACTCTTAGGCAAATTAGAAAATAATGTAAATGCCCACTGACAAAGCAAATATGCATCTGAAAGGATGATGATGAGAGAAAACATTTTTCTCTTAAATAATTAACCTCATGGAATTTTAAATTTATCAAGTTAGCTGTTTTGTAATTTGTAAAATTCATATTTAGATTTTTTAAGATGGCAAATTTTTTTAGATTACTGTAAAAGGAGTTACTTGGACTGACAGCAAAAAAAGTTTAAAATCAGTCCTGGTTCTATTGTGTTGAGAGTATTGGCATAATTTAACAATATTCAGCGAATCACATCAATACTTTCAACACAGTAGACCCTAGGACTGATTTTAAACCTTATTTTGTTCCCCTCCTCTCCCCACAAAAGTCTAAATAACCCCAATTTGCAGCCTCATAATAATTGTGTCCGAAATTTTATAGCTTTGAATTCATTCTTAAAAGAAAAAAAAAATTTAAACACAAATTGTGCTTATTAGTTGCTAAAATCAGTGTAAAAATTGTTTTAAACTCATAAAAGAGCTAAAATCCTACATGTTTCGGCTTTTATCTGAAAGGATGATGATGAGAGAAAACATTTTTCTCTTAAATAATTAACCTCAATTAACCTTATTTATTAAAGCCGAAACATGTAGGATTTTAGCTCTTTTATGAGTTTAAAACAATTTTTACACTGATTTTAGCAACTAATAAGCACAATTTGTGCAATTTGTGTTTTTAAAATACTAGTTAACAGTGTCCAAATGGATTCAATTGTGAAAAAAAAATGTCAACAAAAGAAACTTGGATTGGATAAAACCTTGTAAACCCTCCTTTTCTTTAAATAAACAGTCTGCTTCAAAGTTTAGGCACACACTAAAATTCAATAATAAAATTGGAAGGAGAAATATGTAATAACTTCACAATAAATATTCAAAATGTAATTAAAATGAAACATAGTAGATATATTTATTACAATGGGTATATCAGCACTATTAATTTTCTTAGTTTTGTTTAAAAAACCACTCTCTCTCAAAAGTTTGGGCACAATTTGCAAATGTTAACAAATGCTGGATAGGTGTCAACTGTTTTCCAACCAACCAAATGTTTTCCCTGAACAGTATAACAGTGAATATTTAATTTCCATTGGTTACTTAAGATGCAGAAGTCTATGGACTTTGCAAGAGAAGAAATTTTAAATATTTTAAAATTGAAATAAAAAGGTAAGCCTGTTATTCAAATTTATAGAATTTTAAAGTGTTAATTAAGAGGAATATACTAAATATTTGCTAGAAATAATAATTTTGACTGAAAAGGCAGGCACCCATGTGTAAAAAGGGTTTATGTTGATTTTAAAAAATGGAAGATTGGTGCCAAAACAAAATATGTCCATAAGGCAAATTAAAAATAATCTCAGTGTCAATGTATCAAAGGTCAGAACATTGTTGTCCCCTGACACAGATGCACAAGAGAATAAAAGAACATTTGTTTAAAAAAAATATCTTGGAAGCTATACCTAAAATCACACCATTAACTGGCCAGAATGGATTGAACTCAAAAGTACATGTCATACAGGTACAAGTTAGAGATGAGTTCTTTTTTTAGGGGGGGGGGGGGACCTGAGCCAGACAACTTCACATCTGAGCCTATCTCCAATTCAGAATAACTTTGTGTCATCCGAGTCCAAAACCAAAAGTACACAGTAGAAAACTGTTAATAACATTTTAAAATTGCTTCAAGATTAATTTTTTCATTTAAAAATATCTTTTTACACAGAAATAACTATTAATCCTAAATACTCTCTCATGACAATGTTTCGTGATTTTCATGTCCCTGAAAATCTGTTTAAAATAGCAAATTTGTTATTTATACCCCATCAATAGCAAAAATCTGCAAAAATCACAATTCTTATCCTTTTAAAATATCATTGTACAACTATGGCAGAAAGACTGTTTCTCAGTAATTATGGAAAAGGACTTCCAACAGAAATCGAGGATAGAGAAGGGATATACTATAACTTCTTTATGTTACTAATACTAATCGTGCAAAAGCTTCAGAATCAGATAGAATATTTCCCTTTATAACCTATCAATAACAATTCAACTCCCTCTCAAACTGATTTTTAAAGAACCGTAAAAACACTTTAAGAAACTTAGATTATATTCTTGTTTCTCAATTAGCAAGTTCTTTTATCCCTGTTTTCAATTTGTGAATAAATAAAATTTTCATTTTTAGCATGTGCCCGTTTTGGGCCCAAGTTCAGGCTGAGCCAATCTCATCTCTAGTACAAGTGGCTCAACATATTATTTAGCAATGAAAACAAAAAATCTGTATGGCCCAGATGATTGAAATTGGCAATCAGAACTTCTATCTCAGGAAACAGCCATTTACTTTCTTTGGATTTTAATAATGATAATTTCTTCTCATAAAAGATTTGAGTGATACTTTTAAATAAAGATATTTTTTTATATTTTCATATAATTAGTAGATGTTATTTAAAAAATAATAATTTAAGAAGTTAAGTGGGGGGGGGGAATGATTTAAATATTACAATATGTCATACTTTATGACATATTACTTATGTCATACAGTATGTCATATTGTAATATTTAAATCATTTTTTCTGATTAAATTTCTACAGCATGTCATACTTTATGACAGTTATAGATTTGTATGAGCTTATCAATGTTATGATAATGTACATATTTATTCAATTTAATAATATATATATGGTATTGTTATATATATTTAATAATCAACATTTTCTGGTTGTGCCAAAATTTTTGAGACAAACTGTATAAACAGTACAAAAAAAATACTTACCAATAACACTCTTGGCAAAAGACCGGTTTTTCAATGTAGCGAGTCCTAAATCACCAATCTTTACAGCACCAGTTGTTCCAGTTATAAAAATATTATCACATTTCAGATCACGATGTATAATAGGAGGTTGACGAGAATGCAAAAAATTCAAGCCTTTCAAAATCTGTCGACACCAAGATTTTACTACTTTGGTATTTATCTTCTTAAACCGCTTTAGATACCTGAAAAAAAAATATTTTATGTACCTTATGAATAGTTAACTATTTTAATGTGATTTTTCCTTTGACGTTAAATAAGAGAATTTTTCTTTAAATTATATGATTATTTATTGAAGACAGAAGATGAAACATGTATTACCTTATAGAATAAAAGTTATCTGTCTAACACTGGAGGATGATAACAAACGATCAAAAGTAGCAACTAACTCTACTTTTTATCAATTGGTATAAAAAAAGAACAAACACTTGTAACATGAAAATTTATTTCATTTTATCAATGAACATAAGGGAAATTTTGAAGATACTTATATTGATAATAACACAAAATTAATTTTATAACTTATAAATATTTCAAAATAAGAATATACATAATACTGTTAATTACTGCAACATTAGTTACATTCCATAAAGTTCTTTAGTTAATACAAAATTAGTAAAATTTACAATATCATACCTGTCTTTAATGAATTACTATATAGAAACAAAGTTATATCTACACATCTGATATATAATAAAAGAAGATATGTTTAAAACCTGACTGAAAACAAAGTATTGGGCCTAATTTAACCAAACTTGATATGAATACTATTTAGACTATGTGCATTTACCCTCTCAAAAAATCTCAAACCATTAGAATGCTGTTGGATTTCCATTTTTTGGAATAAAAATGGTAGAGTAAGGAGAAAAATTTGAGTAAATAGGCATAAAATAATTGGAAAATTAAATATACATAAAATAGTGAACCAAATAGTCAACAAATTTACTGTTTATGTGTATATTTAAGTCATCTGACATGGACAGTATAGCTTTGCAAATATAAAGATAACTTTAAGAATTAAAATTATTCTGCTTATACAAACTATATTTTAAAAGTAGTTAATAGTTGTGAAGCATTTTGAGAATACTGAAAGTTAAAAGAGTTAAGTGAAACCTAATGACTGTTTGTATTCTGTACTTCCTATACCCATTTCACTATTGACAAAGAAATTATAAACTGTATTTTCTTTCAAAATTTATATCTTCATTGTCAGAGCCATCCCTAGCAAAAGTGAGGCATGGTGTAAGAATTTTTTTTGAGGTTCTTCCCTTCCAAACTCTTCACTCTTCCCAAACCCACAATGCAATTATATCTTGACAGTTCATGTATGACATACATATGTGTGTAGACAAAAACAGAGATATTCACATAACAAGAAATATAACTTAAAAATTTTAAGTAACATGCTTTTAATCCAAAATTTAAACAAAATTGGTTTGTTAGATATGTGATTTCAATCAAAAACATAAAGGATAATTTTGCCCCTGGACCCTGCCCCTGATAAGATATGGCCCTAAAAATACTTAACATGTGTTGTCATCAACAATGAACTTATGTGTGTAATTTGCCAAATTCAGTTCTTTGAATACTTAAATACAATCAAAAACATAAAACAGTGTTCTTTCCCCCGATGAGATATGGACTTGATGCTACATGAATATTGTACTGTCATTAACAATGAACTTGTATCAAACATTTGAGGAAAATCAGCTTGTCAGAGATGTGATTTCAATCTAACACATAAAAGAATGCTTTGGCCCCTGATGAGATATCATATGGTCCTAACAATACATGAATATTGCATTGTCATCAACAATGAACCTGTGTGCAACAATTGAAGAAAATCTGTTCGATGAAAGTTGGCCAAAAATCGATTACAAGAGCTTGAGGCCTCTTAGGCATGAGACCCTGTGCAGCAGTACCTGTTGCACACCTATAAGGACGGCTCTGTTGATAGTCTAAATAATATTTACACCAAGGTTGTAGTATTTTCTTCAACAAATTTCTCTAATTAGGCCTAAAACATCTTGTATCCCAAACATTCCTGCCATGTAATGGTAATGTATAAAAGTGTGTTGAAAGAAACAGGAAGCTATTATGCCTGCCAATAATGCACATAATATAGGTATAGATGCAGTTTTATTCCAATACAGCATATTTCATGTAGAAAAATAAAATTAAATAATGCATACTCATTCCTCTTGAATGCTTACAGAATTATGTGAAACAACAGGACCATGTCCAGGTTTCTAATAAAGATTTTTATTAAATTGTTAAAAGTTCATGTGCACACACAGATAGGCATATGGTATTTAACTATTATATTCTATAAATATATCAAAACACACTTTTGAAAAAATATCTGATGATACTGCTGGAATAAACTAATAAATAAATAAATATATATATATATATATATATATATATATATATATATATATATAGAGTCTTAATTAGAACAGTCTTATTTTACTGTAATTTTATATTTTAATTGCATAAATTGATAAATTGGTTGATTTCAATTTCATAAATTGTTCATGACATTTGGTTTACAAAATTTTCTTTTCTTGTAGCATATTTCAACAATGTGATGGCGAAGTTTTCAATATCATAGGGTCAGGAGATATTTCAGATTTAGAAGATTTCTTGAGCAATAATAGAGAGAATTAAGGCTCCTATACTACTACAAATGGATGCACTTTGTCCTGTTTTCACCCACCCCTAAGGATTGCTATATTTAAAATAGTGATGGGCCATTCTGCTCTTTTTGAAAAAAAAATTTTTCTTTCCAACTGCAAATTATTGCAAAAAAACAATTGTCATTTTCGAAATGAATGCAAAAGCTTGTTTCTCTATGATGCTATTGTAAAAGACAGTGCTGTGACTGATTGTTCAATTTGAGAGTTAAAGAAATTTTTTGTGTTACTAGCCTCTGCTACTATCTCATTTCGTTTAACCCTCTGAGCGTCTGAGGGCTTTCTTGCATTTTCATAAAAATATTTATAAAACTCAAAATAATATAAATTTTCTTTCCCCATTTGTTTCTAAAATACACTTCATATATTTTATTTTATATATATCTTAAAATACAATTTTGTTAAAAATTTTTTTGTCTAGAGCCAAATTAAGTTGTTTTTGGGAAATGGAAAAATACAGGCAAAACGCTTTGAGGGATAAATAATGCTGTAGAAGAGAATATTAATTTTGAAAATTAAAATTTTGCCTACACACAAAAAAAGAGCATTTGTTTGAAAATTCATCCAATGATAAAAGATCAAGACCCAGTGCCAATGTTAGAAAGAATGAAAAATCATGCATCCAGCATAGATTATGAAACACTTTCTAACACTAACAGAACAGTGTTAAGAAATATAATTTTTTGATACATTGAAATCAAATATCTAAATAAACAATTTAAAACACACATAACATAGTAAAAATCCATTTTTAGCAATTGCTGTCCATATCCAGTAATGTATGTAAATTCTTTTGTGCAGCCCTGTATATGATCTACAGACTTTATACACATTACGTAATATACTAAAAAAAATTTAAGTTTAAAAATACATACTACAGCTGAAAATGCACATCCAGCAATTATCAGCCATAGTCCCCTGTAATCTAATTTTTTTAGAGTATCTGTAATACAGCAAAAAGTGCTATGCACTGTAAGTGATCCATAACAATTTCATTATGTTTGCAGTAATGTAACATCATTAAAATGCTCTGCAAACACATTTTCCTTATAATTCATAATGGAATGAAATTTTCTTGTGCATCTCTGTAAACAAATTATAAATACTACTTATTTAATACTCCAAAGATAGCATATTGTAGTCCACCTCAAGGAAGCATATTAATGTCATTATGTTTGACTTATCGTAACATCATCAAAATGCACCACAATTGATTCTTTTTCCATAGACCATAATGTAACAGAATTCTTTTGTGTCACAGTAAATGAACTATAAATGCTACACGCTTCATTTCAATAGTGAACATTCTGTAGTGAACCTCAGTAACATAAAAATTATGTGGCAATCTGAGTATACTTACGAGAGTTAGAGCACAGACAGATGGCTGGACAAACTGAATAAACAATTGTCATAAGCAATTTTCAATTATGTTGGAAAGTGTTAAAAATTATATGTGTTATGATAATGGTCTAACATGAGAACATGATATGTACAATTGCTGCCCTTGCGATAAAGGAAAAACACATATGAGGAATATATATCTATATATTTAAAACGAAAGAGGCATTCTGTCAAATATTCCACAAAATATTGTCTCTTTATGCATGCGCCAACGTTTTTTTGAATGGTCTTTGTCTTTCTGAGGGGTTCCCCTCAGAAAGGGGGAATCTATATATTTAAAACGAAAGACGCATTCTGTCAAATGTTCACACGAATATCGTCTCTTTACACATGCGTCAACATTTTGTTGAACGATTCTCCCCTCGAAACTGGAAACTTGATTGATTAGCCTGTTTAGCCTAGGGGGGTTGAAAAGGGTTGATTTAAAGACCTTTTAATATATTTTTGCTCTGAGGTTGAAAGCTGAAGCTTCTTTTTTTTTTCCCTTAAAGAACTCATGTTTTCACTACTAAATATGCACCTTTTTTTGCAAAATTTTAAAGAGAGCTTGGTATAATGGTTTATCTGGGTTTTAGAATCAGGCTGATATAAGTAAAATTAATGAAAAATTTTAAAGGCTGCGTAATTAAAAAAAATATAGAAAATACTAAATATTGATATATATATGTATATTTTTTTATTTTGGGGACTGTAGTAAGTAAAAATAAATCATTCAGTTAATATTTTCAGTTAAATTCTTGCTAAAATAATTCAAGTATAATAGGATGTAAATTACAAGCTTAAAATTATTTCACTTCATTAGTTGAGTAGACTGGACTGACAACACAATCTACCGTTTTACATCTATAGAAATCGCTTACACAATATAACAGTTCATAAAATTTTCAATATTTAATTAATTTAAAAGCAGCTAATTAAAAATAAAAGTATATTTCTAAAGGAGCTTTCAAGTTATTTACCGTCAAATTTTGACGGGTACCATCTAGTATATATTTAAAACTTAATGTTTCTAAATTATTGAGACAGGTCTACTCAGCCCAGTGATTAGCATGCTAGCACTAAAATAAAGAGCTTGGGCCAATGTTTGCAGTTTCAATATCAGTACAGTGACTTCGTAAAGTTTTGAGGGTTGTCCTTGTACAAGAATGATAATCAATTCAGGTCACTTTACATTCTAATATTTTTCCTGAAGGTATCCCTCCAATATAGCAATATGGTGAAAATTGGACAATGCTTAACAAAAATCCCTCCTTCTGAATTATTATTTGCGAGTAGATAAACTAAAACTATTAAGACTTCTTCATAAATATAGCAAGTTAAAAAGTGAAATTAATGTTAATCATAGGAAAATATATTTAACAGTATATTATTTTATTTACTTAAGGAGATTATTCCAATTTCAAAATTTAAATAAAAATATTTTTTATTATGGAGTGTATGCCAAACAAAAATTTTACAATGTAGCTCATAATATTGGCTTTTAACACAAAAAGTTTCTTTAAAAATTTTTTTTCTTTTTCTTTTTTAGAAAAAAATACATTGGAAAGCACTCTACCATGTGTCTGAATTACATAAAAATCCATTCAATAAACTGGAAAAACAAAAATTATTTCGAAAACCCTAAAAATGTTTCCCTGGAAAACATTAACAACTCCTTAAATGTAAATATACTCGGTGCTGATATTGCTGTCAAATTACAATTTCCAAATGCAACTAATTCGAAACGTACCTGGTACTGTTTCAAAGATTATTAAGCATATGTTATGATTATCAAAAATATTTGCTATGAAAACATCAAGAAAGCAGTTGTATACAACAAATTGAACATAATTTATTTTTTTGACAATATTTTCTCAAAGACTGAACTGATGTGTATCATTAGTGAAATGTAAAGTTATTTTTCTGTAAGCTATTCAAGCGATGTTACGTTTATCTGATATTAGTTCAATTTATGAATTTCAGTTTGATGGCAGGATATTCAGTTCTGGTTACTTCAACTGAATGGTTGGTTTATGTTTTACTATGAAACATTTGTTGACATTTTCAAAATGGTTTTTGTTCCTGTTTACCAACTCAGGAAAAAAGGTAAGCTAAAGAAGGAGCTACTTAAGAGCTTACACTAACCATGCAACAACATTCACAAGATAGTTTTAAACCAATAAAAGCATTCCTTACAAAAGTTCTTTTTAAATAATTCTGAGGTTGATATCTAATGCAATATCTTTGTATTTTCATATTTTGGTTGCAGTTTATTTCTGAGGATATTTTTAATTTCAGAAAAAAAATTGGTTGGTTGGTTACGTAATTGAAAGTTGAAATGGTTTTAAATCCCCGATGTGGAAACGTGCACAAGTGATCAATAAACTGAACTGAACCAATTTCAACTGAATAACTTTCTTACTTGGAATCTGGTAACAGTTCGATGATCATTGTCACAAAGTTATGTTGATGACAGAGTGTTTGTCACAGATACTTTTTCAGTAGCATGTGCTTAAGTGAATAAATTATAATGTTACTGCTTTTAATATTTTCTGATCTGATTATTTACAATCTACATAATTATAAACTTGACAAAAGGACTGAAGATGATGAAAGTGAAGATGGAAGCACAGAGGGAAAAGTTTTAAATGCCAGATGTGTTGAATTAACGAGATGTATAGAACAAGGGTTTGTAAACAAATCTTACATTATAGCTATTTATAAAATTCAAGAACGGCTCTTGAAACAAGTATAAAATTTTAAGCAGATGAAAATTCAGGGGATGTTTAAAAAACAAATTACGAGCAGTGGCGATTTTTGTAGTCACAGCACTCTGGGCATACTTGTTTTTTTCAGCGTCTGACTTGTTTTTTCACCATTACGAATGATATCTTTTAAAGAATCAGTTAAGTTTTAATAAAGTTTCTTGCACATTTTCTGTCACTTAATCTTTAGCACCCCAGGCAGTCACCCAATCATGCCCTCTCCCCTAATTAAAAGTTTTATTGGTTATCCTATAACAAGTATTATTTTTTGATTTTCCATTCTTTTTCTGCAAGTAGCTAGTATTTCATGTTACCAGGTTTTGAAATGGAAGCATATAGAAATGGAGTATTTTGATTTTTAATTTGTTTTCAAGAATTCCCATAAACATGCCCCTTTTCAAACGTTGATTATTAATTGGATCATATTCTTAATCTGAGTAATCTAATAATGAACTTTAAATCAGAAACAAAGGCACGGTCACAAAAGGTAGGGAGCAAAAAGAAATATGGCAAAAATTCTTTTCTTACAAAAATCAAAATTTTTAAATAGATATTGCAGTTACCACTTTGCTTTTAATATTGAAACAAACTACATAAGCATATTTAATGACAGTGCACAGTAATTTTATTATCGTACACACAGGATTTTTGTTTGAATAAAGACACCATTTTAATTTTGATTTGTTTATTTTAGGGATATATAGATTTATAAAACAATTAAATAAAATTGGTACCCCAATTTGCTCATACTTGAAAAAAAATATTTGTTAGCAAGTTGTTAGCATACTTTTATTTTATATTTTTACATTTATTTATATAAAATTATATATATTTTTAATATCATTAAATGAATTTTATTTCTGCAGTGTCAATAACTAATTTATTTTACAGTGATATCTATTTACGTTAAGTCATGTTTAATGACCATTATATATTATTTACTTAGCATTTTAAAAATAATTTTTCATTGTTATTGTTATTGTTATATTTCATTGTCATTTAGTTAATAATTTTCTATCATAAACTTAAAAATTTACATGAGCGTCGCAGGGCTCACTGTTATATTCTTATCAATCCTAGTCTTTTTATCACTGAACAAAACGAATTTGAAATATCTGACTATAGAAATTAGCTAGAAATAAACTATATGGGATATAATATGATAACAATTTTTGCAGTGAGTTTTTAAATAAGCATTTGTGTTTCTATAGTTTCTGCTTTTTTAAAAGAAAAAAAAAACTTTGTCTTTTGCCTCTTTTCTGTAAGGTATTGTTACTTGGTATTAAAGTCTTTTACCATATGTGCAAAGCCATACTAATGTAGCATATGATTTCATAATGATCCTCAAATAGGGAATTATTTCCTTTTTAATTATGACAGCATTTATACTAAGCAAAAATTGTATTACTTCAAGCAAGGATGGTATATTTTTAGGTGACTTAAAAGAAAGAAGCTTCTGTTTGTGGTCGTTACGTATTATGTCCGGAATTTTCTCAACAACCACTGAACAGATTTGAATGTGATCATATTATGTATAGTTTTTTTAACAGGGGCACACGAAATATTATAATATATCATTGTCTACTGTGTATCAAACATGTGCAATGCTTTCAACTACAGTACCTTTATAAATAAGAGAGTGCTGACATATCAGCAATAAAATTTGATTTGACAAGAGGATTTTGGACAAAAATTTGATGAGCCTACAACTATCTTTCAGTTAATGTTTGCTGACTTGTCTCACTTATCTGATTAAACTTATCCAGTTGAGTATTGTCTAGTTCTGGAATATGGATTGCCATAGTTTGAACAAAAACATCCAATCTGAGCATGTGCTATGTGCATATGTTGCCACTCTTATTTATAAAGGAACTCTACTGCAACAACATAGATTATATTGAATGTAAACAACAATAAAGCTTATCACAAAAACATTCTGTTGTGAAAAACTCAAAGTTGCCAAGTCTCTGACTTTTTGCACACCAGTATTTTCTTAAAGAAAATATTGTTCTTTTAAATTGCAAAAAGCTCCGATTGAATAAAACAACATCTTCTGTACTAAAATACTGGTATCCAAAAAGCTGGAGACTTAGCAGTTCTGAAAACTAGTCTCACTAAAATATGCCAACTGCTGTGCAATAAGTAAATTTAGAAAAAAAAAACAATGTTAACGACATGAGTGCAATTATGTCATGGATAAAGAAATAGTCAATTGAAGTCATTTTGATTTTTGTTTCAAAATTACTAGTTCTAGCTGGGGAGCTATCAAAGTGCAGTTCAATTATCAGAAGACAGGTATGGTGCAGGATTTTTCAACCTTCCTTGAATGAATGTTTATTTTTTATACTTTAAGATTTATACATAATACTGCATACAACAAAATAAATAATAATGAAACTTGATAGGACATGATATATGCAGTGGCATAGTCAAGGAGAAGGTCTATGGGAATCTAGATCCCCAACAAAATAAAAAGGCAAAAATGAAACAAAAAATGCATTTTTTATCAATTTTTCTTGAAATTCATTTTTATTTGTCATTTGATAAATTTTTATCCAATCAAGATCTATAAATTAAAATTTGGGATTTTTTCTTCTTCTCTTTGAGTTATGAAAATTCGATTTTCTTGATTCTTTAATTTTAGTCTTTGCATTTATCACCATCACTATAAAAATTATCTGCAATTATATAAAGTTTGAAACTTCTACTGCTTAACAAATCTAATCAAAGAAACAAGGAATTTAAAAATCTAGAAATTTCTAATGACTTTGAATTTATATGGACAAAATAGAAGGCAAAAAGATATTGTGATCAACAAATGGGCACTAAAAGAGTTAAAATTTATTAATCCATTTTATGGATGAAGTGAAATAAATTTCTCATTACTTATTAACCATTTACTTGAAACACCCTCACCACACAATGGATTTAGCTGAAAAAGCTTTCTTTGCTTAAAAATGTTTAAATTTGAAAAGTAAAATGAGTGAAGACTGACTTTTCTCAACTATATTTAATATCTATAACATAAGGGCAAATTTGTCACATCTCATGAAATCATTAAAAGACTCACAGTGATTGATACATAACTGTATATTTGTTCCCCCTTGTTTTTCCTATCTTAAAACATTTTTCTGTAACAAAACTTAAGTATTTCTTATGGAAAGTTTTCTTTAGTTTTTTTCTTTAAATCATGTTCAATTGTCCAGCTAAAACTTATTATTTTAACATACCTTTACCTTAAGAGATTTCATAATAAAACTTAAGTGATTTTCATTTAACCCTCTATGTTCCGACAGTACTTTCAAAAACCATAAAATAAATATTGTTATAAAATTCCTTTAACACATCAGTTGGCAGTAATACAATCTGGGAAAAGTTCTAGGTACTTTATTTTATCATGTACCAAAAGCATTTCTCGTGGTATAAAGCAAAACTATTTTCAAATGGATAATTTATTTTCTAATTATAACTGTTCAGCTTTGTTGATTTGAAAGACACGGAGTGGAAAGTTTCAATTCTGAAAAATTTCTATATTTATATGCAAGGTCATTATATTTAAAATTTTCTAATTCTATAAAATACTAAAAACAATATTATAAAGATATAATTTGGGTAGAGTTGTAAATATTCTACAAAACCACCTATAAATATTGATTTAATTTATTAATTTTAATAGACATTTTTTTCTAAAATTTATTTAGCAATTGCATAAATCTTATTCAAAAATTCAGGAAAATGCTTTGGAAGATGAAATTTTCATTAATTCAGAATTTGAGGCAAAGTGTTAATTGGAAAGTTAAGGACCCTCCCCGAAATCAAATACTGGCTATGCCATTGGACATATGTATGCACATGTGATTTGTAAAAAAATCTTACGTTTTAAGAGTTCCTGATGTCATAAGCTCTGTGATTAACACAAGGTATTTTCCCTTTGGTGGTAGATCCATCTCCCAATAGTCATAAAAACGAACAATATTAGGATGTTGCAGCCCCTTCAACATTTCAGCTTCTTCTCGGAATCTCTGACGCTCACTTTTGTTTAACCTTTCCTGGAGAAGAAAAAAAGCAAAGAGTTGGTACAATTTTTTAAACTTATATGTACAGGGCTTGTATAAAAAAAAGAGACCAAATTTGGGAAAAAATATGTAATGAAGATATTGCTACAAAGAATTCTTCAAAAACAGACACTTGGGCATCGACACACTTCTGCCAATGAGTTTTCCATGCTTGGAAGGCGCACTGGAAAGCCTTTTCTAGAACGTCCTTCAAGCAGTATGTTGAAGCCACTTTGACCTCTGCTATGGCCCCATGGTGGTGTCTTTTGAGGGCTGTCTTCACTCGAGGGAACATGAAAAAGTTCACAGGACCTAGATAGGGATTGTAGGGGGACTGGGGAAGCATTGCAATGTCATTCTGGGCTTCTCTCAACAGTCTTTGAAGCACTTGTGCCATCTCAAAACAGCAGCTTTTGATAGGCTTTCACTCCCGAACACTTTATGGATCATGGCCAACATATCCATAGCCGATTTTCTGAGTCCCACACAGAATTGGATGTCATAGTGCTGTTCAATAGAACTTTGCATTTTTAAGCTTCAACTGACCCTAGGAACAGGAGTCCATTAAAATTGCAACACAAACTGCATGGAAGCTCGTAAGCGACTGATGCTCAGCATGTGTTGAAGCTGACTTCTGCCTTCATCGAACCTGCCTGGAGCATGCACACTGTGACATACAGTTGTGTCAGAAAAAAATAGGTCTCATTACTTTTTATACAAACCCTGTATATCTACATTCATATAGCTCATTCTACAGAGATCAGTACTTTTTGGGTTTGTGATAGTTTATTTTCGATAGAGTTTTCTTTTAATGTTTTACATAATATTACACATTAAAAAAATATATGATGAAAATTGATTTTTTTTTTTTTAATGAGTAAATGAATATTTATAAACAACTTACAGGTCACAACTCCTTTTCTCTATTAACATTTGCACTTACTTTTTGAATGTTATGAATATATTATTCAAAAAAATTAAATCAGTCCTAGGACTACTGTGTTGAGAATAGTGATGTGATTCCCCAAAGTAAAAATAGTAATGTCGTTGTTACGTGTGTGACTCCGAAAAATCACACACGTAACAATGACTTTACTATTTAAAAATAAAAATTGTTATTACTTTAGACTAAAGGTGTCAGTACAAAAATGATTGTGTATGTGTCCTGTAATAGCAATAAAAAAAGTAAAACGTTATCTAAATAATTTCACTTCCAAATTTGTCTCAATTTGCAAAAAAAAAAAAAAAAAACTCTCTAAAAGTCACACACGTAACGGTAGAATCGCCCATATCATAGAATAATTTATAATTTAGATTATAAAATGTATGAAAAATAAAAGCAATTTCTTTCACATGCAATGTGCACAATTATTATTTTTTAAAAATTAATTTTTTTGCATTTACGATTACTTCCCAGATCCTAAATTCTATACATTCCCCAACAATTATATCACTTTTGGCTGTAAAAAATGAAGTTAATACTCACTTTGTTCACACAAAACATTTACAAACAAATTTAGAGCAAAAATATCATTATTTTACACAGAGGCAACATTACTTCGAATTGTACAGAGAGGTTCGAGGCCCTTAACAAGACAACAACTGGCGCGGGGCCCTGGGCAGCTGCCCCGTTTGTCTGATGGTTGCGACGGCCCTGCGCAAGAGACCGGCGGTGGTAAAACTTTAAACTCAATTATCTCGAAGCACTGTTTTTAAGCGTTTCGCCACAATAACTTTAATGTTTTTTGGGTTTTTTTAATTAAGGAAATGAAATTCTATACAAGCTATACCTAAAACACAAAGATTTTTTTTTAAAGTTATAATAAAAAATATGATTAAATTTATTGATTTTGAATTTCTTATAATATTTTTTTTTTTTTTTTTTTTTTTTTTTTACAAATTTTTGTTTGTTTTTCAGGTATAATCAAGAGACACTATAATAAGCAGCAGGGCCAGCGCAATGTCGCGCATGGCCTTGATAAAACAGTTAGTGGGGCCCCATGTACATTGCAATACTGACAAATAAAATTTCTATCGATAAATCTGGAAAAATTTTAATATATCATAGTATAATAAATAATGTAGATGACAAAATGTATGAAAAATACCACTACTTTCGCATTTAATGTGCATAATTATTTCTAATTTCGCACAATCTGTATCCTTTACAATATTTTAAATCTTTATCTTTTGTGTTCACAGTTACTTTCAAGATCTATATTGCCCGACAATTATATGAACTTTGCCTGTAAGAAATAAAGTTAATACTCACCTTTTTGCTCACGAAGAAACATTTTAAAACAAAACTAAAGCAATAATATTATTACGAGGGAAAGTCATTAACTAAGTCACAAAAGATAATTAAATAATAACTTACAATGATATTCACTCCAAAACTATTTTTATTTCTCAACATATTCTCCACGAATATTTATGCACTTATATCACCGTTTTATCAGTTCCCCAACACCAGCTGCATAACATTCTTTGGATGCTGTCTCAGCCACATTAGGACTTCAAATTGAACACAGGAGACAATTCAAAAGTTTGGTTGGCAACTTCTTCAACATCCACCATACAGTTTCGACTTAGCCCCAAGTGATTTTCATCTGTTTAGTCCACTAAAAACAATCTTGGAAGCAAGATGATGTTCACAGATGACGAAAAGGTTCAACTTGAAGTCCTAATGTGGCTGAGACAGCAACCCAAAGAATGTTATGCAGCTGGTGTTGGGGCATTGATAAAACGGTGATATAAGTGCATAAATATTCGTGGAGAATATGTTGGGAAATAAAAATAGTTTTGAAGTGAATATCATTGTAAGTTATTATTTAATTATCTTTTGTGACTTACTTAATGACTTTCCCTCGTATTTTATACAGAGTAAACGTTATTTCGAATTGTATAGAGATGCTAGGGGTCCCTAACAAGCAGGGTTGTAGTGGATAGCAGCCCGGGTACCCGCCCAGCTACCCTCCCGGGCTGGGTTTAAAAAACAACCCAGGGTTTTTTACAATCATAAGGGTTGTAGTGGGTAGCTGCCCAGGTAACCGCCCAGCTACTCGTCCGGGCTGGGTTTAAAAAAAAAAAAAAAAAAAACGGATTTTTTACAACCCTGCTAACAAGACTCGTTTGCCCGATGGTTGCGCCGGCCTTGATGAGCAGTATGGAAAAGAAACGATGGGGCTCAAAAATATAGAACATGGATTTCTAAATCGTGAAAAAACTAGTATTGCAAGATTAATTTCGTCGTACAATATTAAAAAATTTGTTATTGTTTTCTACAATTTAATAAATATTTTTTATTTCTATAAAACTTAAATAAATAAATGCAAAAAGAAGTATTAGTCTAAATTAATTACAGGGTTCCTAATTCACGATCATGCTTCAGTCAATTTTCGTCATTTCAAATCTTTCTGGTCCCCTTAAAAAATAAGCATCATTTATTTAACGAAAAGAAGTTTTTATATTCATATACATGAAGTTTTTTTTTTCTTGCGATATTTACTAAATTTCATATCTGACCCTAAATAAGTATGGCATTATGAAATATACAATATTTCGTCTGGTTATTGTTCCGGTTCAGTTAAAATAAAAATATTTCGTTTCTGGTTCAGTTCTGTTTTTTTTTTCCTTCCTTCAGAAAAAAAGTATTTTATTTCAACTTCGCCTGTAAGAAATAAAATTAATGATGAGACGAATTATGGCAAATAAAGTTTTTTTTTTTTTCGGTTTTTGGTCCAGTTTGGTTCATAGTTGCCAAGTCTCCCGAATTTTGACTACTATCACTAATTCATATTCGTTTTATTAGTGGCAGTCAAAAATTGAGAGACTTGACAACTAGTCTTGTTGAAAGCCATAATTCGTCAAGTGCCTTAAGGTAATATAAAATATCCTCATGCCAAATTATCAAATTCTTATTTTCCTTTCGCATTTGGCCTTTCCCCAATTTCACAAAACAGTCTTCACAAAATAGTCTTCTTTTAATATAGATAGTTAACTATTCATTTTCAATTAACTGCCTTCTTAACACTGTTTCTAACTGTATCAAATGGCACTTTTTAAGATTTTTATTTATGGTTATTTTATAGGTAATTTTTTTATTAAAACAATCACAAATCCTTTTTAATACACTGAATGTTTGACTCGTGATAGTTTTAGTTTAAAAATTACAAATAAATTAACCACAAATCAAAATCTTAAAAAAGCGTCATTTGACACCGGTAGAAACAGTGTGAATCTTAATGACAGCTCTGCATCTAGTCCTGAAATTTTATTTTATTTTAGTTGAATATGCACACATTATATTTTATTCCGATTTTTAATCTCGTTTAATAACAATATTAAATTAGAAATGTAGCAGTGTAAATTTAAAATCAGAAAATAAAAAATAAAATTCTTAATCAAAGGCGGATCCAACCCTCCATTTAGAGAGAGAGGGGGAGGGGGGGTCGTCATATGCATTTACTATAAATTTTCATATCTCAAACCCAAATTGGCTATTTTCTGACATATACCCGAGTTCATTTTCCTTCGTAAATGCATGACATTTTCAGGTTTTATTAAGATACCAAGAAATCAGAATTTCCCATTTTTCCTATAACAAAGAATCTTACAGAAAATGTTCGAAAGTTCGCAATTTAAACCAACTCTCGCGTCATGGAAATGTTACGTTGAGGGAGCAATTGGATAGAATTCAAGCTATACCACACTTATAGAAAAAAAGAAAAAAGTTGTTTGATTCTTTAGTGCTTAAATAATAATATCGTCAACTTTCATTCATTTCTGTACAAAAACAATTCCGCGAATGTATCAGAAAATATAGCATTTTTAAGCGGGAAAAAATAAAAACATCTTTTATACATATATTTATAATTAAAAAATCCCTGACGGCTCGGCCTACAGGCATAGGTAGATTTCGAAGACGCAGACCGTGGGGTACCTGTTTATTGGGAATTGCAGAAGAAAGAGCTATTTGCCATGATGCGGCAGTTGGGACCGCCCACTTTGAAATATACCTCTGCCTGTAGGCGGAGCAAACACGGATTTTTTGTTTTTAATTTTTTTTTTTTTTTCTGTAAGAGTTGATTCTATAAAAAAAACTTGTCAATATAAAAGTTGTAGATAATATTAAGAATATTTATATAATAAATTTATGCGGATTTGATATCTTGTGAATTGACGAAGTTATGAATTTTTTTTTTCTGAAACCCGTATCCCCCCCCCCCCCCCCTTGGGGGAATTTTTAATGAAATCAAAAGTCTGTCATACATAAGTTTTTGGCCCTTTTCCTAGAAGTAATAATAACTTTAAATGGATACGATATGTATCAAAATAAGTTATGGGTTTTTTCTGTTTTTACAAAAAGCCCCCCCCCCCCCCCGGTTCGATTTTGCCCATTAACGAACTTGACCAAGATTTTATGTTTTAGTTTGGAAGAGATTTGTGCAGAATTATGGAAGTTATCGTGTCCATAATAAAGTGATATAGATAGATAGATACAGAGATGAAGTTTTGAACTGGAGGGTGGCTTTGGGTTCTAGGAGTCATGATCGGCGTAGATCTGCAAAAAATTTTCAGAAATTCCAACTTAGGAGAGCATGTAATAGGTAGTATTTCTTACGAAATCTACCTACAATGTGTTGTACTATAGAAATGTTCTTCGTTTAAAGAGGGGTCATAATCCCCATGACCTCCCCCTTGGATCCGCGCGTGGAACCAGTTTCGAAAATGAAAGTATCCTCATAAAAAAAAAAGAAAAAAAAACGCAAACAAAATCGAAAAAGTAAAAAGCGGCTATCGTAGAGATCGACCTCAGCTATCCAACGAAAAAAATAAATAAATAAAATTGTTTTAAAATATTGAAATGCAAACGAGATATTTTAAAAGAACTGTCCCATAGGATTAACATTAGCGAGCGAGTGTTTACACGTGAGTGAAGTAGCCTCTTAATGAGAACCCTGTATCCTGTCGTAAAAAAGACTCTAGTCGCATGAAATTAGAGGGAGGAAAAAAAACTTTCTCAGTATTGGATCCGTTCTTCGATTTGGTACTTTGGGCGCATGGCATATGCGTTTAGATAGCACTATTCCCTTTTTATTCTTTAGTTAATCAATATTTTCATTTTTGACAATTTAAGTAGTTTCGGTACACACAATTTCTGCTTTGACAGGCTTTATAAAATAATAATAAGTAAAGACCAGAAGTAAATAATGTCAGTGGCTGTATTTTATCTTTTAAATAATTGAAATTCTATAAATTGAAATTTAAAAAAATATTTTTAGGGTCAGTTGAGAGCAGAAATAGTAGTTCGGCTTAGTTTTTTAACTAAAAAATAATTTAGTTTCTGTTCAAATTTGCATTCCATCAGAATTAACGGAGTATTTTCGGTTCCGCTCCGATCAAGAGCGTAGGAAAGGGAGGTGGGGGAGGCGGGTATAGGTTAGAAGACTTTTTTTCGGGGGGGGGGGGGGGAGGATCACACGTGCTGTTACCAAATACTATTATTTTCTGCATTCAATTTTTGATAATTCATCTCTGAAAACCCCAGAAATAAGTACTATAAATATTGATTAGATTTCTAACTAGTCAATCTGCAAACCGAGGGCTTCAACGTCACTCTGAAAGTCGTATTTTTATTTTGAATTCGTGTTATTCATTGTTTGAAACTTTCAAACTGCAATTTCATTTTTTTTTTTCAAATTAGTACTAATGCAAGCAAGATTAAAATAGTTTCGGAAGATTTAACGTTTATGAATTGTAACGGGAAAATACAATTACATGCACTGATACTCCAAGACCGTTTATTTTCGTATGAAAACGTTTCTTTATATGAGGGGATTCTGCCTCCCCCTCCAACCTCCTGTTGTCTCATAATTTGATAATGGCAACTCTATAACTTTCTGTGTGTTAAATCTTCTGTATAAAATGATTAAAATGTTGATTTCATAATAATGGTATTGATAATCCTAATCGTTCAATTCATTTGAAAATGATTACCCTCCCATAATTTTAGGTAGATTTTTCGTAAGAAATGCTACCTATTACATTCTCCCCTATGTTGGAATTTTTGAAAAAATTTTGGAGATCGACGCCGATCATGTCTCCCAGAACCCAAAACCACCCCCAGTTCGGAACTTTATCTATCTATCTATCTATCTATGTCACTTTTTTATGGACACGATAACTGCAATAATTCTGTACAAATCTCTTCCAAACTAATACATAAAATCAAGGGGCATAAAATCTCGGTCAAGTTCGTTAATGGGCAAAATCGAACCAAGGGGGGGGGATGGGGGGGGTTGTGAAAACAGAAAAAAAAACAATTTCTTAACTATGATACGTATCGAATCCGTTTAAAGTTATTATTACTTCTAGGAAAAGGGCCGAAAATTTATGTATGACAGAGTTTTGATATCATTAAAAATGAACCCAAGGGGGGGGGGGGAGGGGAGGAGGGTTTTAAAAGAAAAAAATTCATAACTTCGTCAATTCACAACATATCAAATCCGCTTAAATTTATTATAAATCCTCTTAATATTATCTAAAACTTTTATACTGACAAGTTTTTTATAGGACCAACCATTATAGCAAAAAAAAAAATCCCTGCCGGCTCCGCCTGCTAACAAGTTAGGTTTCGAAGTGGACGGTTCCAACTGCCGCATCATGGCAAAAAGGTCATTTCTTCCGCAATTCCCAACAAACAGGCGCCCCACGGTCTGCGTCTTCGAAATCTATCTGTCCCTGTAGGCCGAGCCGTCAGGGATTTTTTGAATTGCTACGCCGCTGTTTCCGTTCGAAGCACCGGTTGAAACTGTTCTTAATCCCTTCGGGTCTGGCGTCCGATAGTATTACATATATCTATTCATTCAGTATTATCTTGTCTTAACAGATATTTTTGTTATTATCTGCATATAGTAGTGATAGTAGGGGAAGGTGGCCTAAAATGATCCCCTTAAGGGAAAAACTTGTGTAAAATAGCATAACTGTTTAAATAAAACTTTGGTCCTTTGGTAGTATGTTTTACACAATATTTTGCGTTATAAACGTACTTTAGTAATATTTTAAACTCAAATTGAGTAACGAAAAAATAGATTTTTTAAAAAGCGTCCAAAGGTTCATTTTACTCTCACCGAAGGGAAAAATGATCCTTCATTTAAAAATAATTGTAAATTGCTTTTTTATCGGCAAAATAATGGATATAAAAGTAATTATGACAATACATAAGTATAATTCACATCTAAAAACATACTCCATTAAGTAAACCAAGTCATATTTCTGTACATGAAAGACTGTAATCTAAATAAATATGAAAGTTAGTGTCTTCCTTATGAAAAATGTTACATAAACCAATTTTTCAAAGAATTCTATTCAGACGCGTAATACTGCGATCGCTTGAATACCGCCATTGCTTCTTCTTTACTTATCACAACTAGTTTATATGTTACCCTGTAGATAGAGTGACCTGTCTGGAAGAAACCATATGTGGATCGTTTTGCCCATTAGGATCATTTTAGGCCGCCTTCCCCTACATGCCTACACATTTATTATTATGACTTCATTTATGCTCCAACATTTAGTAATAATAAATTAAATAAAAAATCTCTTAGTTCTCTTTACACTGTTGATAATTCTTTTATTTCAAACATATGTTTTACTCTTTAAATTAAAAACTGGGCCTACTTTTCCGAACGAATGATTTATGTTAAGGGGTCATGTACCCTTAAATTGTCAAACAATCGATTTTTTATTACAGGTTTTATGAAATTAAGTTTCAATACACTTTTACAAACAATTCAGTACAATTCTGTTACATTAAAATTATACTTATGCGCAAATATCCAACACAAGGTAATGTAAAAGAATCATCTTATTATTTCGCTGAAAAGGTGAATTATATCGTCTGTTATTGTGATATGATTAATTTCCGTAATAAAATAAGTACATTTTAGTTGGCAACATTTTATCTTTTGTTGACATTTACCGAAAATTCCAATGGGAAACTTAAGCCTAGCTTTGAAAATTTCAGAATTTGAAATCCATATTTAGACTCATTTTCCATTTAATATCTATTTCTCCGGAAACATCTATCCATAAAACTGTCGGTAGATTATAGGATTGCTATAATTAAACAATTTTAGTATATACAAATTTGTTTTTTAATTCAGTAATACGGAAATAATAGGACTTCATCTTAAATAGGAGGCAATCAGCATGGCAACGTACACTCATTACTTATCATGGGATATCGTTGCATTAATTACGTATGATAGGTTTAATAGAATGAAGAAAACTTTTATTAATATCTTTTTAAGCTTTGATTCCATTTTCATAAAATTTGAAATGACTCGACAAAATTCTGCATTTAATACATTAAATTTCAAACCATTCGGTTTGGTAGTTTTTGCGCTGTTATATGCGGACAGACGGACGGACCAGACGACGACTGTAAGTGCTACGTATTTATATAATTACGAACGCACCTAAAAATGGCTTAGCTCTCTTTACACTGTTGATAATTCTTTTATTTCAAACATATGTTTTACTAAAAAATAAATGAACAACGTAAAATAGCACAAATAAAAATATATAAAATGGCAAACACATGCGGGAGACGCAAGCATATTTGAGCTTTTGAATCGGTTTTTAATCTTTTAAATTGGCACTGATGATGGAGCTTTAGGGGCTCCGAAACAGCTGTTTGCCATTTTATATATTTTTATTTGTGCAATTTTACGTTGTTTATTTGTTTTTTTTAATATAACGGCACAAAGTTAAATCCGCTTATCTTAAATATGTTTTACTCTTTAAATTTAAAATAATACTTTTCCAAACGAATAATTTGTGATAAAGCATAAAAAGTACTAGAAAGTTAGTCTGCTTAATCATGTTGTAACCAGTGTTCTCGCTGCCGCTCGCCATTGCGCCAAATCGTGACAAAATGCTTCATTTGGCGAGTAAACGAACGATTAAACTCGCCAAATTGCGAGTGTTCAATTTTTTTATGTGTGTGTGTGTGTGTGTGTGTGCACGCGCGTTTGTGTGTCAGTACAGGTGATACTCTTATTCGCGTTACTAAAGGACACTTTTCAAAATTATGGTATAAAAGAAATTAAATCAATTTTTAACCTTATGCATTTGGATGATACACGCAGTTCCTTATCTGAGGTATTGTCAGAAGGGAAATTATTTAAAAGTTTCTTGAGTTATCGTTGCAGAACCATGAAATTTAAGAGATTCCATAGATTTCATTCGAAAAAAACGATCTGCAGCAACTTTATCCCATAACAGGTATATGCTGTATTTTTCTGCAATCTTGCCACTACATTCAGTGGATTGTGAAAGAGGGTTCAGTGTGATGAACGCAACAAAAAATAATTGAGAAATCGTATGAATATAAAAAATGTGAATAATGACATTTCAGTATGAGTTAACGGGTCTAATAGGCAACAGTACAATTTTGAAACTGCCTTTGAAGTATGGATTTCAATAAAAAAACGAAGAATTCTAGAAAAATAAAGTTTTTCTTTAATGTGACATATATTTTGTTGTTTATATTTTCAATTTTCAGAATTCATTAAATATATCTTAAAATCCTCAGTTATCATGGGTTGGAAGTTTTATTTCATAACATTTTAATGAGTTAAATTGGGTTTGGAATTTTTTTCTTGATTGCTCAAGGCATTTAAAATGTACATATGTTTACTAGTTTTTGTAGCAGATAGTTAAATTTAGATGGATAACTGATCTATAAGTAGTTACAAAAAATTTGTGTTATTTTAGAACATGCTGAAAAAAAGAGAATGGTACATTAAGAGGTTAAAGATAGATTTTTCAGTGTTTCATGATGAATCTATTTTGCTAAAATTTTTTCATTTGGCTAACATTTTTTATTTCTGATTAGCCAAATTGCTAACGTTGGTCAAAAGTCAGCAAGAACCCTGGTTGTAACATCGTATTTTCCAAACGTCTTCAAAAACACTTCCTTACCCTATTGTCATAAGAATAGTACGCAAAATAATTATATTCGTCAGATTTCTGTAAATGACATGTTTGATAAATTTTAGTAAACCTTAACTTTTGTGATTTGGATAGCTACTTTTAATATTATTTACGTAAAAGTATTTTTCCCAAAAAATTAAGAAAAATTCGGACCTGAAAGGCAGTGTTGAATTCAGATACTTTTCTCCGGGAGGGATTTTTGTGGCTCCGGGGGGGGGGGGGGGTGCCCCGGCCACCCCTTGAATTCAACACTGCCGAAAGGTTTAAAACCTAATTTAAAATGATTTGATAAGCTGAAAGAAAATGTTTTGATTTATTGAATATTATGAACTGGTGTTGAAATATTCTGGCACATTTCCAAATCTTAATTGCGGCCTCCGCCACCACAGTGGAAGAGCTCATAATACTTCGTAAAATTGCTAATACATGGGGGCAAAAGCAAAAGGATGTGAGATATCCGCATGGTCTCGCAACGTCAGAAGGTTAAGGCCCAATTACGCATTGCTTTTTGATAAGAAGAAACAAGCGAGCACAGAGGTCACGCAAAACACAAAAACATTATTTGTTTGCTCATTCGAAATCTTTCATGAGCTGTTTATGCGATTTCCGCAGCGTAGGCCACTTGATCCCTGTGCGCCGGAAAGGGGAGGGCCATTGCCCCTCCCCGGATTAATGAATTAAATTTTCTCAGTTTTGGAAAAAATAGTCAAATTTATTCTTACTAAGTGACTTAAAATATTTAAACATTAAGAAGAAAAAAAAGAACTAAGAAAGTTTCTCTGAAAACACAATACCTAAAATTTAAAAATATATATTTTTGAGTTCGATGTTACGAGATCGTTCGAACAATGCCCTACACGGTATATATAAAAAAATGTTTGTTTTTTCAAGTAACTTAATTCATATCTCGACTAATTACCGACAATTTTTTTTCGAAAATCATTATCAAATATCCTTGAATGATTCTGCGTCGATAGATACCACAAGCGCCCATCAACTTCCCCGCTGACTGCCCGAAAAGTAAAGCTTATGTGTAACAGAAAAATGCGTTTTCTCAAAAACTATAATACCTAGGAAAATCGCTATAGTTTTCCTGCAAGCTTTAAATAAACTACTACTACCCTTAATTTTTTCATAATTTTAGTTTCAGTAGATTCGGAAATAGAGAGGGGGTGCGGAATATTTTTGCAGTACATTTTCGACGATATCTCTAAAAATATAATACCTACAATTAAAACAAATATATTTTTGAGATCAGTATTACTAGATCTTTCACACGATATACAAAAAGAAAACTTTTTTTTTTTCAAGTTACTTAATTAGCCCCTTAAATTTTTCCTAAACATATTTGTGAATGGCTAATAATCTGAAAATATGTGGGTAAAAAGGTTTTATAACTTTTCCAAGTTTGAACTTTCCACGTCCCATAGTTTACGAGAAAAGGAGCTCTGACAGACGGACACAGGAGTGATCTTATAATGGTTCCGTTTTTAACACTTTCCAACCTAGTAAAAAAGTGTTTATGACTTCGGTTTGTCTGCCGTATGGCCATCTGTCAGTCTGCCGTCTGTCCGTGCTCTAACTCCCCTAAATATTCTCGGATTGCCCTGCAATTTTTATATGTTATTGTCGTTATCTATAGCATGTTCCCTATTTCAACTGAAGTGTGTAGCACTTTTTTTACAGGGTCACTCAAAAGAATTCCGTTACATTACGGTCTATGGGGAAAAATCATTTGCGGTTTATTTTAATGATGTTACACAATTTCAAACACATTGTAATTGATATATATCACTAAGGTGCATTACAAGAAGCTTAATATGGAATATGCTGTGCATAGCACTTATAATTACTTTACAGGGACAGTCAAAAGAAATCCGTTACATTACGTCTATGGAGAAAAATCGTTTGCTATTTAATTAATGTTTCACTATTTTAAACGCATTGAAATTTATATATATATATATATATATATACCACTAAGGTGCATTAAAAGAGGCTTACTACAGAATATTGTGTGTATAGCAGTCATCGTTCATTTACAGGGACACACAAAAGAATTCTATACTGTCTGTTAACAATAATTCCTGGAAGTGCGTTTTAAGTTGCTGAACGTGATTTTAAATTTAACTCACTTTTTTGCTATTACTTGGTGTGTATAAATTCTGTAGATCCTATACAGGCAGCACAAAAGTTCGCGAACACATTTCCGTTTATGGACAGAAACTCCAGAAGGAGAATTTTAAACTGTGCTACGCGTTTCCTAACTCAACTAAAATTTAATATCCTATGTAGTATATATACAAATCTATAGATCATATACAGGGCTACATAAAAGTATTCGGATATTTTTCCGAATATTGTATATATTGAAAATTCCTGAAATTACGTTTTTAAATATGTCATGCGTTTTCCAAATTGTTTACTTAGATGTTATCTTTCAGCTTATTAAACGGTAATGATTTGTAAAATTATTTTGGAAGCGTTGGAAAGTGTTACATAATCTATGCTTGACGCATGATTTTTCGTTCTTGTTACTTTTTAAGTACGGAACCCTAAAAATGTATGAACATCATATTTCTCAGTTCCATCCCTGCTTATATGCTTCCAATATTTTCTTTGCATTTTTGCATTAATTCAGAGAATGCCCAAAATTGCTTTGAAAAGGATGAAATTCCACCTTTTGGAGGAACTCGTTCATGTCTGAAACCAATTAACCCTCCTACTACGAACTTTTCTTTCTGTCGTTCAATACCACTGGGGTCATATGTGACCCCACTAAGATTTTTATTTTGTTACATGTAATATTATAACTAAATGATTATAAACCTTAAATTTATTCGTTTTGTTACAAAAAACGCGTTTTAATATAAAATAATATAAAAATCATAAAATAACGTATAGTATAAAATAATATAAAATACCAACTTTTTTTTCCCTTTCATTGAGTACCATTGGGGTCATATGTGACTCCACTAAGATTTTTATTTTGTAACTTGGAAAAATAACTAAATGATTATAAACTTTAAATTTATTCGTTTTGTTACAAAAAAAAATGTGTTTTAATGTAACATAATATACAATTTTTGTTCAAAAATTGATCTAATATATAAATTTGTGCTGGGGTCACAGGTGACCCCACTGGTACTCAGTGGATATATTGAAAATAAAAAATAAAATTTACCCATTTTATTAATTTCCTCTATATGAGTCAAGTTAGTTAAGCATAAAATGAACAAATTCAATTTTTTTCAGAATTTTAAAACTCATACATTTTTTTACAGTTGTACGGTAAAGTCGCTGTGACCCCATGGTAGTAGGAGGGTTAAACAAAAACACCATTCCCTTATGTGTATGATGTTTCTGTGTTGTCTTATTATGGTTATATATATGTGTGTGGGTGCCGTGGGAATCTCGAACCACAACTCATATATATATATATATAAGCTCAAAAAAGATTAAAAATAAACTAAAATAAAAATAAAAATAAAGTACCACTACTGAATAATAGTTTGTTGTGCTTTGTATTAGATTGAAACATCGCTGTGCTTTTTAGTATGCCCATTGCTGATGAGGCCACAGCTTTTTGGTTGTTTTACTTGTTTTTTTCTTGTTCAGTTTATATCTGTTTAATTTTTTTTTATTATGTTTGTTATTTATTCCTAGTTTAATTATGGTGCGAAATTCTGGGTATGCCAAATACATTTAATACATAATGTGATATATATATATATATATATAGACGAACGAAACAAAATTTCACTAGTACGTAGTTGAAGAGATGCGCTCTGCGAAAATCGAAAAAAAATTAGTTAAAATTTTTGTCAATAGGTGGCGCTGCACCAATATTTAAGCCGATATTTGCAGATTCCTTTATTTTGTAAAAAACAAAATACAGGAAATTTTATTTCACAGTTGGTAAAAGTAAGCTTTTTCAGATTCGTTATATCAATTTCGGTCAATCCAGATGAAACACACAAAATCACAAAATTTCACCCAACGCTTGGAAAAGATCACATTTTACTCAAGTTTTCGACAAACGACGTCAAAGTGACGTCGCAACTTCGAAAACTTGAAATGCCCTTCTAACCACCTGACGATTTAAAACTTGCTGATAAAGTGTGTCTGTGATTTCTTTGACACTGGAACAGTTGATTGTTTCTGAAAAGCATTTGAATCTACGCTTTGTGGAGAATGGTAACTTTGAATGAAAAGGCACTTCTTGTAAAGTTATTTTATCAAAATAACAGCAACGCAGCTGCAGCTCTTCGAGATTTCCGGAAACTAAAAGATGTTAGACGTGGACCAATGTCGGATCGTAGAGTTCACAAAATGATTAAAAAGTTCGAGGAAACAGGAAAACTCGACATTCTTCCTGGCAGAGGACGAAAAAAGGTAGACATTTCTAGCATTGAAGATATTGCTACTGCTGCCGTGGATTTAGCAAGCCAGTCATCATTTGGTAATGCAAGTGTGCCAGCTATTGCGAATGAAGTCGATATGCCGATTTCCACTGTGAGAAAAGTGATGTGTCAAATTTTGCCCTACTATCCGTACAAGATTCAGAGGGTGCAACAACTAATACAGGGTGATACCGAAAGTCGGCTATCATTTTCAATACAGTTTCTTGCACGAATGAATGTGGACAATTCTTGGCCCTGGAATATTCTATGGACTGATGAAGCGCATTTTTATTTAAACGGACAAGTGAACACACACAACTATCGAATTTGGGCGAAAGAGAATCCTAATGTTGTCCAAGAAGTTCCATTGCATGCAGCTAAAGTGACGATGTGGTGCGGTTTCACAGCTACGTTTATGATAGGACCATATTTTTTTTGAGGAACTAACATACACAGGACCCATTACATGTTCCGTAAATGGGAGAAGGTATCTCAATATGTTGTCAAATTTTCTGATTCCCGAGCTGCAACAGCGAGGCTGCCTTCAAAATATCGTGTTTATGCAAGACGGTGCACCACCGCACATTACTAGAGCAGTTCGGACTTTCTTAACAAGCCATTTTACAGAAGACTGCATCATAAGTCGTTATTTTCAAACAGTATGGCCACCACGATCGGCTGATCTAACACCATGCGATTTTTGGTTGTGGGGATTTTTGAAAGATTCTGTATCTAAAGACAGATGTCAGACAATCTCTGATCTGAAAGACAGTATTAGACTTCATATTCGCTCAATCTCACAGGACAGTTTACGCAATTCTGTAGAAAACACAATTCTGAGAATGGAAAGCGTTATTGAAAATGGTGGAGGATTCATTGAGCATGCGTAATGTTATTCTTCGTTATTTCATCGCTGCCGAGCGATATGTTTTATTTTTGTTGATGCAGATTACATCACATGAAATTATATTAATTTTTCTGTATTGTTTGGAGTCATAGGTCAGGCTCTAGAGCTGTCTGATTAGGTGAACTTTAATTATAACAATTCGCAGTTCGTCGAAGTTTGTTGAAACGTTTAAATTTGTGTGCTTCGTCTGGATTGACTGAAATTGATATAATGAATCTGCAAACATCGCCTTAAATATTGGGCGCAGCGCCACCTACTGATGAAAAATGTAACTAATTTTTTTTTTTCGATTTTCGCAGAGCGCATCTCTTCAACTACGTACTAGTGAAATTTTGTTTCGTTTGGGGCCATAGAACCGGCTCTAGAGCCTTCTGAATAGGCGAACTTTAATTATAACAACCCTGTATATATATATATATATATATATATATATATATAATTATCAAGTTCTTCAAGGATGGTTTTTAAAGTTTTACATTTTTAACAAAATGGCCGGCTATCAAACAATGTATTAGTTTTCAACAACAAAAAATTGCCATTGTCTTGTTTATAAAACACGAACGAATTAAATATTTACAAAATCATCGGTCAAGGAGTAGGAAAATATATAAGCTGTCATTAAAAAAAAGGAAAGAAAGAAATCGGTTCATCCGCCGCCAAGATATTTTGGATGCCTACTTAAAAAACATTGATCGAAAAAAGCGAGTTTAAAATTTTGCAACAAATACTGCTCGCTCGTGCACTGTGCGTCAAGAATAGCTAATCTTCTGTATGTGTTTTTAAAAGAGCTACAAGAGAACATTTATAAAACGTCAGACAATCAGAAAATGCAAAAATAATAAATAAAATAAAATAATAAATAAATAAAATTAATTAATTAATTAAATTAAAATGTATATTTTGAAGCCGAAATAACCTGTATTTCTTAAAGAGTCGTTAAAAAAGAAATAAAATTCCACGACAATGTTGACACTATTACTTCTCCAGATCTATAAAAATTTGTCATGAAACACGAAAGCTCCGTAATAATACGTCATCGGAGTATCAACACAAAAATAAGCCGACCTCTAAACTCATTTGGAGAATGTCAACATCATACTCTGTTTTCCTATCTGCCAGTTTAATCGGTGGTCGAGCCAAAAACGTTTAAGCGGTTTTGAAAAGTAACGACGCCAAGTTCGTTCCAGATACACAGGTAGCTTGACGTTTGTCAGCAACAAGTGTAAGCAAGTCAAGTAGGGTCGAATCAGGCAATGGATACTTTCATCTCATTTCGAGATTTGCGCACCACTTCTATTTTTCTTCGATTGAAAAACAAAAACAACGATTCTAATAATAAAATTGCTATTCTTAAAAATAATAATAATAATAACAACACATCAATAACATTGCATAGGCGCCAGTAGAAAGAAATCTACGCAGGGGCAAGATTTTGGAACTGATGAACAATTAAGAAATATTAAGTATTGGAAAAAATATCTACCAGCAATTTTTCAAAATAAAGAACTGAAGCTGTTCATTTTTTTTTTTTTTTTTTTTTTTTTTTTTTTCGTTGAACAACCCGTTTAGATAATCTCTAAAAGGTGGATTAAAACTTTGTGCCGTTATATTAAAAATAAATGTGCAACGTTAAATTAGCACAAATTAAAATCATTTCTAATGGCAAACAGCTGTTTCAGAGCCCTTAAGCTCCATCTTCAGTGCCAACTCAAAAGGTAAAAACGAATTAAAAACTCCTAGGCCATGACCGCTTGCCTGCCATCTCTCGCCCCGCGGCCAGATGAAATGGCGTTGAATTTTTCAAAACAACAGCGGAGACGAGGAAACACACGTGACAGAGAGACCAATAGGTACACTCCGCCGACCGGGAGAGTTTAAGTGTGGAGGCACGGCCAAACTCGATCTTTCTCCTTCCCTCATACGGCCTTCACAATCACGCCTAGTTTCGGAATCCTTAAAGGGCTACTTTCGCCGGCAGATGGCGCGATATACTTACCATAAATAATGCTTAATAAAGGTTACTTCTATACATAAAAATACAAAAATCTTTGCAATGTATTCATTATAAAAGGTATATATATATCATATGTAACTTTAGCTTCAGCTTTATCTTCACTACAAACAAGAAAAAATAAGATTTAGAGATAAAATAAATAAATACAATGCTTTAAGCAATTAAAAATAGTTTAAATAACACGCTACTATAAATGCAAAACAAACTTTATAAGTAAATTTCTATATTTATACACGTTTAAATTCTTGATTACTTGAAACATTGATAATTCTGAGCGTAAAATACACAGTAAACATTTTTAAAACGTTTACTAGTTTCACAATAGTAAGAAAATTAAGCAAGTTCGCCAATATCCGGCAATCTACTCATATCGAATTTTTTTTCTCAAAACATGGATTATTTTTACACGATTCTTAATTATTTAAAATATGTATATATACGTACATTCAAAACAATTTTCAATAAATTTAACCATTATAGGTGCTGATCTGAAATATATAAGCGTATAGAAATATAATAGAATTACATATAAAATTAAATATTATATTCCAATTCTGGAAACTCATGGTATAAAAGTACTATATATATGATAAAAATAAAAATATATTTACATGTTTTATAATATCAACAGAATAAGAAAACCTATTTCGCCAATATCCGGCAATCAACTCATATCGATTTTTTTCTCTCAAAACATGGATTATTTAAAAATGATTGTTAATTATTTAGAATATATATATATATATATATATATATATATATATGTCTGTACATTGCGGACATTTTCAGTAAATTTAAATACTGTAGGTCATGATCATAAAATAGAGGTAAATAAAATAATAATAATTTTTAGAGGTTTCGTTATTTTAGACAATGAACAAGTTTTTTTGCTGTAACATCATGTACTCCATTTATGAGAGAATAGTTTTCGTGGAAATTTTAGAATATTGGGCAACAGAAATTACAGAATATTTTTTCAGAATTTTAAAATATTAATGCATAAATCTGTTCACCATGCTTGTATATATAAATGTGTCTATAGGTATATGCAGATTCCATTTCTTGATTAGACTTTAAACATTGATAATTTTTACAGCGAAATATACAGTAAATATTATATAACTAAAATTAACTAAACTTTAAAATTTTTCTTGATAAAGAGATCGTATATGCAGATGAACTGGCTTCATTTGTAAAATTCCTTGCCATATTTTTTTTAAATGATGGGCAAAAATCTTGCACATATTAATGAGCATATATTTATTTTATGGTCGTTTAAGTCACATTCCCATATAGTGTTTTTTATTAGTCTCGGATATATCAATTCATAAATAGTTTCGACGATTCCGTTTGAATTTAGGATTGGTACAATAAAATTCTAGTAAAATTCAATCTAAAATTGTGGAAATTAGACTGATGAATTGTAGTTTAGGATAAGACAACCCACCTATATCCTGATTGGCAATTAACTGAAGTATGGTTGCATCACATTGATCTGTTTCTATGTTTGATAAGCAGGATTCTCATTCAAAATTTTCTTGAATTACTCTTACAAGATTACTTATCCGCTAACAATGGCAATACTTGCAAACTTCAGATTAACTCTTGGTGGTGTTAGCAATTAAAAAGAAATTAATTAAGTGGTTTATAATTTCGATCATTAAAATTCAGTTTAAATATACAAATAAATTGAGAGCCGCAGCAATTTTATAAGGCACATATTTCGAAAATTTTGCTCTGTACTTCTACTGATTGCTGGTGTATCGGTAATAAAAGCGCCTATTCATGAAAAGAAATTCCAGTACAAATAAATTGAGAGCCGCAGCAATTTTATAAGGCACATATTTCGAAAATTTTGCTCTGTACTTCTACTGATTGCTGGTGTATCGGTAATAAAAGCGCCTATTCATGAAAAGAAATTCCAGGTATTTTTTTCTCTGAATTTGAAGCACAATGTGGAACACAGCAATGAACCATTTTCAACAAAAGAAAAATAAGAACACGCAATTTCATTTACGTTTATATCTAAGAAAATACAAGAGTGAAAGGCGAGAATAAGGAAATTCTCCATTAGCTATGGTAAGTAATAGCGCCCCCTACTTTCTCCGGGGAGAAAATGTTATTCCTCTTGAACAAAGGGAAAATGACTTTTTGTTACGGCCGTATAAGAGGAAGGAGAACGATCGAGTTAGGCCGTGGTGGAGGCGAATAAAGGAGGGGGGGAAGAAGAGAATGAACTAAGCGAAACGCAGCCAGACGTTTGAAACGCTTTGTACGGCAGAGAAATTTGTTTAGATAAATTTGGAAAACAGAAAGGAAAAGAAAAACAGAATTAAAAGAAGCATTATAAATACAGATTATATTTCTAACATGCAAATCTGCAGATCAGGGCCCTCAATGTCAGCTCTGGAAGTCACGTTTTTATTGGGAAATCACCCAGTGTTGAATTCAGGGGGTGGCCCGGAGGATACATTCATCCCGGAGGATTAAAATGTCCCCCCGACCCCCAAAGATTCGAGATTTCATGCTTTTAATAGTCAAAAAGTGAAATTCCTCCCCCGGAATTCTATAATCCCACCCCCCTGGCCTGGAGTCATAGATATCCCCCCCCCCCCAAAAAAAAAAAAGAAAAATATCTGAATTCAATACTGGAAATCATTTTACTTAATACATAACACAACCGCAGTTTCATTTCTTTCATATTAGTATTACTAAGTAGTTTCAGGATATTTAATTCTTGCGAATTGTAACGCGAAATACGATAAGATGTTTCAGGACAGTTTTATTTCCGTGAAATTTTTTATTAAATCAGGTGAACTCTGCTTCCTGAACCCCTCCCCCCCCCCCCCGTCGGCGCTTTAATTTGATAATCGTAACTCTAGAATTATAGCAATTTCTTAAATCTATTTAAAATTACTTAAATATACATTTTGTGCTCACGACATTAATCATTAGTTTGCACGATTAATTATTCTCATAAATATTTTATTAATTATTTGATAATTGTGTTAAATTTATTCAGAAATGACCGAGTGCCTCTCATATTTTTTGAATAACTACGCTACTGGTTTTCGACATTCTTATTCTTCGGAAAGGCTTTAACGGTTCAAGTCATTAACATTCGTTTTTTTTTTTTTTTTTTCATAGGTTAGAGATTTAAATAAAGTAAAACCCGGTAATACGAGCACGGCTAAAACGAAGTACCGGATAATTCGTACTTTTTAGAATTACCCAGAAATTGAAGTATATATTTCCTTGTTAACACACGTATGAGGAATTCTGGAAAACCAGAATATCGGGTATAAGGAAGCTTTGTACCATAGGCGACGGCAAGCGGCATGGGGGGGAGGAGGTATGCCATTGCCCCTCCATGGATTATAAACTAAATTTCCCCCTTTTTCTCCGCTGATTTTGAAAATAGTAAAATTTAATTCTTCACAAGTAACTTAATTAAACACTAAAAGATAGAGGAACTAAACGTTCCCCTTGACCTGATAATAGAAGTTGGTAGTAGAAGTTAATACGGCAATATACGCCGTATACCTTCTGGATAATCCCGTATATTCTCCGTAGTAAAAGTGTATGCTCTCTGGTACATGCCCTTTGGTTTTTTTCACCACTACCCCGCTGGATCTGCCCCCTCCCCCTCCCTATGGAAGTCAATTTCCAGTGCTGTTTCTTTTACGTTTATGTGTTTAAAATTGATTTTAAAGGGGAGGGGGGGTCATTGCGGCAGAGCGCTCCCCCCCCCCCCCCCCCCCCCCCGGCGAAAGAAGAAATTACTGTTTCAATTCATCTTTTGAAAAAAAAATATGAGAGTCAAAAGCACAGACAAACATTTTCAATTTCACAGTAAAAAGCTTTTTGTATCGACGCCCTAAAATAATGATTTTCAACCAGCGTGCGGCAGCACAGTGGCGCGCCATGAGAGGACCTCAGGTGTGCCAGGAAATTTTTGAGTCAAGTTGTGTCAGGATTTTAAAAATGAACAGACAGAAGTATTAATACTTTAACATCCATCGTTTCAAATTCCACAATTTACTTTGAAAAGAGGTTTAGTGTCATAAAGTTGCATTATTTGGAAATTTGTTTCTATTTTTGCAAACTTTTAAAATGTTTGCGATGAAATCATGAATTCGCATCGTCAGGCAAATTTAATATTTCAGCGAAAAACTATGTCTCCTGAAGGGAAGGGTTTTAATTTTTTAATAGAATACAGTAGAAATTATCGTTGGATATTAGTTTAACAATATGTCTGTTCGAAAATTATATCTTAAAAGAAAATCTTCCAATTAAAAATAGCTTAGATATCTATGTAAATGTATTGTAAATTAAAGAGAAATGTAAAAATAATCATAAGTTTATGAGAACTTTGACGTTATTTTTATTACAAATTGCAATAAATTATTTTGTCTTTTTTTTTTTTACTCTAATGTTTGTTTGCATTTGTCAGTAACTTAAATATGACCTTCATTCCTTTCTTATATTTTTACATCAGCATAACTTTGGCGTGCCGCGGAAGTTTAAGCATGGGTTTACGTGTGCCGCGAAGGAGGGGAAAAAAAAAAAAAAAACAAGAACGAAAAATTATGCGTGAAGGATAGATTATGAAATACTTTCCAACAGAATACTTTAACAAAACTTCACCGTTTAATAAGGTGAAAGATGTCTAATTAAACAAGGTCTAGGTCAAACCGGGCGGGGTGGCGTACCTTTCGGTTTAAGCTCAACTATACACACGAAGAAACAGGCAAAAAATTAGTTAAATTTAAAACGCGTACCACAAATGAAAACACACTTCCAGCATTTATTGTTCATAGACAGTACTGTAACCTAATTCTTTTGTGTGTCCCTGTAAATGAACTATGAATGCTATGCATACCATACTCCAGAGTAAGCCTCTCGTAATGCACCTCAGTGATATATGTCAATTTAAATATGTCTGAAATAGCGTAACATCATTAAAATTCACCGCAAACGATTCTACCCCATATACCCAGGTCCGTACAAATTAAAAAAGGCCGGTACAAATTACCGTTGGCCTAGTTTTTAAATAAATTAGTAGACTCGTACATTTTTACGTAAAAAAATAAAAATAACTAACAAATTTTAAAATTCAAAAGTCCGAATTTGCTAAAATGTCCTTGCGGGTAGCCCAGAGGTGGGGAGGAGGGGGGAGGTGCTCAGTGCACGTACTTCTACGTATGTATCGAATACTTAACATTTGGACGTTTTACGTTCGAAAAACAGTCCAGATTTTATTAAAAAGCAGCAGAATGCACATAGCAAAAACGCAGGCGTCAGACAATCGGCGCCGATGAATTTTATCCCTGTATTATCAAGCTTTTTAGTTCTTCATTATTGCTACAGTTTTTAATATCCAAATGACTAGGGCGTTAGATGTTCCTTTTTCATTCAATTTTTACATAAGTTAATTAACCCCTTCGGCACTGATTTTTTTTTTTCAATTTTGGGAAAAAATTACTGTTATGCTAACAAAATTAAAAATAGCTATTGCAATCACAGAAGTTAGGGTTTAATGAAAGTTAACGAATGCGTTCTTTACCAAAACCTCACAAATGTAGTTATTTTGCGTGTTTTTCATATCATATATTCTAATACGAGCAAATCTTGTGTGTGGTTATATATATATATATATATATATATATATATGCAAATTTTATCTCAAAAAAGGCTCTAACGATTTTGACGAAATTTTGTATCCTACCGTTTTGGGGCACCAGAAAACCATTGGGGTAGGTCACGTGTTCGAGAAAATTTGATTAGTGGGTCATCAAGGGTCAGGGTCAAGCTAATTCTATCTCAAAAACGGTTCAAACGATTTTGACTAAATTTTGTATCTTACCATTTTCGGGCACGAGAAGACTAATGGGCTGGGTCACATGTTCGAGAACTTTCGATTAGTGGGTCATTTTGGGGTCAACGCGGGTCAAATTAATTTTATCTAAAATACGGCTCTAACGATTTTGATTAAATTTTGTGTCCTACGAGTTTCGGGCACGATAAATCATTGGGCTAAGTCACATGTCCGAGAAAATTCGATTAGTGGGTCATTTTGTGGGTCATTGTGGGTCAAGATCTAAAAAGCGGCTCAATTTACACTAAATTTTGCATCCAATGGTTTTCGGGCCCGAGAAGACTGTTGGGCTAGGTCACATGTTCGAGAAAATTCAATTAGTGGGCCATTTTGGGTCATGGTCAAGCTAATTGTATCTAAAAAACGGTTCAAACGATTTTGCCGAAATTTTGTATCCGACTATTTTCGGGCACGAGAAGACTATTGGGCTGGGTCACATGTTCGAGAACTTTCGATTAGTGGGTCATTTTTGGGTCAAAGCGGGTCGAATTAATTTTATCTAAAAAACGGCTCTAACGATTTTGATTAAATTTTGTATCCTACGAGTTTCGGGCACGCGAAAATCATTGGGCTAGGTCACATGTTCGAGAAAGTTCGATTAGTGGGTCATTTCTGGGTCATTGTGGGTCAAGATCTAAAAAGCGGCTCAATTTACACTAAATTTTGCATCCAATGGTTTTCGAGCACGATAAGACTGTTGGGCTAGGTCACATGTTCGAGAAAATTCAATTAGTGGGTCATTTTGGTCATGGGTCATTATGGGTCAAGCTATTTTATCTTCAAAACGATTCAGAGGATTTGAAATAAATTTAGCACCCTACAGGTTTAGGGAACAAGAAGACTATTAGGCTAGGTCACATGTTCGAGAAATTTCGATTAGTGGGTCATTTTAGTCATGGGTCATTATGGGTCAAACTATTTTATCTTAAAAACGGCTCAGACTATTTACACTAAATTTTACATCCTATGGTTTTCGGGTACGAGAAGACTGTTGGACCAAGTCACAAGTTCGAGAAAATTCAATTAGTGGGTCATTTTGGTCATGGGTCATGATATTTGAACTCAAATTTAATTTTGACCGAGCATAGCTCGGTCTTCCCTGCTCGTAACAATAGTCTAAGGTAGAATTTTTGAAGACGTTTGGAAAATGTCGTACTACAACTAAATTAAACAAGCATAAAAATTTAGTAATATTTTTTATCTTTTATCACAAATTACCAATTCGGAAAAGGATTCCCAAATTTTAATTTAAAGAGTGAAACGTATGTTTTAATTAAAAGAAATGCCAATGGCTTGCTAATAATTATGAAAATTATTATTATTATTATTATTACTAAATGCTAAACATAAGTGAAGTCATAACAGGAAATGTAGAGATTCATACTATCACTATTAGGTGCTGGAATTAATAAAAATAATGTTTAAGACAAAATAATACTCAATAAAAGATATGTCCTATTAGTAGGACGTCAGGGCCGAAGGGGTTAAGGAATCTACAAGAAAGAAAAAGATAAAAATTGCTGTTCCAAGTAAATAAAACTTTCTTCGATATTTTAATTTAAGTAGTACTTTTACCTTTAAATAACGTTTAAAATGTCATAAGTCAGTAAATGTTTAAAGATTGTTAATTAAAACTATTAGACACGCTTGTACGAAACTTTAAAGAAATATTTTTATTATTTATTACTTTTAAGTCATATAATAGTTTTAAAACACATATAAATATTAGAGACATAAATCATAAATCTTCCAGTGCGTGCAGGCTAACACTCGCGTAACTTAAAGGGAACCAAAAAAGTTTAAATGATGTTTGATGTGGATTTAAAATCCGGTAATTAATTTAGACTATTACTTCTGTTTGCATTTATTTATTTATGTTTTATAGAAATAAAATAAAAAAATGTTTGCTAAATTGTAAAAAAAAAATAACAAAAGTTTTGTTAGTGTACAACAAACTAATCTTGCGAAACTAATTTTTCCACGATTTTGAAGTCCACGTTTCATTGTTTTGAATCGTCATTATTTTTTTGCTGATTATTACGTTATCTCTATATTATACCTGAAAAATAAACAAAAATTTGTGAAAAATTAAAAATATTATAATAAAAAAGTTCAAAATCTATAAAATTGGAGCATATTTTATATTAATAACTTGAAAATAAAATTGTTTGTTTTTCAGATATAGTTTGTAGAGAATTAAATTTTCTTTATTAAAAGAAAAAAAAAAAGAAAAGAAAAGAAACGTGCAAATCCGTTAACTTGTTCAAAAGTTATCGTGGCAAAACCAGTGAAAACCAGTCTTTGGAACAAAATAAGTGTAAAGTTTTGCCTTCGCAGGTATCACTGGTCTGCACGGCTCAACGTTTACAGCTCGCACGACCATAATTTTAAGAATTTCTTATCGGACCATAAAAATAATAACAATTAAATTTTTTCGTCATTTCAAACTTTTTTTGTTCCTTTAACAGCATGATTTATTATCATTACTTTCTAGATACTTAGAAAAATAGTGTTTTATTAAAATGGCCTGCTATTGGAAAAAGAAATCGTATCCTTTCAATAATAAGAAATAAATATTCTTTGAATTCTGACATTTTAAGAACTTGAAACAAATATAATTTTATCAATACTAGCAGAACTACCGAAAAATTATGTTACTTCGTATACATACATTTATTATACTTCACTATATAGTAAAAACTTCACGAAAATCTGGTTAGCCATTTTCACGAAATCGTACACGCAACCTGCAAAATAACTGTTTTGAATAAAATGACTCGGGAATATTCCCCACGCCGTATACGGTGACAACAAAAGTTTGTTTTTCCAACATTTATTCTTTCAGAACGTTCTGAATGCGGCTTTAAAATATTTCAAATAAAATAAAATTTTAATATGAGTGAATAAAGCAATTATCTATATTTTGGTAGACACTTTGAATTTGAATTCTATGTTATCTATAAACCTAGTGATTTTTACTTACCCATCATACGTAGTATAGGGTAAGTCTTGTAATCGTTTTGAAAATCGAAAAAAAAATTTTGACGGATTTACACGTTTCAGATACTGGAGATCCGAAAAACATATTTTTAGAAAACGAGTTTTTGACGTCCGTCTGTGTGTCTGTAAACGCTCTATCTCCCGAAAAAATTGAGATAGAGACTTGAAATTTGGTATGTACTTAGTATGTAATAATGGGAAGAAGCTTATTGAATTTCAGTAACCTCGATTATCCGGAACTATTTTTTTCGGACTCTCGAAATATTCGTTCTGATAAAAGGTATATAAAAATTTTCGAAATTGTTTATTTTAAGGAGTGAATATAAAAGACAATAAAAAACATAAATTTTGCATAAAGAATGAAGACGATCGGATAATGAGTTGCCGAGATATTTTTAATTATATTTTCCACACTCTTCGATTTTTCATGACCCTGTATTTCATCCAAATTTCAATTCAAAGATATATTTTAATTGGAAATGAGACGCTTAATCAGATGCAATAAACCGCTAGTTAATAGGATTATTGTTTTTGGAGTTATAAGGATATTTCTTTTAAGCAATTCAGTAATCGAGCCTTTAAAGTTTATGACGTCATCAAGCCACGATTTTATTCGAATCGCAATGCATTTTATAAATAGTTTACACATTTTTTATTTTAATATTTACATTATGCATATCCATGATGGGTAAGTATTACGGTGGCCCCCAACGACTAGTTTTCTTTTTATTAGTTTTCATTGAAATTATTCATATGAAAGTTTACAGGATACGTGCAGTTCTACCACAATTTTCGTATAGGATTTTTCGCCTTATTTAGTAGCAGAAAAACACTACAAATTATGCGATTAAACACAGAAATATTTTTATCTGAAGAAAAAATAGTAGTCAAAGCTTTCTTATTTAAGGTAATGGTGCCTTACATTCATTGGAATTTCCAAGGAGTGGAACCCACCTCGAGTATGTTTCTTGTTTATTGGCGATAACACTTTGGTCAGCTTTTATAGAAAACGTTCGATATGAATGTAATGTTTCTGTATGGCACTTATTATTACTATTTCTCTAACTTTTGGGAAAATGCACAAATCGTTGCAAAATATTGGCGGTATTTTGGATGATTTATATACAAAATGTCTATTGCAACAAACATAGTTTCGGTGGTATTAATAAAATAAAATTATTATACGACTGGGTTCTATTTTTTTTTTTTTTTCAAAACATTAAAAACAGATGGCAGTTAGCTTTGTATAAATCTTGTCTTATTATTCTTTTAGTCCAGGACCAGCATTAGAAAGCTTCATTTTAAGGCGGTATTAAAAAAAAAAAAAAAAAAAAAAAAAAAAAAAAAATCCACGCTCAACAACTCAAAATTTTGAGACACATTTTCAGACTTATTTTTAAAAGTAACAACAGGAAACTTGGCGGCGTGATTTATAAAGACATTTATAAGGGCCCCATGTTTTTATTTTTCGTTCAATTAATTAGAAATTGATTTGCAGACAATTATTTTCACAGTACGATCATTTTTTTTTGTTGTTTCCAGCGCTATCGCTTTGGGAAATTCGGTTCAAAATGTCCACTTTGACAGCATTTTTTGAAATATATTCTGCCTTTATCAAAAAATAGAGACAATACGGACATTATAAAGTTTCTGAATAAGAGAATCTGCCAATTGGATGCATTTTAGAGCAAAAATGAATTTACAAATGTGTCTCAAAATAAGCAGTTTGGATTTGAATACACCCTTAAGTCAAAATGTTATCGCGAATGTGCTTAAACGCGTTTTTAAATATTAAATTTTACTGAGGAGAAATCGATAATGAATATTTTTTTATGTTGGTACTTCCTGCCTGGTACCATTTATATTAGATCTATTAAGTATCTACGATTAATATTAACAGCTCGAAAATGAAACCTACTTTTAATGTAGGGGTGCCATTTGGGGACGGCTAGGAGAGGGTGAAATTACCCCCCTCAAGGAATTTTATATTTTGAAGTGTATCAGTTGTCACAGATCAGATTAAAAAAAAAAAATCTGAAAATGCACAAAAGCTAAAATAATTTGTCATATTTGATTGAAATAGAAACATTAGTATTAAATAAACACTTTAAGCACAGAAATTAATAAATATCAATAATGTTTGCTAAAACCTTCCTATGCTAACTTTCTCAAAGTGAAGCACATTTATCAATAATGAGTACTTTAGCTAATTTTATAAATAAATGTGAGAATAAAACTGTGTCTATTACTTTTCAACTGTACGCAATCCTCAAAAAAAGTTTTCAAATGGCGCCCCTGTTTTAATGACGTGGATGATTTCAGACATGCAAACAGGAATCAGGTGGAAACTAACATGCTAAGGTTTCTTATGTCTTTCATACTTTTAACTTTTTCATTCACAATTAACTGATGGATTCAATTAAAATGTATTAACATTTTCAATAATTTAAATTTCTATTTAAAATCTTTAAATGAAAAAGTGTTACAAATGCATCAGGAACTGTCTCTAAAATAAAATAATAAAATTGTAAGCAAATACTATATAGATTTTCTAACTATCCAGCAAGTTTATTTTCTAATACAGTAAGGTCCGTTTATAACGGAATCTTGCTACAAACAGAAGAAAAAAAATCACGGTCCAGCCACAAACAAATACTCTGCAATTATACCTTCCAAGACGAAAAAACCCTGTCTAAAACGGAATTTTCCAATGGTTGTTTCCGTTTTTTATCCACGGAGGTTTTATTGTATCATACTTATGGTGGGGGGGGAGGGGGCTGCATTGGAATTATTACCAGGACCCGCGTAATAGTGTCCCTGTAAATGAACGATGAATGCTATATAATATTCTATAGTAAGCGTCTTGTAATGCACTTTAGTGATATATATATAAATTACAATATGTTTGAAATTGTGTAACATCATTCAAATAAACCGCAAATAATTTTCCTCCATAGACTGTCATGTAACTGAATTCTTTTGAGTGTTCCTGTAAAGGAACTATAAGTGCTATGCACACCATATTCTATAGTAAGGCTCTTTTTGTGCACCTCAGTGACATATATCATTTTCAATATGTTTGAAATTGTGTAACAGCGTTAAAATAAGCCGCAAATGATTTTTCCCCATAGACCGTAATGGAATGGAATTTTTTTGAGTGTCCATGTAAAAAAAAAAAAAAAAAAAAAAAAAAAAAACGATAAGTTCTACACACTTCATTTCAATACCGAACATGTCATAGTAAATCTCAATAACATATCAATTGCATGGCAATCCGAATGTATTTACGCGATTTAGAGCACAGACAGGCAGACGGCAGACAGACAGACAAACCGAATTCATAAACACTTTTCAACTATGTTGGAAAGAGTTAACAAAAACACCACGTATTTAACGCAAATATCTTGCACGTCCGAGCATTTTGCCGTCACGTCTACATGAAGGGAACGAATGGATTTTTATTGATTCCGAAATAATACGTAGAGTTTCTATATTTGGTTTATCTTTATAAAGATTTTTTTGCCTTCATGTTTACAAATTTCACGATAAAAAAATTTTGCAAACCAGTATTTTGCATATTTAACGTTTTTGTAACCACATTAGACGCAGTACTTTCTTCTCGCTTCTGACAACTACCAGGCGTAGTTTTGTTTCGTCTCGGAATCGTGTCGAAAACATCTGTTAAAATCAGCGGCGTAGGAAAGGGAGGAGGGGCTCAAGCCCTCCTCATTCAAATGAAGACTTTTTTTGTTTTTGTTTTTTAAGTCACACGTGCTGTTCCAAAGACTAATAATTTTATGTCTTTACTGTTTGATAATTCATTTCTGGAAAAACAATTCTATACATAAAGGAGCTCTCTAAAAATTTATATTTCTAAACTAGTCGTTGGGGGCCACCATAATACTTACCCATCATGGATATGCATAATATAAAATATAAAAATAAAACACGTGTAAACTATTTACAAAATGCATTGCAATTCGAATAAAATCGTGGCTTGATGACGTCATAAACTTTAAAGGCTCTATTACTGAATTGCGTAAAAGTAACACCCTTATAACTCCAAAAGTGATAATCATATTAACTAACGGTTTACTGCGTCGAATTAAGCGTCTCATTTCCAATTAAAATATATCTTTGAATTGAAATTTGAAAGAAATACAGGGTTATGAAACATCGAAGAGTGTGGAAAATATAATTACAAATATCTCGGCAACTCATTATCCGATCGTCTTCATTCTTTATGCAAAATTTATGTTTTTTATTGTCTTTTATATTCACTCCTTAAAATAAACAATTTCGAAAATTTTTATATACCTTTTATCAGAACGAATATTTCGAGAGTCCGAAAAAAATAGTTCCGGATAATCGAGGTTACTGAAATTCAATAAGCTTCTTCCCATTATTACATACTAAGTACATACCAAATTGCAAGTCTCTATCTCAATTTGTTCGGGAGATAGAGCGTTTACAGACACACACACACACACACACACACAGAGAGAGACGGAAATTTTTTTTTCTAAAAATATGTTTTTCGGAATCTCCAGTGTCTGAACGTGTAAATCCGTCATTTTTTCTTCTTTTTTCGATTTTTAAAACGGTTATAAGACTTACCCTATACTACGTATGATGGGTAAGTAATAGTACATCTGATAATCAGGGGCGTCATAACCCTGCAGATCACATTTTTATTTTGAATTAATTTTATTTCAAACTTTAAAATCACAGTTTTATTTCTTTCATATACAGGATGCGACACATATTTGAGAGCGAAATCACGTCTGGATTCAAACAGGAATAGACACTAGAGATAGACAATTTTTACAATCAGATTTAAACAGTTTTTAGTGTCTGGAATTGATATCAAAGTTGTCATAATCTTACCGTCGACATTTTTGCTTATAATGCCGTATAATCTTTCCTTTACGATAATCTCTGAATTATGTCTTAATCTGGAAACTTTTTGAGCCAATATTACATTAATAAGTATTTCAGTTTCTTTAATCTATAAAAAGACAACGACAACCGATAGATATAATCGAATTCAGACAAACTCATCTAGTCTAAATTAACGCATTTTGTGCAACGCATTTAACGCATTTTTTGATATACAACCTTAATCTAGGCTGTGCAGAAAATAATCTGCCGCGTGCCATAGGTTCGCAGTCTCTGGTGTAGGGATCGGGGCTTGAAATGGAAAAAGCTACGAACCGGAACATTACTTCAAAATTATAGTAGACTAAATAATTTTTTTAAGTATACACAAAATGTATTTCTAGCCATACAAAACAATTCAAAAAATTCCTGACGGCTCGGCCTACAGGCACAGGTAGATTTCGAAGACGCAGGCCGTGGGGCACCTGTTTATTGGGAATTGCAGAAGAAGCACATTTCTGCTATGATACGGCAGTTGGGACCGCCCACTTCGAAATCTAACGGTGCCTGTAGGCGGAGCCGGCAGGGATTTATTTGTTTTTATTTAATTTTATTTATTTTATTTTATTTTATTTTTGCTGTAAGAGTTGGACTCCTATAAAAAAAAAAACTTGTCAATATAAAAGTTGTAGATAATATAAAGAAGATTTATAATAAATTTAAGCGGATTTGATATCTTGTGAATTAACGAAGTTATGAATTTTTTTTTCTTAAACCCCTATCCCCCCCCCCCCTGAGGCCATTTTTAATGATATCAAAAATCTGTCATACAAACATTTTTGGCCCTTTTCCTAGAAGTAATAATAAATTTAAACGGATTCGATGTGTATCATAATTAAGAAGTTATGTTTTTTTTTTTCTGTTTGCAAACCCCCCTCCTCCCCCACCCCTCCCGGTGATCCGATTTTGCCCACTAACTTTGAACTTTCCACGTCCCATAGTTTACGAGAAAAAGGGCTCTGACAGATAGACAGACACAGGAGTGATCTTATAATGGTTCCGTTTTTACTTTTCAAGTACGGAACCCTAAAAATGAGGCAAATCTGAAATCCAGACATTAATTTGGAATAAAAGAGAATAAAATGAAATTGGATAATAATAAAAAAAAAATTATGTATGAATATTTAGTTTATAGTATATAAATTCAATATCAACACAAAACACGAACAGAAATTCGGTCAGTCGTGTTTAAAGGATTTTAATATTCTTCTTCATTTGCTTTGGGTATTTCGAGCAGTATTGGGCCCAGAGTGATATAAATATTTATTGCTAACGAAATTATATCATTCACAGAAATTCTGCTTGAGTGTTTTAACTTTTATTATGTAGGCTGTGTTTCCTCGCAATACTATCGTTTTATTCCATTTCCTTGGAGATCTTTAAATGGGTTGGTGTTATTTTTTTTTTTTTCAAACAATGTGCAATTTTTGGTCAAGATTATTTGGCCACGTTTATGTTGTTTTTTTCTGTTGAAATTTTCTGTTGATTTTTTATTACTCTATTACAAAGGTCTTTATTATATACAGGGTGTCCCTTCTTATCATTGACATATTAGTTCGGTCAGTCATGTTTAAAGGATTTGAATATTCTTCTTCATTTGCTTTGAATATTTCGAGCAATATTGGGCACAGAGTGATATAAATATTTATTGCTAACGAAATTATATCATTCACAGAAATTCTGCTTGAGTGATTTTGCTTTTACTGTGTAGGCTGTGTCCCCTTTCAATACTATTGTTTTATTCCATTTTCTTAATGATCTTTAAACGGGTTGGTGCTTTTTCTTTAAGCACTGTGTAATTTTGGTCAGGATTACTTGGCCACATTCCTTGTTCAGTTTTTTTAATGTTGAATTCTTGTGTTGATTCTTTTTTTTTTTTTTTTTTTTTTTTTTTTAATTCTATTACAAATTTATATACAGGGTTACACTTCTTATTGTTGACCAATAGCTAATACCTATATTGTTAGTTTTAGAGATATAATTCAAATTGTAAAAATGTTTCAAATGTTGTTCTTCATCGCATAAAAATCAATTTACACCAAAATTCTTTTTTTTTTCAATTAGGAAATTAAATTTTCTATACAGCCCCTGGGTCCTATAAATTATATCCGAGACGTTGATTTTAAAAGTGGGGAAGCCCATTTTGTGGGGAAAAAAAATAGTTAAAGCTAAATCTTATTACAAATCAACCGCGGATTTAAGGGGGAGGTCAGGAGGGTCATAACTCCCCTATAAACGAAAAACATCTCTCTCTCTCTCTCTCTCTCTCTCTCTCTCTCTCTATATATATATATATATATATATATATATATATATATATATATATATATATATATATATATATATATATTAAATATACATATGCATTAAAGGTGCTTTAATTTTTCTTCTTCTTTTCTTTGCTTAAAAATTCTAAACTGTCTGATATATTCGCGGAGATATTTTTATATAGAAATGCATGAAAATTGCAGGCATTATTGTTTAAGCAACAAAGACTCGAACATCGTTTTTAATTTTCCTATAAATGTAGTACATTTTAAATTGTATTTGATTGCTCTTTCAAGACGACATTTCCATGATTGCCGAGCCCCGAAAATCGGCTTAAAACGCGAACTCTGAAAAGACTTTCTTTGCTTTTATAAAGAAAACGAGAAACTCTAATTTCTTGCCATCTGAATAAAACATGCAAATTTTATACATTCACGACAGAAAAGTTTGGATCTAAGATATGAAAATAGCTAATGAAGATATGTGACCCCCCCCCCCCCTAAAAAAACATGACTACCCCTCTAAAATCCGCCTCTGTTACAAATTAACATAAAATTTGTGTTTTTAATCAATTCACGCAATAAATACCTTTAAATATCAGTATAAATTTGTTACTAGTAATTTATTTGGTCAACGATATTGCTTACCCATCATACGTGGTATAGGGTAAGTCTTGTAATTGTTTTGAAAATCGAAAAAAAAAATTGACGGATTTACACGTTTCAGACACTGCAGATTCCGAAAAACATATTTTTAGAAAAAAAAATTTGCCGTTCGTCTGAGACTTGCAATTTGGTATGTACTTAGTACGTAATAATGGGAAGAAGCCTATTTAATTTCAATAACCTCGATTAACCGGAACTATTTTTTCGGACTCTCGAAATATTCGTTCTGACAAAAGGTATATAAAAATTTTCGAAATTGTTTATTTTAAGAAATGAATATAAAAGACAATAAAAAAACAAATTTTGCATAAAGCATGAAGTCGATCGGATAATGAGTTGCCGCGATATTTGGAATCCTATTTTCCACACTCTTCGATTTTTCATGACCCTGTATTTCATCCAAATTTCACTTCAAAGATATATTTTAATTGGAAATGAGACGCTTAATCAAATGCAATAAACCGCTAGTTAATAGGATTATTGTTTTTGGAGTTATAAGGATATTTCTTTTAAGCAATTCATTAATCGAGCCTTTAAAGTTTATGACGTCATCAAGCCACGATTTTATTCGAATTGCAATGTATTTTATAAGTAGTTTACACATATTTTATTTTAATATTTTACATTATGCATATCCATGATGGGTAAGTATTACGGTGGCCCCCAACGACTAGTTTTTCATGTTGAATTCAATCAGAATTTAGCAGTTCTATTACAACTGTTGGTGAATTGGCAGCATTGATAAAACAAGTGTTTTATCAAAATCTGGGTGTGTGACACAAAAGTTATCGCAAAATGTGACAACTCAAAGACACATTAATCGCTTATCATAATGCACTGGGCAAAATAGAAACATAAGCTGGCCTCAATCCTTAATGGGGATGAAAAATTGTCCAGTCTATCGGCAATAGTTTAGGATATTATTGACCAGACATTTTTATCGTCAGAACATTCATTCCTGCAAGACGATCACGAGTTTGGAATTGCAGAAAAGGCGATTCGAAAAAACAATTTGCTGTATATTTTCCAGGATTATTACAAATTAATACAAAAATGTCGGAAACATAATACATTTTTAATTGTTTATGAATTCGGCTTGTCTGTCTGTCTGCCTGTCCGTGCTCTAACTCTCGTAAATATACTCGGATTGTCATGAAATTTTTATACATCATTGAATTTTAATATAGAATGTTCGGTATTGAAAATGAAGTGTGTAGCATTAGTAGTTCATTGACACACAAAAAACTTCCATAACATTATGGTTCATGGGGAAAAATCGCTTGCGGCGCATTTTATTAATGTTACGATATTTCAAACATGATGAAATTATTGTGGATTACAGTATGCTTTCACCGGAGTATACAATTAGTAGCATTTATAATCCAATTACAGGGACGTACAAAATAATTCCTTTACATTATTATTTATGGGGAAATATCGTTTGCGGCGCATTTTGAACATGTTATGATACTTGAAACATAATGAAATTTAAAAGGATAACCTAGGTTCACTACAACTTATTTATGGAGTGCATAGGACTTATCGTTCATTTACACATATGCACAAAATAATTCGGTTAAAGGACTGACTAATGATCTGCAAGTGCTTTTCCGCTGTGATATATGCAATTTTATGCAATTTTTAGTGTATTACATGTTGCTTACAAATTCTGTAGATCCTATACAGGATTGCACGAAAGACTCCGAATATGGGCAACAATTGGTAAAAGTGTATTTTTACTAAGTTGTGTATTATCTACATATCTCATTTCATTCAAGGAAAATATTAAATTTCTTAATAATTAGTCTGTTAGTGTTGGAATGTGTTTCATAATCTATACTGGATGCATGATTTTCCTTTCTTGTTAGTATATGAAATGAAAATTGAAGGCTTCTATTCAACCAAACCTCTCGAGGTGGGAGGAACAAGTTCGAAATTGTACGTCAAACGTGACAAATGAGGTGCTTTCGTACTATAACTATAGTTTTGTAAATATTCAGATCTTGGTGCATAATAAGCTGTACAAAATGCATTTTATGTGCAGATTTTCACATTATAGATATTAATTTTATTTTATGAAATTAAGATTCAATACACTTTTACAAACAATTAATTACAATTCTGTTACATTAAAATTATACTGCGCGCAAATATCCAATACAAGACGATGTAAAAAAAATCAAAGTTATTATTTAAGTGAAATGAATTATAACGTCTGTTATTATGATAAGATTAATTTCAGTATTTCATCTTTTGTTGACATTTTCTGAAAATTTCAGAGCTTGAAATCCATATTTAGACTCTTTTTCCATTTAATATCTATTTCTCCGGAAGCATCTATCCAAAAAACTGTTAGTAGATTATAGGATTGCTACAATTAAGCAATTTTGGTATACAAATTCGATTTTTAAATTCAGTAATACGGAAATAATACAACTCCATTTTAAATAGGACGTAATCACCATGGCAACCTAAAATCATTACCTATCGTGGGATATCATTGAATTAATTATGTATGGTAGGATTTAATAGAATGAAGAAAACTTTTATTAATGTCTTTTTAAGTTTTGATTCCATTTTCATAAAATTTGAAATGACTCGACAAAATAACGCAACGATTATATATATTAAATTTCAAACCATTCGGTTTGGTAGTTTTTGCGCTGTTATATGCAGACGGACGGACGGACCAGACGACGATTATAGGTGCTACGTATTTATATAATTACGAACGCACCTAAAAAGACTGATGGAGAAACTGTCAATTTGTTAGATATTTTTTTGACCAGTAATGCGCTATATAAATTGTTTTATAAAACGTAAATGGAAAACGATTCGCTATTTAAAACTCTTGATTTGTCTCCAAAGCGGATAAGGCCAAGTAGCGGATAAGGCCAAGTAATTTCTTTATATGAGAAAATTAGACCCATTACTAAAGAAAAATTATAAGATATGATATATTTATTACCCTACCACACTAGGGGCCGATTAACTTCTGAATGTAGGGGATACACGATATCATTTTGGGGCCCCCTTTCATTTGACAAAAGTTTTCTTAATTCTTCATTCATGAAAACTCACCAATGATACTAATATTATTCCTGGGAGTAGCTTAACCGAGGTGACATATATTTCATTAAACAGCTTTATGTTCCCTGTATATACTTCAAATATATTTAGTATGCTCAATTTTCCAAGGGATTTCTAACAAGCACATCAGAATGCTATATGATTAATTAACATCCTATTGATGACAATCAAATTTCCCTGTTAAATAAGTTTCGTGAAGTAGTGCGTGGATTCGCTGTTGGATTAAGCAACCTTTCTTTTTCAAATAAATGAAAAATGCAATGTAAAAAAATGAAATGGAAATTAGAAGGCCCTCTCCACAGTCATTTTGGGGCCCCTTTTAAATTTTAGAGGAGAAGCATGTGCTTCATGTGCCTTTTGGATAATCAGGCCATGTGTACCACTCATTCACCATGAATACTTTAAAAATCTTCACTATCTAGTATAAGAAATATAATTATATGCATACAACACTTCTTACTGAATAATTCTTTTTTTTTTTTACACCTTTTCCTATAAAATTATTATTTTTTCTTTTATTGTAACTTTTCTAAAGAAGAATGAAATATTGAAATAATAAATAAGTTAATAAGATAAAATAATATATAGGGTAGATGTGCCAAATAACGGACACCCCCGAATGTTTTTGGTTTATAAAAAAATAACCAATAAAAATTTTGCTTTTTTTTTTTTTTTTTTTTTTTTTTCGTAACTTCCCCTTGCATGTTTTATAATCTGGGTTATTGTTAACACGCTTAATCAAACCAATCAGGAAGCAGAAAATAATGTTTCACATTTCCACTGTTTTTCTGTGAAAATCTTGAACATGTTAAGAGCTGGCTTTCACTTAATTTATATCTTCCTTATTTTCTTGCAAAAATTGCATGTTTTTGTTTAGATAGTAATATGAAACTTTAAATTTCATATACCAATGGCCATTTACAAGATTTCATTTATTGTTAAGATTTTAGGACAGGTGTCCATTACTGGAATGCTTAATTAGTCTCTTTCCAGTAATGGACACCCCATGTGGCCAATACTAAAAGTATAATTTCAGCAGTGTATAAATTATTTTTACTTAACTGAAAAGCTATCTAATCAAATTTAATTCTTTAATTTTACTTAGTAGAGTGTAATAAGCACTTTTTTTTAATAAATAGGGTCATTCCATGCCAAAATCAACCAAAAAATTTCAATATTCAACCTGACAAATTTTAGATTTTAATGATACTGTCAGGAATCAGATTTATATCATCTCCCTGATGATAATAAATCAGAATATATCTTTATTTTTTTTTTATTTCATTACATTTTTCATACAATTAATTTTTAAATTTCAAAAAATCATTTTTTTTTTTTTTTTTTTTTTTGCGTAAATGTTTTCAATTGTGATTTTCTCAGGTTCTATGAGGCATAGGGAGTTGTTTGACCACTCATTTTAAAGAGAATTTCTCAAGGCTTTATTTGGTATGCAAATTAAATATGCTTGATTAAAAAATAACATTTTTAAAATCTAAAAAAAAGTTAAATTGTGTTTTTGAATAAGATTTATGAAAAAATTGTACGATTTTTGAAATAATGGGAGCTTGAAATCTTGAAAATTTTAGAATGGGATCTCAATGGGATCAGAGTTATGAAATGCAAGCTGAATATTATCATACAAATAATAAATAAATAACAAAATAAGCTAGAGTTAGATTATTATTTGTATGGTAATCTTCAGCTTTTTATTTGTCATATAAATGCAAACATAGTTTCAATGATGAAAAGCAAAGAAGTGGGTAGAATGTGACAAGTGCAAGAAAGAACGCTTATAATTTTAAATGCATTCCAAAATCGCACATTGAGTGGTTTGGATTAGCAGAAAGTGATGAGGAAATTGAAGATTTGGCATTTGAATGCCATAATTGTACAGTACACCATTCGGACGTTGATATGAGTGAAGATTAGATAAAATGAGGCAATAAAAAATGTCACCAAACTTAATTATTGTAAAACTAAATCTTTACATTATAAATCCTTTAATGAATAAATTGCTATCTTAAATTGCAATATTTTCTTTTATCAATATGCTTTCATTAAGTTCTGAACATAAATACTATCATAAGCATAAGACAATTATCTAATTATTTTTGTAAGGTGTCCATTACTGGAATTTTGGGTGTTTCGATACATTTCTATTATTTATAATTAAATTTTGATTCACATTGGGAAATGAGACTATGAGATTGATTAAATAATGTTGATAGATTAATATAATATTTAAAAAAGTGGAATATAATAATTATAACTATTAATTAGAAAATATTTTTTAAAGAAATTCCTTAAGGGTGTCTATTACTGGCACATCTACCCTATATTTGTTATTATTATATTCTATTCAAAGAGCCCCACCAGTGGCTGAGAGGTTGTGCTCTCGAAGCTGGTAGACGGGAGGTGCTGGGTTCGATCCCAATCGCGCCCGTCGGCCTAATCGTTCGGAGTTTTCGTGGTTTTCTTCGAGCCGTGGATTTATCCATGCGTAAATACGGGTTAGGTTCCCTTAGAAAGACCCCCACGAAGGGCACTCCCCCCGGGCCTATATCCCTAGTGTAGATAATTGGCCGTCAATAATCAACCAACCAACCAACCAACTATTCAAAGAAAATCGACGTTTTTAACAAATCATTGCGTTTTAAAGTGAGGCAAGTCCATTGGCGTATGCCAAAACCATGATTTTTTTCTAACTCGGATAACCTTATTGCATATTAAATTTGCATGAAATAAGACCACAGAAAATAAAAGTCTATTGCTCCTTACGAATATTTTTAAACCCTATTCAAATGTAAACCATTAAATATCCAGCAATAATATAAAATGGATTTGCGCCACTTTCAGAATCAACGGCTCATTTGAAAATCTTTCTCCATGCTCTACACTGCAAAAAGATAGTGTTGATTTTACAGTATAATACTGGTATCCCATCTGCCAGTATTATACCGTAAAATAAGCAGTAATAAACAGTAAAATAAACAGTAATACGCTGCCGCGCATGTGCGTAAAATTAAACTTTTTTTTTACTGTAAAATCACTACTGTAAAAAATTTGTTACTGTAAATTTTACTGTAAAATCAACACCTTTTTTTTTTTTTTTTTTTCAGTGTAACGAGTAAAACAGTAAAAATTCCAACCTAAACTTAGAATTAGGGGTAGAATTAGAGTTATGATACTTCGAATTTTATGAATTTTCGCCACTAAAAACGGAAAACCGCGTATTTTAGCGCTAAAAAATACTGAAAATTCATAAAATCCTAAATTTTTAAACTCTGTTAGTATTTATCGTAGAAGAAAGAAAAAAAATCCCTGACGGCCTGGCCTACAGGCACAGGTAGATTTCGAAGGCGCAGACCGTGGGGCCCCTGTTTCTTGGGAATTGCAGAAGAAAGACTTATTTGCCATGATGCGGCAGTTGGGACCGCACACTTCGAAATATGCACCTCTGCCTGTAGGCGGAACCAACAGAGATTTTTTTTTTTTTGTGTGTGTGTAAGGGTTGATCCTATAAAAAACTTGAATATAAAAGATGTAGATAATATTAAAAAGATTTATAATAAATTTAAGCGGATTTGATATCTTGTGAATTAACGAAGTTATGAATTTATTTCTTCTTAAACCCCTATCCCCCCCCCCCTTGAGGCCATTTTTAATGATATAAAAAATCTGTCTTACATAAACTTTCGATCCTTTTCCTAGAAGTAATAATAACTTTAAACGGATTCGATATGTATCAAAAATACGCAATATGCATAAAGTACTGGTTCACAGTTTCATAAATCCGAACTCAAAATTTAGTGCAACAACTTCCTATAGTGGCCAATGAATATATGGTGACCAGAAAATTTCCTTATTTTCTGAAGAATATTAAAGTTCAATTCTAAGACATATCTATATCTGAAGGGATAGCTAATTGAATTAAGCTGGCCACCTTGTCAGCTTATGCTAATGTGTCAAAAATTTTTCAATAATGTGTTAATTGCCTTCACTATCAGCATTATCCATAGATAATGAGGACATCTGATCAACTCAATTTGTGTTAAATACCGAAAACTCATATCATGTGCATTAATCTTAAATATATATATATATATATATATATATATTTTTTTTTTTTTTTTTTTTTTTTTTTACTTTTCTTTATCGCGTATTACGATTATTGGCTACCACCTGTTTGTCGACGAATTAGTCTCATGAAAAAACGCAAATATTTTTGCATTATAGACAAATTTCCCTGAATTTTAAGTACTTTTACGAAATTCTCTGACTTTTTCCCGATTGATAAATCTCCCTGACTTTTCCCTGATTTCCAGAATCTGTAGTCTCCCTGATAGAGCAAGTATAGCTTCGTAATGCAAGTATTCACAATTCATTGCTTACTGTTGCATAAATTTGAATACAAAATTGTCAGCGAACTGTTTTATGCAGTAACCAATGGCCAGTGAAATCCCAAATACTCGTCATGTATCACATGCTCCAAGATTTTAAAAGTAAATTTTGAAGGGAAAAGCCATGCAGGAAAAGAAAAAAAAATTCAGTTTTTTTTTTTAGAATTTTTTACAAAGGCAGTAATTACTTGAACATTACTTTTGTAAATGTGAGAAGATTTTTTATTTTACTTCCTTTAAAGGTTAATCTCTTCAAAGCCATACATGCCTAAGCAGCATTATTCACCGTGTAATATATGTTTCCATTTTCTACTCTTGTATACTTCAATTAAATTATTGTTCAACGCTAAATTTACTACACGATAATTTCAGGAGTATTTTACTTATTTAAGGAGTTCTAAGTACTCCTTGGAAACTTTTTCATTTCTAAGGAGTTTCTAACAAGTAAAGGTACTATAGTCTGTGGCCTCGAATTTCGATTTTTATAACTCACTCGATTCGTCTCATCGAGCTAAGTAATTTGCTACCTGGCATATGGGCTATTGAGTTTTGATAATGACAAGTTGCCGGGTCAAAGTTTAAAATGTCGTTCGTTGAAAAGCAGTTGCCGTCAAAGAAATAAGTAAGATTTAAATTTATTTATGGTTTTTACACTGACATGCGTAGAGGATAGTCAATTTTTAACACATTGTTCATTCCGAAGAAGTGAGTAAAACGAAATTATTTCTCACACAGTGCGCACAACGAGCAAAAGCTTCTTTAGCTGACTCGACGACGCATTCAAAACTGCTTTCATCATAACTTGCGGAAACCTGCCTGTCAAGTAGCATACGAATATTTTATCTGTTATTACAAATTCTTAAAATAACAGCAATAATATAACCTTATAATAGTTATTGGCATTGTAAAAACCGATTAGTAAACTTAAATCGCACTTATTTCTTTGAAGGCACCTGTTTTACACTGAACGAAATTTTGAACTTTGACCCGGCCCCTTGCCATTATAAAAACTCAATAGCCGATATGCGAGGTATAAAATTACTAAGCTCGATGAGACGAATAGAATGAGCTATAAAAATCGAAATTCGCCGCCACAGACTATAGTACCTTTACTTGTAAGTAGTCTAAGGACACTGTATGAACCCTGGATATTGGATGTTAATTTTTCAAAAAAATGAAAAAATAAAATAATAATCATAGAAAAGATAAATAAAATGACTTCATCTGATATTTCAATCATTCATTTCTCAATTTTCAAAATGAAGAAAAAATTTCCCCTTGAAATGTAAACATATATTGAAAATGACCCGTATCTTTATTGTTCAAGCTCCCGTTGTTGTAAGACAACCGGCCATCTGTTTGCTACAAATATACGATGATCGGCCTCATCGTACGGTGGTTAACGGCCTTAGCAACCTATTTTTAGGACAGTCTTATTTAAAGAAAAATGGCGTTAGGGCGATTCTCGTGAAACAGGAGGTTTTCAATATCAAAAAATTGAAAAATTGAAATGTTTTAAAATGTTTAAAGGGGGCAATAACACTAAGAAATTCTATGGAAAAAACTGGAAGTGATGTACCTTTCTTTCGGGAATTACTGGAGCGATTTCAATAAGAAATAGTTTTGGCAGTAGATAAACTATTAATCAATCCTTCAGCAAGAAATAAAAAAACAGGGGTCTGTCTAAGTTTTTCTCACAGGGTCCTGTATATGTGAAATTGTGAACAGTTTTTATATAGTTGTAAAAAATTAGTCATAATTTTGTGAATTTGAAATTGTTGTTACATCCAGGCTCGTGTTTATTTATTTTCAACAAGATCCTCTACGTATGAAACAGCTAGGTAACAGGCTATTTAGCGACTTCGACAGTGTTGAGACAAATCAGATTTTATTTTTAAATTATTTCAAATTTGTGAAAGTTACAGTTTTAAGGTAAAATATTTTGTGAAGGACCCTGTTTTACGGGCGGAAATTGTGAAGGGTCCTTTAAAGGACAAATTTTTCCTAAACAGATGCATGAAAAATGAAATAGTTACACAATTTTGCAAACAAAAAATTCAATTTTCTTAGAGACCTCCAACGAAGAAGGTTATACAATTCATCTGTATGTATTTAGGGCTGCCATGTTGTACATTTTCCATGCTTATTGTACATTGTACGTTTAAACTGCTCCCGTATAACGATTTCTTCCATATTTCTCTTATTATATCTGACTTTAATGTTTTTGAGTATTTTTCTCAGTTTATATTTTTCATTTGCGTCAAACGTTCCACTTTTTGTTTCAACAACCTGAATGTTAAACACAATTTTTGTGCAACAATTGCACAGAATTTCACTCAGATGTTGCCGGGAATTAAGGCTATTTAAAAATTTTTTTTTTTTTTTTATTGTCTTGTTATCTAAATTTGACGTTATTGTAAGCTAAAAGTATATGTACATTATAAAATTTGTACTTTAGAATACATATATATATATATATTTGTTCAATTATTTTACTTTGATTCCTAATACAGTATTTCTTTTTCAGGGTGTACATTACTAAACTTTTCATGACGATTACTGAATTTTGGGATAGTCTGATTTATTTCTGTTGCCACAGTTAATTTTCGATTCATAATGGGAAATATGAGGGCAAAATTAGTTAAAGAGACGGCAAAATTAGTTAAAGAGAATAATGTAGTGCAAATACAATTAGAAACTAATAATTAGAACTATTGATTAATAAAAAGTTTTTATGAAAAACATCTGGAAACTTAGTCTGGCCAGAAAAATGATGTTTAAATAATAATAATAGTAATGTTGTTGTATATATATATTATATATATAAATGCAAGTCCAGGGGTCGGAAGTAGCACGCTACAAGTAGCGAAACTACAGTAGTCGCTACTTTTTACAGTAGTTTGTAGTGTAGCGCGCTACATTTTGAACAATGAAGTGTAGCGAGTAGCGTGATACAAAATATCAGTAGTTTGTAGCGAGAACCAATGCTACTTTTAACGCTACTTCAGGGGGGGGGGGGATGTGCCAATCCACAAATCACGTGGTTCAAACTTGCTTCTTTTGTGCAAATTTTGTTCTACTCAGTAATTTGCGAATCTCAGCTGCTGTTTATAGAAACGTATCGCATGAAGTCATAGATTTTTTCCATTGACACTTGCTGCAAAAATTAATTACTAACCCACCAAAGAAAATAGTTTTCTTGCTGGCAACACTTGATTATTTACACGTTATTAGGTCTTCATATTTTAACGCCGGGTTTCTTATTATTCGGAATTGCTTTATTTATAGATTTATTTATTGTTTGCATTTAGAGTTGTTTTTCTGCAATTTTCCAGATTATATCTCTCTTAATTTTTCTATGAAATGTGTAATGTGTGTAAAAACTAACATTTTCTTGTATATTATCTTTCTTAATTTTTTTTAATGCCCTCGGTTGTGTCGCATTAATTTAATTATACCCCAGCAGACGCGATATAACGAGGGGGGAGGGGGTCGCTGTATTATTTAATTCAGGTCTTCAGTTTCGAATACAAATTGAATCCCTTGACAAAATCTGAAAGTAGCGAAGTAGTAACTACTTTTGAAAAGTAGTTTGTAGTCGCTACTTTTTAAAACAAGTAGTTGTAGTTGTAGTTAACTACATTTTCGATAAAGTAGTTGTAGTTCGCTACAATAAACCGACCCCTGGGCAAGGCTATTTTGGGGGTATTGCGGGCGGGGGAGTCCTAGGTCCCACCTTAGAGTTTGCGGGTCGGGTTGACATTACAGGGCGGCCACTGACGACTATTTTTATATTCTTTTTGCACCACTTTTTTTTTTTTTTTTTTTTTTGAATTTGCAGTATATTTCTCTTGCACTTGTTGTCAAAGTGTGTGTGAAAATTTTATGTTTAGAGAAAGTGGTGCGAGACAGAATTAAAAAATAGTCACCAGTGGCAGCCCTGACTTGAAATGTTTCGTGTTCGGATCGGGTTGACAAGATTTTTTAAAAGGAAGGCCTGAATAGTTTTTTAAATATAAAAACTATACATTTGAATATTAATGAGTGTATACATGTTCATTATTATACAAAAAAGATAAAGTTGATATTAGAGATATAAATGTAGACTAAAATATAGATTAATTTCTTTCATTTCGGGTTCAGAATTGATTATTTCGGGTTAACGAAAGGTTTTTTGTCGAGTTCGGTTCGGGTATCGGGTTGACTTTAAGCAGAATTTCTGGATTCAATGTAACCCATGCAAGACTTTAGTCCCCCTAAAACTGGGAACCTACGATAATAAAGCACTGTAATAGGCTGGTGGTGCTGCCATCTACGTTCGAGATATGGAATTTCAAACTAAAGATAAGGGCTTTTCAGACAAAAATAAAGTTTTTAGGATGGTCTAAAAATATGTCGGATAATCAGCATATTGTATATAACTGCACCTATTGAAAAGGATCATACAGAGAAAAAAGAAAGAAAACTATTATTAGGTATCGACCACTTCTTCTCATAGGTGTCTTTCAGTAGAGATTTCAGTAGAGGTCTGCACGGGCCAAAATTTACAGGCCCTACCCCGGCCCGGTGCAAAAAATAAAAGTTCGTCCCGGCCCGTGCAAAAATCAATAAAATTAGGCCCGGCGCGACTGAATTTCTACAAAAAATTCCGAATTTTCTTAACGTACAAATAAGATTCTTTTAAAGAATAATGCATACATATCTGAAAATTTTACAGTATATTACAGACTATATGTTTGCAAGCCATAATAATACAGAATAGAAACATTAATCATCACTTAGTCTCTTAGCTATTACATTCAAATAAAGACTCGTTAAAAAAAAAAAAAAAAAAAAAAAAAAAATATATATATATATATATATATATATATATATATATATATATATATATATATATATATATATATATATATATATATATATGTTGTTTAGAATAAAAGAGAAAATATGGTTAAACACCTCACATTTGAAATATTTCTCTGTAATTTATTAAATTTCCAAAAGATAACGTCAGAAAAAGTTCATTATCACTATTATTTTTACAAATAAAATTGCCCGCCCTACACTTTCTGGGAACAATTAAGTCCATATCCTGCCCTGAACATGTAGAAAAAAATATATATAAGCCTGAATCCGGCCCGAGTCTGCTGAAACAAAATAAGCACAGGCGCGCACACGATGTCACTGTCCGATGCAGATCTCTACGTTGGACATGTCAAATTTCTGTACTGATGTTATCAAACTAGCAACGGCACGTACAGCACATTTATAAACTATTCTCGGCCCAGCTAGGTCCATTGAAAATTGTTCATATTTTGTCGGCTTTATCAGACTCGTTTAAATCTATTATATCGGGCCGGTTACCCGGATAATTTATTTATCGGCCCGGCGAGCCCGTTTAAATTTTTTTATCGGCCCGGCCCGGCCCGTTAAAAAAAAATGTCTTTATTCTGCCGGCCCGGCCCGCTCGAAAGTTTGTCGCAATTTTTTCACTATATACGTCTCGGTCACATTGGTAGCATGGGATTTTCAAGCTTCACAAAGATGGAAAATAATAAATCAGGAACTGGGTAAGCTAGATACTTAACCTATATGCCGTTCTTTTCGTCTTTTTATGCCATAATCCTCACGATTGTCTGTCCATGGGTGGGTGATTCCTGTCTCCATTTTGCCGGGACGGGCCAGGTACGGGCCAGGTACGGGCCCGTACAGACCCCTAACCTCTAGAGTAACTTTCGAAATGAAAGTAACCAGAAATCCCATTTTCCTGCAGCGAAAATCAGTAACAAGTTTCAGGCACCTCTCCGAATGGGCAGTGCCTGCCAACCCGACACAAGTCCGTCCCCTCCCCCCACACCCACACTTACTAGGAGAAATTTTCGAGCTACATTACAACTAATGAAGAGTCAACGTACTAATGAACTACCATAGGCACAGCGGCAAGGGGGGGGGGGGGGGAGCACGGATAGTCCTTGCATTTTGAAATTTCGCTGAATTTTCTTATTCTCCGATGAATTTGAAAGGGAAAAAAAATGCAAAATTTATTTTTACTAGTGATTAAGAATTTAAATGATTACAACAGAAAGAGCAATTGCAGTGGTCAGAGTGATCAATTCATAAAATATAGGACATTTTTCGCGAAAAATATAGGACATATATAGGACATTTAGATAATAGCGTTATAGGAAATATTTAGCAATAAAAATTTTATTTAACACATAATCTATATTACTTGATAAATTTTCACTAATTAATGATACTAAATCAAAATATCTATATATATAAAAGAAAGTCCTGACTGGGGAGATCCATCAACTTAACGCACAGCCAAAACTACTGAACCTAGAAACTTGAAAATTGCAGGGAAAATACTTCTTAAGACGTAGACAAATGCTAAGAAAGGATTTTCCAAAACTAGACCCTTAAGGGAATTAAATAAAGAAAAAAAAATCCTTAAAAATCGGATATTATAGTTATGTGTCCAATAACATATTTTAATATATATTTTTGTATGCTGAATCAAAAGGTACCAAGTCCAATAGTTCGTGAGATATTACATATTTTTCTAATTTGGCGATGTCTTTGGTGCCATAACCTCAAAATTCTAACATTGCAAATGATAATTTCTAAAAATACATGCGTAATTATAGAAATACGGCAAAAACAAAGCAGCAGAAACAATCATCATAAGCGCTAGCATGTGACGATTATAATGCCAAATGTATGAGAAAGTAGAGAAATATAGGACAGTTACAGAAATATAGGACATTTTTTAAGGTTATTTTATAAATATAGGAAATATAGGACAATTCTGACTCCTGCAATTGAGAGTTTTTCATCAGGATGGGGTAAAGTCCCCCCCCCCCCCCCCTGAACCCCACGTGGAAATTAAATTTTAGGGTTTTTTCCTACGTTCATGTGTTTAAAATTTTTCTTAAACGGATAATTCTGGGGGGCAAGTGGACGAAATGCATATCTGTACCAAAATCTTGCCTCTCCCTGAATTTAGTTCTGTCAGCGTCCATGTGAACAAAATTCTTTACATTTATGTATTGCCCCTTCCACGGAACAAATAATCTGAAAGGAACACTGCTCACGAAGGCCAAATACAACTATTGTCCTGCTTGGGGGCAGGACAAGCGGATTTGATCGAGTCCACATAACATACCCGACTATACTTTTCAGGATTCAGGGCGCAAAATTAGTTCAGGATTCCCATGCTTATGCTATGTAGCAAGATCAAATAATTTTTATGAGTGTATCTTTTATGGCTGGACTCAAATTGGAAATTTTTACTTTATGGTATATACACTAATCTGATTTATACACTAATCTGATTATGTTTAATCAAAATAAATTATGGTAGAGCTAAATATATTGGCAATGAAATCTACAGATGATAGATATTTAAGGATGGGTAATTATTTAGTTAATGAATGGAATTTAGAGCTAAATTTGAGAAAGCAGTCAAATCAGAACAGAGTCTTCTAATTAGTTGTTCACAATGCCATTTGTTAGGAATTTTGCGACTTCAAATACACGACCACGCCACAATAATAGAAGTTAAACAAAGTTCATAACAAATTTAATAATTTAATTCAACCATAATCAATTAATTATCAACTTGTTACCCTTTTACTAATCCTTTTTTACAATGCTGTGAGATTTTAGCCGAAAGGTCTATTTTCAGCACAATACCCTTGCATGTTACATACATTTTCTCGAACAAGGACACTTAAAATGAGTATTACAAAACTTGCTCTCTAAAAAAACTAAAAAATGGTGGGCTGAATTACTAAAACTTAAAGTTGGAGCTTATGGGTTCTACAATCAACAGTCACTGCACCATTTTTTTTTTAATGAAAAAATTATACGGTGTAAAATGACGTCAATAACACATGAAAAAAATAAAAATAAATCAATAAATCCTACTTTATTTTTTCATATAAAAATATGAGTTTTCAAGTTTTATTACATAGGGGCTGAATATATAACGTTATCCCTTTACGGGAGGGTGGGGGGGGGGCGGGGTTGGCATTTGATATCGGAATATATCTCTAGGTGGAGGGGAGGGGGGGTTGTCTTTTGGATCAAACCAAATATTTTTTGTAACTTTTTTTTTTACATAAATTTTTTTTTTTTTTTTTTTTTTTTTTGGAGGGGGGGGGGGGGGGGCAAAGTTATAAATAAAGCCGTTAAATGAATATAAAATCATTTCATTCCAAAATATGGACTATCCCGGCGTTCGGATTTCCTGTTTTCCTGCTATATGCACATATAATTCGCTGTTAGAGAAAACAGGTGTTAAATATATTTGAAATGATACTTGTTGTGTTTACTAGTAAAGCGAAAGAAAGAATGTTATCCACTTGTTTCGTTGATAAGAAGCTCTGCTTTCATCTTCCCCGTGCAGGGGACAAGTACAAGAGGACTATATTACTATAAAATGCATTATGTAACGATAAACTATTATTAAATACATTTAAATAGTAACTATCTCTTTTAGATTCTATTTGATATAAAGTTATTTCATGCACAATAGTGATATTTTATTGACATCTTCTCTTCATTTGAGTAAAGTAAGCTAATAATAAATATATAACAATATCTTTATATCACTGCACACTTATAAAAACAACAACAACAACAAAATTGTAAAAATAAAAGGAATGTTTAGACATTGATATCACAGAGTTTCCCCCAGAGAGTTTCAGAAGAGTGCTGCACCCTGGTTTACAAAATAGCACCCTTCTTGCCCCGCATAAAAAGAAATTGCAACCTTCTTGCCCCTCAGTAAAAAAAGGTGTTCTTTCTCCATTTTGAATTAAAAAATTTGCTTTCATAGTAAAAATTGACTCAATGTTGCCTTGAAAAGAGTGTCTTGACTTTTAAATATTAAAAGTGCCCTTTAAGAATCTGAAAAGTGCCCTCAAGAATCCAAAAAGTGCCCTTTAAGAATCTGTAAAGTGCCCTCAAGAATCCAAAAAGTGCCCTAAGAATAAAAAAGTGCCCTTTTCTCACCAGCAGCACCCTGCCCTTTTTAAATCCTGGCGAAAACTCTGATATCATTTAAAGGGGGGGGGGGGGTTGAGGAATGATAACGTATGATATCGTAAGGGGGGAGAGAGGGTCCAAAATTACCAAAATGTTGATAACGTTATATATGTACAGCCCCATATATGTTACAAAGTATATTATTTGTACATTACTATAAAAATAACAAATAAGTCTTTAGATATCTGAAACAAGAACGAAAAAACATGCGTCAGGCATAGATTATGAAACATTTTCCAACACTAACAGAACATTATTAAGAAATTTCATTTTTTAATACAATGAAGTCGACCATACTCCGCCATGTAACTGAATTATTTTGTGCGTGTCTGTAAACGAACTATAAATGCTACTTATTCTATACTCTTGAGAAAGCATGCTACAAAAATTTCGAAACGTTCGGACAAGTAGAAGTATTTAACGCTGCTCGTCACTGAACTTCCCGATTCCCCTCGCTAATGTTAAATCCATGAACATAGATCTTTAGTTCCTTGTTCATGGTTAAATCTATGGGCATGGGCGTAGGATGCATTCGTATATTTAAAAGATCTCTTCGGGAAATTATTATTTTTAACTTCTGTTTTCTGTGTACACTTCTTAAAAGGTGTCTCTTATTTTCTTAGTTGTCAAAATATTTCTAAAATATGTGCTTAATTTATAATTTTAAGTGTTAAAATCTTAGCGAAAATGAATAAGATTTTAACACTTCACATAAAATTAATATACATTTTAGAAAAAATTTAACAACTAAAAGAGACATCGTTTGAGAAGTATACACAGAAAACAGAAGTTAAAAATATTAATTTCCTGACGAGATATTTTAAATATACGAATGCATCCTATAAGCCCATAGATTTAACATTCGCGAGAGGAATCGGGAAGTTTACTGACGCCTCAAAAAAAAAAAAAAAAACGAGAAATTTTCGATAAAAACGGTAAAACGCGGCTGTTTCGTCTCATGTTTTCATTACTAAATATGCACATTTTTTCAAGAAATTTTAGAGAGCTTGGATACAGTTATATTTATAACCGATTAAAATTTCAGAGAGTTCGAACGATGAGAACTTTTTTTTTTTATGTTAAAGAACCCGATGCGAAAAAAAAAAGAGAAGAACACAATTCTTATACAACTAGATGACAATATTTTTCCCGAAATTTTTACACGGGGTGTAAAACAGTTATATTTATATATTTTTTTTAAACTATGAAACAAACCTAAGTGAAAAACCATGAAAATATCTTCTTACGAGCGCTTTTACCACTAAATATCAATATTTTTTCGCGAAGTCTTCCTCTAAAAGTACAAATTCAGGTTAAAAATATAGAACCATACAAACTCGAAGTTTGTTTAAGGTTATTATCACAGGCCCGGTCAATGCCGGGCGGGTCAGCTAATAAGCAATGAAATATGATTTTCCTGTGTATTAAAAGTATTTTAAACGATTAAAAAAAAAATGAAATTTTGACTTGTTCAAAGTGGTGCTATCAAGAAAAGAAAAGTTATTAATAATTTTGATTATAAAACGTATACCTTTCACGACGCATTACTTTTATGGGTATTGCGGAAAAAGAAAATAATAATAATAATAATAAAATGTGGCAAAGAGTACGTGATCCAGACAGCGTTTTCCATGACTTTGAAATTAAATACGTTTGCGCGCTATCCCTATTTCAAGCGGAGACGGAACTTAATTAAGAAACAACAAAATCGATCTAGAAGTGTCTGCAACTATTTTAACTGCAAAAACTGACATTGACTCGCGTCGCAAAATCGATGGTACAATTAAATGCCTGCCAATGAGTAAAAATTCCAACGCATATAAAAAAGAAAGAAAAATGGAGCCCCCCCCCCTACCCCACCCCCAATAAGAACGAATATATCGTAGATTATGCACAATAAGAATTAATTATTATTTCCAATTTCGACAACACGAACACTCACGTTAAGTATGTATTCTGAAACATATATTATGACAAAATGTTTAACATTTGCAAATAAACAAAACTAAAATTAAAATATACTTTGAAACCAACAGCATCGAAATTTTCATCAATGAAAAAAAAAAAAACCAGAGGACCCGTGCAATATTTTCGCACTGCAGTCTTTGAGATTATTTTGTGATACGTTTTTTCATTAATTTTTATTTATTTATTTATTTATTAATCAAAGAAAGCTTTTTAACGAAATGGGAGCGTCAAATATTGATAAAAAACCTTCCGTATGATCGTATGATATTTCATTCATCGTTGTGAGAGCATCGTATGTGCATAGAAAAGGGGATGTTGGCATTAGAAATAATATATATTTGAAATTCATAGATATTATAATTATATATATATATATATATATATATGACAACTTAATAAAAAAAAATCGCCATGTGAACAAACAGATACATTAACCTTCCGTTCTACCTTTTAAGTTCCACAGTTCCACGAGTTAGGTATGCCTATGTTTTTAAAACTAATTTAGAGTTCCTAGAAAATATTTAAACAGTTTAAATTTTGTTCTAAAACTCCATTAATAAGATAGCTAAATTACAATAACTGAATATATATATATATAATAAAACTTCTGTTAATAATAACCATTAAATCATATAAAAAATCGACAATATATGAACCGATCATTATAATACAATACAAAGACATATATCCAAAAATGTTAGATTCTCAAACTGAAATAAATGGAAAAATAATTAAAAATATGTGGAGAAAAAAATCCAATGGGCAGAAGGTGAAAACATGACAAAAAGCAAATTGAAACTTATATTGTGAAACACTTTATCAAGGGCAATGTACCACAAATATAAGTAAAACGTAATTGATTTCTGTTTGAGTAAATAAGCCTGAGCCAAATTTACTTTACTGAAATTGCCCGATCAACTACGATGTATCATGTAAAGAAAATAGAATAAAATTAACATATACTGAATATATATATATATGTAATATATATATATATATGAATATATGAGTGAGAGAGAGAGATAACTGAAGTTATAAAAAATGCAATTATTTACAAATTAGTTCAGTGCGTAAAGTAGAAAATCACGGGGCGCAAGGGAGCGGGTTCATAGGTCTCGGGTCGGGTTGGCTCTAATTGTTTCGTGTTAGGTTTTCACTTTCGCGGATCGTGTTCGGGTTAGCCCGAATTTTCAAAAAAATATATACATTTTTTAATAATAAAACCCATTTTTAACAACATACTTTTTAATAAAAAACAAACAAACATATATTTGAATATTAATGGATATATATATATATACTTACATTTCAACATAAAACATAAAACTGATATTAGATATAAAATAGTAGACATATTTTTCAATGTATTTAAAAGGAATTAATGTTCTTTCCTTTCGACAAAAATTGCTGGACTCTATAATTCAAATACAAACATTATTTCTGAATGTCGGATGCGCTCTCCCAAAAACTGTTAGTCTTCAATGTTCGATAATTCGATCATAAAATTCATAAAATTGAATTATAAATTATGATATGTTTTATAAATCTTCAGAAATATACACTTCTTAAAAAATAAAAATAAAATCATATTTTGTGTAACTTTAAATTACCTATAAATAAATCTTCATTTTATTTTTCAACTTACAATATGAATTTAAAAGTTATTCTTGCGACAAAACTCGTAAAAAATTACTTTCGCCAATCAAAGTGAAAATGTGTTTCTTAGGCGAACAACTAGAAATAGCCTATCTTAAATAATAATAATAATAATAAAGAAAAATTTATATACAATAATAATAATGAAAAATAATGAAAAAGAGAAACATCCCATAAAAAGACAAATGGTTAATGTAGTCTGGTCACAAGCTTTTGCTAAAGATAAACAACGGTGCAGGGTTTTGTGCAGAAAAGTAAGTTTTGTGAAGAGAAAAGTCATTTAAAAAAAAAAATCAAAATTTATATATATTTTTTCTAAATTTTCAAAAATATATAATTTTTAAAAAATATAAAATAATATTTTGTGTAACTTTAATTTACCTATAAATATATCTTCATTTTTATTTCCAAATAGTTTAATACACTTAAATATGAATTTTAAAAAAATATTCTTACGACAAGACTCGTAAAAAAAAGTAATAATAATAAAGGAAATTTTATAAACAATAATAATAAAGGGAAAACACTCCATAAAAAGACAAATATTTAATGTGGTCTAGAACACAAACTCTTGCTAAAGATAAGCAACAGTGCAGGGTTTTGTGCAGAAAAGTAATTTTTAAAATTTAATTCGAAATTTTGGTTGTTTTTTAAAATTTTAAAAATATGTATTTCTAAAAAAACACATTTTTGTAACTTTAATTTAACTATAAATAAGCCTTCCTTTTTATTTTCAAATATTTTAATGCACTTATTCTTATGACAAGACTCGTAAAAAGTTACGTTCGCTAATCAAAGTGAAAGTCTGTTTCTTAGGCGAACAAGAAATAACCTATCTAAAAAATAAAATAAAAAACTATTAATAATGATAAAGGAAATTTTATAAATAATAATAATAAAGGAAAAAAAGAAAAACACTCTATAAGAAGACAAATAGTTAAGACAGTATACAAAATTTTACTTTTTTTTTTCTTTTATAAATATTTTTTACTTGAAATGTCTATGCAATATATAATATAAATTTTCTAAAACATACTAGCAATCAATTAATCCAGATTGACTGACCATATCAAATCGTATTTAGAAAGACAATTTGTATAAAACAAATTCAAACCAAGAGTGTAATATTGGAACTTTAAAGGGAACTCGAGTGTCATGGCTTATTATTCTATACCATCTGTTTAAAATATAAAATGCTAATGAATATTTTAATCAGACTACATAATCTTAAATAAAGTGAAGAGTGAAAACAAAATATCAGATTTGTTATCCCACACTTCATAAAGCAAATAACAGTACAATAAATCCAATATTATAAAATATAAAATAATATCAAGCTTGTTAACAGCAAATTATATTTTTATTGTATCAGTCGAGATTCGGGTGTAAACCTGTCATAACGCAAACAAGTAATTGTAATTTATTCATTGTCAGTCTCTCTGTAGATTTAGTGACAGCAGGATGTCTGTGTTGTTGATGGCTATTGTGTGGTTTAAGAGTTGCTATTATTTAAATTTTAAATGTTAATATATTATAAAGTATTGTTATTAGTGTGTGAAAACTTACTTAAGTTAGTGGTAAAAAATCTTTTGGTCTGACAAAGTTTTAATACTAACACCAGAGAACATGAAACTGAAAAATTTCAATATGCATAACTAATTGAAGCATTGTCATTAATAAATCTAGGAAATTTAAAATCTGTAATGAGTAGCGACTGCTAGCTGAATAGCCAATTTTTGCAATCTTATTCTTTCTTATACTTTCTTAACAAAATTTCAACACCAGTTTTTTTTTTTTTTTTTTTTTTTACAGATTTATTTTCTTTATTTAATCAGAGCATTTCTGCTATTAAATAAAATGAAATTTGCTAACTAAAAAAATGGTGCCCAAAAAATTAAAAGACCTTTACTGGATGCCCGTTGCGAAGAGGAAAATTAAAAGGGCCCCTCTGATGGAATTGTCGGAGGACCTTACGAAAATGAAATTCTCACTCCTCTTCAATTCTATGAATGGCCAGTAAAATAAATATACAGGGGGAGCACAAAGATTATAAATATTTATTGTGCGGAAACTATTATACGGTAATCCCTCGATATATCGCGCTACTTGGGAAAAAAGAAAAAAAGCACGATAAATAGGGAAAAATTAAATAAATAATAATAATTTAATAATAAATAACAATTTTATAACGAAAAAGCTCCAAACAGTGCTCAGAATCATCGACTCGTCGTTGTTTTTGGTCAAAAGTCAACACGCGCGGCACCCACTTTGACAACAGCTTTTTCATAGACAAATGTTCATTCAAAATAAAACCTACACGTTCCTTGGATATCTTCAGAGTCTGAGCTATCTCCTGCAACTTCACTTTACGTCCCCCAAAATGATTTTGTGGACTTTTTTGATATTTTCCGGAGTAACCACCTCTTTTGCGTGGTGCATCACTGGTGGCTGTACGACCACGTTTAAATTCAGCAAACCAGTCAATAATGGTTGATTTACCTGGTGCAGTGTCCGGATAACGCTTATCAAGCCAAGCTTTTGTTTGAACGGTGTTTTTTCCCATCAAATAACAATTCTTGAAATTCTTGTTTATCCATTTTTTTGTTTATCAAAAAAGTCGTTCAACTCTAACGTTTTATCCACACGGCGAATCGTCATGACATTTTTTCTGCTACCTTTTTTAAAGGTTAGTATTTACTAAAAAAAGCATCGGGTCGGCGATTGCAACGCCATCTGTGTGCCAGACCGGGAACTTATCAGCCGATGTGTTATAGTTTGTCTGTTTAAACAAATATATATATATATATATATATATATATATATATATATATATATATATATTAGTGATAAAAGCCTTCTTCGATTACATGTCAATTCCCTCAATAAAATATCAATGACATTACTATTTAGAAAAATTTTATAAAAAGAAAATTAAGCACAAATATTATTAAAATTTAAATCATTAAAGATTAAAAGAAAAAAAAAACATTTCATCAAAGGCGTAAAAATGTAAAAGGGCGCGTAAGGTTCAAACACTCCCAATTCACACTAGTCGTTGGGGGCCACCGTAATACTTACCCATCATGGATATGCATAATATAAAATATGAAAATAAAACATGTGTAAACTATTTAGAAAATGCATTGCAATTCGAATAAAATCGTGGCTTGATGACGTCATAAACTTTAAATGCTCTATTACTGAATTGTGTAAAAGAAACATCCTTATAACTCCAAAATTGATAATCATATTAAGTAACGGATTACTGCGTCGGATTAAGCGTCTCATTTCCAATTAAAATATAATCTTTGAATTGAAATTTGAATGAAATACAGGGTCATGAAAAATCGAAGAGTGTGGGAAATAGGATTACAAATATCTCAGCAACTAGTTATCCGATCAACTTCATTCTTTATGCAAAATTTATCTTTTTTTACTGTCTTTTATATTCACTCCTTAAAATAAACAATTTTTAAAATTTTTATACACCTTTTATCAGAACGAATATTTCGAGAGTCCGAAAAAAATAGTTCCGGATAATCGAAGTTACTGAAATTCAATAAGCTTCTTCCCATTATTACATACTAAGTACACACCAAATTTCAAGTCTCTATCTCGATTTGTTTGAGAGATAGAGCGTTTATAAACACACAGACGGACGGATTTTTTTTTTTTTAAGGGACAAATATGTTTTTCGGAATCTCAAGTGTCTAAAACGTGTAAATCCGTCAAAAAAAAAAATTTTCGATTTTCAAAACGATTACAAGACTTACCCTATACTACGTATGATGGGTAAGTAATAAAGACTTTTCTTTTTTTAAGTCACATGAGCTGCTCAAAAGACCAATTTTCTCTGTCCAATGTCTCATAATTCATCTCCGATTAAACAAGCTCTGTATATAAATAAATACATTAAATATTGATTACATTTCCAGCTATAAATCTGTACACTGAAAAAAATGTTGGTTTTACAGTATAATACTGGCACCCCAGCTGCCAGTATTATACCGTAAAATTAACAGTAATAAACAACAATTTTTTTTTGCAGTGTAGATCACAAGCCTCAAGAGCCTCAACGTAAGCTACGCAAGTTGTATTTTAATTTTGAATTATTTTTAATTAAATTTTTTGAATATTCAACCCGCAGTATTATTTCTTTCATATAATATTAATGCAAATAATATTTCCAGTAGTTTAAGGAGCTTTAAATCTTACGAATTGGAACGAAAATCGATTAGGTGCAATGGCACACACTGTTTATTTTATGTGAAAGGGGACTCTGCCTCCCCCCCAGAATCCCCCCCCCCATTATCTCATAATTTGATAACCGCAAATCTCTACAATTTTTAAAATATTAAATCTCCCATCTGAAATAATTAAAATGTTGATTTTGTAATAATGTCATTAACATATGCTAATTAAATTTTCCAGCATAGCTGAAATTACGCTGGAGATACTTATATAACAAAGGATATGAATTATTACTTACTTCTCAGCGTATAACCAACAGGGTGAAAAAATGTCCAGACTGGGGATCGAACCCGGAACCTTTGGTATGATGCACCAATGCACTGCCATTTTGGAGCTATCTGGACGACATCCAGTCTAGCATTTTCCCACTCTTATGTCTATTACTATTATGTCTATAGTATTATGTCTTATGTCTATTCTCTATTACTCACGGCTGCGACTTTGCAGCACAAGATGGAAAGTCAATCATGAGCTAAACCGAATGGTAGACCATTGGTGCGTAATACCAAAGGTTTCGGGTTCGATCCCCCGCACAGTGGGGCGTTTTGATGATCTAGGTGGACAAAATTCATTTTTCCGATTATCTTGGAATTTAACAAGACCGCGTATACTGGTAGCCGAATGTCTCTTCTGTCGAGATCCGTAAGAACTTCGTCCACAAAATCCGATGTGTGGATTAACTACGACCGTAAAGAATGCAGTTGGTTTGAGGGAGTTTCACCAGTTGCATTATTTTTTTGTAATTTCGAAAGCATGTCGTGATTTTTCTGTTTTGTTTGAAAGCAGGAGTTCACTGGACATATGTCACATGTTTGTCACAAAATTTAACCTATTGTTGTTTGAAAATAAGCGCCATCTTGTTTTCAAACTTCATCTTGACTTTTAATACAGTATTAAGCATTATTAAGAAATAAGCATTTTTTAAAATCAAAGTGCCATTCCTAAAGCATTGGAAACTTAAGAAATCTCCTGCGAAAATTTGCGAATCATTAAGTTATATTAACTTGAAGTATGTGTTTGAGTGTGCAATTCAAATCTTGCAAGTCAATTTTAAACCACTTTTAATTATCCGATTGAGCTGAAACTTTGAATACATGTGTAGTTTCAAGGACAACACAATATTATAATATAAATAAATAATAATAATATAAATAATAATAATAATAATAATAATATAAATTATTAAATAAGCCAAATATTTATCACTGTTTGATTATTTTATTACTGATACATTCGAAAACACAGCAAAACCTAATTAAACTTCAACAAAATAATTTTGTCCACCTAGATCGTCAAAACGCCCCACTGTGCCCCGCCTGGAAATGTTTTCACTCTGTTCGTTATACGCAGAGTAGTAAGTAGTAATTCATATCCTTTGTTATACATGTCATTAATAATTAGTTATTAATTATTCTAAAAAATATTTCATTAATTATTAACCCCTTCGAGACTAACGTCGCGTATACGTGACGTATAAGATGCGTACGAATCTGAAATTTTCCTACCAGTAATTTTAAATAGCAAATTTCGTATTTAATCACAGAACGTATGCGATTATATTAAGCAACGATTTCTATTTGGAATTACTGGTACAAAACGGTTAAAACTTGTGTATGAGATTCTCGTCGAGAAGGGGTAAATAATGCTAATTGTTTATTTTCCTTTCCACTGCATTCGATCAATGACAAATCAAAGTGGGAAAAAAACTTTCATTTATTTCCTTTGCCGTAACAGGAAGGAAGTTAAATTTCATTAAACGAAACTATTTCTATAATTATCTGCATAAATGAATCTAATTTTCTAATAATAAAAGCCTTTCATGGATTAAATGCCACTTCCCTCAATAAAATAACAATCGCATTACTATTTAGAATGCGAGGGCATTCTAAAGCCATCTTTTAACTAATCCACGCTAGGAGAATGGTTGTCTGCGATCTTTTTCTTGATTATTCTTCGAATTTTAGTGAAAAATAAACTTCAGCTGACATCCCGTAACAACGAATGAAACCGAAAAATCGCTCCTCACGTGTCGCTCGGAACAACAAAAAATGTTTTTACTTCTGAAGGTCACATGCTCAACAATCCGAGGCATTGTTTGACGTCGAGAAGTAGACGTAGTAGGTTCGTGTACTCAACTGGTCCTTTTTTCTTTTAATTATTTTGCAGTGAAAACGAAACAACTTTATTTTGCGACGACATTCTGGCATTGCTCAAATACCCATTATTTATTCGTAGGAAATAATTTAAAGCGTTCCGACAGCAAAGAAGAAAATTCAGTGGCAAAAAGAAAATGACACTTCAGATAATCGTGTTTTGAGTAATTCGGTTCCTTCGCTCGTAAGACTACAAAGTCAAAATATTCGACAATCAAATTGCTTACTGATAGCGTTGTCAGTGGTGTTGCCAGGAGGGGTCTGATTATCAAAAGGGGCACACGGGGCATGTGCTCAGATTTTTAAGGGGGCCCCGAAATGTATTTTGTCCCCTTTCTGAAGATACAGATTAATGCAAATTTACATTTATAGTTCATAGAAAAAAAATATTTTTCCCATTCATGAAAACTAAACTATCTCGGTGTTCTTCACTAACGACAATGAAATGAAATGTACACTTCGAAATTCCAAGAAGAAAAGATATTACACTAGACGATAAGGTGTTAAGGGGCCGCTTCACTGAAACTTCCCGATCGCGAAATCCCATGTTAGCCTATGGGAACTCCGAAGCGCGATTACTCATTACCTAATATATTTATTAAAATACGGTTTTCGCCATCAGAAAGTAGACGTCAGATGCCGAACTTGTGCGTTTTTAAAAATTGTCTCCTAAAATTTTAACTATTTTAAAATTCCTTATAAACTTTGAAATTTCCACTCGATGAAATTTTATCATCTTCTTAGAAATACTTAAAATTTAAGGAGACAATTTTTAAAAACGCACAAGTTCTGCATCTAACTTCTACTTTCTGATGGTGAAAACCGTATTTTAATAATTATATTAGGTAATGAGTAATCGCGCTTCGGAATTTTCCCATAGGCTAACATGGGATTTCGCGATCGGGAAGTTTCAGTGAAGCGGCCTCTTAACTGGGTGAATTAGGTCCTCCAGATTCGTCCGGAATGGATCAGTTGGTAGCTTCAGTCAAGAGATCCCTAGTTCAAATACCCGGACATTTTTCGCCCAGTTGGGAAATTATAACTCACGGATATTAGATAAACATATTTCATTCAAACACTTAGGTTTAAAGTTTTACTCTCTCTAAATATCGTGCAGTGCAGAAGATTTTAAATACTCATAATTTTTAATGCATTTTTATATATGTACGTAATATATTCTTTTTCATAAAGCTATGGTTTAAATTTAAAAACTGCACATAAAGCTGTTTGTCACGTTTATAATGCAATTTTCTAGAGAAAGGGGCCGCCCCGACATGGCCTGTGTGTCCCGGGTCCCACATAGAGTTGATCAGGCCCTGCCAGGTGTCCCGATTTTCAGGGGTTTCAAGACCTGTCCCGCGGAACTGCTGCGCGGGACGCCAAAAGTCCCAATTTTTCACGATGCACAAATTCTTTGAAATTAATTTTAATATTCGTTAGCCTGCATCCAGTGTTGAATTCAGACATTTTTCTCCGGGAGGGATTTTTGTGGCTCAGAGTCCGGGTGGGGTGGGGTGGGGTAATTGCACTTTTTGACCATTAAAAGCATAAAATCGCAAATCTTCCGGGGGGGGGGGTACATTTCAATGTTCCGGGGGGAATGCCCCCCCCCCCCCGGGCCAACCCTGAATTCAACACTGTGAGCATCGAGTGGAATTTAACATAGTTAAACCTGTGAAAACAAAACCTGTCTATACCGGAAAATGTTTATGATTCCGCAGAAAAGAAAAGAGCACAAATGTACCTGCCAAGACGAAATATTTTTCCGGTCCCTAGATATTATGTTTCAACAGGCTTTAATGTATTTTGTTTAGTAAAACCAGTGAAAAAGGAACTTGTTTATAACGGAATCCTGTCTTAAGTGTAAAAATGTCATAGTCCCTACGAAAAGTATACCATACATTTATAACTGCTCAATCGGAAACCTCTAGAAAAAGGAAATTTGTTACGGTCCCTAAGCGATTCCCCTTTCACAGATTTTACTGTATAAGATTATTATGTTTATTTAATACAGTAAAACCTACTAAAATAGAAAGTCTTGAAACAGGAGGAATATTCCCTTTTAACAGGTACAATTCTTTGGTATTATTTCTGTACGGACTATAATTTTTTTACGTTTAAGACAGGATTCTGTTATAGAGAGGTTCCGCTTCATAGGATTTACTAAATTTTTACGTCCCGAATTAGAAGCTCCTGTCTCACTTTCTTTGTCCCCCTGTCCCGCTTTTTGTGATAGCGGGCCTGGCAACACTATAGTCAGGAGAAGGGCTTGATTAATCTCTGAATCTAGGAGAAGCACGGTATCATTTTGGGGCTCCCTTTCATTTGGCAAAAGTATTCTTAATTCTGCATTCATGAAAGCTCACCAATGATACTAATATTATTCCCGGAAGTAGCTTAGCCGAGGTCACGTATATTTCCTCAAAAAGCTTTTTTATGTTCCCTGTATATATTTCAGTTTAATACCTTTAGCTGTATGGTCAATTTCCCGGGTGGTTTCTAACAGGGACATCTGTATGATTAATTAACATCCTATTGATGACATTCATATTTGCCTGTTACATAAGTTTTTTCCTTGGATTAAGAAAAAGTCTTAAGAAAGTTATTTAAAAAAAAAAGTAAAATACAATGCAATAAAATTAAAATAAAATGCAAAAAAATTAAAATAATGGGACTTAGAGGGCCCTCTTTCACAGTCATTTTGGGAGACCTTTTATATTTTAGAGGGTAAGCATGTGCTTCACGGGCCTTTTGGATAATCAGGCCCTCCCTGGTCAGGAATTAGACTTTAGTAGAAAGTGAGGGGGAGTACACAAATATATTACTCGCAGTGTAATGATTAGGGAGCACTCAAAAGTATTGTGCATGGGGCCCGAAGTGCTTTAATCGGGGGCCCTGTTGGCATGACAGGAAAGTTCATGGGGCAACACTAAGACTTTATGCAAAAACCAAATTTAGAAGTGGATAGTTACAAATAATTTGAAAAATCAACTGTTGTTGCTTTTACATTCTGTGTATCTGACATAGGTGCAGAAAAACAGGATTCATGGTAAAGACAGGAAGATCTTTCAGAAAATACTGTCAAAGTCGACGTTTTGAAACGATTTCCCGTCGCGGCGCCGAGGGCAAGGCGAAAAACGTATTGTCACGTGAAAATCGCTTATAACTCGATAAGTCATATGTAATTTAACAATTTAAAAAAAAATGGAAAACTCATATCGATTCCAAATCGTTTCAAGAGTCAGTGCTGCCAATTTTATGCCTTTGCGTTTAAAAATGATTCAGACATTGTGTCAGAAAGTTTCGCGTTGTTGAGCAAGTCATTTGAGAACCACCTTATGAGCCTACATCAGTCATGCGAAAAAGCGCGCTAGCTAATGTTATGTCTATGGGAAAGTTGTTGGCAGATTTCTCGCTCACATTTTAATATTTTTAAATGATGTTTTGTGCATAAGATAGCTCAAGTCGATCTCTAACGTTGTTAGTTTTTACTTTTTCGAATTTGGTTCCAGTTTTTTTTTTTTTTTTTTTTTTTTTTTATATATATATAAAGGTACTTTCACTTTCAGAACCGGTTCCAACCGGTTCCAAAATTGAAAATGCCCGCTTATAAAAAAAAAAACTGCAACAAAAATCAAAAAATAAAAACTAACAGCATTGGAGATTGACCCCAGCTATCCTATGCAAAAAAAGCATTTAAAAATATTAAAATGCGAGCGAGAAATCGAGCTAGAACCTTCCCATAGACTTAACATTAGCTTGAGCGTTTCTTCCCGTGACTAGTGTAGGCTCTTAAATCAATTGTGAAGCATAAATTTTATTTTATTTATTTATTTTTCAAAATCATCAGAAGAAAAAGAATTTAAAAAAAATTAATTTCGAAATCCAGGGAAGAGCAATGAGTCTCTCATGCCGCCGCCTATCTATGAATATGATGATAGATGAAGTTGAATTGGCGATTGTATAAACTACGTAAGTCCACATTTTTTTTTTTTTTTTTTTCCCCGAAACGCACTTTTTTTTTTTTTTGCAAACGTATATGTGTCCTTGAGCGCAGGCTCACATGTATACACAAAAAGTACATAGGTTTATTTATCTGTTGCCACTGTAAATTATCGTTTATTCCAAAAACAACATTAATCAATGACAATATCAAGATACATTCCAATGGCTAACAACAGAGCAAAAAGAATATGCGCTCGAACACGATGATGAATATAACTATGTGCTTAATGAATAGGTGGTGTACGGATTTTGAATATTGTTACGTCCGAAAAGTAATTTTTGCCTATTTAATCGCATGATTCTACGATTTAATAAGGCGTTACTATTCGGAACTAGTGATATTCAAAATCAGTAGTATTTGGCACCTTTGGATTTAATGTCAATCTCTAAGATGCAGACGTAAATATGATTTAATATCTATTTTTGTCAGATACCTAATAAAAAATAGGATTAATATTTTGTATCATTTGTAGGGCACTAAATCCCATTGACTGCAAAAACAACTTAAGTCCAAAGAGTTTTTTTTAATTCTTATAAAATATGTGACTAACACACATTTACAGTGGCATAGAGTCAGGGAATGCTGCATCACTTTACTAGCAGTATTATTATATAGTAAATCTGGCCTTATTTAATCTTTGAAAGTCATGAGATTAAATAAGGTCATATCTAGTATATAATAATAGTGGTAATAAAATTATGCCGCTACGCTACTGCATATTTAACCGGCGTACATATTTAAAGATTTAAAAAGTATAGAGAGTACAGAAAAATTCTTAAAATATCTAGCATTTTTTGTAGCACAGTTTCCATTGATTCCTGGAATTTTTTAATCTGGGACTTATGTAGTTTTTGAAATCCCTGATTTAGTTCTTTTTTCTATGACTTTGGTTTTAATCCAAAACTTAAAAATCGTTTCTCATTATAATATTGCAAATTAATTAAATTTTAATGTTAGTGAATAAAAATAAATAATGTTTTGTTCGATCTAAAGGTACTTGACCGTTTATTATACAGAAAGTTAAATTTCGAAAGCATTTTAGGCAATGATGAAGAAAGATTTAATACAAACATATATCTTTATATATAATACACCAGCATTTATTCTATTCTCAGACAGGCATCCTCAACTTAAAACGCATGACATATTGTTTTGATTTTACAAAAGAAAGCTCCGCCGAATGCAAACGTGACAACAACACCTGTATGATAGAGCTTGTAACAAAAAATGAAAATAAAAAGCTAAAAATCACACGGCTATCAACCATTATTATTTTTAATAAAGCATGTTGTAAAAGGCTTCAAATTTTCAAAACATGCGTGGGCCATATGAATAAAATCATTGAAAGAGGCAAAGAGCGGTGGGAAGTAAATATGCATTATTTTCAAGCTTATATTTTTTTTCTGATTAGTTTTATTTTTTCAAGTTAAGAATATGGGAAAAGTATTATCCAGATATTAAGGCATGTTATAACTTCTTTTTTTTACTTACCCATCATACGTAGTATAGGGTAAGTCTTGTAATCGTTTTGAAAATCGAAAAAAATTTTTGACGGATTTACACGTTTCAGACACTGGAGATTCCGAAAAACATATTTTTAGAAGAAAAAAAAATGGCGTCCGTCTGTCTGTGTGTCTGTAAACGCTCTATCTCCCGAACAAATTGAGATAGAAACTTCAAATTTGGTATGTACTTAGTATGTAATAATATGGGAAGAAGCTTATTGAATTTCAGTAACCTCGATTATCAGGAACTATTTTTTTCAGATTATCGAAATATTCGTTCTGATAAAAGGTATATAAAAAATTTCGAAATTGTTTATTTTAAGGAGTGAATATAAAAGACAATTAAAAAAAAACAAATTTTGCATAAAGAATGAAGTCGATCGGATAATCAGTTGCCGAGATATTTGTAATCCTATTTTCAACACACTTCGATTTTTCATGACCCTGTATTTTATCCAAATTTTAATTCAAAGATATATTTTAATTGGAAATGAGACGCTTAATCCGATGCAATAAACCGTTAATTAATAGGATTAACATTTTTGGAATTATACGGATGTTTCTTTTACGCAATTCAGTAATAGAGCATTTAAAGTTTATGACGTCATGAAGCCACGATTTTATTCGAATTGCAATGCATTTTATAAGTAGTTTACACATGTTTTATTTTCATATTTTATATTATGCATATCCATGATGGGTAAATATTATGGTGGCCCCCAACGACTAGTTTTAAATCGAAATATTTTTTTTTTTTTTTTTTTTTTTGCATATTTCCACTCTTTAAACCCTCAAAAAATTTGTGTTAAAGAATATTTTCGAAATTCGTACTGGTTCAAAAGTAATCCGCAGTTTGGTGTTGCAGTGAACAGCCTCATTTTTAGCGTATTGTGTGCGGCGCGCAAGTAGAAACAAAAGAATTGAGAAAGAGGAAGTCCAAGAGGGTTCATTATGTGGGCCTGGTATAGATGATTTCATGTAAGTTGAAAATTGTCACTGTGATCTACGTTTGTTTAAAAACGTTCTAAAACTTTAAACCTGTTTTTCTCGAAACTCTGTTTTACAAATCGATACCAGGTAGAACTCGAGATTGGATCGACCGATTTTGTTGAAATTTTCATGCTTTTCTAGTATGGCGGCCGTTGCCCAGTATGGCGGCCTATACCCTCACGGACGCGTTTTTCAATATTCGAATTGTAAATATTTTTTTGCGCAATTTAAATCCAAAAATTCTGTTTAAAATCGTCAACGGCCGCCATTTTCTTCAAAATTGAAAAATTGATAAACCCATCCGAGAAGGACTACAAAATATCCTAAATTTTAAGGGGTTTTCTTGGTTTTTTGTTACAGAAAAGCAA